>OZ022556.1:94527116-95879880 GCA_963991005.1 Barypeithes pellucidus
GTAAGAGGATGTCATAATTAGTTATTATTGCTTAATCGATTGTAGTTATTTTTGTATAAGAAATTAAGAAACTAAATTATGGTTTATAATCGTGCTCTGATGTGCTCTTTCTGATGAGATATATAACATTTCGATGAAATATTATTTTACCCCTTAAAAAGGAAAAAGAAATTTTTACGAAATCATCAAGTTCAGTCTCTCGCAAATTTCTCCATTTTATAGGTCTTTTAGCATGATATGATGTATTGTGAAATATTAGTATTTGAGATGACCTATCCACCGGTTCGAACCCGGTGCCAATCTATAAGACAGAAATCGAATAATTCATTATCGAAAATGACCCTGCATTTTCATGTTTTCCAACTTTAAAAAAATCAAAAAATTGACTTCCCGACATTTTATTGAAAAAATCTCGCGACGAGTTTTTCTAAATAAGTTTCTTGATAACATACTAAAATATAAACTGAATCGTTTAAGTTTTACGAGACCGGCAAGTCGTAGAAAGAAATATTTAATTTTTTGCACATTTTCTGACTATTTCGTTTAATAACTTATTAACGGGACACCCTGTATAATGTCGTACATCGGCTAAGTATACGCCATATATACCAAAGTATACCCCAAAAGTTTCATTGCTCCAACGTGAGACGTTTAGAAGAAATCGAATAACTGGTTTCAAGATGCACCCTGTTTCGGCGCTCCCATAAGAGCAATGTAAATATGTCGTTGCAGACCATTTTGGAAATCGGGAAAATGGTAGGAAATTTTCGATTTTGGGCAACGATAGGGGTCATTATCGAAAGCCGAAATCCCATAGAATCTTTTCCATACCATTTCCTTTCTCAAATCGGTCAATTAACTTCAGGATCTCGCTAAGAAAAAGGCTATTTTGGCCCATTTCGGCCGAATTTTGACAGTCAACAAATTGGGTTAATTTTATTCCAAGGCATGCTGATTAAAATCGACGAAGAGTGCAGATTTGCAAAAATTGGCCGTCCCAGCTCGGAAAAACGTCGTTTTTCTCCCGATTGAAAGGAAATTTCAAAAATTTTGAAAGATAATAATGTTGAGAGAAAAGATGGACGGAAAGAATACGCCTATAAAGAACTCTCCGAGATGATATTTGTAGGAGTTATTCGTGACTAAACAGAACTTTTAGTGAAAAATGGTTGAAAATGGTTATATTTAATTTTTTTTAACCCTTTAGATCGTAATTCGAAACGCGCTCTTGGTATGAATCTTAAAGTACCATCATTCCGCTTGACAAAAAAGCAAAAAGATATGGAAAATGTTAAATAGGAAAGCGTATAGACGAAATTAAGTGTAGCGGTGACAAATTTTTGCATTTCCAAAAAACTAAAATTCATTCTTTAATAGTAATTTCGGTATTTAAATCGAAGAAACGAAAATATACGTATCGAATGTGATTTACCTCGAACTTTCCGGTAACGTAAACTAAAATTCGATCAAAAGCCGTTTTTACCTCGAAAAAAATCAAAAACCGTCCATTTTTACCCCGAAATATCAACTTGTTCAGTATTTTCAAATTTTTCCCATCTTCTAATAACTTTAGGTATAGATAGATGTATTAATGGCACCTAGTTTTTGAGATGGGAAATCGAAAATTTAAAACCGCGTGACCCTCGGACCCACCCAGTTCGAGCTATTAGGTACCCAAAATGACCCTTTTTTGTCAAATTTCGACTTTCAAAAATTCTTTTAAATTACTTCTAATCGTCGTACGATACCCAAAAACAATAGGGTTCTGTAGCGCCCGGTCTACACCACACTCTGAAAATTTAAATCGAAAAAATTGCGATTTGCGACCTGAAACGTAGCACAACTGAAATCGCCGAAAAGTCGACTTTGACGCTTAATAACTTCGAAACGGCACACCCTGTATACTCGAAAATTTGAGACAACACGCGCGCACTATCCAAAAGTAAAACCAAAAAGTTTCATCGCTTCGACTCTGATAGTTTTTTCTCAAAAAATACGAGACCTCGAAAATGTCAAAGGTGACGACGACAACAGACGAACTCAAGGTCACTCTCACGCTGTAATACATAGCGACCGGGACGGGCGCTATGTAACTAGGGGGCATAGCCCCCTAGGCGCTCCGCGCGGGGCTCCGCGGACCCTCTTTTTGCGACAGATTCGCCTATATGTGTTTTGTTATTATTACCTAGATTTATCAACTGATTTGCGTGGATGCATCGAGAAGTTTGAATGCAGGTTGATGCTTTAATTGGTTGGCCACACTCCTGCGGACTGTGATGGGGGTACATAGCACCCAAATTCGTTAATTATAACATATGTGACCGTTTCACATTTTAAGGTACCAGCTATAACCGATTGCGAACAATCCGTTCACTATTTTACTTATCGAATAGAAAAAAATATGTCAAAAATGACAGCTGTCAAAAATAAACAAAATTTTCGGATTCCTTGCATTCGAATTACATAAAAACGATACCAAACTTGCGAAATTCCGTTGACCTTGTACATACTACTGACTTAGGAAACGTCAATTTGACAGCTGTCAAAAAATAGATAAAAATTTCGGATTCCTCATACTCAAATTATATCGAATCGACACCAAACTTTTGAAATTCTGTTAACCTTGCACTTATTCTTTACTAAGGAATCCTCAATTTAACAGCTGTCAAAAAATCTATAAAATTTTCGAATTACTTATTCCCCAAATTATATTAATCCCGAAGTATTTTCATTTTTAATTTTTTTTTAATTTCTAAATAATTCATGCAAATGCCTTAAAAATTTGAAGAAATCGATATATTTCGATTTTATTCGAAAAGGATTATCACTACGGTAAAATTGTATATATCGTAAAGATGCACTTTGATAAGGTCTACAAGAAAGTAGTCTATAAAATTTTCTGTATCTACTAGAGTTGTTGAGTTATTGAGCAAATCATGATTTCTATATTCTTGCAAATATCTCAAAAACGATTACATTTGAGAAAAAAAGTTTCGAACAAACAAAATATACTATTAAATTCTCTATCAGAAAGGAAATATACAAATTTTTCCTATTGGTTTAGATTACGGAGATATTTAAGAAAAACTGAAAAATATCAAGAAATTTTGAAATTCTTAAAAATTCAAAAAAAAAATTATTAAATATTCTTACATTTCATATAATATTTGATGTATACTGATAGAATAAATATATTATGTTTAGAAGGAAACCATTAATGAGTTACAAAATGCGGCAGATTCTCACTAGGCGCTAAACGCGCAGGGGCCTCCGGCATCCACCTGCATGCGTGTTTGTTATTAACTAGCCGCTCCGCGGCAGGGCTCCGCCGTTCACCTGTATGCGACAGATTCGCCTACGTGTGTTTTTGTTATTATTACATAGAATTGACCACCGATTTGGGTGGATGCACCGAGAAGCTTGAATGTAGGTTGATGCTTTAATTGATTGGCCACACTCCTGCGGACTGTGATGGGGGTACATAGCACCCAAATTTGTTAATTATAACCGTAATGTGACCGTTTCACATTTTAAGGTACCAGCTATAACCGTTTGCGAACAATCCGTTCACTATTTTACGTATCGAATAGAAAAAAATATGTCAAAAATTACAGCTGTCAAAAAATAAATAACATTTTCGGATTCCTTGCATTCGAATTACATAAAAACGATACCAAACTTGCGAAATTCCGTTGACGTTGTACCTATTACTGACTTAAGAAACGTCAATTTGATAGCTGTCAAAAAATAGATAAAAATTTCGGATTCCTCATACTCAAATTATATAGAAATGATACCAAACTTGTTAAAATATGTTAACAAAAAAATGTCAAAAATGACAGCTGTCAAAAAATAAATAAATTTTTCGGATACCTCATACTCAACTTATATAGAATCGATACAAAATTCTTGAAATTTTGTTAACCTTGCACTTATTCTTTACTAAAGAATCACCAATTTGACAGCTGTCAAAAAATAAATTTAATTTTCGGACTCCTTGCATTTGAATTACATAGAGTCGATACTAAACTTGCGATATTTTGTTCACCTTGCACATATTACTAACCTAAGGAACGTCAATTTGACAGCTGTCAAAAAATGTATAAAATTTTCGAATTCCTCATACTCAAATTATATAGAAGCGATACCAAACTCGTGAATTTTTGTTAACTTTGGAACTATTACCAACGTAATATACGTCAATTTGACAGCTGTCAAAAAATTAATAAAATTTTCGGATTGCCTGCATTCGAGTTATACGAAATCGACACCAACTTTACGAAATTATTTTATCATTACGCCTATGATCGACAGTTAACCGAAATCAAAGAATTGTTAAAATGACAGCTGTCAAAATATGAATTAAATTTTCGGATTCCTTGCCCTCGAATTATACGAAAACGACACCAACTTTGTGAAATTCTATTAATCTTGCAATTTTTACTAACAAAGAAAACGTCAATTTGACAGGTGTCAAAAAATAAATAAAATTTTTTAAATTCCTTTAATATTACTAACATAATGTGCTACTTGATTTTTCTTCAAATTGACAATTTACTAAATTATTCCTATTTTTCCACAAAATGCGAAACGACCCTATTAAAAATTTGCTAAACATCCCATGTATTTTCACGAATTACGGTAAAAGCCACGCCTTTCATACATTTCGAGCGAAAGTTAGAAATTTTGCTGTCACCGTTACGAATTTTCTTAATTTTCTCCAAGTTCGAACATCTTTATGATAACTTTATATACATCAAAATGTTCGGAAAAGATGAGGGAATCAGATAAACCTAGAAAGAAATCTCTAAACGAAAAGTTATAGAAGATATAGCAGAGTAAACTGAACTTTTGAAAAAAAAATTTTCGAAAAAAATTTATAAAATATTTTTTTTATCCGCCAAAGGATATTTTTGGATCACACAGTCGATGTGGAACGTAAAGGTTATTTATTCCTTTAAACGATAGGCTAAAGAATCGTTGAAAAAGTTACATACACTAGCGTACAGCCGGCTTTCAGTAAGAGGATGTCAAAATTTGTCATTATTGCTTAATTGATTGTAGTTAATTTTGTATAAGAAATTAAGAAACTAAATTATGGTTTATAATCGTGTTCTGATGTGCTCTTTCCGATGACATATATAACATTTCGATGAAATATTATTTTACCCCATAAAAAGGAAAAAAAAATTTTGACGAAATCATCAAGTTCAGTTTTTCGCAAATTTCTCCATTTTATAGGTCTTTTAGCATGATATGATGTATTGTGAAATATTAGTATTTGAGATGACCTATCCACCGGTTCAAACCCGGTGCCAATCTATAAGACAGAAATCGAATAATTCATTATCGAAAATGACCCTGCATTTTAATGCTTCCCAACTTTAAAAAAATCAAAAAATTGACTTCCCGACATTTTATTGAAAAAATCTCGCGACGAGTTTTTCTAAATAAGTTTCTTGATAACATACTAGAATATAAACTGAATCGCTTAAGTTTTACGAGACCGGCAAGTCGTAGAAAAAAATATTTAATTTTTTGCACATTTTCTGCTTATTTCGTTTAATAACTTACGAACGGAACACCCTGTATAATGACGTACATCGGCTAAGGATACGCCATATATACCAAAGTATACCCCAAAAGTTTCATTGCTCCAACGTGAGCCGTTTAGAAGAAATCGAATAACTGGTTTCAAGATGCACCCGGTTTCGGCTCTCCCATAAGAGCAATGTAAATTGGTCGTTGCAGACCATTTTGGAAACCGGGAAAATGGTAGGAAATTTTCGATTTTGGGCAACGATAGGGGTCATTATCGAAAGCCGAAATCCCATAGAATCTTTTCCATACCATTTCCATTCTCAAATCGGTCAATTAACTTTAGGATCTCGCTAAGAAAAAGGCTATTTTGGCCCATTTCGGCCGAATTTTGACAGTCAACAAATTGGGTTAATTTTATTCCAAGGCATGCTGATTAAAATCGACGAAGTGTGCAGATTTGCAAAAATTGGCCGTCCCAGCTCGGAAAAACGTCGTTTTCCTCCCGATTGGAAGGAAATTTCGAAAATTTTGAAAAATAATAATGTGGTGAGAAAAGATGGACGGAAAGAATACACCTATAGAGAACTCTCCGAAATGATATTTGTAGGAGTTATTCGTGACTAAACAAAACTTTTAGTGAAAAATGGGTGAAAATGGATATACTTAATTTTTTTTAACCCTTTAGATCGTAATTCGAAACGCGCTCTTGGTATGAATCTTAAAGTGCCATCATTCCGCTTGACGAAAAAGCAAAAAAATATGGAAAATGTTAAATAGGAAAGCGTATAGACGAAATTAAGTGTAGCGGTGACAAATTTTTACTTTTCCAAAAAACTAAAATTCAGTCGTTAATAGTAATTTCGGTATTTAAATCGAAGAAACGAAAATATACGTTTCTAATGTGGTCTACCTAGATCTTTCCGGTAACGTAAACTAAAATTCGATCAAAAGGCGTTTTTACCTCGAAAAAAATTAAAAACCGTCCATTTTTACCCCGAAATATCAACTTGTTCAGTATTTTCAAATTTTTCCCATTTTCTAATAACTTTAGGTATAGATAGATGTATTGATTGCAGCTAGTTTTTGAGATGGGAAATCTTAAATTTTAAACCGCGTGACCCTCGGACGCACCCAGTTCGAGCTATTAGGTACCAAAAATGACCCTTTTTTGTCAAATTTCGACTTTCAAAAATTCTTTTAAATTACTTCTAATCGTCGTACGTTACCCAGTTTCAATAGGGTTCTGTAGCGACCGGTCCACTCCACGCTCCGAAAGTTTAAATCTAAAAAATTGAGTTTTGCGACTTGAAATGTGTTTCAACGGGAATCGCCGAAAAGTCGACTTTGACGCTTAATAACTTCGAAACTGTTCACCCTGTATATTTTAAATTTTGAGACAATACGCGCGCACTATCCAAAATTAAAACCAGAAAGTTTCGTCGTTTCGACTCTGATAGTTTTCTCGCAAAAAATTCGCAACCGGAAAAATGTCAAAAGATACGACGACGACAACGGACGAACTCAAGGTCACTGGAAAGCCGTAATACATAGCGTCCGAAGGGCGCTATGTAAAAATTGTTAAATTACACCTAGTACTTAAAAAATTATTTAAAAATCAACTGTTTCCACGGACGTCCGACGGGCGGGCCATAGAAAGAAAAATGTATATGAACTTCTCCTGGCATTTTTAAGTGTTCTGTCTGAACCCGGGATAGGCCACATATTCTGGGACACCCTGTATAATAAGACAGTATAACAAATTATCTTAAATTTATTTACATGTGAGTTAATTTTGACCAAATTATTTCTGGTCTGCCCTTTAGTAAAAAAGAGACCGCGGTTACACTGTTGCCATATATCTGAAGACAATGAATAGAGATTTATTTAATTCATTTAAATATTGTGGGAAATGATCATTTTTATATGTCTTCACGTTTGTCTAGGTTGATTTGATAACACTATGCATTTAAAATTTATTATATTACCGAAAAGCTTAGTTGTTCTAATTGAAAATTACATGATTCTTCTCTGTTAACGTTAACGATATTTACAACACAACTAACGGCAGTAGAGCCTACTTTTTTTTTAGATTTAGTTATCTTATTACATTCAGTATCTATACTATAAACTCTAAAATATGACCAAAAACATGTATATTTATGTATTATTAGTTCTTGCAGGACGAGTAAAAACTACGTACATGTAAACTGTCTCATCTACCCTATTTGACATTTAGAGTTAGAGCCTCCGGGATCGGTTTGTGTGTTTAGGATTTACGGCAACGTATGTTGAACTTTAAATCAACTCTGAGGGTTTTCGTGACGGGTCTAATTCTATAATGAAGTACATTGTTACAGGTAAAATAAGGTATTTTTTACGGAACATTTAAAAATGTTTGCTTATGGTAATATTTTAAATCTAAATTCTAATGTTATCGGTAGGAGTGGGCTGGAAAAGTATTTCCCTTGCAATGTAGCAAGTGTTGAAACTGCGTTGCTGTCTCATATGATACAATGATACTCTTATGACACACTCCCGGTGGGTGGCGAACAAACCCGATGTTTCATGACACGATTGTGATTATATCATTGCGGCGTTTAATGATACATTGTATCATGGCGGCATTTCATGATACATTGTATCATGGCTGCGTTTCATGATACATTGCATTATGATGGTATTTCATAATTATAATTCATAATACAACTGCCAACGCACGAAACAATCAAACTCTGTCCATATCACGTTAAGCGAGTTTTTTTTTATGATTAAACACAAGCACTATAGGAAAAATCCTTTAGGGCACTCTGGGAGTGGTGCATGTGCGCAAAAAGCGACTCACGTTGGTTTCGAATCGTTGGAGGTTACATTCGTTGGGAAGAACGACCTCGGGAAGGTCGTTCCACAAGGATGAAGTCCTACAAATAAGGAATTCTTAAATAATGAAGTTCGAGGAGTACTAAGCTCAACCACACATGGATGGGCGGCAGTGGTTCGTCGTGCACTTCTGCCATTCGTCGTTCTGGGCGGAATTAAGAGGGCAAGGTCAGCCGAGCACCCTCCACGAAAACATCTGTAAAAGAGAGTCAATTCCCCAACCTATCCTCGATGTTCCAGGCTGTCGAGGTTCTTCGTCAGCTCGTGGTCTCCGATCAGACGAATAGCCCTGCTTTTGATGGAATCCAGCAGCTAAAGAGCATGTTTGGGTGCAGAGCCCCAGACATGAGAGCAGTACTCTAGTGATGGCCGAATCTGGGCTTTGTATAGCGTCAAAAGCCGTTGAGGTGTGTACAACACTCTAGTTCGGAAGAGTACCACCAGCTTCTGAGAAGCTATCTTGGCGATTGCCACAACGTGGTTATGCCAAGACATATTTCCTCCCAGATTGACGCCCAGCAAATTAATAGATGAAGCCAGTGGAATTGCGTGCCCGTCCATGACTATATCCGGTTCTGTAATGTTAACCTTTTTAGATAAAACTGCTGCCTGGGTTTTTATAGCCTTAAATTCGACTTTGTTACTGTCACCCTAAACCAAAATTTCTTCCAGGTCTTTGTTGAGGCGTGATACTTCATGCTGTCAGCGAAGATGTGCTTCGGCAGCCGATGTTTGCGCATTCAACAAGAAAGATGAGATAAGTGTGCTATCGTCATCAAAACTAAATATCGGATTTTTAGTTCTCACTAGAAGGTCGTTAATGTAGAGTAAGAAGAGAGTGGGAGACAATATGGACCCTTGAGGAACGTCAATCGCCACTTGCAGAGAGCGGTCCTTAAGAAAGCTAGACAACCATGCACAGAATCGACTGGGCATACCATAGGATCGCAGTTTACTAAGAAGCCCCTCATGCCAAATACGATCAAAAGCTTTAGAAATATCTAGTGCAACAGCCCGTTCCAGTTCTGTATTTAAGTGTATTTATATATTTTTATAAATCAAAACCAGACTTTTTGCTTCTCTTATTCAAATGAAAAATGAACTGTACGAAAACAATTTTATATTATATGTCTTATGGCATTAGCTATCTATCCCGCTATTGAAAATATTCTTTCGCATGGAACAGATGCAGCCCAATGTAGCCATTATACACAGTCTTGTTTTCATAACACTGTTGCCTTCTTCCATATTTAATATTTAGACAACTCATGATACACAATATACACGTATTGAGGGTTGCCCATGGTTGAGCTAAGATTTCATTATGTTTATATTTGTTCATAATGGTAATGGTCGCGATTTACTATTTATCTGACTGGATCCGCCGCTGAAAAATACAGTGCAAAGTGCTTCATAATCTATCATGTTTCTGTTACTACTGAGACCATAAGCCGCCATACAGCGTGCCACTATGCCATATAGCACAATTGTAAATAGCAGTGTCAGTGTCATTTTAGGGTGTTATGACCTTGAAACCGAAACTGCACAGTTTGGCGCGATGTGCTGATACAGTGTGTTGATACAATAAGCGGTGTCAGTATCATTATATCGACACCAGCAAATTTAGGGTGTGTTTCGGTATCCACATTCACTACTTCTTTCACATCCGTAAATTTCTTTCATCCAACGCCGAACTTCTTGTTTATATTTCATAAAGCCATAAGGGTGTTGCGTTGCTACCACTACTCCACGTTAACCCTAAAAATAGAATTGTCGTCATTTCAAGTCAATTATTTTGATTAAAATATATTTGCTTTCAACACTGCAATCGCATAGATTGCTAATAAATAATTAAACTCATTATTAATTAATTTTATCAACAGCTTAAATCGGCCTCTTTTTCTAATATGTTATACCTTTTATTTAAACGAATTAAGTGTAAACCTTTCACATAAAATTAATTTCTTAGAACGTTGAACCTTAACTGAAAAAGAGCCTATTATATCTTTGGGGATTATGAACTTACTACTGATCGACCCTTACCTTGTCAAATTTAATTAATTTAGGGTCAATATTTCGGCCCTATTAATATCACATAAAGTTGCTTTACGACAAGTTGTGGATGTAGTAAAAAATTATGGAACCTATATTTTATTTAATATCGGCTTTAACTATCGGCCTAAGGTACACATCTATACAGGGTGCTATGGAAATGACGTATTATATTTAAATGGGTGACTCCTTGGGTGTCCTAGAGAAGCGCTACATATTTTTTTTTAAATCGAACGTTTAAAAAGTGCGGGGTAATTCACCCCTAAACCCACACACAACTCCTGGGCACATTCATATATGAACATATTACATTGCCCAGCTTGGTAATCAACAGATGTTCAGGCACAATGTTGCCACACTGTTTAAAAGTGTAAAACTTATAAATATTTAGCTTACTTAGAAAGTAAATCCAGAACGCGATTAAGGAATCCAGGGCACAGACACCTTCGGTTCTTTTTTCTATGGGAAAAACTTTATGCTCATCACGTATCCTGATGATAGTGTGGGAGTGCATAATAAGATTATATCACTAAACCTCATTCGGTCTCTTATTTCCAATCTCAGAATATAACCGGCATGAAGTCGAATGAAAAAAACACAGTGAAACAGAACAAATTGCACTAAATCACTTAAAGAAACACACAGACACCAACGAGTTTCAAATTAGTTTTTTTGAAGATATGCACCTATTATCAGATTACACGAAAGCACTGAACACTAACGCATAATTACACTTTAACCGCACACATAGAACAAGAGCACTTAATCATTTCGCAATAGTGGGTCTTATTCAGGACTAAACTAGCAACATGCTGCATTCTTGCCTACTAAAATTTGTGTAATGACGTACACCTACCAGGAAACGAATCCGGGTCGCCACGGCCGAATGCTTACTTACTTACTTGCTTACTTAACTTTTTATTTCAATATTCATATTTACAATATCTATACAGTTATTTTTTAGTATATACAAATATAATACAAAAAATATATACACTCTGCGTGATGGATTCCTTGTCGGTTTCCCGCTCAGGACAGGCAGCCAGGGGGAGACCTGCCCGGGGTTGATGGTGGCCCTAGGTGTAGTTTTAACATTTTTGTTTGTTGTCAGTGCTCTTTGGAGGCTTTTGAGAGTCAATACCCTGTCGGGAAATTTACGAGCCTTGCGGTTAAGAATATTTCAGTATTTGAATTTGCTTTTACTGGAAAAATTTAATCACCGCCGAATGCGGTAGTTCTGTTTACTGAGCTACCATACCGAGCATTAACCCTTTACTAAAGATAAAATGAAACAATTATGTTAACAATTGGCAGGAACTACCCTTTCAAAAAAATGGTCTAGTCCACCTTGGACTTTCTTTCCGAGAACTCTCCGCTACTAGAGCCAGCGCGGATGTCATTTCCGAGACTATAATTATACAAGAAAGTAATAAATTGGACAGTTTATGAATATCTATAACCTTATAAAACATCGCAAGTGGCAACGCTGTATTTTTAGATAGACAACAGACACGTGAAGATAGGAACAGGTTGAAAGGTTAGTTTCCACATTTTTAGATGTCGAATACCATTGTATGAAAGAATTATATTATTTCCCAGACCACATGCAGATAAAATCTTATACAATAAGGGCGTATTTTTGTCTACACGATAGCACTTTAAAATACTAATTCAGATTGAATGGTACTTAAATGTGTTCACGAGATGCGCGATATGAATTTATGTGACTTTGTTTTGGTGTTTTGTGACGGTTTTTGTTCGGTTACCTGGTGTTCTTTTATAAATTAAGTTGGTTTTAAATAAGGCCGAAAAGGTAAATAAAATTGCATTTTTTTCTTCTAAAGGGTAAAGTGGCATTTTTGTTGTTCAGATCCGACGGGTGAATTGAACAAGGGAGAACATACCTGACCATTATAAACTCCGCGGTGGTTTGTTCCAGTCAGTTCAAGTTTATAAATCACAGATTGTTTCCCAGTGAACTGAACTGAATGTAAAAGTTTATAACAATGTACCCTGAAAAATAAACAACTTGAAATCTGTCAAACGTTTGTTGATTTTCTAAAGAGTTTACCCTGAAGATATGATAAAACTGTTCAAGATTCACTCACGTTTTTCGCCATATGTTCTTTTGTTTACCTTCCTGGCAGGGGCACCACGTGGTAATTTTTGGTTTGACATAAGGTCATGTACAGCGCCATTTTTGGATATTTCTCTTCAATTTGCTTTCATCTCAGGAATTTCCGGTTTAAATATAATACATCATTTCCATAACACCCTGTATTTAAACCGGCAAATCGTGAGAAGAAAATAAATTGGAGAACAATAACCTTAAATGGGCGCTATGAATTATTGGACGAAATATACACTTTATATGAAATCTGAAAATTTACGTGGCCGCTACTGAGGACGTTCGCAATCAATAGTTTATTGAGGCGGTGTTGTCATATATTGCAATACAGAATTATAAACGCACGTTTTCAGTTTTTGACAACACGACGTCTTTCACCAGCGTTATCACTTCTTTTTCAAAGTTTTTAGAAAAACAAATACTACAATTTTAAGGTACATACTCTCTTACATTCGATCTTATATAAGGTAAATCTTATAATTAAATTCCATAAAAAAATAAAACACAAATAGTATGTTTTGCTGTAATAGAACCAACAATATCACGGTAATATCACAGAAATTTGAAATCACATCACACTATTTCTTATTATGAATTATTTCACAACAGAAAAAAAATCGGGTAATGCTACAACTAACAAAAGGTTTAAAATTCGTATAAATCAAGCATGTGGT
This sequence comes from Barypeithes pellucidus, assembly GCA_963991005.1. Classification (NCBI taxonomy): domain Eukaryota; kingdom Metazoa; phylum Arthropoda; class Insecta; order Coleoptera; family Curculionidae; genus Barypeithes; species Barypeithes pellucidus. The sequence goes on from OZ022556.1 coordinate 94,540,389, forward strand.
ACCCTCGACAGCGTCATCCCGTTCTCGAGTCTCGAAACATACTGAAGCAACGATAGTTGCGCGTGGCAGGTATCCAAGCAAGGGCGAAACATGCGGTGTGATCTGACAACACTGTTAGTATACTCTAGTGACCCACATTGTTGTTAACTGAATCCAGATGGAACGGCGCGACAGTATGTGTAAAAAGGGTTTTTACCTTAGTATTTAGATAATCAATTTTCAATTCAATTAATTTATAGCTGATTTATTACTTCCTCTTTTCTGCCCATTAGGCATCAAATTGTAATAAGTTGTTTTTCAAATATATAATTGTATAATATAAAGCTTCCATACTAATTCACTGCCATTCAGAAGCCAACAAAAATTGAACCTTCAAGCAAGTGAACTTGCTTTGTTAACTTTGGCCCTTTGGCTTGCAAAAGCCCTTCTAAGTGTAATTCTTCTGTTATATAAGTTACTGTAACAGAGTCGTTTAAGGCAGTCGTGTCTATATAAATACATATTCTTTGAAGTCCCATAGGCCTTCGTTTCCTCTCTAGACCCTTATTTTCTCTGGTTGGGCGAGTTTGAGGGTAGAAAATAGTGATAATTGGGGTCGGCAGTTTATGATATTGAATTACACATAATATGACAAATTCAATAGCTTACCTTAACTTAATTTTGTAATTAGACAAAAGTTGCACATTAGTGAGTTTTGCAAATCGTGTTTTCAAATTTAAAAAATCCCGAATATTTCCGAAGATATTTGGACAGAACCTTTTTGTTTTCTGATTCTATTTGAAGAGATATGTGACAATACATTTTACATTCTCATTGCCATGTTTCTCCTTTATAAGATATTTTAAGTATATTTTTGTATCATCATCATCAACTTTATTTTTTTAAATAGTACTTAGTAATATTTTATCATTTACAACCATGCATATAATAATGACGTTTCATCTATCTTTGAAAGGTGGAAAGTTGACGTTTTTTACTTCTACTTTCCACCCGGGTGGAAAGTAAATTATTTTTTGTAATTTTTTTAAAAATCGACATCTCAAAATAATATGCGAACCCACCAACATACAGTGTGTTCGATTTTTCGGCTTGTATCCTTTGTGTTGCTTATTTAAAAATGCTAATAGCATTGCGTGTTTAGATATTGAATATTGTGACGAAATCGTTGATATCTTCTTTGTCTTGACATTTTCACTGAAATAAGCTGGTAGCGCCGACTCAGAACCAGGATTTTGAACTTTGTTTCCCGTACACCATTCTTAGAAACAGTTATATGCCTTGTTATATCTCGGGCGGCTTTTAGTTGGCAGAAGATCTTCTTCTACTATTTTTGCTGCTTCTCGAATTTCTGGTGGAGTAGCAGCAAAATCAAATTCCTCATCTGATTTAATTGTTACAATAATATATTGTTTAGTAACATGGAAATTATATTCAAAAAATGATATTTGCCATCTTGATGTGTATTATTACCTACGTTATTTTACCACCTGCGGTTATTTGAAATTTCTGTCTAATTTTTCAATGGAAACGTCAAAATGACATTTAGCTTTTATTAATAATTTTAATTCAAAATAATTAGAAGAGGATGTTAGATGTTATTGTAAATAAAATAGTATACAAACCTCGGTGAAAAGTTTCATTACTGTCTCGAGATTTAGTTAACCTCGCCGCTTCGCAACCTCGGTTAACTACCGACTCTCTCGACAGGAATGTAACAATTTCCACCTCGACGTTTCAACTTTATTTTTTTAAATAGTAGTAATATTTTATTTCATGCTTTATGAACTACACTTTATATTCTGAAGCAGCAAATTATTTTTTTAATACTTTTGTGTTCGAAAAATGGTGCGTTTTTGAAAATGAATTTATGTTACATTATTATTATTATTATTTTAAATAATATCAAATCAAATAATACTTTTTAATGCCAACGAGAGTATAATTACACCAATAAAAATAAAAATATTTTCAATAAGATCCTTATTTAATAAATAATAGGTGTGATATATTGTTGTATTCAGAATATAAAGTGGATTTAATAAAGCATAAAATAATCTAATTACTAAGTACTATTTAAAAAACCACCTGTTGTTGTTGATGGTTGCCAAAAAACGAAATATCGGATTGAAAATTTGATTAAACAGTCTTATAGCGGAGAGAAGGTGGCATATTACATACCAAGAGTGGTAAGTACGCCGTAAATTTCGAATTCGTGTGTAATAGGCTTACCACTGGAGTTGGGTATTACAATCTTATTTTAAATTATCGAGATATACTAATAAAACATTTTCTGGGTCGGTACTCACATGATTATCAGTACGTCAGTCAATACACTTTTACTCCCTGGATTTCTTTAATAATAAATTATTTGCTGCGGAAGCAGGTTGTAAAGTAATTTCCCGTGGCGCTCCCTCAATGAGAATTTCTTAGTCACTCATACTTTACTAATTTATCCAAAAATAAAATCCAAATAAAAAATGTTGACGTTTAAAATTACCTGATATTTAAGTTGTTAAGGCGACGATGGATTTCACAGTCAACCTTGCATAGAATCTATTGGAAACATTGACGGCTTTGGCATATCACGGATAATGTGATTTGTGGAACTGTTACGTAATATATATTACGTACCAGTCATTACGTAACAGTAGACAGTGCGTAAGTAATTTCTTACTAGTATAGGAGAAATTTTTTTCTAATTTACACCTCTTCAAATAGAATCAGAAAACAAAAAAATGAAATCGTAAAAAATCGGTTTTGCTCAAATATCCTATGTGTTATGGAAATGACTTATTATACTTAAATGAGTGACTCCTTGGGTATCCTAGAGGAAAGTCTACATACTTTTTTTTAATTCGAATATCTATGTAAAAACCCTTTTTGCCTATATGCTGTCGCGCTGCTCTATCTGGTTCCAGTTAGCAATAATGTACGTCATTAGAGTAAAGTACAGTGATGCCAAATAACGCCGCGTGTCTCGCCCTTGCTTGGATAATCACCGCGCGTCTATTGATATGTTTAACCTTCAGTATCGTTGCTTTAATATGTTGCGATACTCGGTGTTGGGACGACGTTGCTCAGAGTTCCACGTGCTTGATGTATACGAATTTTAAACCTTTTGTTAGTTGTAGCATTATCCGATTTTTTTTTCTCTTATGAAATAATTCATAATAATAAATGTTGTGATGTGATTTGAAATTTGTGTAATCTACTGTTGGTTCTATTGCAAAACATACTGTTTGTGTTTTATTATCTTATGGAATTTAATTTAAAAATTTTAAAATAAGATCGAAGGTTTTTTTTTCTAAAAAGTTTGAAGAAGAAGTGATAACGCGGGTCAAAGATGTCTTGTTGTCCAAAATTGAACAAGTGCGTTTATAATTCTGTATTGTAATATGTCAAAACCGCCTCCAATGCGCTGACCTCTTTTGAGACTTGAGACTGCCTCAATAAATTGTTGATAGCGAACGTCGTCAGTAGCGGCCACGTAAATTTTCAGATTTCATATAAAGTGTATATTTCGCTTAATAATTCAAAGCGCCATTTATGGTTATTTCTCTTCGATGTATTTTTATCTCAGGATTTGCCGGTCTAAATATAATAAGTAATTTCCATAACACTCTGTATAGGTAATGAACAATTTCCTAACACCTTGTATACATTTTAGTCTGGTATTTTTGTAATATGCAGGGTAAGTTGTGTTTGTCACTATATAATAGATCGGCACGACTATAAACATTTCAGAAGAGTATAAATATCCTTAAATTTAATTACAATCAAAAACTCAATCACAGTACAAAAGTTTTAACTTGGTTTAGATCTATAAGCACTCCATGTATGCTTTTATATGATTGCGGCGTATGGTTTGTCCTAAACAAGCATTCCTCCGGAGACTATAACTTTAGTCACAGTGTCCAAATAACAAAGTTGATTTAGTTCCTGACACACTTGAAAACGTCCTTAAGGAATTGGGGAAACGGACAGCAGGTGTGGAAACAGTAACAGTAACTCAGTTAGTTGTATGAAGATGATGGAGATATAAAATAATAATAATTTATTTAAATATTTTATTTTTAAAATTAGTAAATAAAGTTTTCCTACCTCCAATTTCCTTCAATAAATAATTTTTCTTGAGCGACTAGCAACCTTTAATGGAAAATATGACCGGTAAACAGTGCGCACTAACCCAGCTTTTCACCCATAAAAATCAACTTTTTACTGCGCACCCTATAAGTTGTATGTATCCATAGTTATAGGCACATATATAAAGAGTACAATAATACCATCTGCAATTATGTCCCCGCTCTGGGCATCGAAGGGGGCGTTGTGAGTTTGCGCACTTCGGAAATTTCCTTGTGAAAGTAAACATTCGACAGGACCGGATTTCAACTTTTTAATATAAATTTCACTGGTTAGTTAGGAAAAATATTGCAATCAAAATTTCGATTAGTTCGAGTTAAAACAGCGTTCCATGCATACGATTTCTGACGATGTGATGATCCGACGGTGCCCTGATTGGTGCAAACTTTTGGTGCCAAATTCCGTCCGAATATTTGTAACAATCGACACGATGAGCTTTATTTTAACTTTCATCCGACGTCGTATGTTTCTTGACCTCACCTTTTTCTAGACCAAAAATTAAGAATGAATGAATGACTGACTCTCTCTTTATATACAAGCTTTTTAGTAAAATTGGGTTCCGAAGATCGGATATGTAATAAGCAAACTATTTTCGTATATATGTACATACCTGAAATAATTTATACTTGGTATTGATCCACGACTTTTGCCAAAAAGCACCATGCACTCGTGTCCTTTCATCTTAAACAAAACAAGAAACTAACCTACCAAACAGCGAATCGAATCACCACAAATTAAAAACTCCTTTACAAAAATTCTTGTTAGGTAATGAAGGTTTATAAGCACTAATATACTGACAACAATGTGGATGAATGATTTTTTATTCTGTAATTTAAAAAACATCCAGAACCAAAGCTGGCGACGAATAACAACAAACCAATAATGTAGGGCCGGCTCTGATGCGATCGATCAAATTTGCACCCTACTGCGCAAACTCAATAGGCCCGCGCCATCTCCCATAGCGGGGACACTTCTTGTATTTTGGAACGTTCGTATGGGCAATATATTGTTTATATATATGTGGTTATAGGTCGGTGGTTGGTACCCGCAGTGACGCCATCTCTACTTTCGTTTCGGGTCTTCATCAAGTAACTGCTACTTCAGTCAAATTCGGATTTATTATTATATATGTCCCATATTATTTTTTTCTGATACGTTACTTGTTACGATTGACAATGATATATTACATTTATTTTACATATTTTTTTCCAGGCTGCTGATAAAGTTCCTAAATATTTACATGTTTCATTTGAAATATATTCTACCCAAGTCGTCAAAAAAGAAAAATAGATTTGACCGGAGATTTTGTGTTCCTAAAACTCAGATTCGCTTAGTCCCTTGGGTAGGTACAACAGTGGCGATTCGAGAGGGTGTTGGAACAAAATGAAAAGCATTGATTGTGATAAGCATGGTTTTATAAAAATGTAATTGTTTTTTATTAATCATTTGGCGAGAAAAATTCAAGAGAGCTTCTTTAAGTAGAATTCATCAGGTTAATAAGAAAAAGTATCCACAAGGAAACATACCAGTTGCATACCACTCTTTTTATAAGACATATGAGAAAATACGTTTGTAGGAGCGCCCCTAATGTATCAATAGATTAACTTTCCTAACTAAATAATATTAACACATACATACCAAAATTAAAAGTAATATTTAAAGTACTTTTGTACAGGGTTATTAATTTCATCAGCCTGTAACATTTTTATATTTTGAGTTAGAGCGTTCATTCAAAAACAAGATGTAGCATTTTTAGCCAAGTTTTTATGAGTGTTGTCAGAAATGACAGTAGGTGTCATATGTCACACCGAAAAGCAATTATTATTTTTTTTTAAAATGGGACACTCTATATATCAGAAGCACATTAGATGGCGCCTTTTCTTCCGATCTCAAAAATATAACTGCAACTGTTTGGTTGCTATGGATTTTATTTATATTTCAGTCTGTCATTTTCAGAATTTTGTAGAAAAGTTATTTTGTATGTAAAAACAAACCAATATGAGATATTATTATTCAGTGGGGGAAAAGTGTTTTATGTTTGATATTGTATATGTGATTGGAAAATCGGTTACTACAAAATGGCCGCCGAACAGGCCAGACTTAACACCCTGTGATTTTTTCTTTTGGGGTTATATTAAAAATATTGTTTATAATACACCGTGTTATTCGTTGAAAGATCTGTATATTAGAATTGAAAATATTAGAAAATCCTTCAGATTCAAACTAATAGAGAAGTTTTATTAAATGTTAATAATCACATTGTAAAAGTGTTTCGTAAATGTATCGAAAATGGAGGTGGTCTTGTAGAGCAATATAGATTATGAAATAATTATTATATAATTCTAGTTATTAAATTAATGTTATAAACTTTTGTTATTTTCTAGTTATACCAATATTAACAAAATTGTTTTTCTACTACTCACTTGAAGAAAAGAATGCGTATGTGTGTTATATTTTTGAGATCGAAGAAAAGGTGCTATCTAATGCGCTTCTAATATATAAAAGTAATAATTGCTTTTCGGTGTGACGTATGACACCTACTGTCATTTTTGACAACACTCATAAAAACTTGGCTAAAATGCTACAACTTGTATTTTGAATGAACGCGCCAAGTCAAAAGAAAAAAAGTTACAGGCTCTTAAAAGTGGAACAAACTAAATTGATGACCCTGTACATATTAAAAAATTACGATTTAAAATGTCAACAGCCTATAGCAAAAAATGTAAATCGTTGCGGACATATGTCCATATGAACTTTTCATCATAAAATGACCTAAAACCCAGTCGACAATTCTATATTTGCCAGCAATAAATGCTGAAACAATACATGCGCAGTAGACCGTTCGCTATCAGCATGCGCAATACGGGTGTGTTCGGGTTTGTTCGCCACAGATGGGTCTTGCGCCATTTTAATTAAAACTGCGGTTTTTTTCTGGGTTTGTCGGGATTGGCTCGTTGTATCTTGTGGGCCATCGACTTGAAACAAACATTGATTCGGTATTTCTATCTGGTTTGTACACGTCAATGTGATGACTGCTATGACGAAAATAAACACCACAAAAAAGAGAGATTCTACAGATAGAATTCCTATCTCTTTTTATCTTCTGCTTGTTTCTGTTGCTGGTTAGGAAAAATATACAACCGATGGACGTGACTATATTTATTTTGTATTCAGCTTATGGCAGATTTGGCACAGTCTTGCCAAATGAGTTAAGAATTACTTTTTCCACAAACAATACTTAATTTAACGCACAAACACCGAAAAACAAAACACATTTTATTTAACAATAACAACAAATATGACAGTTTTCTGTCCTGTGAGTTTCTTTACCTCCCTAATATGACAGTTGTTAATCCGGTAGTGTCAAACGTGAAAGCAGGTATGAAAGAGGGCCGTTCCAGTAAGGATAAAAAGTACATTCCCAACGCCCAAAGGCGACGTAATGTCTAATTAACAGGTAACGAGGATGACAATTAACGCAAAACGACAAACTAAAATTTAACAGCTCCCCGGTTGATTTTCTAGGAAGTTGTTTACAACTTACTTAAGAATGTGAATTGTTTACTCTTCAAAGACTGTGAACCAAAGCCGTATCTTCCTTGATTTAAGATTCTCAGGTCTCAAAACTCAAGTGAAATTAAATTTGTCCTGTGCGATTATTATTGCCAATGCAACAGTGAACATTTTTCAAAATCTCATCAATCCTTAGAGGAGGCGATTTTAACCTTGCAGCTTCTCCCGTGAATGCGCCACTGAATGATAACATAAAAAGGAAGAACGAGGGATAATGCATAAAAAACCATTAGATTTCGGACAGCGTAACTATGCTGCGGAGTCATCGTATAGCTGAAAAGGTCCCGACAGGTAAACTTGTAGTCATTTTGCTCATCAGGAAAATTTAGAATAAATATTCGGTAGGCTTCAAAAATATTATAACTGGATTTACTGCTTTAATATACACGGTGTTGAAAGAAGGTCGGTACCCCGGAATAACTCCGGTGCATCGCATTGCAGCGGAAAATGTCTGGGGAAAAAGTTGTTTGGCTTTGAAGGAGGAATATATTACAATTTAAACCACCCTCCACCTCCTCAACCCCCAGGTGGGGTTAAGTTAAGATTTTCAAATGGAACCTCATATTTTTTATTGGCGTATCGTATTCTCCGACCAAAAATAAACATCTTTTGTGCGAAAATTTTTTTCATACGGGCCCATCCTTCACCAATAATCACCATGATAAAGACAAAATCGGAACCGTGCGAAAATCAAGTTTTATCCCGGAAATACAAACATCTTTTTACACGGACATTTTTTAGTACAAGACAGAGAAAAAGAGTATTTCCGGGATAAAACTTGATTTTCGCACGGTTCTGATTTTGTCTGTCTCATGGTGATTATTGGTGAAGGATTGGCCCGAAAAAAAAAAATTTTTCGGACAAAAGATGTTTATTTTTGGTCGGAGAATACGATACGCCAATAAAAAATATGAGGTTCCATTTGAAAATCTTAACTTACCCCCACCCGTGCCCGGGGGTTGAGGGTGTGGGGGTGGTTTAAATTGCAAACTATTCCTACTTCGAAACCAACAACTTTTCCCCCAGACATTTTCCGCTGCAATGCGATGCACCGGAGTTATTCGGGGGCACCGACCTTTTTTCAACACCCTATTTATGTCTAATACATAAATTTTTATATGATATTTATAAATATCATATGCATTTCTAACATTGAGAAAGTGGATCGATGTAATTGGGAGTAGGGTAGAGTGGGGGAATACCGGCCGTGCGGGTTATACCGGCCGGCAAGTTTCTCCCATCCTGATACAGAATTTGAAGCGGCTTATGTCTACCGATCAAGCATGTCAGCAAAACAAACGGTTAGTATCGCTTAGGCAGAATAAGAGGCAACTTTGTAACTTTTATAGAGAATTTGAAAAAAAAACACGTGGTACCATAAGAAAGACATGTGTTTAAGGCTGTATATTTTAATAACGGTAAGTTGTAAAAATAGTTAATATGTATACAAATGAACTAAATTATGTTTTCTTTCACACGGTTTACTTAAAAACCAGGTATCTTTAGGCATTTCTAAATAATATGGTAGATTTTAGTTGATTGTTTTAGGGGTAATTTCGGCCACTTTTATGTAGATAGTATCGGCATGGCCGATATTACCCCATAGAGTTTTGTTTTAAATGTTGTTTTCAGATGCCGCGGACGTAGAGACAAAAAAATTACAAGAGCTTTTTGGACTTCCGACACTTTTCAGGCAGCTTTTGCAGCAATAGAAAACGGACGTCATCTTCGAGAAGTTTCAAGAAGTTTTGGCATTCCAAGAGCAACTTATCAATATCGACGTAGAAATGGCAAAGTATCTAAAGGCTCATTTGAGACGAGGCCCAGTATTTACACAAGAACAAGAGCGTGAATTATCGAAGCAAATAATTAATCTTGCCAAACTCTTTTTTGGAGTTACGGCGGAACAAATTCAGCAAAGCGCTTACAGTTTTCCAAAACAGGAAAAGCTGAGAAAGTCAAAAGTAAAATAAATAAGAAAACAGGTTTTCGGGAACTTTGATGACACAACAGTTTTAGTGAATAAGAACACCAACATATTACGACAGAAACCTAAGCTTAGGAAGAAAACTAAAGGGAGCCTACCATGACTGTGATGAGGAAGAAAATAATTCAGACACCGAAGTTACCGAGGACATTTGCGTTATTTGCGGAGAATTTGGAAAAAATAGGGAACTCTGGCTAAGATGTGTAAGTTGTTCTGGATGGGCTCCCAAGGAATGTACCAATGGAGAAAGAAAGGAAACCTATGTGTGTAATTTTTGTCAGTGATTACAATTTTGGGTAATTGCGGCCCCTGGCTGGTATTACCCCCAAGCTGTGGGGTTATACCGGCCAACTCAGATATTTTTTAAAACTCTGTGTCTTTTAAAACTATTTTTCTTCATTTATAATTACTATATATTTTGTTCCCGTACGTGTTATCTTTTATTTAAACCTCTCAGTTCTCCTTTAAATCATAAAGTCTCCGAGATATTCAATAATTTCCTTAAGGGGCCGGTATTCCCCCACTCTACCCTATAGGAAAATATAAGTAAAGTTTTCCATTCAATAGATTCGAACAGTTACTCTGTCGTTTAGCAACAGGTCATTTAAAGTAGGGTTGCTAGACGTCCGACTTTCCCCGGACATGTCCTTCTTTTTTGAGAATTTGCTAACAACCGACCCAACGGGTAAACCATAAATATTTACCATTGCCACGCGAAATCGCTTGATATTATTAATTATTATTATTTTTTTTTTCTCGTAGTAACAGGAAAAGTTCCTATGCCTAATCGTGATTAGAAGAGTAGATTTTTATTTTTTGGGGAAATAAATGTATTGCTTTCGTTGGTCTTTGCCATTTTATTAATCAGTGTCTATTTTTGCGTTTTATTTGGTTAGTACTGATTGGACTGTTGTAAAAAGTTGGGTAAAAAAATTGGCTTTTTTTGTCGCATTTCTGCTTGTTTATCCCAATGGGCCAAAACATTAGTTTATAATACTATTATTTTACCGCATTTTAATTATTGTTCTTCTTTGTTAATATCATGTACTCAAGAAAATATATATAGATTGCAAATCCAACAAAATAAAGTAATGCGCATAATTCTAAATTGTGATAAATACACGCCGATAAGAACAATGTTACGTGCCCTAAATTGGTTGTCTGTGGAACAGAGCATTCGGAGGGCCAACCTAGTTTTAATTTACAAAATTGAACATGGGCACCTGCCTTCATACTTAAATTTTTTCCTTGAAAGGAGATCAGACTCGGTCGATTATAATATTCGCTCTGGACAAAATTATAATATTCAGTTTGTTAGGACAGTAAGTTTACAAAAATGTTTGTTCTATGATGGTGTTCGCCTTTTTAATGCTCTGCCTGAGGCATTGAAAAATGCCTGTAGCTTGGTGGTTTTTAATAGGGACTTATTTGAATTCATGCGTAATACATACTAAGTAACTATTTTTGTTATATTATTATTATTGTATATCTGTTATGTTTGTATTACTAGCCAAGTGCTAAATAAACACACATTATTATTATTATTATTATTATTATAAAAATGACCTTATAAATATGTCCGGCTTTTAACTTAGGGGACAGAAAAACGAAGTTACATCTACTTGGAGTATAGAGGAACATAATCCCGACTACATTTTACCTTCTAAATATGCTTAGGTCAGGTTTAACCCAATATTTCGTCGGTTTATCACTTACAAAATTCTTGGGTACAGAATGGATATCATACTTTACCATCATACCACAATAATGGCATTATCATCATTTGTTCGTCTTTTCGGTCTTTTATTGCATAAATATCATAATATTAATTTTTTTTTTCAGATATTGGACGAAGTGTGTTGCACCATAGAAAAAGTTCCCTAGCTCTTACCCCCGAGGAGGAGCCTTTAGAAATAAATGTAAGTAACCTGATCTACTTTTTGATAGTTGATAGATAGATGGACTCAATTCATCATGAATCAGGTATTGATGGAAAATAAAGAAGGGGCTGAGCGCCGCCCGGGCGGTGTTTAGTCGCGTGTTGCGTTGCTTGTCGTCTGTTGCTCGGCGATAAAAATCGCGAAGTTTTCTAAAGACATTGTTCGAGTGGGATGCCCCAGTTGAAACAAGTGATTGGTCGGCTAACAGGCCACTGCCACTTGCGAGAACACCTTCAACGGATATGTATAAATAACGGATCCATTGAATACAGACTCTGCGGTGAAGAGGATGAAACCGCCTCACATATAATATACCGCTGCGTAGCACTGTCTCGTAGGAAACAAAATATATTCGGGAACATACAACGTGGTGACAACCTCCCACATGACAAGCTTGGTAGAAGGTTTGTAATAGATGTTGAAGGTTCGTAATAAAACATCAGCGGACATTAGCCATGCTAAACGTATATTTTAAGAACTACATCTTAACTCACTCTCAATATTAATAATGTACTCAAAAAGGGTTGATTATTAATTTATCTCTCTCCTGTTATAATCATACTTATATTATCCTATTATAACCTTAACTACTTAACCTACAACCTTAACCCATAAGGTTCATGTCATTGTTATTGTTATATTATTATACATTTAATTATAACATTAGCACGTCTGACCATCGATCGTGATATTGAAATTAGAACCAATGTCAAATAATACTATAACAATAATAAACAAAACTGTTTTACAAGAAATGAGTAAAACTTGAATATGCCTCTATAGTGATAGAAGTTCGGGCCTTTAAACCGACCAACCAACCAAACACATTGTTCTAAATTTGCGCTTGAATGCAACTATGACATTCAGCCGCTCATCTCGCATAAAAGCGCACATGTAGAACAATGCGTTTATAAAACGCCGCGATTCTTATCGCCGAGCGACAGCAGACAAAAGACGCGTGCATAAAAGGAGCCTAAAGCTTTGCGTCGAAGTTTTTTTTCTCGCAAATAATAGATATTTATTTTTCGTTTATCAATTATTTACTTATAATACCGTAGAAACGTTTGCTATAAACAACATCATAATATCCTAGGAATTATTAGCGGGATTTTCATAATGCCCGGTAATTATATTATTAAAAAAAAACATTGAACAAGATTTGTATTTATTTTTGTAGTTATTTTTACAAATATTATTATGTTCTTCCTATGTTAAATGTACAACTTTTGAATTTTGCTGAGAAAGAAGCTGGACCAACTATGAAATTTTGCGACCCCATATCTGAGTTTCTCGATGTCCATTTCAACATTACTTAACATATTTTCTCTTTCGGTAACAGAGCTAGTATCATTTCTATTATATTGCGGATTTTCGACGTGATGCTTTCCTCTATATAACCCTCCGCTAAGCTAGCATTCTTCGACTTTCCGTGTAGCTTAAGGGTTACAAGGGAAGCACCGCCCTCGATAATAAGTGTGGATGAGGTTCGGCGTAGACAATGTCCTGTATATTCTTTTGCAATTTCTAAATTAAGAAATTTTACTATGATTGAAGAAACACGTCCCAGTGTATTTTTACCCATAGGCATAGCTATGCATTTACAATTTCCGTATGTAAGGATAAATCTGCGTTCCTTAATTCCTTTTGACCTTAATTACTGTCTAACCAATTTTAAGGCATCTGTTTGGTCTCCGATTATAGTAAAACTCTTTGGCGTAGCAGTTTTAGTTTCTGATACCTTGACAAGCATAACAGGCCCTTTATCCTCAATATTATCAATGGATATTTTTACCATCTCATCCCGTCTTAGGCCGCCAAAAACTTCCATTACCACTTTATGCAGCAGGAAGGTATTATTCGGCGCATTTTTGATAAAAATTAAAACTTGTTTAAACTTTAAACTTTTAAAATTATTATTAATTGGCAATATCTTGAAATATTAATGATTTCCTTTACTATGTTTAGACCTCACTTGGGAATATTTGATCCAAAGGATATTTGGGGTATATTTTTCCGACTAAAATAAAGTAAAAATAACTAATAATTCTTATTGCCAATGAGCATAAGCAATACCAACCAATCACCGTAATTTAGTTTTTTGCTTTCCATTGTAGAAATTTTTCATACTTCTTGTGGTACAGGACTATAGACTTTTGTGGGAGAATTGACTTTCATCCCACACTGTTAAGTAGTATTCGTTTTGAAATGAAACCACACTGTTTCTTAACAACTTTTAATATAAAATAACGAAGTAACGAAGGGGTTGACAAAATGACAGCTAGGTCATAAATAATGTTCTTTTTACACATCAAAGTTATTGCTCTGATTTTGCAACGAGATTATAAGTAAATCAAGGTTTTTGGTTATTAATGAGCACTACTTACTGGAAGGACAATTTCTTCGCGCGTAATACTTCTAGAGCAATGTTGCGTGACGGGTCACTGCGAGTTCTATTTTTGACTGAAGCCAAAAAATATATAACTATTAGAAATGCAAAGTACGTAGAAAACCAGCGAAACAAGATTTTGTTTATATTAGTTCCAACCCTAACACTGGATGGCGCCACATTGTAAAAATTTTCGTGGCGGGCTTTTCAAAATTCAATTTTTGGATTTTTAATAGTACTTTAAATTTTTAAAGACATTATTTTTTTTAAAACTTAAATAATCAATAATCTATGTGTCAGATTTTATCGATTACTTAATGTTCTAAAAGAAATAACGTCTTTAAAATTTTAAATACTAATAAATCTAGATAGGTAACTAATAAACTACGCATATAAATACAAATAAATATTTTATTAAAAACACTAAATACAATAAACGAAAATCAAATCGACAACAAATAAAATCTTTCAACAATAACAAATTTAAGAGTTAATAAACATTTCTAACTACCAAAAGCACTAAAATTATGTAGTCTTTAACCTTAGAAACTCACTTATCACATAACAAAAAAAAACACTAAAATTATTATGTACTTCTTTAGTATTGGGGGTCATAATTAGGAACAGGACGTAATAATCAGGTACAAGGTGCCATTATCAGCAACAGGGAGTCATTGTCAGGAACAGGGTATCACGTGTCAGTCAGTCTTGGGTGGGCCCACCATACTTTCCCCGCCAACTGGAAGCTGTCAGCAGTCCACCAGAGCGCATGAATAAATGAGGGCAAGAATTTTGTCTAAGAAGTAAAGGACTGATTTTAATTTGAAGTATAGTTGTTTGAACGTAGGACGAGGCCTAACTTTTGTTCAAGCTATACTTATTGTTGTATTGGCTCGGGCATGTCCAATGAATACAATAACAATGCAAGTTATTATATTGAACGCGGAGGGCTTTTACTTATTTAATTTTACTATTTGTTGTCGTTGAGGGTTATTTTATGGGGTTTCTTTCGTAAGTCGAGTATCGCGACCCGAAGTTCTCGCAAGCTAAGTATTTACATTTTTTACAATAAGACTTAACCTATACTAATATTTTATTTCGAACTCACTTCTTATTCCGGACTCGGAATGTTTTTTTGTCACAATCAATTTTGATTTCGAATATTATTCTATGCTTTGGGCGCAAAGTCTTTATAGAATAATTTTACTCGCACTTAAGTTGACTTTCCAGTGCAGACTTATTTATACTCGCACGAAGAAAGACGAGTGTTCGAAGATATCGCAGCATTATTTATACTCGCACGTCATAACTCGCACAACACAATCAGGTACAGGGTGTCATTTTCAGGAAGAGGGTGTCATAATCAGGTATTGGGCGTCATAATCAAGAATAGGAGTCACAATCAGGTACAGGGTGTCACAATCAGGTACAGGGTGTCATTTTCAGGAAGAGGGTGTCATAATCAGGTATTGGGCGTCATAATCAGGAATAGGAGTCACAATCAGGTACAGGGTGTCACAATCAGGTACAGGGTGTCATTTTCAGGAACAGGGGGTCATTTTCAGGTTCAGATCACAGTTTGGAATGTATCACATATTCGTCACAGCCAGGCGTACACTTTAGCTCAATGGAATTCATGAAAAAGAAAAATGGTTAGTGCTAACAGTCTTAAAATATGTATATGTAGTCATTATTCTTTGAGGATTGACATAAATTTTTGGGGAATTATTAAAAAACTACTTTAATTTACTGGATTCAAATTTTTTAACTCTATTATCATGTCCTGTGGTATAATCTTTCTTTGGCATTTTATCTCTTGTATACTTAAAAATATCGAGACGAATGGTTTTGTCAATTAAATGACTATCAAGGTCATGTATGGCACAAAATGGGAGCTTTAAACTTGATGAGTATAAAGCCTTAAAGGTGTTTTCTAAATTTGTTTTATGACCATGATCATCTAAGAAACGGTATAAAAGTGTATGTACTTTATTTATCAACTGTACTACTTTTTCACTGGCATAGCATAGCCTGAAATTACCAGGCTCTGTGGGACATGAAGGTGTCAACCTCGATACTTCACGAGTACTGGTAAAAATGTTGAAATTACCAGTCTCTGTGGCACATGACGATGTTAGACTGGGTAACGATGAAACATCTTCAAGAGGCAAAAGCTCAGGAATGGCTTTAGGGACAGCATTCCAATTGAGCCGTTTTAATAATGAATTTTTAAATTGTGACTTCTCAAAGTGATCTTCACAAATTCTAAAATTTTTGCAACTAGTATCAGGGTTTATTTTACAGTTATCTTTCCAAACTTTCAATCTATCATCACTATTAAGGGGAAATTTAAAAAAATGTTTATTGACATAATTGGGTTCTGTTGAAGACATGTAAGCATTATTGCAATTGGGATATTTACAAGAATAGTTTCCACTAACATATGCCATTTTAATTGGAAGTAATACAGGGGTAAATGAAAAACATACACTTAGATGATTTACTAAAGATTAATCCATGAAAAATGGCAAGATTCAAGATGAATTTTTAAAAAACTTACGTGAATTCAAAATTTCAAAAAACAACCCATTATTTCATTTCCACGTCGACCTGCTACTGGATTGAATTGGGACAAGTTTCCTGGACAAAATTATATGCTAAAAACAGAAAAAAGCAAGAACTAATCATAAATTATACTAACATACCTAACCTTTGAAAAATAAAATATTTTTGGTAAAATACCTGATATGGGATTCTTTAATGATTCTTAGTCTCTTCTTGGTCCTTTCTGGGTCTCGAGGTGGTCGAATGCTACAAATAAACTACAAAATTATTAATAATATCATAAATATATAAACACTTCGCATGTTCGCATCGTTTCGTTTGCTTGCGATGAAAATGGCGGCCAATCCGGGCCAATGTCTCCTCAGCGGATGGATTTGCTACACCAGCGCCAAAACTGGCTGGTGGATGGGTTGGCGAGACTCATGGCCTACTTGTTTGTTTCCAAGTTTCCCATTCAACTTTCACCCCTGTGACTGAAGCAATGAATACTTGACTTAAGGGCGACACAGCGGAAAAAATGGTCCAGCACCTTTCGACCTGTCATCGGGTTTTATCGGAGTTCGTTCGGGGTGACGTGAGACAAAAAGGCGCAAAACGGTAACAAATACCGGGAAAGAGTATGGCGTAACTGCCCTTTATAGGTAATAGTGTAGTTTTATTGTAATTGAGTATTAATTTTTGTTATAAGAGGTATATGCTGAATAATGTTTGAGTATGGTTCTCGAACAACTTTGCCTGTAATAAGTTTTCCTTAGCTTTTTCAGCATTTTCTAAAATATTTTGTGGAATTTCCATACTTTCGTTTATAAAACGTAAAAGACGCTTAATATAAACAACCCTTACCGAAAACCGTCAAACTTATTCTATGACAACCGATCAAAGCTCACTAAATACTAAAAATTAACGAAAATAGTTTAAAATAATGCAGGAATTTAACTATTTATATTTTAAATAGATGGTAGGTAGGTAGTTCGTATGTTTTTCTATTTTTTCTTAAATTTGATAGTTGCTATTGCATCGGCGTTCGTCCCACATTATGTGCTTCGTCCTAAACATAGCGGGCTTTTTAGCATGCGTAGTTGTCGCCCAATGTCAAAATTATACATCAATAATCTTTTATTTCGTTAGCGGAAAAGATATGTAGTATGTTTTTTCTATTTTTTCTCAAATTTGGTACGTTTTTTTAAAGTCTAAAGTAAATTTGACATTCGTCGGATATTGTTTCTTCAAAAATATTTCTCTTAATCGAAGCTAAGCCAAACGAAGAAAAATTCTAATATAGCGGATCCGAAGCTGCTATACAGTGTGTCTACTTAAGTTCAATCATATGGAAAACTTTTTTATTATTGGTTTAATGATATTTTGCTCAAGTGTAAAGTACCTTTATTTTTGACAATACAGAAGAATGTTATGAAGAAAAGTTATTTTGAATTAAAAGTTATATTCAAATATGCAATTACAGTTATTTAGCATGAAAATTTAGGTTTTGTGATTATTTACTAATCATTCCTTATTAATTATTCTGGCTTGATACAATTTAACGTAATCTAGGATGCACTGACAAGAAATATTTGACACGGAATGTCATAGTGCGTTGGTATTTATAAAATACATTATAAATGGCAGCTTTACTAAGTTGTGACGAAAAAATACAAATTGTTTCAATAATAATTAATACCGAATACAAATAATCACAAAACCTAAATTTTCAGGCGAAATTACTGTAATTGCATATTTGAATATAACTTCCTAACATTTTTCTGTATTGTCACAAATAAAGGTACTTTATTCTTGAGCAAAATTCGTAATTTCTGATATACCTCGTATATGACTGGGAAATTTTTATAACTGAAGGATGCATTTTGGATTTCAGACCATGCAGAACTTTTTATGAAGAATAGTTTTTTTTTATAAAACCAATAATAAAAAAGTTTTCCATATGATTGAACTTAAGTAGACACACTGTATAAACAAATTTATAAAGAAATTTTTGGCACCGTTATTATTTAAATTAAATCTAAATTTTCGGACATCAGTGGATTAAATTTTTTCGATTTATTGACCAAAAATAATTTTTAATCCTATCCACATTTGTTTCCGCAAGAACTATTTGACATTGAAGTAATTTGCGATGAAATTATTGCATATTTTGCATTACATTAAAAATATTGAAAAATCCTCATCTTGAAAAAAAAATTACTTATGTTCGTCTGCTGTAACTTAAGTAAAAATGTCGCGCTTTTTAAATTGAGTATAATGAGAACACCTTACTGGCCTTATCGCTCGGTTTTTCTAGTATTTACTATAAATCATGGACTAAATTTAGATGTGTATTTTGGGTTTGCTCGTGGGACGTGGTCCATAAATAATTTCACCTGCGGCGCTTTCGTTCGCAGAGAGAATTTTCCCCTTGTTGCTACCGCTGGTGTCCTGGTTTTTAAGTTTATAAAATAAATTACTCATTTTATCATTGCCGCCCATGATACTTAACGGCCTTGGTACATAAATAGCTATTATGATGTTAGTGTTAAAAGCGTCATTTTATTTTGAGGAAACGAAAAGATCCACTTTTAACACTAGTGTCAAAAAATTACATTTTAACCACTGACAACAAGTGTGGAAAAGTCGACTCTTAATGTAGATAAAAAAATATTTAGTTTACGAATTTTTGTGGTACAATAATAATTTGTCTGGCATATTTTCTGTTTGCCTGTTTCATATCCAAACAGCCAGCGCTCTAGCGCGTCGCTTCTAAATATCTCTTGCCAGCTAAATCAAATTTCGTTTACCCGGTTAGAAAATATGATATTGCAAGAGGAAAAGTAATTTTTTATATTATAGGTATACTGTCTGGAAAATAATATTTGATCCTGCAGGGCAGCAGTTGCTATGGTATATAATTACTTTTTTTAATGCGGCTTGCTGTATTTATTTAACAAATATTACAACCTAATGTGCTATTTAGAATTTTTTAAATTTGTAATATTCAGCAAACGAAATTATGTACTATGGTTTGCATAATCGCAAAAGTTAATATTATTTTATTACTAGAATCATAATGATTTCTATTATCCGCTTTCATGACCATTCAATGTCTTGTTAAAAAAGGCAACATCGGTGAATTTTTTGCCGTAATATTTTACATTGAAATGCAATATAGGATAAGTATGGTGACAGTTGTCGCACTTTTACAAATAAAATCGTAAAATCGTTAGGTTCATATTATATTTCTTACAAAAATAGCACAGTAATTTTGAAACCATCCATAACATATCGTCGATGAACCCATTGGTTGGTTGGTTAAAGGCGGGGGTCGGTTTAAAGGCCCGAACTTCAAATCACTGCAGCCTTTCGGCTTATTGTGTACCCCGATCTTGTTAGAAGATGTTTTTTCCTTCTATGAGGTCCAGTAACCTTCTACCAAGCTTGTCATGTGGGAGGTTGTCACCACGTTGTATGTTCCCGAAGATATTTTGTCTTCTACGAGACAACGCTACGCAGCGGTATATTATGTGTGAGGAGGTTTCATCCTCTTCGCCGCAGAGTCTACATTCAATGGATCCGTTGTTTATCACTATCCGTTGAAGGTGTTTTCGCAAGTGGCAGTGGCCTGTTGGCAGACCCATCACTTGTTTCAACTGGGGCCGCATCAGGGTTAGCATCCCATTCGATAGTATTTTCGATGGTTTTCCAATTACGGCCCATGCGTGTATTTGACCAGGTAACTCTTGCCATCGAGATAGTTGTTGTTTTTTCGAGCATCTATCTAATATTGATTTTGTTGCCTGTTTTGATATTCCAAAGGCTGGTTCGGGGCCCCTGAGTCTTTGAGCAGATCCGGCTCTCGCTAGTTCATCAACTTTTTCATTTCCTAATATCCCGGACTGACTAGGGACCCACAAGTTCCACCTTGTTTCCCCTGGCCGCTAGTACTTTTAGGTTGGTATGGCACTCCAGTGTTAGTTTTGAAGTAAACCGATTGGAGTTCAGAGCCTTAAGAGCAGCAATAAGGCATTAGAAATCTTTTAAATATCCAGTGAAGCGATTTTCTGTGGTATAAAATATATTAGCGAAGTTATAGAGTTTGGCCCCCCGAAGGTGCAGCGCAAAAGCGTATACCTTCCGTATGTCGCATCTAGTACGCGTCTATGACGAGACGCTCCGTGTGCAGAAGGCCTTAGTATATTTCGATGCTCGGTCCTGATACGCCGTCGCCGAGGGTCTTTTGAAACGTGCTTGATGTAAACGAATTTTAAACGTTTTGTTGGTTGTAGCATTAGCGTGTATAGTAAAGATATTATAGTAATTTTTACTAAAAATTTTTGTTCAAATTTTGGTACAATTTTATGGCAGTTCTTACGAAAAGTTATTCCAGTCACATATAGAGCCATAAATTATAGTTAGTTATATATTTTTATAGTAAATTTAACTAAGTTTTTCTTTCCGTGTGTCGTGAGAATTTTGTGTTTGTTTATTATACGATAATATTTTTTTTCTATCATAACGTGATGGATCAGACAATAATTATAAATAACCATTTGAAGAGTCAAGAGTAATAAATCTTGGCAAATATTTGCAACGTATGTAAAGAAGAGAGGACTAGTAATTAAATAATAATAACCGTCCGGTGGCAGCTTGTGACCTATGATAGAAGAGGGGGTTCACAAGTATCGTGAAATTCTTTGTCAAATTTTATTTTTGTGTAACGACTAAACCTCCTCAACGCCGCGACCAAACAACAAACAGGAAAAACAAAACAAACGGTTAGTTATGGTGCATTCACAAATCCAGTTTTTTTTTCATATATTTCACTATTAAACTTTCTGATAAAGTCCCTAGATTTACCCTTTGTGGTCTGCGTTAAACTAAGGAGTTTAGGTCTTCCCGCATTCTTCACTTCAATTTTTTTCTCCAAACTCAAAGAACTAAAGTTATTTTTTAAATAGCCAACCGTGAAACTATTCATTTTAACTTAATAACTATGTAATATTAAAATATTAAAACATACAGGCTCTAATTTCTAAATACATGCACGAACAGACAACAGCGCGGCGCACACTAAAATTGTGCGCCTTTTCCATGTTAAATCGCCATAGCCCCGCTATCCCCCGTTGTTCTCCTTCACCTGTTACTAAAGAGAAACTGCACTCGCGTCATTATCCATGCTTAGTTGCCGGATGAATCGAGAGCTTATAATATATAGTTTGGTTTGACGGTACGATAAAATATTAGGGAGGGTCGGACTTTATAAGATAAATAATATAATTTTTTTTTTATTCGTTTTGGGGGTGCACGTGCGCATGTGCTCCTGTGGAAGAACCGCCACTGCTGCGGCATCAACACGTATATTTCTTTATTTTCCACTTAGTAAATTATAGTTTGATTACGCCCATGGTAAGATGCTTTATAAGATGGTTTTTATATGTACATTTTTCTCCCCTCGCTTTTCATACAGAAACGTTCAAAAACCACTGGGCAAATAATGCTAGTACGGTGGTGCATTATAATTGACCTAAATAGGTAGTGTGCGGTCATATAAATATTACGGGTATATTTTTATTAACTGTGTTTTATGTTTATTTATTTTACGTGACAGGCGCAAATGGAAAATAAACCGCCATTATCCATTACCTTCTCCGGTTAAATGAATATGGTAATAAATTGACTTCCTAATGGATGAGTGAATATGGAAAGTAGGAAAAGACATAAAATAGTGAATTAAATTTGGCGGTGATGGAAAAATAAAATTAGGGAAATGAAATAAAGTGCCTTGTTTATTGGCTGTTTTATTGTTTAGCTTGTTTCGATCATTACTCGAGGCGTTTTAATGCATTAGCCTCCATATACACGTGTTTTTTCCTATGGAGACTAATGGTAAGATAGAGCGGCAAGATAAATGGACTTGTCGCCCACTAGCGGCGATTTTTTTGAAACTTTTTGATTTTGATTCTATATGAAATGCAGATTGTGCAAAAGATCGTTTCATTAAAACAATATGTATTAAGTGGATTCTGGAGTATCTATAAAGGAGTTTTCTCCCCAAGCGTTTCAGGAAAAAAATGTCCAAGGAAAAAAATGTCCAAGGAAAAAACTTTGTAATGCAATCAAATCGACCGTTTTAAAAGTGGGGTCCAGCCCCATAAACCGACACCTGATCCGGCGCTTGCTCGGGTTTGTTCGTCATGTCACCCTGTAGTGGCACATCAGACAACAGGTGTTACGTGCAATGTTACCAAACTGTGTAAAAATGTAAAACTTTAGTTCCTTATAAAAATAAATATTTAGCTTACTTAGAAAGTAAATCCACGCTGACCGGAGTAAGAAATCCAGTCATTTTCAGTTCTTTTTTCTTATGGGAAAAGCTTTATGCTCATCACGTGCCCTGATGATAGTGTGGAACTGTATAATAAGCTTATACCCACTAAATCCCATTCGGCCTATTCTTTTCAATTGCTCGGAACATAACCGACATATCGTCGAGAGAAAGAAACACATAGTGAAACACAACAAGTTGCACTAAATCACTTAACACACAGACACCATCGAGTTTTTTTGAAGATATGCACCTATTATCAGATTACACGAAAGCACTAAACACTAACGCATAATTACACTTTAAAATAACACTATCGCACACGTAGAACAAATTCAGAAATAATAAAAACGCTAATTTCTGTGGGCCATTAACCCTTTACTAAACATAACATTTTTAGATGTCAAATAAATGTGTGGAAAAATTATATTATTTCCCAGACCACCAGCTGATGAAATCTTATACAATAAGGGCGTATTCTTCTCTACACAGTAGCACTTTAAAATACTAATTCAGATTGAATGGTACTTAGATGTGTTCATGAGATCCGCGCGATAACTGATGTGAATTTATGTGACTTTGTTTTGGTGTTTTGTGACGATTTTTATTCGGGTTACCTGGTGTTTTTTTATAAATTAAGTTGGTTTTAAATAAGGCCGAAAAAGTAAATAAATTTGCATTTTTTTTCTTCTAAAGGGTAAAGTGGCATTTCAGTTGTTCAGATCCGACGGGTGTCATTCGAATTGAATAAGTGAGAACATACCTGACCATTATAAACTCCGCGGCGGTTTGTTCGAGTTAGTTCAAGTTTATAAATCAGAGATTGTTTCCCAGTGAACTGAACTGAACGTATTTTTTTTTTTTTTATTATTTTTTCGTCAGTCTAATTTCCGCGACTAAGGCCAATCACCGACGCCAGGGAATTTGTCACACCCTATCTGGGAATTTTGCCGAATCCCTCTTTGTCGAGGGTAGGGTTCTTTAACGTGCCCAACAACCATGGACACGGGACCCACAGTTTAACGTCCCTTCCGAAGGACGGTGCAACTTGCTTAAAACCAAATTCCAAATTTTAACGTCGACGCTTGTATGAGCCGGGGAACGAACCCGGGTCGCCACGGTACAAGGCCGCTGCACTGACCATTGCACTACGAGCGCCGATTGAACTGAACGTAAAAGTTTATAATAATATACCATGAAGATATGACAACACTGTTTAAGATTCACTGACGTTTTTCGCCATATTATGTTGCTTTGTTAAGCTTCCTGACAGGGGTACCACGTGGTCATTTTGGGTTTGACATAAGGTCATGTACAGGGCATATTAAATTAAAGCGCTATTTTTGGATATTTTTCTTCAATTTGTTTTCATCTCAGAAATTGACGGTTTAAATATAATACGTATTTCCATAACACCCTGTAAATGTCGGCGTCAATTAGTGAAATCCGTCATGCCCAGAATTGCCTAGTCATTTCACGTATTTCCGGCAAATAGCGTAACTCTACGTTTGGTACACCGTTTGCCTAAGAGTATCAGGCATTCCCTCTAATGACGGAATTCTTTCAGTCAACCGCTGTACTTAACTAAATGATTTAAGTTACCTTGTTTGCCGGTTCTAGTCGAACGCTGTAATTGTTGTTAACATCTGTGTAGTGATTTTTATTTGAAAAAAAATGTTGGAGCATTCAGAATTGTTTTATAAGAAGTTAGATAACTATTACTCCATTTAATATAAGAAAAAATCTTGGAATATTACAGAATTGACGGAGGTAAGACAATTCTTTTCATTTTTAAAGAAATTCCTGATAATAATCAGTTATTTACAAACCTTTTAATGTAAAATACCTTATTACCTACTGTTCCATGTAGAAAGAAATTATGAACTTTCTACCAATTAATATTAAAATTTAGACATCGTTTGTTCAACATGTTTTTTAAAAATTCAGCGTTTCCATAAAAAGAGATAACTTCATTTTCAGTGCTAAAAATTGAAGTCTAGACCCCGATCACGTTCGGTTTCTTTCTTCCGATTATCGTTGTTCCTATCGGCATTCGCTTCGTGTCTACAAAGCACAAAATTAACGGAGAATTCAACAGATTCCCGCCCCCTCTTAATTATTTTATAAAGAATAATGAATTGGACTAATTTGTCGACATTTCCATTGGCTTATATTTTTGTTTAGGATTTTTCATGGCGCATTTTAGCTCTGCAAAAAAATGCAATTTTGTCCCTTAATTTTTTTTGTAATTTGAAATAAGAAAACGACTGAAATCGAACAGATTTTTTGGCGCTATCGAGGCCAATTTTATATTAAAATGTGTTAAAACAGGATAAAAATTTGTGAGAAAGAAAGTAGTTATTAAAAAATGAATTAATAAAAATGATTTTATGGTTTTGACAACAAAAATGTTAGCGATATTGCCGGATTTTCGATTTTATAACAAGAAGGTTTTGTAAAGATTGAACATGGTGATATATATCTGATTCAAAACATCCCCCACATAAGGATTCGCTTATACAACCACATATATATATAAAGTATATCGCTAATACCATCTGCAATCATGTCCCGGCTATGGGTTGCGCATTTACGTGCCTAAAAATATGCCGTTTAGAACGTTTTAAAATTCCGAGTAGTTCCGGAAATATCCGAAAAAAACCGAAATTCCTTAAAAATCGTTATATTGTTTTCCTGGATTTTTTTGAGATCGAATTCTAAAGTAAATTGCACTTTTCCATTGCCACTTTTTCCGCTCTATCTAACAGCGTTAATTGTTTTGTGATCCGACGAGTCGTCGTCGAAGTGCCATTATCAACTTTCTTTTTTAAATACGGTCCTGTTTTTCTGATCTTGGAATTTGACAGCTTTTTTTCTCCCGAATGCAATGATGTATGACACATTGTGGTTTAATGACGTTTCGAGGGTTTTTTGAACCACATCAAGAAATTTTGGGATACGGTCCTGTATTTCTCCTAATTTTATAAATAATATCTCATAAGTAGCAAACAACCTAAATAATGTATTCTTGCAGCAAACTTTACCATGTGGCAACACTATGAGGCACAAAAAGAAGCGGAAACTTAAGTGATTCGTGTGGACAGTCTAACGAAACCCTGAATCAGATGTAACTTCTGTAAAATAGAATACAGCTGGAAATACAGTAAATATATCATTATACGCTTTACAATCGCATACCTATTTTAAAAGTTAGCTACATTACATTACATGGCTCTGCAAGTAATGAAAATTTATTTGATTTCTTTGAAATTTAAGTCAGTTTTATTTCATTACAACTTTGCTCATAAATCTTTTTTACATCAGTGTACTTTGCCCGTAACTCGGTAAATTGTAAGCTGACACGAAATTTTTATTGCTGTATACTACCAGGAAAAAGACTATTTGTGCCAATTATTACTTTCTTGAAATGAAAATTTACTAGAAATTATTCTTTTGTTTATACCCAGGCACGTGACCCATGCCTTAACGGTATACTTTGTCAAAAAGTCTATTTTCCACTGTGAAATCAAAGTTTCAAATTATTATATTAAGGTTATACAAAAAATATGTTTACGTAAATCAAATAACTAATAAAATTGATTTATTTAGCCGATACTTGATGGAAATCCATTATAAATTTGAACAGAAACAAAAAGTTATAAAATTTCCACAATTTATGTTATATGATATAATGCGGGTATGGTGGATGATTTAGTTAAGAAAAAAGCATATAAGAAAGCAATAAACTTAGTATATCCAACAACCAATAATACACTCGACCAGAAATTTAAATCTATCACATACACAGGCAATATTACGAAAAAGATTTCCAAACAAAATAAAAACCGCTTTTAGAACCAATAATAATCTAGGTAAACTAATTAAAAACAACAAATCGAAACCAAATAAACTAACTAAATCAGGAGTATATTTGCTAGAATGTGGTTCGTGTCCTAAAATGTACATTGGACAAACAGGCAGAACTTTTAAAACAAGAATCAAAGAACACGAATCTAGTTTCCTAAAAAACAATAATCTTTCACATTACTCCTTACATTTAAATTCAGAGAAGCACAATCTTTCCAAAGATTTTAAAATTTTACATACTGAGAAAAAATCAAAGAAATTAAACTATTTGGAAAGTATGGAGATTAACAAAAAGAAAAGGTCGAGTTTATTATTGAATGAACAATTAGACACTAATTATTCACCTTTACTGAATTTATATAAATCTACACAATAAGATTAGGAATTTACACCTATTTGTAACATTAGCATAAATATTGCCCTTCTGTTGGGTATAATTATTAAGATTAGTGTAAACCCCATACCATAAAATCGTTAGTTCCATCTTGTACCTACTAAGATATTTAAATCCAATTTTACCACATTTATATTTATTCCGTCAGAAGAAGGCACCGTGTGCCGAAACATGTTACGGTTTTTTCTAAATAAAAATTGTGGAAATTTTATTACTTTTTGTTTCTGTTCAAACAAATAACTAATTTTAAAAAATGTATGCTCGTTCTGCATCTTTATTATGAGATGCAAATAGTAATTTTTGATGCTAGACTGCGAAATGCAGCTTTTTCATTAGAAGGAATAAGTTGATGCAGCGTTTTAATTATATAGCCAAACTCCGTTTTTTCAGCAAACATCTGTTGAAGATTTAAAAATTCTTATATTTCTTATCTTTTTTTCTTCTTTTATTTTTCGTTTCTTATTATTTTCTTCTTCAATATTCTCTTTTGGGACATCTCCTCTCATCGAGGGCTTACAGCATGCTCGAAAGCAGTGTTGCCAACCTTACCATGGATAGTATACACGTGCTCAGTTTTTGACTATGAGACGTCTTTGACCCTCGTTATCACTTCTTTTTCAAACTTTTTAGGAAAAAAAAACTACAATTTTAGGGTACATACTGTCTTACCTTCGATCCTATTTTAAAATAATCGGTTTTATAATTAAAGTCTATAAATAAAAAACACAAAAAAATATGTTGTGCAACAGAACCAACAGTAGATAATATCACACTAATTTAAAATCACATCACAATATTTATTATTATGAATTATGTCACAACAGAAAAAAAATCGGGTAATATTACAATAATAAAACGTATAAAATTCTTATATATCAAGCACGCGGAACCCTCGGAAACGTCGTTCCAACACCGAGTATCGAAACGTATTGAAGCACAAGGTTAAACATATAAATACACGCGCGGCGGTTGTCCAACCAAGGGCGAGACACGCGGTGTGATCTGGCATCACTGTAGTATACTCTAGTGACCTACATTGCTGCTAACTGAAACCAAATGGAGCGGCGCGATAGCATGTAGGCAAAAAGGGTTTTTACCTTAGTATTTAGATATTCGATAAAAAAAAGTATGTAGACTTTCTCTAGGACATCCAAGGAGTCACCCATTTAAATATAATAAGTAATTTCCATAAAACCTTGTATATGGATAGTCAAGCTCTACTGGAAAATTTCTTTCCTCGCGCATGTAAACAAAGCTGGTCGTCAGATGTCATGCGCAATGCCGACTGATAAACTATTTACCTTAAACGGCGAACAGGACCGTACTTCGCCCTTAACGAAAATGATTACGACCCTCTTTACTGGGATATAAACAATCTATTTCTCGCATAAAATATTGCCTTGTGGCCATCATTGAAAAGCTTTTAGAATTAACTTTGATATCTATTGTCCACGATACATTTTTAATATCGTTACATCGCTACGACTGATTTCGGTTCTGGATGGTCGTTATTGATTCACATCGTTGCATTGGTTGGCATATGACGGCGACAATATTGTGCGCAAGACAAACGACGAAAAACATTTAAAAATATGACCAGTAAACAGTGCGCACCAACACATTTTTTCACTCGTAAAATTTAACTTTTTACTGCTCATCCCGTAAGTTGTACATATCCATAGTTATAGGTCGGTGGTACTACCGTTTTATCCCATACAGTGAGACCTCTCTAGGGCGGACACCTACGGGACCGTCTAAATAATAGAGGTGTCCGCTCATGGGAAATTTGTTATTAGGTAATATGTAAATGCAAAATTATTACTATGTATATGTGTGTACAAATAAACATAACATAACAAAAATACACTAGTTTTAATTAGGATGTAGTACTAAAAAAATCTACGTAGTTTGACGTGTTTGCGTTCTATACTTGCAATCTAGAAAATGTAATTCCAAGTCTGATAACAATTCCATTGCTGTAGAGTCAGCTCTATTCTTTGCATACTCTTATAATTCCTTTACCATACTAATGGCTTGTTGATAATTGGTGACATTTGTTTGATTAGTGCATTCAACTTCTTTATCAGAGTCGTCAGATAGTGATAAATATGGTTTCAGTTTGGACTACATAATGGGTAAGAATGGCAAGATGCTATTAACGTACTTTTGAGTATCCATTTGGATACGCAGGCCTTTTTTTTGGATACAAAGTAAACATCAAATGAATCCAGAATTTTTTTAATTACTTAGTAATTTAAAAACTACTGAACTGATACCAGTGATGACTGATACCTAAAAAATGCTTTGAAATTATCAGAGCCAAAAAAAAATATTAAAAAAATAGGGCTGTTTAAAAGACATGGATACGCAGTAAAAAATCACTAAAAGATGCCTTGAGGAATTGGCTCACTATCATCTTCTAATAGCACATTGCTATCAATGTTAATGAACTCGCCCAAATCATTGTTATCAAATTACAAACTTCCACAACATCAATATTCTCTTTCAGACTCAAAACGCGACATTTTTGGGCCATTGTTTACGATTTTAACCTTACAACTCAGAAATAAACGGCGGACTGCTGTCGGGGAATCACACATACTTTCATTCGGCGAAGTCTTTTCACGCTGCCACGCATACGCGATTGGTTGCCGGTCTGTCGTCAGAGAGATTTTGCACCGTACTTATTCGTCTCCAAAATACTTTAAAAAATTTTTTCTCCGTTTTCGCACTCTTTGTATGAAAACAGCCTGTCCGAGTCCGCCCAAGAGAGGTTGATTTTCATGGAATTTCATATACCTAGTTCCGGACTATGAAAAAATGTCCGTTTAATAGAGATGTCCGCTTATTAGAGGAGTCCGATATTAGAGATTTCACTGTATAGTATATTAACCATAAATCATGTATTATTTTTATAGTAAATTTAACTAACTAAGTTTTTCTTTCCGTGTAGCATACATACAAATTATCACCTCATATCTGTCCATTATAAACGCACGTAACCTAATCCGTGGATTTGCCGTAGCGGCAATTATCTCTCCATTTTCGCATATTTATAACCCAAAAGTGTAATAACCAATGTTGACAAAATTTATCAATCCCACAGCTAGTTTAATCATACTCTTTGTCTTATCTATTAGATAAGATAGATGCGAATCCATATTTTTTTTATTGGACAATAAAATAATCAGTCAGAGAGAACGGAATCGTTAAATTAACAACAAGTTATGTTTGTTTCTCGTTGAAATGGACACTCGCGAGCAGTACGAAAGTCCAACCATTGTAAACAATGAGAATTTCGGGGCAGCTACGCCGCTATATGTGAGACAAGATAGTTCGAATAATAGCTGGTTGTGTTTCGGCAAATGTTGCTTTAAGAAAACCGGCGAAAGAAAGCAACGGAAGGATACAGACTTTCCTTCGGCGTTCTTGACGGAAGGACGGTACCAACGGCACACCATACAGTTCGAGTTTGACAGTAACAGTTCTGTATCGTCTAGGCGCATGCAGTCGACAGTGTCATCGTCAATATTGAAAGCAACTAAGGTAAAAACTCTGAACATCTTATTTTGACAATTGAAAAATCGCGCACTTTATCCTATTGCGTACCACAATTGTATTTTAACGTTTCCGTATGAAGAGCGATTGGAGAAAAATGTATAATAGTATATTAAGATACAAGTTTTATAAGACATTAGTTTAGAGCACGCGTTTAATTTAGAAAACGATCCGAGAAGCGGGAAGTTTTCTAAAGTACAAGTGCTCTAATTGTCTTATGAGCCGTGTATTTTATAATACTTTCTCTATTTGGGTCTTTAAAGTCTCAAAAATCTTTAAAAAATATAGTAGATTTTTTCCATTTGAATTAATATTTTCTTCTTGGGTTGGCAATACTTTTACAATTTAATAAAATCTTCAAGTATCAAATATGCCATGATAGAAACAATTGAACACAACAAAGCTTCTTCCCATCGGTCATAATTAAAAATAAATATATTATTAAAGTTAATAAAAATGAGTCAGGAAGAAAATTGTACTCCGTCAAAAATGCGAGAAATTGCAGAAAATAATCTAGAAAAACTTATGCAAAACTTTGGGTTATGGTGCGAGCAGAACAAAATTCAAAATATTGAACAAAATAATAAATAATACTATTGAACAAAATATTGTGTCGACACAGAATCTGACTGGAATAGCAATTAAAGCCCAGGAAATATCTACAGTAACTATAAATATGTATATATAAATGTATAATACTATATTGAATTAAAAATAAAAATAGTACTTTATTGAATAAAACTTTAGAAATAGAGTATAAACTGGAAGATACTTCTATTATTTTTAGGTTATGTTGTTTTATAGTTGTGACTAGAAATTAGTTTACGGACGCCGTCAGCATGTTATATATTTCCGAGTATAGTATTTCAGATAAATATTTAGTAAAAATGATCTATTTGCAAGGTTAAAGGTTAGTATTTTAAAGTTTTCTATAAAAAAATTTTGTCCAATCCATAATACCTAAACTAATTTCAACGAAATCGAAGTAAGGCTAAAATTCGAACCCTACTTGCTGCCAACA
This sequence comes from Barypeithes pellucidus, assembly GCA_963991005.1. Taxonomy (NCBI): domain Eukaryota; kingdom Metazoa; phylum Arthropoda; class Insecta; order Coleoptera; family Curculionidae; genus Barypeithes; species Barypeithes pellucidus. The sequence goes on from OZ022556.1 coordinate 94,572,133, forward strand.
TAAAAAAAATAAAATTTCAGTTTCATAAAGTGGCAGGTTCTTCAATTTTTTTGGATTTCATAATGTAGCTATTATGAAACCCGAATAGAAAAAAAAACCATAAAGCGTCTTACCATTCATAGGCGTGCTCAAACAATAATTCATCAAGTGGAAATTAAATAAATACGCTGTGTTGATTCCGCAGTTGGATTCTTCCTGAAAATTCCAAACTATAGTTTTTTTTCACAAAATGTCCTGACGGGTATTATTATTGAATTTTTAGTGCCCCTTTTCTTTACATACGCTGTAAATATTTGCCACGATTTATTTTGCTTTGTATACAGGGTGTTATGGAAATGACGTTTTATTTAAACCGGCAATTCTTGAGATAAAGACAAATTGAAGAAAAATACGCATAAATGGCGCTTTCAATTCATTCAGCGGTAAAAGTGACCTGACGTGAAACCAGAAAAACATCTGTGGGGTACTGCGATACATGTAAACAAGAAGCGAATTCTGACCGGTGTTGTCATATGTACACCTTAAACTCTATAAATATATTATAATAAATAATTTAAACAATTTCCCATTCTGCCCGCACCCCACCTACCTACATCCAATTAATTTAAGACAAAAAATGTTTTAAAGAATCAGAACAAACATAAAAATAGGATTAAATAAGTTGGAAATAGGCACGTAAGTCACTAGGTCAAATGTCACTGACCTCTTGATGGCTTACAACCGCTGAGCCGAAGTGTTTGTATGGCGCCGCACGTTTGTGGGCTGTTAGTTGAAGACCAACCAGCGGCCGGATACGTTGTATTTCGTCGATAACCAACACAGTCGCAGGAATCCGCTCTGTTATTTCGGTTTACGCGTGTCAGTGCCAGTCCATAAATAATGTTTGAATATTGTTTTTATTGACGAAACTAATTTGCTCAGTTTAAGACCGGTTGTTTCTTCTGGATGTCAAATTTCGTCGCGTGTAATAACATCTAATAATCTGTAGTATAATCTGTATTATTGTATTTTCAAAAGCTAACTATCGGTTCTGTTTCACTATTACTGTGTATACATAAAGTGTTTCCAGGAGTGTTCCCATGAAAAAGAAGGAATTTCAGTTTTACATTAAGTTTGGCAACATTGCCATTGGGCAGTAGCGCGAACTGATCTGTGAGTAAGAGGGTTTGTTACCCCACTTTTACAACGGTCGTTTAAAAAAAAATAAAATACGTAGCGCTTCTCTAGGACACCCCAGGGCTCACCCATTTAAATATATTACGTCATTTCCATAACACCCTGTATTTCTAATTATTGTTTGATCCATCATGTAATTGATAAAAAAATATTATCGAACGCCGTAAAATAAACAAATACAAAATTTCCTTGCGTTAACATAACATAACATTATATTAAAACTTATTATAGTGCTGTAGATTAAGTTGTTCTAATTGGAAATTATATGATTCTTTTCTGTGTTCGATTTTTACAACACATTAATTGTTTACATTTCTCGCCGCTCATGTAGTTTCATGCAGATGAGATCAGGAGATATCTCTTTTATGGTTATTTTTCTCCAATTTGATTTCGTATCAAGATTTGCGGGTTTAAATATATTAACTTATTTCCATAACACCCTGTATTATTTAATATTTCCTAAACTAGACTTTAAGAGTTCTTTGAAAATTATATAAATATAATAATAAAAAAATATTTAATACAGATTTACACGAATCAAGTACATACTTAAAATCCAACTTCATGATTTTATAAAAGTTACTAAATGAAAATTTCCTGTAAAATTTTGCCAATAAATCTCTCAAGGACCCTCCATGCCAATCAAATAAACATTTTTTAATTTACTTTGGTTCCATTTGATTTTAAATATTGATTTAATTGAAATGAATGCATAAAACGTGTATTAGTGTCCCGAACATTAAGTGGAATAATAATGTTTAAATGGAAGAAATATGGTTATACAGTCATTTTTGAAAGTATTGCATGCACTATCAATAATCTCAATTAATTTCATAGTTTAGTTTCAATGCAAAAAAATGTCACACCGAGGTTTTCAGGAAAAATATCTAAAATACTCTTAATTTGCATAGCTCAATTTAAATTAAAAAAATAAATTTATGTAAAGTAAATTTCTTTGTCAAAACTGAATTTTTTTGTAATAAAAACTTCCATGCAGGGCTGTTTAAAAATGCAATTATCTCGGAAACAGATCGATCTAACAAAATATATGAAGTATTCATTTTACTTTAGAATTGACCATTTTTGTATTATAAATCAATTATAATTTTAATCAGAATTCCAATAAAGTTACCCGCAAAATTTTTTTGGCGTAATTCGCGCCCTCTGCAAGTTATTTCAAAAGTAGCAATAGATTCATGTTACTCGCCCTCAAAAAAACCCAATTGCAAATTTTCATGTCTATATCTCAAAAACAGGTTGAGCTATGGAGAAAAATTTAATTTAGAAATTAAACTTTAACACCCTTTATCTCATTGAAAACAGTACATCCGTTACACTATTCTGACACACGAATTTTAAATTTTTACTATTTTTTTCTAAAAGTATACATTTTTAGTAGTAATATTCAATAAAAAAATTTGCGGAATACTCAGTAATTTTTAAGAAATTAATTAATAAAAATCCTGATTTTATGGTTTTTGAGTGATTTGACAAGGTTCTGACCCCAACAATTTTAGCGATGTTGCCGGATTTATAATTTTATAACAAAAATAAAAAGTAAAGGTTCTGTGTAATGACTACACTTGAGAACCCACGGAATTTAACAATTTTTGAAAATGTAATGGAAAGTTATGGTTGTAGAAAAGAAAACATAAGAAAGTTAGGGTAAGTTACATAAATTGACACTGCCCTGGGAAAACCACTGAAAACCCGCCCCCGCTACACCTTTTGTAGCCGATTTGTTTTTGTATTCGGCAAAAAAAAGACACGAAAGTTACATAAATTGACAGTACCCTGAGAAAACAAGTGGAAACCCGCCCCCGCTACACCGTTTGTAGCCGATTTCCTTCTGTATTCGGAAAAAGAAAACATAAGAAAGTTACATAAATTGACAGTGCCCTGGGAAAACAAGTGAGAACCCGCCCCCGCTACACCGTTTGTAGCCGATTTCCTTCTGTATTCGGAAAAAGAAAACATAAGAAAGTCACATAAATTGACAGTGCCCTGTGAAAACAAGTGAGAACCCGCCCCCGCAACACCTTTTGTAGCCGATTTCCTATTCGGAAACAGGAAACATAAGAATGTTACATAAATTGATAGTGCCCTGGGAAAACAAGTGAAAACCCGCACCCGCTACACCTTTTGTAGCCGATTTGTTTGTGTATTCGAATAAAGAAAACACAAGAAAGTTACAAAAAGTGACAGTGCCCTGGGAAAACAAGTGAAAACCCGCCCCCGCTACACATTTTGTAGCCGATTTATTTTTGTATTCGGCAAAAGAAAACATAAGAAAGTTACATAAATTGACAGTGCCCTGGGAAAACCACTGAAAACCCGCCCCCGCTACACCTTTTGTAGCCGATTTATTTTTGTATTCGGCAAAAGAAAACATAAGAAAGTTACATAAATTGACAGTGCCCTGGGAAAACCACTGAAAACCCGCCCCCGCTACACCTTTTGTAGCCGATTTCCTTCTGTATTCGGGAAAAGAAAACACAAGAAAGTTACATAAATTGATAATGTCCTAACAAGTGAAAATCCGCCCCGCTACAGCTTTTGGAACCTCATTCCGCCACGCGCCTCTTATGGACTCAGTGCAGCTCAACCGAGCCACTCCATCCCTCGGCCTATAAGAACTGTGTACAACATAGTGCCCGCAGCGTGTAGCGGCCACCGGCGGCGTGGCTGTGTTTACGACCAGCCAGGCTGGTCGCAAACACAACTACTTTGTAGTCGCCACCGGTGTAGTTTAAATATCTGCCTAACAGGAATATTCATATTTTGAAAAAAAGATCCCGAAAACAATGGATAATCTTTCCGGCATTTGCAACAATAAAAACAGGAATTCAAGGCATTTGCATTAACTTTCTGCCTAATAGTGCATACGAGACGACAATTTCTGGTTTTGCATCTGAAATTATCTCTAATCAATCCTATGTATTGTATTGTAAATATTTTGCAAAATCCACATCATACTTGCTTGTAATTGCGTCAACATTATCTATATATTTGCTATTTCCATTTTATTTTGATTTGTTCTTTCCTTTTCCTTCAACGCCAAAGTATAACTGCTCTTGGCAACAGTGTTATGCAATGTCAAATTTGTGTTCGACTTAAAAGTGACATCTTCAACAGAGTTGCCAGTTGTCTTTTATTAGCTACATAGGAAAAAAATATTGCACAAAAACGGATATTTTTGGGCCTTTCTATCGCAGTTAACCCTCTTAAAAGATATTGCTTAGTCGTGACATAACTACATTGACAATAAACTGCGGTCTTATATCGATATAAACAAACCCGAACAACCTAAAAACTGTATTATTGCAGAAAGCTTTTCTATGTGGCAACACTGTTAAAATACCGAATTTTGCAAATATACATGTCCGCAACGTAAATTTTAAGAATCAACAATTTTACGACCATTTTTGCCTTTAAACTCAAATTTTATGAATTAATGTGTGTTTTCCGCATCTAATTTTACTTAAAAGTATTAATATTACACAATCAAACAAAAAAAAAGGTAAAAATACAAGTAATTAGTGTGTCAGAATAGTGTAACGAAACCGTACATTTTTCCTAAGACATGTTTAGTTCAATCTATTATTTTCAAGGGTAAAATCTCTTCTGTATTATATGGCGCATTCATTACCGACCACCCCGTATAAAGTTCCTAAATGAGAGGTATTAGTTAATAGCGTACTTACATCATTGCATTTTTATTGACAATACTTTATAACAGCCCGATGAGACTGCTTATGGGGGGGATCGAAACACGTAAGAATGCCTTGGAAGTGATGCTAAGCCTACTCTGCTCCATACGCTCACAAGTAACCTACTTTTATCTATCTGTTTCACTCAGCGTCAAGCGTCAATATCAGACTTACGTAGAGTTAATATATATGAAATGCCAAAAAGTGTTTGTTTATGCAGGCGACTTGATCCTGGTCATATTTGTCTCACTTTACTGAATTAAGGAAGGTTGCTGCAGACAGAGACAGGCATAGAATACGAACAGCACAAGCTAACTTCCTTCGTCTGGCGGGAATGAAAATCAAGCAACATCTGATGTGATTTAAAATGGTGGAGAAGACGTAGCATCTCTAAATTTTAAAATAATTTTTAATTTTCTAATCTTTTCACGAAAAACGTCGTTTCCTTTTTGGTGCAAGTGAGTAATTTGTAATTGAAATATTTATTTAGTCATCTTTACTGAGAGTAAGCATCAATAATAATTTCTTTTCCTAAATCATATGGGGCCCAAAAATATGACTTGAAGCCTGAAATATTTGCTAGGACCTAGAGCCCAGTTGCAGATGGTAAAATATTTTATGTAAATTATGATTTACTTCCTATTTTTTAATAAAACTACTTACAAGCTTATTTCTGAAGGTTAATTTTTCATTTGTAGCTACGTTACTAGTTCAAAAAATGATATAAGAGTGTGTAAGGATTATTTTAAAGTGATATTTACATTTACGTCAAGCGTCAATATCAGACTTACGTAGAGTTAATATATATGAAATGCCAAAAAGTGTTTGTTTATGCAGGCGACTTGATCCTGGTCATATTTGTCTCACTTTACTGAATTAAGGAAGGTTGCTGCAGACAGAGACAGGCATAGAATACGAACAGCACAAGCTAACTTCCTTCGTCTGGCGGGAATGAAAATCAAGCAACATCTGATGTGATTTAAAATGGTGGAGAAGACGTAGCATCTCTAAATTTTAAAATAATTTTTAATTTTCTAATCTTTTCACGAAAAACGTCGTTTCCTTTTTGGTGCAAGTGAGTAATTTGTAATTGAAATATTTATTTAGTCATCTTTACTGAGAGTAAGCATCAATAATAATTTCTTTTCCTAAATCATATGGGGCCCAAAAATATGACTTGAAGCCTGAAATATTTGCTAGGACCTAGAGCCCAGTTGCAGATGGTAAAATATTTTATGTAAATTATGATTTACTTCCTATTTTTTAATAAAACTACTTACAAGCTTATTTCTGAAGGTTAATTTTTCATTTGTAGCTACGTTACTAGTTCAAAAAATGATATAAGAGTGTGTAAGGATTATTTTAAAGTGATATTTACAGCTTAAAATATGTCAGAATCCTAATATTGATTTTCACCACTTAGTAAATCAAATTAAAAGGTTTTGAATGCTTTTTTGTTGGTTAAATGTCACTTTAAAATATTGACAGTAATAAAATTTGGACAAAAGTGACATTTGAAAAGCACGTGCGTTTGTCAGCTGATGCCAGACGTAATGGATGCCGGGTTTGTTCGTTTGTTCATACTTGCTTCGATTTGTTAACACGGCTGTTTGTCTTCTTCCTGTTTATAAGTATTCGTTGCTTTATAACCTATAGTTAGACAGCAGGGAATTAAAGAACCATCAGACAGAAGTCCCAAATACGAAAAGGAGAAAGAATTATTTTTACAAACGGTCGCAGTGGATCAAGATGCCCGGTATGAAGTTAGACTACCATGGCTAGATGGTCACCCCCCCCCTCTACCAACAAATTATAAAACTAGCGTAAAAAAGACTTAACAGTGCAGTCAATAAATTAAAAAGGAATGGCTTTTTGGGACAGTAGGGACAAAATTTTGCAGAGTGGGGAAGTGAAGAAATTTTAGAACAAATTGGTGTAATTAACAAACGGTCTTGAAGTTAACCAAGGACATTATTACCTGCCACACCAGCCAGTAGCGTCACAACAAAAATTCGATCCGTGTTTGATGCTTCTGCTCACTCTCCTTCCGTCTTGTCAGTGTCACTTATTATTAAATGACATTTGTGTATTATTTATAAAATGTTAATATTTTTTATCGTTTTTTTCATTATTTAATGAGTAAAAAGCTATTGATTGAATCATCAAATCACTAAATGGAAACAAATCATAAAAACTCTCAAAGCAATCTCGATGATACCATTATTTATCAGAACAGGAAAAAAATTTTATCTTCGGTGTATATTACGGAGAATTATCCGGAGTCGAACAATCCGAAAGGAAAGAAACGAAGAAAAATTCGTGTTAGAATTCCAAAGGCAAGTAGGTACCACTTAAAGGGTGCGTTTCATATTTTTTTAAATTTGCTTAACGTAAAGTAGATATTTCAGTTCAGTTAAAGAAAACGACTTCAAACACGGGGTCCGATACACTATTCGGATACACGAATTATAAATTTTTACTATTTTTTTCTAAAAGTATACATTTTTAGGTAGTAAAGTTCAATAAATAAATTTGGGGAATACACAGTAGTTTCTAAGAAATTAATTAATAAATAAAAATCCAGTTTTTATGGTTTTTGAGTGCGTTGACAAGGTTCTGACAACAAAAGGCAGCAGTTTTCCCTAAAAAGGTTAACATTACAGAACCGGATATAGTCATGGACGGACACGCAATCCCACTTTCTTCATCTATTAGTTTGCTGGGCGTCAATCTGGGAGGAAATATGTCTTGGCATAACCACGTTGTGGCAATCGCCAAGATAGCCTCTCAGAAGCTTGGTGTACTCTTCCGAACCAGAAAGTTGTACACACCTCAACAACTTTTGACACTATACAAAGCCCAGATTCAACCATCACTAGAGTACTGCTCTCATGTCTGGAGCTCTGCACCCAAACATACTCTTCGGCTACTGGATTCCATCGAAAGGAGGGCCATTCGTCTGATTGGAGACCACGAGCTGACGAAGAACCTCGACAGCCTAGAACATCGAAGGCAAGTTGGTGATTTGACTCTCTTTTACAGATATTTTCATGGAAAGTGCTCGGCTGACCTTGCCCTCTTAATTCCGCCCAGAGCGGCGAATATCAGAAATACACGACGAACCACTGCCGCCCATCCATATGTGGTTAAGCTTAGTACTCCTCGAACTTCATTATTTAAGAACTCTTTCATCTGGAGGACTTCATCATTGTGGAACGATCTTCCCGAGGTCGTTTTTCCCAACGAATATAACCTCCAACGATTCAAAACCAACGTGAATCGCTTTTTGCGCACACGCACCACTCCCAGAGTGCCCTAAAGGATTTTTCCTATAGTGCTTGTGTTTCATCAAAAAAAAAAAAAAAAAATTGTTAGCGATGCTTCCGGATTTTTCATTTTATAAAAAAAGAAAGTAAAGGTTTTGTAATGATTGGCCGTGGTGATATGGCCCTCGCTCGATCCGCATATCTAATTGAAATGACGGGTCTGGGGCACTTGAGCACCCACGGAATTTAACAATTTTTGAAAATGTAATGGAAATATGTGGTTGTATAGAACACGTTAAACCAACGAACAAACACAAGAAAGTTACATCATTTTGACAGTTTTCCGGGAAAGTAAGTGAAAGCTCGCCCCGCTACACCTTTTGGAGCCAATTTTCATCTGTATTCGGTAAAAGAAGACACAAGAAAGTTGCATAAATTGACAGTGTCCTGGGAAAACAAGTGAAAACCCGCCCCGCTATACCTTTTGTAGCTGATTTCCTTCTGTATTCGACATTATTTTGATTTATTCTTTCAATTTCTTTCAACGCCAAAATAGAACTGTTCTTGGCAACTGTGCAATGCAATGTCAAACTTGTGTTTGACTTAAAAGTGACATCTTCACAGAGTTGCCAGTTGTCTTTTATTAGCTACATAGGAAAAAATAGTGCATAAAAACGGATATTTTTCGGTCTTTCTGTCTCAGTTAACCCTCTTAAAAAATGTTGTTTAGTCTTGACATAACTGCATTGGCACTAAACTTTCACCTTATATCGATTTTTTTGATTTTTTTTTTTATGTTCAAACACAAGCACTATAGGAAAAATCCTTTAGGGCACTCTGGGAGTGGTGCGTGTGCGTAAAAAGCGATTCACGTTGGCTTTGAATCGTTGGAGGTTATATTCGTTTGGAAAACCGACCTCGGGAAGATCGTTCCACAATGATGAAGTCCTCCAGATGAAAGAGTTCTTAAATAATGAAGTTCGAGCAGTACTAAGCTTAACCACATATGGATGGGCGACAGTGGTTCGTCGTGTATTTCTGATATTCGCCGCTCTGGGCGGAATTAAGAGGGCAAGGTCAGCCGAGCACTTTCCATGGAAATATCTGTAAAAGAGAGCCAAATCACCAACTTGCCTTCGATGTTCTAGGCTGTCGAGGTTCTTCGTCAGCTCGTGGTCTCCAATCAGACGAATGGCCCTCCTTTCGATGGAATCCAGTAGACGAAGAGTATGTTTGGGTGCAGAGCTCCAGACATGAGAGCAGTACTCTAGTGATGGTCGAATCTGGGCTTTGTATAGTGCCAAAAGTTGTTGAGGTGTGTACAACTTTCTGGTTCGGAAGAGTACACCAAGCTTCTGAGAGGCTATCTTGGCGATTGCCACAACGTGGTTATGCCAAGACATATTTCCTCCCAGATTGACGCCCAGCAAACTAATAGAAGAAGCCAGTGGGATTGCGTGTCCGTCCATGACTATATCCGGTTCTGTAATGTTAACCTTTTTAGAGAAAACTGCTGCCTGGGTTTTTTTAGCATTAAATTCGACTTGGTTACTGTCACCCCAAGCCAAAATTTCTTCCAGGTCTTTGTTGAGGCGTGATACTTCATGCTGTCTGCGAAGATGTGCGTCGGCAGCCGATGTTTGTGCATTCAAAGAGAAAGATCGGGTTTTTCGTTTTCACTAGAAGGTCGTTAATGTAGAGTAAGAAGAGAGTGGGAGACAATATGGACCCTTGAGGAACACCGGCATTGATGGTAGAGAAATCCGTCAATCGCCACTTGCAGAGAGTGGTCCTTAAGAAAGCTAGACAACCATGCACAGAATCGACTGGGCATACCATAGGATCGCAGTTTACTTAGAAGCCCCTCATGCCAAACACGATCAAAAGCTTTAGAAATATCCAGTGCAACAGCCCGAGACTCCCCATGATGTTCGATTGCGTTATTCCAAATATGGGTGACATAGGCTAGAAGATCTCCAGTTGATTTGGACTTCCGAAAACCATATTGATGATCGCTGATAATGTTGAAGCCTTCCAGGTACTTTAGAAGATGTTGGTTAATAGCTTTCTCCATTACTTTTGATATAAATAAACCCGAATAACCTAAAGACTATATTTGCATATTATTGCAGAAAGCTTTTCTATGTGGCAACACTGTTAAAATACCGAATTGTGCAAACATACATGTTCGCAGTGTAAATTTTAAGAATCAACAATTTTACGACCATTTTTACATTTAAACTCAAATTTTATGAATTAATGTGCGTTTTCCGCATCTAATTGTATTTCAAAGTATTAATATTCCAAAATTAAATAAAAAAAAGGTAAAAATACAAATAATTAGTGTGTCCGAATAGTGTAACGAAACCCAAACACGTTCTTAAAAGTATACACTACTACACTGGGTGTTCCTTAATGACGCGCTAATATTTCACAGATCATTTTATGAAGACAAGCATGTTTATTTTAACGGAACTGCTTAAATTTTTTGCTACAAGATGTTATGTTATGCTGCATCCACAAATCCATATATTTTTTTCGTATATTTCGTTTTTAAACTGTCGAATAAAGTCCCTAGATTTACCCTTTATAGTCCGCGTTAAATTAGTTTCGGGTTTAGGTCTTCCCGCATTCTTCGCTTCAATTTTCTTGCTCCAAACTCAAAGAGCTTGGTTATTTTTTAAATAGTCCACTGTCAAACTATTAATTTTAACTTAATAAATATATACTTAATATTAAAATATTGAAACATCCACTCTCGAAATACTACACATGCACGAACAAACAGACAAAGGCTCACTGGAAAATCGCCATATCCCCGCTATCCCCCGCCACCTGATACTAAAGAGAAACTGCATTATATCCCGCCTATATGAGCGCATATGCGAGCATTTCTCGTCATCAATTCAACGACTGGCGCACCGGCCGGATCGCGCCACGATGAGAGCCTATATACAGTTGGGTTTGACGGTGCGATAAAATATTAGGGATGGTCGGACCTTATATGATAAATAATATTAAATGAATATAAATTAATATTATTTTATTTGTTTTGGGGGTGCACGTACGCATGTGTTCCTATGGAAGAATCACCACTGTGTACAACACATATGTATTTTAGTTGGAAAGAAAAACTTCGTTAAATTTACTATAGAGATTGTTAAACTGACCATTATTTTATGACTCTACATGTACTTAACTGGAATAACTTTTATTAAGGAATGTCATTAAATTATAGTAAAATTTTAACCTAAATTTTTAGTAATAATTACAAAAATATTTAGTAAACTTGTTATATGACAAGGTTGTGTAAAATTTACTAAATTCTTTTGTAAAAAATGCGCGGTCACCAATCCAAGTGGTAACAACGCATTGGATCGCTTGACTTCTTCTTCGATCGATGGTATGTCTCCAGCCTAAGTTCTCCACCCATTAGTTGTTACGAAGATCGAAATTGTCAGGGATCCGTTGCATCTGATTTAATCCTTTTATTCTTGTAAGAGTAATTTTTACACTTGATTTTTCTACGAATGCGTTCTTTTTATGTGTTTAAAACGAGGTTCAGAATTAAAATACATAATACATATTACATCAACTCATTTCTATATTTTACTTAAAATTGTAATTAACAGTTACTATATTTGAACAATTTTGGAAAGTAATTCCGGATTCGGCAATTTAAAAAAAAAGCTTGTCTCGTCCGTGCATGGTCGAGAACATATTTTTTGTAAAATTGGTAGAATTCTCCTGTAACTGTGAAATTTTTAGGAACTTTGGTTTTAGTATCGGGTAATTTTATTAAAAGAGCCGAATTGAAATCTTCCATAAGATTTTTTTTAAACATACCTTTACCAGCAAATACTTTTCATCAGGTGCATCTTTTAGAAATTGTTCAATTTCTTCAGAAGTTAAGGTTTTTGACTGTTTTGGAACATATCTTTCCGATTTTCGTTTCAAAAATGCGCGTAGTTTTACGTATTATGATATATCAACACAGTTTTTAATAATTATGGTACTCGTCAGCATCGAGTACTGGGACCATAATGTGGATGGTTTTAATTTTCTTGATAATTCTTCAAAATAAACTAACAACGTATTTTCAGAGAGAATTCACCTTGGCTTGCATTCTCCAGTCCATAAAGTTACTGTAAGCGATTTTATATTTCTTGATGTGCCTGGTAGCAAGTTATTACAAACATCGGATGCTTTTCGAACAATATCTGGGGGTGTACTTTTAAACTCTAAATCTTCGTATTCCATTATAATCAATATTTAACAAATCTGACCTGTTTTAGTATAAAAATCAACAATATAGTATATTGTCCAACAAGTACAACACCCGTTTGGCAAGTTGACAGCAATAATAATTGTGCAGTGTTTCAGTTGTGTTGTTATGGAAACGCCGGCAAATGTTTTCATGGCGCTAATCGTCGATGTTGCGTCGTCAACATGGAAAACGTGCAGTATCAATTTACCATGTAACAATTCATGGCTGCCTTGGGTTGTCATAATAAGAGTGAGAAATTATTTCTCACTATAATGGCGGATATTTCTCACTACGTGAGAAATTCTCCGTTTTGCACGTATGGAAGCGATGAGAGAAGTGGAACATTCCATAGCATCCGTAGAAAAAATATATTTTAGTAGTAACTTGATTGTACTAAATTGATTAGAAATACTAAATATACTTTTTTATAAATTATGTGTATTTACAATATTATTTTGGTACGGATTATTAATAAAAGATGTAATTAATACTATATTTTATAGGAAATCGTACCATAAAATCTTTACTATATAACTTTACAATAGTATTTTTTCCGTACAGATATTTTTGCTGATTACCCTGGTCATTCTACATGAAAATAGTCTCTTTTGTTTTTATCCCCAGACGTACCTTCTTCATTAAAAATGTATTGAGGTAATTGCCATTTTGTCGAAAGGCAACGAATGAGAGTGAAACGTCCTTTATATGAGCTAAAAAGGATTTCCTCCTTACTTTTATTGCTACTAATTTAATGCAGTTACTATTGTTTCAGAGAGGGCCGAATGATGCAAAATATGGACTGATTTCACCGTTACCCAAACACCATCTAAAGGTAAGGAACAAATGATTTTAATGCATTAAGTAGCTTAAAGTTTAAACAACATACGTCAACGTTGAAGATCAATCAATCATTTTCAAGATTTGTAAAGATAGAAGTTGACTTGACAATTAATTGAAAAAATCACAGAAAGTTACGTAGTTACAACGATCAATAAGGAAGATTAGATTAAAGATTTATCTGTGCTTAAAGCTAGGAATAGTTGCTTGAAAAATTTGTTTTAAACCCTATTTTAATATAAAAAAATCTTAAGAATATTTATCAATGGACATGGTCCAATTTGGGATTTTACCGTGGCAGCATAAGTCATTCCAAGACACGACGAGACAGCGCGCTGGTCGGCTGTATCGAGGGACTAGGAGACGTTTTCCTTATTCTTCTGCCTTTGATCGCCCGAAGCGTTGCCAAATAACTATATTTTATAGTTTGGATTTTAGATATTTTTTCTGAAAACCTCGGTGTGACATTTGTTTGCTTTAAAACTAAGCTATGAAATTAATTAAAATTATTTATAGTGCATGCAATACTTTCAGAAATGACTGTATAACCATATTTTTCAATTTAAACGTTATTTACCGTTTTGAAAAAATAAAATTATTTTCCGATGAAATTGGAACAAATTCTATCCAATAGTTTTCTTGTAGCTTGTCATACCTTGTTACTAGGGAATCCAATCCCGCACCCAAACTTTAATCCCGCAAACCTGTGGGATTGAGCCCATCGTTCACGCGGATCCGCGGGATTTGCGGGATAGCAAACAATCAATTGCGGTATTTTTGGTCGCCGCGTCGGGGAATCCCCGCCATGCTGGGCTATTGAAAATATGTTAAACAGAACAGTTTTCTTGCGTACGTGCGATAGTAAGGGCGTTATTCTACTAGTATCTAGTAACAGCTAAATGTAAGATATGCCTAGCATTATCAAAATCTCTGCTCGTTCCACCAAAGGTCTACACCCTTACAAACAAAGCATAATATTAATTTGAAAGTCCAGAGCAGCAGCTGTAGAGTTGATGTTGATAAAATAACACAGGAAATGAAAGCTAGTATCAGCAGTTCGAGTAGTTCGTTTAGTTCTATTGCTAAGCGCTCCGATGTTGGTGGTTCTTCTGTGCTACCTAAGAAATTTAAAATTACAGATTTTTTTTCATCTGAGAATAAAATATCGATGGAGGAAAAGTGTCTCGAATGGTAGCTAAAGTTGGTGTACCCTTTGGAAAGTTTATCACATCGACCGATATACGCCAACTATTCGAATCAGACTGCCATAAATTGTGTAAAATCTCTTCCGCCGACAAGTGTCGAAGCTGAACGTGCGTTTTCAGTCACAATTTCAAAATCAATGTAGCATGTAACCGTTAAACTAGTCGTACTATTGTATTGTGCCTATATGCAATAAATATTTTCCTGCCACTCTACTCTGTTTCTAATTGCATAAAACAACTTTTTGTTAACATACAGCACAGCACCTACATCGAGTCCCATAAATCCCGCTAATCCCGCACGTTTATTCCCGCAATGTCAATCCCGCGAAATCATCGCGGGATCCAGCATTTGGGGGATTGGATTCCCTACTTGTTACCCTAATGGAGGTCACTGATCAGTGCTTTTAAAATTGCCATGAAAGTGGACGTAATGAGAACTTACCTGCACTGATATTTATGGGTTTTATGTTATTATTTGAAAAACATTATTGTGTTGACACTTATCTTTAACACAACAACAACAACAACTTTATCAGGTGCACATTCAACGACTAAAAGTTTATTTGAATTAGCCCATTTTTGAAAGACGATTTTCTGGAAATTACTACATGGTTACAAAAAAAAAATAATAAATTATGGTGTTATTTGAAAGAGATGTAAACGACATTTAAATGTGCCGCTTGTGAGATTTCAAATAGTGGTCCTATCGGATCAACTCTTTGCAAATGCCGGATTCTTACCGGAAACGCGAACATTTGTGACCGGATCCCGGAGCGGAATCAATTCCTGTATTTACAACGTTCTAAAAAGAAATCATATCCATTTGACCAGTGGAAAAAACACGAAGAAGATTTGCCATTTTTTTCAAAAAAAGGTCAAAAAACATTTCCGGCCGTGCCTGCATCCAGTGTTTATAGTGAAAAGCTTTTATCGGATTCCGGCAATGTCTGCGAATAAAAAAGGTATAGAGGCCCTCTGTGGATTCCCCGGATACCAGATCCAGGGAATTAAATCAGCATGGAAATATTCCTTAAAAGTGTTCCCATTCACAATAAAATTGCCTTGTGTTTCCGATGTGTAATTTTAATTTTAATTCCTGGAAGAGATATATTAATGGTAGGAACTTTTCAAATTGACATCCTCTTTATTTCGAACTGATGATAATCTTTTCAAAAATAGTAAACAGTAAAGCTTAATTTTTGATGAGAGAATAAGTCGAAGCCTTAATTAATGCTTTGTCAGCACACCAAGCTCTCATAATAGCTTATTTTCCACGTGTGATTGGCTATACAGGATGTTTCCTAACCTCTCTGACAAAATGAAGGATGTGAATCCTTACCTTATTTTAAGACGAAAATGTAGTATAAAAGTTTATCGCATGTCACCTCGTTTTCAAAATACAGGGCATGCATTTGATTTAAAAGCTTTGAATAATGAACTTAAACAGGAGACAAATGTCATGGAGAAAACAAATGTGGTTGCCATGGAACGAAGCAAAAGCTACTCGTATAATTTGACGATAAAAATACGAAAATAACTAAAAAATTAAGGCACTCTTTTACCCAGAAATTTACCAAATGTTGCTCTATTCCTTAATGTTCGACAAATATCGTTAGAATATCGTTTGGCATTAATTAATAAAATTAAAAATACAATATTACAGTATTTCGCAAAACTAAGTGACATGCGTACAACTTTTATACCACATTTTCGCCTTACAATAGGTGATGACTCACCTCTTTAATTTTTTCAGAGAGGTTAGAAAACACCCTGTATAAGCTTATCTAATTATATTTTTTGATTTAACTGTTGCAACACAGATGGTATTACTTACTAATTGAGAACGCCTATTTTCTAGAGGAATAAATTCGTTTCAATAGTAAAACAGTGTTCCTACTCTCGAACGCTTAGACCGGGAAAGCTAGGGTAGCTAACCAAGGCGGTTAGACAAAACAAATACTTGAGAGGAATCCAAGGGTCGGAATTGATCAGAGTCCTAAAACGCATGTTTCAAAGATCAGTTCCAGAAACGTCCATTCTCCATAATTTATACCACTGAAATCCACCAGACGCATTTCAAATTCAATTTCAAACACAATTTATTTATCAAAAAAACACAATACAAAATAAAAAATAAATGTAACCTTTAGTAGATAAATTGGCGATTATACCAACCGTTCTGTGCCTGTGTGGCATAGCCCAAAATACGATATTAATAATTAATTAAACAGAACCATGGAAATTACGAAGACAATAAAATTCAATTCAATCAAATATGCATCAAAGTATCAACCAACCCAGGCGCAAGAGAGAGAAGAGCAGAGAGGAGCACTGGTAGATGAAACTAAAAAATTAGGAAAAAAAGACTCGAAAAATGCGAGCGAATCCCAGATCAAAACCATAAAAAGAAGATAGCAGAGCGCGTAAACCTAAAATAATACAGAAGTAAAACAGAAAAAAAAATACTGCTGCTAAACTTCCCCTCTCTGTGCATTTAAAAGATATTGTTTAATATAATCATTGAATTTATCAACTGAAAGTTGTTTAACATTAGTAGGTAAATTATTCCACGTTTGCACTGCTATGAAACTGACAGACTTTTGAAAGTTAGATGTACGATGTTGAGGCGGTCTGAACAAGTCGTGTAAGATGAGGATGCGCATTTGAATGAAAATTTGCCCTTAAATATTGAGGTTCTCCAACATTTAAAATCCTATGTACGAAAGTGTACATATGATCTTTTCTACGATTCCTCATATTTAGAATATTATTATCATTCAAATAAGGAGTGACATGGTTCCTAAAGGGAATATTAAATGAAAAGCGCATACAAGAGTTCTGAGTAGAGTGAGAAAGCGCCGCCGCCAAAGAATCACCATACACTACATCTCCATAATCAAGTAAAGACAGAATAAGAGTATTGCATAAATAGTATTTAGTTTTTGCCGGTAAAATTTTTTTAAGGTGGTACAGTGTCTTCAAACGCATGTATGCACTTTTAAGTTTGCTCTTTATGTGCTTTTCGAAAGTGAGGCCTTCATCAAAATAAACACCCAAATTTTTTGCTTCCTTAACGACAGAGACAGACATATTGTTAACATTTACTTTAAAATTATCATAGATAAAGGGACGGGTGCCTCTGTTGCTGGTGAAAAATAGCATACATGATATACTAGCATTTAGCTTTAAATTATGGTCCTGAGCATACGAATTAATAATGTCTAAATCGGCATTAAAATGCTCTATATAATAAGAAGGCTAGATAAATCTGTGAGTCGTCGGCATATAGCTGAAGTTTTGCAAATTTTAAAACGTGAAACATATCTGCGACATACAAGGAAAATAGCAACGGTCCTAAAATAAACCCCTGTGGTACCTCGGTAGTCATAGGTATGTAATTTGACTTTATCGATTTGCAATCTTGCTTAAGAAGAACACAGTGAGCCCTATCACTAAGATACGATTCAAAAAATTTAATAGCATTCTCCGATAGTCCAAAATAGTGAAGTTTGACTAACAACATTTTGAGGTTCAAAGTGTCGAACGCTTTGCTAAAATCTAACAAACCTAGGCAAGTAATCTGCCTGTTTTCTATATTTGCTCGTACTTCGTTAAGAAGGTGAACAAGGCTTGTAGTTGCACTAACATTTTTACGAAAGCCTGATTGACAGTCAGGAATAATTTTAAACCGATCAGCAAACGAGCAGATATGTTTTCCTATAATTTTAGATACAACGGGCAAAATGCTAATAGGCCTTAAATCTTTAAGTTCCTTCGGATCTGAAATTTTACCCAACGGTTTTATGATGGCCCTTTTCCACTCTGCAGGAAAAACACCATCCAAGATACAACAATTAATTATATTTATGCATTTGCTGCACGAATGATACGAACCCACACACTCCAGCTTTAGAGTTGCCAGAGTTCGGTGACACCCAAACCGAAAGAGAAAATTCTCTGGAATACTAATACATTTACATATTTGTTCACGTCTAGGCCCAAAAAAAATATTTCACAACATTATTTACTTTTAAAGCCCACTAAGGGCTCTACCTTCAGAAATATATTTAAAATAACCGAACTAAATATTTTTTTCTAAAATAATGAAGGTACGGTGAAATCTCTCCCTTGTTTGTTTTGTAATAATTGAGGTAGAGTTAATTAGCGTAGCTGCTTTTAGGGTATCTTGTTATTTTTTTAGCGAGAAATTCGGGATATATTTAGAAAAGGATAACATTGTTGGATGTTTTCCTTATCTTTTGTTGCCTACCTATAATTTTTTTTTGAATCGGATAAAGCTTATTGATTCCTTTAGGTAAAGTACGTTTCACGAAATTTGGATACGACTTAATGATTCCCTGGGTCGGTCCCATTGTGTCGACAAGAGCTTGGCAATAAACAAGTGAAGTATGAAGGGACGGACTAAGGAAAACATGTAATGATATGATTATATTAATGTAATCAAATGAAATAACATTTTTTTTAAATATTACTAGTCATATTTATTTACATTTATAATGTCATTCTATAGATAGTTCTGTTTCGCTATCGCTATCCTCATCAAAATTAATTATAATTGGATTAATTATACGATCCAGAATAATATACGAATTTTCTACAGTTATTACGTGACGGACTGAATTTTTCCAACCACCTGGGGTCATATCATTAAAGCATTTTCGTGTTAATTCTACAACACTAGAACTTAAAGTCGGAGAAATATTTTCAGACCTAACCAGTGATTTTAACTGATGCCACATATGCTCTATGGGGTTAAAAATGCAATAATAGGGTGGAAGCCGTAGCACTGTATGTCCAATTTCTTCTACCAATGTGTCACAAACATACCTTTTTTTATACAAAATGTCTTTAAAACTTCTAAAAGATCACTTTTTTTATAACTTCCTTGAAAATATATATCATTCGCCGCCATGGAGTTCTGAATCTCCAATTTTGTATTATTTGAGCTTGGAGCTTTATGTAATTGGCGACTGTGATAGCTCGCATTGTCCATTACTATCACGCTATTCTGAGGAATGTTTGGAAAAAAGACAATTCTTGAACCATTCCTCAAAAAGTTCGTTATTCTTTTTCCTTAATTTGACGGAGCTTTTGTTTTACACTTATCGGAAGAATCAGGCCAGCCTTTGGATGGTGTTTCATGCGTGTCAAACCAAGTCTCGTCGAGGTAAATTATAGGACGGTTTTCAGAACGGGATTTCCTTACAGAAGTTATATACTCATAACGCCATTTTTGTAAACGGTGGGATTCTATGAGTACTTGCCTTTTGTCAATTTTGCGGTATCTGAATCCCATTTCGGACAAAACTCTCCAAAGGCTAGTGCGGCTACAACTTATTTGGGTTTCATCATTGGCGAGCCGTTGCTTCAGAGAATCTAATGTAGGTACGCGTTGCTCTTCGTACATGGTGAAACCGGCATCTTTACGATTCTTTCTAGATTTAATGGGATTTGACGCCATTCTTTTCACTGTAGTCAGAGGTATCTTAGTCAAATCAGACGTTTCAGTCGCAGCAGCACTAGCATAAAGTCCTCTGTTGAGTAAAGAAGTATATACTCTTTTTACAATTTCCTTAGCATCGAGAGATAAATGCATTTTCTTCACTGCAACACAAGAAGAAGCACCATCAATGTTTTTCCATGGACACCACATACTGTTTTTTTATACGTTTGGTAAAATAATATCGGTAATACAACTAAACTCTTCCAGCAAGAAATAAAAATTAACAAATTTTACCACAAAAAGATATTTAAATATAAATTAAGCAACCTAACCTACCTGATGTGCCTATATTTAATTATAATTATTACAATCCGGTCCTTTCCACATAATAATAACAAACGGTCATAAATAATGGTACGGCCCCAGGTACTTTTACTGCAGTCATTAGGTTATATCCATTTTTCGTGGAACAATCTTTATGTTACGTGTAACATAAAGATTTAGGGGTATACGCAATTAGGATCATCTAGGTAGTTGATTTATTGCAATATAGGTCAACCGTATATTTTAAACACAACTGTAGCTTCTTCATAATACACCTTTCATTCAAAATAACCTAAAGTTTGTTCCAGTTACTCCTGGTATTTGCTCATCCCGATCCAGTATGCGAAACGTTGTCCAAAGCTGCCGAAAAGTTAGGATTCGAAGTCACATTAAGTCAAACGGACAACACATCCCTGGACGAATATCAGGCGAAGTCACACGATTTGGTAATTGTTGATGCAAGGGTGAAGTGTTTCGATAATGATTTGCTATGCAGGTAAGTGAATTTTATAACAATGTAATGAACGATTTTTGAAAATAAATATAATAATATTTTTTTCGATTTTCATATATTATGTAACAGTTCAAAACCGTCAATGTTTCCAATGGATGTGATCCATCGGATCGGGACGCCTTGACAATGTAAATGTGAGGAAATTTTAAAAGTGAACATTTTGAATTTGGATGTTATTTTTGGGTATATTAGTAAAATATGAGTATCTACGATATTCAGATTGAGGAAACGCCACAGGAAATTACATTACAAGCTGCTTCCGTAACAAATAATTTATTACTAGAAAAATCCAGGGAGTGACATGAAAAAGTGTATATCAAAAATGTATTGACTGGTATACTGATAACCATGTGAGTACCGACTCAAAATGTCTTATTAGCATATTTCGATAATGTAACATAAAAGTAAATATGAAGTCGTAGCAAAAGTATAGTACACAATTCCAGTGGTAAGCCTATTACATACTCTTTCGAAGTACGGCATTCACTTCGTTCGTACCCTAAGTTTCAAAATCGTGTGTAATGGGCTTTATCAGTAAGAGTCGAATAACACACACTGAAATATTAGAAGCTAAGCGCTGTTACGTAAGGGTTTTTTTTTACATGTGCCCCGAAAGTGCCTCTTTTCATGCATGTTCTCTTCACCGAAAGTAGCGTTTTCCAAGAGAGCGGGCGGGAAAGATTCTTCCCGCCCGCTTCGAGTCACCATGTGCTCATAAATAAATAAAACCAGAATTGTCGGTGCGGGATTTGAACCCGCGACCCTCAGATCGCCAGGCGGACACTCTACCCACCAAGCCATACTACAAGCGATAATAAATAGCGGATTATATATAAATTAAATTTGCAGTTAATTTTTCAAAGATGTTTTAGAAAAATGTTTGAGGAACTTCTTTAATTACATAGCCTCAAAGACTCGGGCACTTGTAAAAAAATAAATAAAATCAGAGATGCCGAGTGCGGGAATTGAACCCGCGACTCTCAGATCAGAAGGCGTACGCTATACCGCTAGGCCACCGAGCCTATTTGTCAAAAATAATAAATATATATTTACATTCTCCATGCGCGAGTGTTTTCATGTCATGTAGCCAGGAAAACTGTCTGAAAAATTTCTTTATTTATTTGGCATCAAAGCTTCGGAACACTTGTAAAAAAAATACGGTACATATCTCGGGCCGTCGGAGGCTTTTCCGGACTCGTGCGGTGGCCTCTATATATACTATTACGTAATATATTACGTAGCATATTACATAACAGTTCTACAAATCAGATTAGCCGCGATATACCAAAACCGTTAATGTTTCCAATAGATTTTGCTCACACTGCCTTGACAACATAATTTTCATCCGACGTCGTATATTTCCTAACCTCGCTTTTTTTCTAAACCAAAAGTTAAGAAGGAATGACTATATTGACTATTTTGGGAATTATTATCAGCTACTAATGCACCAAATTAAAAATACCTTAATTTGAAGGTTAGGTAGTGGCCACATATATATTATATTGTATACGAGTAACTCTCTTCTTTTTTTACAAGCTTTTTAATGAAATTCTTTTCCGAAGATCGGATAATGTGATAAGCAAAATATTTTCGTATATATGTACATACCTGAAATACTGTATACCTGATATTAATCCACGACTTTTGCAAAAAAGCACCATGCACTTGTGTCCTTTCATCTTAAGCAAAACGAGCCACTAACCTACCAAACAGCGAATCGAATCACAACAAATTAAAATCTGCTTTACAAAAATTGTTGTTAGGTAATGAAAGTTTATAAGCACTAATATACTGACAATAATGTGGATGAACCACTTTTTATTCTGCAATTTGAAAAAGCATCCAGAACCGAAGATGGCTACGAATAACAACAATCAAATAATGTCGGGCCGGCTCTGACGCGATCGATAAAATTTCCACCCTACTGCGCTAACTCAATGGGCCCGCGCCATTTCCCATAGCGGGGACACTTTTTGTATTTTGGAACGTTCGTATTGGCAATATACTGTTTATATATATGTGCTCTCTCTACGATTAGACGGTACAGTATATACTATAGTAATATTGATATAATTAGACGGCCGTATGATGCCGTGCGTGCAAAATATTTTTTTAGTTATCAAAAACGTCATTTACTTTAGTGCAGAAATTTGTTTACTATCCTCCCTCATCTTATAGTACTTCATATTTTCTACATATAAAACTCATTTCGTCCAAACGATAAACGCCTCGAAAGTTTGACATAGTTTATTAGAGTTTCGAAGCCACAGGTGTTTTACTGTGTGTGTGTGTATTATTCTGAAAACTTTGCTTTAACAAAATTGAAAATAAGCTAGTAAAGTGTAATTTTATCTAAATTATTTTATACTGTAATATATGAATATATAATTAGATAGAGAGGCAAAAAGCAGCAGCCAGCTACAGGTCGAGAAGTTTATCTGTAGCTACGAAAGGAACGCGGACAAAATGAATTCTGAGGTTAACAATGTTTTCATACATATTAAATTTTAATTTAATAATCTCGTACACAGAACTATCTAAAACATTTACGAATTTAAAATAAATTGTAATAGATAGATATAAGAAACCAATATTATATTATAACTGCAATATTATTAAAACTTTCACTATTTATTTTGATATTTAAATGCAAAATAATATATTTTTTTGACATTTTTAACATTTAATCTAAAAATATGGCAACATAGTGCGATGTCAATGATTACAGATGGCTGGCGCTAATTTGATTGGTTGTATCCCAGACAGTTGATAGCGCAGGCGTCTCGTGAGCCATCGGGCTCGTTTGGCGATGTCCGATATTTGATGGATGTACCCACCCAGTTGCGTAGTGATAGGAAGGGAAGGGTAAAGGCTATTTTATTTTCTAAAATTGTGTTTTATAAATAACTGTTCATTGTGTCGTGTTTTAGGTGTTATTTTAAAAAATTATAGGTAGTTTGTTAGAAAACGGTCAAGAAAACAAAACTATAGTTATTTTAAAATTTTCAACTTTGTGATAATGAATGAATATACTCCAATAGAATATGTACACAGAATATATTTTAGGTTAAAAAAATATAGAGGATGATATCAAAAATTTTACTTAAAAAATCAATCAATCAATAAATTCGTGCGGTTCAGATATTTCTCAAAAGAGCCATTGATACATACCTAGACGACCAAGGGCGTAGGGCGAATAATCTGAGAGAAAAATTTAGGTTGCTCGACTGGCGAAGGGTTAATCAACATCGTAGCCAGTGGTAGATCTAGGATTAGATTTAGGGGGGCTAAGAAAAGCCCGAAAATTTTTTCGGATTTCGCCCAAATATCGCCAAATTTGATAAATAATAGTACTAGAAAAACTTATTTTAAAAGTCAAGCCGGGAGGCTATAGCCCGAACAACCCCCTCCCCCCGTAACAAACCCGCCACTGATCGTGGCTCTAATAATAAGGAAATTAGCAATAGTGCCGACTTAAACGGAGACACCCTGTATAGGCAATATAAACCCAAAGTATCTTTAAGTAAAGGAAATGAAACAATCTCCCATGAGGACACAGGGTTTTTGTACGATAAAACAATTTTACACAGTATAAAGAAAATGTGAACGAAAACAATGATATTATATGATGGAATTTTCTATCTAAATCTTATCCTACGGAAACTGAAAGCGGAAATAAAAAAGTGCCATTTACTAAGAAAATAAAATATCAATTCCACAGAAACACACTTTCTAAATTCATATTGTATTTTATACAGGGTGATTCACGACGAGCTTGCATTAGAACTTTATGGAGAACTACTGAATATATGTTCCTGAAACTTTGGGAATTTGGGTTTATCGATATGCTCTCTTTAACTAAAATATTGACATGTTTCTGTCATTTCCGGTTATACCGGAAGTAGCTGCCTACTTTCGTTTTTTAAATACAACATGGTAATTTTTATTACACTTTTCGATTAAGCATTAAATACTAAGCACATTTTATAGAAAATGTTTTTGTCAGACTCTAATAGTTTTTGAGATATCTGGAATTTTTGTAATTATTTGGCAAATGCATGACGATGAAATAATCCATATAATTTTTTTACCTTAGCGCTTGGACTAAACATTTTTGCTCACCGAATAGCTAGAAGATCATCAAGTCTCAAAAACATTTCAAATTCGGCATAAAATGTACAGGGTGGTCACAATTCAAGCCTCATTGTGAAAAAATTCAACCATTAAAAACTTTCTTATTTTAAATGGAACACCCTGTATATTTTTATTTAATTTGATGGCAAATTAGTTGTTCTTTATAAATAGTATTTATTGTCCTATACCTATATCAAAGCGTTTTCTCAAAAAATCCAATTTTATTCCGAAAATACTATTTGTTCAAGTGTGCTATGAAAACAATTGTACTTAGGGGCTGTATACTGATGTCTATACGGAGGAATAGTGATTGATTGCTTGAAAATACAACATTCTAAAGTGTTTCTTAATAATTTATAAATAAAATGCAGTTTATTGTTTTAAATTGTTTTAAATTTAATGGTTTAAATATTATTTTTTTAAAAATAGCAAGGAAACAAGTTAATAAACTTTAAATTCTTTAATTAAAAATGTGTTTGAAAATTATACCTAATATCTTTTGATTATATTTTTAAAATATGTTCGAAATGATTGCCATTTACTTCCAAGCATTTATGTATTCTTTTCATCATGCTATTTCTTGTAGCATTCCTAATTTCTTGTGCAGTGAGAGATTGAAATGCTGCCTTCACCCTTTCAATTAGATTTTCCTTCGTGGTGATGGGACGCGCGTAAACTTTATCTTTAATGGTTCCCCAGATGAAAAAGTCCAGTAGAGTTAAGTCTGGCGAACGAGCTGGCCAGTGGAAGGGACCTTGGTTTGCGATCCACTGGTCATGAAAAAGTCTGTTTAGGGCAGTCTTAACAACTTGGACGTTGTGTGCTGGAGCCCCATCGTCTTGGTACCATGCATTTATTCGCTCTTGGAGCGGCAAATCATCCAGACGTTCTTCTAACTGATCCTCAAGAATTGTCAAATAATTCTGACCATTTAAATTTTCGTCGTAAATGTGTAAGCAAAATATACGGTCATGTTTAATAGCACAATAAACATTAAATTGAAATGATTCCTGGTAACGTCCTATCCTGACAATATGGGGGTTTTCGTGAGCCCAATAATGGCTGTTGTGTCTGTTATGAAAACCATTACGAGTAAATTTGGCTTCATCACTCCATATTACAGAATTAGTAAATTGCTCATTTTCTTGGGTTTTGATTAGAAAAAACTCGCAAAGTTCGACTCGAGCTGGCAAATCTTGTGGTTTTAGATGCTGAACTTGGGCATATGAATATGGCCTCCAGCCATATTTTTTTAAAATTCTTTGTATACTGGAATACGAAACTCTTAATTGCATTGCAGCTTCACGAATTGAGTCTTTTGGGAAAGCGTAAAAATAGGCTAAAATGGTAACTTCAAATACCTCATTGTCCAGTATTGGTTTAGTACTTTGGCTTCAAATGATCCAAATTTTAAACAATTATTATTTAGTCTTCTAATAATATCAGGTGTGGGAATAGGCCTATTCGGATATTTATCCCGATATATTCGACAAGCTCTTAGCTTAATTTTACCACATTCAATGTAAACCGTAAATAAATTTAAAAAATCTTCACTTGAAAATCCGGAGCGTGACATTTTTTAGTAACAGAATAATTGACAGTTTGAAAATACGCCAAGAAATATCAGACAATTGTTTTTCTTGTCAAAGCACACTAGAAAATATTGCCGCCATTATTAATTTTCCTCTGTATAGACACCCTAAGTACAATTGTTTTCATAGCACACTTGAACAAATAGTATTTTCGGAATAAAATTGGATTTTTTGAGAAAACGCTTTGATATAGGTATAGGACAGTAAATACTATTTAGAAAGAACAACTAATTTGCCATCAAATTAAATAAAAATATACAGGGTGTTCCATTTAAAATAAGAAAGTTTTTAATGGTTGAATTTTTTCACAATGAGGCTTGAATTGTGACCACCCTGCACATTTTATGCCGAATTTGAAATGTTTTTGAGACTTGATGATCTTCTAGCTATTCGGTGAGAAAAAATGTTTAGTCCAAGCGCTAAGGTAAAAAAATTATATGGATTATTTCATCGTCATGCATTTGCCAAATAATTACAAAAATTCCAGATATCTCAAAAACTATTAGAGTCTGACAAAAACATTTTCTATAAAATGTGCTTAGTATTTAATGCTTAATCGAAAAATGTAATAAAAATTACCATGTTGCATTTAAAAAACGAAAGTAGGCAGCTACTTCCGGTATAACCGGAAATGACAGAAACATGTCAATATTTTAGTTAAAGAGAGCATATCGATAAACCTAAATCCCCAAAATTTCAGAAACATATATTCAGTAGTTCTCCATAAAGCTCTAATGCAAGCTCGTCGTGAATCACCCTGTATACTAGCTTATACAAGGTGTTATGGAAATGACTTATTATATTTAAATATGTAGGTGACTCCTAGGGTGTAGAGAAAGTCTACATACTAAGGTAAATATCCTTTTACCCACATACTGTCGCGCCGGTCCATCTGGATTCAGTTAGCAAAAATGTGGGTCACTAGAGGATACTAACAGTGTTGTCAGATCACACCGCATGTTTCGCCCTTGCTTGGATACCTGCCGCGCGCGACTATCGTTGCTTCAGTATGTTTCGAGACTCGGGAATGGAATGACGGTGTCGAGGGTTCCACGTGCTTGATGTATACGAATTTTAAACGTTTTGTTAGTTGTAGCATTACCCTATTTTTTTTCTGTTGTGAAATAATTCATAATAAGAAATATTTTGATGTGATTTCAAATTTGTGTGATATTACCCATTCTTGGTTCTGTTGCAAAATATACATTTTGTGTTTTATTTTTTTATGGAATTTAATTATAAAACGGATTAAAAAGTTTGAAAAAGAAGTTAAACGCGGGTCAAGGGCGCCTTGTTGTTACAAACTGAACATGTGCATTTACAATTCTGTGTTGCAATATATGACAACACCGCCTCAATAAACTATTGATTGTGAACGTCCTCAGTAGCGGCCACGTAAATTTTTAGATTTTATATAAATGTATATTTCGTACAATAATTCAAAGCGCCATTTAAGGTTATTTTTCTTCAATTTATTTTCATATCAGGATTTGCCGGTTTAAATATAATAAGTCATTTCCATAACACCCTGTATAATGTTGAAATATATCCGAGGTCCCAAAAATAATGCACCAGCAAAGCATGTTATAGTTTTTGCAACACAAGGAATTTACCACCTAAAGAATGCAGCAATGCTGCCAAACTTACAAGCAAAACTACTAAATAAGTTGCAAAATGCTCAGTTCTCACGGATTGAATGCAACAATTTAACTCTGGGAAGAAAATACGTTAATTGTCAATTTGGAATGAACGATCGCACATTTCCCAGGAATATTGAACAATTTTCCTTATACTGTTAAAAGCAATGTTATTTTGTGCAAAGTGGTTAAATTAAAAAATACGAATCGATATTAGTTGTATAGTTGTTGGACATGTGGTATATTCTAGGGGACACATTTAAACCGGGAATAATTGTCTTGAAAGGGGGATTCTTGCCCTCAATGGGGGACGGATGAAAATTTTGTTTTTTTGTTTAATATAATTGATAAATAATACACATGGTGTTAATGTGATCATGTTACAAGCTTCTAGGGAAGATAGAATATATGAAAATAAAAGTTCAAATTGGTCCTAAAACGCTTCCTCAGTGAGTCGTTTGAAGATGGCTTTCGTTTCGTTTTGTAGCTCCGGGACTATTTCAGCTATCGTAACCCATTTTAGAACATAGATTACCTTCAGTCCATCTATTCGAGCCTGTTGGACAATGTTAACTTTAAATAGGAGTGTAGGAACCAAGGGGGTATTTGAGTAAGTTTGACCCCATTCCTCTAAGACTTAAATTTTTTTGCAATTTTCACATACATTATGGATTTCCTATGAAAAGGATACTATCTGTAAAAGTCGTTAAATGTCATCGATTCCTCGGAACTTGCCTAGAAGCAAGTTAAGATAATACAGAAATCAGTTTTTGATGTTTTAAAGAAATTAGGGCAAGTGAATAATGAGGTACACAGCGAAACTACCAGTTTCAGTTTCTTTTAGTACTACCTCAGTGCTCTTTTGACCTAACTTATTTAAAACTTCAATAAAAAATTATTTCTGTACCATAACTTTTAGCCAATAGGCTCAAATAGAACTTACTAACAGTAATTTATGTCCCAAAATTAGACAAGACGAGAACTAGTATATGAAGGCCCTCTTCATAGGACTCTAGCCCACCGACCTATATCTATGGATAGTCAAACTCTAAAAGCAAAAGTTGCAAATTTATGGTCTCGCGCATGTAAACAAAGCTGATCGTCAGATTTCATGCGCAACCCGAACAAACCCGACTGATAAACTATTTACCTTAACCGGCCAACAGGACCGTAATTCTCCCTTAATTAAAATGATTTCGCCGCAATCTATTGGCACATCAAGACTTTCTTTACTGGGCAATAAACAATCTATTTTCTCGCATAACAGAAGGCCTTGTGGCCATCACCGAAAAGCCACTTGTAGAATTAATTTTGATATCTAGTTTGGCATCTATTGTCCACGTATCGATAGATTTTTAATATAGTTACATCCCTACGACTGATTTAGGTTCTGGATGGTCGTCGTTGGTTGGCAACCAAACCGGCATCAATACCGGCGGCGTTGCCTTTATGACGGCGACAACATTGTGTACAATGACAAACGACAAGCAACCTTTGAAAATGTTACCGGTAAAACGTGAATTTGAAAATTTTCGCTCGTTTAAGAGATACGGGGGAAAATCAAAAAATTGACAATTTCAAAATTACCCTATATTTTCTTAGTTAAACGAGATACGGAAAAATGCTTTATGCAAAAGTTTCTTCATATTGATTGTTGAATAATATGTCGTTTTCAAAATAAGTATACGGGGGTCAGGTAAAAAAGTTATCGAACCTATCCTAATTTTTTTAAATGGAACACCCTGTATATTTTAATCTAAAAATATATTATTTTAAATTCTCCTTTTAAATATATCACACCATGGATGATATTGGTTTCCTAGGCGATTTATTTAAACTTTATACCTTAAAACCAAAGTGGGCCATGAAACAAAAATTAATATCCTAGAGACAACTATGTTGACATTCTAGTTATTATTAACATTTAACGTCAATTTCATTTTTTACATATTCATTTGTGAAAAAGACTTATCAACATTTTGAAAAATCTATCATCCATGGTGTGTTATAAATTTGAAAAGAGAGTTCAAAATGCTATATTTTTCGATTAAAATATACAGGGTGTTCCATTTAAAAAAATGAGGTTAGGTCCGATAACTTTCTTACCTGACCCTGTATACTTATTCTGAAAACGGTAGATATTCAACAATGATTATAAAGAAGCTTCTGTATAGAACATTTTTCTGTATCTCTTTTAACTAAGAAAATATAGGGTAATTTTGAAATTGTAAATTTTTTGATATTCCCCCGTATCTCTTAAGCCAACGAAAATTTTCAAATTTTGATTTTACCATTTTAAGTTTGACCCAAAAAGAGCACATGACACCTACATTACTTTTTTGATAGCTCTAACTATAACGGAGATACCCTATAAAAGTGTCGGAAATGGGACACCCTGTATGTATCCATAGTTATAGCGGAGCTCTAGCTCCCTGAGAAAGTGTTTCCGGACCAATGCTCAGATGAACTTTTTTTTTTCATACATTCTGTCTATCCTAGAAGTTTCTAACCATGAACGCATTAGCACCCGGTATTTAAGAAAACCTTGGGTTTATAAATGGTAACGTTGTTTAACTGGTAAGTTATAACAATTTTTTAAGCCGTACTTGTTCGTAATCTAATTATCATAAAATTTTATCTAGAAATTTCGATGCCAGACCAAATATTCATCGTGACGTTACCAAGGTATTTAAATACAAATATTTTTTATCAAATTGGCTATAAACTGGATTAAAAATTAATACTAAACAAACGACTACTTAAGTTATCAGTTTTTTCGCTTAAATCATGTATGAGTTTAATCTAATCGGGAGATTAGTAGAAAAACTATGAAGTATTTGATTTTGTACGATCTTTAAGTGTCCTGAATATTATTGATGAGTAGCCATAGGAGACAATTAAAACAGATATCTACCAAACATTTATATAGTTGATATGTGACTGTTTTGGGAAATACTTAATTTGAAGCCGTTAACAACAAGTTGTAAACTTCGAAATTTCCTGAAATTAAGAAAATTCATCACCACTATATTTTGCGTTTTTTCCACATATTAAATAAAGTATTTCTGTGTATGTGCGAATGTTATTTTCATATGGAAAAAAATAAGATGATGCCAGACTGCTCTCAGTCAAGCTTGATGACGGAGTTTAGATTTAGTGTTGGGAAAAACCGATGATTTTAATAATTGATTTCAATAATCAATCGATTATCACTCGAAATCGATATTCATCAAGCGATGATGTCATCGATCGCTCGCAGCAGTCCATCCATTTATAACACATATAGGTCGCCTTCGGTGGCCAAGATCCAGTTTTGAGTGATGAGCGACGATTTTCGATTGAATTTATAACTCGAGTATTCCTTTCAATAATCGAGTGATGGCTCGAGCGGTTAATCACTCGACATTCCGATTCATCAATTGATGATGTGTAGGTAGTAATTTAGAGAGGATTATTTTGGAAGATTGTAAAGCTACAAACACAGTATTATCACGTCACGTGATATCACATGCTATCATGCAATGTCCCGGCATACCCGAAATATCTACAAGGCGGTTTATGCGTGCTTATAAATAGGTTAAGAAGTACATTATAGTCACCTCATGCAGATCACTGCATGTCATACTTGACAGCACAATTTTATTTCTGTAATAACACTGTGTCAAAGTTTAACGCTAGAAGGCTACAAGATTGACTTAATAATCTTCAAAATATGTAATAAAAATGATCTGCAGTGTACGTAGTTTGTTTCTAAGCCGTGACAGCATGTGCTATCTTGCCGATATGACAACACGTGAATTCACGTGACGTGATAATAGTGTGTTTGCGGCTTTATACGTACTGTTACGTTTTTCAGTTATGTATGCTTTTTCACTATTTCATTATCTAATCATTGTTAATATGGTGTCTATACCAGTTGTAATTGTTGTTGTTGTGCGTCCATAAGTATTGCAGACCTTTATTATAAATTCAGGAATTTGCTTTTTTTTTATAGTTGCGCATTCTTTAAGGTAAAAACTTGGTATACAGGGTGAATGATGGTGGATGGCCTATTAGA
Organism: Barypeithes pellucidus; assembly: GCA_963991005.1. NCBI lineage: Eukaryota > Metazoa > Arthropoda > Insecta > Coleoptera > Curculionidae > Barypeithes > Barypeithes pellucidus. Next base: position 94,604,316 of record OZ022556.1, read on the forward strand.
CGTTTATGACGAACCAGTCAACGGATCACTTTGAACATTTGGTAGCTTATACAGGGTGTTATGGAAATGACTTATTATATTTAAATGGGTGACTCCTAGGGTGTCCTAGAGAAAATCGACATACTTTTTTTTTAATCAATTATCTAAATACTAAGGTAGAAACCCTTTTTACCCACCCGCGCCGTTCCATCTGGATTCAGTTAGCAACAATGTGGAGCACTAAAGTATACTAACAGTGTTGCCAGATCACACCGCATGTTTCGCCTTTGCTTGGATATGCAGCCCGCGACTATCTTTGCTTCAGTATGTTTTGAGACTCGGCGGTGGAATGACGCTGTCGAGGGTTCCACGTGCTAGATGTATACGAATTTTAAACGTGTTGAACCGCCTTAATAAACTATTGATTGCAAACGTCCTCAGTAGCGGCCACGTAAATTCCCAGATTTCATATAAAGCGTATATTTCGTACAATAATTCAAAGCGCCATTTAAGGTTATTTTTCTTCAATTTGTTTTCATCTCAGTATTTGCCGGTTTAAATATAATAAGTCATTTCCATAACACCCTGTATAAGTGTACATGCCCTCTCTCTTATTTTCTGTAGTCCAGTGCTGCCGCGTCTACTAGAAAGTATTCGCAAATTTGATAATTTAAATGGACCATCCTATGTATTATTTACTAGAATCCTTATTAATTTCTGAATAACTTTTCTATGCCTATCCGTTATCGTTCTCGAAATTTTTTCTCTTTTGGAAAACATGTCCTTCGAACCGGGTTGATAATTTTGAACTATTTTGACAAATTAGCGAACTGAAATTTGGTTGGGAATCAGGTAAGATAATAGGAAAATGTTAAAGGCAAGAAATTAATAGCGATTCTAAAAAAATTATAAACAGGGTGTTCCATTTAAATTATCAAAGTTGGCAATACTTTCCAGTAGAAGCGGCAGCACTGCACGGCTGAAAAGAATAAAAGAAAGAGCATGTCCACTTATATAAGCCACCACCGATCCGTCGACTAGTTCTTCATAAACGGCAGTGAACAATCCCGAACACCCAGTATTATGTCGTAAAACTTTTTGTTTAACTAACCATACCTTTGAAAATGGCGGTTTACGATGGCGGGCAATATCAGCATTGAATTAAGTAATCTCAACATTTTTTTGTTGTGCTGTAAGTTAAAATGTCCGCACGTATACCATACATAGCAACTCTCTCCTTTCAATATACGCTTTCTAACGAATAACAAGAGAGTGGTGGGCGGCTGCTTTCACAAACGCCGCGAAAAAGTACAAATATCACCATATTAGTACGAGAACAATTCGACAGTTTGCAGAGAAACATTCCTGAAAGAAATATTAAAGTCTAATAATTGTGTTTTCAAATTAATAAATATGATCGTATGTAAAGTACGGTACGTAATTCGAGTAATGCAATTACGCACCCACGGAATTAGTGTGTGTCCACAACGGCGCACCGCCCTTCGCACTTAGCATGGCACCATAGCACCGCACAGCCTCGCTTGAGCTTCGCACAGTAGTCTCTCGACAACGAGATATAAACATGGACTGTGCGTATATGATAATGCATATAGATATTTTTGATTATATCATTACTTGGATTTTATGTAGGACAACACTATTTAAAATAACAATTAAAATGTTAAAAATTATTCCAGTATACCTTATTTTGACATCCTGTATATTAACTGATTTTCCAATTTCACGTCAAATTCTGAACATATACCACTTTGTTATATTAGCGTCTAAAATAATAACTTCTTCATCGGAAGAAGATGACAATGCACAGTCCATGTTTATATCTCGATGTCGAGGGACAAACTGATCGACAGGCAAGGCAATGAGCTAGGCTCGGTGCGCCGTTGTGGACACTACTGTGCGGTGCTATGGTAACAGGCTATGGTCGAGGGTGATGTGCGGTGCTCCGTTGTGGCCATACACTTACGCACGGAGCCGCGTAGGGGTATAGCCAGTGGCGGCTCGTGGTCAATCTCATTGGGGGGTCATTACGCTATATGCGATACAAGAATAGTATATTAAAGTACAAGTACTTTATAGGTACTATTTTTTCTATTTTACGTTTTCTTAATAAGAAAAATCCATATTAAAAAATACATGCTATACTTATATAACTTTCGTAAATATTTATGTGAAAATTTTATGTTGGTAATATGTACTATCAAATTATGATTTTTTAGCATTTGATAAATTATCCATGTCTATCATTTTTTCGCAAAACTGAAAATTTTCTTAAATAATTAAACAATATGAACCAAGATGATTTTAATCCTCCTGAGTTAACGGAAATTGCAAAGCTTTAAATTTGTAAAATATTGTAGTGCTGTGTTCAGCTTTACAAAGAAAGTAAACTTGACAGGTGTGACGCTACTTTAGAAATTTTTTCTGCAAACAATCATAAAATAAAATTGTTTCGAGACAAGCTCAGTTCGATACTAAAAACGGCATCGAATTAGCTTGGAGTTGATACCAATATAGAAAAAATTATTTTTTTAAACTATTTTAAATTTTAGATCAACCCTTCGGTCTTTAACATTTGCAAAATGAGTTATAACACGCTCATTAAAATTAGCAATACTATTTATAAATGGTTTTTCTATTCGTATTAAGACAAATTATTACAACCAAAATTATAGTAGACTAAATGAAAATGTTGCGCGACCTACGACCTACGTCCAACCTGGAACCTGCCATCTCTTTTCCAAGCATTTAATAATTACTAATGATGAGACGACATAGGTTCATATGTACATCTTATTCAGATTTTCAATAAACCGGGCTGTTGACCCAGCGGCGGTTAACTTCGCGTATGTTTCTGCCGCTTGCCGGAATCGTCAGAGCTCGGCTAAATTCGTTTCCATTTAAGCTATCGTGGTCAATTACCGGCCCCAGCCCAATTTTGAATATCGCACTACACGCTTGCGTTTACGGGGGCGTTTCAAATATTATAGGTAAATTATTATAGTAGGTACATTTGTAGTAAATTCTAATTTAAAAAAAAGTTTTATTTCCTAAATTTTTATAGGGAGGTCATTGACCCAATGACCTAATGGAGGAGCCGCCGCTGGGTATAGCAACAATTAATTATTAATGATCGAGACGATGCTGATTTATTTCAATTATTACATTGAAATGGAGGTGAAACTATATTAAAACGTAGAAACACATATTTATGGTAATAATTACGGTAATAATCGTCGATAAATACATTATTTCCTAATTTTTGTAAAATGTAACATTGCTTTTTTCAGAACTGGGTCTTTATACGGCTTAATTGAAATGCATTTAATGTTTCTATTACGATGTCAATTGTATTCCAAATTAGCTGCATCGTCTTTAGAACTACTTTAAAATTCTAGTGAGACAATAGAAATCACGCTTTTGCTGGTGAAATCTCAAGTTTAACAATTTTTACAATATTCGATAGTGTTTCTCGCATTTCCGGTAAAACAGGGAAATCTCAACAATTTTTTAAGTAGGTAGATATCTACGTCAATCGTGCACTTAAGAAAATCATACATTGCGATAAAACATGAATTAATACTTGTGACGTATTTATTGCACACCCTTAGGTATGTAGCAATTTATTTCATCACATCTTTATCTTTTAAATTTATAAATAAATTATCGGTTGTTCTAATCACATTAATTTATATCGATTATGTTTATACAACTTGTACTACATATTTTTAGACTTATCAAAGAGGAATTTGCATATTGATGCTGCCCACATGAAACGCAAAATTTTTTTATTTTTCCGAATATTTTGAAAGCTCCTGTATTTATTTTTCTTTACGGCATATTATTGGGCCCCATAATTACGCAACTTTGCCCCCCAATTTTACCGACTTCGTATCTCTTACCGTTTCCGAAATCCCAATTGTGGCCTAATTTGGAACCGGGGGCGGCTCGTGACCTATGATAGAGGTGGTTCACAAGTATGGTGAAATTATTTTTTAAATTTTATTTTTATGTAACGACCAAACAATTACTATCTTTTATCTAGGCGTTTTAAATGTCTAAAGAAAAGAAGTAATAAGAAAATGCGTTAGGTAAAACATATTTTTATTTATTATTAATTTTACACAAGGAAATACGACTTTTGGAAAATAAGAAAGGTTTTCTTATTGTGTATAGTGCATAAACAGCAAAAATCATCACAAAGATAAACTAGGAATAATATTAATTATACCTTTATTTAAATAAACGTAAAGTCCGTTCTTCGGTTCTTAATTGTAGAAAATTGATCAATAACAGCCTTATTAAAGTTTAGAATACCCTCTAGAAATTTTTTTTCATATAATTAATTTTTAAACTTTCTAATAAAGTCCCTAGATTTACCCTTTGTGGTCTGCGTTAAATTAATTTCGGGTGTAGGTCTTCCCGCATTCTTCACTTCAATTTTTTTCTCCAAACTCAAAGAGCTAAAGTTATTTTTTAAATAGTCCACCGTGAAACTATTTATTTTAACTTAATAAATATATAATATTAAAATATTAAGACATACACGCTCGAATGTCTAACTAGATGCACGAACAGACAACGGCGCGGCGCACACTAAAATTGAGCGTCTTTCCCATGTTAAATCGCCATAGCCCCGCTATCCCCCGCTGTCTTCCGTCACCTGTTACTACAGAGAAACTGCATTATGCCCCGCCTACTTAATCGCACATGCGAGCAAGTCTCGTCATAATCGTCATTAACCTCGACCGAGGCATGGTTGCCGGATCGAGAGCCTATAATATACAGTTTGGTTGACGGTACGATAAAATATTAAGGGTCGGACTTTATACGATAAATAATATTCAATGATTATAAATTAATATTTTTTTATTCGTTTTGGGGGTGCACGTGCGCATGTGCTCCTGTGGAAGAACCGCCACTGTTTGGAACACCCTGTATATTTAAAAATATCATCAAATATCTTCATAAAATGACCTAAAGAATGTGTGTTAAGTAATAACACGTCATTAAGGAACACATACAGTCATCGACTTACTAACCTATCTTAAATTTATTTATAATGTCTATATCGTGTCTCTACGAGGTTTACGACTGTAACAAACAACTATCTCACCTCTTCCTCGTCAATTGATTATGAAATTTCCAATAATGTTAAAAATATCATTAAATGTGAAGTAGCAAATAAACACTTATCTGATAACTATGCCCCTCATTTTAGTGAGTTGGACGAAGTTGTTGATATAGATATCGAAAAATAATATGAAGCTTTTGGCAACTAACTTGAATGGAAAATTGACCGAAATAGAAGCTTAAACGAAAACTGATAGTTGTATAACCTATATAATAGATATTGTCCCCTTAGGACGCGTATAAGAGAAGGAGTTTTATTTGGCAACGAACTATCCTGAAAGACATACGCAACGACTCACTATAATTTTATATGCCTAATCTTTGTGATATATCGTATATTTTGATCCGCGTAATGAATTTTGTTTAACTTTTCACTGGTGGGTAGCCTCACTATTTAGCTACACACATTGGCGTAGCAAAGTTTTATGTTTCCGTTCATTTAATTCAATATACAGAAGAAAATAAAGAGCGATATTTTTTTACAAAATTATTAACTGCACACAATCAAGAGGGGTTGTTTCTATAGATCATCTTTTTTTTTATGATCAAACACAAGCACTATAGGAAAAATCCTTTAAGGCGCTCTGGGAGTGGTGCGTTCGCGAATAAAACGATTCACGTGGGTTTTGAATCGTTTGAAGTTATATTCGTTGGGAAAAACGACCTCGGGAAGGTCGTTCCATAAGGATGAAGTCCTCCAGATGAAAGAATTGTTTAATAATGAAGTTCGAGGAGTGGGGGCTAGGTCAGTTGAGCACTTTCCATGGATATATCTGTAAAAGAGAGTCGAATCCCTAACCTGTTTTCGGTGTTCTAGGCTGCCGAGGCTCTTCGTCAGCTCGTGGTCTCCGATCAGACGAATGGCCCTCCATTCGATGGAATCCAGTAGCCGAAGAGTATATTTGGTTGCAGAGCTCCAGGCATGAAAACAGTACGCTAGTGATGGTCGAATTTGGGCTCTAGTATCAAAAGTTGTTGAGGTGTGCAACTTTTTGGTTCGGATGAGTACCTAACCTACACCAAGTTGCTGAGAAGCTATCTTGGCGATTGTCACCACGTGGTTATGCCAAGACACATTTCCTCCCAGATTGACGCCTAGGAATTTAGTAGATGAAGCCAGTGGAATTGCGTGTCCTGCCATGACTATATCCGGTTCTGTAATGTTAACCTTTTTAGAGAGAACGGCTGCCTGGGTTTTCTTAGCGTTTCTCTCTTTGTTGAGGCGTGATATTTAACAGTTTTAAACTTACACCGCTTCTTCCAGAACATTTTATGTATACCTACCTATACCTAGATACTCATACGTAAGTATACATGATACCACAACTTAGATTTTTGACAAGTCAAAGAAAAAATAATCAACTGCATCTCACGTCACAGGAAGCTATTCATTTACTAAAAAAAGTTTTTTTTTGATTTTTCTCTTAATAAAAATATTCCGACGGTAAGTCTATTTTATGCCTCTATTCTATCTATAGAACTATAATTATTCCCTCTAAACTATTTAATTTTTTTGTATCACGTTTATCATAAAGCGCGCATATTAAAAAATCTGCACCCAAATGCCGTTATCATTTTAGTGCTGGACCGTAAAATTCTTTATAGCCTCTAATTTTTATGATCAGTGAAAATTATGTCCCGGGAAAATTCATATATAATAGTTTTTGTGTATACTGGGTTGCTCACTTGCAACAAGTGATGTATGTCGTTCACTTCTGAATTTAAAAATCACATTTGCAAGGCTATAAGAAATCATTCCGAGAGGTTTTAGCCATTACACGATAGAATTTGAGGATTTTTAGGAAAATCGTTTTAATAATTAGTATATAAGATACAAGTTTCATAAGACATTAACTTAGAGCACGCGTTTAATTTAGAAAACGACTCGCGAAGCGGGGAGTTTTCTAAAGTACATGTGCTCTAATTATCTTATGAACCGTGTATGTTATAATGCTTTTTCTATTTGGGTCTTTAAAAATATAGTAGATTTTTTTCATTTGAATTAATATTTTCTTTTTGGGTTGGCAATACTTTTACAATTTAATAATATGTTACAAGTATCAAATATGCCATGATAGAAACAATCGACAACAACAAACTTTCTTCCCATCTGTCATAATTAAAAATAAATATATTATTAAACTTAATAAAAATGAGTCGGGAAGAAAGTTGTATTCCGTCAAAAATACGAGAAATTGCAGAAAATAATCTAGAAAAACTTTTAAAAAGAATATGCAAAACTTTGAGTTATGGTGCGAGCAGAACAAAGTTCAAAATATTGAACAAAATAATAAATAATACTATTGAGCAAAATATTGTGTCGACACAGAATCTGACAGGAATAACAATTAATGCCCAGGAAATGTCTACAGTAACTATCAATACTATATTGAATTAAAAATAAAAATAATACTTTAATGAATAAAACTTTAGAAATAGACCATAAACTGGAAGATATTTCTATTATTTTTAGGTTATGTTGTTTTATAGTTGTGACTAGAAATTAGTTGACGGACACCGTCAGTATGTTTTATATTTCCGAGTATAGGTATTTCAGATAAATATCTAGTAAAAATGATCTATTTGCAAGGTTAAAGGTTAGCATTTTAAAGTTTTCTATAAAAATTTGGTCGAATCCATACTGCCTAGAAAACTAATTTGAACGAAATCGAAGTAAGCCTAAAATTCGAACCCTACTTGCTGCCAACATAAAAAAAAATAAAATTTCAGTTTCATAAAGTGGCAGGTTATTCAATTTTTTTGCATTTCATAATGTAGCCATTATGAATACTATATACAATATACAATATATACGCGGATGCTGTTTTCATGGCAACTTGATATTATAAGCATTCAGAAAGAAGTTAAAAAATAACACGTTACGACACTTTTTTTAACGCTAATAAATAAATTTTCAAATAGTTAAAAAATGACCCATTTTATGCATTCATTTGCGTAAAAAAAATATAGTTTTTATAAAGATCGTAGAAAAATTAATATATCATTGCACACAAATTTTGTATTTGTAACTATAAATGGGATTTTGACGTTTTTTTGGCAAATTTTTGTTCCGATTGGGGAGTGCGCACCGTCCCTCTACCCCACGAGATATCTGATTTTATCCTGCCTGGTTACCGGCGTGAATGAGAGATAATACAACTCCCACTTTTTCGACCGGAATCACCAAACTCTCTGCTTCACCGGGTTTGTTCGGGGAAAGTTCCGAATTTCTCATACTTGATATTTGTACTTTAAAATTAATATACTATGAAAAAATAGGATGAAATTTGAAATAAAAAGCGATTTGCCTAAGTGTCACTCAATTCTGATGTTTCATTTTTTTCTGGTCCGCTTTGAAAATTGCTTGTTCCTCATAGGAGAATTCTTGCTTTAAATCTTATTCATTCATTTAAAATTGATGAGACTAGCTAAATGGCAGGACACGCAATCCCACTGGCTTCATCTATTAATTTGCTGGGCGTCAATCTGGGAGGAAATATGTCTTGGCATAACCACGTTGTGGCAATCGCCAAGATTGCTTCTCAGAAACTTGGTGTACTCTTCCGAACCAGAAAGTTGTACACACCTCAACAACTTGTGACACTATACAAAGCCCAGATTCGACCATCACTAGAGTACTGCTCTCATGTTTGGAGCTCTGCGCCCAAACATACTCTTCGGCTACTGGATTTCTTAAAAAGGAGGGCCATTCGTCTGATTGGACATCACGAGCTGACGAAGAACCTCGACAGCCTAGAACATCGAAGACAGCTTGGGGATTTGACTCTCTTTTACAGATATTTTCATGGAAAGTGCTCGACTGACAATTCCCTCTTAATTCCGCCCAGAGCGGCGAATAGCAGAAATACACGACGAACCATTGCCGCCCATCCATATGTGGTTAAGCTTAGTACTCCTCGAAATTCATTATTTAAGAATTATTTCATCTGGAGGACTTCATCCTTATGGAACGACCTTCCCGAGGTTGTTTTTCCCAACGAATATAATCTCCAACGATTCCAAACCAAGGTGAATCGCTTTTTGCGCACACGCAGCACTCCCAGAGTGGCCTAAAGGATTTTTCCTATAGTGTTTGTGTTTGATCATAAAAAATACAAAAAAAATGACACCTCAGCAATGGCCATTTTTTTGTAACGGTCGACAGTGTTCCTTCTTATATAAATTCGACATTTTATTTCTTTTGAGCAGCAAGTATTTTTATTTCCAAATCGCTTTGGTGATACTCCTCTTCAGTCGTACAATTTGAATCTGCCTATATTAAATTCTGTACATGTCACGATGTAAGAGATTCCAAAATTTCCATACAAAATTCCATTCATATGTATAATGTCAGAAGTAGCAACACTGATCTAAGTGATTTACGTGAGTAACACGAAAAATAAAAATATAGTAGAGAATGCGAAATGATATGAATATTTATAGCTTTTATTAAATATATACATAAAATTTTATTACCTTTTTTATCGACACTTTAAAAAATAAGCCACGTACTGAGTTATTTGTTATACTATAAGTGCATGATGTGTGTAATAAACAATCTTCTTGTGGATAAAAAGACTTCAATCAGGAATGTTATAGTTATAACCAAAGATCTTAAATCAAGAAGGATAAGGCTTTGGTTCACAATCTTTGAAAAATAAACAATTTTATAAAAATACAAAAATTAGAAATACAACTTTAACACCCTGTATCTCATTACTAAGGCCGATATTAGACTATCAAATATATTTGACAAAGATATTTTATAAAAGAAATTTTATAAAATATTTGAAGTGTAATATCAGTTCTTTTATAAAATATGTATTTTATAAAAGATATTTTTTATAAAAGATAACAACAGACGATTATCTTTGATAAAAGATTTTATAGTTGATTGGTAACGGTAGTAACCTCATTTTCTGACATAAAGCATAAATTTGACATTGACTGCGACTGGTATTGGTATATAATACCATGGCGGAAAATAAGTTTGTCTGGTGCATTTCAACAACAAAATTGCTAATTTCGGAGTATGAAAGGTTCGAAATATTGTACAACCATCAACACCCGGATTACAAAAACCGAATTAAAAGATTGGATATATTTATTTATTTATTTTCATTTTTTGCCTTGCAAGTTTATGGGATTATGCCTGAAAGGGTACATTGAGGTATGCGACTGCTGTACTGTAAACTAGCATAACTCTCACCTGTTGCCATAAACCGAAGGGTAACCATAAGGCGTTCCTCAACGCTGATACAATTCCTTAAATGTGTATTCTGTCGGGATATCAATGGTGATATCTTTATAACAATAAAGTTAAATGTGTCCTCGTCCATTCTTAAATAGTTTTTATAACTCCTAATACCTTTAACTCGTAACTTCCGAAGGATATTGTGGTGGACACCCCTTAAATTACGTCTTGCCACCCAAAGGCGCCTGGCTCTTTTTTTTTGTTTTTTAATACTAAATACATTGTAATCACGGCAGCACTTAACGCTAGACAAGCTAATGCATGTCTATCGTTCATTTTTAATTGTAAAAACGTGACAAGTTCCTTCAAAAATTGTCAAAGTTCTTTGACAGTGTAATACTAGTATAAACTTTTATAAAAGAAATATTATCAAAGAAATGCTACAAAATATTTTATAAAAGTTCTTTGTCAAATATATTTTATAGTCTAATACCGGCCTTAAGGCATGTTCATTACAGACTGTATTGTATATTTTTAAACGCCCTCTTCATCAATCATCAATTGATTTTAAATACTATGATGATCTATGACGACGAATACAGACTATGGTTGTTCGATAAACGACTGGAGAAGTCGAGAGTTTATTCAGGTAGATAAAAAATTACTGTGAGTAAATCGGCTGTTTAAAGGTAAAAGTCATTTATTAAAAAGTGCACTTAATGACTTTTACCTTTAAAGCGACGGAGTGATGTATTTTGGTGCCTGTATAGAAGCATTAATATAACCTTTACTGTCTAGGTAATAAAAGTGCTACTTTAGTGCCTCTACCTCTACAACTTGATTTGAATGAAATAATTTCATGATTTAATGCTTTGCCGGTTTAATAGCCTCAACGTCTCTGCTATTAATCTCGGCATTTAATGTTCAGCTTTACTATCTAGTTAAATATATAAAAATACCATCTTCCAATCTGTTTAAAAGAATGCAATTTTTGCTTGTTTTTTTTTGTAATTTGGGTAAAGGAAATGGCTTCAAGTAAATTATACACCGTGTCCAAGATAAGGAGGGCCAGTACAGTGGTCTCGGAAAGAGATACGAAACCGGTTAAATGGAGGTAAAGTTGCGCATTTACGTGGCTAATAATATGCCGTTTAGAAAGTTTTATGACGTTTCGAGGGTTTTTTGAACAACATCAGAAAAATTTTTTGATACGGTCCTGTATTTCTCTTAATTTTATAAATAATATCTCATAAGTAAGCTCTAAATTTTTACTTATGTTGGACTAGTTCAATAAATAACAAATAATTTAATAATATACCACAAATAAGTGAACAAAAAACATACCAAAAGAGTAATAAAACGAACAACGAAAAAATAAGGAACTACATAATCAGGTGTTCAAAATGATTTCCGTTATTTTCTAAGCACAAATAAAATCCTCTAATTGTCGGTTCTAAAATATTTAACAACATTTCTGGCGTAATACTTTAAAAGGCTTCAAGCACCAACCTCCTAAGTTCGTCTTCTGTTTCGAAGTTGTGTTTATAAATATAATTTTCGACATACCCCCACACGGGCAAACCTGATCACAATGGAAATGTCAAGTGAAATAAATCACGCGTCACCATCTTAATTTTTTTTTGTTTCAAACGCCTACTTTTCTTTTAAATCCCGAATCAACAGAAGTTTGAAATATTTTTCCTGTATCTTGTTCACTTATTTCTGGTTTATTATTAAATTATTTGTTATTTATTGAACTAGTCTAACATAAGTAAAAATTTAGAGCTTACTTATGAGATATTATTTATAAAATTAGGAGAAATACGGGACCGTATCCAAAAGTCTCCTGATGTTGTTCAAAAAACCCTCGAAACGTCATTAAACCACAATGTGTCATACATCGTTTCATTCGGAAGAAATCTCTAATTCCAATATCAGGAAAACAGGACCGTATTGAAAAAATAAAGTTGATAATGGCCCTTCGAAGACGACTCGTCGGATTACAAAACAATTAACACTGTTAGATAGAGCGGAAAAAGCGGCAATGTTAAAGTGCAATTTACTTTAAAATTCGATCTAAAAAAAACCCAGGAAAAAATATAACGATTTTTCAGAATTTCGGTTTTTTCCAAATATCTCTGGAATTACTCGAAATTTTAAAACTTTCTAAACGGCGTATTATTCGGCACGTAAATGCGCAACTTTGGCTCCATTTAACCGACTTCGTATCTCAAGTGGTTTTGATCATTTTCGATATTTTGGGACTTGACTATCATCGCATAAGCTGATACAAGATATTGTATCATTTTTTGATGGTTGTAGAAAAAATATTTAGGCTACGCCTAAAAGTAACCGATCACCCGCATATTAAAAATAAATTTATTATAATGTGAGTTGCAAATTCAAGCTCGGGTTATAAAGTTGTGGACACCCAAGGGAAATTTAAATAATTTTTAATTCATGTTGTTGGTGAAAATTTAATTATAAAGTTCAGATAGCGACCAAATATTATCCTATAAAAACTTTTTGGGAAGCCAGATTTGTGAATTTGAATAATCGCTCGTGGTAATTTCTTTGTGGATATGATCAGTTGATAACTTTAATACAGTGTCCGTTTATAGTCCGGCACAGAATAATAATTGTAATCTAAAATATACAAACAATGTTGAAACACTAATAGCACAGCCCAACAAAAAAAAATGTTGTGTTGGTGCCGAAGAAAAGATTTTTGTTATTTTGAATGTGGTGATTTCTAAAACACTTAGCTTTTCTTCATATCAGCTCTAGTTTTTAAGATAGAGCCTACTCATAATAAATTGTAATATTAATATATTTGACAATTATATGGTCATAAATTTTATCAAAAATTTAACTAAATAATGCCTTTTTAATTATACCTATTTATTCATAAATAACTGGAAATACCTAATCTTATATTGGCAAAAGATCATATAATTATTACAGATAAGAAATAATTTTTTTTTCAATTCTTTTGCACCTACAGATTTCTTATTTTTGTATTTACAATTAGCACGAAATATATATTAGAAGGCACTAAAAGAGAATGAAATTGTACACCGTTAGCCTCATAAATTAATTCGTTAACTTGGCTTGTGTGGTAGGGTATTAGTAGGGGAGACCGAGGAGGGTTGTGACAATTTTTACTTAAAAGAACATATCTCAATAAACAAACATAATACCATTATGAATTCTCTGCCGCAATATAGCTCAATCTTCCTCTTTTCAAAACAGTCATCAAAATCAATAAAAGTTATAACGTTTCTGAGAGAATTTACGACAACTGAAACTACTCCCTTTGTCACAAATCTCTTGCTTTAATTATCATTACGCATAATTGTAGGAACTACAATAACATGAAACATTAACATAACAGTAACAGTAACTATGGCATCATTATATCAAACTTAGGTTGTAAGAATTGTCCAAACAAACGAACAGGAACAGAAATAAACAGAAAAACATTGCACAAAACGTGTAAAATAAGTTAACCAGAAAATAACCTTTAATAGGAGAGTTGACACGCTGTCACAACTCTCCTAGGTGCCAAAAATCGCGATCTGGTCAGAATAATAATTCGAAATTTCGAAACAAGATGCAAACACAGCAAGACAATGTCACGCCTTGAAACTCCAAACCCACACAATATAAGAAAAAATAGCATAACCACGTGAATGTAATATATCATACTTTTCGGTTGTTTTTTCATGCAGACGTCGTAATCACGCAACCGCTTATCGTGGGCCATTGGCGCATACCAACGAATACTTATAACCAGGAAGAAGACAAACTGCCGTGTTAAATATTCGAAGCAGGCGATGATACGGCGACATCCATTATGCCTGGCGCGCACGTGCTTTTCAAATGTCACTTTTGTCCAAATTTGTATTACTGTCAATATTTTAAAGTGACATTTAAGCAAAGAAAACATCAAAACCCTTTCATTTGATTTACTAAGTAGAGAAAATCAAATATTAGGATTTTGACATAGGTTTTCAGCTGTAAATATCGCTTTAAAATTGTCCTTACATACTTTTATATTATTATTGAACTAGTAACAATACTAGAAATACAGAATTCAGAGATTGAAGGTTGTAATTAGTTTTATTAAAAAATAGGAAATAAATCAAAATTTACATCAAATATTTTACCATCTTAATCTTCAAACAAATCAAGGTAAATACAATACTATATGTACAGCTACTAACCAAGTAAATATATGCACCATCATTATGATTATGGGCTTCCAATTTGTTTGTTTCGTAGCATACTCCTGGCTACATTAGTGATCGAAGTCCTCTTTAATGTTCAGTCATTATGGGATTCTCAATTAAACTATGAAAGGAAAGAATTATTATAATAATATATTACCGGCCTTATCAAAATTCTGACTACGGGTTGTAGATTGTAAAATTTAAGTAAAATTCTTTAAAAATGTGTTTGTTCGTTTGCGTGAGAAGTTTGGGACATAATGGGACAATTTTATAATGTAAAATAACCATAACGAATAAAAATTAATAAAAAAATATTTCAATCATAAATTACTTACCAGCAACAAAATGGAAAGGTCCGCTTTCGTGAAAAGAATAGAAAATTAAAAATTATTTTAGAATTTAATGACGTTTCCTCCACCATTTTCAATCACATTATAAATCATATGTTACCTACTTGATTTTTATTCCATTCCAGACGAAGGATGTTCGGTTGTAAAATAATTTAAGAACTTGTGCTGCTCGCATTCTATGTCTGTCTCTGTCTGCATCAACCTTCTCCGATTCATTAAAGGGAGATAAATATGGCCTAGATCGAATCGAACAAACCCAAAGTCTGATATTGACACAGAAAGATAGACACAAAAGGATAAACGTATGGAGTAACCTGCCTGGCTGTGACGTCACTTGCATGGCCTACTTATGTGCTTCGATCCCCGCCATAAGCGGTCTCACCGGGCTGGCGCGTACTGCGTCAAGTAGCGCATCTATAAACCAGTGATGCCAGAATGGTTCGTCGGGATATCCGTAGAATACTGGGGAAAGGGTGGGGGAAGGCTCTCAAAAATCCGTAAAAATCCGTTTTGTGTAGAAATAGTTAAACTTATCTAATTTCATGCAAATTTGTTCTAAAAAGGTATTATTTTTCGTTTTCGCGTGAATTACGTACTTTATTCATAAAAAATTATTAGATAAATCGATTGAAAGTTGCGTTGTTACTGGTTGTTCAGAAGTAGCTGCGCCATGAACCCTAACCGATAAGAGCGAGATAAAAGATGACTTACTTTGGCAACTTTTTCGGAGGTGTTTTACACTCATCCGATTCGGAAGTCTGGTTCTCGCTGTTGTCGGTTTCGTAATCCATGTTGAAGTTCGAAATAGATTTGTAAAAAGTTACGACGAAGCCGCAACAGGATATTTGAACGCAAGCGCGTTCAAAATATTGTCATACGTCATACCAACCCCAAGAAAAAAATTGGTTACATCGTTGACCAACTTGAGAAATGAAAACGCCCATCATGCTGGCCATCATTCATACAGTAACAACTATTTACGGTAACAAAACTAGCTGAATCATGATAAAACATGCATTAAGATTCTTCCATATTCAAAAATCCGCAAAATTCCGTCCGAAGTCTGAAATCCGTCGAAAATCCGTTTATTTTTCTCAGGGTAGCAAAAATCCGTCAAAAACGGATTAATCCGTCAATCTGGTAACACTGCTATAAACAAACAATCGTGCGCTGTTGTCAGCTCGTTAACGGCCATAGATTTCGAGAAATCGTATTTGGCACAACTAGTCTAGTCTAGTCATAAATATCCTCGGTCTCCCCTACCTATATTATCCCCATATGCTTAATATTGCCTGCATGAATTTGCAAAATTAAGTGGAAACTTGAGTTTCATTGCAAGAGTGTTTTTTGCAAAATCGTATTTAAACATGGCTTCTACAAGTAGACGTAGTTGGGTAAACCATTCGAACCTTTTTGCTACATATGTGGCGAGTACATTTTAAAAGAAAGTAGAAGTGTGATTTATGACTTTGTGAAAAAAGCTTATTTGGCCTATTTTGATGTTCACTTAGGAGATCAACGTAAACCCTGGGCTCCGCATATTATATGCAAAACCTGTGTCGAATACCTGCGACAATGGACAAAAGAACAAAGAAAGTGTTTAAAGTTTGGTGTTCCGATAAAATGGAGGGAACAAAAAAGCCACTTTGACGATTGTTATTTTTGTCTTATGAAAATAAAGGACATTAATCGTAATAATCGGCATATGTGGAACTACCCTAACCCAGAGTCAGCAAGAAGACCTGTTAAGCATTCTGTTAACTGAATCTTGTTAATGTTATTGACAGATGATTTTTGTATTTGTTGTGGTGCACAATAAACATTTTTCTTCCATTCTTGAGTTGTTTTTTTAGTGGTAGAAGTAATACATAGGATTGTACTTACCACCAGCAATAGGGTCCATGATAGTTTTTCAAAATTTTTACAAAATAATAACAGAACTAAATAAATAACTAAAAAATAAATAATTAATTATCATTACGCATAATTGTAGGAACTACAATAACATGAAACATTAACATAACAGTAACAGTAACTATGGCATCATTATATCAAACTTAGGTTGTAAGAATTGTCCAAACAAACGAACAGGAACAGAAATAAACAGAAAAACATTGCACAAAACGTGTAAAATAAGTTAACCAGAAAATAACCTTTAATAGGAGAGTTGACACGCTGTCACAACTCTCCTAGGTGCCAAAAATCGCGATCTGGTCAGAATAATAATTCGAAATTTCGAAACAAGATGCAAACACAGCAAGACAATGTCACGCCTTGAAACTCCAAACCCACACAATATAAGAAAAAATAGCATAACCACGTGAATGTAATATATCATACTTTTCGGTTGTTTTTTCATGCAGACGTCGTAATCACGCAACCGCTTATCGTGGGCCATTGGCGCATACCAACGAATACTTATAACCAGGAAGAAGACAAACTGCCGTGTTAAATATTCGAAGCAGGCGATGATACGGCGACATCCATTATGCCTGGCGCGCACGTGCTTTTCAAATGTCACTTTTGTCCAAATTTGTATTACTGTCAATATTTTAAAGTGACATTTAAGCAAAGAAAACATCAAAACCCTTTCATTTGATTTACTAAGTAGAGAAAATCAAATATTAGGATTTTGACATAGGTTTTCAGCTGTAAATATCGCTTTAAAATTGTCCTTACATACTTTTATATTATTATTGAACTAGTAACAATACTAGAAATACAGAATTCAGAGATTGAAGGTTGTAATTAGTTTTATTAAAAAATAGGAAATAAATCAAAATTTACATCAAATATTTTACCATCTTAATCTTCAAACAAATCAAGGTAAATACAATACTATATGTACAGCTACTAACCAAGTAAATATATGCACCATCATTATGATTATGGGCTTCCAATTTGTTTGTTTCGTAGCATACTCCTGGCTACATTAGTGATCGAAGTCCTCTTTAATGTTCAGTCATTATGGGATTCTCAATTAAACTATGAAAGGAAAGAATTATTATAATAATATATTACCGGCCTTATCAAAATTCTGACTACGGGTTGTAGATTGTAAAATTTAAGTAAAATTCTTTAAAAATGTGTTTGTTCGTTTGCGTGAGAAGTTTGGGACATAATGGGACAATTTTATAATGTAAAATAACCATAACGAATAAAAATTAATAAAAAAATATTTCAATCATAAATTACTTACCAGCAACAAAATGGAAAGGTCCGCTTTCGTGAAAAGAATAGAAAATTAAAAATTATTTTAGAATTTAATGACGTTTCCTCCACCATTTTCAATCACATTATAAATCATATGTTACCTACTTGATTTTTATTCCATTCCAGACGAAGGATGTTCGGTTGTAAAATAATTTAAGAACTTGTGCTGCTCGCATTCTATGTCTGTCTCTGTCTGCATCAACCTTCTCCGATTCATTAAAGGGAGATAAATATGGCCTAGATCGAATCGAACAAACCCAAAGTCTGATATTGACACAGAAAGATAGACACAAAAGGATAAACGTATGGAGTAACCTGCCTGGCTGTGACGTCACTTGCATGGCCTACTTATGTGCTTCGATCCCCGCCATAAGCGGTCTCACCGGGCTGGCGCGTACTGCGTCAAGTAGCGCATCTATAAACCAGTGATGCCAGAATGGTTCGTCGGGATATCCGTAGAATACTGGGGAAAGGGTGGGGGAAGGCTCTCAAAAATCCGTAAAAATCCGTTTTGTGTAGAAATAGTTAAACTTATCTAATTTCATGCAAATTTGTTCTAAAAAGGTATTATTTTTCGTTTTCGCGTGAATTACGTACTTTATTCATAAAAAATTATTAGATAAATCGATTGAAAGTTGCGTTGTTACTGGTTGTTCAGAAGTAGCTGCGCCATGAACCCTAACCGATAAGAGCGAGATAAAAGATGACTTACTTTGGCAACTTTTTCGGAGGTGTTTTACACTCATCCGATTCGGAAGTCTGGTTCTCGCTGTTGTCGGTTTCGTAATCCATGTTGAAGTTCGAAATAGATTTGTAAAAAGTTACGACGAAGCCGCAACAGGATATTTGAACGCAAGCGCGTTCAAAATATTGTCATACGTCATACCAACCCCAAGAAAAAAATTGGTTACATCGTTGACCAACTTGAGAAATGAAAACGCCCATCATGCTGGCCATCATTCATACAGTAACAACTATTTACGGTAACAAAACTAGCTGAATCATGATAAAACATGCATTAAGATTCTTCCATATTCAAAAATCCGCAAAATTCCGTCCGAAGTCTGAAATCCGTCGAAAATCCGTTTATTTTTCTCAGGGTAGCAAAAATCCGTCAAAAACGGATTAATCCGTCAATCTGGTAACACTGCTATAAACAAACAATCGTGCGCTGTTGTCAGCTCGTTAACGGCCATAGATTTCGAGAAATCGTATTTGGCACAACTAGTCTAGTCTAGTCATAAATATCCTCGGTCTCCCCTACCTATATTATCCCCATATGCTTAATATTGCCTGCATGAATTTGCAAAATTAAGTGGAAACTTGAGTTTCATTGCAAGAGTGTTTTTTGCAAAATCGTATTTAAACATGGCTTCTACAAGTAGACGTAGTTGGGTAAACCATTCGAACCTTTTTGCTACATATGTGGCGAGTACATTTTAAAAGAAAGTAGAAGTGTGATTTATGACTTTGTGAAAAAAGCTTATTTGGCCTATTTTGATGTTCACTTAGGAGATCAACGTAAACCCTGGGCTCCGCATATTATATGCAAAACCTGTGTCGAATACCTGCGACAATGGACAAAAGAACAAAGAAAGTGTTTAAAGTTTGGTGTTCCGATAAAATGGAGGGAACAAAAAAGCCACTTTGACGATTGTTATTTTTGTCTTATGAAAATAAAGGACATTAATCGTAATAATCGGCATATGTGGAACTACCCTAACCCAGAGTCAGCAAGAAGACCTGTTAAGCATTCTGTTAACTGAATCTTGTTAATGTTATTGACAGATGATTTTTGTATTTGTTGTGGTGCACAATAAACATTTTTCTTCCATTCTTGAGTTGTTTTTTTAGTGGTAGAAGTAATACATAGGATTGTACTTACCACCAGCAATAGGGTCCATGATAGTTTTTCAAAATTTTTACAAAATAATAACAGAACTAAATACACTGATTTTTTTCAACAACTCTAATTTAATTGACACACCACACTAGAAAAACAAACTTTGAACTGAAATAATTTTAAGGTTGGCCATAATATAAATATAACAGGGGTGATTTATGACACCCTGGTTATTTCTTAATTAAGTGCTAATGATTTTACGACATAATTATAACTTTGGTTTTATCTATTTTGACCAGCTTTTACCTGAAATTCGCTTGTGTGCGATGTCGAGAACATCGATTTATTAACTTTATTTTCAAGGAAAGTACCCTAAACCGAATTTTCCTGGGAAAACGAGTTATGGCATATGATTCGACTTATGAAGTACTAATTATGCGGAAAGTTAAAAAAATATCGTAGGAGCCGATGTCGAGAAAATCGATTTATTAACTTTCCTTTCAAGGAAAGTACCCAAAACCGAATTTTCCTGGGAAAACGAGTTATGGCATATTATTCGCGATATAAAATACCCTTAATCTTGCAAATATAGCTTATGGCTCTTGGTTTTTTAAAACGATCTGATGGAGCGAATCTGAGGTTATTTTTAGGTTTAGCATGCTTAAATTATCTAGAAACAGTACCAACATTTCCGGCACCAAATTATATGTTGACCAGTGCCACAAAATAAAAACTACATATTATTTCTAATTACAAAATGTAAAAATAATAAACGATTGTTTTTGGTTGTTACAGGTCAATCAGAAATACAAAGGGCAGCCAGCACACCGTTATTATAGCAATAGTACGAAAAAGGTGAGTAATTTAGTTCCAAGAATAATGGAAATATAAGTTATAGTTAAAATTACGCAAACAAATTTTCCTACTGGAAATGTTGGCGTTTGTTGTCTTTCGACTCGAGACAGGAAAATTCATCTGCAGTTGATAGTTCAAAAACGGTGACATTTCTGAGAAGATGTTGCGGATATTTTTCAAACTCGAAAATAATTTTCAGCATTGTCTATTGGGTACTTTTACTTACAAATTTACACGAATTTACCCGGATGCTGGTTTTTGAGATATGTACCCGGTACATTTCCGAACTATGTGTTGCCTGTTCAAGTTACAGAATTATCCGGGAATATTAGACTTTCCCTACATAATATATGGTGTCGATTTGAAAACTTTACACGCTAAATATCTCGTTTTCAGTGAATAACACTAAAAATCGTCAGTTTTATTGTGGAGGAGCCGCTTTTAAAGAACATTTACCTTTGTTTTAACCTCCTGATACGGGTAAATGTTACCCTGAAGATTTTAGATGGAGATCAAGTGGAACATCATTTTAAATGCGGTAAATACTCACGACTATGAAAATAATAGCATACTTTATTATTTTCTTAGTCGTAGATATTTACTCTCTATCCATGAAATCCTATTCCAAGAATGGAAGTAATTACAACTTTTTTTAGCCGGTGCCTTTACTAGAAAAGGCCATCATCACTAAATAGAAGTCACCACAATAAAAAAATTTTAAATAATAACCTAAAAACCATCACTCCTAGTTTTCGAACTTGGAAACTACTAAGTACTCCAAAAATATTAAATTATGGTACAGTGAAACCTCTCTTAGGCGGACAACTACGCGACCGTCTAAATGTGTCCGCCTAATAGAGGTGTCCGCTCATGGGAAATTTGTTATTAGGTAATATGTAAATGCAAAATTATTACTATGTACATATATGTATGTACAAATAAACATAACAAAACAAAAATACACTAGTTTTAGTTAGGATGTAGTACTAAAAAATCTAATAACGTAGTTTGACGTGTTTGCGTTTTATACTTGCAATCTAGAAACTGTAATTCCAAGTCTGATAACAATTCCATTGCTGTAGAGTCACTTCTATTCTTTGCATACTGATATAATTCCTTCCTGCCATACTAATGGCTTGTTGATAATTGGTGACATTTGTTTGATTACTGCATTCAACGTCTTCATCAGAGTCGTCAGATATTGATGTCGTTTCAGTTTGGACTATATAATCGGTAGGAATGGGGTCACTATCATCTTCTAATAGCACATTGCTATCAATGTTAATGAACTTGCCCTAATCATTGTTATCAAATTACAAACTTCCACAACATCAATATTCTCTTTCAGACTCAAAACGCGACATTTTTGTTCTATTGTTTACGATTTTAACCTTACAACTCACATATAAAAGGTCGGGGAATCACACATACTTTCATTCGGCGAAGTCCTTTGGCCTGCCACGCATACGCGATTGTATGCCGGTCTTTTTTTGTCTGTTTAAAGGAGGGTTTTTGCATTCTTTGTATGGGGTTGATTTTCGTGGAATTTCAAATACCTAGTTCCGGACTATGAAAAAATGTCCGCCTAATATAGATGTCCACTTATTAGAGGTGTCGGTTATGAGAGGTTACACTGTACTCCAAAAATAATAAAATATGGTACTTATTATTATAAAGAGATTTAAACGACCTTTATAATGACGTGCCTATAGACTTATCATTTAAGATATTAAGGGTAAGATCTACCTCTTCCAGGGGATTAAACCACGAATGCTGTAAATATTCTTTAAAAGCGTCCCCCTTCACAATAAAATTGGCATGTATTTCCGATTTTTTAAGCGAGATGTAAAGGGTGGGATATTTCAGATTGACACCCGGTATCCTATTATCAAAGAATTACCATACTTATATTTTTTCCAGCGCCTTCGAAAGGGATGAGGTCACCATAGCTTCCCTTTTGGATTCAGGTTTTAATAGGGTATGCATAATTATTTCTTTTGCCACAGTAATATAACAATGATTGCAGTAGAATTATACAGGGTGTTATGGAAATGACTTATTATATTTAAACCGGCAAATCCTGAGATGAAAATAAATTGAAGAAAAATAACTATAAATGGCGCTTTGAATTATTAAGCGAAATATAGGTATACTTTATATGAAATCACAAAATTTACGTGGCCGCTCCTGAGGACCTTCGCAATCAATAGTTTATTGAGGCAGTCTCCAGGTTTAAAAGAGGTTAGCGCATTATAGGCGGTGTTGTCATATTGCAATACAGAATACGTGTTCAGTTTTTGACACAAGACGTCTTTGACACGCGTCATCACTTCCTTTTCAAACCTTTAAAAAAAAACTACAATTTTAAGGTACATACTCTCTTACCTTCGATCTTATTTTAAAATAATCCGTTTTACAATTAAAAATAAAACATAAAAAGTATGTTTTTCAACAGCTCAGCAGTAGATAATATCACACAAATTTGAAATCACATCACAACATTTATTATTATGAATTATTTCACAACAGAAAAAAAATCGAGAACTAACAAAACGTTTAAAATTCGTATACGCCAAGCACGTGGAACCCTCGACAGCGTCAGTCCAATCCCGAATCTCGAAACATACTGAAGCAACGATAGTTGCGCGCGGCCAATATGCAAGCAAGGGCGAGACATGCGGTGTGATCTAACAACTGGGCTAGTATACTAAAGTGACCCACATTGTTGCTAAGTGAATCCAGATGGAACGTGGGTAAAAAGGGTTTTTATCTTAGTATGTAGATATTCGATTAAAAAAAAAGTATGTAGACTTTCTCTAGGACACCCAAGGAGTCACCCATTTCAATATAATACGTCATTTCCATAACACCCTGTATAAAGTAAAAATGTATCCTGCTGGAAGCGCTTTCGGAAGGACTTCTCTACAGAGCATGCTGTCGTGCTTTTGGAACTAATTTCTCAATGAAGCTGACGTTTTTAGACGACGGTGCTGCTTTCAGCACATTATTAACATATTCGACACAGTCCTATCTAGAGGACGCAGGACCCAGAATGATTTTGCGCACTGAGAGACAACAGAAATTTTGACGCACACAACAGGAGGAAGCGCAAAACATAAGTTTTATTGTTAAGTCTATTGCTTTAACTCAGCAAAAAATTTTCTATTTTATGGATAAGACGTTAATTTAAAAATGTCCTACCAACAGACACAACGTCCTGCTGAAATTGAATTCACTGGCAAGAATGAGTTTTAGGGGGAAATTCTACGGCCGGCCTTACATTTTAGCAGGGAATTGTTTACTTGGATTTAGTTCATCTATGAAAAAATCACACTTTTATATTTTCCGATGTTTCGGGTTATTTTACTTCGTCCTCAGAATACACTAAGCATGTACTGCATCATTCACTGCACGTGACGCGTTTATAGGAAATTATTAAGAACTTATAATTAATTTATAGAACTTAATGAAGAGTACTTATCAGCCGCGGAACAGCATAAGTCATTGTTATTGAACAATGAGACAACATCGCCATTCCAAGACACGACAAGCCAGCGCGCTGGCCGGCTGTATCGAAGGAGTAGGAGACGTTTTCCTTATTCTTCTGCCATTGATCACCCGAAGCGTTGCCAAATCGCTTTAAATAGATTTTAGATATTGCCTCCGTGTGACTTTTTTTGCATCAAAACTAAACTTAGAAATTAATTGAGATTATTGATAGTGCATGCAATACTTTCAAAAATGACTGTATAACCATATTTTTTCAATTTAAACGTTAATCATCGTTTTAAAAAAAAATAAAATTCTTTTTCGAAAAATTCTAGATAATATAGTCATGTGGTACCATATTCGAAGCTAAATTAAAAATTTTAACGAATTCTATCCAATTTTCTTATAGTTTGTCACACCTTTTTATTTTTTGAAAATTGGCACGCTACCCCTGCAGGGGCTCTAGCTATACAAACATTTTTCCTGTTGAAAGCGCTTCTGGAGGTACGTACATTGTACTGGCAGGACTTAATACGAGAATACGACAATTAAAGTTTTTGAGAAGCGTGATTTAAAATGTCCTTCCAGCACCAGCAGGACACAAAGTCATATCTGCAGTACCATTCTATAGTTATAGCAATTAAAGCATGTTATTAATAAAGCTATTTATCCGAAATATATCATTCATAAATACTTTGTTAGTGTCTTATAGAGACTACAAATTTGCTGACATGTGTAAACGAGATGATATTGCTCAAACACAGCGACATCCGACAGATGGCGCAACATGCGACGTGCCAGGCACTGTATACAGCGTTGGATAAATGCCGGGATCTGGTTATTGTGACTGATGATAGTTATAAGTTTCAGGTATGTAAATGTTTAATAATTTTTTTTCGAAAAGTAGGTATTCAGCCCAAAGGGCAAACAAACCAGGGCCGATATTTCAAAGTTATCTTACGTACATAAGTCATTGTTAACACAAGTTTGACAGTATATTAAACTTCTTTTAAACCCTCATATAAGGAATATATCTTTGAGGACGTGGTAATTAGTGTTGTGATCGCTCGAGCGAAAAAACGCTTGATTACTCGATTATTGAAATAACCGACATCGCTCGATAATTAAAAAAACCGCTCGAGTTATCTATTCAGACGAAAACCGTCGCTCGTCACTTATTATCTTTCACTCGATACGCGCGCTTCACTTGACGCCGACGAAAATGTACCGCTGTAGTGTGATCGAGTTAAAAAACTTCTCGTATATTAGAACAGTTTTTCGCTCGATAGGAAATACTCTAGTTATAAATTCAGGCGAAAAACCGAAAAATATCGCCTGTCACTTGATACCCGACCTTCGATCTACGCGCCGCGCCATCCGAAATATGTCGATTGGCGACGTTCGAGTTTGACGGTGAGCAGGTAGCACGACATACGTCTTTCTTAAAGACACATAAACGAGAAGGTGCATATAAAAAAGTAGGCCAAATCCCTTAGCGGAGTCTTCACGACATGGGTTTTGTGAAGTTTTGTTGTTAAATGGCTAGCCAGCGGCTTAGTTTAGTTCTCCAATTGTAAATGTTAAAAAAGTAAAGGATATAATTTTAAAACTTTTATTTACTATAAACTCGAGAAAACTTCTCAAAAATAACATAATAATAGAAATTGTTAATGAAAAATAACAAAACGAACAAAATGGTTAACAAAATATATAGAAACATTCGTTTGTAATCTTATAGTAAACATTTTAAAATCTAAACAGGAACTTTTTATTATTAAACTCAAGAAGACTTCTTAAAAATAACATACATTATAGAAAATGTTAATGGAAAATAAGAAAACCAGCAAAATAGTTAACAAAACATAGGTATCGACAAATTTTTTAGTAACCAAAAGTAAACATTCTTAAATTTAAACGGGAACTTTTAGGTAACTATAAACATGAATTTTAAAAAATAATCACCTATTTTCTTATTTTGCCAGTCGCGTAATTAAGCCTAAATTTTTGAAGAGCACACAGTGGGCACCTGATAATTTAAAGTGGAAGAATTTGACAAGCCATTTTAAATATCTAGATACTTATTTTATGCTCGTAGATTGAGAAAGATGTGAAGAAACATTACTCTTGGCAATACTTTTTGTTTTTAAAAAGCACAAGAATAAACCCGAACAATAAATATATATTTTGGTGATTCTTTGCAGTTTTTTTGTTTGGTATCGTGACACGTGGTAAAAATTCATTATTCACAAATAAATAAATTTTTGAAATTTTTTGGTGGCTACTACAATTTTTTGGCTAAACCTGTGCCCACCATTGGTTACGTGCCTGCTAAATACCCTACCTGATCACATGTAAACGGCTAGGCTGCCGGTCGAGCAGTAGGTGACGTCATCGCTTGGTGAATTGGAATTTCAAGCGATTCACTCGATTATTAAAATCGCTCGAGTATCAATCACTCGATTATTAAAATCATCGGTTTTTCCCAACACTAGTGGTAATCTTCCATTTTACGCAACAATTAACCCTCAAATTAATTTAAAATATAGTTTTTTAAGGTTTACCATAACGTTAAGGCTAAGGTCTAACTTAAGGTAACATTCAAATATCGACCCAAAGTCTAAGGGAAGATTTACCACGCCCTTAAAGATCTATTCCTTTAGATGAGAGTTACAAAGAACTTTAACATACTGTCAAACTTGTGTTAAGGATAACTTACGTCATTGTGTATCTTAAGAGGAGACTTTGAAATATCGGCCCTTAAGGACTACACTTACCACATAAGACATCTTCATGTGCTAAATAATCATTTTTCTCGGATATTTGTACATATATCTTACATGATTACATGATTGTTGGTAAGGATGGATATTCCCTATTCTTTCTACATACCCCCCAATAAAAAAAATGTTACCTTTCACTTAGTTCGCTGGGGGTCGAAAAATCTCGATTATCGCGAGTACTGACTCGCACTTCTCCTGCCTTAATTAGCGGAAATATATTTATCATCCAAAGTAACTTATTACTTAATATTACTCTCGTAATAACGAATAAGAAGTCGTAAAAATACCTTAATAAATTTACATTTTAGAAGTTAGTTAAGCCCAAAACTTCGTTAATTTAGTATTAGGATTTACCGCAACAT
This sequence comes from Barypeithes pellucidus, assembly GCA_963991005.1. NCBI lineage: Eukaryota > Metazoa > Arthropoda > Insecta > Coleoptera > Curculionidae > Barypeithes > Barypeithes pellucidus. The sequence continues at coordinate 94,631,764 of OZ022556.1, forward strand.
TTGATTTTTCAGAGTATTTATACGTTCGAAATTTCTATCGTTTGTTCTGATTAAACGCAAAACATGAAGTTATACAGTGTGTGCGAAAATATTGGCACAATAAGAAAAACTTTTTTATCTGTGACTTTAGGAAAAAAAACTATGTAGGTAGTGTTTTTTAACATTTTCAATTAAATTTTCTGTAATTTGACATTTTCCACATGACTTGATCAACAATAAACGTTAAGGTGCGTATAAATATGACGGGACGAGCCCGAGACGTACATGAACCGCACATTGGTCGAGCTTTTTTTCAACGAGCCTGCCGCGAGCCTCTTTCAAATTTTTTCCTTTCCGCATGGCAAGTCACGAGTTTCCCACGCACCTATTTTATTTTTAGTTTTACACGGTGAGCCAAAGGAGGTATACCACATCTGACGAGCTTTATTTCTTATGTGCATTGATGTTTTATTACTATCAAGTGTAGTGAATAGAAAACGAATATGTGGCGATGGTACGTCTACAATAAACTCGACATTTTTTTCTTTGTCGCCTCTATAGGTTTCTCGACAACTGACGCAACCTCATTCCATGTATCTTTGTTTTCTTTTTTAAAGTAATCCTTCACTTTGGGACCACACACTAGAAAATAATTTGTAGGTCTCCACTAAATAATAATAATACTAATACTAATAAAGAACGACTGTATTATTTAAGAAAAAGAACAATTATTGGTTCCAGTGAACATGGCATTCTTTGGATCACTCTATATTTTATAAAAAGTGGTCGGTCTCGCTGCAAACAGAACTTCTTTACTAGCCTGTCACAAACCCGTTCCACTTGACGCGCCAAATCCCTTTGAGCTCGATGTACCTAATAACCATCCACCACCAACCACCAAGCATGAAGTATCGCGCCTCAACAAAGACCTGGAAGAAATTTTGGCTTGGGGTGACAGTAACCAACTCGAATTTAACGCTAAAAAACCCAGGCAGCAGTTTTCTCTCAAAAGGTTAACATTACAGAACCGAATATAGTCATGGACGGACACGCAATCCCACTGGCTTCACCTATTAATTTGCTGGGCGTCAATCTGGGAGGAAATATGACTGGGCATAATCACGTTGCTTCTCAGAAACTTGGTGTACTTTTCCGAACCAGAAAGTTGTACACACCTCAACAACTTATGACACTATACAAATTCGAATCACTAGAGTACTGCTCTCATGTCTGGAGCTCTGCACCCAAACATACTCTTCGGCTACTGGATTCCATCGAAAGGAGGGCCATTCGTCTGATTGGAGACCACGAACTGAGATCCTCGACAGCCTAGAACATCGAAGACAAGTTGGGGATTTGACTCTCTTTTACAGATATTTTCATGGAAAGTCCTCGGCTGACCTCTTAATTCCGCCCAGAGCAGCGAATAGCAGAAATACACGACGAACCACTGCCGCCCATCTATATGTGGTTAAGCTTAGTACTCCTCGAACTTCATTATTTAAGAATTCTTTCATCTGGAGGACTTCATCCTTATGGAACCACCTTCCTGAGGTCGTTTTTCCCAACGAATAGAACCTCCAACGATTCAAAACCAACGTGAATCGCTTTTTGCGCACACGCGCCACTCCCAGAGTGCCCTTAAAGGATTTTTCCTATAGTACTTGTGTTTGATCATAAAAAAATAAACCGGCAGGAAATGGCTCGTTATACACACCTTTACCTGCTGGGTTTGATCGCCAACACTGACTACTCTGCTATCAAACGCTGCAAAAGTCACCATATCGCCGACAATCGCCAGAAGTATTGTGTCCGACTGAATTTGTTTACAATAGATGCGTCTGATCGCCGTCGCGAAGTTGTTTGGCGACTAGTTGCGATCGCGATGTGTTCCTCGCTTTATATAGCACAGATGCTGCACTTTCGACGCTCTTTCGGAGTGGATCGGATACGCAATATGCATCTTTTTCGTGTACATTTAAATGTGTGGCCATTAATATATCTATCTTTTCTCAATTCAGCGATAATGAGTTCGGGGAGTTTGTTCGGGTTTATTGTTTATGGAAATTTAGTAACTTTTAAATTAGATATTGGCAAATATATTTGGCATATGTCAAGGGTGATAAATACTAGACATTTGATTCTCGATGAATTTGTAACGTATAAATACCCTTAACACGCACAAATTAGCAGCTGTATTAACACATTTCAAATTCAGCCGAGGAAAATAATCCCGGCCAAAATTTAATAACTCCTTTGTTTCCGGTGTTACATTTACCCATTACATTACGTAAAATGGATTTTTCCTCTGCTGTATTTAGTGGAATCTCGGGAATTACTTGTGCGAGCAGCTTTTAGTAAAAAGTTTTTAGAAATTCCTTAAGGAATTGTTAGCGAAAAAGGTAAAATAAAAAACGGCTGTGCCACCCTATTATTCCATTATTGAAGTATTTACTTCACAAACCTGGGCGTAGGTAGATACGGTGCGGCGATTAAAGAAATAGTTTTTTATGTTTCATGGGAAGAGGAATGCTGCCTTTTAGGTTCAATTCGATACCATGTTTAACTCTGCATTCTGATGACCGCGGAAATGTGTGAGTGTGAGTTGTCTTTAAATAGATCATTTATGAAGTTAAATAAATTATTTCTAATAAGTTATATCACTAAAACCTATGATTAATAGTATATTGTACACAAGTGAGAAAAATGACATATTTCTCCCGCAGAAGTTTGTTCGCAAATCAAGCGAGGGACAAATATGTCATATTCTCACGTGTCGTACCCTGTACTTTTTCTACGGATGCGTTCTTTTCACGTGTTTAAAACGAGGTCTAGAATTAATAGTATACCCGTTTGGCAAGTTGACAGCAATAATAATTGCGCAGTGTTTCGGTTGTGTTGTTATGGAAACGCCGGCCAATGTTTTCATGGCCTATGGAGATAGTGCCATGTAACAATTTGCCATGTAACAATTCATGGCTGCCTTGGGTTATCAGAATAACAGTGAGAAATTATTTCTCACTATAATGGCGGATATTTCTCACTGCGTGAGAAATTCTCTGTTTTGAGTGTATGGAAGCGATGAGAAACGGAAAAAACATCAAAATCATTAAATTGGTTTGGATTTATTGGTTGGATAAATGATTATTTTTTGTTCTTGATTTTTTCCTCTTCGTTCCTCTGATCGGACTCTTCGCGAGGGGGGACCTATAACTTAACGTGGGCTCCGAACCACGATCCTCGGTAATAGTTGCTCCCACCAGGGCTATCAACCCTTGGTTTCTGGCATTGCGGTATGATCTACCGATTGGGGAGTTCCGTCTCCCGGTCCCCACGAGATATCCGATATCATCCAGCCTGGTTACCGGCGTAAATGGGGAGATATGGGATAATATATTTTCCACTCTTGCTTATAGGAATATCCTCTAGGAATATCAAGAGAAAAGTAAAAAAAATTAACAGTTGCGTGAATTTTTGAGGAATTGTGGGCATGACCCTAACAACTTTCGCTTGCGGCGCTTTTACTCCTTTCCCCTTGATATTACTCTTCACCCCCACCATCCACACATAACACCTTCCTAAATATGCCACTTTAAAATGTTTAAATAACGAGCAGTTCTTAATTAATAATATACAGTGATGGGCTAAAATATGGAATAAATTCATTTAAAAATCAGGTTTTATTTTTTTGTGAAAACGCTCGGACACGTCGATTATAATTTTTTCTTCCGGATTTTTTGCCTCAAAAAGAAATTATACTGGGTGTGTAAAAAAGTAGACGTTGTAAAATTTTTTTGTATTTTAAATAGAACCACCCTATTTTTACTTATCACATAAATTCTACGTCAAATTCTGAGCATAATTCATGTAGCATACTCTATCCTTATCTCTAACGGTTTTAGAGAAAATTACATTTTAAATAAGAAATTTCTTTAAAAAAAGGTACATGTACCAACTTAAACGTAAACAGGTAAATTTAAATTAATTGTTACTACGATAGCAAGTCATGTGTCAATCAAAAAGAATTTTAAGTATAATTTTGAAAAAACGGTGATCATGGTGCATTTAAATGAAACTCAAAGAATCGAAATTTTAATTTTAATTGGATGTGGAGACAAAACAAGAAGTCAAGAAGAAGTTTGTAACTTGCTTAGCGCTAACGATGGATAGGTAGAAGAGGACCCATAGAATGGCCTGCAAGATCTCCCGATCTTACACCAATGGATTTCTTTCTTTGGGGTTATTTGAAATCAAAAGTGTATAAGGATAAACCACAAAATTTGGAAGACTTAAAATTTAAAATTGATATGAAATTAGGCACATTAATGAAAATACTGTAAATAATGCTTTAGAAGGGTTTTTAAGTAGATTGGCATATTGTCAAGAAGTTAATGGTTTGCATTTTCAACACTTAATAAAATAATTTTTCAAAAATTATACCTACATCTACTTTTTGACACACCCAGTATAATTTCTTTTTGAGACAAAAAATCCGGAAGAAAAAATTATAATCGACGTGTCCGAGCGTTTTTACAAAAAATTAATACCTGATTTTTAAATGAATTTGTTCCATATTTTCGCCCATCACTGTATATGTATTGCGTTTTCTTGCCCCACCCTGAAGGAAATTCGCTACGCCCATGTGCACAAACATAAAACCGTTACATGTTTTTTGAATGTGGAAGCCAAATTTTTGCAGTTTCCTGAGTATTTTGAGGATCTAAAAGTAATTTTGAGTGATTTCATGGTAAATAAAATTAGAGAAGTAATTAAATGGTTTGACGTTATTAAAATTGGTTCGCAGCAAAAAATAGCCATTAAATCATTTGATCAGCATAAAAAGATTTTGCTTGCAATAAATAAAAATCCGGCTGTAATACTGCAAAAAATGCTCCAAACTGTCAACAATTTAACCGATATCAGTCCGCTTGTAATATCATGTGTTCGCTTAATTAACAGTCGAGCTGGGAAATGATTACTTGGTCAGCAAGATTTTACAATTGGTCAGTAGAAAAAACATATCTAGAAGCAGTTCACTTCAGAGGTTTGCATATTAAAAGAATGGTTATTGATTGGATTGCGTTTGCTTTGGATAATCGGCAAAGTTCGTTATTGTGGGCGGAGCGAAAGCAGTCGCGTGATACGAGTAGCTAATTTCGTGCGTGTGTTTTCATTCGGTGTAGCAGTCAAGGCTCAAAAGGTAGCGTGGGCGGGTTTTCACTTGTTTTCCCAGGACACTGTCAATTTATGTAAATTTCTTGTATTTTCTTTTGCCGAATTCAGAAGGAAATCGGCTACAAAAGGTGTGGCGTGGGCGGGTTTTCAATTGTTTTCCCAGGGCACTGTCACTATTTCAGATTTTATTTTGCAGAACAATTGAAAACTTTTCTGTATTCGATAAACATACTGATTACACCTTTTACTAAAAGTTTTTATATTTTTAATTGATTTTATATTATCTGGGAGTAAATTTAATGATTTTGATGCTAAGTAATCCATAAACTTTTTATTGGCGGTTGTTAAATTTTTTGGAAATTTAAATTTGTTAGTAGATTTAGTCCTTGTTTCGGTAGAGTGGTCTACATAGTTTAGCTTGGTCTTACACCGACAAACACAATTACATATACTGTTAATATATGAAGTTCTGATATTTACAATATCCTCCGAAAACAATTAATAGATTTGTTGGAAATGTTTCATTTTTTTTTAATATAATTTTAAGAATATATTTTTGTGTTATATTTACTTACTTACTGTGCCATAGGCACCACCCCAAACAATTATTCTGTATCATATTAGCGACTCCACAAAATAAATGCTTTATAAATCATCACCAATGTTTTCTCATTTAGAAATTTCCTTAATATATAAAAATTGTGTATTTTATTAGAAACATAGTCGATATGTGGACTCTACTTCATAAATTGGTCAACCAGCAAACCAAGATATTTTGTGTGGGTTACTTCAGCAATTCTATCATCGTCATGCAGCCATTATCATCCACTGCTGGACATAGGCATCCTGTAAATTTCTCCATGTCTCTCGATTCTGGGCCATCATTATACAATTTCCTGCTATTCTCCTTACATCGTCAGTCCAGCGCGTCGGTGGTCTGCCTCTGTTACATTTGTCGTGGTCGCCATTCCAATTTTCTTTTAGTCCACCTATCGTTTGATGTTCTCGCCACATGACCTGTCCATCTCCATTTCATTCTAGTCATGCACTCAACTATGTCCTTAACTTTAGTTCTCTGTCGAATAGTATTATTAGGTATTCTGTCACTATCATTACTGATAGTAATATCTGTAAAATTGGGATGACCAGTCCTTGATAATGAAAAAGCTATGTAATTTGTTTTAATTGGATTAATTGATAGTTTATAAGTTTCCAACCAACTCTTAACCAAATTAAAACCTTCTATCCTCTTATTTTTAACTTCTTCCCAATCCTTACCAGTAAATATTATAGCCGTGTCGTCAGCATAAGATATAACTAATTTTAGGGTTTGTTCGGGTTTCTCTGAAAATCCAGCTCATAAATATAAATTAAAAAGTCGATCATAATTTTAATACACATCAGCAGTAAACTTGGAAAGATGTTCAGAACAAGTTTTGATTTATACGACCGCAGGTTCTGTATATTCCAGAATATTTTAGATTGATGAGACCGCGGGCGCTGATTTATTAAATTCCTGGTAAATTCCCTTTCGTTGGAGAGAAACAATATGTACACGCAAGTAATATTTAAGGGGATTTCTAAGGGCAAACCGTGGCTCATATGTTTAGGGTTGAACAAATCTCTATTAAGCGGACATCTCTATTAAGCGAACATTTTTTCTTAGTCCGGAACTAGGTATATGAAATGCCATGAAAATCGACCTCTCTTGGGCGGACGCTGACAGGCTGTTTTCATACAAAGAGTGCGAAAACCCTCCTTTAAACGGACAAAATTTGTTTTAAAATTATTTGGGAGACGAACAAGTACGGTGGAAAAACTCTCTGAAGACACACCGGCAACCAATCGCGTATGCGTGGCAGCGCGAAAGGACTTCGCCGCATGAAAGTATGTGTGATTTCCCCGACAGCAGTCTGCCGTTTATTTGTGAGTTGTAAGGTTAAAATCGTAGACAATGGCAGAAAATTTCACGTTTTTAATCTGAAAGAGAATATTGATGTTGTGGAAGTTATTAATTTGATTACAATGATTTGGGCGGGTTCATTAACATTGATAGCAATGTGCTATTAGAAGATGATAGTGTCCCTATTCCTACCGATTATGTAGCCCAACCTGAAACCACATCACTATCTGACGACTCTGATGAGGAAGTTGAATGTAGTAATCAAACCAATGTCACCAATTATCAACAAGCTATTAGTATGGTAAAGGAATTATAAGAGTATGCAAAGAATAGAGGTGACTCTACAGCAATGGTATTGTTATCAGACTTGGAATTACATTTTCTAGATTGCAAGTATAAAATGCAAACACGTCAAACTACGTTATTAAATTTTTTTAGTACTACATCCTAACTAAAACTAGTGTATTTTTGTTATGTTATGTTTATTTGTACATACATATACATAGTAATAATTTTGCATCTAATAACAAATTTCCCATGGGCTGACACCTCTATTAGACGGCCACATTTAGGCAGTCCCGTAGGTGTCCGTCTGAGAGAGGTTTCACTGTATTATACTATGAAAAATTGTTTTTCTGTTTAGAGGTAAAAATATGAAGAAAAAAATTGTGATGTCTGGTTATTAGATTCGGTACGCTTGCTTAATTTTGAATTCTGAGCAACTTCTCTTACTGGAATGAAAGTTTTTTAGCAAAACAATTTCTACTTTTTGTTATGACTTACTACTTTTATTAACTTATAGAATCACTTCTCCAAGTGTCCTGATGCATTATCGGAACACCCTGTACATTACCATCTTAAAAAATATTTATTTTATTTTTATTATTTTGAGTTTTGATTAATCAAATATTAATAGACAAAAAAGCCATAGCATATAATGCTGCCGTGTTAATTCAAAGGGACGTATCTGTTGTAAGTGTCGTCAAAAGTGACAGGAATGAGCTTATCTAAATGTCTCCTAAATTCGAAAGCAGTACCCAAGTAGCATTTTTAGACACATTGTGGTCAATGTATCGTAACTATCGTTTCTGTTTCGGATCAAAATTGGAAACTGTTGGCAACAAAAATGGAAATATTTGCGAAACGTATACATTTTATATGGGACATTTACACGTGTTTCCAAGTGGTTGGTACTAGCTGTGACTTTCGCTGTTTCGATGCAGAATCGAAACTTTTATCGAAAATGTTACTTATTTGTAGTTAAAAATGACAGCTAAAGGGGCGGGGCTATGTTAAACCATGCGCAAAACAATTAGGATACCTTGACTGTTGTAAAATAAAAGAAAAACAATATGTAACAATAATTTCGCCATGATGAATTCGTTATAAGTATATTTCCTATAAGATATTTTATTTTATATACCTAGTTATTTCACATTAGAACAAAAAAATCATTGTCGCAGTAAATTTTATCGCGCAGTTTAGTAATTTGGCTTTATATTTTTAACGTGCCCTCGATTTATTTGCATTTACAGAAAAAAATATACTTTGTAAAAAAAATAAAAATAAAAATATTATCAATATTTTATTTATTTCTTTTATAAATCGAATTAGCTAGGAAAATGGAACTTATGTAACAAGTTTTGGCTTTGCAAGAGATGCAGGAATTTCATTAAAACTTACTTTAACAAAATAAAAATTCATTTCCTAAAATGGCCGCTAGAGAGCAAGAACTTATTCTGGTCCAAAATGGACTCGACACACAATATCTACTCTTTGGCTTCTATAATGTTTCCATGATGCACAGAAGAATAAAAGGTTTGTAAGGTGAATGACACAGAAAAAAAAGGTTTGCTTGCATTCACAGAAAAGAAAGGTTAGGTATGGACAGCCGCGGTGTGACGTCACGAGAGGCGTGGTTGCAAAAACCTTTCCAAACTAAAATTATAAGGGATAAATAAGCAATTTCATGGTATTATTTGTATATTAGATGTTATTATTGATTCATTTTCAGAAACAGATTGACGTAAGTGTTTTTTTTGAAGATTTTTAATCAACATCTTGTTTGAGGTTATGTTATTATTGTTTGCATAGGGAGATTTAAATTGTTATTTTTCTGTTAAAAACAGCTTATTGCACTGTATTTATCAACATAGAGTATACCCACCCTATAGCCATACTTTATGTTGATAAATCCAGTACAGTAAGCTTTTTATTACAGAAAAATAACAATTTAAATCTCGCTAAACAATAACATAACCTCAAACTTGTTCAGATGGTGATTAAAAATGTACCTAAAACACTTACTTCAATCTGTGGTTGAAAATAGATCAATAATAACACCTAAAATATAAATAATATCAAGAAGTTACTAATTTATCGCTAATACACCGATGCTATAAAAAATCTCTTATGGGAAATTCAATGCATCTTGTGTCTTACCAAAACTTTATAATTTTAACTAAAAATTTTTCGAAAAATATTTATCTTCGCGTGTCGTTAATATATCGACACCCCGATTTGTAAAATATTTCGAAACAAGCACGTCTTTAAGTGTTTCTAGTAACTGGATTCGAAAATGTGTCGCAAAAGTTTCGTAACACGTATGTCTCGATACAAGTTTCTAATTCGAATCGAAATTGTTTCGAAACGTTCCTCAGCAAAGAATGTGTGTCCAATTTGTGTCTAAAAATGCTACTTGGGTATATGCTACCAAAACCTATTAATACGCTTGTACCTACAAAAAATAAGGACATAATTGAAATTTCGAAGCTAAATGATCGATGTATTTCATAATATAAAATTTTCAGTAGATCGGTCTCTTTAAATTAAAATGGCAAATTTTTAAATTGACACCCTGTACGTATTTTTCGCTACATGAATGTTTTGTACTAGGAAGTTCGAACCGAAATCACTTATTTGTTTCCAGAATTCATTTTTATGAATACCGCCATTTCGTCGTAACACAAAAAAAAAAGCCTTTAACAAAAAATGGTAAACAATTTTACTGTTTATTTGTTCCTACTTTTACCCTAATTTTAAAATGTATGTCGCAAATATATTTTCCCTGAAGCGAGTCTCTTGATGGAGTTAATTAGTTACTCTCTCCCTCATTATTACCGTTAAATTCTTCAATTCATTATTCCGCGTTTATTATAATAAACATTTCTAAACAAATACGTTCTTATTAGGATTAAATCTCTGTTTTAATAATTAAATAATGAACCTCTTTTCGGAATTCTTGTACACTGAATATATACCGGGTGTCCCATAATTAATGGTGCACAGGAAAACTGCAGATTCCTTGGGTAAAAATACTGTGATTTGACCATACTTAGTTTAGTTCAATAGCTGGTAATAACCGAGATACAGGATGTCCAAATAATAATTTTATTTTCGATTTTCCTAAGTAACTTATTTCTGAATCAATATTCTTGCACAAAATTTTGTGACTAGGGTTTTTTTGGGGCAAGGAATTTGAATTTATTAATATTTTTGATGTAGATGGTAGGGGGCGCTCTCTATGGTACTCTAGATACATAAAAGGAAGTTTAACTTTTTTGGTCCTTAGTAAAGTTATGTTTTTATTAAAACTATCAGTTTTTCCATCATTTTTACGCAAAAAAGGTATACTTTGTAAATGTCTCTCCGACTAACCGTTTTCGAAATATTTTTAATTGCAATTTCTAATGCGCCCGTTTAAATTTTGATTTGTAAATGTGAAATTTGTCACAGTAGACTTTGGTAAAAACAAATACAATGAAAGCGCTTTGAAACCTCCTTTCCCCCTTTTTTTTTAGCCAGACAAACTAGTATTTCATCTTCCTGCTCGGGTGTAATAATCTTCAATGTGTCAAATAATTAAATCAAAATTTAAATGGGTGCATTAGAAATTGTAATTGAAAATATTTCGAAAACGGTTAGTCGGAGCGACATCTACAAAGTATACCATCATATATACTAAGGCACAAAGAAGTTACACTTCTTTTTATGTATACAAAGTACGGCAGAGAGCGCCCCCTACGATTTACATCAAAAATATTAACAAATTCAAATTCCCTGCCCCAAAAAAACCATAGTCACAAAATTTTGTTCCAAAATATTGATTCAGAAATAAGTTACTTAGGAAAATCGAAAATTAAATTTTTACTTAGACACCCTGTATCTCGGTTATTACCAGCTATTGAATTAAACTAAGTATGATCAAATCGCAGTATTCTTACCCAAGGAATCTGCAGATTTTCTGTGTATCATTATTTAAGGGACACCCTGTATATATATAAATTTATTAAAATATCTTTTAAAGATACCTAATGTAAAAATATATACAGGATGTTCGGATAATGCATTAAGATATTTGGAGAGGTAGTTGTGTAAACCAAATATTACCAGAAATGTCATATGTCAACTGTCAGCATTAAATTTTAAGATGATAAAGAGTATACCAACCTAATGAAAAGGTACTCTATTTAAATTGATAAACCACCCCTATTAGGCGCAAAACTGGAATTAAAGTTGTTATTATAAATTATCTTGCCCTTACCCTATACAGTATAACTCAAAAAATTATTTATTTATGTGTTTAGTTTGACTCTGGATAACCGAACATTAATAAACAATCTGACATATGTTATTATAAAAAGGAGATATGGTGATTTAGGTAGTAAATTTGGGGTTGTTACATTTATAGATATGTTTTAATGAATGCCAGGACGTTCCTAGTCAAAATTTATAAAGCTTTAAGTTCAAAACATTTGCGTTAAAAATATCCTCTCGGGATTTGGGAGACTGTACTCGAGGCAATATGATATTTTAAATTCTGATTAAAAAAAACAATTACTGTCAATAATTATGGTCCATTTTGCACTTCCATTTCGACTCGAAATAACAAAAATGTGACTTTTACTTCTGCTCCTCCAATAGCTTTATTTCCTCTAATTAAATCATAATGGCTCCATTTCCCCCAACACTAATAAAATTGAATTGGAGAAACCAAACTCTTTAAATTGCACCATTTTTTGCGAGGCCTTTTTATTAAGTGACCATATGTCGGCTCAAATGAAGTATTGTTCGTGAGGAACTGTAGAAATCGACTTTTCGGAAGCATTGTTCCTTGTTCAAACACAACTAATAAAAAAGTATAACTTTTTTTATAAGTGCACTAATGGAAAAATAACTTAAAAGAGAGTCTGAAATTATATGGGATTACTAAGAGATGGCACTACTTATTATATTTTCTCGGATAAGGTTGATAATATAGCTTGAAGTAGTAAAGTATTCTCTGATGATAAGTATGTACCAGCGTTCCCAGGTCTGGGGAAAATTCTCCAGATCTGACGATTTTTTCTACAATGCTACAAAATGATGGAAATTATTAATATTTCAAATTGTTATTATTATTCTTTTTAAATTATGTATTTTAACGCAATTTGGTCATTCCCTTCTCCAATCCTTTAACTGTACAAATAATGTTTTAAATTGGAAAAAAATTAAGTTTAACTTATGTCCCATAAGTTTTGGCACAAATTTCATTCAATTGTTTTTTATAATAAAATATATTTAAATAAAGTTTTGTTCGGGTTTGTTCGGGGTAATTCACGCGGGTTATACATAATAATTAATTGTTTCATAAGCAACAGAATTATGAACTTAGATTAAATATAGAGGACCATGGTCTTCCACTGGAAGCAACTTTCTGCGGACACCTAGCATTAGGTTTTGGACGGCATTTATATCGATTTCCCGGATTTTTCTATATATCCTACGTCGAAGTTCCTCCTCATTTTGTGCTTCTCATCCTCCATCGTAAACTTTTCGAGATAAAAGAGCCCAAAAATCTTCTATGGACCGAACCTGAATAAAACTATAAAAGTAGTGTCTGCTTGACGATCTTTGATTAAACGGCCGTCTTAAGGAAAATCTGCTAGTTAAGCAGTGTAAGTGTATTTTATACAGAAGCAGTGGCGGTTCTTCCACAGGAGCACATGCGTACGTGCACTCCCACAACGAAACGAATATAAAATATTAATTTATATTCATTGAATATTATTGATCGTATAAAGTCCGACTCTCCCTAATATTTTATCGTACCGTCAATTATCGTATAAAGTCCGACCATCCCTAATATTTTATCATCCCGTCAAACCAAACTGTATAGATCCGGCAACCGTGCCTCGGTAGAGGTAAATGACGATTATGACCAGAATTGCTTGGACGTGCGATTAAGTAGTGCAGTTTCTCTGTAGTAACAGGTGGAGGGTGGGAGCGGGGGATAGCGGGGCTATGGCGATTTAACATCGAAAAGGCGCACAGTTTTTGTGTGCACCGCGCTGTTCAGGGGCGTATTCAGGATTTTGTTCGTCATAATTTTCGAAATTTTCCTGTTGTTCACGTCTGTTATTAGAAATTCGAGCGTGTATGTTTTAATATTTTAATATTATATATTTATTAAGTTAAAATGAATAGTTGACGGTGGACTATTTAAGAAATAACTTTAGCTCTTTGAGTTTGGAGCAAAATATTGGAGTGAAGAATGCGGGAATACTTAAACCCGAAATTAATTTAACGCAGACCACAAAGGGTAAATCTAGGGACTTTATTAGAAAGTTTAAAAATGAAATATATAAAAAAAAATTTATAGATGGTATTCCAAACTTAATGAGGCTGTTATTGATCAATTTTCTACAATTAAGAACCGAAGAATGGACTTTACGTTTAAGCACTATTGTGTAGGGTCGATAAATGTTGTGTATTTCGATAAATGATACTCGATATGATTTTAAACCATTTTATTTAAGGATTTAAACTAAAAAACACTGAAAATATTAAGAATGCCAACTTGTCAGTCTCGTGGCTCGATTCGTTCTCGTCATAAAACAGTTAACTGTTGTTCTCGTCTTGGTTGCGCCTAATGACGTAGCCGTAGATGGTGTAGTGGTATTAGACATCATTCGGTTTTCTTGATAACTCGTAGATGGCGGTAGTAGTATTGGACATCATTCGGTTTTCTTGATAGCTCGTAGATGGCTTTAGTAGTATTAGTAGTGGACTATATAAATATTGTCACGAGGGTTGCATGCGACGACGTTAAGATCCGACAGCTATACACACTAAGAAAACCTTTCTCATTTTCCAAAAGTTGTATTTCCTTGTATAAAATTAAAAAATAAATAAAAATATGTTTTACCTAACGCATTTTCTTATTACTTTTTTTCGTTTCTACATTTAAAACGCCTAGAAAGTAATTGTTTGATCGTTACACAAAAATATAATTTTAAAAATAATTTCACCATACTTGTGAACCCCCTCCCACTGTACAGAAGACATTACATAACAAAGATCAACTCTACAGTTTTTACCGCTGCATGAACCAATTTCATTACAAACTCGAACAACCTAAAGGGTTTTTTTCATACGTGATTATCCTCACATGCGCCCGGTATGGTAGCTCAGTAAACAGAACTACCGCATTCGGCCGTGGCGACCCGGGTTCGATTCCCGGTAGGTGTACGTCAGTACACAAAATTTTAGTAGGCAAGAATGCAGCATGTTGCTAGTTTAGTCCTGAATAAGACCTGACTGGAGCGGATAATCGTACTCCTTTAGGGACTGATGGACAGACTGGGGGCATGCGCGTGGTTCGGATCCCACGTCAAAAGCTGTAGGTCCCGTCTGGCTGACATTTCCCAGACGTTAAACAATAGGGATACAACAAGCCGTTCGGCTGCAGTATAATGGCAACATGCCAGCCCTCATTCAACCAACCAACCAACCCTCACATGCACTTACTATTGACAGGCTCATGAACAAACCCGTCTTTTAGGACGAGCAGTTGGCGAGAAACTTCTTCTTGCAAACTTTAACCTATTCCACCTCATAAGCTGTTTGTTCCACTAAATAGGCCCTAAGAACAAAGTTATAGAGAATTTGTTTCCCTTCCAATTTACTGAAAGCGCTCAAGACAAAAGTTGGATCGAAGCTGGTGTTTTGATATCATTGCGGTAAAAAAAGTTTCATTTAATTCTCTGCTCATTAGGCGGCTTCTTTAGAATAATGTCGCTTAGAATGGATTAAATGGAACTTTTTTTTTACCTCATTAATTTGTATACCTTTTATTAACATTATTACCGCTACCTCTCGACCTAATTCCTATTTAATCCTTCAAATTGTGACAAAAATTCCTAAATAAACAAGGGCTCGTAATTTTACCGTCTTATTAGGATAAAATGTCCGTTTTAATAATTAATGATATTATTAAATAATGAAACCCTTCTCGGAGTTCTAAGTCCCATTGCATAAATAAGAATTTTCTTGCCTCTAAAAGTAAATATTAATTATTTATGTGACTAGTTCGAGACATCAAAAAATAAAAGTACCTCGACATTTATATAGAAATAAAATAACAAAAATTATACATAGAACAATAACAAATTAACAACTACAGTGAAACCTCTCATAACGGACACCTCTGATAAGCGGACAGCTCTATTAAGCGGATATTTTTTCATAGTCCGGAACTAGGTATATGAAATTCCATGAAAATCAACCTCCTTGGGCGGTGTTGTATCCACCATACACCCTGTATTTTCCTAAATTAATAATCATGCAACACAACTAAAAGCTTAAAACTTAAATCTCAGGAAGCTCACGTTTTCCAATAATTACCTTCTTTCAAATTACTATTTTTCTATCTTGAATAATCAATAAGATGAGGATCTCATTATTAATTCCATGATGCATTTTTCCCTAATAGTATACTTTCTAAAGTTTTGTTTTAACGACTCTTATTCAAAATAAACAGTTTATTTGTCACGTATGAATGTCCCATTCACACGTTCAAGCTTCTTAATAAAACTGATTGGCCCAACGCAGGATTAATCATTATTCTTTTTCACTTAGTTCGACTCTATACTCAAACGTCTCTTGTCTATTTTTTTGTTCTTATTTTTGTTAATTATAAATAGACATGAAATAAACATCTTAACGACAATACGACTTACTAGTGACAGTTTTTGCAAATAAACCAGTATCCCAACATAAAATTGGCGCAGTTCGGTAAGGGTGTGCAGAAATCCACAATTCTGCAACAAGTCACGGTTTGTGTCGGGAAAGGCAACTGATAACCAAACAAATCGGCGAGTCTCAACTCCTTAGACTTCGGGACCAGTTCGCAACACGGGGAAGATCTTCAGCCAAGGCAAGCAGATCAATAATCCGAGAAGACGAACAATTTGCAAGGACCACTAGAGTAAGTCGTACTTTTCCTTTCTTTTTCCTATCCCACCATTTATAATTTTTGCTGATAAAGTTCTCTACATATTTTTATATCTTATTTTTGTTTCTCTTTTTGATATTTTTTCTTTTTCGTTTCGACACTTGTACCTCTACTTTGTACTTTAATTTTTATATATACATAATTATAAAAGAAAAATGGCAACTTCGTCAACCAGTACTGCAAATAGTACAACTAATATATTAACTGATAATAATGACCGAACCCCTTCTACTCCAGCAGAAGTTATTTACAAATTATCATTTTTGTGTTCACTAATTTCAAAATCTTTTGATGGCACTCGCACAGAGTTACACGAATTTATTTCAAATTGTAATAATGCGTTTCGATTTGCAAATGATCAACAAAAGGATGCATTAATAGCATTTGTAATTTCTAAAATCACGGGTAGCGCTAAAGCACAATTAAGGGATAAAACTATTCAAAGTTGGGCTCAATTAAAAGGGTTGTTGTTACAATTATATTCAGACAAAAAACACTATACTCAATTAATGGAAGAACTTAACACCATTAGACAGAACACTAACGAGACAGTAAATTCTTTTTATAATAGAGTAGATAAACTTTGCACACGTTTATTGAATTGTCTAACATGTCAAAACGAAAACGAACGTGTAGGACGAGTCGAAACTATTAAAGAATTGTCATTACAAAGATTTATTTTGCATAGCAATCCCGATATCTCTAGATTTTTACGAGCCAAAGAACTAAAAACCTTATCCGATGCTTTTAATTCTGCTATTGAAGAAGAAAGAGCACTTCAAATTTCAAAATCTAGCTCATCTTCTTCTTCTTCTTATACACACAAATATTGTAATCACTGCAAAACGAAAAGCCACTTTACGAAAGATTGTTTTAAGAAAAGAAATGTACCAAAGGAAGTTCATTTTAATAAACCATTTTCGAATGACACCAAAGGTCATAAAGTTTGTAATTACTGTAAGAAACAAGGGCATATTATTTCAGAATGTTTTAAAAGGAAACGAAACAACGAAAATAAAAATAATTCTAATAATTCTGGTAACACTCTACACGAGGGGTTAAATCGCGTAAATTTAAACGAAGTAACGTCCGGGAACAGCGTCGTTTCCACGGACTGGGAATAAACGAATCCGACGTTCAATCACAAAATTCGCGAAATAAAAATATCTTTACACTCCACAAGCGTGACCTTAATAGTAAATACGACTCTCGCTCTGTTTATTCACCGCGTGGATCTAATGCAAAGGTTTCAAATAAATTCTCTAAAGAAACTTGTCAAAATTTTGCGAATCTAAACTCTTTAAAAGAATATAAAATATATCTAAATAATAATGATAAAAATCCTTATCTGGAATGTCATTGTCAAAATAATTCGTTTAAATTTCTAATTGATACTGGAGCATCAGTATCTCTCCTAAAAAATCAAGAAAAATTAAATAATCTCGTTTATAATCTGAATACAAACGATAAAATTACTTTAACAGGCCTAAGTGCCAACGCACCTGTCGAGACATCAGGTAGCTGTATTTTAAATTTAAATTTCTCCTCTCAAAAACTCTCCGCTAAATTTCATTTAGTGACCGAAAATCATAATTTGCCACACGATGGTATCTTAGGTAACGATTTTCTTTTATCAAACGGAGCCGTGATAAATTTAAATAAGTCACAATTGTTTCTTGCATCTCTCGAAACACCGATTAAACTATTTTGTAAAAATGAAAATAGTTCTAAAGCTTTTACATTAGAGCCCCGATCAGAAACTGTCATTGAAGTTGATATTTTAAACCAAAATATAACCGAAGGCATCTGTCCTCAAATAAATATCGCGGAAGGCGTATATTTAGCAAAGTCTCTTGTAAAAGTAAATAATGGTAAAGCTTTAACGACCATCTTAAATACTGCAAATAGAAAATTAAGAATTAATAAAATACAATTAGAGCTCGAACCATTTCTAGAGAATACTTCTCGAATTTTAAATTATAATGAAAATAATTCAATTAATATTCAAGACAGGCTTAAACTCTTACACGAGAACTTACGCCTGACTCATTTAAATTCTGAGGAAAAACGGTCAGTCCTTAATATATGTGACGAATATAATGATATATTTTTGTTACCGCATGATAAATTAACATGTACAGAAGTCCTTAAACACGAAATTAGAGTAACTGATAACACACCGATCTCTTCTAAAATATATCGATTCCCAGAAGTTCATAAAAAAGAACTAGATAAACAAATTAATAAAATGCTTAAACAGGGTATTATCAGAAACTCGGTTTCCCCATACAATAGCCCTCTCTGGATTGTTCCGAAGAAACGGGATGCATCTGGAGAACAAAAATGGCGCATTGTAGTAGATTTTCGCAAATTAAATAACGTGACGGTAGGTGACTCATTCCCCCTTCCAAACATTGAGGATATCCTCGATCAACTAGGGCACTCAAAATATTTCACCACCTTAGATTTAGCATCAGGTTTTCACCAACTCCAAATGCACAAGGATGATGTTTGCAAAACGGCTTTCTCCACTCCTTCAGGGCATTACGAATATTTAAGAATGCCTTTCGGATTAAAGAATGCCCCTAGTACTTTCCAAAGGTTGATGACAATCGCCCTTTCTGGTCTTCAGGGTCTTCAATGCTTCACCTATTTGGACGATGTTGTTATTTTTGCTAGTTCTTTGGAGGAACACTCCGATAAACTCCGTAATGTCTTTGATCGTTTGAGAACAAATTCTCTCCTCCTTCAACCTGATAAGTGCGAATTTATGCATCAAGAAGTTGCTTACTTGGGTCATGTCATTAGCGATAAAGGAATATCGCCTAACCCTGATAAAATAAAGGCAATTAAAAATTACCCAACTCCTCAAAATCCAAAACAAATCAAACAATTTCTTGGCCTCATTGGCTACTATCGTCGTTTTATAAAAGACTTCTCGAAATTTGCAAAACCACTTACTTCCCTATTAAAAAAGGATGTACCTTTTATTTGGAATAAAGAACAAGACTCTTCTCTTGACTATTTTAAAGACATCCTTACGAAGGAGCCCATCCTTCAATATCCTGTTTTTTCTGAAGATTTTCTGCTGACGACCGACGCATCTAACTATGCAATCGGCGCAATCCTTTCACAGGGAGAAATTGGCAAAGACCTCCCTATTGCATACGCATCACGCACCCTGAATAAAGCTGAATGTAATTACTCCACAATTGAACGAGAGCTACTAGCCATTGTGTGGGCTGTCCAACACTTCCGCCCATATCTTTATGGTAGAAAATTCACTATTCTTACTGACCATCGACCGTTAACCTGGCTCTTCAATTGCAAAGATCCCAGTAGTCGTCTTATTCGTTGGAGACTAAAGCTCGAGGAATATTCCTATGAGATTCGTTACAAACCGGGTAGAATTAATTCAAACGTTGATGCTCTTTCTAGAAACCCAATACAATTAAACTCGTTAATAAAAAATGAAAAATATTCAGAACGATATAGCGAATTTATTAAGTATCATTACGAGAATCAAAGTATTCCCGACATAAAAATAATCAAAGATAACTTATTTTCTAAATTTCCTAACGCTTTAATTTATTCGAAAGATCTTGACGATAATAATACGTATTCTGAAAATCTATCAGTACTTTATGACTTCACTAGTCTACAAGGTGATCAAATAGAACAGTATGATTCTCTCCTATTAAACTTTGAGAATAAAACTACTTTCCTTTTGATTGCAAAATTAAACCATTTCGACAAATTAACATATAATGATTTATTCCATTCTTTGTTAAATCTAAGAAATTCTTTACAACAAAATAAAATAACCGAGATATATCTAAAAAACCCAGTGGAAGAAATTCCGCATCTAAAACAAAACATGTTTAATGAAATGTTAGAATTTTTGTTCTCGAAAACAAATATAACAATTATATTAGTAAATAGACCACGTTTTATGCCCAAAACTCGCGAAGAAATAAAACAAATTTTTAGAGATAACCACGAATCTTCTCTAGCCGGTCATGCAGGCTTCTTACGAACTTATAAACGCATAAAAGAAAACTATAAATGGCCTAACATGAAAGGCGACATAAAATATTTTTTAAAACTATGTCAATCGTGTCAAAGAAATAAACACGAAAATAAAGCCGCACGCGCACCTATGGAGATTACTACTACAAGCGAACGCCCCTTCCAAAGGTTAGCATTAGATGTAGTAGGTCCTTTAGATCTAACAGAAAACGGTAATAAATTTATAATTACTATGCAAGACGATCTTACAAAATATTCTTATGCAGTTCCCGTCCCTAACCATGAAGCGAAAACAATCGCAAATGAATTAGTGAAATTTATTACTATATTTGGAATTCCAGAAAGCATCTTATCAGATCAGGGCACAGATTTTACATCAAACACAATAAAAGAAGTAAATAAACTTTTCAAAATAAAACACATTCTCTCAAGTCCTTATCATCCACAAACTAATGGAGCATTAGAAAGATCACATCTTACTTTAAAAGAATACCTAAAACACTACATTAACGAAAAACATACCGATTGGGACGAATACGTTCCATTAGCCATGTTTACCTATAATACACATTTTCACAAATCTACAAATTTCAAACCTCATGAGCTCTTATTCGGACACAAAATTGTTATACCTAATACTTTAAACGCTAAACCAGAATTCAAATACACTTATGACGATTATCACTCCAATTTAAAACTAAAGTTACAAAAATCCTTTGAAATTGCAAGGGACAATATTCTTAAATCAAAAGAAACCTCAAAGGTTAATTACGATAAGAAAATAAACATTTATAAATATAAAGTAGGCGATCAAGTTTTAATTCAAAATAAAAATCTTAAACCAGGCATTAGCAAAAAGTTGCAACCAACCTATAAAGGACCTTATAAAATATTAAAAGTTTTTCCAAATCAAACTGTTAAATTGCAAATAAAAAGAAATAAATCCGCAGTTTATCATCATAACTTACTTAAGCCGTTCTTTTCAGATGACGATGATACTGACAACCATCATACTCTTGACTAACCTATTGACCTCTACCTATGCAAATGATTTACCATACCACATTAATCCCATCGATAGCAAAACAGGTATTTTCTTCCATCACATTGGACAAGTAAAAATATCACACGATTATTTTACACTTTTATCTTATACTAATATTAGTATCTACGAAACAAAACTAAAACTCATTCATAATATCTATAAAAAATCTACTCCTTTATGTAACAATAAGAATTTAACTTTTCAAAGTAAATTTTTATATAAAGAACGCGTTGAATTATTTCAAAATTCACAGAACACTTTAAACGAAAAATTTGATTCTTTAAGTCACTTAACAGGACACGGAATACAATTAGATGCTAAGCGCTCTAAAAGAGGGTTATTCGACGGAGTTTCATATGCATTTAAATGGCTTTTTGGCACACCTGACGCAGAAGACGCGAAATATTATAATGATGCAATCGAATCTATTGCACAACAAAACCGCGATATGCAAATATTAGTTAAACAACAAATTCATATAATCTCCGATGCAATTTCAGACTATAACAAAAGCGCACAAGCTCTTCGTTTAAACGAACAAAAGTTGAACGATAACATAATTAAATTTAATAAATTTTCTGAAGGTACAGTAACCACTATAAATTCTCTTACTTATTTACAAACTATTGTCGATCATTTTAATTTATTATCTCATCTCATAAATGAACTAAATGAAGAATTTGACGTAATTATATCATCTATATTATTTTCAAAACAAAATGTTTTGCACCCATCTATTATTACGCCTAGACATTTATTAAATGAACTTTCAAAAATTAGAATTAATGCCAATTTCGAATTTCCAATAAACAATAACAACATTGAAAATGCTTATAAATATTTCGAAATTTGTGAACTTTCAGTAATTTACGTGAACAAAATTTTAATTTATGCAATAAAAATTCCTTTAGTTACAAATGAACTTTATCAACTGTATAATCTTATTCCACTTCCTATACAGTCCTTTAACACTACCATATACTCATATATAAATCCTTCTTTTCCTTACCTCTTGTTAAGTACGACACGAACATTTTATGGGCACCTTAAAGACCTATCATCCTGTAAGAAGTCACCGCCCTCCGATTATATCTGCTCGCACGTGACCATTCACCTAGTCAAGGAGAGACCTACCTGCGAGACCGATTTGAAATTACGACAACCGCAAAGTATACCTAAAAGCTGTACGACGAAGACAATCAAATCCGAAATTGAAATATGGCACCCATTGTCGCCAAATCAATGGTTGTATATCCTAACTGAACCAGTGGCGGGTACAGTTAGCTGCGATGATTCCACGCCTGTGCTGGATTTCGTACTACACGGCACCGGACTTTTCACCTTAAAAGCAAAATGCAAATGTTATACTCTGTCTACGTTATTGGTAGCCACATCAAATTTGTCTGCCAATTATAGCAATTTCATCCCATCAGTCGATATAACTAACGACGACTGTTGCGTCCGGGAACAAAAGTTTTTACAAAGTGAAAAAATGGACACCATCAAGCTTAACAATCTTAATCTAAACGAACTTCGTCATGCACAACATAAATTACAACAATTCGACGACCAGCTTCGACAAAACATTAATCAACCCTTTATAGTTCATCACTCTAAATGGTACAATGTATTCTTGGGAATAATAGCAACCGCCATCCTAATTATCTTATTCTGTTGCGGATGCTGTCGATGTTGTCACTGGAGACGTTTCCCATGGTTGAGACGACTTTTCAACTCTGATCGATGCCAATACCTAGTTTGTATAAACAGTCATAACACCATAAGTAACAATGACGTACACTCCATGGATTGGGAGCCTCAGCAAACTTTACGCAGACTCACCTCCAATGATGTATTCTCCAACCTTCAAATGGACGTTGTATCGCTGAATGAACCAGATTCACAAAACGGCGATCCAAAAACTTCAAAGGACAGACGCAAAGAACGGAAAATGTTCAAAATTTAAAAAACTTTTCTATCTTATCCGATTTATTTTATTAATATGAATAACTTTGGTTAATTATTATTATTACAATGCTTTTGTATTTTATATCATACATACTCTATATATATTTACACTATACTTTATAAAATATAATTTTATCATATTTTAATTAATATTGAATAATTAGGAACAAAATATCTTACGTTTAGAATCTAGATCGCTAACAACGATTATTTCATCTATCTATATTTAAATACCTAGGATAAATATTTCCAAATATTTAAGTTATTATTGTATTATAATATGCGAAACTGTATTAATTTTACAGATATAATATATCTTAAGGGTTAAATATTTAAGAGAAAAGACAGAGACAATTTGCAAATTAATATTCATATGTCAACTTTTACTTAACTTATTGGAACAAACAGTTTTATGTTTTGATAGCGTGATTGCACCCTTATCAAAACACTTAACGAGGGAGGATTGTTGTATCCACCATACACCCTGTATTTTCCTAAATTAATAATCATGCAACACAACTAAAAGCTTAAAACTTAAATCTCAGGAAGCTCACGTTTTCCAATAATTACCTTCTTTCAAATTACTATTTTTCTATCTTGAATAATCAATAAGATGAGGATCTCATTATTAATTCCATGATGCATTTTTCCCTAATAGTATACTTTCTAAAGTTTTGTTTTAACGACTCTTATTCAAAATAAACAGTTTATTTGTCACGTATGAATGTCCCATTCACACGTTCAAGCTTCTTAATAAAACTGATTGGCCCAACGCAGGATTAATCATTATTCTTTTTCACTTAGTTCGACTCTATACTCAAACGTCTCTTGTCTATTTTTTTGTTCTTATTTTTGTTAATTATAAATAGACATGAAATAAACATCTTAACGACAATACGACTTACTAGTGACAGTTTTTGCAAATAAACCAGTATCCCAACAGCGGACTCTCCTTTGGGCGAACGCGGACAGGCTGCTTTCATACAAAGAGGGCGAAAATCCTCCTTTAAACGAACAAAAAGTATTTGGGAGACGAATAAGTACGATGCAAAAACTCTCTGAAGACAGACCGGCAACAAATCACGTATGCGTGGCACCGCGAAAGGACCTCGCCGAATGAAAGTATGTGTGATTCTCCGACAGCAGCCCACCGTTTATTTGTGAGTTGTAAGGTTAAAATTGTAAACAATGGCAGAAAAATGTCGCGTTTTGAGTCTGAAAGAGAATATTGATGTTGCAACAATTTGATAACAATGATTTGGCCGAGTTCATTAACATTGATATCAATGTGCTATTAGAAGATGATAGTGACCCCATTCCTACCGATTATGTAGCCCAAACTGAAACCACATCAATATCTGACGACTCTGACGAAGAAGTTGAATGCAGTTATCAAATAAATGTCACCAATTATCAACAAGCCATTAGCATGGTAAAGGAATTATAAGAGTATGCAAACAATAGAGGTCTCTACAGCAACGGAATTGTTATCAGACTTGGAATTACATTTTCTAGATTGCACGTATAAAACGCAAACACGTCAAACTACGTTATAGAACTAGTGTATTTTTGTTATGTGTATTTGTACATACATACAGTGAGGACGTAAAGTAAGGAATAAATTCATTATCTCGCAAACTACAATTTTTTAAAAAAATCGCTCGGACCCATCGATTTTGTTTTTCGAACGCGCATATTCTGCCATAAAATGTAGATATACATGGTGTTGCAAATAAGAGTGACACAAAAAAAAATTTTTTATTAAATATAACCCACTGTATATTATTGCATGTGCATGGATTCTTCGGAAAATCCTAAACATTTTTCATGTAGCATGTGCTATACCTTAGCCCAAGCGTTTTGGAGTTATTCTCATTCAAAATTTGAAAAGTGGAAAAAGTCATGGAGAAAACAAAGAATAAAATTATTTTAAAAATGTCTTATTTATCGAAAAAACTTAAAAATAATTTTTCTAAAGTAAATGTTCGAAGTGTCTTCCGTTGGTCAACTGACAATAGCCTAACCGATCTACAAATTCTCACTGAACATTTCGAACCATTTGGGGTGTAATTTGCCGAATTTCTTGCCGGATGCGATCTTTTAAATCATCTAAATTTGCAGGCTCGCTTTTGAATACTTTTCCCTTAAGGTATCCCCATAAAAAAAAGTCGAGTGGTGTTAAATCGGGTGACCTTGGCGGCCACTCAATAAAACCACCTCTTCCAATCCACCTGTTTGGAAAAGTATCGTCCAAATATGTACGAACTCCCACAGCGAAATGTGGGGGAGCACCATCTTGTTGCAACCAGATATTATGATGTGGCAAATCGGGACGTTCTAACTCAGGAAAAAGGGTGGCCAGGGCTGGAACAAGTTCTTGTTCTCTTGCCTGTTAAATTTCCGTCAAAAAAGAAAGGCCCTATAACAATGTCATCGACAACGCCAGCCCACACATTGATCTTTTGATTAAATTGTGTGTGTCCTTCCCTCATCCAGTGTGGATTTACATTGGACCAATATCGATAATTTTGGGTATTTACGTCACCATTCAAGCAAAATGTGGGCTCATCGGAAAAAATTATATTTTTTACAAAATTTCTGTTTACGAAACACATATCCTGTAAACGCTCACAAAATTCAAGGCGCCTCTCAAAGTCCCTTTCCAAAAGTTCTGGAGAACTTGCATTTTATAAGGATGGTATTTATTTGTATGCAGCATTTTAAGAACTGTTGTTTTTCCAATATCCACGTCACTTGCTACCTGCCTAGACACCACATTCTTGAACTGCCAGTAAGACTTCTAATTGTTGATTTTCATCAACTTGAGGACGACCAAATCTAGGGACATCTCTTACATGACCGAATTGCCTAAACTTGTACTCAATTTTGCTTACTGTTGATTGTGATATTGGCGGACGATTGGGGTATATTTGATTAAATAACTCACAAGTTTCTTGCTGTGTTCTAACCCTATCACCGTAGCCCATCATCATCATCATCAAAACCTCTATGCGCTGTTTCTCAGTGAGCCGCATTTTAATTTAATTTAGTTATGAAAAAACGAAATGAGTCTTTTGAAAACTAGTAAAACGTTAGGAAAATACACATAAAACTGACAATAACAGTAACCATTGACATTAATTCTTTTGGTTCTTGCATCATAACTCCAAAGCCTACTTGACTTTTCTTGCGCTTCACGCATGCTGACAACAGGTTTTCCTCCGCGTGCATGAATCAATGCAAGTCTTGATTGATTGCGAAATATCTGATTTTCAAATTTTGAATGAGAATAACTCCAAAACGCTTGGGCTAAGGTATAGCACATGCTACATGAAAAATGTTTAGGATTTTCCGAAGAATCCGTACATGCAATAATATACAGTTAGTTATATTTAAGAAAAATTTTTTTTTGTGTCACTCTTATTTGCAACACCCTGTATATCTACATTTTATGGCAGAATATGCGCGTTCGAAAAACAAAATCGATGGGTCCGAGCGATTTTTTAAAAAAATTGTAGTTTGCGAGATAATGAATTTATTCCTTACTTTACGTCCTCACTGTATAAATAGTAATAATTTTGCATTTACATATTACCTAATAAGAAATTTCCCATGGGCGGACACCTCTATTAGGCGGACACATTTAGACGGTCCCGTAGGTGTCCGCCGAAGAGAGGTTTCACTGTATTAAAGTTCTGTAGATGTAAGAAGATATACTATAGTATAAAAGAACGTAACAGATCTGGGTTCAAACCTACATTTAAACGTTGCACAAGTGCCTATAAGTTATGGGTTAATTTTAATATTAAAATAAAATGATTTAAAAATAAAAAGTTTTTTTCCAATCTAAACCCACGTTTTTGGTTCATTCTTTCAGTATATGAATGTGGCGTGCGAAAGACAGTTGGGACTGAGACAAGAGGACACTTTGGGGAAGACCCTTCAGGAGCAGTTAGTATACGATACGGTGCAAATAAACACAATGGGCTCATCTCTTTTGAGGGCTAGGGAATGGAGCGGTCCCATGACATTAAAAAGGAAATCGACACAAGAGTCCATAGTGACTTCTTGTAGAGCCGTGCCATTTTCCTGTGCCGGAAGGTAAGAAATTATTTGATTTTTTTAACAATCGTTATAGAAACTGGACTTTTTTTCCACTATAAAGGCATAAAATACATATTTTTTTATACGAACTTGCAGAATCATTCAATTTTTTCAGCACCGATGCGTGTTTTTAACGAAAAATTGTATACAGGGTTTTC
The DNA here is from genome assembly GCA_963991005.1 of Barypeithes pellucidus. Taxonomy (NCBI): domain Eukaryota; kingdom Metazoa; phylum Arthropoda; class Insecta; order Coleoptera; family Curculionidae; genus Barypeithes; species Barypeithes pellucidus. The sequence continues at coordinate 94,659,399 of OZ022556.1, forward strand.
GGATAATGCATCAGGAAACGATGTGGTTTATCGACTTGAATAAAGAGTACCTTCTTTTATTAGGAAAATTATTTTATTTACAACCATGCATGTAATAATGATATATCTTTGGGTGGAAAGTTGACTTTTTTTTACGTTTACTTTCCACCCGGGTGGAAAGTGCTCACTTTAATAATTTTTTTGTATTTTTTTTAATAAGCGATATCTCAAAATAATATACGAACACACTTTTTAAAACTGCTAATAACCTTGCGTGTTTAGATATGTATGTCTACTTTTTCCTTAATTGATAGAGTGGTCCTCAGCATTGAATATTGTGACCAAATCGTCGATATCTTCTTTGTCTTGGCAATTTCACTGAAATAGGCTAGTAGCGCCGATTCAGAACCAGGATTTTGAACTTTGTTCCCCGTACACCATTCTTTGAAACAGTTATAATATGCCTTGTCATATCTCGGGCGGCTTTTAGTTATCAGAAGATCTTCTTCTACTATTTTTGCTGCTTCTCGAATTGTTGGTAGAGTAGCAGCAAAATCCAATTCCTCATCTGATAAAATTTTTCTGTTGTTAAAATAATATATTGTTTAGTGACATTGAAACCATATTCAAAAAATGATATTTGCCATCTTGATGTGTATTATTACCTACGTTATTTTACCACCTGCGGTTATTTGAAATTTCTGTCTAATTTTTCAATGGAAAAGTCAAAATGACATATATATTTTATTAATAATTTTAATTGAAAATAATAAGAACTTAATGTTAGATGTGGTTGTAAATAAAACAGTATACGAACCTCGGTGAAAAGTTTCATTACTGTCTCCAGATTTAGTTAACCGACTCTCTCAACAGGAATGAAACACTTTCCACCTCTGTACGTAATATACTAGACTTTTTGTTATATTTTAACATGTATCTACAGTGAGTCCCAGAAGAAATGTCTAAATTCATTTAAAATTCAGCGGTAAGTTTTTTCAAAAAACGCTCGTACCCGTCGATTTTGATTTTTTAATTTTTTTTGTGGTAATTTCATGTATATAGGGTAGCTCAAAAATAAGTTACGACCATCAACTTCATTTTTTCAAATGAAAACATATATTTTTTATTTCATTTTTGAATTTTGCATTGAATTCTAAGCATGTTTCATGTACCATGTCCTATACATAAACTCAACAGTTATTGAAAAAAATTAGGATTGAACATATCTATAAGTAAGACCTGTTTATTAAAAAAAAACACAACAAAATCAAATTAAATGTTGAAAATGTGCGCCATTTACGGCTTGACAATATCCAAGCCGATCAATAAACTCTCTTTGCACGTTTCCAACCATTTCCGGAGTTATGACACGTACTTCTCTTCGGATCCTTTCTTTCAACTCCTGCATATTGTTTGGCCTGTTAACAAATACTTTTGATTTGAGGTAACCCCACAAAAAAAGTCCAGCGGAGTTAGGTCTGGCGACCTAGCAGGCCATTCGATAGGTCCTCTCCTTCCAATCCACCGATTGGGAAAGGTTTCATCCAAAAATGTGCGCACAGTGGCCGCATAGTGCGGAGGAGCACCATCTTGTTGGAATATCAGTTCTTCGTCAGGGGAGCCTGGATCCAATGGATTCGGAAATAAAGCCACTAATGCTGGAATTAATCCTAGTTGGAGAAATTCGAGATATACTTGTCCAGTTAAAGACTGTTCAAAGAAAAATGGACCAATTACTCTTTCGCGTACGATTCCACACCAAACATTTATTTTCTTAGGGTACTGGCTGTGAACCTCTATCATCCAATGCGGATTTTCTGTTGCCCAATATCGACAATTTTGTCTGTTCACATTACCATTCAAATAGAACGTAGCTTCATCCGAAAAAATAATATTTCTTACTAAATTATTATCTAGATTGCACATATTTTGCATGCGTCCGCAAAACTCACTTCGCTTATCGAAATCATCTTCAAATAACTCATGCACTGGAATAACTTTGTATGGGTGATATTTGTGCTTTTGAACTACTCGGTGAACAACAGATTTCGGCATGTGTAAATCGGCCCCAATGTGCGATAGGGGAGTACATGGATTTTCTTCCAAGGAAAGCAAAACGTCAAGTTGTTCATTTTCATCTCGAGTAGGACGACCAGATTTAGGCAAATCTCTAACATGACCGAATTCTCTAAACTTAGCCTCTGTTCTACTCACCATCTTTTGACATATGGGAGGACGATCAGGATGGTTTTCATTAAATAATTGGGCTGTTTCTATTTGAGTACGTGTTTTATCACCAAACCCAACCATGCATAGAATTTCAATTTTTTCCCGTTCCGTTAACTTCACCATTATTGTGAAAACCGCAACTATATACTTATTTGAAATAAAATTGTCATACAGTTTCTATGGAAATAAACGGTGACAGTGAGACAGTACACTCTTACTTATTATGGAGCCCAAAATGCCATATTGCCAGAAGATTTAATAGATCGTTGGATTCCCTAAATTATATGTTCAATCCTAATTTTTTCAATAACTGTTGAGTTTATGTATAGGACATGATACATGAAACATGCTTAGAATTCTATGCAAAATTCAAAAATGAAATAAAAAATATATGTTTTCATTTGAAAAAATGAAGTTGATGGTCGTAACTTATTTTTGAGCTACCACAAAAAAAAATTTAAAAATCAAAATCGACGGGTACAAGCGTTTTTTGAAAAAAACTTACCGCTGAATTTTAAATGAATTTAGACATTTCTTCTGGGACTCACTGTATATGTCGCCAAGTATCCTGATGCATTATTCGAATACCCTGTTTATTATAAAATAGTCGTAGAAGAAGTATAGTAGTATTCTATTAGCGGTAATTAATATCTACTACTATCCTTGGGTGTTCCAGGAAATGCCTATATACTTTTCTTTAAAAATCCACCGTCTCTACACTTACGGTAAAATACCTTAACATCATCTTACATGCGATAACGGCATAAATATGCGTGTTGCGGGGTTGACAAACTTCTGCGCGGGCTCCGACTTTCCGTTGTTCGCTACCACGATTTGCCGCAATAGAATTTCCCCCTATGTCACGCACCTGCCCAATAGACTAGGCGGTACGGCTAATTATATGAGTTTATTTACAAAATTTTAGTAGTGCACGCGGCTTCTTATGATAAGTACATAAACTGATTTTTCCAGCTTATTAACTCAGCCATTTATGGTTATTTTTCTGTAATTTATATTTTTTATATCAGAATTTAAATCTCTTTTTAATCCCTAAAAGGCCTGTACAAAATCTGAGCAAACATTGCTGAGGCCAAAATAAGGCGATTTAAAGCAACTTACCTTAGTCCAAAATTGCTCCGTTACCGAGATACAGGGTTAAAATAAAATTTGTTCCTCATTTAATTAATTAAACAAAATATATATATTCGAATTCTTCCTGCAAAACTTGCTGTAGCGAACCCAAGTAAACCATTTTTTCTTGCCGAAAATTTACTAACAGTGGAATGTTTTATTAAACATAATTTAAATATTCTGGTGCGGCATCAAACACTAAAAATCGAAATATCTAAAAAACGGCTTACTTTAGCGGATTTTCACAATTATACCTTTCTTGTTTCAAAATGTTCAGAAAATTATTTACTTCACAAAAAAAGGAAAAACCTGCAATGATAAAAATATTATGGCCATTCTAAACCATAAGAAGAGCATTGTGAAGCGCCATCCAATGGCCACAGTGAAAAGGTATCCGTATTCGGGTTTCTCATCCCAAAAAACCACCAGGTACCAAGTTTTAAAGTAATACGTTAAAACTGTTCATTAATTTTAAAAATTCTATTTTTATCTTTAAACTTTACCACCCTGTATCTCGGAAATGAAGTAATTTCGGACTATAGTAAGTTGCTTTAAATCGCCTTATTTTGGCCTCAGCAATATGTGCTAAGATTTTGTATAGACCTTGTATATATGACTAACTTGAATATTTGAAAAACTACATCTTTTTATAGAAGAATAAGAAAAAATATTTTTATATATCGAAAAAGATTTCTTAACCCTTGACTTTTAGGTTTCTATCTTTACTTTTCTGATTCGATTATAAACCTTCTAAAGTTACCTTCAAACAATTTTTTATTCGAAAATGTCAGGTAAATTTAATATTTCAATTTAATAATGACAATAGTATTTTTATAAGGAAACCCTTGGACCTCTTGAATTTTATTATTTTCTTTTTGTTGTTCGTGGAAAAATTGAATGGGTCGCATTTCTGTTACAAATTAAATTTGAAAAAGAATACTTTCATATTTAAAAAAAAATAAAAGTACAGAAAAATAAATGTTAAAATTACATATTTTTTAAAACTGGTTTATTTTATTTAAATGGTATACTTGGGTGTCATATACAGGGTGTTATGGAAACGACTTATTATATTTAAATGGGTGACTCCTAGAGGGTCCTAGAGAAAGTCTATATACTTTTTTTTTTAATCGAATATCTAAATACTAAGGTAAAAACCCTTTTTACCCACATACTGTCGCGCCGTTCCATCTGGATTCAGTTAGCAACAATGTGGGTCACTAAAGTATACTAACAGTGTTGTCAGATCACACATCATGTTTCGCCCTTGCTTGGATACCTGCCGCGCGCGCTATCGTTGCTTCAGTATGTTTCGAGACTCGGGGGTGGAATGACGCTGCCGAGGGTTCCACGTGCTTGATGTGTGGAATAATTCATAATAAGAAATATTGTGATGTGATTTCAAATTTGTGTGATACTACCTATTGTTGGTTCTGTTGCAAAACATACTTTTTGTGTTCTATTTTTTTATGGAATTTAATTATAAAACGGATTATAAGATCGAAGGTAAGAGAGTGTGTACCTTAAAATTTTAGTATTTCTTTTCTAAAAAGTTTGAAAGAAGAAGTGATAACGCGGGTCAAACACGTATTGTTGTAAAAAACTGAACACGTGCGGTTACAATTCTGTGTTGCAATATATGATAACACCGCCTCAATAAACTATTGATTGCGAACGTCCTCAGTAGCGGCCACGTAAATTTTCAGATTTCATATAAAGTGTATATTTCGTACAACAATTCAAAGCGCCAATTAAGGTTATTTTTCTTAAATTTATTTTCATCTCAGGATTTGCCGGTTCAAATATAATAAGTCATTTCCATAACACCCTGTATACTTTGAATTTAACTGGACCGTTTATAAACTTAGGTAAAATCCCCAAAATCATTCTACATGCGATCAGGCGATGGAAATATAATGTTTCAACTTAACAACTGTAATATACAGGGTGTTATGGAAATGACGTATTATATTTATATGGGTGACTCCTGGGGTGTCCTAGAGAAGCGCTCCATATTTTTTTTTAAATCGAACGTTTAAAAAGTGGGGTAATTCACCCCTAAACCCACACACAACTCCTCGGCACATTCATAAATGATCATATTACATTGCCCAGCTGGGTAATCAACAGATGTTCAGACACAATATTGCCAAAATGTTTAAAAGTGTAAAACTTTAGCTTCTTATAAAAATAAATATTTAGCTTACTTAGAAAGTAAATCCAGAACGCGATTAAGGAATCCAGGGCACAGACACTTTCAGTTCTTTTTTCTATGGGAAAAACTTTATGCTCATCACGTGTCCTGATGATAGTGTGGAAGTGCATAATAAGCTTATCACTAAACCCCAACACTAAGGCATAATTACACTTTACAATAACACACATAGGACAAGAGCACTTAATCATTTCGTAATAGAAATAATAAAAACGCTCATTTCTATGGGTCATTAACCCTTTACTAAATATAAAATGAAAATGTAACAATTGACAGGAACTACCCTTTGAAATGAATGGTCTAGTCCACCTTCGGACCAGTCGGACTTTCTTTCCGAGAACTCTCCGCTAGTAGAGCCAGCGCGGTTGCCATTTCCGAGACTATAATTATACAGGAAAGTAATATTATAGAAGGAAATTCGGCAATTTATGATAGTCGCTTATAAAACATCGAAAGTGGTAACGCTGTATTTTTAAATATTAGCCCAATTGTCTAAAATCAGCTGTTTAAAGAAGCCGGCCGATATTGATCGTGTTATTTATTTTTTAAATTTTTATCTCATTATCTCAAAAACGGTTAGAGATAGTAAGACCGGGCCAAGTATATCTTTTTCGTTTAGAAATTGCCCTTCCTTCAGTGAAAAAAAATCATAGAACATAAAATTCTACAAATTATCATTTCTTAGTGATAAAACATTATACCGCCAACTTTCAATTAGATACATTGCGCTGTTTTCAAATTAAGGCTTATTTTTTAAAATCAACACCCTGTATATTTCTAGAATGAGAAACATTTCGAAGAAACATATGAATTAATCGGTCTAGTTTGATGTTTAATATATCTAGTTGCTGTATGGCCCATAAGTTTTTGGACACCCTGTATTAGTATACAGGGTGTTTTAAATTAGTTAAATAAATAAATCTACGCGAGAAAAAAAGGACCAAAATTAAAACAGCGTTCGCGTGTATTCTTCCATGTGAATAGCTGCTATTTTTGAGGTTATGTGAGAGGTTTTTCCTAAAATTTAGATTCTGTGTGGTTTGTATAAAATTATGAAACGAACAATTGTATTTAAATAAGTAAAGGTAAGAAAGCATGTGTCTTAAATAAAATTGCATTTTTTTTAAAGAGTTTGAACGATAATTATTATTTGAAAGGTCAATGACGTTTGACCTATTTACTTTCCTATGCTTGTAACGAATTTGAAATTTGTGTGTGATATTACCATTATTTGTTTTGCAAAACATCTTTCGCCGTCGGTTTTCTGGAATCTTATTTGTTCATAAATGAATAAAAAATTGTTAAAATAATAAAATTTTTTCTAAAGAGTTTGCCGTGTAGATATGACAACACCGGCCGAAATGAGCAGACGTCTTTTGACCCTGCAGACCTCAGTGTTGATTGTTTACACATTACGCCAGTGCCCCACATGTGTTTGTCCGATTTCACATAAGGTGATATAATCCGGTCATTAATTGAAAGCGCCATTTATGGGTATTTTTCTTCAATTTGTTTTCATCTCAGGATTTGCCGGTTTAAATATAATACGTCATTTCCATAACACCCTGTATGTAAAGTTTATTAATACAAGAAATATCAAAACGATATTACTTATAAAAATCTTTTTTTAATTCTCAATTTTTTTTTTACGAAATCTCTTTTCCTTACAAAAGAACCCCTAATTTTTGTAGTATTTATATTCCGAGTTAAATCTCAATTAAAAGTCCTTAAACTAATTAACGTTCATTAAGCGCTGTTTATTCTCAAATCAAGCGGAAAATTTAACTCGAAACTCTTTCAAATTAACTGTTGTTACCTCGAATTTATTATTTGTGTTTTTATTTCTAATTAGCAGAATTCGAGCGCCGTCATTAAATAACGTTAATTAATGTGAACCACTGACTCACACAGGGGCTGGGTGGCGAATAGAGGGAGCATGACTCCTCCCAAGATGCTGCCAAGCCAGCTAGGGAACACAAATTTTAGCTTGTAATATTGGGAAGGCGTGAGTAACTTTTTGCCGCCTCATTTTATTAACTTTTGATTGTAGTACCTTTAGTGGAGTCGTCCTGGCGAAATAAACGGCTCGAAAATCCCTTGACAAAATCGAGTAATTTTTTTCCCCAATCGATACAGTAGGATCCCCTCAACATTCTGAAATGCTTGACAGAGCGCCTAAGCTCGAACAAACCCGATATCTCAATGAGTTCGCGAATTCACGCGATTTTCTTCAACTGCAAAAACAATAAAATTTAATTAAGTATATCTCGAGAAGGGGCATCATTTTTCCGCGAATCAACGGGTGATACCGAGTACTTTGATGGGCCGGAGGCTGGGGTTGGTCGGGCAATTAGGAGGGGAGATAGGGGGGGGGGGGGGATTTTTTACATAAATGCTAATAAGTAGTTTATTAATCGAGCTGCGAGGCCGGATTCAATTTGTTCATTTTTTTATCAGCTACGAGGTGGGATTGGCGAAAATTTTTATTTCCCCAAATGCGCCCTGAGCGCGTCATACAAGAAATGGCCATCTCCGAAAATACTTTAGATATTATGTTCAATTTTGGTATGTGTAAATAGGATATAGAACCACAAATTTTAGCTAGAAAAGTTATTCAATTGTTCCACCAGTGGCGTCCCTGCAAACATGTCCTCTGATATTTTTTACAAAAAATATGGTACGCCGCTGACCTTTTTCCATGTTGTTATTTTTCTGATTAGCCTGGTCAATTCTACATGAAACGATCTCTTGAGTTTTTCTCGTCGTTCTTGATTAAAACCACAAAATTCATATTGAATCTCATTGTACGTATTAACATTGATAAAATAATTAATGATAAATTTTGTTTCATAAAAATTGTTGGAGTGGGCAATTCGATGCAAAGATAGGCGGAAGCATGCCTTTTCAGTGAAGGTGGCCATTTCCAATAAGTTTTATGAAACAAAATTTATCATTAATTATTTTATCAATGTTAAAAATAATGAGCTTCATTATGAATTTAGTGATTTTAATCAAGAACGGTGCGTCTGACGAGAAAAACGCAAGAGGCCGTTTTCATGGAGAATTGATCAGGCCAATCAGAAAAAATATTCACATGGAAAAATATCAGTGGCGTACAATCTTTTTTGTAAAAAATATCCAAAGACATGTTTGTAGCGACGCCACTGGTGGAACAATTGAATAACTTTTCTAATACGCGCTCTGTCAAGCTCTTCAATTTTGCTTCTCACATTTTTTTTGTAGTATCAAAACCGGCTGAGCTATTTTCCATTTCCCGTTATAGGTTAGATTTACGGGGCGTGCCAACAACGAACAAACCCGAACAAACTGTTTAAAAGTGTAAAACTTTAGCTTCTTATAAAAATAAATATTTAGCTTACTTAGAAAGTAAATCCAGAACGCGATTAAGGAATCCAGGGCACAGACACTTTCAGTTCTTTTTTCTATGAGAAAAACTTTATGCTCATCACGTGTCCTGATGATAGTGTGGGAGTGCATAATAAGCTTATCACTAAACCCCAACACTAATGCATAATTACACTTTACAATAACACACATAGGACAAGAGCACTTAATCATTTCGCAATAGAAATAATAAAAACGCTAATTTCTATGGACCATTAACCCTTTACTAAAAATAAAATGAAACAATTATGTTAACAATTGACAGGAACTACCCTTTGAAATGAATGGTCTAGTCCACCTTCGGACTAGTCGGACTTTGTTTCCGAGAACTCTCCGCTAGTAGAGCCAGAGCGGTTGTCATTTCCGAAACTATAATTATACAGGAAAGTAATATTATAGAAGGAAATTCGGCAGTTTATGATAGTCGCTTATAAAACATCGAAAGTGGCAACGCTGTATTTTTAAATATTAGCCCGATTGTCCAAAATCAGCTGTTTAAAGAAGCCGGCCGATATCGATCGAGAGAACCAACGTTTTATTTATTTTTAAAATTTTTAGATGTTAAATACATTATTTCCCAGATAATAAGGGCGTATTTTTGTCTACACAGTAGCACTTTAAAATACTAATTCAGATTGAACGGTACTTAGATGTGTTGTGACTCGAAAACTAATGTGATTTTGTGATGTGAGTACTTGGAATCTTTTATAAATTAAGTTGGTTTTAAATAAGTCCGAAAAGGTAAATAAAATTGCATTTTTTTTTTAAAGGGTAAGTGCCATTTATAAACTCTTAAGTTGTCCAGATCTGACCGGTGTCGTTCGAATGGAACAAATGAGAACATACCTGACCATTTATAATCTCCGCGGCGGTTCGTTCGAGTCAGTTCAAGTTTATAAATCAGAGATTGTTTCCCAGCGAACTGAACGTAAAAGTTTATAATAATGTACCCTGAAAAATAAACAAGAGTTTACCCTGAAGATATGACAACACTGTTCAAGATTCACTGCCATATTATGTTGCTGTGTTTACCATCCGAACAGGGGCACCACGTGGTAATTTTTGGTTTGACATAAGGTCATGTACAGGGCATATTAAATTAAAGCACCATTTTTGGATATTTTTCTTCAATTTGTTTTCATCTCAGGAATTGCCGGTTTAAATATAATACGTCATTTCCATAACACCCTGTATTTTAAAATTCCAGCTAGTGTTTTTTTAAAATTATATTTATAGTATTATTTTGGTACGGATTGTTAGTAAAAAATGTAATTAATACTATACGAAATTTTACAATAAATTATTTGATATTTTTATTATTTTTTTCGTGTAAGTATTAAGACATTCGATTTAAAAAGTAGTATGTAGGCTTCCTCTAGGGCACGCAAGGAGTCACCAATTTAAAAATAATAACCAATTTTCATAACACCCTGTATTTAAACATAATTACCTTTTAGTACTTCTTTAAACATATTTTTAGAATGCCAACCCACTTTATCTTAATCTTCGATCCGAATTCGATAGACCCGAATATTTTATCCCAGTCGAGAGGGAGTATACACTCGATCAGAAGAGGGTCAACGGATGTGAGGAGTGTGGGCAGCGATTATCTACGACGGACGTCCCTAGCCAAATTAAATTCGCTTCCGTTAGAAGCGCCCATAACTAAGGTAAGAAAATATTTTACGACTTAACCCAGCGGCGGACATTAGAAGTTTCCTTATCGCATATCTATATTTTTAGTAGTGCTGGCAATATAAACCGGTATTTTGGATGTGCGGTTGACCGGCTTCGGTTTTTCCGGATTTTGCAAAACCGAGAATCCGGCTTTTCGGATGACCGATTATTTGAATAGCCGATTATTTACACATCCGTCCTACTAACTCGGAAAACCGATTACACTAGACAACAAATTTCAGGTTATTGGTTGTATATTGTATCAAAATGCATTTTTCTTGTTAATTTTGGTATCCTGAATACAAAAATCATAATGAAATTAAAAACTTAGTTGAAGTTTTCAAAAAAAGTTTTTTTAATTTTTTTTAAGAAAATAATAAAAACTAGACAGAAACATTTTTAGAGTCACTAAATGCGCTGTCGTTTGGCTATTCTTTTGTTAATTGTTAGGGTTTGTTCGGGCATCTCTAACAAGAGTCAAACAGTAGTCGGCAACCGTGGAAGCATTCCAGTTTCCCTGGTAGGTACCTGTTCTCCAGTGTTGATATATCCTGATGGAAGCGTTCGCCGTGCTCATCACTTACAGCTCCACAGTTGGCAGGAAGAAGTTCAGTTAGGAGTGTAGGAAATGGATCTTTAGAGACATATTGCAACCCATTTATTGATACGACGACAGCATATTTTCAACTAGAGTAGCGTAAATTGTCAAACGTTTTTATTTCCCAAGTAATTAGTAACCAGATGACTAAAGTCATTCCAAACATGTTTTTCAATATCTGTTGGTCTTTCAGAATCTTTAATTTTTGGTTCACTTATCCTCGGAAAATGCTGGCCCATATCTATTCAGTGCCTTAACAAAGTTTTTCATTAGGCCCAATTTGATATGCAGAGGTGGTAACAAAATCTTTTTCGAGTCTACCAATGGCATATGTTGTACATTCTTTTGCCCTGGATCTAATGATTGTCATACTGTCCCATTCACATAAAAAACAACAACACACAGGTGTAGCCTAGCTGCAACCCAAGTAACAGTGCAACAACCTGTAAGTCGCCACATATCTGTCATTGGTGCTCATCATATTTTATGATTGTCAATAGGATCTTCATATTGTCGTCTGATTCTTTCATGTGAACTACATATCTGAAAGGAATAGACGGAAGAATATTGCCAATATGCCTTTAAACTCAATGTTGAACTATCTATAAACAGTCTCCATTCCACTGGTTTATAGTTTATGTTTAAGGCCGCCAATAAACCGCCAATGTTATTGCAGAAACCCAAGTTATTTTCCATGTCAAAAAATTATGCTAGGCCTTTATGGCGTTTACGAAAAACACTTACAGAGACATCGTCTTCTAGTAGGTTCCACTGCTGCAATCTTGATCCTAGCAACTCTGCCTTACTTTTTGGAAGTTCTAGATCTCTCACGAGAGGACACAATGCCGACTGAACAGGTATTACTGGTTTATTGTCCCTTATTATAGTACCGTCCTCAGGAAAACAATAAAAATGTTTACCAAGTGTCCTTTTATCCGTTTAGTCCTTTACTTTTTTAGAATATGGTAACAGTATTTATTTGCCGCTTAATTAAAATTTCAATATTATCGCTGTTTAGGGCGGTTTCGGCTCAGTCGGCATTGTGTCAATCCCTATCCCTATTTAGGTAAATTTAATTAAAACTCATTACTTCGCGCTCTTATATTTGTGAACAGATTTTTATTATACAGGCACTGTTCAGTACAATGTAGACATGGAAGTGGATTTACGTGGGTTTAAATGGATATCGCTCTTATTTTAAGCCATAGGGGGTTCGGACTTCGCATATGGGGGATCATCACTGGGGACCCACCATGCGGTGTTGTCGTTTTCCTTAACTTGGTGAAAATGTAGATTTGGCAATGTAAGATCCATATATTGTTATTACAATACAAATATACCAAGTGCGTTCTTGCGGTTACAGTGTTAAAATATTAGGGGCACATGACGTCGCATATCTCTTAAACGTGAACTAATATTTTAAAAAAAAGTTTATTTTCGGTTTTAGCACACCTAAAATGGTAAGATTTAGTTGATTTTATTTTATATACAGTTTCGTTGTTGTCCAGTGTAATTAGATGAAAATATTCAAATGGAACTTCTAATACGTGGAATCACTTAAAAAGTAAACATGTATATTGTATACATTGGAGAAAAATTAAGCAAAAATTGAAAACAGGGGTAAGTTTAAGTTTAAAGATGATATGAAATTAATAATTAGTTGTTTGCAAATTATAGAAAGGCATTAATTTTTATATGTTGTAATCTGTATTTATAATGTAAATTAATGGTTGAAAGTGTGACTATTACTCGGAAAACTGGTTATGCGGATAACCGGATATTTGGATAACCGGTTATTCGAGTAACCGGTATTAACAACTATTCGGCTAACAGGTTTTATCCCTGGCACAATTTATTCTGCCTCACATTATATTAACTAGTGCTGGTAAAATCCAGAAAAAAGCCAAACCGGTTAACCGGTTTTATAAACAACTGGTTTCAAGTAACACCGGTTAGCCGAATAGTGGTTAAAACAGGATAGCCGAATAACCTGTTTTCCGAGTATGCAGATTACAACAAATCAAAAATTAATGTCTTTCAGTAATTTTTAATCAATTAGTTATTCATTTATATTATCTTTAAACTTAAACTATTTTTATTTTTGCTTAATTTTTCTCCAATGTATAGATGTTTATTTTTTAGGCGATTCCACATATTTGAAACCCCACTTAAGTTATCCGAGTAACCGGTTAGTCGGATGTTTGAATAATCGGTTATACAGATTCTGCCACACAGCTTCTATAGCTTCTATCATATTAACTAGTGCTGGCAAAAGCCAGAAAAAGCGAAATAACCGATTAACCCGTTTCATATAAAGCTGTGTTCGGATATAACCTATTAGCCGGTTAGTCGGATGCTTGAATAATTGGTTATACAAATTATCGGTCATCCGAATAACCAGTTATCCGATTAACCGGTTTTCAGTATTGTAAAATAACCGAATAATCAGAAACGGTTAACCGAATATCCAAAAAACCGGTTCCAATTGGCAGCATTAATATTACCACACACCAAAATTAGAAATAATATCCAAAGCACTTTCGGAGTGATTGAAAAATCGATTTAGAAAAAACAACATCCTGTAGCAAAAAATATAGTTAAATCTTTGCGGCCATACACTGTGTCCACGGATTGACTCCCGAAGAGGGAGAACTTCTTTATTTGTGAGTTTATGACAAAGAGGTATTCTTCATAAAATCTCCTGTTTGTGCTGAAACGACCCTAAAGCATATTATTTTCTCAAATTTATATACCGGGTATTCAGAATTTAGGAAAATATGAAAAAAAAAACCAAAAACAATGTTTAAAGATACGATTAGAAGTAATTAGTATAAGTTATTCGGGTTGAACAAAATTTTGACTCATTGCCTAAATGTAGAGGGACTAGCAGAAAGTTCCACCACTTATAATGATTGATTTCCTTTAAATTAACTTACATTTTTTCAATAAGTTAAAACGCTGTTTGCCTTACAACTTTTACTAATTACTTTTTATCGCATCTTTACTCATAACGGTACTTTGTTCTTATCATTTTTCATAGTTTTCTAAATTCTGAACACTCGGTATATAAATTTGAGAAAATAATATGCTTTGGCTCGTTTGAGCACAAGCATACGTTTTTATGAAGAATATCTTTTTTTTATAAACCTACAAATAAAATAGGTTATCCCTCTTCAAGAGTCAATTCTTTGGACACGCTGTATATGAACTTTTCTTCATAAAATGAAAGAATGAATCATACCCTGACTGAAGCTAATCATTAAGGAACACCCTGTATTCACACATTTTTTCTGTTTAGATAATCGGCCTCATAGATCAAATACGCGATAGCTTAGGAACCAATACTTCAGTTGTTCAACTGATTGACAAAGTTGAGGATATATTAAAAGGATCGGGATTATATGAGTCACATGTAAAGGAGGACTACAAATTTAAAGTGGACGAACCTGTGGTATCGGATCTTATTACCGCCCTACTGTCGGTAAGTAAGATTTTTTATCTATTCGCGTGCGGTAAGTACTTACTTATCGCACTGATTTGAGTGCGGTAAGTAGCACTTTACCGCACTAATGCCGTAAGTAATTACATGTCATATAAAAGCCAACTATTAGTGCCTGTTCTGACCAAAGCAACTTGCAACCGCAACGCAACTGCAACGCGACCGCAACTTCAGTTGAGTTGCTCTTGTGTTCCCACTTGAATCAACTGGTTTGACGTCTCTTTTGACATGAGCAAAATGTCGTCTTCGTCAGATAAAGATATAGCGCCACATACTTGCTCGTTAAAAAGCTTAAAAAAAAACTGAGCGACAATTTTGGGTTAACCCTTTTTATACCATTTGAGTTCGTATATAGTGGCACAGGAATTAAATAATGATGCGGTTAAATTCCATAGGTTTTACCGAATGAGCCACAAAAGTTAAATATTTTGCTGTCTCGTCCGCCATGACATTTCGCTTGGAAGCAACTGACGACGGCGACGCGGTAAGCCGGGCACCTCATAAGCAACTAGTTGCGTTGCAGTTGAGTTGCCTTAGGTCAGTGGAAACTCGCGTATTTAAATATTGGTGCTGTGTCGCGTTGATGTTGCGTTGCGGTTGCCAGTTGCTGTGGTGAAAACAAGCACTTAAATTTTTATAATTTATTTCCCTAGCAACCTACGGGGTAAATTAAAACAATGCTCTTTTAGTTTTTAATATTGGTGCCCTAAAACACGCTTGTAGATAAAAATATCGTACAATACACTTCGTCTTTACCGCATTTGCGTGATTTATCAAACTCGCCTTCGGCTCGTTTTGTTAAACGTCACGCACATGCGGTAAAGACGTACCTACCGTACATGTATTGTAATATACTATTATCGAGCTTCATTTTTTATAAATGCCTACCTCTGTTTTGGTTATGTGCAGGGTGAATCGGGAGGGGAATGGACCAATATCCCGAAATATATTGTTCAAGTGACAATAACGTGAAAAAATTCATATCTCCTTATCTAATTGTTTTCAAGTTATAATAGCGTAATTACGAATAAACGAAGTTTCAAAATTATATACAGGGTGTCCGCTAATTAATGGTACATGGAAAACTGCAGACTCCTTACGTAAAAATATTAGGATTTAATTATATTTACCTATATCCGAAAGTTGATATTAACTGAGATACAAAGTGTTAAAGTTAAAACTTCAATTTTGTTTTTCTCTAGTAACTTTGAGAGAAACTAACGTTTTTTACAAAATTTGGCAATTATGTTCTTTTAGGGCGAGAAATTAATTTTTTTTATGAAATTTTAATATGCAATGTAGGGGGCGCGGGCGCTGTCTGCGGCATTATTTGCAGGTTTATTAGGTCAAAATTTTCTTGTGCCTCAGTGAATTTAAGTTTTTAATAAAAATAATACTTTTCCCATATTTATTACGTAAAAAAGGTGTATTAAGTTCAGGTCGTCCAGAGTTACCGTTTCGGAGATATGAGATATTTGCATTTAAATTATTTAGTGCACCCTGTCCAATTATTATTAATTTGCTAACAAATTTTTTTTCTTAAAGTAACCCTATGAGAAAACAAATGAAATTTAGAGATGCAGTTGCTATGGAACAGAAAAGGTCTCATTTTTGAGTTTATCGTAAGTTTGTGTTTTCATTGCCGTTGGTTTCTTTCGACACGATATTTTCTAAGGTCGAAGTTATTTTAATTAAAGTAAGTTAAAGAACAATCCAATTGTTGTATTTATTATTCCCAATTACCATTACTAGAACATTAATTATTATGTAAAAGTTAATTGGTAAGAAGTAACAAAATATTATTTGCTTGGCTGAGCTAACTCGCTAACAATTTAAATGCAAATATCTCCGAAACGGTAACTCTGGGCGGCCTGAACTTAGTATATCTTTTTTTACGTAATAACGATGAAAAAGTATTATTTTTAATAAAAACTTAAATACACTGAGGCACAGAAAAGTTATGACCTTATGAATGTTCGAAAAATGCCGCAGACAGCGCCCTCTACATTGTACATTAAAATTTCACAAAGAAATCAATTTCTCGTCCTAAAAAAACAATAATTGCCAAATTTTGTAAAAAAACATTAGTTTTTCTCAAAGTTATTAGAGAAAAATAAAAATGAAGTTTTAACTTTAACACCCTGTATCTCAGTTAATATCAACTTTCGGATATAGGTAAATATAATTAAATCCTAATATTTTTATGTAAGGAGTATGTGGTTTTTCCATGTACCATTAATTAGCGGACACCCTGTATATTAACAGTTTTTTTAATCATAGCGTTCTTTCAATCAATGTTCAAAATATTGCCGTTTACTTCTAACATTTTTTGTTTAGTCTACAAGGGGCGCCTGTTGCTCTCCTGATTGCTTCATATTTTTCTTTAATATCCGCTGCAGTATTTCTAATACGTCGAATTAGAGCATCCCAAGTGTCGACTTTTACCTTGTAAATTTCATTCATAAGCCTCTTAAACAAAAGTCTAGTGGTGTGAGGTCTGGAGATCTTGGAGGCCAACTAATGTCGCATCGACATTTTCAGCCCATATCGGAATAACAAAAGTATTCAATCGATTTTAAGCTTCGAAGGGATTGTGATTCAGATTGTCTGTACCTCATAATATGGGACAAATGTCAATAATATTTGAAAACATCAAAAATGGAAAGAAATTATTCCGATTCCGTAGAAGAAAATTCATTTCATTGTGCTCCAAATGAAATAATTAATAAAGGCAATGAAGCAAAACACAATTTATTGTCTGAAAAGTAGAAATAAGCAAAAAGGAATATAATACGTTTATTAAATTGCTTTGTACTAAAAGCATTAAGCAAGTGAAGAGTTTCAGCGAACGGCTATTGTTAACGTATTTTCAAGGAAGGTAAAACATTTTTACATCTTTGACTTTATGGTTCAGCTATTCCAAGCTAAAATTCTGAATAATGAAGTCGATATTGCATTCCTAAGAGACAGTGAGTTGGTTATAAACCTATATATATTTTTTAATTTCGAAAAAGGAAACTTATACGATCGTAGAAGAAATATTGTATTCCATGTTTTACATGGATAGTCAATGCATTTTTCTGATAAGGGCATATGAGTCTTTCACATTCTTTTTAACATAATAGTCAATACGCTCCTGGAGCTTGTCCCGATTCACCCGGTATTTCATGTAAACTCAATTAATCGAAACAAAGCCATTAGAATCGGTAACCCTACCTTCACATGCGTTTTTATTTTCACCATCAATAGCATTTTTAATTACTATCTGCCAGCAGAATTGTATAATTAATTTGATCAATTTTCATTATAAGGAACACAATGCGTGACTTCAATTACTCGAGAAACTTGAAACCTTAGTTTCATAATTTGGGTCGTTCTTTTACAAACCGCACAACTTTTGATGGTAACTTTTCAATTAAACATTCAGAAACGCCGTATGTATACAAATTTTGATTATTCCTTCGGTTATACAACGAACTATTTTCTTGTTGATTTTAGGAATATTTATTTTTGTCTTGTATACATTTTGAAATCAGCAAAATGAACCTAATCGTTTTATAATCGTTCGATAAATTGCATTTGCAAACATTTTTCTAATTTTTCTGATATTGATAGCTAGACCGATAAAAACCATACTCGCCAGCACAAAATTCCGTCACTCTGAAATTTTGGTCAAGTCTCATATTTTATAACTTTTTTATTTTTTATCCGATTTTCATGATTTTGTTATGAGTTTGTAGATCAATTTATTGTGTTTTTCCTTAATTATTTTATAAAGTAACATTTTTCGATTAGTCTATATTATACAGGAGTAAATCAAACATTTGTTTTTTGTCGTAATTTCAAAACAACCTGTAGGAAAATTGAGGTGGATAATTTTATTTACCTACTGTTTTTTTTTGTCATCTTTGATGTATTCTAAACATTTCGTTTCTTGATTCATTCCATTATTTCATTTCTGCTGCGAGGTGCAAAATTTTAAAAGCGATGTTATTTTTTGAAAATGTATGTCATGGGTTTTTCTACCGAAGCACGCACCAATCTTGTATTTGTTTAGCTCTAATCGCCCACCGTTACATTGAGGATGTCCTCCAAGGAGTTGTTGTTCCATTTGTTGCTCCTTTCATTGGAAACCAATTTACATTAATGCTAGACCTTACGTTGCACATGAAGTGAGCGAATATCTGGATGAAGTTGGATTTCCAAGATTGGAATGGTCCGCATGTAGCCCGGATCTCAACTCCATCGAACATCTTTGGTATCAACTTAAAAGGGCCGTTCGTCATCGTCCTGCACAACCATTAACCTTGCAAAACTTACGACGGGCGCTTACCGAAGAATATCAGGCTATCCCTTAAGAAAGGATAAATAACCTTATTCGTTCGATATCACGAAGACTGCAAGCTGTCATTGCTGCGAGAGAAGGAAATACACGATATTAAAATTGTTTTTGTTAACTAACTTTATGATATACCTAGTGTTTGTTTTTCTTAATGAAAATAGGCTTCAAATCAGCGTTTCATTTAAAATTTTGCTGCTCGCAGCAGAAATGATATAATGGAATGAATCAAAAATCGAAATATTTAGAATGCAGCAATGATTACAAGAAACAGTTGTAAATAAAATTATACACCTCAATTTTCCTACAGGGTGTTTTGAAATTGCGATAAAAAAACAACAGTTTGATTTACTCCTGTATAATATAGCCTAATCGAAAAATGTTACTAAACTGATAACAAAATCATGAAGATTGCATAAAAAATAAAAAAGTTAGAAGTATTTGATTAAAATATCAAGATGGCGGAATTTTGTGGCGGCGACTGTATGAACTATTTGTTTCCAAATATCGGGTCTACACCACCGACCTATAACTATGGATACGTACAACTTATGAGTACAACTGTTCCGGCGAAATAGGTTGTTGCGGAGAAGCAGGCTGCTCCAGTGGAACAGACTGTTCCAGCGAAATAGGTAAACGTATCGACCCGTACCGGTTTCAATCTGTTCTACATACAAAACCTGTTTCGAAAAGAGCAGATCATGTTCCAAAGCGTCATCCCTAGTTTGAACCTACGAACTCGTTCTAGAGCTTTCAGTGACTGCCGCTTTAACCACGGAGACACCAGAGCCATTATTGGAAAATATAATAATTTTTTTTGTTGTAGAAAACACCTCAACCTACCATAACAGCATCATCTCGAAGAAGCAGTAACGATTCATCAGTTTTCCGGCCATCAAGGACGGGGCTTATTAAGGTTAGTTTGGTAAGTTTATTTAGTGTATTTGTTATTAATTAATAAAGGAGGCGACTAAATATTGGCAAATCTGGCCATATTGAGGGGCCTACCATTATTAATTTATATATACACTACCCCAGTTAATTATCGAATACTTATTCAGAAATGGAGGTCCGAACTCATTAGATACATAAACCATACCTACTTTATATTGTAAACGTTAAGTAAATGAATTAATTATTTTGAATTTAGCAAAACACAAAAGTTATAAAATGTCGCATTTATGTTTACGAAACGGTTTTTTCGACAATGGATCATTCTTTTAGAAACCGCGCATATTTTTAACTTTGTCATTTTGGAATCGTCCGAAATTTTTTTTACAACTTATACAGGGTGTCCCATAACTAATGGTACACAGGAAAACTGCAGATTCCTTGGGTAAAAATACTGCGATTTGACCATACTTAGTTTTGTTCAATAGCTGGTAATAACCGAGATACAGGGTGGTGTCCAAGTAAAAATTTAATTTTCAATTTTCCTAAATAACTTATTTCTGAATCAATATTTTTGCACAAAATTTTGTGACTAGGATTTTTTGAGGCAAGGAATTTGAATTTGTTAATAATTTTGATGTAGATTATAGGGGGCGCTCTCTGCGGTACTCTGGATACATAAAAAGAAATGTAACTTTTTTGTGCCTTAGTATAATTATATTTTTATTGAAAATATCAGTTTTTCCGTAATTTTTAAGCAATAAAGGTATACTTTGTAAATGTCGCTCCGACTAACCGTTTTCGAGATATTTTCAATTACAATTTCTAATGCGCCGGTTTAAATTTTGATTTGTAAATGTGAAAAGTAGGCTTTGGTAAAAAAAATACAATGAAAGCACTTTGAAACCTCATTTATGTCAAAGTTTATTTTCATTTGTCAGCATTGTAGGTGTTTTAAAGGAGTTTTTGAAGATACTGTTATCAAAAATTAAAAAGGCCGCGACATAACTGTTTTCTAACGGAGACATGGTATGTTCATACGCACAATAAAATTTTAACAGACGGCGGTATTTGGAAATGTATCCAAATAGAAGGCAGCCAGATTTTAAAATTTTTAGAAGCCTATACGTCAGACGGGGAGAAACAGGATCCTTGCGTCCAAAACGTAATAGTAGAGGATCCTGTTTCTCCCAGTCTGTCGTATAGGCTTCTGAAAATTTTAAAATCTGGCTGCCTTCTATTTGGATACATTTCTAAATATCGCCGATGTGTTAAATGCCATGGTAAACTTTTCTTGTGCGTATAAACATACCATGTCTCGCATTTCTCCGTTAGAAAACAGTTATGTCGCGGCATTTTTGGTTTAATTTTTGTTAACAGTATCTTCAAAAACTCCTTAAAAACACCCACAATGCTGACAAATGAAAATAAACTTTGACAGAAATGAGGTTTCAAAGTGCTTTCATTCTATTTGTTTTTACCAAAGCCTACTGTGACAAATTTCAGATTTACAAATCAAAATTTAAACGGGCTCATTAGAAATTGTAATTGAAAATATCTCGAAAACGGTTAGTCGGAGCGACATTTACAAAGTAAACCTTTATTGCTTAAAAATGACGGAAAACATAATTATACTAAGGCCCAAGAAAGTTACACTTCTTTTTATGTATCCAGAGTACCGCAAAGAGCGCCCCCTACAATCTACATCAAAATTATTAATAAATTCAAATTCCTTTCCCCAAAATAACCCTAGTCAGAAAATTTTGTGCAAAAATATTGATTCAGAAATAAGTTATTTAGGAAAATTGAAAATTAAGTTTTTACTTGGACACCCTGTATCTCGGTTATTACCAGCTATTGAACAAAACTAAGTATGGTCAAATCGCAGTATTTTTACCCAAGGAATCTGCAGTTTTCCTGTGTACCATTAGTTATGGGCCACCCTGTATACATAAAATTAGTCGAACCGTATATAAGGATTTTGCTGAAAAATTTTTTTTTCCGAAAGTATATACCTAACACATAAATATTTAAATAATTTGCTGGATTTTCTCCAATCTTCTCATGTTTGGAAATTAATATCTTCACTTGTACTGATCGGATCAATGTCGGTCTTTTTTTATTTTGCACTTTGTTACGTTAGCTTTCAAAGTGCATTAAAAAGAAAATTATCATTGTGAACAAAAGAAAAATAATAAGAATTTAATTGTTTAAATAGTTTTAACATGCTGTTAACCCATCTTAAATTAATTTTAAAAAATATTATTTTGTTCTTTATCCTCTTATCAACAAAATGCATTTTACGAGATAGTGGCACCTCTTTTAGTTCGGAAGTTATTAAATATGACAATCGCAGCGGCACGGGTCGAAGCGCGTCAAAACTTACAAATATTTCTATTATTTTGTTCCAAAGATCAGAAGCGTGCATTGCTTATCTCATTTTTATAAGC
Source organism: Barypeithes pellucidus (assembly GCA_963991005.1). Classification (NCBI taxonomy): domain Eukaryota; kingdom Metazoa; phylum Arthropoda; class Insecta; order Coleoptera; family Curculionidae; genus Barypeithes; species Barypeithes pellucidus. The sequence goes on from OZ022556.1 coordinate 94,681,812, forward strand.
GTACTGTTTTTATATAAAGTTATACGTGAAGTTCTGATAACCATCAAAGTGTTTCAGTGTTTCGAAAATTCGAAGGGATCGATGTTGTAATCCTTTCGATCTGTCTCGTCATCGAAAAGTTTTGAAGCATTATTTAGTAGCTCTTAACTTACCAGTAACAGATGAGTCCCTTAAACAAAGAATCTGTAGTTATTACCGTACCTACTTAAGTTTCTGAACTACACAAAGATTGTGAGAAGAAGGTAAATTTTACTGTAAATAATTAGTGTTGTGATCGCTTGAACGAAGAACCGCTTGATTACTCGATTATTGAAATAACCGGCATCACTCGATTATTAAAAAAACCGCTCGAGTTATCTATTCAGGCGTAACCGTCGCTCGTCACTTATTATTTTTTACTCCAGCTTACTTAGCTTCGCTTGACGCCGACGGAAATGTAACGCTGTAGTGTGATCGAGTTTAAAAACTGCTCCAATATTCGAATAGTTTTTCGCTCGATAGGAAATACTCTAGTTATACATTCAGGCGAAAAAGCGAAAAATATCTCCTGTCACTTGATACCCGACCTTCATTCTACGCGCCTCGCGATCCGAAATATGTCGATTGGCGACGTTCGAGTTTGACTCTGAGCAGGTACACGACATACGTCTTTCTTAAAGGCACATAAACGAGAAGGTGCATATAAAAAAGTATGCCAGATCCCTCCCCGGGGTCATCGCGACATGGATTTTGTAAAGTTTTGTTTTACCCGGCTAGCCAGCGGCGTAGTTTAGCTCTCCTATTGTAAATATTAAAAAATTAAAGGATATAATTTAAAATTTTTTATTTACTATCAACTCGAGAAAACTTCTCAAAAATAACATAATAATAGAAATTGGTAATGAAAAATAAAAAAAACCAACGAAATCGTTAACAAAATGTATAGAAAAATTCGTTGGTAATCTTATAGTAAACATTTTTAAATCTAAACAGGAACTTTTTATTATTAAACTCATGAAGACTTCTTAAAAATAACATGCATTATAGAACATGTTAATGGAAAATAAGGAAACGAGGAGCAATATAGATATCGACAAATTTTTTGGTCACCAGAAGTAAACATTCTTATATTTAAACAGGAACTTTTTGGTAATTATAAACATGAATTTAACAAAATAATCACCTATTTTCTTATTTTGCCAGTCGCTTAACTAAGCCTAAATTTTTGAAGGGCACACAGTAGGGCACCTGATCATTTAAAATGGAAGAATTTGACAAGCCATTTTAAATATCTACTTATTTTATGCTCGTAGATTGAGAAAGATGTGAAGACAAATAACTCTTAGTAATACTTTTTGTTTTAAAAAAGCACAAGAATAAACCCGAATAATAAATACATATTTGGGTGATTCACTTGATTATTAAAATCGCTCGAGTATTAAAATCATCGGTTTTTTCCAACACAATAAATAATGCATTTTAAGCAAATTGATTGAGTCTGTGCAACAACCGTTTAGGCCATGTTGCATAACATAATTTGTACCTTTTTAAATGTTCTGTTGACTCATATTTTTGTCCGTTTTTGGAATAAAAATATTTATGGTTCATACTACATGGAGGTCGATTGTGATCTGATACGCTTCGATTCGTCGCACGCTGCGCGCATGTGCAAGTCGCGCGATGCGTGACTTGCGCTCGAGGACATTTAATAACTTCCGAACTAAAAGAGGTGCCACTTTCTCGTAAAATGGGTTTTGTAGATAACGAAATAACAGCTTATTAATTCGGACGTGCATTTTGAATATTCCATAATTAATTATGATAGGTGATAGGTGTAGGTGCACAACTTTTAAAAATATCGGTATCGTTTACATACTTTTTAGTTTTAAATAAACAAAATATAGGAAGGTTCTTATCTGGTTGCTGTTGTATTCTTACTGTAAATTGACCTTTTTTCTCAGGGCCAGAGTCCTTATAAACTTACCAAAACAATCCCAGAGCTTTACGTATATAAAGAACGTAACAAAAAGGTCAGGCTAGACATAAACACGTTGCTTTTTTAGGTACCTTCATAAATAATAACGGTGTAATTTACTAAAAGGAAACCTCATAATATAAAGGCCCCTTTGTTTTCTTACGTCTTATTACTAAACTTAGCTTGTTTGTGGTATAAATAAGTAGATTTAAGTAGATAATTATCTAGGTATTGTCTGCAGAGTTTGCGCTTATTTCTAATTAAATGGCTGTGGGGGTTGATAAGGAACTGGTGAATTATAATAAATGCTTGAACTGTATATATACTAACTAGTAACTAGAAATAGCAAATTACATACAAGCAAGTGGGAATTTAATTATAATAAATATACTATTATGTATGTGACAACATTGGCAACACCAGAATCTTTTTTGCCCTCATTCCTTTCGTAGCTACAGATAAACTTGTCAACGTGCATATTTTGAATTATACAGAGTGTTATGGAAATGACGTATTATATTTAAACCGGCAATTCCTGAGATGAATACAAATTGAAGAAAAATATCCTTAAATGGCGTTTTCAATTCATTCAGCGGTAAAAATGACCTGACGTTAAACCAGAAAGACACCCGTGCTGCACTGCGATACATGTAAACAAGCCACGAATTCTGGCCGATGTTGTCAGAATTACACCTTACACTCTTTAAGTTTGAAATACGCAACTACGTAACTAGGTCAAATGTCAATGACCTCTTGACTTTTGAGTGATTGACTGACTGATTTTTTAATGTAATTTTATTTAGGCCACACACATACACTTACCTTGTCGGTCTTATTAAAAAATTAGTGTCCATTTCTATAAAAACTTATACAGCGTTTTGTAAAGAAACCGGCACATCACATAACCATAATCGCAAAACTTCACATGAACACTTGCCATAAAACTGCACAAATTCACTTGGAGCCATCGTTTTTATTAACATTGGCTTGTCTCGCCTAGATTTGTATGAACTTTTGTTTTAATTAAAAAACACATTGTAAAATATAAATAACATTTCTTTGAATTAAAAATGACATCTGAACTGAAACATTTAAAACACGAGCTGTCAAAAAGTAGAGATGTACTATTGCAATGCGTGTTTTTCCGGTAGATTCCAGCGCATTCGCCAAAAAAATTTGAAATAAATAATTATAATAATCTACAGCACTTATTTATTGTTTTCCTTCACTGCTGTAGATACTAATAAAGATTAAAAAACTTATTAATCGCTGCTCTGGTGCTCTTTTTCATTCGAAAAGTTTTAAAAAAATTACACCGATCGTTTCACAGCGGGATTTTAAAACCAAAGATTAGCCATCTCTACTATAAATCGACAGAAGGTTAGAAGTTGACATTTGCTTGACAACAAGATATTCCTCTGCGGCTTCGCGCGAAAGGGTTTTTTCGGGATATTTAATCAACTGTAACAGTGCGAATAAGTGTGAAAATGTTTAGTACATACTGAAAAATCAAGTCGAAGGCATATTAGAAAATGTTCCTTTAGTAAGAGACTGGAAATCGCAAGGTCATCGGATCTTACTCCATGCAATTTTTTTCTATGGGGTACGATGATAAAGAAATAGTTTATAAAGTCGAAGATATGGATCAGTTGCGATATAAGATATTGGATGCAGCAGATAAAATAATTGCTGAACGTTATAGTTTATAAAGGGCCAATTTGTGTCTTTGTTATTTTGTTATTTATTTGTGTGTTTATTAAAGAATGCATTAGTGTGTCGCGATTTTGTGTGACAAGGCCTATCTTCAAAAAACTAATTTGAAACATGTATGTGTTTCTTTAAGTGATTTATGGTAATTTGTACAGTGTTTCACTATGTGTTTCGTGTCTCTGACGATATACAGGGTCATGTTATGAGATTGGAAGAAAAACGCCGAAGGGGTTTTAGTGGGGTATAAGCTTTACCCACTAAAACCAAAAAAACTGAAGATGTATGTGCCCTGGATTACTTGCTAGTGTACTGGCACCTGGATTCAGTTCTATTTGGATACTAGGTAGCTAAATATTTATTTTTATAAGAATCTAAGGTTTTACACTAACAATTTGGCAACATTGCGCCAGAACATCTGTTTATTATACAGCTGCTCAATGTAATATGACTGTGCCGAGGAGTGACCTGTGGGTTTATGGGTGAATTACCCCACTTTTCAAACGTTCGATTTGAAAAAAAATATGTAACGCTTCTATAGGACACCCCAGGAGTCACCCATTTAAATATAATACGCCATTTCCATAACACCCTGTATTACTATCGATAGTACGATAAATACTATCGACAGCGATAGTATCGATCGTCACTATCAATACTAGCGATAGTCGTTATCGATACTTCCCCACCTCTAGTGAGGGCGCAGTCGAGGACGAACTTCATTCTGGCTTAACTGAAAAGTAGGATATAGGTACGGTCGCTACTCTGTTAATTTTTAATCTTGAACCTGGCTTCCTGCATCCAGACATTAAAGTTCTCAGACTTATTCATATTTTATTTACAGGCCCCCGTAGCTATTCGGGAATTACTGGAAACGTCGCTCTCATGGGAATTCGACATTTTTAAATTGGAAGACTTGACACGGAAGAGACCGCTGCAGCATATCGGTATGAACCTCTTCAATCACTTTGACGTTTGCAGTGCCCTAAACTGCGACGAGAAGACATTGAACAATTGGCTTACCGTCATCGAGGCGAATTATCATGCGGAAAATTCTTATCACAATTCCACGCATGCCGCTGATGTGATGCAGGTAAGATATATAGTTTATTTTTTATTCTCTTATCGAATTTCAATAGAACTGAAAATCCACTTTTAAAGTATAAGTAAATATATTATTTCTCTCTGTAGAATCCCCCATCCATCTTTTTTTATCTTCTGTTTATGTTTTCATTCAGGTAACCAGTTTGGTATGTCTTTGTTAGGAAAAACAAATAATCTACTGACGTGACTCTAAAGTAGTCTAAAGTCTACAATTTTATCCAGTTTTTACAACATATATATAAACAGTATATTGCTAATACCATCTGTAATCATATCCCCGCTGTGGGCATCGAAGGGGGCGTTGTGAGTTTGCGCAGTTCGGAAATTTCCTTGTGAAAGTAAACATTCGACAGGACTGGATTTCAACTTTTTTAATGTAAATGAAAATTTCGATTAGTTCGATTTAAGACCGCGTTCCATGCATACGATTTTTGACGATATAATGATCCGACGGTGCCCTGATTGGTGTAAACTTTTGGTGCGAAATTCCGTCCGAATATTTGTAACAATCAACACGATGAGCTTTATTTTAACTTTCATCCGACGTCGTATGTTTCTTAACCTAACTTTTTTTTTAAACCAAAAATTAAGAATAAATGACTATAATTGACTATTTTGGAAATTATGATCAGCTACTAGTGCACCAAATTAAAAATACATTAATTTTAAGGTTAGGCGTAGTGACCACATATATATTATATTGTATACGAGTGACACTCTCTTCTTTTTTTTACAAGCTTTTTAGTGAAATTCGGTTCCGAAGATCGGATAATGTGATAAGCAAAATATTTTCGTACATTGTACATACCTGAAATACTTCTTTATACCTGGAATTGATCCACGACTTTTGCAAAAAAGCACCATGTACTTGTGTCCTTTCATCTTAATCAAAATAAGCCACTAACCTACCAAACAGCGAATCGAAATTTCCGCCCTATTGCTCAAACTCAATAGGCCCGCGCCATTTCCCATAGCGGGGACGGACACTTTTTGTATTTTGGAACGTTCGCATTGGCAATATATTGTTTATATATATGTAGTTTTTACGGCAGAATTGGCACAGTCTTACCATATTGACTTAAGAATTACTATTTCTTTCCACAAACAATAATAAAATTTAACACACAAACACTGAAAAACAACAAAGAATTTTATTTAACAATAACGACAAATATGACAGTTGTTAATCTGGTAGTGTCAAACGTGAAAGCAGGTATGAATTTTTACTACCGATAAAATACATTCTGTAAATTATATTAAAAGTACTCAATAAACTCCTGAAATTAGGGTCCTATATAATTTGAGTTAAGATTCACCATTAATTTCTATCTTCATCTAGTCATCGGAACCTTTTTTCCAACAATATATAAATATTCTAGTATTTTTATATATTTGGTTTCCTATAGAAAACATGTATGCCGTTTCAAACCCTAATGCGGGCTTATCGCCCTGAATTTTTCATTTGGTTTAAGACCAGTTACGACCCTAACTCAATCCTCTTGTGCAATTTAAGTGCTGAATTATTGAATAAAGTTAATCGAACTTTCAGTTTTCGGCACGAAAATTCGTTTTTCAATGTCTCAAAGCCACTGATGGCTGGTTTTATTTTGGAATATGGCTGGTAGTCAGGTAAGATGTAACATATACGAAAATCCTGAGAAGTATATGCTTTAATCTGGCATGTACCGGAAACAGAAATTTGTTTTGGAGTGGGGGTCATACAGTAATACATTGCCGCGTTAGTCAAAACAGTATACAGGGTACCAACTATTTGAACACTATGGGTATCTTTTGAACGGTAATATTTATGAAGTTCGTTAAATTAGAGAAAATGTACAGTTTTTAAAGCTTCCTCAGAATCCCCTATCAACGTTGCCGAATTGTTTTTGATTCGTCAGATACAGGGCGATTTGTTAAAAACGTCTAAAACTAATTTCTTTAATAACTCGAAAGCTTTTGATTTTTGAAAAACGCTCTTTAAATAAAAGCTTAATATTTTTTTCCTATAAAATGGCGTTATCAGTTTCTTTATGTCATTTTTTATAACTTAGATATCATGGTCAACTTCCTTTTTTTAAATACAAACCTGGATTTTTATTTTATTTTTTGATTGTATTTTTTTACCCCAAATACAATGATGTATCACTCAATGACTTTTACCTTCGCTTCGGCACAAATTATACATCATCAGAAAAATTTTGAGAATTTTCTCATTACGGACCTGATTTTTTGAAATAATAAATACATGATATTTTCATTTGATTTGACTATAATTGAGATAAAATTATAACTAGTAAAAATCTTTCCTTCTTAAAACTAATATTGACCAGATTTCACCTAAGATCGACGATACTAAAAATAGGTACAAATTCAAATATTCAACCACTTATGAATAATAACTAAATTTTATTTTATTAATATCATTTCATTAAATGCTCGAAATGGCCTCCTTGATTTTCAATACAATGATTGGTTCTTTTCTCCATTTCTTCAATAGCGTGTCACACCATCGGATGTAACCGTTTGGAAGGCATCGATTATACGTCTCTGAAGTTCGTGGATATTATTACATGAGGTATAATATACTTTGTTCTGCAATGTTCCCCACAACAAATAATCCAGCGGATTAAGGCATGGGGATCGAGGTGGACACGGAACAAGCCCGCCAATGGCACTTCATCTAAACAATGTTCTAAATCTTAATGTAGTAAATTTAAGTATCTTACGCTATTCAGATTGTTTTCGAGAAAAATTGGCCCGATTACCCTATCCGCAACTAGCCCACACCATAAATTTATTTTAAATCGCACCTGAGGTCTAATTTCTTGAACAAAATGGGTTTTTTCTGTCGCCAAATAATACTTATTTGTTCCATTAAATATACCGCAGTTGGTGAAGTTAGTCTCGTCACTCCATAGAATTGATTGATACAACTCTGGATTAGCATTTTTAGTGCGAAACCACTCGGAAAATCTAAGTCGCCTTTCGTGGCCCCCTGCATGAAGCTGCTGTACAGAATGAAATTTATAGTCATGGAACTTCTGTTTTTCAGGATTTTCTTTACTCCTGCAGAAGTTATACAACATTCTCTTGCTATCTTGGTACCGTCGAGTTTTCAGGATTAATATTAATTTGAGCCATCACATTAATCTCGTTTGTATTCGGTTCTAAATGATATTTATTTCTTTTCTTAAAAACACTACCTTCTTCTACCATGCACTTGCTAATTCGTTGAAATATCAGTCTCGAAGGTTGAATTCTCTCGGGGTATGAAATAAAATATTTTCTCTGCGCTAAGAACGAATTTCGAAAATTTCTAATGTAAACTTCGTACATATCACGGTTTTCCCCAACTGAAAACTTAACCATTGTTACAATTAAATAAAAATAACGTTTAGTTAAAAGCCGAGCTCTGGGTTTGACAAAAATGACAAAATTTGTTTCACTTCCTGGCTGTGGCAACTTGATTTAAAGTAAATAAAAATATTTTCATTCATTTTGCTAAACTTTTATAACATCAAGGAGGCCATTTCGAGCATTTAATCAAATGATATTAATAAAATAAAATTTAGTTATTATTCATAAGCGGTTGAATATTTGAATTTGTACCTATTTTTAGTTTCGTCGATCTTAGGTGAAATCTGGTCAATATTAGTTTTAAGAAGAAAAGATGTTTACTAGTTATGATTGTATCTTAATTATAGCTAAATCAAATAAAAATATCATGTATTTATTATTTCACAAAATCAGGTCCGTACTGAGAATATTCTCAAAATTTTCCTGATATGTATAATTTGTACCGAAACTGAGTTAAATGCCATTGAGTGATACATCATTGTATTTGGGGTAAACAATACAATAAAAAAATAAAATAAAAAATCCAGGTCCGTATTTAAAAAAATGAAGTTGACCGTGATATCTAAGGTATAAAAAATGACGTAAAGAAACTAATAACGCCATTTTATAGAAAAGAAAAAATATAAAGCTTTTATTTAAAGACCGTTTTTTTAAAATCAAAAGCTTTCGAGTTATTACAGAAATTAGTTTTAGACGTTTTTAACAAATCGCCCTGTATCTCACGAATCAAAAACAATGCCGCAACGTCGATGCGGGATTCTAAAAAAGCTGTAAAAACTGCACATTTTCTCTAATGTAACCAACTTCGTAAATATTACCGCTGAAAAGATACCCATAATGTTCAATTAAATGGTTGCCAATTAAATAGTTGCCACCCTGTATATCTTATTTTTCGTGTTTCTATACTACTAGATGAAGACCGGATCAATTATTATTTTAGTTACTAGTTATAATATATTTTTTTAGGCAACGGCAGGTTTTCTAGAAAAAGAACGGATGAAATCAATAATGGAACCCTTGGACGAAGCAACAAGCCTGATCGCCGCCGCAGCACACGACCTAGACCATCCGGGAAAATCCAGTGCATTCTTGTCGAATTCGAATAATCCTCTAGCTGTTTTATATAATGACGTCACAGTTCTAGAGTCCCATCATGCGGCACTAACTTTTAAACTAACTTTAGGTAAAACATGACTATTATAAGCACATATTAGGGAGTCTAACCGGATAGTTCAAGCTCAAGTACTATAGTATATTCGAAACCAAGAGTCAGTAAATGTAAACAGTAGGTGACGTGTCATCGGCGATCGATACTGGAAATCCTGCATTACGATTGGTTAATCAGCAGGGGCGGCTCGTGACCTATGATGAAATTATTTTTAAAATTTTATTTTTAGGCGTTTTAAATGTAGAAAGAAAAGAAGTAATAAAGGAATGCGTTAGGTAAAACATATTTTTATTTATTTTTTAATTTTACACAAGAAAATAAAACTTTTGGAAAATAAGAAAGGTTTGCTTAGTGTGTATAGTGCTTAAACGTTAAATCCGTTCTTCGGTTCTTAATTGTAGAAAATTGATCAATAACAGCCTCATTAAAGTTTGGAATACTCTATCATATATTTAAATTTTAAACCTTCTTATAGTCCCTAGATTTTCCCTTTGTGGTCTGCGTTAAATTAATTTCGGGTTTAGGTCTTCCCGCATTCTTCACTTCAATTTTTTGCTCCAAACTCAAAGAGCTAAAGTTATTTTTTAAATAGTCCACCGTCAAACTATAAATATAATATTAAAATATTAACACAACGACGCGGCCCACACTAAAATTTTGCGCCTTTTCCATGTTAAATTGCCATAGCCCCGCTATCCCCCGCTGTCTCCCGCCACCTTTTACTACAGAGAAACTGCATTATACCCCGCCTACTTAATCGCACGTGCGAGCAAGTCTCGTCATAATCTTTATCAACCTCGGCCGAGGCACGGTTGCCGGATCTAGAGCCTATAATATTCAGTTTGGTTGACGGTACGATAAAATATTAGGGAGGCTCGGACTGTATACGATAAATAATATTCAATGAATATAAATTAATATTTTTTTATTCGTTTTGGGGGTGCACGTCCGCATGTGTTCCTGTGGAAGAACTGCCACTGTTAATCAGCCATGAAATATCTAGTGTGGCGAACAAACAAATATACACAGAAAATCTTACCATTTATTAGTACGGTCTTGGTGAATATTACGAATCACGTGCATTTATTTACGTGTACTGACTCTCGGTTTTGATTAGAGTATAGATAACTAAACTGGGCAACAAAAAGATCAGCAACCCTTCCCAAGTAACACGGATTGTCCAAAAAAAATTTTCAATTCTTATCATTGGCAGGGATAATGTTGCGATAACCCCAACATTGCAGTAATCCGGCTTTTAAAATCTGCAGCTCTTTGATTTTCATTTGCATCTGTAATAACCTTAAGCGGCATAATTTTACAACTAAATTTTCCAACGTTACTAGTTTGTTTTCAAACAAACTAAATATTATACAGCGTGTCTTCGGAAGTTCTTACCAAATGGGAAACTTTTTAATTATTAACTCTACGAAAAAAAGTGCCTTCCTAAAAAGTCCTGCTTGGGGAGAAAATAAATTTGCACAAATATTTGTATGTTGGACATACAGGGTGGCTTCAAAAAGTACCGGTTTTAAAATTTATAAAAGACGTCGGCTATATTTACAAAACTAAAAACTTGGAGAGTGCATGTTTAAAGGCTAACAGACTATAACAATTACACAATAAAAACTCTACTTTAGAGAATTACTTTTATGACGGATAAAATTTAGTTCACTAATTTCTATGAGGTGGCCAATTTCTAATTCCCCAATAACAAATAAAACTAAATGACTCCAAAAATAATCTAGGTCTCCACATGGCCCCCGTCTTTTTGCATACAAATGATTATCCTTCTAGAAAATTCTGACACAGCATTTCTGATCATATGAGGAGTGACTAGCCGGATACACTGCCTTATAGTTTCTTCTAGGTGATCAATATCACGGAATGGTCTGTGCTTGTACACCAATTGCTTCAAATGACCCCACAAGAAAAAATCTAGGGGTGTAATGTCCGGTGACCTAGGTGGCCAGGGTACTTCTGAACGGCGTCCTATCCATCTTGGTGGAAAAGTTCTATCCAAAAATTCGTTGACCCTGGCTGCGCTGTGACAAGGAGCTCCATCATGCTGATACCAAACAGCCTGTCGCGCGTTTAATGGCAGGCCGTTAATAAATATAAAAATTTCGGTTCTTAGGAAATTTTAGTAAATCTCACTATTAATATTTTGATGAAAAAAATATGGATCCACTATTTGATTATTTAAAATACCGCACCAAACATTCGTTTTGAAATAGGTTTGGTCACGGTATTCGATTACGAAATTGGGGTTCCCATCGCTCCACCAACGACAATTCTGGGAACATACGACACCATTGGAAGTAAATGTTGCCTCGTCATTTGTACACACGCTCAAACCTGGAGATATGGAATCGCGTTTCATGTTCTGTGATGGGTTTCAAGGAGAAGTTGAAAACGACATTTTCTTTTCAAGGAGAATTTTATTCACTGACGAGGCAACATTTACTTCCAATGGTGTCGTATGTTCTCAGAATTGTCGTTGGTGGAGCGATGTGAACCCCAATTTAAATTTCCTAAGAACCGAAATTTTTATATTTATTAACGGCCTGCCATTAAACGCGCGACAGGCTATTTGGTATCAGCATGATGGAGCTCCTTGTCACAGCGCAGCCAGGGTCAACGAATTTTTGGATAGAACTTTTCCACAAAGATGGATAGGACGCCGTTCAGAAGTACCCTGGCTACCTAGGTCATCGGACATTACACCCTTAGATTTTTTCTTGTGGGGTCATTTGAAGCAATTGGTGTACAAGCACAGACCATTCCGTGATATTGATCACCTAGAAGAAACTATAAGGCAGTGTATCCGGCTAGTCACTCCTCATATGATCAGAAACGCTATGTCAGAGTTTTCTAGAAGGAGAATCATTTGTATGCAAAAAGACAGGGGCCATGTGGAGACCTAGATTATTTTTGGAGTCATTTAGTTTTATTTGTTATTGGGAAATTAGAAATTGGCCACCTCATAGAAATAAGTGAACTAATTTTTATCCGTCATAAAAGTAATTCTTTTAAGTAGAGTTTTTATTGTGTAATTGTTATAGTCTGTTAGCCTTTAAACATGCACTCTCCAAGTTTTTAGTTTTGTAAATATAGCCGACGTCTTTTATAAATTTTAAACCCGGTACTTTTTGAAGCCACCTTGTATGTCCAACATATAAATATTCTTGTATAAATTTATTTTCTCACCAAGCAGGACTTTTTAGGAAGAGTTAATAATTAAAAAGTTTCCCATTTGGTAAGAACTTCCGAAGTTGTATTTAAATGCCATTTTTATTGCCAAACTACAGCTGGAAGTAATAGTCATAATTTTTTGTTGGATAATACCATTATTTTGAAAAAAATGCTATTTTATGGACAATGCCATTAGGTCATAATATTTGGCTGTAAAGTTGACTTTACTGCTAACAAATGGAAATCCAACAACACCATACAATAATGTAATAAATTATAGGCCAAAAAGTGGTAAATATTCCTTCAAAATAACTGGATAATTAACCGCCATGTCTTATGTTGACGGCCATTTATTTCGTATAACATTGGGACAGGAGAATAAAAGAGAACATCGGCCATTTTAAGAAAATTGATAATTTTTATTTGTTCTTTTAAAAACAACAATATTAACGTATAAAAATTAGCACATCTAACTTTTAATTAGACAAACTATGTTCAGGAATATTTTTAATGCATTTTTATTTTAAATATATAATTTTAAATTATTACAAAATTTATTGAATTTTCTAAAATATAGGAAATAAATTAAGTCAGTGAAGAGAGAAGAGCTACCGTACCCATATTTAACGATAAAACATAACACATTAATTTTGTTGTCCGAGAAGTTCGAATAACACCCATAAATAATATCGCCTATAAATAACTAATATTATACCACCATTATGCTTCGTGGACCATCCAAATCTATATAGAAATCTAAATATTGGGGTGCCCTAACCTAAAAAAAAAAATCTGCAGCCATATTTGTTGTAAAATCCATTTAAAAGTCGGAAAATGTTGTACCATTTCGGCTGTCACAGCGTTTTAAGAACGTCATAAGAGTGTCTAGGTAGCTTTCTGTAAAAGCTAAAATGCTCTAAATTTAGCTGGAATAACGTTGCCACAGCCTATTTGAAGCCTTTGGTGTTACTTGAGTTACCTTACCTTAACACCGTCCAAATCTCCATAAGAAATTTAAAAATCACTCTCCCTGTGACGTCACTGCGCGCGGCAGACGAAATTAGAACGATTAGATATATTCTTACCTTTAGTTATTTTATCATAGTTGACGTCAGATATGAGACACTAATCGGTGTCCTTTTAACTAAAAATATGTTTCCTTCCTTTTCAGGAGATGAACGAGTAAATATATTCAAGAACTTAGACAGGGATACCTACAAACTTGCCAGACATAACGTTATAGATATGATTCTAGCAACAGAAATGACAAAGCATTTTGAACACTTAGCCAAATTTGTAAATGTATTTTGTGCCAGAGGATCGGCAGATTTTGAGGTAAACATCAACCTTGTTAAAATTTGCAATACCTACTATAAATGGTGCATCAATCATTCATGCAAAATATCATAGGTATGTCACAAAAAGGGAATACGTGGAACTTTTTACGCAAATAACTCACACAGTTTAGAATGGTACGACAAACATCGGACATTTTGTAAATGGGAAATAGCTTGTCACATATTAGACGCATTGTGATATTTTGCAGTTGTATGGACATTGCGAAAAACTATTTAACTTTGTGACATATGACATTTTGCACGAACACCAACGATATTGGCATAGGGAGATAAATTCAAGAGGAACCATCCATTCTAAAAATTTGACTGCTCATCGTTTAGAAAACGCGTCTCATGGCGGACCAAAAAAAAAGTGACCACATTATTCTTTTCTGAAAAACTTTATTGTTTATAATCATTTTCTTCAGAAACATTTGGTCAGAATATTAATCATAAATGCTTAACCGAATGATATATCCAAACAGGTTTTTGTCCAGAATATAAGAATGTAAGTACCAATTATTAGGAAAAGAAAAAACTTATTTTTGCTACTTTGTTTAAATTGACTTCTTATTTTATCCTGCCCTGTATGATATTCTAATTCGATCTTGTAACTTTTAATTTCATTTTACCAGAACCTATACTTTTTAAAATATTTCCTGCAAATTTGGTTTAAAAATGATTTTAAACAATAAAGTTACTGAGAAAATAATAATGTGGTCACTTCTTTAGGCCCACCGTATAAATATAGAACGATAATATCCTGAAGAATATAAGTATGTCCACGGATGGGGTTTACAAGAGGACAAATGGACTAAAAATTGAAAGATACGAAAAAAGTCACTCTTAATAAACGTTTTTGCTTGTCTAGAAAATACGATTCATCATAAGAAACTTTTTTTATACAAAGTGTGTAAAAACTGCAAAAATGTTATTTTGCTTAAGAGTAAACATACTTTATTTTGAAAGATACGAAAAAAAGTCACTCTTAATGACTGTGTTTTCGGAGGTAATTACACTAGTGCTTAAAAATTTTCGATAATTTTGCATGAAAGCGTATTGCCTAAAAACAACAAGAGTTCATTTTCATATTTTACAAAATTTGAAAATGAACGAATGTTGTTTTTCAAAGGAAATACGCTTAAATGCAAAATTATCTGAGAATTTTTATGCACAAGTGTAATTTAGGGAGAAAATTACTCGAATAATGGTTAAAACAACTTTATATTACAACTTTTAAATAAAGAACTAAACAAATTAGTAATTATTAATAACGCAATTGTAATAATATTTAATATTTGAGTTTGTAGCTGGAAAATAAGATTTATTTTTTTAAACGTCAAAAAGTGTCATTATCTTTGTCAATAAACAATAAAAACTTGACGGGTTGTTTTCGATAGTTGGAGGGGTTGTTTTCGATGTAATTAATCGAAAACAACACCTCTAGCTTAATGTATGAGGGTAATTTTCTACACAACAATTCGAAGTAGACAATTCATTAAAAGGTTTACCTATGTACAAATTATTTCAAAAAAAGTATTCTCCGGTACACCTCTGACTGGTGAACCTAGTTAAAATAATAATGACACTTAAGGTGATAGGTACTTGTTGTCAATGTCTTTATTTAATGAAGTTATTATTTAAGTAGAAATGCTATCTACTGAACAAATAGTTTTTATAATACAATGTTATGGGGATGGTCAAGTTTCATACCGCTACGTCATGGAGCAATTTACCGAGAAATTTGTAGGAATCCCAATAACTAGGATGGGAATCTGCATTAAAAAGTTCAAGAGAACTGGTTCGGTTTTCGAGCTCAAAAAAAAAGAAGAAATACGACCATGATGATTATCATTCTTCTTTCTGTTCTTCATTCTGTTGAAGAAAATCCTATGACGTCCCTTAGAAATCGTGTTACTCAGTTGGAAGTTGTTAAAAAAGTCAAATTTAGAAGATCCTTAAAGCAAATTGTATCCGTATAAACCGCACTTTAATTAAAGATTGGAAGAGGGAGATGACGCGAAACGACTTGATTTTTGCCTGTGGATAGGAGACAAAATTTTAAGTGAAAATATTGATTTTTATAAATGTATCATGTTTTCTGATGAAAGTACATTTTCAACAAATGGGACCGTTGCAACCCAGCACGTTAGGTACTGGTCATTAGAAAATTCCGAATTCAGAATTATGACGAGAAGACAATATTTCACAAAAGTGTGCGTGCGATATCCATCCATGGCATTATAGGGCCATATTTTTTTAAAAACGAGAAATGGAAACATTTTTCAATGATGAACTCGAAAATCTACCATTAAATTTTCGACAAAATATGTATGTTCAGCAAGATTGTTGTCCAGCCCATTTCGCTCGTGAGGTTAGGGAATGGCTTGACTGCAGATTTGGCCCAAGGTGGATTGGCAAGAATGGCCCAGTTTTGTGGCCCCAAGAAGTCCCGACTTAACCTTGGCCGATATGTTTTTATAGGGCCGTTTAAAACAAATTGCTTTTGCCACCGCAATACCAAATGACATTGAAGTGCTGAAGGGCAGAATTATCCAGGCTGTCCAATCGATATCTCAGGAAGAAATTAGAAATTCTTTCACTTATTTGAGAAAGCAATTAGAAAAATGTGTCGAGTATGGGGGGTGGAGTTTTTGAATTATGAAATTTTTATCGTATTCTTTTCATGTTAATAAAAATGTTCGTATTATTATTATTATTATAATTACTTCATTAAATAAAGACATTAACAACAAGTATCACCTATTCATTATTCAAGTAAAAACGTTTATTAAGAGTGACTTTTTTTTGTATCTTTCAAAATAAAGTATCAAGTATGTTTACTCTTAAGCAAAATAACATTTTTGCAGTTTTTACCCATCCTGTATAAAAAAATTGAAGTTTCTTATGATGAATCGTATTTTCTAGACAAGCAAAAACGTTTATTAAGAGTGACTTTTTTCATATCGTTCAATTTTTAGTTCATTTGTCCTCTTGTAAACCCCATCCATGGACATATTGTATACATGTTTGCATTATTTCAGCAATCAGAGGAATACGCACCGATTTTAAACCAAGAAAACACCACTTTGGTCAAAAGAATGATGATCAAATGCTCCGACGTTTCGAATCCCACCCGGCCGCTTCGGCTATGCGTGGAATGGGCCCGAAGGATAGCCGAGGAATATTTCCAACAGACGGACGACGAAAAAACCCGTGGATTACCGGTTGTCATGCCGATGTTCGACAGGCAGTCGTGTTCGATACCAAAATCACAGATTGGTTTTGTCGATTATATTATTAATGATATGTTCGAAGCCTGGAATGGTTAGTCTTTATTTGAACAAAACCATTGTATTCCTAACAATTAAATAAAATTTACTTTGCCATTTAAGATTTTAAGGGTAACATCTACCGCTTCCAGGGGATAACCCAGCGAAGGCTGTAACCATTCTTTAAAAGTATCTCCGTTCATAATAAAATTTACACCCTATATACAGGGTGTTACAAATTCGGCCACCATTGGAATTTCGGAAACGGTAAGAGATACGAAGTCAGTTAAATTGGGGCAAAGTTGCGTAATTATTGGTCCAACAATATGCCGCAAAGAACCAAATATTATACAAGGACAAAATATTTGGGAAAATTTAAAATTTTGTGTTTCGATTTTTATTTTTTCTTCTTTCTTTCTTCGAAGGTGTGTCCGAAAATAAATTTAATTTTCTCATTGTTATTTTTTATTATCAGGTCTTTCATGCGACGTTTCATCTTTAGGTCATCATCATCAACTTAATTTATTTTAAATACGGGACTGGATTTTTTGTTTAAATTATAAAACAGGGCCGAAATCTACGTTCAGTCATATACAACACTTAGTAGTTTACCGACGTTTTGTTCCTTAAATTGACCATCTTCATAAAAATACCCCCTAGAAGTACGTTCCTGTAATTTACTTTCTTTTTAATTCGGTATAATTCGTAAATATAAAACTCAATGCTTCTTTTAAAAGACTTAAGGCTGGTTTTAAGAGCCAAATTTTATTTGTATTAATAAAATAAATTAATTGTGCTTACGCTAAGATCTGATGATACCATCCTGTGAAGAATATAAAGTGCCAATGAGAAAGTGAAATTTATTTATGGACATCTCTTCGAACAAAGTCCTTGTAATTATTTTTGATTTTCTTGCGGCATATTATTTTGTCCATAATTACCCAACTTTGACCCAATTTAATCGACTTCTTGTCTCTTACCGTTTTCCATATCCCAATGGTATGGACCGAATTTGTAACACCATGTATATTATATTTTTTTAAATGTCTTATTTTTTAGCATTCATTGACATGCCAGAGCTCCTAACCTACATGAGGCAGAACTACATAAGGTGGAAAGAGTTCGATGAACAGGGTCATACTACTTTAAGTGATATCCAGAAACTACAAGTTACCCTTCTAGCACCTATGGTATCTTCCAGTATTAAGTCTGACTAGCATAAGTTTTTTCGTAAGTATCAAGGAATTCTACAAAAGGTGGAACATACCGCTAGAGAGTGGAATATGAGAACCAATCACAAGCTGAAACCGCAACTTGTCAACTATAAGATATATCTACTATTTTGATAGGCATGACAAATTTCATCTAAGAAATATATTTTTCTCAAATATTCAGTGCCGATTTTAATGTACCACGCCCTAATATTGCTAAATTTGGTAAATAATTTATCATAACAGATACTAGAAAAACCGATGCGTTAAAGCGTAAATTCAGATAACTGGACAGAATATAAAATGAGGTTGTTGTTCATATAATTATAAAAAACCGCGATATCCAGGGTGCCAAAAATAAGAAGGGCCTGGTATGGTAATTGTTTGTTTATTTGTTTATACGTACTGTTTTGTTATTGTTAATAAATTATTTTGTTTCATGATTATTATTATAAAGGAATTTTAAAAATATTTATTTTCATTTTGATACTGCATTGAACTGTTTTTCAAATGTATGGAAAATACAGATCCGTATCCAGAAAATGCCATGAAGATGATTAAAACGGCTCGAAACGTAACTAAACGATAATGTGTGGTATATAATTGAATTAAGAATAAAAACAGGTCCTAAAATTTGATATTATAAAATCAGGGCCGTATTAGAAAAAACGAAGTTGATGATGATTGCTTGAATACGAAATGTCATATACAAAAAATTGTTGTGTAATCTTTGGGTTCCCTTGAGAATGTTTTGCTCTAACTTTAATATAACGCACGAAAAAGAATAAAATAAAAGAACCCAAAATTTCTGTTGTTTTAAAATAATTCAAAGCTTAAGAATCTTACCATAACCTTTTGTATGGCATATTATTGGTGATTTTCTTGCGATACTTTTTCCCTATTTAATGGGTTGTATCTGTTACCATTAACGACATCCACATACAGATTTTTTTTGATTTATGGGTACGAATTTTGGGACCCTCTAAGCTACCGGGCTCTAGGCGGCCGCCTAGTCAAGGGCAAATCCGGGGGGGGGGGGGGGTTATAACCCCCATCCAAACAAATAATGGAGTACGAAAAATTACATAATATAAAGGTTGTTATGGAAACGACTTATTATATTTAAACCGGTAAATCCTGAGAGGAAAATAAATTGGAACCATTAAAACCATAATATACACTTTATATGAAATCTGAAAATTTACGTGGCAGCTACTGACGACGTTCGCAATCAATAATTTACTGAGGCAGTCTCAAGTCTCAAAAGAGGTCAGCGCATTGTAGGCGGTGTTGTCATATCGCAACAGACAATTGTAAACGCACGTGTTCAGTTTTTTGATAACAAGACGTCTTTGACCCGCGTTATCAGTTCTTTTCCAAACTTTTTAGATAATCCGTTTTATTACTAAATTCCATAAAAAAATAAAACACAAAAAGTATGTTCTGCAACAGAACCACCAGTAGATAATGTCACACAAATTTGAAATCACATTACAACTTTTATTATTTTGATGAATTATTTCACAACAGAAAAAAATCGGGTACTGCTACAACTAACGAAACGTTTATAATCGCATACATCAAGCACGTGGAACCCTCGGCAACGTCGTTCCAACAACGCATATCGACACATACTGAAGCAACGACACTGAAGGTTAAACATATCAATAAGCTCGCGGCGGTTATTCTAGCAAAGGCGAGACACGCGGTGTGATCTGGCTTCACTCTAGTTTACTCTAGTGACCTACATTGTCGCTAACTGAAACCAGATGGAGGGGCGCGACAGCATGTGAGCAAAAAGGCTTTTACCTTAGTATTTAGATATTCTATTAAAAAAAAAAGTATGTAGACTTTCTCTAGGACACCCAAGGATACATCCATTTAAATATAATAAGTCATTTCCATAACACCTTGTATACTTGTTTGACTAATGCGGCAGAGTTTTACTTATCGTAAAATTTCCTTGTATGACCCCAAACCGAAGTTCTGGATCCGCCCATGCACCCAAACCGCCTAATGGCGCTGCAAATATTAAACTTTTATTAATATTTCATTTTGTTTCAGGTCACAGTGTTGACATCGGTGACTTAAGACGTATTTTTACTCAAAGAACTTGAACCGCATTACCTGACTAAATAATAGCGCATATCTATAAAACAAATCCCCATATTTCTTGTATAAATATTAAATGTACATCTATTTATAAATGTATCTATTTTTACTAAAAATAAATATATTACCTTTTTGATTGTGCATGCTGGCCGTGCATTTATGTCTATTTATCTAATAAAATTATATTCTTTGATGAATATAATTCATACCATACACGTTATTGTTGCGTGTTTTTTATTTGTAAAAAGATTTTCGATGTGTACTGTTTTATTCTTCCTAAATTTTATGAAATAAATATTGTTTTTATAATATGTTTATTTTATTGCACCTAATGTTTGAATATTTTTTCTTGGAAGTGGAAAAATGTCTAAAGTATTACTACAATATTCCAGCTACACCACCAAAGTATTTATAGGTCTCAATATTTCCAAAACAACACACCTACAATACACATAGTAAAAGCCGTATTAGTCTGCAAATTTTATATTATACAGTCTTCAGTTCTACTCTTGCGGCCATTAAAATTACACCGAATCATATGAAGTACACCTTTCTCAATCAGCTGGCGCAGTTAGTATTACATTGCCAGAAATGGGTTATGCGGCATTTTAATTGCCATTGCCGCTGCAAGTCTGGGTAGAGATGGATTATTCTGTTATTTTGAACTCTTTATTATTTGGCCAAAGCAGCTATAAACAGCTAATGGCTATATAAATTAACTGGTACTTAAATTAGCAGTTCTCATTCTTTATTAAGCATATGTACCTATTGCTAATTCGTCGCAACTTTTTTGGGCTGCTATGTATATGTAGCAGTAGCTGCGTTAACTGGCAATCAAAACGAACAGGTTTGCCCATCTCTAATTCTAGGAGTATTTTAGGGATTTCGACAGTACCAACTGCTGTGCTGACTGTTGGCAATGCCCAAACTGATCGAGAACGGTTTACTGCGCATGAACACGTGCCATTATAATTGCCATTACAGGCGAAAGAGAAGAATTGCTGACTCTAATACGGCTTTTAGAAACGCCGCTCCATGGAAGGATTCGTTTCCCTTACTATACAGGGTTAGTCACAAATAATATAATTTTTTTATTTTAAATGAGAATACAAATTAGGCCTTCACCATTGGGATTTCGGAAACGGTAAGAGATCTGTTAAATTGGGGCAAAGGTGCTTAATTATGTGCCCAATAATACTCTGAAAAAAAAATAAATACAGGGATATTTGGAAGAGTCTAAAATTTTGCGTTCAGGTTTCTATTTTTTCCTGGCTTTGTTCGACGAGGTGTCCAAAAATAAATTTCACTTTCTCATTGCTACTTTTTATTCTCCACAAGATGGCATTATCAGATATTTCGTGCGACGTCTCGTTTTGTTCCTTAAATTGACCATCTTCAGTAAAATACCCCTGTAATTTTTTTTTTAACTCGATATAATTCGAAAATGTGAAACTCAATACCTCTGTTAGAAGTCTGAAGAGTCAAATTTTTACAATAAATTACTTGTACTTACGCTAAGAAGAAATTTTATACTACTATCAGTTTGAAATAAAAAAACAATAGTAGTACGTGATAACAATAACAATTAAAGATAGAAATAGCAATAATAATTTTAAAATCTTCAGTTCCTACGAAACAAAATAAATTACTGGAACGTATACTAGTGGTATTTTAATGAAGATGGTCAATTTAAGGAGCAAAATGTCGGAAAGCCAATAAGTATTTTGTATACCACTGAACGTCGATTTCGGTCCCCTTTCATAATTTAAACAAGAAAATCCAGGCACGTATCTAAAAAAATTAAGTTGATGATGCTGACCAAAAGACGAAACGTAGCATCAAAGTCGGGAAAAACTAAAAACCGTAACGCAAATTGTTTGATTTTTCCAAATATTTTGAAAGCCCCTGTATTTATTTTAGATTTTTTTGCGGCATATTATTTGGCCAATAATTTGGCAACTTACCGTTTCCGAAATCCCAATGTATGTATGTGTTGTAACACCCTGTATAAACTACGTTAATTAATTATCGATTATTCAATTCACTATCTAACCAATAAGCTGATGGTTTGTTAATAGTGAGTTTAGTGAGTGAGTTTTTGAATATTCTTTAATTAATTATCGTAGTGTATTTTTTGAGATTCAAATAATCACTTAAAAGATAAATTCAATGGAATAGGGGATTGCTGCTAAAAAACAATACGGTTTGATTCTAAATGTTTTTCTTGTAGAATAGAGGAGAGGAGGACCGACATATCCAACAATTTGGGTTTCTAAATACCTATAAGCAGTCGACCCAAACCACAGTAAATTTTTAAATAGGGTGGGTATATTTTAAAACTGGGGATACTTTTGGTGTCCCATATTCTCAGTTATGATTATGGAACACGGAAAATTCATATTTATTAGGTATTTATTTTAGTTCCAAATATAGGGTGTTTAATGATTTTTGTAGTATCACTGGTAAGAAAATTTCTGCAATAAGTTTTTAATTAAATACTTATTTAAATTTTATTTAATAAATTAATTTTATTTAATAAATTATTTTTATTATTTTTTATTGGACTCTAATATAGACAGGCATTATGTATGTATAAAAATATTAGCTTTATTTAGAACTTAATAAACATTAGCTTAAAATAAATACAAAGAAAAAGTAATAACAAAACTTAGGCGAGCTTAGTTGGTAGGGTGTTCAATTTTGGGTTCCGGCGTAGCTGCACTAACATTAGCTTTAGCTGGCCCAGTCTGTTGAATGGGCACAACTCGGTCAGTGTTCTTGGGTTTGTCAGACTTCTTAGGAGCGGTAACTGTTAGAATTCCGTCAGAAGACAGAGACGACACTACATCTTCGATGTCGTTATCACCGGGAAGGACATATCTTCGGACAAAATGTCTGGAGATGTATCCGTGTTCGTCTTGTTTTTCCTCGTGTTTACCTTCGACGACGATACTGTTTCCGGTGGTCTTTACTGTGATTTCATTCGGAGCGAATTGTTGGACATCTAGAATAACCTAAAATAAAAGAAAATAATTGTAGAATTAGTCGAAAAGTAAATCTGTTACTTGCTAGTGCTGATGTTGACGTTAAAATTAATTTACTATTGACGCAATTATGCCGACTAGGTACTGCCGAATCAGCTTCAGTTTATGAGATACTGATAAAAATTATTTATAAATACAGTGTGCGTAAATAGTTTGGAAACGGTTTAATAACTTCACAATTTATTGGCCGATTTAAATCAAATTTTGGACAGTTGTCTAAGTGGATCATATGCGCCGAATGACGATATTGGCGTTGTTGTCAGATGTTCAGTTTGTTGGAAGTCAAACGAATTTTAAGTTTTTATATGTACCACCCTGTATATTTCTCATTTGTAGGTTCTACGTTGCATTTTTTAATATTATATACTTGTTGCTAATATCAGTAGTTGCAGGAATAACAAAAGATGTTATTTTTTCATGAAATTGTGTTTTACTTACTTATTAACTAAAACACCAGTTCTCTGTTGATGTAAAGTCATAAAATCTGTCATTTTGACAAGTAAAAATGTCTTTAAATGATGGAATGAGGGAATTACAATTCTTATGATGAATGGATATAATATGATGATATTGGTAGTTCTTACGAAGAGGTTAATTTAAAGGTATTTAATGACTGTTCTAAAAACTGTTTGATGGACTGTGGAAATTATACAGATAGACGCCGATTATAATTAATAATTAAATTACATTCTACTCGTTATTTCGAAAACCACTGATATTAGGAACACATTCTATTATGTCAAAAGTGTAACAAATATAACGTAGAAACTATAAATAAAAAAATATATAGGGTATATTAAAACTTAAAACTAGTTTGATTTATGGAAAAACTAAATACATACTGTATAGTTGTACAAGCTGCTAATTCTTATTTCATATCATTTAACACAGATTTTTTCTTTAAAAATAAGTATAGCTTTAAAATTACGTAAATAATAATGGAAGTTAAAAAATAGAAAGCAAATTGGGAATAATGATAAAATATGGTAAGAAAACGGGAAACGAAGAAGCAATCCATTACAAAGGCTCAAATTGCAAGCGCAAACCCAAAGAAGCTAAAGTTTAAAATACCAATTTTTTTGTCAAATATTTTTAATATTTTTCTACTAAGAGGATTCGATCGCCCTAAAAATATTCCCATTTTAGCCATTCTCTTGACCCAAATTATAGAAAACTAAGCAAATCATTGCTTTTTCTTTAAAATAATATTTTTGTGGATAGAAGTTTAATTTTTTTTTCTGTGAGATTACGTCCCTGTATATAGAAATTTATAAATTATCAAAAACCAATTACCTCAAAGTTATCTTTTGATCGGCTTGTGCGTGTGTTGGCTGTAGGTTCTTGGTTAGTTTGGATCTCTGTTATTGTTGCTTTCTATTTTTTGAACAAAACAAAAAAACTGTTGTATTATATTGTCAAGATTTTTTGAGTTAGTTTCATAGTGCTCTTAGATAATTTTATTTTTCATAAATCTGTTAAAAGCCATAAGAACTTTTAAAAGTTTCAATATGTTTATACAATAGTTTTTATGATAGTAAAAAAAATTCTCTGATACGGAATATATAAATTTGCAGCAGCAATTTTAAGGGATATGTTTCCAACTAAATAACGAAAGGGAATTTACAATCAAAACAGGGATATTCATTCTTACCTGAAATTTATCTTTATCCTGCTGAATTGTCGATCCCGATTCCTGTCTCTGGAGGACGCTGGCAGTATTCCAGGGCCTAATGTAATTTCTGGTCAGAGAACTTCTCGGATATGTTCTGAAAATAAAATCGGAACTTTAAACATTTTTGTAAAAAAATCACTAAAACAATCGAGAACTAATGTTTATTTAGGTACCGTTATAACGCTCATATCTTATGCCATTACGTTACTATTTATATTGAAAATTGGACGACAGAATTTTATGTTCCTAGGTTGTAGAATTTTTTTCTACATTATTGTTATTTAATTACCAAATGGTTTTATAGATATCGTATACACTTGTATGCAGGCTGTTATAATAATGCATGCAATGCATTTTTAAAAAATATCTTGCAGTTAGTTTTTAAACTCTCAAGTTGATACTTGGAACGGGGACTTTGCGTAACCTATCATTCTATTATAAACATGTTTTTCCCCCAAAAAGAAAATAAAAATAAATTATTAAATTGGTTCCAATTTTCCATTATTACGTTGTGTTGGAAGTTGGAAGAGATGGCAAAGGTGCCAAGGAAACATCATTTTGCAACTTAAATATGAGCTGGATTCCATATTAAAATTCTTTTAAACAAAAAAAAAAACTTAAAAATACATACATACAATGACTTATTATATTTAAACCGGCAAATCCTGAGATGAAAATAAATCGAAGAAAAATATCCTTAAATAGCGCTTTGAATTATTGTACGAAATATACACTTTATTTGAAATCTGAAAATTTACGTGGCCGCTACTGAGGACATTCGCAATCAATAGTTTATTGAGGCGGTGTTGTCATATATTGCAACACAGAATTTTAAACGCACGTGTTCAGTTTTTGACAACAAGACGTCTTTGACCCGCGTTATCACTTCTTTTTCAAACTTTTTAGAAAAAAAATTCTACAATTTGAAGGTACATACTCTCTTATCTTCGATCTTATAATCCGTTTTATAATTAAATTCCATAAAAAATAAAACACAACAGAACCAACAATAGGTAATATCACACAAATTTGAAATCACATCACAATATTTCTTATTATGAATTATTTCACAACAGAAAAAAAATCGGGTAATGCTACAACAAACTAAACGTTTAAAATTCGTATACATCAAGCACGTGGAACCCTCGACAGCGTTATTCCAACCCCGAGTCTCGAAACATACTGAAGCAACGAGAGTCGCGCGCGGCAGGTATCCAAGCAAAGCAGAAACATGCGGTGTAATCTGACAACACTGTTAGTATACTCTAGTGACCCACAGTATTGCTAACCGAATCCAGATGGAACGGCGCGACAGTATGTGGATAAAAAGGGTTTTTACCTTAGTATTTAGATATTCGATTAAAAAAAAAGTATGTAGACTTTCTCTAGGACACCCTAGGAGTCACCCATTTAAATATAATAAGTCATTTCCATAACGCCCTGTATATTAGCTATACTTAGGTACGTCATTTTTTAAGTTATGTTAATGTTCTTTATTTCTATTTTAAAATAAGAGCCAGCCAGCTAGGAGTATCAAGAAAAAAGTTATAAAGGAATATTCAACTTTTGCGCATAATGGCCTTTACAACAAAGTGATAAATACGCCATTGTGCAATATCTTTATGTGAGAAGATGGATATTATTTACCTGAAAGAGTTAAGTAGATCGTCCCTTCTCAACCCACTCCCAAAATGCTGGTCCAAGAGACGTGATGGACGGTTAAACCAATCCTCTTCATCCCACCAATCGCGGTACATAAGTGGTACTACGGACATCTAGGAAACAAAAAAATGTACAGTATTGGATACGACTTAATGATTTCCTGGGTCGGTCCCATTGTGCCGATAAGAGCTTGGCAATAAACAAGTGAAGTATGAAGGGACGGACTAAGGAAAACAAGTAATGACATGATTATATTAATGTAATCAAATGAAATAACATTTTTTTTTAAATATTACTAGTCATATTTATTTACATTTATAATGTCATTCTATAGATAGTTCTGTTTCGCTATCGCTATCCTCATCAAAATTAATTATAATTGGATTAATTATACGATCCAGATACGAATTTTCTACAGTTATTACGTGACGGACTGAATTTTTCCAACTACCTGGGGGAATATCATTAAAGCATTTTCGTATTAATTCTACAACACTAGAACTTAAAGTCGGAGAAATATTTTCAGACCTAACCAGTGATTTTAACTGGTGCCACATATGCTCTATGGGGTTAAAAATGCAATAATAGGGTGGTAGCCGTAGCACTGTATGTCCAATTTCTTCTGCCAATGTGTCACAAACATATACTTTTTTTATACAAAATGTCTTTAAAACTTCTAAAAGATCACTTTTTTTATAACTTTCTTCAAAATATATATCATTCGCCGCCATGTAGTTCTGAATCTCCAATTTTGTATTATTTGAGCTTGAAGCTCTATGTAATTGGCGACTGTAATAGCTCGCATTGTCCATTACTATCACGCTATTCTGAGGAATGTTTGGTAAAAGGCAGTTCTTGAACCATTCCTCAAAAACTAACAAATTTTACCACAAAAAGATATTTAAATATAAATTAAGCAACCTAACCTATACCTGATGTGATTATATGTAATTATAATTATTACAATCCGGTCCTTTCCACATAATAAAAACAAATGGTCATAAATAATGGGATGGCCATAGGTACTTTTACTGCAGTCATTAAGTTATATCCATTTTTCATGAAACAATCTCTAAATATATATTTTCATATATTATAAGAGTTTACAAGGACTTAACAAACACATATCATTCGAATTCAGTGGCGTAACTACCGTCGGTCTGGCCGGTTAGATTGTCCGGGGCCCCGAACATCAGGGGGCCCCCAACACTGGTGAACGAAAAAGATTTTTTTTTAAATTGCTGTGTTGACTTTTTGTAGAATTGACACGATCAAATAAAAGTTTATAGTGAAAAAGCTGATTTTCCAGTTTTTCATATTCGTTATCTACCTTTTATATTTTTACGTTCCTTATGTACTCAATTTCAAATTTGCGCGCAATCGCGGGCATGTATATATTAGGTTTGTTCCAACACCCCATTTTTGTATCGTTCTAGAACCGTCACGAAACTGTTTGGATCGATTTTGTGCGCAGGCGTTAATTTTGCACTGTTTGTTGCTGATGCACAAGGGGAGCAAGGTTGGTACGTTTTTATGACCATTCTCTGTAAAAATCTCAGCTGATCCTGATCGCCCCCTCCGATCGTGTCTCAAAACCCAAATTGAGAAACTGAATTCTGTCAAGCAACTTGCGGATTTATTGATTATAGAAAATGTTGCTTTGTCGAGTTTTCAAGAAGTTTGCACAGCTCTGATTTTGTTTTTAACCATTCCCGGTTTTGAGACATTAGGAACCTCATGGGAAGGAAACGGGAACCCGTTAGATTCCCGTGACATTCCCGTCAAGTTCCCGCGGGAATGTAATAAATATATATGGCTGCAGCTTTCTTCAAATCAAGCCCAACATAAAATAGTCGTGTGGAACAAGAAAGCGGTACCTACTATCTCATCTCATTAAGAACATTTGTTGCAGCCAGCTTTTTGATTTGTTAAAAGGGATACATTTGAATAAAAATGGGGGGCCCACCACACAATTCTATTATCAAAAGGGGTCCACGACAAAATGTTTGAGAAACGGCGACTTAGAACAACGTGTACCAAGTTACGTCAAAAATAATCAAAATTCAATTTTTTTATTTCACTCTACCATAAATCATTTCGTGATATTTGACTAAAAATATGATTTATTTACAATACACATATTTCAGATATACTTTTGGCAAGCGCTTTTATTTTTCACCTAATGCTTCAAAATGTTTTATGTTAGTTCTATGAATAGATTTGATTATTCACTTAATATAAATAGGATCTGATAGATTGTAAAATCGCACCTACAAGTAAAATTTGCTCAATGATTGTATTGTTGTTTGAGCTAACTAGAACAAACTTAATGTTACCTTATAGGAGAATCCAGTTAACTCTACAGTTAACTAAGTTGATTTATATTATCACAAGAGAGGGAATTAATAGTATTTACCAAAGGTGCGACGAACTTATAAATGCAAGGGCTTCTGACCAGAGGGTTTGTAAGTCGTCCTTAGGGGATAAACATCTACTAATTCCCTCTATATCATAAATGTTAAGAACATTTTTTGTTTCATTTTATCATAGCAGACACTATCATTGCTAGGGAAATGCTTTACTTGTTGAGATAATCAAATGGAGAGGACTTCCCTTTCTTGGTAGTAGCATTCAATCTGAACTAGTATTTTCAAGAAGAATCAAGAACAAACCCGTTGCAGGCGAAACACTAGGATCTCAAAAAACTGTCCTAATTACAATGATTGACTAAAACCGGCAAACAGGGTAACTTAAAGCCTTTAGTTAAGTACAGAGTTTGACTGAAAAAATTCCGTTATTACAGGGAATGCCTGATACTCTTAGGCAAACTGTGTACCAAACGTAGAGTTACACTATTTGCCGGCAATAGGTACTTCTGGGAATGACGGATTTCACTAATTGACGCCGACATATATCATCTTACAAACTTGATAAGGAAATAAATGTTGGTTGCATGCTGGCAATAAAAAATAGTAATGACATGACAATGGATACACACATTTACTTGTAACATGTACATTTACACGTAACTTATTAATTTTAAGAAGCTATTTTAAAAAATCTTTACCTACCTTAAATGTTTTTATTTATATCACAGACACTTGCAAAAAAGTTCAGACTAAACTTTAAACTAAACTGAAATTAAGGCAAACAAACTCTAAATATATACCGATTATTTTATGATTCAGAGTCTCATCATCTACTCTCGACGAGATTTTCACCGAAAATAGAACCCTATTACAAATTTTAACGTTTTGCAATAAACGAAAATACCTATTGGAGACTTAAAAATTTTCGTTCTTTATATACGATGTTTTTTTAGTTTTAATTTTAGAATAGAATTATTTCAAAAATTATTTTTTTGGCTGTTGCGGTATATAGGTATGACACTTTACGAAGAAATATTTCAAAAATGGTCTTGTTTTGTAATCATTTTTTATGATCAAATACTAGCAGTATAAAAAAAATCGTTTAAGGCACTCTGGAAGTAGTACATGACATGTACGGATAAAGCGATACACGTTGGTTTCGTAACAGGTTATATTTGTTGGGAAACACGACCTCACGAAGGTCGTTCTACAAGGATATGACGTCCTCGTCCTCCAGATGAAAGAATCTCTAAACAATGCAGTTCGAAGAGTAGAGGAGAGCGAGGTCGGCCTGGACAGAGGGAGACATTGGACGGATTCAAATCTTCCAATGTATTATATTTTTTGTTCAAACAAAACCATGGTAGCAAGTAGCAACGCATTGACACCCAGCAAACTAATAGACGAATCTAGTGGAATTGCGTGTCCTGGCATGAGACTGAGTAACTACCTATATATCTGGTACTGCATTTTTCAAGAAAATGTCTTGTATATTCGCTTTATCTTTATTCTTCTTCTTCAAGTGCCATCTCCTCTTAGAAGGTTGGCTATCATCATAGCTATTCTAACTTTTGATGCTGCAGCTCTAAACAACTCAACGGAACTACAGTGGTACCATTCCCTTAGGTTATTTAGCCAGGAAATGCGTCTTCTTCCTCTACTTCTTTTTCCCTGTATCTTCCCCTGCATAATATTCTGCAACAATACATATTTTTCTCCCCTCATCACGTGGCCCAGGTATTGCAACTTTCTAATTTTAATTGTGTTTAATATTTCCTTTTCCTTCTCATTCTTCCCAGCACCTCCTCATTTGTTACCATGTCTACCCAACTTATTCTTAAGATCCTTCTATATGACCACACCTCAAATGCTTCCAGTCGATCACTTATATTTTTCTTTAACGTCCAGGATTCCATCCCACATAGCAACACGGAGAAAACATAGCAATTCAATATTCTGGCTCTGAGGCGTAAATTAAGATCTCTATTGCATAACACATTTCTCATTCTGTTAAATATGGTTCTGGCTTGTCCAATTTTTGATTTGATCTCTTCAGTATAGTCATTACCCTCATTGACCGTTGTTCCTAAGTATTTGTATTTACTGACTTTCTCCACTAGTTCTCCGTTGGTCCATAAGTTCTCCTGTTGTTGAACTGATTTTGTAATGGTCATAAATTTGGTCTTTTTGATATTTAAAGTCCGCTCTCCTCGCTGCTCGTCACTATTTGATTAACCAGGCCCTGTAAGTCTTCTATTGTTTCAGCAATAAGTATGCATGGTGTCGTCTGCATACCGGATGTTATTAATGGGTATTCCATTAACCTTTACTCCCGTTGTTGTTTCTTCCAGTGCTCTCTGAATGATTTCTTCCGAATAAAGATTAAACAATAGCGGCGATAGTACACATCCTTGCCTTACACCCCGTTGGATTTCTATTTCTTCTGAGAGTTCATTGTCCACTTTGACATTAGCCGTCTGATTATAGTATAGATTATTTATTATTCTAATATCCTTCATGTCTATATTTTTACTCTTAAGCAATTGAATAAGGTGGTTATGGCGTACTTTATCGAATGCTTTGTTGTAGTCAAGGAAACAAACATACATCGGTTGATTGATGTCCATGCATCTCTGAGTCAACACATTAAAGGCAAAAAAAGCTTCTCTTGTTCCCATTGCATTTCTAAAGCCAAATTGTGTTTCGCTAATATCTTGTTCTACTTTCCTAACTATCTTTATAGTTAACGGTATTATTTCAGGGCAGAGCGATATCTGTCTATGTTTCTAGAACTTAAATTGTAAAAATTTCAAAATCCTGAAATAACGCCAAAATCTTAATCAGCGCGAAACGTGTTTGTGTTTGTAAATTATTAACAAAAATAGATCGAATAGGTGAAATATTTTCATTAAATTCATAAAAGGTGTGTGGGAGAATTTCGAGAAAGCTAGAAAATCAAAAATTTTCCTTAAAAGGATTTTTTTGAGAAATGTAAACTAATTTTAACTTTAATTAATATATTTATGTATATCTGGTACATGGACAAAAAAAATTCTATTTTAATAATAACGGCATTACTATAATCTATTAATTTTTCCAATTCAGGAGCATAAACAAACATCAATCAGCGCGTCATAGCCAGATGCTCGATGCATAAACTCATTGCTATGGTCAAACGGCGATAAAACTTCCGATGCTGGCGAGAACAGTGTCGTTGTTCAGTGTAGTAGGGTATTATTTCAGGTATTCATGCGTGGTTCGAGATTGTACTGTTATATTGTTTTTATTACGACCCTGTGTGCTGTTCACGTGCTCGTCACGTGTATTTATTTTAGTCTACTGAATTAGTAAAATGAATAGACTTAAGAGCCAAAGGGAAAAAATTTTGAAAAATAATTCATTAATTAAATTAATTATGAAAAACTAAAATAAATAAGGAAAGACTATGAAAACAAAAGGAAAAACATTAATAGTTTTTAAATTTGATTTATGGACAAACTATATATTTTCACGAAGGAAAAAAAAAAGAATGAAGAAAAGAATAATTTCACTTTAATTTATTGGACCAAACTATGAGTTTCTTTATCTCTTCATAATTTCACTCCGTTTCAAAGAAACATAACAAGAAATATCTTTTTGAAGGTTCTGATGGGGTGCGGATTTATTATTAATTAACCCTCTAACTATAATCCATGCTTGAATTAAGTTGGGTCTTGTTTTTCTTCTTCACTTTTTTCTTGATACTCTTAGCTGTTAAAATAAAATTTAAAGAATCGCCTGTAAACCAACCCCCCGGGCCCGGGGGCCCCCTGAATACGCTCCCTGGTATCTAATCCCATTCGGAAGAAAGTAATAATGAAATGGTGAATGCGCTGGTCCTGAAATCGGCATCATTGGTTGCATAAGAATTCTCTTCTTTTTTTCCGTTCTAGAAATTAAGCCAGTCTTATTAACAGTGTTCGAAAATTTTAGGCATGTGTAATGTTTGTGCAGTCCAATGTGTGTGTAATTTGCGTGTAATTTGAAAGCCATCAGTATATGGGTTCCTATTGTTTTATTAATTTTTTCAATTTTGGGGATCTTTCTTTTACAAATCAAAGCCCAAGCTGCCCAAGAGTACCTGTAAATATACTTTCCCCATAATAGTAGATAGTGTGTATGAAACGTGTATTTGTCTTACTAAAAACGTACAATAACGTGTAATTTGTTCAGCTAATTGTGTCATTTCACAAAGGCAACATTGGAATTTCTACATTTAAAAAAAGTGAGGTTGAAGTTTAGTAAACAAAAGTTTTTCTAACTGAAAATGTCTAATATGTTTAATTATACGGGAGATGATCTTCTGAAGACTTTAAACACTTTACATGTAGATTTGAAAAATCTCAGTCCTAATGTAATACACGCTTGGTTCGATACGGACTGTACGGAAACGAAGCAGTTGTTAAATTGGATGTGTTTTTCTTTATCGGACATTAATTATGTGCCACCATTAGAGAAAGCAGAGTAAGTGGTATTTATCACAATCTTTAATCACATTGAGAATTGTTATTCCATCTGTATCGCTAGACCTACTGGTTTAGATTTCCTACTTCTCTTCCTTGGTAGTTTCTTCCTCCTTGCCTATATGTTATTATTTTCTTGCTTTACTCTATCTGTAGGTATATGAAATCAGAACTACAATTATACTTCTTCACAACATGATCCTTATATTGACAGGGTTTAAATAAATATACCTACTTAATATAAGGATTTCCTTTTATTTTAAATCCTTCGTGGACTAAATAGATAATACATCTACTTTAAATAGTTTTAATTAAAAACTACCTTTTACAACTAAGTGTGTTGTTACAGCAGTAGGTATAGTTGATATTTTATTCTTTGATTTAATTCCAATAGAAATAAAAGTATAAAAGAAGTTACTACTGTGGCGGCATCGGACCATTTATTTGAACAGTAATATCACCAGGACAACATTGGACCAATAATTAGATAGGATATCTGTTTGTATTGGAGTTCAATCACAGAATAAGATATTAGTTTGGATTGACACACATTAATGGTAATTAGAGTAAAGTGATAAATATTGTGAGGAATTTATTTCTTTTTATGAGATATTTCATTTAAGTGGAGCAGTTAGGTAGAGTTAGCTAGTACTTATCCTACACTATTGTGCGAGGCAGATGATCCGCAATGGCAAGGAATGGCTCAGTCAAATAGGTTAATCATTGCGTCTTATGAATTTTGACAGGCCTTGATGTCTTTGGGAATTGTGAATTTGAAGCAAGCTGTTTTTTAATTTTTACTGTAACTACTACAATAATACAGGAAAATCATTGGCTATATTTACACCATGTTTTTAGTTACCTTCTCTAAAATTCTTCATATTATTAATTTTAAATCTATTTTCCAGATTCCAGGAACTAGAGCCTTTAGATTCTAACAAGTGTGAAGAAGAACTAGCCAAACTAGACCCAAACTACCTATCTATACTGTATGCTGATAAAAATTTGGAAGAAATATTTCTTATTCAGGATGAAATAGATTTCTTGGAAGAAGAAAATAGAACCTTAGATAAGTTAACTAAAGTTTATAGGTAAGAAGTCTTTTTTAAATTCTAATTAACACTAAATTCGTTTAGAGTTGCTAACAATTCAGTTAAGTAATGTTATTTTTAATGTCTTTTTGTTTCATCAATTAAAAATCCAAAAAGGATAAAACCGGCAACGAAACACAATTCCAGTGTGTTAGACAGAAATGGCAAAATTAAAATGTCATTATTTGTTATATTTTGTGTTTCATGTGGTTCACAAATTTTTCAAGTAGCCAGCGGTCCCTTCTCCGGCCACTGCACGGTTTAGTTTGCGGGTAGCCGCCGTCTTGTTAGGACTACTTGATTTTTGATGGACGGGAAGACTTCTTCCGAGTCTATCTTCGAAATGGTCCCTTTTTGTGGCCTTAATCAACAACGGTTTTTCAACCGGATGGTGAGATTGCGATTGCGGTTACCCGTAGGTTCAACTGCGTATCACGACGGCTGGTCGCAATGCGTAGGTATGCGCCTACGTATTCATAAACGTGAAATTCTTTTGCTAGATGAAACGTGGATCTATTCCAATGATAACGAAACATTTTCTTAGCATGTTTGAAAGCAATTCCTTTGCCAAGAAAGTTTATTAAAAATCAACAATAAAAAATATTTTTTTATATCTACAACCTGAATAATTAGCTGCTGACGTGGTTTTGTCTTATTTGATCTACATAATCTCGATTAGAATTATACAGTTACATGTGATGACACGCGTAAATTCTTTCAACTACACATTTCTTCATTCATTTGGGGCCAAATTAACAAAAGCTTCTTAAAATCAATAAACGTACAGATCGACAAGTAGATCTGTGTCTCGGACGTATCGGCAAGGGGAAAGCAATATCGTTTAAAACATGGTCTAATCATGGGCGTGCTATTATGATATTATATAATAAATATAATAAAAATAGGAAATTCTTCTGTAATTGCATTTTATGTTTGAAGGTTAGGAAACTATTCTTATCAAGGTTTAAAAAATTACTTTTTACAAAATTTTTCAGCATGGAAAAAAACAGCTACGTGATTAAGTGATTAATAATTATTTTTCAGTTTTGGTTGTATTAATGTCCCTTTCTAGCTTTCGCTTAAGTGTCAATTTAAATACAGTGAAACCTCTCATTACGGGCACATCTTATAATCGGACATCTCTATTAAGCGGACATTTTTTCATAGTCTGGAACTAGGTATATGAAATTCCATGAAAATCAACCTTTGGGCGGACGCGGACAGGCTGTTTTCGTTCAGAGTGCGAAAAACCTCCTTTAAACGGACAAAAAATTTGAAAAATATTTGGGAGACGAATAAGTACGGTGAAAAAAACTCTCTGAAGACAGACCGGCAACCAATCGCGTATGCGTGGCAGCGCGAAAGGACTTCGCCGAATGAAAGTATGTGTGATTCCCCGACAGCAGTCCGCCGTTTATTTGTGAGTTGTAAGGTTAAAATCGTAAACAATGGCAGAAAAATGTCGCGTCTTGTGTATGAAAGAGAATATTGATGTTTTTTAAGTTTGTAATTTGATAACAATGATTTGGGCGAGTTCATTAACATTGATAGCAATGTGCTATTAGAAAATGATAGTGAGCCCATTCCTACCGATTATGTAGTCCAAACTGAAACCAGATCACTATCTGACGACTCTGATGAAGAAGTTGAATGCAGTAATCAAACAAATGTCACCAATTATCAACAAGCCATTAGTATGGTAAAGGAATTATAAGAGTATGCAAAGATAGAGGTGACTCTACAGCAATGGAATTGTTATCAGAGTTGGAATTACATTTTCTAGATTGCAAGTATAAAACGCAAACACGTCAAACTAATTTATTAGATTTTTTAGTACTATATCCTAACTAAAACAAGTGTGTGTTTGTTATGTTATGTTATGTTTATTTGTACATACATATGCATAGTAATAATTTTGCATTTACATATTACCTAGTAACAGATTTGCCAGGGGTGGACACCTCTATTAGGCGGACATATTTAGACGGTCCCGTAGGTGTCCGCCTAAGAGAGGTTTCACTGTATATTTATTTGTGATTCCTTTTCACCTACCCTATAAACATTTGCAATCACTTCACGGATCTGACTATGTTTTTACCATGAGTATACTCATTCAGTATCACAAAGTTCAAAATTTTAAAATAACACTCTAAAACATGACACAATGAACACGTATTTATAAGACACAATTTAATACAATACAATAACTATTGCCCTTTCTATCACTACGCCACTGGATGGGTCCATCCATCACAAATATCGGACATCGCTGAACAAGTCCGATGGCCCATCGGGTGTGTCACGAGACGCATGCGCTATCAACTGTTTGGGATATAACCAATCAATTTAGCGCTAGCTACTTGTAACCATTGACAATGGACTATGTTGCCATATTTTTAGATTAAAAATACTTTAATCCAAAAAATATATTATTTTGCATTTAAATAGCAAAATAAATAGTCTGAAAAGAAAGTTTTAATAATATTGCAACTATAATAGAATATTGATTACATACCTATTACAATTTATTTTAAATGCTTAAATGTAAATTTAGGTTTTTCTTGGTAAGAGATTATTAAATTAAAATTTAATAAATGTGACAAAATTGTTAACCCCAGAATTTTTTTGCCGCATTCCTTCCGTAGCTACAGATAAACTTGTCGACCTGTAGACCGGACTGGGTTCAACAATGATTTGAAGTCTGAAAATTACAAAAAAAATTTTCACGGGATCTGGAGAAGAAGGAAGAAATTTTTGTAGGATGCTCGTGAAAAATCATAAAAAAGGAGCTAAGTTAAAAAGAAAAGAAAAATATTCGTTCATATCAGAAAATCTGACTGGCTAGAAGCGTAAATAAGAAAGACAATATTTGAATATTTTCCATAATAATGAGCTGATTAGGTAAAGCTTCCAAATATTTAAAGATAACATGTTTAATGTTTATGTGGTATGTTTTGTTACATGAACTTGTGCAAAAGACAACAATGTTTGCTCCGTTAATGTGCTGTCGGAATTTCTTGAAAAAAAGGTTTTTCTGAAATATGTTAATCTTCCTCACCATTGTTTGCTGACAGATGACACGAATGTAAATATAAGTCTTTATAAAAAGATAGCCACTTTTTCATGTAAAATTGGGTTTTAATAGGGTATTGTACTAGTTTTTCATTTGTTCCGTGAGGTAATAGTTGAAAGACGAAGTAAAATGGTTGGGAAAATATTTTTAGTGCTGGTAAGTATTTTTTTTTAATGGTTATTGACTTTTAATTAATTTTGACAGGTCTATTTGTAATTTTCTTAAATTCTTCACTACTATAAGTAACCATAAAATATTATTAAACTTTTGAATGGAAACAAACAAATAATGTTAAGCAGCTATTCTTCGGGATATAGGTCCCATAGAGCGCTGAGTTCAACCAAGAAAAGGATGTCACCACCTGCATATCGGTCTCGAATTATTTTGTTCTCGTCACTATACAGGGTAGGTGTTCTTACTTGACCATCAGAAAATCTACTTGGCCCATAGCCCGGAGAATACCTGTTTAGCATTGTTTATTTTATTTTTTGCTAATCACCGACGAAAAACGAGTTTTCCCATGAACAAATACTATACCCCAAAATTTTATCGAAATAATATTTTTATTTTTTCTATCTTTGAAAGGTGGAAAGTTGACTTTTTTTAAATTTTACTTTCCACCCGGGTGGACAGTAAATTATTTTTTGTAATTTTTTTAAAAATCGATATGTATCTCAAAATAATATACGAACACGCTTTTTAAAAAATGCTAATAGATTTGCGTGTTTAGATATGTCTACGTTTTCCCTAATTGATAGGGTGGTCCTCAGAATTAAATATTGTAACCAAATCCTTGATATCTTTGTCTTGGCATTTCACTGAAATAAGCTAGTAGCGCCGACTCAGAACAAGGATTTTGAACTTTGTTTCCCGTACACCATTCTTTGAAATAGTTATATGCCTTGTCATATCTCGGGCGGCTTTTAGTTGGCAGAAAATCTTCTTCTACTATTGTTGCTGCTTCTCGAATTTCTGGTGGAGTAGCAGAAAAATCAAATTCCTCATCTGATCTGATCTTATCTGATCTCATTTTTCTGTCGTTAAAATAATATATTGTTTAGTGACATGGAAACCATATTCAAAAAAATATATATTTGCAATCTTGATGTGTATTATTACCTACGTTATTTTACCACCAGCGGTTATTTGAAATTTCTGTCTAATTTTGTTAAATGTTGTTGTAAATAAAATAGTAAACAAACCTCGAGAAAAGTTTCATTACTGTCTCGAGATTGAGTAAACCAAGGCGCGAAGCGACTCGCTCGACAGGAATGAAACACTTTC
Organism: Barypeithes pellucidus; assembly: GCA_963991005.1. Classification (NCBI taxonomy): domain Eukaryota; kingdom Metazoa; phylum Arthropoda; class Insecta; order Coleoptera; family Curculionidae; genus Barypeithes; species Barypeithes pellucidus. The sequence goes on from OZ022556.1 coordinate 94,720,923, forward strand.
CACCTCGGTACGTAATATACTATTTAGAACTACTATATGCGTTCCAGAATAAGCGACCCTATAGGTGTAAATAACAAAAAAATTTCGAATTGAAATTTGATCAGTTGGGATACAGGCCAGCTTGATTAGAAAATAAAATTTAAAATATTTTGATTTTTATTAAATCTAGCAGGCCTTGACCGGAACATTATTTGTTTTTCTGTGTAGGTAAAGTGCCTTTTCTTCTCAAGATATCGATAAATTTCATTAAGCATCCAGCGATTCAAAACCAACGTGAATCGCTTTTTGCGCACACGCACCACACCCAGAGTGCCCTAAAGGATTTTTCATATAGTGCTTGTGTTTGATCATAAAAAAAAACACAATTTTGGTTCATTTAGTTTGTTAGCTAATAAATTTGAAACAAAACGCCACAGTTCCTCAATAATTTCTAAGATGGTCATACATTAACTTGAACAAAGGGTCATATTTCCTTTACATTATGTTAGAACAATAAAACTCGATTCATTGATCATAGAAAACGTGAGTCGTGGACCGTAGTCAAATGTTTCGTGGTAAGAATGTACTGTGCCGCGCGAAGTGTTATAAGTTCTTATTAAATTTCCTGCAAAAGGTTTTATTTCCTGTAATATCGAACAAAAGGTCTTTCCAAATAATTATTGGTAATAACATTCCTATTATTTTTTAAATTCAAGCCACCAATAATACATCTGGTCCGAAGTAGTATTGTACATTGATCCCATTTTTAATTTTTTTAACTCTATAATTTCCCACAGAAAAACAGAAATATGCGATTTCTGAAAATTTATCTCTAATGGAAATATGGCCCTATGAAAAATCACTCCTCAAACATAACATGTCTGAAGAATTCAAAACTTCATTGGAATGCCACGTCGCATGGCAGAAGTGGTAAGACCGCGAAGTTGCAATAAACGCTATTAATTTTTGGATGTTTGTTCATGCTATTCGATAAAATCATGTAATGTGATTTGTGAGTAAAATTGAAAAACTGCACGACGTTCTTCCAAAATTTGTATCTTCTTTTAAAAAACAGGTAAAGACGTGAACCAAAAACCATTGCATTAAGAAAAGGTCACACTTTAAAGCAAAACATAAAGAAGCTTAATTCTACCGCTCAATTTTTCCACAGGGCGTTAAGAAATTAAGGGTAAAAAAGTAACTTTTGTTTCTGCCCGTATAATGATCAAGACATCGGTATTTTTTGAAAACTAAAATTCGGGTTATCATTCCAAAACACAAGTCTACACTTTGCTAAAAGTTTCCCCAAGATCGTAAACATATTTAAAAAGTTACATGACTATAAACTTGACTGACATTACTGCGGTGCCGGTTTCAAATCTGGTCACTTTCGCTTGTTACGAAGATGAAACTTTGTTCATTAAAGCACTTAATATAATATGTCACAAAATGTGTACCTATATAAAAATATAGGTGCCCCAAAAGGATCTCCGTTTTAGAAAAATACTAATCCAATCCAACACCCCCCCCCCCCTAAATACGCCTCTGGCGTCAGATTAAATTGCACCTGATTGATTAATATTTAATAAAATATTTTTGTTTGTACGTATAATCTGCCCTGACACATTAAAGCCATTCAAGGTGGTATTCTTGGTAATGAACTGTATACAAATAATAACCTACGTACTTGCTCGAATATTTATAATAATTTGTAAATCAAAATGTTAAGTTTTATTTGGTTTAGATAAAAACGAACAAGAAAATGGAACTGTTTTGAATTCTGTTATTTCAACTGATTTACAGCCTCATTCTGAAATTAATTGTTTTAAATCTAAAACAATCCTAATTTAACAATTAAGCAGCTCACCAGACAACTTTGACCGTGACATAAATTCATTCAATGTCAACGTCAAAGTTGCCTATCAAAGTTGCCTAATTAGTAAGTTATTGAGTAACCCAATATACAATTTTTTTATATTACTTTATTATTACAACAAATTTTCGTTAAAAATTATTTAATTCGTATAAAATTTATAACTTACTAATTTTGGCTTAAACATGCCATTAGCTGTTTATATCTAATGGTTATTTATGATTCAATCGGACACTAAAATGAACACAAAAACAATAATACCTATTCTACCAGATTCAAAATTAAAGCCATAAAATTTCAAAATCAACTTACTTACGGTATTTCTTTGATGTTTCATTTAGTTCGCTGCCCAAAGTATCTTTTTTTATCGTATAGTGGTACTTACCAACAGTTCAAGGCAGCGGCAGTAAAGATTGTTTCACGAAAAATGGATACGACTTAATGATTTCCTGGGTCGGTCCCATTGTGTCGACAAGAGCTTGGCAATAAACAAGTGAAGTATGAAGGGACGGACTAAGGAAAACAAGTAATGATATGATTATGTTAATGTAATCAAATGAAATAACATTTTTTAAAAATATTACTAGTCATATTTATTTACATTTATAATGTCATTCTATAGATAGTTCTGTTTCGCTATCGCTATCCTCATCAAAATTAATTATAATTGGATTAATTATACGATCCAGACTAATATACGAATTTTCTACAGTTATTACGTGACGGACTGAATTTTTCCAACTACCTGGGGGAATATCATTAAATCATTTTCGTATTAATTCTACAACACTAGAACTTAAAGTCGGAGAAATATTTTCAGATCTAACCAGTGATTTTAACTGGTGCCACATATGCTCTATGGGGTTAAAAATGCAATAATAGGGTGGGAGCCGTAGCACTGTATGTCTAATTTCTTCTGCCAATGTGTCACAAACATATACTTTTTTTTTATACAAAATGTCTTTAAAACTTCTAAATTATCACTTTTTTTATAACTTTCTTCAAAATATATATCATTCGCCACCATGTAGTTCTGAATCTCCAATTTTGTATTATTTGAGCTTGGAGCTTTATGTAATTGGCGACTGTGATAGCTCGCATTGTCCATTACTATCACGCTATTCTGAGGAATGTTTGATAAAAGACAATTCTTGAACCATTCCTCAAAACTAACAAATTTTACCACAAAAAGATATTTAAATATAAATTAAGCAACCTAATCTACCTGATGTGTCTATATTTAATTATAATTATTACAATCCGGTCCTTTCCACATAATAATAACAAACGGTCATAAATAATGGGATGGCCACAGGTACTTTTACTGCAGTCATTAAGTTATATCCATTTTTCGTGAAACAATCTTTACCAACTTGGGGATTTCCAGTTTAAATCCGGCATAAACTGGTAGCGCAAAAAGAACCCTTTGCCGCAGGCCTGCTAGCCTGCTTGTTTGCGAGCCACACGCCCTCCTCTCTGCGCAAGACCGTTGTAGCCCACTGTCTTAGCTTATTTTCTTGTTTCATTTAATTATTAACATTATCGGTATGCTCTAGGGGTATTCTCCATAATACCCCTAGCTCTTAAATAACCTTAGCGCCTGCAACTCCAAGTCGTATTCAGTTTCATGACAACCAATGTGTATTGTTAGTTACGGAACAACTCTAGAATGCAACCAAAAGATCCTTGTATTTAATAATCCACTTTTAACACTAGTGTCATAAAAATACATTTTATACACTGATAGCAAGCGCAGATCAAACCTGTCCCAAATCATTTCAAAGGAAACCCTCAACCAGCCCAGGTAAAACTTATGGCGACATATTGCTTTAAGAGCTGCGTTTAATCACAGATTGTCAAACAGGCACTATTTTATGTGAAGATTTAGCCAAATATACTTAATTTTTTCTAGATGCGTAAAGTTTGCTTGAAGGCTGCGTTAAAAAAATATAATGTAATAAGAATAATAATAACAATTTCAAATATGAACAATTTTCAAATTTTTGTCACCGATATTCCCGAAACTTGCTTGATATCCCAATGGCATGTCAAACAATCTAATCATCAATAAATGAACTAAAAAAACATTATTATTAACGGCTGAAACTTGACGAAAATGAATATCGGTCAGCTGATGACTCTCATTTCTTTCTGACCTGCCAAGAAGTGGCATATTTTTTAATTGAATGATTGCAACTGATTGCTCATCTCATCTTAAGACAGGGAAAGTACTATTTTGAGAACCAAGACCAAAATTATTATCCTCGGACCACATCCAAGGACCAAAAGATAGCTTGTATTAATTTTCATAGCCGTTGCATGTAATAAGAATCGAGTGGAAATTTAAGTAATATATAAAATGACACTACAATAACTGAACTAAAAGAAACGGGATTGCAAGAAATTTAATAAACAAGAAATATTGAATCTAATAATAGTGGCCTGTCAAAATAATATCTGTGAGACCAATTATACGAGAAAACGTGATTTCTAATAGACGTTTGTTTATTGTAGTGTACATTGGCTCTTCTGCGACCAGTATATCCCAGCCCTCTCACCAAAGAAATTAATGCCGAACAATCTCCAGAGCTAAAATTCCGATTCATTCTTGCCGAACTTGAAAGAACAAATATTCTTGGGGAACTAATCACTTTGGCTCTAGGTAACTTTGAGGACATATACTTAAACGTAACTAACTTACTGGAGTCGCAAGGTATACCTGATATTTCCACAGTATTGCACACCTTTAACTTTGGTTTTGGTGCACGACTTTTGTACATAAATGAAAATAATATCCAAGTGGACCCAAATGGCGTTGAAGAACTGTTTACCGATAAAGTAAGGTCTATGGTGAGGAGCGTGTTTCCCGGAAACTATGTACAACAGATTGTTGTGTATAGGACTTTACAGAAACAAATTCAGAAAACTGTGGATAAATTGCGTCCGGAAATTGAGAACAGAAAAATTTCTCTAGACGATATCGGTGCTAGAGCCGCAGCAGATCAAGAAACAATTCAACCTAGAGATTGGATGTCTGCTCTTCAAATCTCAGTATGCAACACATTGGTTGAATCGGCTTATTCTCAGCTAAACGAAACTTTAAATAATGCTACTGACATTTTAGACAGTATAACAATATGGAGTAACGATAATGCCGTTTTATCCATATTAGCAAATCTAGTGACTAATGGAATTGATATTATTGAGCGAATCATCTCTTATGTGTGGGAATTTGCTGAATCAATTCAATCCAGCATTTGTACTACCTTGTTGTCTTCTAGAAAACGCAGGGATTTAACGGTTGTTCAAGAAATTGGTGAGAGATCAAAGAGGGACATCTCATGGGCGGGGGCAGATACGGAAATTATTACAGCGAGAAGTATCACAGTGATAGTGTCTGTAGTATGGAGTGTTGTAGCAACAATACTGGGCTATGCTCTAGCATCTTTAGTCAACAGACTTATTATGTCAATTGTTACCTATTTACTAGGAACTGTGACGCAATGGCTTTACAGTATAATAGATTCTATATTTTAAAGGATGTAACTTATTGTAAAGTATATAGTGCTAGCTCCTAGTGTAGTGAGACGAATGTCGTCGTCATACTATTGCGTTGTTGTAGTTTATCGCGGTGTACTGTTTGTTACAGAATCTGCTCATAATAAAAGTCACATGAAATAATGTTACTTTTTTTTAAGCATTGATGCTAACCATTGATGTTTAACCATAAAATAAAAATATACCGGGTGATGCATCGTTAAGGAGAACATAGGAAATCCCATGTAATTTTTGAGGTGGGTGAATATTGGTTTCCCAGTACATTTGCTAGAAAAACTGTATTATAACTCCTTGAAGGGGCCGACATGGTAAACGCATGTGTCGAGTTTGTTCGGGTTTTGGTGATCCAATCCTAAGGTATTAATCGTAATGGAAAAACCACGAAACTCTCATAGTTCAGGTAATACAGCAAACACCAGCAAATTAAATTTTGAAATTGACGAAAATTAGTGCATTATTATAGCGTCATATAAATTGTTTGCCGGTGTTTGCTGTGTTAGCTGAACTATGAGTTTTGTGGTTTTGCCATCACACATAATTGAATAGCTTAGGATTGACTCACCACAATGTATTCAAACCCGGCACATGGGTTTACCATCTCGGCCTCTTCAAGAAGTTATAATGCAGTTTTTCTATAAAACATACAGGGGAGCCAATAATCAGCCCCCTAAAAAATTACATGGGATTTCCTACGTACAACTCAACGATGCAACATCGGGTGTATTTTTATAGGGGGTGTCATAGAGTTATTATACAACGTGTCCAAGATAAGGAGGGCTAGTACCGGGATCTCGGAAACCGTAAGGGATACGAAGTCGGTTAAATGGAGGTAAAGTTGCGCATTTACGTGCCTAATAATATGCCGGTTAGAAAGTTTTAAAATTCCGAGTAGTTCCGGAGATATCCGGAAAAAAACGAATTTCTGAAAAATCGTTTTATTTTTTTCCTGTTTTTTTTTTAGATCGAATTCTAAAGTACATTGCACTTTTGCATTGCCACTTTTTTCGCTCTATCTAACAGCGTTAATCGTTTTGTAATCCGACGAGTCGTCTTCGAAGGGCCATTATCAACTTTATTTTTTTAAATACGGTCCTGTTTTCCTGATATTGGAATTTGATAGCTTTTTTTCTTCCGAATGCAACGATGTATGACACATTGTGGTTTAATGACGTTTCGAGGCTTTTTTGAACAACATCAGGAAATTTTGGGATACGGTCCTGTATTTCTCCTAATTTTATAAATAATATCTCATAATTAAGCTCTAAATTTTTTACTTAGCACTAGGTCACTAGTTCAATAAATAACAAATAATTTAATATTAAACCACAAATAAGTGAACAAAATACAGAAACATTATTTCAAACTTCTGTTGAGTAGGCGCTTGAAACAAAAAATTTAAGATGGTGACGCGTGATTTGTTTCACTTGACATTCCCATTGTGATCGTTTGAGAGCGTTTTAAGAGGTTTTTTATTTTCCAGAAAATATGGAACATAAATTTACCAATGCTGAAAGTTTGATTTTCTATCACATGTTTTATTTTATCTCAAAAAAACTGTTATGTGGCAGTTAGAAGATGTTATTTGTGCTTAGAGAATAACGGAAATCATTTTGAACACCTCATTATGTAGTTCCTTACTTTTTTCGTTGTTCGTTTTATTACTGTTTTGGAATGATTTTTGTTCGCTTATTTGTGGTTTATTATTAAATTATTTGTTATTTATTGAACTAGTCCAACAAGTAAAAAATTTAGAGCTTCCTTATGAGATATTATTTATAAAATTAGGAGGAATACAGGACCGTATCCCAAAATTTCCTGATGTTGTTCAAAATACCCTCGAACCGTCATTAAACCACAATGTGTCACACATCGTTGCATTCGGGAGAAAAAAAGCTCTCAAATTCCAATATAAGGAAAATAGGACCGTATTTAAAAAAAGAAAGTTGATAATGGCCCTTCGAAGACGACTCGTCGGATTACAAAACAATTAACGCTGTTAGATAGAGCGGAAAAAGTGGCAATGCAAAAGTGCAATTTATTTTAGAATTCGATCTCAAAAAAACCCAGGAAAACAATAAAACGATTTTTCAAAATTTCGGTTTTTTCCGAATTTCTCCGAAACTACTCGGAATTTTAAAACTTTCTAAACGGCATATTATTAGGCACGTAATGCGCATTTACGTGTTTTACCTCCATTAAACCGACTTCGTATCTCTTACTGGCCCTCCTTATCTTGGACAAGTTGCATATTCTTTATAAAAAAACGTTCAGCTGAGGACATAAGAAAAACACTTGCATTTTTTTTTACATTTAGATAGATACTTCTTTAAGATAATTTACTATAATGTTCTTCGATATTATTTTGCACATTTTGACCTGTCAGAATTTACTTTGTATTGAAATTGTTTGATGTAATTTTTTTTAAATTGTAGTTTGCATTTGCTTCCATCAGCCAAGTATGTCCTAATCCTCTTACAAAAGAAGTCACCGGCGATCAGTCTCCTGCACTCAAATTCAGAGATATCTTATTTCAAATTAGAACTATCGATTCAGCTCAAATCTTCGATTCGATCTTCGGTAATTTTGACGAAATTTACCTGAACTTGGTTAGTCTACTGCTGTCTCAAAGCCAACCAGATATATCGGACGTTGTGGACATTTTTAATAACGGGTTGGGAGCAAGACTGTTGGTCGTTAATGAGGATTATCTTCAAGTAGATCCTCGTGGTGTTGAAATATTTTTTTCAGACAAAGCAAGATTTATGGTAAAAAGCATGTTCCCTAGCGATCCATTTCAGCAGATTATGGTTAATAATTTGTTGCAGAACGAGATTCGGCGCACCAATCAGCAAATTCTTCCTGAAATAAATAACAGGAAAGTGTCTCTGAATAGACTTTCTGCTGTGATTGCTGATGCTCCTCTTGCACTAAGAGCTTTAAACTCATCGAATATTTTCACTTACCTGACGTCACTTTTACAAACGAGTTTATGCAACACTGTTCTTACCGACGTATATACACAAGTTAACACCTCTTTAGCTTCAGCTACAAGCTATTTAGACACTCTAACCGTCAGTTGCGATAACAACGCCCTCTTATCTCTCGTAGCGAATTTTATCTCGTTAGGCGTAGACATAGCCAAGCAAGCAGTTGCTTATGTACAAGAACTAGCTGATACAGTTATAGCAAGCATTTGCAGTAGCAGCTCTTCTAGAAAACGTCGTGACTTGTCAGCCTTTCAAGACAAGATTGACGGGATTAGCGTATCCAATAGAGACAACTCATTGGCTATGGTAGCGCAGCGAGCTGTTGCAGTAAGAAGTGGAAATGTTATTATGGCTCTTTTGGCAAGTCTTGTTATGGCGGTGATTACTTTTGCTTTTGTGTACCTTATAACTGGCGGTATTACGTCCTTAGTGAATCTATTATTTAACTCCATATATAGCTCAGTTACCGGCTGGGTATCTAATATATTTACTTCTGTATTTAGTTCTATATCTTCAGTATTCTCAGTATTTTCATTGTGGTAATAAGAATAGTTTATTGAAATCGTAATTTTACCAATAATATTTTATTTTAATAGATATGCAAACACCATTTACTACAATTTTAGGATTTGTTCAGTGTTACGTTCCTGGATTAAATATTCTGGTGTAACTATTACACAATTAAAGAAATTCATTGTTTTACAAAACATAAATATGATGTTTTATCAATAGAGATGTTCACTATTTTTTAAATATAATAAGAAAATGATAGCTCTAAGGTACAAGGACACATAGTAAATACTAAAACGTCCTGGAAAATGTTTAGTTATTTGTGAACATCCCTATTGTGTTAAAGTTTAGTCGAATCCAGATCGGAATCAGCTATTTTTACATTCTATTTTTCTACCACGAACATTAATTTCTTAAATAATATTGTTAAATAAATAATTTGAATAAATAATTTATAGTTTTTGTCTCCGATATGCATCCAACCCAATAATATACTGGCGTGCAAAAAACAGCTGGTACTTTTCCATTATCAGTAAGGAGATGGATGCGGTTTTCGCAGCGCTGTGCTACTTTTTTGTGAAACTAATGATGCTCCAATTAGAATTTTTCTAGGCCTCCTCGTTTTGGATATACGGGATGTTTTTTTGAGAATTTTACATTTTGGGATGCGCCCTATATTACGGTTACCCTGTACTTATCAAAAAGAAATAAAAGTTCTCTTTGTTGTTTTTTACAATCCAACCCAGGATTTTTATACGTTCAATAGTTTTCAAGAAATAAAAACAAATTGATTGTTTTTAAATGGGTCACCCTATATATTTTTTAATAATGTAATTAAGTTTTTAAAAAGCTGCTCAGAAATATGTAATACTTTATTGTTCGTCTTAATATTATGGCCGATATTTACGTCTTAAAAATTATACCATTTTTTTGAGTATGTGACCCATTTAAAATTAAGCAAATTTGCTTGTTTTCTTTGGAAACTATGGAACATAGAACAATCTGAGTACGTCACTGGATTCTACGTAAAAAATACATTTGGGACACATTAGTTCTGTTTGATAAGTTACAGGGTAACCGAAATATGGGGGGGGGTGTCCCAAAATGTAAAATTCTCAAAAGCATCTCGCATAACAAAAATGAGGAGGCCTAGAAATAGTGTAATTGAGGCATCTTCTGTTTCACAAAGAAGTTCACAGCGCTGTCAGAACCGCATCCTTCTATCTTTACTAATAACGGGGATACCCCATAAAACTACCGAAAAATGGACACCCTGATGTACTGGTTTGATTTAACACTGACTGAATATGCGATGGATGATTCACTGATTCCAAGGCCTCATCAGTGCCACGGAATCAGTTCCAGTATTAAATTTCCACAGTCAATTGGACGACTATCTCAACTAGGAAATCCAATCCCGCACCCAAACTTTAATCCCGCAAATCTGCGGGATTGAGCCCATCGATCCCGCGGATCCGCGGGATTTGCGGGATAGCAAACAATGAACTGCGGTATTTTTGATCGACACCTCGGGGATTTTCCGCCATGCTGGGCTATTTGAATATAATACATGAAATTTAAACAGCAATCACAAAAATGAGTATCAGTGTAGTTTACAAAAATAATAACGGTTCAAGTTTAGTTTGGAATTATTTTTTAAAGTCTGAAGATGGTCTTACAGCTAAATGTAAGTTATGCCCTAGCATTATCAAAATCTCTGCTCGTTCCACCAAAGGTCTTCACACCCACTTACAAACAAAGTATAATAACAATTTGAAAGGCCAGCAGCAGTAGTGTTGATATTGATAAAATAACACAGGAAATAAAAGCTAGTACCAGAAGTTCAAGTAGTTCGTTTAGTTCTATTGCTAAGCGCTCAGATGTTAGTGGTTCTTCTGTGCTACCTAAGAAAATGAAAATTACAGATTTTTTCATCTGAGAAAAAAGTTTCGATAGAGGAAAAGTGTCTCGAATGGTAGTTAAAGATGGTATACCCTTTGGAAAGTTTATCACATCAACCGATATGCGCCAACTATTCGAATCAGAGGGCCACAAATTGTGTAAAATCTATTCCGCCGACAAGTGTGCAATAAAATAAGATCAAATCTAAAAGATGAAACATTAAACATGTTACCTTTTCTCCGAAAAAACTTTCAAAATCAATGTACCTATATGCAATAAATATTTTCCTGCTACTCTATTTTATTTTTAATTGCATAAAAACACGTTTTATTAACATACAGCAACCACATCGAGTCCCGCAAATCCCGCACGTTTAATACCGCAATGTCAATCCCGCGGGATCCCGCATTTGCGGGATTGGATTCCCTAATCTCAACTGAATTTATTTTTTATACAGGATGTCAATTTGAAACCTTCCCGCCCTGAATATCTCGTTTCCAGCACATAATATTAAAATCGGAAAGAGACGACAGTTTTATTGAGAAAGTTGACGCTTTTGAAGCCTTTGTGGTTTAACCTCCTGGAAGGGTTAGATGTTGATTTTAAAATCTTAAATGGGAAGAAGGGGGGTGGGGGGTCAAGTATGCCTGTTATGAAATTATGGTGTTGACTCCTCTCTCAATTATTTAATTTTAAGGCGGAAATGTAACCGCCTAAAAATTTAAATGAATAAGTAATTTAGTACAATTTTGATGGTAGTTAATTTGAAAATTGTTCCTCGCAAAGTAAAAGTTATTTTTGTAAAATAAAATGATCACCAAATACAAAATCAAACGTCTACTGCGCTCCTGGTTCAAGGGTTGGAACTAATATCACTTAAGCATACCTAAATTAAGGTGCTAAAAAGGAAAGCAACTAACTAATATTTCAAATTTCTAATCCTAAACGTAAGTTCTAATTACGTCCATTCTTGGAAACTCGTACTCAAAAAATAATAAATTACGATATTATTGGAAAGAGATTTAATCAACTTTTGAAATGTTGTGCCACTTGACCCCCCCCCCTTCCCATTTAAGATTTTAAGGGCAATATCTAGCCCACGAAGGCTGCAAATATTGTTTAAAAGCGGGGGACGCTTTCACAATAAAATTTTCATGTCTTTCCGATTTTTCATCTTACAAAACGGTGAAAAAATTGTATAATTGTTATAATTTACAAATAATAAATTAGATATGCATTACCCACTAAATATAATTTTATTTTAGTAATCTGGACGAGAACTTCTCGTTAAATTTAACTCACAACACTCGAGAAGAAATTAAGTCAAAAGTGGAATGTAGAAAATCGCAAGATGCGTGTGTAGAGGAGGCTAGAAATCTAGATGAAGTCAATAAGAAACTACGGAATCGACTAGTCACATATGTAAGTTACTAATTTATAAACTATGTGTTAAAAACTAAACTAAAAATCATTCAAGACAGTAGATAGAAGATACAAACAACAACAGTTAGATATAGAATGTAATTCAACGCGTAACGGTAAATTGGAATACAGGGTGTTTCATTTTAAATAAAGACTTATGTGTAATTATTATATTATTACATGAAGGTATACTTTTTAAAATACCCTGTATAAATCATATCTAATATTTTATGAAATAAAAAGACCCATTCCTTTTCTAAATTGCCTCAAATTTTTAAATCCTTAACTGCATTAGTTACCGAGTAAGGTCAAATTACCTGTGACGTGTTTTCTAATAAAAACTTACTTTAATGAATTTCAGCCAAAGATTTTATAAACTACACATAGAAATATTTCCAATCTAGCCTATGCAACCAATGTCTTTCCCACCTTCTATTCCATCTCCTTCGGTCGGGTTTGTTTTTTTGGACAGCCGAGATGAGAATCTGCACACAGACACCTTACAGACGCGGCTGCAAGGTAGTGTCGGGTTTCTGCAACTTGTGGGGATTATACCAAACCATCAATATCTTCTTTTCTGAGGGAAAAGAACCGCCTCTGAAGGAGTGAGCCAGGCTAGAAATCTTTGACTCCTTTTCACTAGAGTGTGTTATTTTTGCATCATGTGATTAGATTTAGCTTTTAAGCTTATGTTGGGTGCCAGCTCTTGAATCTTTCCCAATCGAACTTAATCGAATGAGCAAAATTTAAGAGCTTCTGACGTATAGGGTAGAGGGTAGGCGTAGGTTGTCTTATTGGTTTGTTGCGTGTTATTTAGTTATGCTAGACAAGGTATTAGTGTTTTTGGGTCAGAATTGTTTTAGGGTCAATTACGAATGCGATTGATCCAGTCTTTAGGTAGTGTGTATGTTGCGTCTGACGATGCGTGTATGTGAGATAAAAGAATCTTACTGTTGTTGGCTATGTTAGCCTTAGTGTGGTATTTAGCGATAGTTTTGTCGAGAAACTCGGAAATTGTTTCAATTTCGAGATATCTGTGTACTATGTCGTTTCTAGTGTATCGTGGAGTGTTTACTATGATTTTTAGTACCTTGTTTTGCATCACTTGGACCCGCTTCAGTTCCCACTTGCTCATAGTACACCATGCTGGTGCTCCATATGTCATCGCTGATCTGATAAAGGTTTTGTATAGGGTGACCTTTGTCCTTAGGTTTAGTTTGCTGCGCTTGTTAAGCAAACTGTAGATTGCGCCGAGTTGTTGATTGGCTTTCTTTAGTATGTTGGCTGTATTCACTTTCCAATTGAGCCTTCAGTCAAAGTGTAGACCTAGGTATTTGACACTTTGTCTCCAGTCTAGTTCTTTGTTTCCAACTTTGATTTTCCCTTCCGGGAATGTACGGCACGATTTTGAAAAGAAAATTGCCTGGGTCTTGTCATAGTTAATTTTGATCTTCCATTTGCTTAGCCATTTTTGTAGAATGGCTATGTTCCTTTTGAGCCTGGACATTATTATCCTAGGGGTCTTTGATGTCGCTGCGATGGCCGTATCATCCGCGTATATATATTTTTCGTTCAGAGGAAACTGAGGAATGTCTGCTGTATAGATGTTGAAGAGTAGGAGGGCTCTTGCTGAACCTTGTGGAACGCCAGCTCTTATGTTCTTGGATGTAGACAGTTCATCGTCGATACATGTTTGAAATGATCTATCTTCGTTATTGCAGCATAGCCAGATGGACATATTTATGGGAATTATCTTGCAAAATCCAAATGTTATTATAAAATTATCAAACAACTCTGGCAACATTTATTTTTTATTTTACAAATTTACTACAGTTCGGAATGAATTCTAAATCGATAAATATTGCGACGTTTGTGCTTTGTCCTATTGGATTTATTTTATATTTTGGGTGATTTGGGTGTTTTTTTGTGATTTTTGATCAAAAATTATATTAATTATAAATAATCATGGTTCATTCATAGTTTGTTAAAGAATAGATCATTTAAGAGCACTTATCAGAGACATCCATTAAGGTAAAAGGTGTGACAAATTACAAGAAAACTATTGGATAGAATTTGTTGAAATTTTAAATTTAGTTTCGAAATATGGTACTACATGACTAAAATTCGGGTGATCAAAGGCAGCAGAATAAGAAAAACGTCCCCTACTCCCTCGATACAGCCGGCTAGCGCGCTGGCTCGTCGTGTCTTGGCATGGCGATGTTGTCTCATTGTGCAATAACAATGACTTATGCTGTTCCGCGGCGAAATAATTTTTTATTTCATCGTTAATTTATCTTTTCATCGATAAGTGTGGTTATGTTTTAATGTTGACATTATCTGATATAACCAGTGGTGTACGATTCGAGGCTCAAATCTTGAAAAATGTTATGGAAATTGAAGCATTACTTATTATTATTCTTATATTTTTATGTCAGTTGAGGAATAATTAAGAGGTTAGTAACTATTTATAGGTAAAAAATCCGAATAGATATTTAGGTATAGTTTTTGCAGAATTATATCGTTGATCTCTTGACTGCAATAAAACTTCATTATCTATTCGACCATAAAATAAATAAGGAAATCCCAAATTTTAAAACCTTTTCGAGCAGAGCCGGACCAGGTATACAAATTCAATTTATACCTATGCCTGATGCATATATAAATACAAAGTGATTTTTAATCTTTAGTGGTTTTCCGGCGAGTAATTTTTAGTTAGGCTTATTAGTGGTAGAATGTGGCTTCCTTGGAATTGTGCTGATAGGGGGGCATCTTTAAGTGTCGGGAATGGAGACTTAAATATTTAACAACTGTTAAACAATTTAGAGAAGAAAATCTTCCAATTATTTACCTTGACGAAACATGGTTCGATACCCATGACACTTCAAGAAAAGGTTGGGATGATTCTTCCAAAAAATGTCAAACCAAGGCCCCATCAAATAAAGGCAAAAGAATCACAATATTACATGATAGTTCAGAGAACGGGTTTGTTCCAAATTGTCTGTTGCTTTCAGCTAAAAACATAGCAGATTCTTCTTTAGATTACCATCAAGATACCGACGCACAACTTTTTGAAGATTGGTTTAAATATAAACTCCTTAAAAATATACCTGAAAATAGCGTCATTGTAATGGACAATGCTAGTTATCACAATCGGCAAACAAAAATCATTCCCAATTCTAATAATACAAAAGCAGAAATTCAAAATTTTATGATTGAAAATGATTTATATTTTGAAGAAACTTACAAAAAACGAGAACTGCTAGAAGTATTAAAATATTTTAAAATAGATAAGGAATACGAGTGTGACAAACTTGTAGCAGAAAATGGACATACAGTGTTGCGTCTTCCTCCGTACTATTGTATATTCAATCCTATTGAGCTAATATGGCACCAATTAAAATCCAATATTAGGAGAAATAATATTTCTCCTACATTAAATGCATCTGTAGTAGAATTAATTAAAAACGAAGTAAGAAAAATTTCTGCAGACAGCTGGAAAAACTGTGTACAGCATGTACTTAAGGTGGAAAATTCTTACAATTGTATGATTACAAATGTTCAACCCTTAATTATAATTTTAGGCTTAGATGAAGATAGTGATAGTGATACAGAGTTAAATTTTGAATAAATTATCAATAGTTTCTTAGAATTTAATTAATTTTTATTGTACTTGTTATCCTAATAGTTATACTTTTAAATTATATTATTTTCAATTATCATTAATTTTTATCATTATTTTACATTTATTATAGGTACCGAAAACTAAAAATACCTATCTATTTATTTTAAATTATAAAAATAAGTCATGTGGTGTGGTATACATTTTCATGCCGGCCCTGATTCCATTTATTGAGCTTTGAATAGATTCAGGCGTATACAATATGGTTTAATCAGGTAGTTTATTTATGGCAGTAAGAATCAACAGTATAATTCTGCAACAACTATACCTATATAGATTCTATCGCACATGGTTTTTTGTGGAAGCCCTAGGTATGTACCGAAAAATCTCTAATTGGGTTTTATGTCTGAGACTGACTAAGGTAAAAATACCCTACCCGTAAAATACATACCTACCTATGAATCATACACATATTAAAGTAATTTTGTTGGTTTGCATAAGCAAGTCAAATTCAGAAAATTAATTTTATTATGATCTTGACTCGCGCTACGATCCACTACGAACACAGTTAAACATTGTTGCCATTCAGCCGACAAACAAGGACTTCTCTCTTCCATCCATTAATGATTTTCAATAACATTTGACACAACAACTGCTTCACTTTCCAAGAGTTTTATGAATGAAGCTTTGTATCTGTAGTTCATAAAATCTTTGATTTCATCTCATAGACAATTGATAACAAAATATACAGGTCACTCTATTTAAAATAACAATGTTAAGCCTAACTTCCGGTATAACCAGAAGTGATAAATACTTGAAAATATATTCATTAGCATTAGGCATAGTACCAACATTTCAAAGAAATATCTTTTTCAGGACACTGCTCGTGAATATCTGATTTAAAATTTTAATAATAATTTTTTTTATTGTTCTAGAATCCAGAGGCTCAGTTTGTTAATTTCGTCGACATTAAGGATTATCTGAAAAATATTGATAATCTTAATTCCGTCTTGTTACCTCTTATGGAAATGGATCAAATGTTTCTTGAGCATTCAGATGATGACTTCTCGAACGAATTGGAAACATGTAAAAAAAGGTAAAAAATGATTCTGTTAGCATTTGTTTAGGTATTAATTAGTTCACCATATGAAAATGAACGCTAGACATATTGCAAAAACCGATTTGGATGGTTTTATCAAATTTTAATATTAAGAAGAATAAATTAGTTTTTTAAAAGAAAAGAACACTTGTTTTTCATATTGGCCTCTATTATACAGGGTGTTATGGAAATTACTTATTATATTTAATCCGGCAAATCATGAGATGGAAATAAATTGAAGAAAAATAGCCTTAAATGGCGCGTTGAATTATTGTACGAAATATACACTTTATATGAAATCTGAAATTTTACGTGGCCGCTACTGAGGACGTTCGCAATCAATAGTTTATTGAGGCGGTGTTGTCATATATTGCAATACAGAACGCACGTATTCAGGTTTTGACAACAAGACGTCTTTGTCCCGCGTTATCACTTCGTTTTCAAACGTTTTAGAAATACAATTTTAAGGTACACTCTCTCTTAGCTTCGATCTTATAATCCGTTTTTAAATTAAATTCCATAAATAAAACACATGAAAAAAGTATGATTTGCAACAGAACCAACAATAGGTAATATCACACAAATTTGAAATCACCTCACAATATTTCTTATTATGAATTATTTCACAACAGAAAAAAAATGAACTAACAAAATGTTTAAAATTCGTATATTTCAAGCACGTGGAACCCTCGACAGCCTCATTCCACCCCCCCGAGTCTCGAAACATACTGAAGCAACGATAGTCGCGCGCGGCAGGTATCCAAGCAAGGGCGAAACATGCGGTGTGATCTGACAACACTGTTAGTATACTCTAGTGACCCTGCTAACTGAATCCAGATGGAACGGCGCGACAGTATGTGGGTTAAAAGGGTTTTTACCTTAGTATTTAAATATTCGATTGGTTTAAAAAAAAAGTATGTGGACTTTCTCTAGGACACCCTATGAGTCACCCATTTAAATATAATAAGTCATTTCCATAACACCCTGTATTGACAAAAAAAAATGTATAGAACTATTTATGCTCAGAATTGGTTTACCAAAGCTTTTCAAGTTCTGAGAAACCTGCAGTGCGGATGCATTATACCGAGAATAGGTTACTCCTAATGTATCGAATAATTCGTTGTTTTTAATAATAACACTCTGACAGGATACAGCTCCTTTATGGTACAACTTGGAGCAAATAGGCTTACGGATCTTTTTTTTCTATAATTAAAAAAAATAATTTTAAAGGACATAATTTTTATTTCCTTTAAAATCTGATCATAGAATAAAAATTCAACTTTATAATACTTTTGTTCATTTCAGGATATTGCATAGTCAACAAATCTATTTAGCCAATAAAGTAGAAATTACAAAACTAAAGGAAATTTTAGAGTTTTTAAATACCACGAATATAAGTGAAAATTTGCCGAGGTAACAATTTTTGTATACTTATATAAAAGTTTACACCAAAACATATATATTTTATTTTTATTAATCAATTTAAAATTTTAACAATCTACATATATTTCTAATTCTTAGTTTGAGTCCCGTCAATACCCAAATGAACATTGATACTAAGGAAGCATACAAAAAACGCCTTTGTGAAGTTTTGGACAATACCGCTTTTAAATTTGCCGACTACTGTTTAAAACAGACTAAAATTCATTATGTAGAAAAAGAGTTAGAGAATCATCAGTAAGTATTTAATATTATGTTGTATGTATGTATGAACAACTTCTTCTTATATGATTTAGTTAAGAGAAATTTATGTTTTATAACAGTTCTATAGTCTCCCTCTCTAAAATTTTGTGTTTGTTTATTATACCGCCGTTGGCGTTTTGCTAATATGTTTTTTTATCAATCACGTGATGGATCAGACAATAATTATTAGAAATAACCATTTGAAGAGTCAAGCAAAATAAATCATTGCAAATATTTATAACGTATGTAAAGAAAAGATTACAAATAATTAAATAATAATAATAATAATAATAATGATGTCTTTATTTTTTCATTACGTATTTACAACAAATATAAAAAACTTACAATAGCTACCCAAATAGCACAAACACGTCTCTAAGACATCTTAAAGATATTGGCGAAAGATGTTTGGGACGTCTTTAAAACATCGGCTAATATCCTAAATACATCTTAAAGGCGTCTTAAAGACGTACATTGTTACAAAATTAAAAACAAAGTAAAACATCGTTTTACGACATCTTAAAGACGTACAAAATTGTACGTCTTTAAAACATCGTGTTACGACATCTTAAAGACGTACAAAATTGTACGTCTTTAAAACATCGTTTTACGACATCTTAAAGACGTACAAAATTGTACATCTTTAAAACATCGTTTTACGATATCTTAAAGACGTACAAAATTGTACGTCTTTAAAACATCGTTTTACGACATCTTAAAGACGTACAAAATTGTACGTCTTTAAAACATCGTTTTACGACATCTTAAAGACGTTCCCTTACGTCGTGTTTAGGTATGGTATACAGGTTGTGAATTTCCCTGAAACTTCAAAAAAAATGCAGTTCTTGGCGATCTCACTATATTTTTATTTTTATTCATTCCATTTTTTGTTTACATGAGTTCATTATTTAAACCGCTTTTTTCCCTATGGTTAGCCCGTCGTAACCATGCCTGAATGGACACTTCAGTTTCCTTCTGGCTTGACGCCATATTAGCTACCTCAGCAGACCCTAAAAGTAAACGTTCACATTATTATAAATCGTACATCTTACAAAAGATTTAGCTGGTACATCACAAATAGAACCCTTAATTCTCAAGTCATACAAATGATTAACATAAAAACCATTATTTATTACATTTTTTCTGATTGTGTTGGTCAGGAATGCTAAACTTCTACCATTACTTCTTCATCAGAGGGCACCGAGGGGGACATCACAACCTCCTCGAAGGCTGCTGAGCCCTCTTAGCCCGCATATAATATTTATGGATGTCCCTTACACTCATGTTTACTTTAGCAAGTGTAGTAATTAATAAAAATTATCTTACCTGGATCTTTGTCAAACAGAATTATAAGCGCCAAAGAAAATATAATAAACTCAATTCACAATCACAAGAGTAGTTTAGAAATCTCGCCGAAAGCCAATTCGCTAATGACGTTTACGTCATTTTAATGGATAAGCACCGCACCGTAATACAACATTGTCACATTTACTTAATTCTTTATCGACATAAAGATCGGAGTACTGCTGTTATTTGTATATTTTTTACTTATTTACGTATTTTATTTTTTAGAGAATTGATATAAACAAAAAATGTATTGTTCCCTTACATATAATATAACCACCTCTAGTTAGTACATCTGGCAATACCGGTTCTTGTTGCGGCCTATATAATAAATGTTTTATGAAACCCTTTTTATATTTATTGCCATACAGGGCAATAATGTATAAAAAAGTACAAAACGATGGCCTCGCAAAAACACAAATTATATTAAATTTATGATTCATAATTAAAGTTATATTTTTTATGAAAAAAACATAGGTTCTATCGTCGTCCACTTTTTGACATCGTAAAGACGTCTAAACTAAGACGTCTTAAATACGCCGATGTAGTGACATCTTTAAAATGTGTTTTTTACGTCCAAAGCACGCCGAAGACGTTCAGGCTAAAGATAGGCATAATATGGACGTCTTTAAAACGTAGTGTGCTATCTGGGTATTGTTATGCAATGTAAAAAATGGCGAAAATCAGTAATGGGGTTTCCACGAATGGTAGCCCACTCTGCTCTACTCAACCGTAATTGTATTTTAATATATAAGAGCTTTTATTATGGCGCAAAAATGCTAATGGGTTTGTTCGGGTTTGTTCGGGTTCGGGTTCATAACTAAGAACCGTAATAACGTTTGAAGGGCCAATTTGCTAGTACAAAAGCAGGAAAAAACATTGTACTAGCTATTCTAGTGTCTAGATATATTTTTTGTTTTGTATGTTGAAATAATACTTAAAAATGTGACGGCGAACCTTTTTAGGATGCATAGTCTTTAAACTGTTTGGAAGATAATTGAACATATTTGCTATATTGTACGTAAAACTTCTCTCAAACAGCGTTGTCCTATGCAGAGGCGGCGTAATTAGGTTCCTTGAGCGGATGTTAATATTATGCACCCGAGAACGGAATACAATCTTTTCATACAGATAATTGGGAGTTTTATAGGTGATAATTCTACTATAAAAACAAACCGAGTGGGCATTTCTTCTGCCCTCCATACTCAACCATTCCGCTTCATTTAGCTTATAAGTAATTCTTTCATATTTGCGAATCCCGTACATGAGCCGCAGGCAAGAGTTCTGAACTTTCTGTATTCTGTTTTGCTGCATTTGAGTCAAACAGTTACCATAAACAACATCCGCATGGTCGAATACAGAGAGCACAAGAGAGTCGCACAGCATCCTCTTAACTTTCACTGACAAATCATGACGATTAGAGTAAATTAACTTTATTCTGACATAAGCTCGTTGTATGCAGTTTGAGACATGTTTGTCGAACCTTAGTGAACTGTCAAATACAAGCCCGAGAATGCGTACACTATCTCTAATCTCCAAAGTATTAGCGTCAATCCTGATGTTGATTTGATTTTTTATAGTAGTGACATCATTTTTCGGACCGAATAGCATTAAGCAACATTTTTTAGGATTCAAGAACAGTGAATGCTTTAGACAGAGAGATCTTAGTCTCTCCAAATCATCATTTAGTTTGTCGCAGGTTTCGAAAATATGCTCCTTTGAGGAGCAATATTTAAGCGCGGTTCGAAGGTTGGAAGTATAAATAGCATACAGCAAGGGACTTATAATTGAACCCTGCGGTACGCCGTAATCAGTCGCTCCGCGGACATACCGTCTCCGATTCTGACACGTTGAGACCTACCAGATAGAAAACTCTCAAAAAACCTTACAATACCCATTAGAAGGACATTCTGAGAAAAAGTATAGTTTTGAATTTTCAGGAAAAATCCAACTGCAGAATCAAAACAGTGTATTTATTTATTTATTTTCCACTTAATAAGTTCTTGTTTGAGCACGCCTATGGTAAGACGGTTTCTCGCATGGTTTTTATACATATATCATACATACAAACATATACCCATGATAATCGACCAAACCGTGAATTCCTTCACAGCCCCGATGCAATTAATCCAAATCTTATCTCTGAATTTTCTATTTTTTAGACAAAAGTCGCAAAACATCTCAAAGATACTGGAAAACGTAACGAAATTTTCATCATACCATATCCTAACCAATTACCTTCAATTTGAAGGAAAAAAGGACGTCGAAGGAGTAAATAGTTTTTACCAAGAAATGGTTCAATATGTCAACACCGATCTACATAAATGCCGTAGTAGAATTGTGAGTAAAACTTTGAACAACTGTTTTAAAATGGGGAATCTGACGTAGGTCAGTAGAGCCATCTATGTGGCAACTGTTAAATTATATATTAATTCGGTTCTATGTCGCAATTCATGCTTGAAAGCAATCTACAGGATGTTATGGAAAATACTTATTGTACTGCAATGGGAGACTCTTTGGAGATCATAGAGAACTAGTACATATTATTATTACAAACCCGTCATTATTATGGAACGAAGAATTGTTCAGAATGAAAAGTGTGTACTTTGTAGTATTTGTTTTTCTAAAGGCTTTAACGTGTAAAACTAACAACACCTACCCAGATAGGAATATTCAATCGGTCACTGACGTCTCTTGACAACTGCCTTATAGGTTTAAATAATTTTAATATAAAAAATGAATTCGGCCTTAAACATGGATGAATAGCTTATTTTGTTTAGATGACTATCTTCTAAATATTATAATTAATAGTGCTGTAACCAATTAAAGTATTATTCGCAGAATATTTTTAAATTAAAATATCTGAAAGTTAGCTTTCTCCATTAAACTCCTGGGTTCGATCCACATATAAACAGTATATTGCCAATACGAACATTCCAAAATACAAACGTGTCCCCGCTATGTGAGATGGCGCGGGTGTATTGATTATGCGCAGTAGGGTGGAAATTTTATCGATCGCGTCAGAGCCGGCCCGACATTATTTGTTTGTTGTTATTCGTCTTCATCTTTGGTTCTGGATGCTTTTTCAAATTACAGAATAAAAAGTGGTTCATCTACATTGTTGTCGGTATATTAGTGCTTATAAACTTTTATTACCTA
The DNA here is from genome assembly GCA_963991005.1 of Barypeithes pellucidus. Taxonomy (NCBI): domain Eukaryota; kingdom Metazoa; phylum Arthropoda; class Insecta; order Coleoptera; family Curculionidae; genus Barypeithes; species Barypeithes pellucidus. The sequence continues at coordinate 94,744,058 of OZ022556.1, forward strand.
ACAATCATTTTTGTAAAGAAGTTGTGGTGATTCGATTCGCGTGCATGGTGCTTTTTTGCAAAAGTCGTGGATCAATACCAGGTATAAAGTATTTCAGATATGTACATATACACGAAAATATTTTGCTTATCACATTATCCGATCTTCGGAACCGAATTTCACTAAAAAGCTTGTAAAAAAAGAAGAGAGTGTCACTAGTAAACAATATAATATATATGTGGTTACTACGTAGCCTTAAAATTAATGTATTTTTAATTTGGTGCATTAGTAGCTGATAATAATTCCCAAAATAATTCCCAATTCATTCTTAATTTTTGGTTTAGAAAAAGGTTAAGAAACATACGACGTCGGATGAAAATTAAAATAAAGCTCATCTTGTCGATTGTTACAAATATTCGGACGGAATTTGGCACCAAAAGTTTACACCAATCAGGGCACCGTCGGATCATCATATCGTCAGAAATCGTATGCATGGAAACTTTTGATTGCAATATTTTTCCTAACTAACCAGTGAAATTTAGATTACAAAATTTGAAATCCGGTCTTGTCGAGTGTTTACTTTCACAAGGAAATTCCCGAACTGGGCAACTCACAACGCCCCCTTCGATGCCCATAGCGGGGACATAATTGCAGATGGTATTAGCAATACTTATACTGTTTATATATACATATGTGGTTCGATCGTATATAGATCATGAAAAATTAGAATCGCCAACCTAAAGCTCTCGAGCTCTTTTTGGTATTCTATCTAAAACGGTATATAAATTTATAGAATCACATGAAGAGTGTTATAGAAGACTATAATAAATACCTTTCAAAGCCGGCCCATGAAAGATCAAAACTTATAACATCCATAGCGAAAGTTTTATCCAGCGATGGGTACGATTTAAAATCGGTCTTCGAAGCTGTCGGCCAATTTAAGAGCGAGCTAAACTTTTTGGAATGCGAATACTTTTGTGTAGATGTGAAGAAGGCGAAGGAGGAAACGCAACAAATGTGAGTACTTTATATAAATATTAGGTACGCGCACTTAGTTTAAAGTGTTCACAGAAGCAAAATCTGGGACCGATGATCAAGAATTCGGTGTTTGTAGAGGAAACTGTATCGATTACCAGCTGATTTGCAACCGTCAGAATAATCCGCGTACTGGTACAGAATTGTTGGCTTGGATTCTGCTCAATCGGCTGTAGATTTACATTATTTGACTTGTTGTTTTTACTGATTCGTTTTAATTTCTTTAGTTTTGGCATGTTTTGGTTAAATTTGCTTACCATTATTCCGTAAAGGCTAGCTCTAAACCAAACAGAATAGAGGAAGAATAAGAAATCTTTTAGGCGGTGGCGGCTCGTGACCTATGATAGAGGGGGTTCACAAGTATCGTGAAATTATTTTAAACAACAGCTGTATCTCCAACTGAGCATTGATATGAGCTTGAGTGTTTCCAGTTTTCCAGTTATTCACTTCAATTTTTTTCTCCAAACTCGAAGAGCTAAAGTTATTTTTTAAATAATCCACCGTGAAACTATTCATTTTAACTTAATAAATATATAATATTAAAACATACACGCTCGAATTTCTAAATACATGCACGAACAGACAACAACAACAACAACACACTAAAATTGTGCGCCTTTTCCATGTTAAATCGCCATAGCCCCTCTCTCCCCCGCCACCTGTTACTACAGAGAAACTGCACTATGCCCCGCCCACTTATTCGCATATGCGAGTATATCGTGTCATTCGTCATTATCCTTGCTGAGTTGCCGGATGAATCGAGAGCTTATAATATACAGTTTGGTTTGATGGTACGATAAAATATTAGGGAGGGTCGGAGTTTATACGATAGATAATATTCAATGAATATAAATTACTATTTTTTTATTCCTTTGGGGGGGTGCACGTGCGCATGTGCTCCTGTGGAAGAACCGCCACTGCTTGTAGGTTAGGTTAGGAAGTCAATTCTCAGATTTGACAGTTGAAGGTTTGTCATTTACCCGTTCACATAGACAAAACGCAGCAACCAGTTAGAGACTCGTCCACATCGAATATGCGCGGAACGAAATTTGCAACCGATTGGAAAATTCGTTATTATCCTCTCTGTTATTTTCGTACCCGCAGCAACAATTCCGCTGTTGCTAATAAGATGGCAGTGCGACTTCTGTCTTTCACATTATCTAAAGAAGGAAAAGTCAAGGGGGGTCAAATCCGGTGATCTGACCGGCCAGTTGATCGATCCGGCCAGCTGACCAATAGACTTGTATTCAAATATTTAAAAGTATACTATTCTACTCGTGGTAATAGTTACTACTTACTCGCTTGCAGCTCGATCGCAAATTTCTTCCTCGTAAATTATAACTGTCATTACCGATCCGTGAATAATATACTATTATCTATTTCTAGTAATGCAAATATAAAAATTCTTCAAGATTTCTTGATTTCTGGACCGACGAATCGAGTTGTGGTAATACCGATGGATCTTCAGAATACGTGGTTCGAGATAGAGGAGCACTTAAAAAAGGAAAGTTTAAGCGTAGGACGAGCTGTGCAAATTCCCAAAAATACGGTAAGATTATCGGTTTGAATTTAATAAAAATTTCAATCGATACTATCCATTTAAGAAGTTTCTGGGCATTTAAAATAATAATTTGTTCATTATACCTACCCGGTTCATTTTAACTGGAGACAAGTAACATAAACCATTTTTCAATGGGTACTCGAGTATACTTATTTTTTTACTTCAGAGAAAAACCTTAACTTCAGCCCAATACTACCTCAAACAACTCTGGATAATCTTCCTAACCAACCCCGCAAAGTTAAACTCCATTTTAGAGCAGGCCGAAGAAGATTTTAAGAAAAGAACTGCTCAATACTTCTAGTCGACGATATCGTTTTTGGTTTGTAACTTTTTATTACATTAATTTTGGTATTTAATTTATAGTTGCTTATTTGAATTAAGTTATTATAATTACGATCTGCGTGTATTAAACATAATTATTTATAATTTATTTAGTTTAATTCATAACGAAACTTTTTTTCTAATTATATCCATTCTTATGAAGGCTTATTCCAAAAAGCTAACAAGAAAAATATCGAGGGCATCGAGAGCAAGAAAGAAAAAACACAACAAACTTTTTCAATAGTAAACAGGATAAAACTTCTCCATTGCCAACAAAGATTATCTTATTTTGATGATGATGATAGACCGTACAAACGCAAATCACTTGTTTCTTATGTCCTCATGATGATGATATCGTGATGATGATAGGATGTACAAACGCAGGGCTTTTGTTTTTTTTATAGCTTGATGATGATATAACACAGAATTTTGTTTGTTTTATCATAATGATGAGTGAACGTATAGTTGTTGCAGAATTATACCGTTGACTCTTACTGCCATAAATAAACTACCTGATTAAACCCTATTGTATACGCCTGAACCTCTTCAAAGCTCAATAAATGGGATCAGGGCCGGCTTGAAAATGTATACCACACCACATGATTTATTTTTATAATTTAAAATAAATAGATAGGTATTTTTAGTTTTAGGTACCTATAATAAATGTAAAATAATGATAACAATAAAATTAATGATAATTGAAAATAATATAATTAAAGTATAACTATTAGGATAACAAGTACAATAAAAATTAATTAAATTCTAAGAAACTATTGATAATTTATTCGAAATTTAACTCTGTATCACTATCACTATCTTCATCTAAGCCTAAACTTATAATTAAGGGTTGAACATTTGTAATCATACAATTGCAAGACTTTTCCACCTTAAGTACATGCTGTCAGTGGCGTATATAGGGGGGGGGCCCAGGGGGCCCGGGCCCCCCCCGAAATATAATGTAATAAGTTCATAATATATTCAAAAATACTCAAACTGAAGCGAATTGTGTTGCCGACTAGGCAACTATGCGATTAATCTTAAAGAGACGAGTGCATCGCCTCTTGGCGCGTAACTCGCCGCTCCACTATGTTGATACCCCTGAGTAGTGTTGCCACACGCTGTATTATTATAGGGGTAGATTTCTGGAAGGAGTGGGGTAGAATTGGGCCGATACGGGTAGAATTTATGCCGATATTAATATAGTGTTATATTAAAATCTTGTCATATTCCCTCGTTAAATTTTAACTTCCATACATGTTTCGAGGGTATCTTCAGTAGAAAACTTTTGACATTGTCAGGGTGAACAGTAAGAAAGAAAAAACAATTTTTAAGTACTATGAAAAACTTTTTACTTTTGATGAAAATTTGAAATTAAGAAAAAAAATGAATTATATATTTTCTTATTCCGGTAGAAGAAAAAGTGAAAAAAATCAGTAATTCTGTTTCTTCTTTTTCTACTTCCGGAACATTTTTCTTCGTTTTTACAGTTCATCTTGACAATATCATAAGTTTTTACTCCTTATATATTATCAACTGAAGATGAGCGTATAAATCCTTCGGAACATATGGAAGTTAAAATTTAAAGCGTGTTTATTAAACTGTAGTGCCTCTTCATAATATAAAATTTTTTAAATAAATTAACAATTAACAGTTAAAAAAATTTATTAGTATTAATTTTGTTGTCAAAATATTTCTCTTTAATTTAGGGCCCCCCCCGAAACAAATTTCTATATACGCCACTGCATGCTGTACACAGTTTTTCCAGCTGTCTGCAGAAATTTTTCTTACTTCGTTTTTAATTAATTCTACTACAGATGCATTTAATGTAGGAGAAATATTATTTCTCCTAATATTGGATTTTAATTATATGCCATATTAGCTCAATAGGATTGAATATACAATAGTACCGAGGAAGACGCAACACTGTATGTCCATTTTCTGCTGCAAGTTTGTCACACTCGTATTCCTTATTTATTTTAAAAGCTTTTAATACTTCTAGCAGTTCTCGTTTTTTAAGTTTCTTCAAAATATAAATCATTTTCAATCATAAAATTTTGAATTTCTGCTTCTGTATTATTAGAATTGGGAATGATTTTTGCTTGCCGACTATGATAACTAACATTGTCCATTACAATGACGCTATTTTCAGGTATATTTTTAAGGAGTTTATGTTAAAACCAATCTTCATAAAGTTGTGCGTCTGTATCTTGATGGTAATCTAAAGAAGAATCTGCTATGTTTCTAGCTGAAAGCAATAGACAATTTGGAACAAACCCGTTCTCTGAACCAGCATGTAATATTGTGATTCTTTTGCCTTTATTTGATGGTGCCTTGGTTTGACATTTTTTGGAAGAATCATCCCAACCTTTTCTTGGAGTGTTATGAGTATCGAACCATGTTTCGTCCAGGTAAATAATTGGACGATTTTCTTCTCTAAATTGTTTAACAGCTGTTAAATATTTAAGTCTCCATTCCCGACACTTGAAGATGCCCCCCTATCAGCACAATTCCAAGGACGCCACATTCTACCACTAATATGCCTAACTAAAAATTACTCGCCGGAAAACCACTAAAGATTAAAATCATTAAAAATCACTTTGTATTTATATATGCATCAGGCATAGGTATAAATTGAATTTGTATATCTGGTCCGGCTCTGCTCGAAAAGGTTTTAAAATTTGGGATGTCCTTATTTATTTTATGGTCGAAGGGATAATGATGATTTTATTGCAGTCAAAAGATAAACGATATAATTCTGCAAAAACTATACCAACGCAGAACTTTTTTGTTTGTTCTCATGATTAAAGAACATACAAACGCAGGACTTTCGTTTATTATACCCTGATGATGATACACTGTACAAACACAGGACTTCTGTTTGTTATGTCCTAATGATAGACCGTACTAACGCAAATCAATTGTTTCTGATGTCCTCATGATAATGATATCGTGATGATGATCGGATGTACAAATGATAAAAGATGATAGAACGTATCAACACAGAATTTTGTTTGTTATGTCCTGATGATGACGGAACGTACCAACATAGGACTTTTGTTTGGTATGTCCCGATGATAAATAACGTACAAGCGCAGGACTTTTGATTCTTATGTCCTGATGATTATAGAACGTACCAATGCAGGACTTTTGTTTGTGATGTCCTGCCGCTGTATCTCTTATAGCACCCAAAATGTTTCGCGTTAAAAGACGGACATAAGAAGAGTCAGACCAAAGAAATTCTATTATAAAAAATAATGTTATACAGGGTGTCCGGGAAAAGGAGGTCAATCCATTAACCATATATTCCTTGAGCAAAAATAATATTACTTTTATAATGCCATTTTTCATTCTTGACCCTCATGTGCGATATACAGGGTGTTAAAGTTTGAAATTAAAAACTGATTTTTTTGAATAGTTCGAGTATTTAATGAGATATTAATTTCAAATTTGGTCCATTGCGTCAGCCTAAAAAGCTACATCTTTTGAGAGGAACAAAACAAGAAAATTTTGTCAAATACTCAAAATAGGGGGCGTCCAGTTCCCGCTGACCACCCCTATTTTTTAGTGTGTGCGCCAGTGACTTCTAAACTATATTTTTTTAGGTAATCATTTATTTTTGATTATTTTTTCTCCCTTATAAAATTTCGATCAAGTCATGTGTTTTGGAGATAATTTGAAAAGCATGGATCCTTACCAGATGCCAGCGCGGCTGACGGTAATCCTATAATTTTCAAATGTTAAATCAAGTCAGCCGTTGTGGCATTACCATGGATACAAGATATAATTAAGTAAAACTTTGCAATAAGTGACAATACCGAAAACAAATGACTAACCAAAAATAAGGACAGTGGCGTACAGATAAAAACTTGTAGTACTAATTCAGTTAAATGAAATTAGTTTATTGACCTAGTAAGAACTTACTATTGCTAATCTTCATATAACAGTAAACACCATTGGTAATATAACAGTAAACACCATTGGTAATATAACAGTAAAAACCATTGGTATCATTTGTTCTTAAGACAATAATTTACTATTACTTATTAAATAAATTTGAAACATCATAAAAAGATAACAAATACTCAAAACATATTATTTTCGAAAGGAGTATAATAATCGTCGCGACATCTCGCGGTGGTACATAAAATCAGCGAAACGCGTCTGGGTATTAGTCTGACGAAGGAAAATTTAAACAAATTTCTATATTCAAATATTATTTTTTTAAATTAACGTTTGTAACAAAAAACAAACAAAAAAAATAGTCTAAAGAAATTGCTCGATATGACCTCCATTTTTTTGAATACATTAAAGAAAATCTTAACCTTTGAAAAATATGTGGTTTTAACCTGAACTGCTGTCCAGCTTGAAGTATTCTTTCTATTAAATGATTCTCGCTCAAAATCGGAACAATATACACAAAATCTTTCATACACCCCCAGACTGAATAGTCCAAAGGAGTAAGGTCTGGGGAACGGGGTGGCCATTTAACATGAGCATCATGGCCCGACCAATCCAGCGATTAGGAAAGATTTGGTGTAAATAGTTCCTAACATTTATAGCAAAATGCGGGGGAGCACCGTCTAGTTGAAACCAAATATTTTGTCTTACTATTAGAGGCAAATCATCAAGTAAATCGGGCAGTGTGTTTTGAAGAAATAGTAAAAATGAATGACCAGTCAAATTACCCATCATTAAAATCATATCCATCATTTCAAAAAACGGTAATAAATGTTCTCGTCTAACATCCATATTGTTTCTTTTTTACTTGAAAGAAGACTTATTAATTAAAAAACTTTTAAATCTTAAAACACAGTGAAAAGTAATATTTAATTTGACAGCAAATAAAACAACGATGCCGTGTCCATGGTAATGCTACAACGGCTAACTTGATTTAGCATTTGAAAATTATTGGATTACCATCAGCCGCGCTGGCATCTGGTAAGGATCCATGCTTTTCAAATTATCTCCAAAACACATGATTTGATCGAAATTTTATAAGGGAGAAAAAATAATCAAAAATAAATCGTTACCTAAAAAAATATAGTTTAGAAGTCACTGGCGCACACACTAAAAAATAGGGGTGGTCAGCGGGATCTGGACCCCCCTATTTTGAGTATTTGACAAACATTTCTTGTTTTGTTCCTCTCAAAAGATGTAACATTTTGTGCTGACGTAATGTACCAAATTTTAAATTAATATCTCATTACATAGTCGAATTATTCAAAAAAATCAGTTTTTAATTTCAAACTTTAACACCCTGTATATCGCACATGAGGGTCAAAAATGAAAAATGGCATTATAAAAGTAATATTATTTTTGCTCAAGGAATATATGGTTAACGGATTGACCTCCTTTTTCCGGACACCCTGTATTTTGGACTGCGGCTTAAAGAATTTGCGATGCGAATTGCGACACAGGTAAGTAAAAGAATTAAACATAAATTATGATTATTTTTTTAAATTTTATTTTTAAAAGTATAAAACGTTAGCGTTTTTATTCTACTTTATATAAATGAGTAGGTATGGTCTAAGTATAGTTGAAAATTTCCCGATCTGTTGAAAAATCATAATCATGATCATGACCGTAGTGATCATATGGTGTCGTCTCTGGATCTTTATGGATATGTATAGGGTTGTTGTAATCGATATCAAACAGTTTCATGGAATTATCAGTGATTCCTAAAAATAATTTAAGACAAAGTTTATTAACATACATACTCCACGAGAAGAACGGGTTAAAAAAATCTTTCCATTTTCAACTAAATTTAATTAGAAAAATATAAATAAATATTTGCTATACTACAGAAATGAGTACCGCGGGTAACTCTTCTAAGATTATAGTGATATTACCTGCTACTGTTCTATTAAATTTCTCTACAATTGCATCTAACTCTTCCTGCTTCAACTTAACAGTTACTTTGGTGCTGTTTTTCTCCAAGGACCTTTTGCTGCGAGATAATAGTGGCAAAGTGAATTCACTTTCTGATAAAGGGGTATCGTCGGTACCAAACGCCTAAAAAATTGCACGATTAAACAATAGATTCGTTTCCTCCATTGGCGTTGAATTTCATAGAAATACGTCGAATTTTATCTAACCTCGGTTAGATATCTCTCTAACCTGCAAAAATATTGGATTCCGATTTGAAGGTTCAGTGCGCATACCTCAAACCTAATTCAAAAAACTTTTGGCAAACTTAAGCAAGAAGCTGCAAAAAAATCACCCAAATATGTATTTGTTGTTCGAGTTTATTCTTGTGCTTTTTAAAACAAAAAGTATTACCAAGGGTTATTTTTCTTCACATCTTTCGTCAGATTCTTCCACTTTAAATTATCAGGTGCCCACTGTGTGCCCTTCAAAAATTTAGGCTTAGTTACGCGACTGGCAAAATAAGAAAATAGATGATTGTTTTTTTAAATTCATGTTTATAGTTACCTAAAAGTTCCTGATTAAATTTAAGAATGTTTACTTTTGGTTACCGACAAATTTGTCGAAACCTATGTTTTGTTAACTATTTTGCTCGTTTTCTTATTTTCCGTTAACATTTTCTATAATGTATGATATTTTTAAGAAGTCTTCTTGAGTTTAATAATAAAAAGTTCCTGTTTAGATTTAAAAATGTTTACTATAAGATTACCAACGAATTTTTCTATATACTTTATTAACCATTTTGTTCGTTTTGTTATTTTTCATTAACAATTTCTATTATTATGTTATTTTTGAGAAGTTTTTTCGAGTTTATAGCAAATACAAATTTTAAAATTATATCCTTTAATTTTTTAATATTTACAATCGGAGACCTAAACTACGCCGCTGGCTAGCCGGTTAAAACAAAACTTTACAAAACCCATGTCGCGATGACTCCGCTAAGGGATTTGGCATACTTTTTTTATATGCACCTTCTCGTTTATGTGCCTTTAAGAAAGCCGTATGTCGTGTTACCTGCTCAGCGTCAAACTCGAACGTCGCCAATCGGCATATTTCCGATCGAGCGGCGCGTAGAACGAAGGTGACAGGCGCTATTTTTCGGTTTTTCTCCTGAATTTATAACTAGAGTATTTCCTATCGAGCGAAAAACTGTTCGAATATACGAGCAGTTTTTTAACTCGATCACACTATAGCGGTACATTTCCGCCGGCGTCAAGCGAAGCTCGGGTATCGAGTGAAAGATAATAAGTGACGAGCGACGGTTTTCGCCTGAATAGATAACTCGAGCGGTTTTTTTAATAATCGAGCGATGTCGGTTATTTCAATAATCGAGTAATCAAGCGTTTTTTCGCTCGAGCGATCACAACACTAGTTTATTGGCTTGCCCTGCTACAAGTAGACAAGGAGAGTCTTCAAAAAAAGTGTCGAAAATGGAACACCTGGTACACGAATATGAATATTTACCGAACAAATGTTTTCGTTACTTACCAAACATTTACCGCTAATACAATAAGCTTTCTTCTCGGTGGATCCTCTGGAACAATCCGATCCAAATGGAAACCATCCATCTTCACCGTTGACTAAATAAAATCTGTGGGATATATTTTCGTCCTGGCAAGCTACACGACAGGGCCTATCAGGATCCTCTAAAGAAAGAATAGCGCATAATTTTATCATTCAGAATTACGAAAGACAACAAAAAACATACAACAACTTTTGAATTTAAAGAGTACAATTTTAAGAACAACCTTATTAAAAACTATTATACACGAGGATGTTAATAATACTATATTATATACGGTACCTAGTGAGGGTGAGATTTGCATTCCTAATCCGGACAGTCTTCTTACTCTATCCTTGTATTTAGAGCAAATTAAGGAAGCGTGTTGAAATGGCGTTTTAACTTTGCCACATCCCTACAAAGATAATAAAAAAATATTACTTTTGTGAATATTTAGGTACGTTTGATAGATATTTGAACCTACTTGTTGGTCTGGCTGGCATAACTGAATGCTACTCTTCCCCATCTTTTTATTCATGACTAGTCGTATTCCAGACCCGGGAGAGATACAGTTGTAGTGACATCCACTTGCACTTTTCCATCTTATGGCTCCTTCTCTTCTTCTTAAACCTAGTTATTTAAAAAAATTAACATACTTAGGTATAATTGTGTTGATAATTAATCTAAAGAGTGCATTTTTTTTTTGAGAATTATGAGCGTTGCCCGCCTTACCCGTTCTCCACGTTATTTCGTTACTCTCTCTATCCACAGGACATAGATCTGGCATTTGAGTAAACACACTTTCTTCAAGTGGATCACAAACAAAGTCCTCACAACGACCATTAATGCAATAACTGGCTCTTCCTAGAAAAAATAGCTTCTATTTATTTCTTTAATTAAAGCAATTGACTTGATTTGAATCAATAGCATTTCTTAACAAGATTTTTTGATAGAAAAATCCAGACAGCAATTTTTTACCGTTAGGTTGGTCCTGCATAAATATTTTACAGTTTATTTAACTATATCAATTCAAATATGCTTTTTGTCAATGTCATCATTGACACACAACATTTTAATTAATTTTTAATTTCCTTCCCATAGAAAGCGTTATTGGTATCTAATTTTGCATAACAGGAGTCTGAACAGGTATATCGCCACTCATTCGTTTTGAATTATAAAATTTAATATTACTGTTTAAGTTGAAGTTGGTAATGCTTTATCACCGCATTTTTATAAACAACAACAAAGGGGAATGTTTCCTACCATATCTGTTTCTTCTTGTTTGGCATGCAGTGCCATCTGGAAAAGTCCATCCTCTGCTTTTAGTACCACCGCTTCGTTTCTGGCACCACACAACACAAGCTTCTTCAGCTAAAATGGAAAAGATTCAATGAATACATGGTTGATAAAAAAATTAGATATTGTAGTTTCCTTGATAATTTATAAATTGCTGTTTAGCATTGATTAGGTTCCGCTTCCACTTACGATCAGAACTAATTTTTTGCATTCCAGATCCAGTCAAATCCTTCTCCACCTCTTTGGCGCGCGTGCAGATTTGTTCAGCGAATTCTTTAATCGTTAGTCTAGGAACATTTAAACATTGTTGAGCGTTACAAGTTTGATACATCTTTTCTGGCCCGTCACATTTTTGACCAACGCCTTCAGGCCTGTATAAATAAAATGGACGTTATTATAAAAAAAGTTAGTTTGTTCAGTTCGTTCTTTTTGGGAGCTCTTTAGACACTTATTTTATTGGTATCTATTTCAATGGATATTTCGAGCTTTGGATTACTTTTGGGTATTGTCTATAGAAGTTCCCAGATCGTCCAATAAGCCACTCGCCGGAAGTTAATCTATCGTATCTACTCTTACCTTGGATTATTACAGAATCTCTCCGACACCAAAATTCCCGTACTTCCACTCCTAAGTCGTCCTTCTTCTCCAAAAAGACAACCTGAAGCGCATTCACTCTGCCTCCATTTACCCCAACCCCCGTTAATTTCATCTGAATTGGTGGACTGTTTTAGAGCGCTGCTATATGATTGGTTCGGACTGGTTCCTTTTGTTATACAACGGCCTCCACGACACCACTTAAAATAAATATTTTTTTTTAATTTAAACTGTTAGCTGTGAAATCTTACTCTAATTTTTAATTAACTTGTTCTGGCAGATACAAATCATCTATAAACATTTAGTTTCATCTTGTTACAATGAAAAATCTAAAAACTATATTTTTGTAATATTTACCTACCATACCATTTCCGCAATGGGTCCCCTCCAAAGCCGGATGTGAAGTCCACGTGTACCTTTCTCTTTCGCAGTGAAGATCTCTGCACACATCATCCAAAGGTTGTTGTGAAGAATGTTTACTACCCCGCCCGTACTTTAGCATACCTAAGAAAAAAGGTTTAGTATTCATTACTGAAGTTTGCCCATAATCTTGATATACAGTGTGTGGATAGTGTCTGGAAACGGCTTAATAACTTTTGCTAATTTTTTTTTCAAAATTTGGGTGTGGCTTATAGGGGTAGGTAAACTACTGTTTGACGGAAGAATGACAGAACTGTCAAAATGGCGGATGAGCGCCATGCATTTTCCTATTTAATTTTCTTTACCAAGATGGCACCCATCCGCCATTGTGATAGTACTGACATTCTTCCATCAACACGCTTGACAAATACAAATATAAAATTATCGAACCGATTTTGTGTGTTGAATAAACTTACACTGTTGATCCGCGTTAAACCTTTCTCCTGGTAAGGCTCCTTCTGCTCCATGGTCTAGCTGTCCTGCGGAGCTACCGTGGTCCAAAAGACATCTAGATTGTGGGGTACTAAAGAAAAATATCCGAATTTTGATAAAGTCTTGCATCCAAACCTATTGTCAACTTATGTATCAGGGTGTTCCCATCATCAGTATCCCGCTTCCAGTAAATAATATTAATCATCGGGAAGACACGTCAAATTTATGATGAAGGGGAATGCTTTTAAAGAATATTTGAACAAACAAACCCCCTGGGCTGGGCGAAGTAGATATATGTTACCCTTAAAATCTTCAATGGTCAAGGGCACTTCATTTAAAGGTCGTTTAAATCTTTTTCCAATAATACCAAAATGTATTATTTTCTGAGTAGCAGCAGGACTTATCATGTACCATCGTGCCGATAAAAAAACTAGGACAGTAATATCACAAAAACTGGGAACGGAAATACGTGTCTCATAGACTATAAAAGGTCCTCTAGAGCTGTAAAGGTAAAAACACCCAACTTGTAGAATGTAACCTATGATACATATAATTTAACATTTTGTAATTTGCGATACGAGGTAGCATCAAAATATGGGTTCAAATCGTGACTCTTCGAAGGCCAGGGAAGAACTGCTATATTATTTTCTTAGGCAAAATTTTGTAAAAGGCATGCTGTGTGTATCGGAGCATTATCATGCTGAAATGTAACCATATATACCATTTGTCAATGGTTTTATCACTTCATTTATTAACGTATTCAGGTGCATTTAAATCTTCCTTCCACGATTTGGCAAATTCCTGGACCTCTAGCGCTAATCCAACCGCAGACATTTATAGAGAAAAACCCACTATGGTTTGTTTTGTAAGTGTATATCTCATCATACCGCATGTCGGTAGACCTATACACCCGAATTCTTCCATTATGACAGGATTAAGTTTTCTCGTCAGAGAATATAACTGAAATTATTCAGATTTATATATTCATGTGAATTTCTCACCTGCCTTGTTTATTTCGACAACGACTTCGTATATCTGAATTTCGAACCCCGTCTCTAGCAGTATTTGCAGAACCTGTAACGGCTTTATTGCAGTTGCGAATGGATGATCCCTTAGATAATTAACTAGTCTTCTATCTCTTCATCTTCAGTAGAAATTCTAGGGGAACCTGAACCTGCTTACCTAATAATAGTCCCATGCCTTGTTATTTTTTGTTTTGCCAACAACACGGTATTTTTATTTTTGTTTACTCCCATGTTGTAAGCACCATCTCGCAACCGACTGTAGATAATAGCCTTTTGCTGGGGGGGGGGGGGGGGGTGTTATTGGTTATTGGTGGTATATGTATTTGTATATGACATTTGTTGGTTAAAGGCGAGGGTCGGGTGTGAACTTCTATCACTGCAGCCTTCCGGCTTATTGTGTACCCCGATCTTGTTAAACGATGTTCGTTCCTTCTATGAGGTCCAGTAACCTTCTACTAAGTCTGTCATGTGGGACGTTGTCTCCACATTGTATGTTACATAAGATATTTTGTCTTCCGCCAGACAGCGCTACTCAGCGGTATATTATGTGGGAGGCAGTTCCTCTTCGCCTCAGAGTCTGCATTCAATGGATCCATTGTTGATACTAATCCGTTGAAGGCGTTTTCGCTAGCGACAGTGGCCTGTTAGTAGACCCATCACCTGTTTCAACTGGGGCCGCGTCAGTGTTAGCATCCAATTCGATAGTATTTTCGATAGTTTGCATGGTGCGCATATTTGACCAGGTAATCCTTGCCATCGAGATAGATGTTGTTTTTTCGACCATCTGTCTAATGTTGTTTTTGTTGCATGTGTTGATATGCCACAGGCCTGTTCGGGGCCCCTGAGACTTTGAGCGGATCCGGCTCTCGCTAGTTCATCCGCTTTCTCATTACCCAATATCCCAGAGTGACCAGGGACCTACCTTGTTCCCCCTGGCCGCCAGTTCTTTTAGGTTGGTACCAGACTCACCAGTAAATAATTCCTACTAGTCGAGGTGATAAAATAAGGAATTCTGCTCCCCTAGTTGTTTATTTGGTGCATTTTTAGGTGGTGACCTTGCTCCTGGTAAAGAATTGGAAAGGGTGCTACTTGGAGTGACTACCTACACGGACTCGTAATCATTCTACTAAAAGGGGAGTCGACAAAATAATGTTTTTTTAAAAATAATAACCTAAAAACTATAAATCTCGGTGCAAGTTCTACCGCATGTACATAGTCTTTAAAAGCGTTCTCCCTTCACGATAAAATTGACGTGTGTCTTCCTAGAAGCGAGATGTTAAAGGTTGGAAGTTTTCAAATAGACAGATATATGAATAACAACATATTACAAAAATATTTATTGCAAATCGATAATGAAAAACAGATTATCAACTGACTGATCAATACCTACTTACTCCAAAAACTTTTGTAGATATCTCTTACTACACGTAGACCATGTTATTTTCCCACTGCCTAAGGTCGGAGACATGATGTAACTGCTTGGATCACAGTCGTTGTCAGCTAAAGGGCCATCGTGTCGCATACCTAAACTAAATACCGTAAAAAATTATTATTGTCGATTTAAAGTCTTTTCTAACAAAAATGTTCTTTGCGATAACTTACTTGTGTCCTATTTCGTGCGCCACCACGTAGACACTTTCAAAATGACGTCCCTCGTTTACTGTACAGCTGCTTGTAGCGGTGCACATTCCAGCCACCGGTGCTAAGCCTAAAAGTAAACACGGTCATCACCAAGGATCTTAAAGCAAGGAGGAGACGACTTTGGTTCACAGTCCTTGAAAAATAAATAATTGACATTCTTAGGTAGGTTGTAAACAACTTTACAGAAAAACAATCGGGGAGCTCTGAAAATTAGTGTAATTTTTCTTCGTCGTTTTATGTTAGTTAGACATTATGTTGCCTTCGAGCGTTCGGAATGTACTTTTTATAAAGCCCTTATTGCAACGGCTTTCCTTTATATCTGCTTTCACGTTTGACAGTTCCGGATTAACAACTGTCATATTGGTCGTTATTGTTAAATAAAATTCTTTGTTGTTTTTTAGTGTTCAGTGTTCAGTTTCAGTGTCAGCGAATTCCTGTTATAGTTCTCAAGAGATGCGCCGATGAACTAACACCAGTATTTTGTACACTTTTTAACTTATCCTACAAACAATGAATATTTCCATCGTGGTTCAGCCTATACCAAAGAACCAGAGAACCCTGCCTAGCAACTATCGACTAGTCGCATTGCTTTCAGTTATATCAAAAGTAATGGAGAAAGCTATTAACTAACATCTTCTCAAGTATCTGGAAGGCTTCAACATTATCAGCGATCATCAAATATGGTTTTCGGAAGTCCAGATCAACTGGAGATCTTCTAGCCTATGTCACCCATCTTTGGAACAACGCAATCGAACATCATGGGGAGTCTCGGGCTGTTGCACTGGATATTTCTAAAGCCTTTGATCGTGTTTGGCATGAGGGGACTTCTAAGTAAACTGCGATCCTATGGTATGCCCATTCGATTCTGTGCATGGTTGTCTAGCTTTCTTAAGGACCGCCCTCTGCAAGTGGCGATTGACGGATTTCTCTCAGACACCTTCACCATCAATGGCGGTGTTCCTCAAGGGTCCATATTGTCTCCCACTCTCTTCTTACTCTATATTAACGACCTTCTAGTGAAAACGAAAAATCCAATATTTAGTTTTGCTGATGATAGCAAACTTATCGGCTGCCAACGCACATCTTCGCAAACAACATGAAGTATCACGCCCCAACAAAGACCTGGAAGAAATTTTGGCTTAGGGTGACAGTAACCAAGTCGAATTTAACGCTAAAATAACCCAGTTTTCTCTAAAAAGGTTAATATTACAGAACTGAATATAGTCATGGACGGACACGCAATCCCACTGGCTTCATCTATTAATTTGCTGGGCGTCAATCTCGGAGGAAATATGTCTTGACATAACCACGTTGTGGAAATCGCCAAGATAGCTTCTCAGAAACTTGGTGTACTCTTCCGAACCAGAAATTTGTACACACCTCAACAACTTTTGACACTGTACAAAGCCCTGATTCCTTTTGACACTGTACAAAGCCCTGATTCGACCATCACTAGAGTATTGCTCCCATGTCTGGAGCTCTGCACCCAAACATACTCTTCGGCTACTGGATTCCATCGAAAGGAGGACCATTCGTCTGATTGGAGACCACGAGCTGACGAAGAACGTCGACAACCTAGAACATCCAAGACAGGTTGGAGATTTGACTCTCTTTTACAGATATTTTCATGGAAAGTGCTCGGCTGACCTTGCCCTCTTAATTCCGCCCAGAGCGGCGAATATCCGAAATAAACGACGAACCACTGCCGCCCATCCATATGTGGTTAAGCTTAGTACTCCTCAAACTTCATTATTTAAGAATTCTTTCGTCTGGAGGACTTTATCCTTATGGAACGGCCTTCCCGAAGTCGTTTTTCCCAACGAATGTAACCTCCAACGATTCAAAACCAACGTGAATCGCTTTTTGCGCACACGCACCACTTCCAGAGTACCTTAACGGATTTTTCCTATAGTGCTTGTATTTGATCATAAAAAAAGTGTTTGTGTGTTAAATTTAAGTATTGTTTGTGGAAAAACTAGTAATTCTTAACTCAATATGGCACGATTGTGCCAAGTCTACCGTGAAACGGATAAACATAATATAGACTTTTGAGTCACGTCCGTCGATTGTTTGTTTTTCCTAACGAAGACATATCAAACCGGTTACCTGTTGAATGAAAACAGAAACAGACGGAAAATAAAAAGAGATGGAGATTCTACAGATAGAATCCCCGCCTATTTTTTGTTGTGTTTATTTTCGTATCGTAATAAGAGGCGTCACATTGACGTGTACAAAGCAGATAGAAATGCGGGGTTCATGTTTGCTTCAAGTCGCTGGTCATTATCTACAGCAAACAGTTTAACACCATTGGTTTTGTGTTTTCATGTTTTTTTACGCTAACAATACGCGTTCGCTGATGTTCTTTCTTCACTTGCTTTTGGCCAATGCAATTTAATAAACGTATTATATTCCTTTTTGTAAGCTGCTTGCGATTTTTCAGGTTTCAGGCAATACATTTTGTGTTGCTTCATTGGCATTATTAATTATCTCGTCTGGAGCGCATTGAAATGAGTTTCTTCTTCGGAATCGTAATTATTTCCATATTTGTTTTTAAATATTATTGACATTTGTAAGGTAACAATAAGAATGCGGCGCGCTGGCAGCGAAAGACGCGGATGCTGTTTTCATGGTAACTTATTATAAGCATTCAGAGAGAAGTGAAAAATGACACGTGACTTCACAATTTTATGCGTTCATTTGCTTAAGAAATATATAGTTTTTTTAACGATCCTGGAAAAATTAAATTTATTTTTGCTCGGAGCATTTTTTCTACATAAAAATAACTTTCACATGCCCACGTTCTATTGGTGAAAATGTGCAATATTGTACTTAGTTTTTTTTCGTAATTTAGGTCAAAGAATGCCAGAAACGCATGGATTTTAACCTTCGGAACCTTTTAAATATTGTAGTAAAAATTCGTTAATATTTATAGATTTTTTTTGCATTTTACCGCGGTATAGTAAAGCTTATCGCTGTAACTAGCATGTATATTAAAATAAATGACTCACTGAATATCGTAAGTAAGTAATAAAAATGAACTAAAACGAAAAAATACAGTTAATTTATTCAAGGTAAAATGATAAAAGCTACCAAGAAATTATCGTATTGATAACTTCTATTAAAAATATACTTTTTTTCTTATTTGATACTTGTTTGCAAATAACTAGGCATTGTCTTTCTTTAAAACCAGATTTTTTTCCTATCACAAATTTTGGATTGGGTACTAAACAAAATAAGGATAAAAGGGTATTTTTAAATTGTTATAAAAAAACAACATTTAAATTTACCGGGTACACCTGGGGGTGCTACTCCCGAAGCTTTATTCCAATCCGGGGATTTTCGGGATAAAGAGTCTAATCACGGGATCCCGAGACTAATCCCCAAAAAAATTAATATGAGAAAGATTGTGTTTACTAAATACACTAAATAGAAATCTTACCGACTGTTAACAAAATTTTAAAAAAACATTAAATATTTCTAAAAAAGAGAATGTAAAAATATCAGTGCATCCATCCTAAACTTGATGGTGCCTTATTGCAAGTATGACCTGCTGACGACAAGCAGCTTGCCATTTCTACATTAAAACCCCAATATAAGAGATTAAAAAACATTAAATCCGAAGGGATAAAAATTTAATCCTTGAGGGATTAAAAAAAAATTAATTCATCGAAAGTAAATTTGTTGACCGGAATAACTCCGGTGCATCACATTGCAGCGGAAAATGTCTAGGGAAAAAGTTGTTTGGTTTTGAAGCAGGAATAGTTTGCAATTTAAACCACCCCCCACCCCCTCGACCTCCGGGCGCGGGTGGGGGTAAGTTAAGGTTTTCAAATGGAACCCCATATTTTTTATTGGCGTATCGTGTTCTCCGACCAAAAATAAAGATCTTTTGTCCGAAAAATTTTTTTATTTGGGCCCATCCTTCACCAATAATCACCATGAGAGAGACAAAATCAGAACCCTGCGAAAATCAAGTTTTATCCCGGAAATACTCTTTTTCTCTGTCTTGTACTAAAAACGGAATACAAACAACTTTTTCCACGGGCATTTTTTAGTACAAGACAGAGAAAAAGAGTATTTCCTGGATAAAACTTGATTTTCGCACGGTTCTGATTTTGTCTTGGTGAAGGATGGGCCCGAATAAACAAATTTTTCTGACAAAAGATGTTTATTTTTGGTCGGAGAACACGATACGCCAAAAAAAATATGGGGTTCCATTTGAAAATCTTAACTTACTCCCACCCGCGCCCGGGGGTTAAGGGGGCGGGGGTGGATTAATTTGCAAACTATTCCTCCTTCAAAAACTTTTTCCCTAGACATTTTCCGCTGCAATGCGATGCACCGGAGTTATTCCGGGGTACCGATCTTTTTTCAACACTGTGTATATGTATACCACGTGACTAAAGTGTCTTTTTAGTCTTGAGGTTTATAATGCACTATTAAAAGCCCGGGAAAAATGGTTCGACGTTAATTAATTCTCTTTTTTAGTGATCTGTGAAAATCGGCCCTAAAAAATTACATTATTTTGTAAATTGTATATCTGTATTAGGGGTTATCGACACATGTTGCCAAGATAGGGATTTATTAATAGCATATAATTTACAATAAAATTGTTATTTAAAAAACTAGTTAATTTTTAAAGAACTTAACTAACTTATCCCGGAATTGGAATTTGGAATTTTCGAGATTGATTTTTCCTCGCGATCCCGGAATTTTGATATCCCAGGATTGGCGCCCCTAGGTACAACATCATCTAAGCGAAAAAATTTCATTATTAAAAGAGGACAGAATAATTGAAATAAATTTATTTACAAACTAGTAAACAATCATGAAAATCGGATTAAAATAAAAAAGTTATGAAACATCAAACTTAGCAGAAACTTTGTGGCGGAATTTTTTTACCGGAGTGGGAGTGTTTATCAGTTCCAAAAAACAAATTTTATCGTAAACCTGCATTATCGTGTCCGCAAAAAATTATAAAAATCGACTAGCGAGACAAAAATCCAACTTTTCTTTTTCCTAGGAGGGTTACATTGATTCTAGTCTGACAAAAAGGGGATTTAAAACTTTCTCAACCGGAATTCCCTGTCATATTGATTTTGTTGGGGTAGACTCGGGGGGAGAATACGTGATACGTGGGGAATATACGGAATAATGGTGCGAAATTGTTGGGTAAGTCCAATAAGTAAACCGAAGGGATAGATTTTCCAATGGCGCATTGCATGGAATGTCAGTGGCGAACCACTAAAATACCAGATGATTGCTGGGACGCCACTGGTGGACTTTTCTAACTGAAATATGTGACTTTATAGCATATTAACATATACCAAAATTGAAAATAATATACCTACAGCAATTTCGGAGATTTTAAAAACGAAAAAATTCAAATCCTGTAGCCAAAACTTTGCGACGTCGCATACATATGTTCATGCGAACTTTTCTTTATAAATAAAATAAGGAATCACACTCCGCAATATTAGCACTGGGTTTAATAAATCTATAAAAATTTTTTCTCTTATGTTATTAAGTATTTTTAATACAAGATTCTCAAACAAGGGCAGTTTCTAAACTAAAGAGGAATAATTTCTCGATCTTAAATCTCTAACCGTTTTCGAGACACAGTGAAATCTCGCATAACGGACACCTCTGCTAAGCGGACATCCCTATTAAGCGGACATATTTTCATAGTCCGGAACTAGGTATATGAAATTCCATGAAAATTAACCTCTCTTGGGCGGACGCGGACATGATGTTTTCATACAAAGAGTGCGAAAACTCTCCTTTAAACGGACACATTTTAAAAGTATTTGGTAGTCGAATAAGTACGGTGCAGAAACTCTCTGAAGATAGACCGGCAACCAATCGGGTATGCGCGGCAGCGCGAAAGGACTTCGCGGAATGAAAATATGCGACATTCCCTGACAGCAGTCCACCATTTATTTGTGAGGTAAGGTTAAAATCGTAAACAATGGCACAAAAATGTCGCATTTTGAGTCTGAAAGAGAATATTGATGTCGTGGAAGTTTGTAATTTGATAACAATGATATGGGCGAGTTCATTAACATTGATAGCAATGTGCTATTAGAAGATGATAGGGACCCACCCATTCCTGCCGATTATGTAGCCCAAACTGAAACCACATCAATATCTGACGACTCTGATGAAGAAGTTGAATGCAGTAATCAAACAAATGTCACCAATTATCAACAAGCCGTTAGTATGGTAAAGGAATTACAAGAGTATGCAAAGAATAGAGGTGACTCTACAGTAATGGAATTGTTATCAGAGTTGGAATTACATTTTCTAGATTGCAAGTTTAAAGCGCAAACATGTCAAACTACGTTATTAGATTTTTTTAGTACTACATCCTAACTAAAACTAGTGTATTTTTGTTATGTTATGTTTATTTGTACATACAAATACATAGTAATAATTTTGCATTTACATATTACCTAATAACAAATTTCCCATGAGCGGACACCTCTATTAGGCGGGCAAATTTAGACGGTCCCGAGACGTCCGCCTAAGAGAGGTTTCACTGTATTTCCATTTTTACTTTGAATTTTGTGATTTATTGTGATGGTTAAATGGAATTATCTCGAAAAGGGTTAAGAATATTAAGATTGAGCCAAGTATATCTTTTTAGTTTAGAAATTACCCATATTTGAGAACCTTGGATTAACAACACTTAATAACAGGTAAGAAAAAAATCATAGATTTATTAAACCCAGCGTACCTATGTAACTAGCGCTATCTAATGTGAAAAAATTTCTAGAAATTCTTATTTCATACACATCAAAACAGCACAACTCCGACTTTCAATCCGATACATCACCGTTTTTAAATTATGAATTATTTTCGAAAATAAACCTTCATTTTCAACACCCTGTATTTCTAGAACGAGATACATTTCGAAAAAACTTATGACTTTAACATTGCTCTATGACCCATAAGTTATGGAGCACACTGTATATAAGAGCCTATAATAATAATACATAATCATTTTTTCATTTTAAAATCGGCTACCTACCGACAACCTGGTTTGATATCTTCCCATGCTTGCCTCGGACATACAAGTCCAAGCCGGTTAAAATTAGGGCGTGGTCCCAATGCAGCGGCTCTCTATCTCCAGCCGGATTTTTCGTTCTCTGCCAGTTGCAGAAATTTGACAGGAATCTGTCGATATCTGGCGGCCGTAGAAGGCCCGTTACTTCGTCCTTCATAATTTCCAGCCGTTTGAGGACGAAGTTGACCGGGCGCCCTAGCGAAGCGTCGTGGTAAAGAAGTTGGACCTAAAATATTAAGAAAGGATTTTTTGCTGTTTTAAAAATCTAAAACTATTGGGTTAGAAAAATGAAATTTGACATGGGTAGGGGAGAGTGGGGCAACTTCGACAGGCGGGGCAAGTCCGCCAATGCATCTAACTCGGATTCGTTTGCGTTCGGAAATTCCCGAACAAGCTCGATCCGCGCGCCAGATGAAGAGTTAGTTCAACTTTCAACGAGGTAGTTGTGACGCATGCGCGAAAAACGTAAAAATCGACTTTTTTAAAATAACGATTTAAGAATTAGCTAGTATTACGATCAAATTTTCGATTCGATTGAACACTTCGTATTATCTGTTAATTTTTACACAGTAACTTGGGCCATTTCTTTTGCAAGTACGACATAGCAGGCGCTAAGTGTGACACTTGTTTAGTAACTTGTAATATTTTTATACAGTGAGGACGTAAAGTAAGGAATAAATTCATTATCGCGCAAACTACAATTTTTTTAAAAAATCGCTCGGACCCTTCGATTTTGTTTTTCGAACACGCATATTCTACATAAAATGTAGATATACAGGGTGTTGCATATAAGAGTGACACAAACATTTTTTTTTTCTTAAATAGAACCCACTATATATTATTGCATGTACGGATTCTTCGGACAATCCTAAACATTTTTCATGTAGCAGCATGTGCTATACCTTAGCCCAAGCGTTTTGGAGTTATTCTCATTCAAAATTTGAAAATCAGATATTTCGCAATCAAACAAGACTTGCATTGATTCATGCACGCTGAGGAAAACCTGTAGTCAGCATGCGTGAAGCGCAAGAAAAGTCAAGTAGGCTTTGGAGTTATGATGCAAGAACCAAAAGAATTAATGTCAATAGTTACTGTTATTGTCAGTTTTATGTGTATTTTCCTAACGTTTTACTAGTTTTCAAAAGACTCATTTCGTTTTTCATAACTAAATTAAATTAAAATGCGGCTCACTGAGAAACAGCGTATAGAGGTTTTGATGATGATGGGCTACGGTGATAGTGTTTGATCACAGCAAGAAACTTAGTTATTTAATCAAAAATACCCCAATCGTCCGCCAATATCACATTTACAAAGTATATCTTTATTGCTTAAAAATGACGGAAAAACTGATACTTTTAATAAAAATATAATTATACTAAGGCACAAAAAAGTTACATTTCTTTTTATGTATCCAGAGTACCGCAAGGACTACTACAATCTACATCAAAATTATTAACAAAATCAAATTCCTTTCCCCAAGAAAACACTAGTCACAAAATGTTGTGCAAAAATATTGATTCAGAAATAAGTTATTTAGGAAAATTGAAAATTAAATTTTTACTTGGACACCCTGTATCTCGGTTATTACCAGCTATTGAACTAAACTAAGTATGGCCAAATCGCAGTATTTTTACCCAAGGAATCTGCAGTTTTCCTGTGTACCATTAGTTATGGGACACCCTGTATAACAATTGGGTCCAACCCCCGCATTTTTATGACACGATCTATGGTTATCATTGCATGTAATTAGCGAATTGGGACAAATTATTTGCTACAAAAATTAGGACTATCTAAGAAAATGTAATTTGGCTTTATACCTCGCTTTAGGTGTTAAGAAACATAATTAATTTGTCACGCTCATCTAAAACAGGTCACTAGCAATAAAATTACACACGCGACGGAGTGAGACACCATAGATCAGAACAGGTACGACAAATTACCAGAAAAATGTCTCTATAATAACTTTTGCCATCGACATTATAACGACTTTTAAACCCTTATAGATTTTTTCCCTCAAATTTGTCTTCGCTCGCTGCCAGGTCTAGTCCCGATGGAACCTACAGCTTAAGGTGGGCTCCGAACCACGATCCTGGGTCATACGCTGCTCGCCCAAAGGCTACCTCGCATTGCGGTATGACCTACCGATTGGGGAGTGCGTACCGTCATTCGTACCCCACGAGGTATCCGATCTCTTCCGGCCGGGTTACCGGCGTGAATGGGGTTGGTATGGGGGATCATACATTGTTCACCGGACAGTAACGCGCTGACTTATACCACTAAAATCCATCGGGTGCGAGTCGGTTTACGGGCCGTGGGGTTTGAACCTACGAACTCTCGTTCTAGAGGTCTCACTAACTTCGGTTTTAACCACGGAGCCACCAGAGCCGTCTTTATAGATAAAACATACATATATTTAAAAAAATATAATTCAGTGCAACCTCGATAATCCGAACCTTCGTTACACCGGATTCTTCAATAATCCGGCCAAAGATTTCAACTGCATTGTGTACTTTGTGATCAGGATTTGATAGTACTCGGTAATTCAAGCAAACAAGAATTACAAATTACTTCACAAAATAATATAAAATTTAATAAGTATGTTTCTGTTTTAAATAATTTTTGTTTATATACTATTTTCTAGTTGTTTTGTATTAAATGTTTCGTTTTTCAATAAAAAAACTGTCTCGCTTCAATAATCCGGATTATTTACTAATCCGGATGACCGAGGTTTTAATTAGTCCGGATTATCTAGGTTGCACTGTAATACCAACATTTCATCTTACTAATTTTCAAAAACCAATTCTTAAAATATTTCATCATAACTTCCAGCTTTTTCGGTGTCTTTTGAATAAGATTCAGGCAATATCTCGGCGGATACTCGATCGGTGTTTTCGTTAGTCCCAGATGAGGTTTAAAATTCGGAATACAATAGTTAGTACCCTTAGTGGTTCATATTTCACGTTATTTTTGTCTCGGGTGTTTAAATCTAGATCTTAAATTTAAAATTACCTAATAAAAAGTATGATGTACCATGATACTTGAACCCGAACAAACATAAACTATTTTGAAGTAGTCCTTCTCGAAGTGGAGTGAAGTTATAGGTAGGTAAAGAAACTCATAATCTGGGACTCCCAGTTTAATGACAAAATTAAAAACCATACATGTTTCGATGGTTTAAACCTTCATCTTCCGTGGAAAATACAAGGAGATTAGAATAAACTCATGACATTGTTTAAACTAAGCAAAGCAGTAAAAAGAAAAAAACCCTTTATAAATTATAAAAATTAATTGAAAATTAACGTTTTCTGTAAAAAATAAAATAAAATAAAATAAAATAAATAGAACGCATTATTTAATTTTGCACTTGATGTAAAATTTTATCATTTTGTAAAAATGTAGCATCTTGACAAATGGTCCCAGATGTCCAGATGAAAGCTTTTATCTTGGGACCACCTGCCAAGATGCTACATTTTTATAAAATGATAAAATTTTACATCAAGTTCAAAATTAAATAATGCATTCTATTTATTTTATTTTATTTAATTTTTTTTTAAAAGAACACGTTAATTAATTTTTATAATTTATAAAGGGATTTTTTCTTTTTCCTGATGTCATGAGTTTCTTCTAATGTCCTTGTATTTTCCACTGAAGATGAAGATTTAAACCTTCGAAACATGTATGGTTTTTAATTTTGTCATTAAACTAGTGGAGCAGATTATGTGTTTCTTTACCTACCTAAACATAAATTTTTTCTATGGCATAGAAAGAAAACTGTGTGTGCTTTAATAATTTTATTATGGATTTTCATCAAGTTTATGTTGAAACTACACTCGCCGGCACAAAATTCCGCCACCCTGCAGTTTTGGTCAAGTTTGATATTTTTTACTTTTTTATTTTTTATGTGATTTTACTGATTTTGTTATAAGCTTGTAGATTGTGTTTTTCCTTTATTATTTCATGTGAGCTGCAAAATTTAAAATCAAACGTTGATTTGAAGCGTATTTTTATTAAGAAAAACAAACATTAGGTATATCATAAAGTTAATTAACAATAACAATTTTAATATCGTGTATTTCCTCCTCTCGCAGCAATGACAGCTTGCAGTCTTCGTGACATCGAACGAATAAGGTTAGTACTTATTCTTGAGGGATAGCCTGATATTCTTCGGTTAGCGCCAGTTGTAAGTCTTACAAGGTTTGTGGTTGTACGGTTGGACGACAACGAACGGTCCTTTTAAGTTGATCTCAAAGATATTCTATTTGATTGAGATCCGGGTTACATGCGGGCCATTCCAATCTTGGAAGTCCAACTTCATCCAGATATTCGCTCACTACAGGTGCAACGTGAGGTATAGCATTAATGTAAATTGATTCCCAATGGAAGGAGCAAATGGAACTTCTTGGAGGATCTCCTCAATGTAACGGTAGGCGGTTTGAGCTCCATTTTCAACAAATACAAGATTGGTGCGTGCTTCGGTAGAAACACCCGCCTAAATCATGACTGAACCGCAATGATATGAGATTCGTTCTGATATGATGCAGTCAGTATATCTTTCATACGTCTACGTCTGTATACCCGCTCACGACCACCCGGCGACATTAAACAAACCCTGGATCCATCAGTGAATAGGATGTAATAGTATTGTCACTGTCAAATATTCTGTCACAATAATCACGTCCTTAGCCAACGTCGATAGTTTTTAACCGAAAGCTTGACATACATTTTCTAAAAATAACATTGTTTCATTTAAACTTTTGCAGCTCGCAGCAGAAATGAGATAATGGAATGAATCAAAAAAGGAAATGTTTAGAATACATCAAAGATTACAAGAAACAGTATGTAAATAAAATTATCCACCTCAATTTTCCTACAGGGTGTTTTGAAATTAAGACAAAAAACAACAGTTAATTTACTCCTGTATAATATAGCCTAATCGAACAATGTTACTTTATGAAATAATTAAGAAAAAACACAATAAATGGATCTACAAACTGATAATAAAATCATGAAAATCGCATAAAAAATAAAAAAGTTATAAAATATCAAACGTGACTAAAATATAAGGGTGGCGGAATTTTGTGTCGGCAAATGTATAACAGTAAAACAGATTTATCACAAAAATCATAAAATACTTATATCGAATAAAATAAAGTATAGCGTTTTTTAGTAAATTAGTAGGGGTATGGTACTACGAAAGCAAAGTATCAAATTTTAAAATTTAATTTCGACCGTACTTGTATATGCTTAATTAAGTATTTAAAATTCCAATTTCAATAGCGAAAGTTGTATTGCTATGAGTTACTACTAGAATATAAATTTCAGGGACTCCATAATATTAAGATAATTAAAATTAAATTATTTACCTAAATAAATAATTATATGCAGTACTGACTTTATTTCGACTTCCCCTATACATCCTATCATGTTGATCATTAGTTTCTCGGCACCCTGTATAACTTTACACTTTTGGTTACATTTGTTGAATTTTAATTAAAAAATTTAAAATATTTAATGGCCACCAGACATGGCATTTTAAATGTTGTGCTTGTCATCATGAACAAGTTAAAAACATCACGTGTTATATAAATGTGTCAATAAAACAAGTGAAATTTGTAAAAAAAAATAAAATAAAGTTGAAGTAAACAAATGATGTTAAAATAGATAGTTTTTAAGTTTTGTTCTTTTTACACTAAATGGTTTATTCTATAGAGTTCAGGAAATTCATAAAAATTGTGTACATTGACATATTTTTACTTGGTTATTGCAAGGGCGGATCCAGAATTTCGGTTGGGGGGGGGGGGGGGGGGTGTGTTATGCATGGAAAAAGTGACGAAAAGTAAGACCCTG
This sequence comes from Barypeithes pellucidus, assembly GCA_963991005.1. Taxonomy (NCBI): domain Eukaryota; kingdom Metazoa; phylum Arthropoda; class Insecta; order Coleoptera; family Curculionidae; genus Barypeithes; species Barypeithes pellucidus. The sequence goes on from OZ022556.1 coordinate 94,772,701, forward strand.
CCGCGTTAGTTAAACCTGAATATATGGTATTTTTCATGTTAAATTGAAGGTTTAAGGGGGGGGGGGTCAGGACCCCATGAGCCCCCCCCCTGGATCCGCGCTTGGGTTATTGAGACATTGCCAAGTTTTTATCTTGATAAGTCGTGATTTAATTTGTACTTTACTTTTTGAGTTTTCAAATTGAAACTTTAGTATCCTAAACTAAAATAATAACTGATATGATATTTCGGTAAATTAGAATTAAATATTCATATCCCCTGCTGGCATCAATGCTTAGTTGCCTATCGCGGTGATGATTTTGCAGATGGATGTCAAACGCTGACCGAGATTTACTGTCCGCCGATTAGAGAGTCCTATGATTTGAAGTTTCACGAACTTTTCCCGTCAGATTGTCAGATTGTTACCCTGTACTGACGAGAACAAATAAGTTCGAAACCGGTCTACAGGTGGTTGCATCCTATCAATGGATAGGGCTTCCTTTTCTTGGTAGTACCATTAAATCTGAAATAGTATTTTAAAGTGCTACTGTGCAGACAAAAATACGCCCTTATTGTATAAGGATCATCGGGTGGTCTGGAAATATTAATTTTCCATATTGGTATTTGATATTAATACCACCTGACAAGCATAGACTTTTTATTTCTTAGATGGTGCATTTATTTAGCCCACTCGTATAATGTAAAAAACTGCAGCAATATTTTGTTCTTTAAAAAAGATAATTTAATTATTTTGGCCTGCAGTGTATTATTTTTATTGTGCTAGATTATATCAGCATACAAGCCAAAAAAATATATCAACGAAATACCTTAAGTGTGTTTATGTCATTTGGTAATAGACCAAAAGTAAACATAAGAAAGAATACTAAACAAATACTTACTGCGTTTATCATTGCCAAAACAAACCGAATTATTTCCCGTTCAGTATCCACGGGAAAATTCATTTTCATATGATCAAAAAGATCTCTATCGACGAAAACAGCTGTTTCAACAAAAACCGTCGCCCCGACTGGAAAAGCTTCACGCTTGGTTCTCTTCAGTTTGATGTTTATTTTTTTCGGAATAAATTTCGCTTTGGCTTTATTTTCTTTGGTTTTATTTGATTGCGAATAGTCTTTTTCGTTAGACTTTTCTAATAAATCACTAACAGTGTTTACTATATTTGCATCTCCGTTTATGTTCTTTGCTAAATTATAGTTAATGCATCTGTCATTTGAGCAATTAAAATCGATATTGTCATTTCTATTTTCCGCTCTAGAATTGTAAACGTTCGTGATAGATTCCGAATCATTGTTTGTCGTTTTATCTAATTTGTTTTTTATTTTGTAATAATCAGCATTAGATGCTGTTTTATGGGACTTTTTTAGTAACACATGTGGTATTGATGTTGCGTTGTGAAATCGCTTGGGCAATGGATGGATCAGGTAATAATGTTCATCGTTGGAGTGGACTAATCCGTTCTAAAAATTAACAAAAAAAATTACCTTTATACAGTGTGTGTGAAAATATTGGCACCATATGGAAAACTTTTTTATCTGCGATTTCAGGAAAAAAACTATTTTTTATGAAACGTTTTGCGTACCTTAAAAACTCCTAATCCATGAAAAAGTCGCAAATATAACGTACAGGGTAGGCAAAAAATAAGAAAATGTGCCAAAATGCTACGAGTAAAGTATTATGAAAAAACATATTAGAAAAAATTGTTAAGAACTATATTTATTGTCAAAATATAAAGTAACATATACGAAAAAAAATTCATCATAAACTATAAACATTTTACTAAAAAGAATAGAGCAGGAAAGGGGTTTTCTATTATCAGGCTTTAGCTGAGCCATCATCATTTTCAATGTATTTAACGAGGTTCTTCTACATCTTGGAACAGCGTTTTCATTTCAAATCCTTGTACAGGGTGTCCCATTTTCGACACTTTTATAGGGTATCTCCGTAATTGTTAGTGCGATCAAAAAAGTAATGTAGTCTTTATCTGCTCTTTTCGGGTCAAACTTAAAACGGTAAAATCAAAATTTGAAAATTTTCGCTCCCTTAAGAGATACGGGGGAAAATCAAAAATTGACAATTTCAAAATTACTCTATATTTTCTTAGTTAAAAGAGATACAGAAAAAAGTTTATACAGAAGTTTCTTTATATTGATTGTTGAATAATCTGCCGTTTTCAGAATAAGTATACGGGGTCAGGTAAAAAAGTTATCGGACCTAACCTCATTTTTTTAAATGGAACACCCTATATATTTTAATCTAAAAAGATACCATTTTAAATAGTCCAGGAATGTGGCTTTTCCTACGAGGTAAACATACTATTTTTCCGAAAATCGTTTAAAAATCGACAGATATTGATTAATTTTGAATAAATCGCGAATAATTTTATTAACAAATAAATGTTGCTTTGAAATTCGTAATAAAATTGTTTGCGTTACTATGGAAACGTATTAATGTTGAATTGTCAATTTTCAATCATTTATGTAGAACACTAACAATAAGGAAATTTCCTTACAGTAATGAAATGAATATTTCCTAACAGTTATTTTCCGTTGCCTAGCAACGACTAAGTGTAAGGAAATATTGACTTTTTCTTTTAAAAATGTCTTCACAGTCGTCCAGGAGTGTTAGGCATTTCTTACTCGGCAAACAATGTACTATTTCTTCGTATCGGCTGTTTTTTTATATTTTGACATTTTTTTTCTAATAAATTTTTTTTCTAATAAATTTTTTTTCTAATAAATTTTTTTGTACCATGGAAATTAAGTACATTTACTCTTAGAATTTTAGCACACTTCCTTATTTATTCATCACATTGTACGTTATGTTTTTTCGCCGATTCGGAGTTTTTAAAGCAAAACTTTTTATGAAAAATAGTTTTTTCCTAAAGTCACAAAAGTTTTCCATATGGTGCCAATATTTTCACACACGCTGTATAATATAATACACTACACCAATTAATTATCGAATATTCAAAAATACACGTCCAAATTAATAGCAGCTAATTTTTTTTATCTGAGAAAAGAGATTCTAAAGCAGTGGTTCTTAACCTGTGTCCGGTGAGTCAGTCTCCCGGGTCCGGGAGTGTTCATTTTATATTTTATTTTTCTGGTAGGGGTCAGTACCTCCAACAAGGTTAACACCCACTGTTCTAGAGTCTCGTGCAGTTACGCCCGGATACGTCTAATTGCATCAGGTAGCGCATAAAATCTAGATGCATAAAATTGAATTTAGTATATTTTTTGAACTAAATCAATCAAAGATCTGGGTTAGATATTGGCCCAAAAATATCGTCATTCTTCTCATATTTGAAATTTAATATCACCAGTCTGATCGGATCAATATCAGGCTTTCCTTATTTAACGCTTTTTTACGTCAGCTTTGGAAGAATATTAAACAAAAAGTGCATTGTGAACAAATAAAAAATAATAACAATTTAATTGTTTACATAGTTTTAACATGCTCTCAACCTATCTTGAATTATTTTTAGTAAATAACATTTTGTTCTTCATCATCTTATCTACATAACCAATTTTACGAAAAAGTGTGTGTGACTCTTTTAGTAACCCAGTGCGCGAAGAGCGAAGCACACAAACACGACGGGTTGAAGAGCGGCAGAAATTTCCTTGCGAATTTAAACTTTTTTAATGTAAATTTCACTGGTTAGTTAGGAAAAATAGGAAATTGCGTCCGAATATTTATAACAATCGACACGATGAGCTTTATTTTAACTTTCATCCGGCGTCGTATGTTTCTTGACCTCACTTTTTTCTAAACCAAAAATTAAGAACGAATGACTATATTGACGAATTTGGGTTATTATCAGCTACTAATGCACCAAATTAAAAATACATTAATTTTAAGGTTAGGTAGTGACCACATATATTTTATATTGTCTACGAGTAACACTCTCTTCTTTTTTTACAAACTTATTAGTGGAATTCGGTTCCGAAGATCGGATAATGTGATAAGCAAAATATTTTCGTATATATGTACATACCTGAAATACTTTATACCTCGTATTGATCCACGACTTTTGCAAAAAAGCACCATGCCTTGTATTATTTCATCTTAAACAAAACAAGCCACTAATAACCTACCAAACAGCGTTGTTGTTAGGTAATGAAAGTTTATAAGCACTAATATACCGACAACAATGTGGATGGACCAGTTTTTATTCTGTAATTTGAAAAAGCATCCAGAACCAAAGATGGCGACGAATAACAACAAACAAATAATGTCGGGCCGGCTCTGACGCGATCGATAAAATTTCCACCCTACTGCGCAAACTCAATAGGCCCGCGCCATCTCCCATAGCGGGGACACTTTTTGTATTTTGGAACGTTCGTATTGGCAATATAATGGTTATATATATGTGGCAGAACTACACTTTCGAACGACGCAAAGCATGGAAATATTAATGATTCACACTGCACCGAGTTCGATTGTAGACGCCTCGACACGTCGGTCGTGGTGCATTGCCTGCGCTCTGCGCGCCTTGCGATTGAAAATATTTAATAACTTCCGAACTAAAAGACGCACTTGTTGGTAAAATGGGTTTTGTAGATAAGAGGATAAAGAACAAAATGGTATTTTTTAAAATTAATTTATAATCGGTTAAGATCGTGTTTAAACTATTTAAACAATTACATTGTTATTATTTTTCATTTGTTCACGTTGACAATTTTTTTAATACACTTCGAAAACTAACGAAACAAAGTGTAAAATAAAAAAAAGACCGATATTGATCCGATCAGTACAACTGGAGATATTAAATTTAAAATATGAGAAGATTGAAGAAAAACTAACAAATTTTCAAAAATTAATTTGTGGATATTTTCGAAAATAAATTTTTTTCAGCAAAATTCCGAAATACGTGTCAACTAATTTTATGTATATGCAAGTTCTAAAAAAAATTTGGGACAATTCTAAAATCGCAATATTGGTAAAATTATCTACCAAAAAAAGTTCAGCTATTCCCTTTTAAATTAAAATCCTAATTCAAAAAAATATATTATATGAAATACATACCACTCCTTCACAAAGACTAAGTGCGGTGCTAGGTCCTCGAAAATAACATCCAAGATCGTCATTTTCAAAACTGAGAGGAACTGATCCATTGGAGCTAGTTTCTATGACAACGAAGTCTTTCGAAACCAAGTGTGGGGTTGGAAATAATTCGATGTTAAATTGTTTTCCGAAATTAGGCGCATCGATTTGAAGTTGATGATTTTGGGAGTTTGTTTGGTGATATTCCTGTTGTGGTGGGGTAGTATGGAGTGGATATGTTATCGTAAAGTTTTCGCCTAAAATAAAATAATATTTTTTCCTGACGTTGATACAAACACCACACGATTGTTTTCATAATTTAGGGTCGATATTTGAATGTCACCTTAAGTTAGAGCTAAGCTTTAATGCCTTAATGTTATGATAAACCTTAAAAACTATGTTTTAAATTAATTTGAGGGTCAATTGACGTGTTAAGTGGAAGATCACTTCCTTAAAGATCTATTCCTTAAGATGGAAGTTAAAAAGAACTTTAATATACTGTCAAACTTGTGTTAAGGATGACTTATGTTATTTTGTACCTTAAGGTGACTTTGAAATATCGGAAATTCAGAGATGACAACAAATTTAAAAAAAATAACCATAAATGGCTCTTTGAATAAGCCACTTACTATCAAACCCGAAAAATCACGTGGTACGAACTGGCGAAAGATGTAAGTACATAATCAAGTATGGTAGGTCAATCTAAAAAGATGTCAGTTAATGTTTACCGATGTTGTCATATTTATACGTTAAATTATATAGAAAAAATACTCTAATTGTAACACTTTTTCATTCTGCCATGCAGGGTCAGCAAACGAAGCGGGGACAACAATACTAAAACAGCTTGAGATATTGGATTATAAGCGGCTCGTTTTAAAAATATTTTACATTATACAGGGTGGCCCAAAAAGTGTGACAGCATAAAGTTATATTTTTATAAATGGGACACCCAGTATTTTATTGCATATTTAGGTTCGTATTAGCATCGTGCCTCAAATTTTATTTAATTTGGTTTTGTAGTTTCGGAGAAATAAAAAAAATTCTTGCAGTCCTGAATAAAAAATTAAAAAAAAAACTATTTTTTTAAACTCGGCATTGGGTGAAATTTATGACAATGATATTCCTTATTATTTATTTTACTATAAACTAAATATGGTTTAATTGATTTATTAAGACATTTGTAAGGAATTAAACTTAACAACATAATGAAACACAATAAAAGTTTAAGAAAACAAAGGTTTTGACAAGGTAGAACTAAACAATTCCTTATTAGGCGATAAATCGGAATTTATTGCCTGGCTTCGTTTAAACAATTCGAAAGATATTGCAACAACTAATAATAATATCACACAAATTTGAAATCACATCTCAACATTTATTATTATGAATTCTTTCACAAAAGAGCAAAAAAACGGTAGTACATTTATCACTTTATTTATTAAGTCAGAAATACCTTCACATTTAAAATTCGAATACAAACAAGTAGGAGCAGCGGTTTCCAATGACAAAGGTCGAGGCACGTGTGGTGACCTGGCATCACTGCTACCCTACTGACCTACATACACTTGTTAACTATAGATGTGTATGGAGTGGCTGTAAGTTAGGGCTCTTAACCTAAATATTTGGACATTCGATTTATGAAAATATAGAGAACTTCCATTCCTTTCTATTTATAACCATCATTGAACTTAAATAAACTTAATTTTCTCTCAAACTAATCTTAATAATAGCATTTGCAATCCGACAATACGCCGATAATTATGGGAAGGAAAGGTGAAGTACTTTTGTTTCGAACTTCCGGAAATCGTTTCTCCGATTTCAGTTAAGCTTGAGTGAGATTGGTTGCATCTTATTAACTTATTCATCGGCTAAATTATATTAGTATTACATTTTCTTTTAAAGGTGTTTGTCTTCAGTGGCGTACTAAATCTTAGATGCATGATAGTTTTGTTTTTTTGAATCTCTGTCAGTGAATAATTTAGTTTCGCTTTTTCATGACCGTGTTTCAATAATAGTAATTTCTTTCTTGTGTATCTGTCAATAGTGGGTTTTTGGTATGCTAAACCTGTTTAGTCTAAATTTTAAATCCTATACCTCCAATAGAGCAGCGTTTCCCTAACTTTTTTGACCAGAGACCCCTTTTAATTTCGGAATTTTGGTGTAGACCCCCAGCTGATCATTACAGTAGTACATAATTAATTCTAGGACAGGATGCCATGCCTAATTAAGTACCCAGTGGCGTAGCGCTACTACCTCGAACCCCCGCAGCCGCGGGGGGGGGGGGGGGGGAAGATTGGGGGCCCCAAAGCTTCGAGTGCCGATAGAGCCTATTGCTAATTAGCAAATCTTTCAAATAAATACCAATATTACCAATGTCCACCTGATCTAGATTTTGTCACACTGTTCCCGTAATTATATAAATTTGAAGAATGAAGCAATTGGTATATCAAGATCATGGAATATAAACCCGGAATTTGAAGATAAAAGACAATTAAAACCAAAAAAACACTTTGATGAAGCCAATACAAATTATCTATTTTCTAGTCGAGAAAACTATTTTAGGATAAATATATATTACAAAGTATTTGATATTGTAATTAACCAAATATAGGTAATCGTTTTGAGGGAATGGAGTTATTTGTTAATAAATTTAGATTTCTATGTCCCCAAGTTCTAGTAATTTTGCTAGAAAAAGAATTATTTATGTCTGCAGAAACACTACAGCAAACATATTCCAGCGATCTGTCTGCGACTTTTCCTTTAGAGATAGTCGCGTTGTGTATGCCGTTAATGGAAAAAATTGCTTCTCTTCAAAGTATTAAAGACTTTGCTGTATTTTTAATTGTGGAAAATAACACTTTATCATCAAATTTTCCAGAGGTAACAACAGCCTTATTATTATTTTTAACTCTTCCAGTAAGTGTTGCTACAGCTGAGAGATCCTTTTCCAAATTAAAAATCATTAAAAATTATTTACGAAATAGTTCCTCTCAGACAAGGTTAACCAACTTGGCTATCCTGTCTATAGAGGCACAAGAGGCGGCCAAAATGGATAATAACCATTTAATAAAAAATTTTGCGGGGGCAAAAGCTAGAAAAAAACAATTTACCTCCTGAAAGCAACAATATAAGAATAATTTTACAATATAATAATTAAAATAAGCAATTGGCCAATTGCCTCGCAATAACTATTGAGATACCTATAATATTATACTCAAGATTTTGTTGCTTAATTTTAAATACTTTTAGTTTTATCTCACTGTAACTTTCAAGTATCGCTACCTTAGCTCGGTACCTCGGTAATTTTTTCGTGTTTGTTCCTTTTAGTTTTAAAGAATGTTTTTTGTTTTCTTCTTTTTGTTCAATAATTTTATTTTTTGTAACGTTCTCTATATATAGGTTTGTAGTTTATATAATAAACAGTATTATCTAATTTTGTTTGTTTATATGTTTATATATGTATATTCTTAATATAGGGTAGGGGGCCCTAACTCAATTTTCGCCGGGGGGGGGGGGGGCTATAATTTGTCGCTACGCCACTGTAAGTACCTTTGTTTAATAGTTAATAATTTTAATTCCAATATTATTGGCTGCAGCAAATGTTCTTCATGACATGGATGGTACTCTTTTCTACTTCCACATAGCTTTATTTGAAGGAAACTGCCTTATATAATGTCTGGTTCGGCATTAAGTCGATTAGGCTATTTTGTTTTTGTGGCGTTTTATTTCCACTTAGTGGTTCGCCGACCCCTAAGTAATCGCTCGCGGACCCCCAAGGGGTCCGTGATACCCAGTTTGAGAAACGCTGCAATAGAGCGTTGCAAATTCCTTTGCTGATAACCGACAATGCATAAAAGCCAAAAACTGAATTAAAATTAGAACATCTTTCAAAAATAATATGTATCCAAAATATTGATTTGGCCCTTTCATCAATTCCCGATTCATCAGTTGTAGCATTTAGTCGATGGATCCTTTTAGAGTAGTCGCCTGCCGTTTCGTAAGTTAAAATTAAAGATATTACTAACTACAAATGGAAAAATGTAGATTTCTAGACTACGCAACGACTGTAAACAGTATTTCCCAAATGTTGCAACATAGCCAGATTGATATATTTATCGCAAAGGTATCTTGCAAAATCCCAATAAAAATTTGTTAAATTTGGCAAATACAACTGGTTTAAGATTAATCCGCAATTGCTCTTAAAATAAATTTATTTCCAAATAATTTGACTATAAACTGTGAAAAGGCGATGAGAGATTCATTAAAAAAATATTATTATACTTAAAAGTATCGAACTAATTGGCAACATCTATTTCTATTTTACTGTTCGGACCCAAAAGATGAAAGATGATTTAATACTAATCTCGAAACAATGCGATGTTTGTCCTTTGATTTAACGGATTGTTTATATTTTGGTTAATTTGTGTTCTTTTGTGATTATTGGTGAAAAAATCGTCTTTATTATAAACAATCATGGTGCATTCATGTATAGTTTGTAAAATTGTAAAAGAGTGGATCATTAAATAAGGGATTTATCTTTTCATCGGTAAGTATGGTTATGTTTTCATATCTAACCATCTGATATAACCAGACTTCAACATTGTTGCCATTTAGCCAACAAACATGTAGTTCTCTCTTCCAGACATTACTGATTTTCAATAACATTTTAAACATTCACAGCGTCACTTTCCAAGGTTTACCACCTTTGGTTAAAATTTATTTTTCCTGGGAATATATTACGGTACCTTGTATTTCATCTGTTAAATTTACTTTTTAATTAATTTTTAAGTTATATATAACCCCCTCCCCCCCTGTAAATTTGTGAATGAGCCCCAACTCACTATTTCTTTGTCACAGACGTTTTTACGTAAATTTAACATTAATTATGTATTCATATAAACCACAAATTCAATAACCCTCTCCCCCCAAAAAAAAATTTCTCGGTTCACCACTGGATGGGCCACAGTTTGACTCGCCTAATTTAATCTTCCTTATGTAACCACAGAGAATCTTCCGCATTTATTGCAATTGCTAGTATTAATGTACCTACCTATAAATATCTAAAAAGTGTGTTACCATTACCCGAGCTATTACCTAAAACTATGTTAATTAAAAAAATTGTGCATTACGGCGATGTTATATGGGGAGAAAGTTTGATATATAAATTAGTATTTGCATAAGAATTAGCGGTAAGGAACCATTACATTAGGAGAAATTATGCCCACTACTATACACTGCAAAATTTATAAGATCAGATTCAGTTAATTACTCACTTTATATTAGCGTTTATTCGTGGTTTAACCCCATAGGAGGGGTAGATGTTACCCTTAAAATGTTAAATTGGAAGGGGGGCGTCAAGTGGTACATCGTTTTAAAGGTCGTTTGAATCCCTTTCCAATAATGACATAATTAATTATTTTTGAGTAGTACATTCCAAGAAATCGGGTTCCATAAATGGAGAATCATGTAAGTTTGTAGGCGCGGTGACTTTCCGTCTGGTAAAGAATTGTGTTCGGTATTTCAGTGGTTAAAGTATATTAAGGGAAGAATAAGAGACTGTCTGAAGCACAAAAATGTTTAATATAAAAAGTTGGGATTATACTAAACATGGTGTAGGTGAAAAGTTGATGGACATGTTTCGACCTTAGTAAAGGCCATCATCAGCAATCAAGAAAATGTTAAAAGTAAAAAGTCTATACTTTTTAGGTGGTATTAATATCAAATACCAATGTATGGAAAAATTGTGGAGATGGCGCTGTATCTTCTTGACTACCGAGGATAATGCAGCGTTAAGTATTAGAGGCTTCTCTGGTGATAGGTATGTACACCTACCCTGTACTGACGAGAACAAAAGAGTTCGAAACCGGTCTACAGGTGGTGACATCCTATCAATGGAAAGGCTTTCTTTTCTTGGTAGTACCATTCAATCTGAGATAGTATTTTAAGTGCTATTGTGTAGACTAAATACGCCCTTATTGTGTAAGGTATCATCGGGTGGTCTGGGAAATAATAATTTTTCCATACATTGGTATTTGAAGAAAATATCATATAGAAATTATTTATAAAGAGAAACAAGCTTAAAAACATACTACAGTGAATCCTCTCTTAGGCGGACACCTACGAGACCGTCTAAATGTGTCCACCTAATAGAGGTGTTTGCCCATGGGAAATTTGTTATTAGATAATATGTAAATGCAAAATTATTACTATGTATATGTATGTACAAATAAACATAACATACCCTAGTTTTAATTAGGATGTAGTACTTAAAAAAATCTAATAACGTATAACTTCCACAAGGTCATATTTCTCTTTCAGACTCAAAACGCGACGTTTTTCTGCCATTGTTTACCATTTACCTTACAACTTACAAATAAACGGGGGACTGCTCCCACCATGCACCGCCCCGAATGTCGAATTTACTTTACGACTTTAAAAATATATACCAAATTTGAAAAAAAATAGAAAAAACATAATATCTTTTCCGCTAACGAAATAAAATGTTATTGATGTATAAAGTTGACAACTTCCAGGGGAGCAAGTGGCCCGTCTTGCCCCTCCCAAACGACGACCATGACTGTGGGTAATTTTTATATTAATTTTGTTGCCTGCTGATGATGATGACCTTTACTAAGGTCGAAACATGTCCAACAACTTTTTACCTACTTTGATGTAGAATATAACCCGACTAACCTAAAAAGCAACTAATCTCAGTGCAGGTAAGTTCCAATACTTCCATTTTTGGAAACTGCTACACACAAAATAATAAATTATGATATTATTGGAAAAGGAACGACCTTATAATGATGTGCCACTTGATTTTCCCTTCCCATTTGAGATTTTAAGGGTAACATATATCCCTCTAGGGAATTTAAACCAGGAAAGCTGCAAATATTTTTAAAATGCGTAATTCACATTAGAATTGGCGTGTCTTAACGAAAAAATATTTTTCCTTTTTTTTTAATACAGTTTCACCGAGGTTTGTATACTATTATTTATAACCACATCTAACATCCACTTTTTATTATTTTGAATTAAAATTATTAATAAAAGATAAATGTTATTTTGACTTTTTCATTGAAAAATTAGACAAAAATTTCAAATAACCGCAAGTTGTAAAATAACGTAGGTAATAATACACATCAAGATGGCAAATATCATTTTTTGAATATGGTTTCCATGTCACTAAACAATATTTTATTTTAACAACAGAAAAATCAGATGAGGAATTTGATTTTGCTGCTACTCCATCAGAAATTCCAGAAGCAGCCAAAATAGTAGAAGAAGATCTTCTGCCAACAAAAAGCCGCCCGAGATATGACAAGGCATATAACTGTTTCATAGAATGGTGTAGGGGAAACAAAGTTGAAAATCCTGGTTCTGAGTCGGCGCTACTAGCTTATTTCAGTGGAAATGCCAAGACAAAGAAGATATCAACGATTTGGTCACAATATTCAATGCTAACATATCAGCGACTACCTACAATAATGCCAATGTAATATTTAATGTAAATAAGTAAAACAAAATCCATGTTAATTTTTTTTTTTATAAATATCATAGGTTTATTTTAAAAAATAAAAAAAAAATTCATTGTCGTTAAATTTGTGTAATGAGTGGTATGTTGGTGTGTTCGAATATTATTTTGAGATATCGATTTTTAAAAAAATTCCAGAAAAATAATTTGCTTTCCACCCGGGTGGAAATTAAAAGTAAAAAAACGTCAAATTTTCACCTTTCAAAGATAGATGAAATCTCATTATTACATGCATGGTTGTAAATAAAAGCATTATTGTACTATTTTTATATGATTTTATCTACAAGCACCATACACGATCTCTTGTCACCCCCATAATAAGAAACATGAATATCGTATGCATTTCCTGCTTTGTTCTGCCTTTTTCATTTTTTCCTTTCCGGACAATAAACTTTCTTGTTCTCGTTTTGCATTCCTCCGTTAACTTACTATTGTGCCGCCATGTCATAAAGTATAAAGGAGAGCTGGATTCCTTTTAATTTGCTCATATTTGCATACAATGCGTAGATTAAACCTTATAATTATTAATTTTATTTAATAGGATTGCTAGTAGCCTGTATGTACAGGGGAAATCTGGGATTCAGGTAGAACATGAAAAAATAAGTTCCTCTAATTTTCTTCCCACACACAAACCCGAACAAACCCGAACAAACCCTACGGAGATATCAAAATCTTTCATACCTGCTTTCACATTTGACACTACCGGATTAACAACTGTCATATTTGTCGTCATATTAAACCAGTTACCTATTGATGAATAAATGAAAACATAAACAGACAGAAGATAAAAAGAGATGGCCGGGGGATTCTATAGAATCCCAGTCTCTAGTAGTAAGCTCTATTATTGTAACTCGTTTTATATTTAATAGCCTGTTATTATTTACTTATTTGTTTGGTTATTGTTATTATTATTACCACCTGTGCTAAGCATTTATTTACAGTTTAATGAACTTTTCATAAAAAATATAAAAATTACCTCCGTATCCGATTATTGAACTCCATTCCGCCGAGCTTAGTAAGTTTCTTAGGTCCTCTTCTTTTATCTGAAAAATAAAGAAAAACATTGTGATTTATTTCGTATTGTTGAACAATGTTCACGGACAGAAAAAACCGTTTATGGAGTGAGTACAGGAGTTGAATGACATTTTTAAGTGAAAACAACTGCTTTAATTAACTTTTTACCGGTGTGCTTTTAAACATTGTGATCTACAGTTTATGAACTAAAGAATTAAAAAATAACTAAAAAAATAAAAATTGTGGATGGCGTCTCTCTTCTTTCTATATGAACAAACCCAACAATGTGGTAGAAGAGAAGCCACTTTTCATTCGAAATTTTAAAAAAATTGTATATCTATACAGGGTGGTCAGAAACTAAGGGTTATTGATGATGCCTACTACTCGATCATCAACCAGTATTATGCAGGCGGATCACGAAACTCGATTTGTCATTCTCCATCGAAATGTCTAAAGTGTCGCCACGATATTCGAAAAATCGACTCGATGAGATCAAATTTACTCGATAACATTGGACTCATGGACTCATCGAGATTGTTGTAATTTTTGTTGCGATTTATCGAAAAAGAGTTTAGGCAGTTGAACCTAAATATTAAGTTTTGTGGCCGTATAATGTTGCCTGTTATTAACGAATATTAAAGTTTTAGTTAGATAACTTATGGATCCGTTGCGATCAGTTGCCACAGAGGATAATAATATGCTACTGTCTGCTTTAAGGTTTCTAGCTACTGGTTTCTATCAGCGCTGTTAACAAATGCCTTGCGATTGTAGCTGATGCAGTACCTACATGATCATATTGTAGATCTCAAAATAAATTTTATAACACGAGAGGAACGTCAAATTTGAGTTCCTTAATAGATGGAGTTTTCCCGGTTTAGAAATGTGTTTATTGTGGTGAAGCATCACATGACAGTTTTATATTATGGAGCAATTGTCAATTGTCCCGATATAGTCCAAACTATTTAGTTGCCAGAGTTCTTTAACTTTTTCAAACTTGTCAGTGACCATTTCTGGATAGCGCTCGAAATGTTCGATATTAGCTTCCCAGTGCTTTTCATTGGATTTCATTGACATTAATTTTGACAGGAAAATATAAACTTCAGCATAAAGTGGCATTTATAAACAACACTAATAAATTTCAGGTGAACGTACCTACCTCACCTTCCAACCCTCGAAATTTCTCTCCAATAAGCGGAAACTCCCGCATATAATTCGATCGAGTGTCATAATAGATGCTTTACAGCTCGATCGTTTTATGCATCGAGTTGTTCGATGGAATTGATCGAGATTCGTGAGGCGGGTGATGGTTTGACAATTGGATGCTTTAATATATCGAATAAAATAAGGTTTCAGCAAATTAATCGGTGAGTGGAAATTCGGAAGTTAAATGTCAAGTTAGGCAGCACCCTTAAAATTGTATTTCAACAGTACACAGAAATAAAATATTTGAAATTCCAATTGCAATAACGAAAGTTGTATTTCTAATACCAACATTTCAAAATTCAAAAAAAATTAAATTTCAATTTTTAACGTGTAAGTTTGAAACCCTTGTATCAATAAGAAAGACAGATAGGAAAAAGATGGACCTATGTGGTGTTTTATTTTGAAATAAAAACTCAAGAACCAACAGAACAAGAAATGATATATTTTTTTGAAAAAGTGCAAAATATCTCCCACATTTACCTTATCTAAATGGTTTTCTTATTATTGTAGCTTGGATATATTTGGCTTCTAGTTGTAATATTGTTTAGGAACTTGCTAGTCAAATAGTCCAGTTATGAGTTCTATAACTATTTTTATTTTGATTTGTCGAGTTTCGTAGGAATTTGCATAGTAACTTTTTTCTCTTATAACATTACAAACCACCGGTGGTCGTTGTTACCATTTTTCCATCATAAAATTATTTTACTACCTCCAATCGTACCATTTCATTGACTAAGCATAATAATTATCCTTGACATCTGTTTTACGAGGTTATTGTTACCAGAAGAAATAAATGGCAAAAAGGTTGTTTTCGTGGAAGAAAGTCGTTTGAAGAACCAGCAGTGCATTTGACAATATGACCACTTTTCGAGATGATGTGACGGCAAGCAATTATTATTATTATTATCATGTACTGTCATGTTAACTTTAGATTTTATGATTAAGATTAATTTGCACTATTAGACCTTGACAGCCGTTATATATAAAAAAATAACAATAATTAGCTTCGTATTTGCTACTTTTCTAGCGTTAATAATTGTCTGCAAATCAATATAGTAGTAACAACTAAAGGTGCCTGCTCAGGTAGCTCAGGGGCGACACCAACGATTTTCTTTCAGGGCGATATCTGCGGAAAATTTTGGAGGGTGGACAGCCAAAATGTTTTGTAAAAACAGTTCAATGCAGTAGGTACTAACATGAATATTTTTAAAATTATTTGATAATAATGCACTACATAATAATCGTAAAGAAGATAATTAACACTAAGAGTAACAAAACAGTACACTGACAAAAATGCATTTACCAATGTCGTGGGTTACAAAATTGGAGCTACCTCAACTCACCTCTCTATGTTGTTCTAACTGAGCCTACGAATTATCACAAATTATTTAAGAAGGTAACTCAGGTTCTTTTGGTTCGCCTCAACCCAGAAAGAGATTTTTTATCAACATTTTAAACATATTTGGGATCACCACAATTCCTCATCTTGTAACTATTTTATGAGTTACCTGAACTCAGTTTCTGGGTTGTGAAAACTTACTAATTGATTATAAACTATCGTCTCAACCCGGACTGCATTATTTTAACTCATTACCATGTGTAAAATATTTTGAGTTGGAATAATTCAGGAAACGTGGTCCAAAACCCCCTATCGAGGGTAAAATGCAAGATCGTAAGGTCACGGAAAGTTCCGAATTCGTGCTCGTGCAGGTTTGGCGCGGTTCATTCTATTGTTATTCGTCAATTCTCCTTCGATCGCGCGTATAGACACCTGTTGGCTGTTGCGAGATTTTTCAACTTTGTTCTCTGTGCGGGAAAATTTGTGTTTTGAATAATTTTGGTCAGTTGGCGTAAAATGGAGGGACAGGAGGGAGATGCATACAAATTGTTATTATTGGAATGGAGCCTTATTATTTATAAGTAATCGTCATCACTTCGTCCGCATGGTTTCTTAGCCGTAGTATGCTCTCCTGTCTATAATTCATTTGATTTTTTTTTTAAATATACAACAAAAATGTCATATCTTGAAAAAACAATTGAAGTCCACAATATGCAGGCGTTAAATTAGAGAAATATTTTGAGTTCCGATGGTCCACAATTTAGGTACGGATAGTCCAAAATTTGAAGTCTGGCAGCCCAAAAAGTGAGTTATTCCAGCCACCATCGTAAGCTAGAACAACTTAAATGTCAAGTTTTGATAGCTCGAATCAAGAATTAATCTAGCCCGACTAGTAACGCATCACAATTCACATACTGATAGCTACGGTAGCCCATCAATAATTTAAGACGGTGGGGCGTGAGATATTCCAACGCATAAAATAACCCATCTTCTGTGCTATCATAACTTATGAATAGTGAATTGATGCAAATTCTTCGATTTGGTTGCTGTAATTCAGAGGTCTGGGCTGTCCCCTATTAGCAACACGCTTCGGTCTAGGACAACTCATATTTGAGTTATACCAACTCGAAATTTCGCTCAATGTAGTACGAGTGTTCGTGACGGATTTTGTGGTATAAATCAACTCTAGAAGCAAAAGTGACAAATTTATGGCCTCCAGCATGTTAACAAAGCTGATCGTCAAGGGTCATGCGCAATGCAGACTGATGAAACTATTTACCATAACCTATTCTATTCTATAGGTTCCATCCGTGTCCAGTCGTGCTAATAAAAAGCATTTGTCTAATTCTCTATTGTACCTATATCTTTGAGCAGGTGTTGTGTTCCATCGATGTAGAAGTTGTTTATTGTCGCCTTCACTTTTTCGTTGGTTGGCGATATAGTTGGTTAAAGGCGGGGGTCGGGTATGTGGCCCAAACTTCTTACACTGCAGCCTTCTGGCTAATTGTGCATCCCAGTCTTGTTCCGTCTATGAGGTCCAGTAGTTTCCTGCCAAGTTGATCATGCGGAAGATTATAGCCGCATTGAATATTCCCAGATTTTAAATTTTCTGCTGGTCAGCGCTTTGCAACTGTATATGATATGGTGGACAGTTTCATCCTCCACACCGCAAAGTCTGGGTTTAATGGGTTCATTGTAGATTCCTATTTTGTTGAAGGTGTAAGTGACAGTGTTCTGTTAACAAGGCAGTCACCCGTTTCAACTGGATTCGCGTTAGGTGTAGCATACCAGTTGATTGTTTCGTTTTCGATAGTCAAAGGGCTGTTTATTGAACCATTGAAAGAACTCCATTAACATGCTTGTATTTATCTGCATTTCCCGAAGAACTAGGAACCCATAGGAGTTCAACGTTGTTCTTTCTAACTTGATATCCACTTTAATTTTCAATTGCTTGCATTCTTTCATGTTAAGAGTTTTTCTCAGTAATTATACTGATCAGAGCAATTATGATAATCTGTAAAACGTTTAATTATTATTTATCTAGAAAGTAGGTACACTTATAAATTAAATTTATTGGATTCACGCGATTGCAACCACAAAATTTCTCAAACGCCTGATTATTAAAAAAGCATACCTGCTTAGAACATGGCATTTCATATCTGATTTGGTTTTTGTTTTGTCTTTGGTGTATAAAGTTTATAAAGTTTTTTGACCTTAAAATGTAACACTTTACTTTGTGGTTCTAGTAAAAGTTCAGTGGTCTATCTACTTAAGACAATAATTGGTATACATAATTATATTTGACCATAAGTAGGCGGAAACAATGATAAATTGTTTATATAACTTTGCTGGATTAAATCGAGATTTGAACTATCGATAAAACGTTAGAATTATGTACTTGTTTGTCTATTAAGATAATATGGAGAATTTGAACTTTACAAACCAGACAACCCAATCTTAAGGTGCAGATACACCAAAAAAGCAAGTAAGAGCGAGCAAGAGAAAACATTTGTTCCTGACAGCTGATGCTTTCTTGTATAGTTTAGCAACCTTACACATAGACAGGAAGAAAATTTCAAGAGCTTTACGACCACAGATAAAATACCATGGTACATATTTCACTTAAAAATAACAACTTTTTATTACTTTTCCAAAAAGTCAAAATACAGTTAAACTTCTCTTAGGTGGACACCTACGTAGTTTGACGTGTTTGCGTTTTATACTTGCAATCTAGAAAATGTAATTCCAAGTCTGATAACAATTCTATTGCTGTAGAGTCACCTCTATTCTTTGCATACTTTTATAATTTTTTTGTCATACTAATGGCTTGTTGATAATTGGTTTGATTACTGCATTCAACTTCTTCATCAGAGTCGTCAGATAGTGATGTGGTTTCAGTTTGGGCTACATAATCGGTAGGAATTGGGTAACTATCATCTTCTAATAGAACATTGCTATCAATGTTAATGAACTCGCCCAAATCATTGTTATTAAATTACAAACTTCCACAACATCAATATTCTCTTTCAAACTCAAAATGCGACATTTTTGTGCCATTGTTTACAATATTAACCTTACAACTCACAAATAAACGGCGGACTGCTGTCGGGGAATCACACATACTTTCATTCGGCGAAGTCCTTTCGCGCTGCCACGCATACGTGATTGGTTGCCGGTCTATCTTCAGAGAGTGTTTGCACCGTACTTATTCGTCTCCCAAATACTTAAAAAAAAATTGTTGTCCGTTTAAAGGAGGGTTTTCGCACTCTTTGTATGAAAACAGCCTGTCCGCGTCCGCCCAAAGGAGAATCCGCCCAAGAGAGGTTGATTTTTATGGACTTTCATATACCTAGTTCCGGACTATGAAAAAATGTCCGCTTAATAGAGATGTCCGCTTATTAGAGGTGTCCGTTATGAGAGGTTTCACTGTATTTGTATTTTGTAACACCCTATAATATTATATCTAATATATGGAAATAGAATGAAAGGCCTCTGGGTATTATCTGACTCTCAACCAAATTTCAGTTCAAAATTATCAGCCCTTTTTGAATGATATGTTTTCCAAAAAAAAAGAAGTGGAATTGATATATCTCGAACGATAACAGATAGGTATAGAAAAATGTTAAGAAAAGTTATTGGAATATTAATAGGGATTCTAAAAAAAAATAATAGACAGTGTATTCCATTTAAATTATCAAAGTTGCTAATAGTTTCTAGAACAAGCGGCAGCACTGTACGACTGAAAATAGTTTTAAAAGAGAGAGCATATCTACTTATACAAGTTGTCAAATTTCCAATCAAATCCCCAACCCGTCTTCGATGTTCTAGGCGGCTGTCGAGGTTCTTTGTCAGCTTGTGGTCTCCAATCAGATGAATGGCCCTCCTTTCGATGGAATCCAGTAGCCGAAGAGTATGTTTGGGTGCAGATCTCCAGACATGAGAGCAGTACTCTAGTGATGGTCCAATATGGGCTTTGTATAGTGTCAAAAGTTGTTGAAGTGTGTACAACTTTTTTGTTCGGAAGAGTACCCCAAGCTTCTGAGAAGCTATCTTGGCGATTGCCACAACGTGGTTATGCCGAGACATATTTCCTCCCAGATTGACGCCCAGCAAATTAATAGATGAAGCCAGTGTGATTGCGTGTCCGTCCATGACTATATCCGGTTCTGTAATGTTAACATTTTTAGAATAGACTGCTGCCTGGGTTTTTAGCGTTAAATTCGACTTGGTTACTGTCACCCCAAGCCAATATTTCTTCCAGGTTTTTGTTGAGGCGTGATACTTCATGCTGTCTGCGAAGATGTGCGTCGGCAGCCGATGTTTGTGCATTCAAAGAGAAAGATGATATAAGTGTGCTATCGTCATCAAAACTAAATATCGGATTTTTCGTTTTCACTAGAAGGGCGTTAATGTAGAGTAAGAAGAGTGTGGGAGACAATATGGACCCTTGAGGAACACCGGCATTGATGGTGTAGGTGTCTGAGAGAAATCCGTCAATCGCCACTTGCAGAGAGCGGTCCATAAGAAAGCACAGAATCGACGGGGCATACCATAGGATCGCAGTTTTCTTAGAAGTCCCTCATGCCAAACACGATCAAAGGCTTTAGAAATATCCAGTGCAACAGCCCGAGACTCCCCATGATGTTCGATTGCATTGTTCCAAAGATAGGTGACATAGGCTAGAAGATCTCCAGTTGATCTGGACTTCCGAAGACCATATTGATGATCGCTGATAATGTTGAAGCCTTCCAGATATTTTAGAAGATGTTGGTTAATAGCTCTCTCTATTACTTTTGATATAACTGAAAGTGTTAGGCAGGGTTCTCTTACCTTTCTTTGGTATAGGCTGGACTCGCGTCGTCTTCAGCACGATGGAAATGTATATAAAAAAATAAAATATATAACCATACCCTTGATTTTAATCGGTTTACAGAAGGTGTAAAATATTTTTGATCCAACAATGCACGATTATAATCAGCGATCAATGATCATGATTAGCCATTAATTGATGACAGGTTAAAAGTCCCATAAAATAATGTTCAGGTTTGTTAATAATACGATTAAAGTGTTGAAGTACAATAGGGGCGACCTTGGTAATTAGCAATTTTGGCACAGGTGAACATTATTCGTGGCCGGTGGAGCGTGCCAGTGAACAGGTCAAATACATCGGTATATCCGCTTCTTCTCGCGGGTTCACGTCAGTGTCGGATTTGAATAAATAAGTATTTTTATGGCAAAAAATACAAAGGATGTTGTTTTATTTTTTATATTATTAACAGACGATTGATCGTGTTTGGCTTGAGGGACTTCTAAGTAAACTGCGATCCTATGGTATGCCCAGTCGATTCTGTGCATGGTTGTCTAGCTTTCTTAAGGACCGCTCCCTGCAAGTGGCGATTGACGGATTTCTCTCAGACACCTTCACCATCAATGTCGAATGCCGGTGTTCCTCAAGGGTCCATATTGTCTAACACTCTCTTCTTACTTTACATTAACCACCTTCTAGTGAAAACGAAATATCCTATATTTAGTTTTGCTGACGATAGCACACTTATCTCATCTTTTTCTTCGAATGCACAAACATCGGCTGCCGACGCACATCTTCGCGGACAGCATGAAGTATCACGCCTCAATAAAGACCTGGAAGAAATTTTGGCTTGGGGTGACAGTAACCAAGTCGAATTTATCGCTAAAAACCCAGGCAGCAGTTTTCTTTAAAAAGGTTAACATTACAGAACCGGATATAGTCATGGGCGGACACGCAATCCCACTGGCTTCATCTATTAATTTGCTGGGACTCAATCTCATCAATCTGGGAGGAAATATGTCTTGGCATAACCACGTTGTGGCAATCGCCAAGATAGCTTCTTAGAAACTTGGTGTACTCTTCCGAACCAGAAAGTTGTATACACCTCAACAACTTTTGACACTATACGAAGCCCAGATTCGGCCATCACTAGAATACTGCTCTCATGTCTGGAGCTCTGCACCCAAACATACTCTTCGGCTACTGGATTCCATCGAAAAGACGGCTATTCGTCTGATTGGAGATCATGAGCTGACGAAGAACCTCGACAGCCTAGAACATCGAAGACAGGTTGGGGATTTGACTCTCTTTTGCAGATATTTTCATGGAAAATGATCGGCTGACCTTGGCCTCTTAATTCCGCCTAGAGCGGCGAATAGCAGAACTACACGACGAACCACTGCCGCCCATCCATAAGAATTCTTTCATCTGGAAGACTTCATCCTTATGGAACGACCTTCCCGAGGTGGTTTTTCCCAACGAATATAACCTCCAACGATTCAAAACCAACGTGTATCGCTTTTTGCGCACACTCACCACTCCCAGAGTGCCCTAAAGGATTTTTCCTATAGTGCTTGTGTTTGATCAGCTTGTGGATACGTTAAGATTATCCGATAATTTGATGGTACCGCAGCAGAAGAATGAAAGAATGGTACTGAAGAATATACAGGGTGTCTCATTTTTGACACTTTTATAGGGTATCTCCGTCATTGTTAGTGCTATCAAAAAAGTAATGTAGGTGGTGGCATGTGCTCTTTTTGGGTCAAACTTAAAATGGTAAAATCAAAATTCGTAAATTTTCGCTCGCTTAAGAGATACGGGGGAAAATCAACAAATTGACAATTTAAAAATTACCCTTTATTTTCTTAGTTAAAAGAGATACAGAAAAATGTTTTATGCAGAAGTCTCTTTCTATTGATTGTTGAATAATCTGTCGTTTTCAGAATAAATATACGGGGTAAGGTAAATAAGTTATTTTTTTGTACAAAATTTTAAATATTTCTAAAATAGCAAAGTTTCTTCTAAAAAGAATATCCAGAAAAATGGTTTCTACTGTCATAAGAAATCAATTTCGCTGTAACAGATAGAAAATATTCTATCCCAACTAAAATAATCCTAGCAAAGATTTTTTAGCTAGAGCTTTTCTCAGTGCATGATGAAACAAAATAGCCAATCTTGCTAGGTTTAGTAATGTGTCAAAATTGTGTAAGACTGTTCCGAACTAGATCACATTAAAGTTAATTTGTTGTAGTACGTTTAATAATTGATTTTTCTAAAAGTTGATTCATCGATTAATCAGAAAATCGGTTAATCGAAAAATGAAATGATGCGGATATGGGTAATAATTTGATCGAAATATTCAATTATTATTTTTATAATCGAAAATCCATTATGACTTTTAATTATCGTCCATAATTAATCCAAATATACAAGGTGTTATGTAGAGGCCTTATTATACAGGGTGTTACGGAAATGACGTATTATATTTAAATCGGCAATTCCTGAAATAAAGACAAATTGAAGAAAAATTCTCATAAATGGCGCATTCAACTCATTCAGCGGTAAAAGTGACCTGACGTCAAACCAGAAAAACACCCGTGTGGCATTGCGATACATGTAAGCAATCAAGGAATTCTGGCCGGTGTTGTCATATGTACACCTTAAACTCTTTAGACAAAATAAAATAATTTAAACACTTTTCCATTCTGTAATACCTTTTTGTACAATTAATTGAAGAACATTTACGACGGACTATGTTTTAAACAACCCGATTTTTAGTTTCCACTAGAAGATCGTTAATGTAGAGTAAGAAGAGAGTGGGAGACAATATGGATCCTTGAGGAATACCGGCATTGATGGTGAAGGTGTCTGAGAGAAATCCGTCAATGGCCACTTGCAGAGAGCGGTCCTTAAGAAAGCTAGACAACCATGCATCTTGAGCCATTTTAATTGCCATGGCGGCTGCAATTGTGGGTAGAGATGGATTGCTAGTTAAGTAGCTGTTATTTTTAACCGTTTTATTTGGTCGAATTAGCTATAAATCATTATAATCAGCCCTAAAATATCTCCAGAATTAGAGATGGGTAAACCTATTCATTTTGAGTACCAGTTAAAGCAGCTACTGCTACTTAGAAATAACAGTTAGAAAAAACTGCTATGAATAAGCAGTAGTACTTAATGAAGATTGTGAACTGCTAATGGCTCCTTATTATTTCTAAGTAGCCGTAGCTGCTTTAACTGCTACACAAAATGAACAGGTTTGCCCATCTCTAATTCTGGGGGTATTGGAGGGATTCGGACATTACTAACTCCTATTCTGACTTTTGACAATGCGCTAGCTGATTGCGAACGGTATGCCTCCGTGCAATTGTTATTGTCGCTCCAAGAGAAGAATTGCCGACTGTAATACGGGTATTAATATTAAAAGAATAAAAACACCTAAACAATACAAAATTATTAACTGTTTAGAAATCTACTAATTTTTAGCTATATATAGGTATTAAATGTAGCAGTAGTATTTTCTTAATTTTTCTGGACGAGCGAGAACAAATCATTCTCGCTAATTTACTACTGAATGTTGCAATGAGATCTTCAAAAAAAAACCATACGATGTTGAATTTATCCGGTATTTTTTTAACAAGATGCAAATTTTGTTCGGGCTGCTTGGCAAGAAACTAATATTTACGAAGAAGAAAATGTATTATGTTATACATGGATCCCAAAAAGTACAAGAATGTAACAAAGGTCCTGTATAATATAATACATTTTTTTCTTCGTAAATCTTACCAAGCAAAGCTTTTAGGAAGATATATTTTTTTCATAAAACGCCTAATAAAAAAGTTTCTCAATTGTGTAGAACTTCCTTGGACACGTTGTATATTGGATATTTGGTTCTCACTAGAAGATAGTTAGTTAATGTACAGTAAGAAGAGGGTGAGACAATATGGATGGAATGTGTCTATATGCCACACATATACAGGGTGTTATGGAAATGACGTATTATATTTAAATCGGCGATTCCTGAGATGAAAACAAATTGAAGAAAAATATCCAAAAATGGCGCTCTAATTTAATATGCCCTGTACATGACCTTATGTCAAACCAAAAATGACCACGTGCTGCCCCTGTCAGGAAGGTAAACAAAGCAACATATGTCAACAGTGTTGTCATATCTTTAGGGTAAACACTGATTGTGGACATCGGGTAATATTTAAAAATACAGCGTTGTCACTTTCGATGTGTTATAAGCGACTATCATAAATTGCCGAATTTCCTTATTAAATTACATTCCTGTATAATTATAGTCTCGGAAATGGCAACCGCGCTCTAGACAGCCTAGATTTCTCGGAACGGTTTGATGTCCGAAGTCAGACCAGCCCATTATTTCAGAGGGTAGTTACTAGTTCCTGTCAATTGTTAACATAATTGCTTCATTTTATCTTTAGTGAAGGGTTAATGGCCCATACAAATTAGCGTTTTTATTATTTCTATTGCGAAATGATTAAGTGCTCTTGTTCTATGTGTGTTATTGTAAAGTGTAATTATGCGTTAGTGTTGGGGTTTAGTGATAAGGTTATTATGCACTCCCACACTATCATCAGGACACGTGATGAGCATAAAGTTTTTCCTATAGAAAAAAGAACTGAAAGTGTCTGTGTCCTGGATTCCTTAATCGCGTCCTGGATTTACTTTCTA
This sequence comes from Barypeithes pellucidus, assembly GCA_963991005.1. Classification (NCBI taxonomy): domain Eukaryota; kingdom Metazoa; phylum Arthropoda; class Insecta; order Coleoptera; family Curculionidae; genus Barypeithes; species Barypeithes pellucidus. Next base: position 94,798,335 of record OZ022556.1, read on the forward strand.
AGTAAGCTAAATATTTATTTTTATACTAAACTAAAGTTTTACACTTTTAAACATTTTGGCAACATTCTGCTTGAACATCTGTTGATTAATCAGCTGGGCAATGTAATATCTTCATATATGAATGTGCCGAGGAGTTGTGTGTGGGATTAGGGGTGAATTACCCCACTTTTTAAACGTTCGATTTAAAAAAAAATTTGTAGCGCTTCTCTAGGACACCCCAGGAGTCACCCATTTAAATATAATACGTCATTTCCATAACACCCTGTATATAGGCGTTGAGAGTTTGCGCAGTTCGGAAATTTCCTTATGAAAGTAAACATTCGACAGGACCGGCTTTCAACTTTTTTCATGTAAATTTCACTGGTTAGTTAGTTAAAATATTGCAATCAAAATTTCGATTAGTTCGATTTAAGACAGCGTTCCATGCATACGATTTCTGGCGCTATACGACGGTGCCCTGATTGGTCTAAACTTTTGGTGCCAAATTCCGTCCGAATATTTGTAACAATCGAGACGATGAGCTTTATTTTAACTTTCATCCGACGTCGTATATTTTTTAACCTCACTTTTTTCTAAACCATTGACTATTTTGGGAATTATTATCAGCTACTAATGCACCGAATACATTAATTTTAAGGTTAGGTAGTGACCACAAATATTGTATATGAGTGATATTCTCTTCTTTTTTTACAAGCTTTTTAGTGAAATTCGAATCCGAAGATCGGATAATGTAATAAGCAAAATATTTTCGTGTATATGTACATACCTGAAATACTTTATACCTGGTATTGATCAACGACTTTTGCAAAAAAGCACCATGCACTTGTGTCCTTTCATCTTAAACAAAACAAGCCACTAACCTACCAAACAGCGAATCGAATCACCACAAATTAAAAACGCCTTTACAAAAATTGTTGTTAGGTAATGAAAGTTTATATATAGCACTAATAATCCGACAACAATGTGGATGAACCACTTTTTATTCTGTAATTTGAAAAAGGATCCAGAACCAAAGATGGCGACGAATAACAACAAACAAATAATGTCGGGCGATAAAATTTACACCCTACTGCGCAAACTCAATAGGCAAGCGCCATCTCCCATAGCTGGAACACTTTTTGTATTTTGGAACGTTCATATTGGCAATATACTGTTTATATAGGTATGTGGTATGCCAGCAACTATCATACAAATTTATAAGTTGATGGCTGAAGTTGGTTGAGAAAAATTCAGGGTCTGTAGCACAAGTGGTGGAGCGGAAATCTGAAAAATCGAAGGGTTTAATTCCCAACGGACCCTTGACAATTTCATTGATTTTCAATTATTATTAGAAATATTTTTGTTTGCTTTTACCATAATAGAGAAAAAATTGTTGAAAAAGTACTTTTTAAAAGCTATTTCAATACAATTCACGACAATAACATTAATTTGTCTGGTGCGTGCGACCTATAATAACTAAAAATGAGATGTACAGATAAATAACCTTTTTAATAATAATTTGTAAGCGTAGAGGAATTTTATAGTAATCAATTATTAAAAAAAATTTTAACTACGTTTTGGTTATTGACCTGAAACTTTTGTGATTTATTTCGTTGCTGATTGTAAATTTTTGGTTGTTTATGTTGTTATTTTTTTCGTCAGTTCATCGTGCATAAACTACTTAACCTATGTGAAAGTTGTATTTTTGATCGAATTTAAATAATGTGGATTTATATTATAACAGTAGTGTAATATTTCAAACGTTTTCGAGATTTTTGATAAAAGTGTTGGGATACTGGTTTATTTGCAAAAACTGTCACTAGTAAGTCGTATTGTTGTTAAGATGTTTATTTCATGTCTATTTATAATTAACAAAAATAAGAACAAAAAAATAGACAAGAGACGTTTGAGTATAGAGTCGAACTAAGTGAAAAAGAATAATGATTAATCCTGCGTTGGGCCAATCAGTTTTATTAAGAAGCTTGAACGTGTGAATGGGACATTCATACGTGACAAATAAACTGTTTATTTTGAATAAGAGTCGTTAAAACAAAACTTTAGAAAGTATACTATTAGGGAAAAATGCATCATGGAATTAATAATGAGATCCTCATCTTATTGATTATTCAAGATAGAAAAATAGTAATTTGAAAGAAGGTAATTATTGGAAAACGTGAGCTTCCTGAGATTTAAGTTTTAAGCTTTTAGTTGTGTTGCATGATTATTAATTTAGGAAAATACAGGGTGTATGGTGGATACAACAATCCTCCCTCGTTAAGTGTTTTGATAAGGGTGCAATCACGCTATCAAAACATAAAACTGTTTGTTCCAATAAGTTAAGTAAAAGTTGACATATGAATATTAATTTGCAAATTGTCTCTGTCTTTTCTCTTAAATATTTAACCCTTAAGATATATTATATCTGTAAAATTAATACAGTTTCGCATATTATAATACAATAATAACTTAAATATTTGGAAATATTTATCCTAGGTATTTAAATATAGATAGATGAAATAATCGTTGTTAGCGATCTAGATTCTAAACGTAAGATATTTTGTTCCTAATTATTCAATATTAATTAAAATATGATAAAATTATATTTTATAAAGTATAGTGTAAATATATATAGAGTATGTATGATATAAAATACAAAAGCATTGTAATAATAATAATTAACCAAAGTTATTCATATTAATAAAATAAATCGGATAAGATAGAAAAGTTTTTTAAATTTTGAACATTTTCCGTTCTTTGCGTCTGTCCTTTGAAGTTTTTGGATCGCCGTTTTGTGAATCTGGTTCATTCAGCGATACAACGTCCATTTGAAGGTTGGAGAATACATCATTGGAGGTGAGTCTGCGTAAAGTTTGCTGAGGCTCCCAATCCATGGAGTGTACGTCATTGTTACTTATGGTGTTATGACTGTTTATACAAACTAGGTATTGGCATCGATCAGAGTTGAAAAGTCGTTTCAACCATGGGAAACGTCTCCAGTGACAACATCGACAGCATCCGCAACAGAATAAGATAATTAGGATGGCGGTTGCTATTATTCCCAAGAATACATTGTACCATTTAGAGTGATGAACTATAAAGGGTTGATTAATGTTTTGTCGAAGCTGGTCGTCGAATTGTTGTAATTTATGTTGTGCATGACGAAGTTCGTTTAGATTAAGATTGTTAAGCTTGATGGTGTCCATTTTTTCACTTTGTAAAAACTTTTGTTCCTGGACGCAACAGTCGTCGTTAGTTATATCGACTGATGGGATGAAATTGCTATAATTGGCAGACAAATTTGATGTGGCTACCAATAACGTAGACAGAGTATAACATTTGCATTTTGCTTTTAAGGTGAAAAGTCCGGTGCCGTGTAGTACGAAATCCAGCACAGGCGTGGAATCATCGCAGCTAACTGTACCCGCCACTGGTTCAGTTAGGATATACAACCATTGATTTGGCGACAATGGGTGCCATATTTCAATTTCGGATTTGATTGTCTTCGTCGTACAGCTTTTAGGTATACTTTGCGGTTGTCGTAATTTCAAATCGGTCTCGCAGGTAGGTCTCTCCTTGACTAGATGAATGGTCACGTGCGAGCAGATATAATCGGAGGGCGGTGACTTCTTACAGGATGATAGGTCTTTAAGGTGCCCATAAAATGTTCGTGTCGTACTTAACAAGAGGTAAGGAAAAGAAGGATTTATATATGAGTATATGGTAGTGTTAAAGGACTGTATAGGAAGTGGAATAAGATTATACAGTTGATAAAGTTCATTTGTAACTAAAGGAATTTTTATTGCATAAATTAAAATTTTGTTCACGTAAATTACTGAAAGTTCACAAATTTCGAAATATTTATAAGCATTTTCAATGTTGTTATTGTTTATTGGAAATTCGAAATTGGTATTAATTCTAATTTTTGAAAGTTCATTTAATAAATGTCTAGGCGTAATAATAGATGGGTGCAAAACATTTTGTTTTGAAAATAATATAGATGATATAATTACGTCAAATTCTTCATTTAGTTCATTTATGAGATGAGATAATAAATTAAAATGATCGACAATAGTTTGTAAATAAGTAAGAGAATTTATAGTGGTTACTGTACCTTCAGAAAATTTATTAAATTTAATTATGTTATCGTTCAACTTTTGTTCGTTTAAACGAAGAGCTTGTGCGCTTTTGTTATAGTCTGAAATTGCATCGGAGATTATATGAATTTGTTGTTTAACTAATATTTGCATATCGCGGTTTTGTTGTGCAATAGATTCGATTGCATCATTATAATATTTCGCGTCTTCTGCGTCAGGTGTGCCAAAAAGCCATTTAAATGCATATGAAACTCCGTCGAATAACCCTCTTTTGGAGCGCTTAGCATCTAATTGTATTCCGTGTCCTGTTAAGTGACTTAAAGAATCAAATTTTTCGTTTAAAGTGTTCTGTGAATTTTGAAATAATTCAACGCGTTCTTTACATAAAAATTTACTTTGAAAAGTTAAATTTTTATTGTTACATAAAGGAGTAGATTTTTTATAGATATTATGAATGAGTTTTAGTTTTGTTTCGTAGATACTAATATTAGTATAAGATAAAAGTGTAAAATAATCGTGTGATATTTTTACTTGTCCAATGTGATGGAAGAAAATACCTGTTTTGCTATCGATGGGATTAATGTGGTATGGTAAATCATTTGCATAGGTAGAGGTCAATAGGTTAGTCAAGAGTATGATGGTTGTCAGTATCATCGTCATCTGAAAAGAACGGCTTAAGTAAGTTATGATGATAAACTGCGGATTTATTTCTTTTTATTTGCAATTTAACAGTTTGATTTGGAAAAACTTTTAATATTTTATAAGGTCCTTTATAGGTTGGTTGCAACTTTTTGCTAATGCCTGGTTTAAGATTTTTATTTTGAATTAAAACTTGATCGCCTACTTTATATTTATAAATGTTTATTTTCTTATCGTAATTAACCTTTGAGGTTTCTTTTGATTTAAGAATATTGTCCCTTGCAATTTCAAAGGATTTTTGTAATTTTAGTTTTAAATTGGAGTGATAATCGTCATAAGTGTATTTGAATTCTGGTTTAGCGTTTAAAGTATTAGGTATAACAATTTTGTGTCCGAATAAGAGCTCATGAGGTTTGAAATTTGTAGATTTGTGAAAATGTGTATTATAGGTAAACATGGCTAATGGAACGTATTCGTCCCAATCGGTATGTTTTTCGTTAATGTAGTGTTTTAGGTATTCTTTTAAAGTAAGATGTGATCTTTCTAATGCTCCATTAGTTTGTGGATGATAAGGACTTGAGAGAATGTGTTTTATTTTGAAAAGTTTATTTACTTCTTTTATTGTGTTTGATGTAAAATCTGTGCCCTGATCTGATAAGATGCTTTCTGGAATTCCAAATATAGTAATAAATTTCACTAATTCATTTGCGATTGTTTTCGCTTCATGGTTAGGGACGGGAACTGCATAAGAATATTTTGTAAGATCGTCTTGCATAGTAATTATAAATTTATTACCGTTTTCTGTTAGATCTAAAGGACCTACTACATCTAATGCTAACCTTTGGAAGGGGCGTTCGCTTGTAGTAGTAATCTCCATAGGTGCGCGTGCGGCTTTATTTTCGTGTTTATTTCTTTGACACGATTGACATAGTTTTAAAAAATATTTTATGTCGCCTTTCATGTTAGGCCATTTATAGTTTTCTTTTATGCGTTTATAAGTTCGTAAGAAGCCTGCATGACCGGCTAGAGAAGATTCGTGGTTATCTCTAAAAATTTGTTTTATTTCTTCGCGAGTTTTGGGCATAAAACGTGGTCTATTTACTAATATAATTGTTATATTTGTTTTCGAGAACAAAAATTCTAACATTTCATTAAACATATTTTGTTTTAGATGCGGAATTTCTTCCACTGGGTTTTTTAGATATATCTCGGTTATTTTATTTTGTTGTAAAGAATTTCTTAGATTTAACAAAGAATGGAATAAATCATTATATGTTAATTTGTCGAAATGGTTTAATTTTGCAATCAAAAGGAAAGTAGTTTTATTCTCAAAGTTTAATAGAAGAGAATCATACTGTTCTATTTGATCACCTTGTAGACTAGTGAAGTCATAAAGTACTGATAGATTTTCAGAATACATATTATTATCGTCAAGATCTTTCGAATAAATTAAAGCGTTAGGAAATTTAGAAAATAGGTTATCTTTGATTATTTTTATGTCGGGAATACTTTGATTCTCGTAATGATACTTAATAAATTCGCTATATCGTTCTGAATATTTTTCATTTTTTATTAACGAGTTTAATTGTATTGGGTTTCTAGAAAGAGCATCAACGTTTGAATTAATTCTACCCGGTTTGTAACGAATCTCATAGGAATATTCCTCGAGCTTTAGTCTCCAACGAATAAGACGACTACTGGGATCTTTGCAATTGAAGAGCCAGGTTAACGGTCGATGGTCAGTAAGAATAGTGAATTTTCTACCATAAAGATATGGGCGGAAGTGTTGGACAGCCCACACAATGGCTAGTAGCTCTCGTTCAATTGTGGAGTAATTACATTCAGCTTTATTCAGGGTGCGTGATGCGTATGCAATAGGGAGGTCTTTGCCAATTTCTCCCTGTGAAAGGATTGCGCCGATTGCATAGTTAGATGCGTCGGTCGTCAGCAGGAAATCTTCAGAAAAAACAGGATATTGAAGGATGGGCTCCTTCGTAAGGATGTCTTTAAAATAGTCAAGAGAAGAGTCTTGTTCTTTATTCCAAATAAAAGGTACATCCTTTTTTTAATAGGGAAGTAAGTGGTTTTGCAAATTTCGAGAAGTCTTTTATAAAACGACGATAGTAGCCAATGAGGCCAAGAAATTGTTTGATTTGTTTTGGATTTTGAGGAGTTGGGTAATTTTTAATTGCCTTTATTTTATCAGGGTTAGGCGATATTCCTTTATCGCTAATGACATGACCCAAGTAAGCAACTTCTTGATGCATAAATTCGCACTTATCAGGTTGAAGGAGGAGAGAATTTGTTCTCAAACGATCAAAGACATTACGGAGTTTATCGGAGTGTTCCTCCAAAGAACTAGCAAAAATAACAACATCGTCCAAATAGGTGAAGCATTGAAGACCCTGAAGACCAGAAAGGGCGATTGTCATCAACCTTTGGAAAGTACTAGGGGCATTCTTTAATCCGAAAGGCATTCTTAAATATTCGTAATGCCCTGAAGGAGTGGAGAAAGCCGTTTTGCAAACATCATCCTTGTGCATTTGGAGTTGGTGAAAACCTGATGCTAAATCTAAGGTGGTGAAATATTTTGAGTGCCCTAGTTGATCGAGGATATCCTCAATGTTTGGAAGGGGGAATGAGTCACCTACCGTCACGTTATTTAATTTGCGAAAATCTACTACAATGCGCCATTTTTGTTCTCCAGATGCATCCCGTTTCTTCGGAACAATCCAGAGAGGGCTATTGTATGGGGAAACCGAGTTTCTGATAATACCCTGTTTAAGCATTTTATTAATTTGTTTATCTAGTTCTTTTTTATGAACTTCTGGGAATCGATATATTTTAGAAGAGATCGGTGTGTTATCAGTTACTCTAATTTCGTGTTTAAGGACTTCTGTACATGTTAATTTATCATGCGGTAACAAAAATATATCATTATATTCGTCACATATATTAAGGACTGACCGTTTTTCCTCAGAATTTAAATGAGTCAGGCGTAAGTTCTCGTGTAAGAGTTTAAGCCTGTCTTGAATATTAATTGAATTATTTTCATTATAATTTAAAATTCGAGAAGTATTCTCTAGAAATGGTTCGAGCTCTAATTGTATTTTATTAATTCTTAATTTTCTATTTGCAGTATTTAAGATGGTCGTTAAAGCTTTACCATTATTTACTTTTACAAGAGACTTTGCTAAATATACGCCTTCCGCGATATTTATTTGAGGACAGATGCCTTCGGTTATATTTTGGTTTAAAATATCAACTTCAATGACAGTTTCTGATCGGGGCTCTAATGTAAAAGCTTTAGAACTATTTTCATTTTTACAAAATAGTTTAATCGGTGTTTCGAGAGATGCAAGAAACAATTGTGACTTATTTAAATTTATCACGGCTCCGTTTGATAAAAGAAAATCGTTACCTAAGATACCATCGTGTGGCAAATTATGATTTTCGGTCACTAAATGAAATTTAGCGGAGAGTTTTTGAGAGGAGAAATTTAAATTTAAAATACAGCTACCTGATGTCTCGACAGGTGCGTTGGCACTTAGGCCTGTTAAAGTAATTTTATCGTTTGTATTCAGATTATAAACGAGATTATTTAATTTTTCTTGATTTTTTAGGAGAGATACTGATGCTCCAGTATCAATTAGAAATTTAAACGAATTATTTTGACAATGACATTCCAGATAAGGATTTTTATCATTATTATTTAGATATATTTTATATTCTTTTAAAGAGTTTAGATTCGCAAAATTTTGACGAGTTTCTTTAGAGAATTTATTTGAAACCTTTGCATTAGATCCACGCGGTGAATAAACAGAGCGAGAGTCGTATTTACTATTAAGGTCACGCTTGTGGAGTGTAAAGATATTTTTATTTCGCGAATTTTGTGATTGAACGTCGGATTCGTTTATTCCCAGTCCGTGGAAACGACGCTGTTCCCGGACGTTACTTCGTTTAAATTTACGCGATTTAACCCCTCGTGTAGAGTGTTACCAGAATTATTAGAATTATTTTTATTTTCGTTGTTTCGTTTCCTTTTAAAACATTCTGAAATAATATGCCCTTGTTTCTTACAATAATTACAAACTTTATGACCTTTGGTGTCATTCGAAAATGGTTTATTAAAATGAACTTCCTTTGGTACATTTCTTTTCTTAAAACAATTTTTCGTAAAGTGGCTTTTCGTTTTGCAGTGATTACAATATTTGTGTGTATAAGAAGAAGAAGAAGATGAGCTAGATTTTGAAATTTGAAGTGCTCTTTCTTCTTCAATAGCAGAATTAAAAGCATCGGATAAGGTTTTTAGTTCTTTGGCTCGTAAAAATCTAGAGATATCGGGATTGCTATGCAAAATAAATCTTTGTAATGACAATTCTTTAATAGTTTCGACTCGTCCTACACGTTCGTTTTCGTTTTGACATGTTAGACAATTCAATAAACGTGTGCAAAGTTTATCTACTCTATTATAAAAAGAATTTACTGTCTCGTTAGTGTTCTGTCTAATGGTGTTAAGTTCTTCCATTAATTGAGTATAGTGTTTTTTGTCTGAATATAATTGTAACAACAACCCTTTTAATTGAGCCCAACTTTGAATAGTTTTATCCCTTAATTGTGCTTTAGCGCTACCCGTGATTTTAGAAATTACAAATGCTATTAATGCATCCTTTTGTTGATCATTTGCAAATCGAAACGCATTATTACAATTTGAAATAAATTCGTGTAACTCTGTGCGAGTGCCATCAAAAGATTTTGAAATTAGTGAACACAAAAATGATAATTTGTAAATAACTTCTGCTGGAGTAGCAGGGGTACGGTCATTATTATCAGTTAATATATTAGTTGTACTATTTGCAGTACTGGTTGACGAAGTTGCCATTTTTCTTTTATAATTATGTATATATAAAAATTAAAGTACAAAGTAGAGGTACAAGTGTCGAAACGAAAAAGAAAAAATATCAAAAAGAGAAACAAAAATAAGATATAAAAATATGTAGAGAACTTTATCAGCAAAAATTATAAATGGTGGGATAGGAAAAAGAAAGGAAAAGTACGACTTACTCTAGTGGTCCTTGCAAATTGTTCGTCTTCTCGGATTATTGATCTGCTTGCCTTGGCTGAAGATCTTCCCCGTGTTGCGAACTGGTCCCGAAGTCTAAGGAGTTGAGACTCGCCGATTTGTTTGGTTATCAGTTGCCTTTCCCGACACAAACCGTGACTTGTTGCAGAATTGTGGATTTCTGCACACCCTTACCGAACTGCGCCAATTTTATGTTGGGATACTGGTTTATTTGCAAAAACTGTCACTAGTAAGTCGTATTGTTGTTAAGATGTTTATTTCATGTCTATTTATAATTAACAAAAATAAGAACAAAAAAATAGACAAGAGACGTTTGAGTATAGAGTCGAACTAAGTGAAAAAGAATAATGATTAATCCTGCGTTGGGCCAATCAGTTTTATTAAGAAGCTTGAACGTGTGAATGGGACATTCATACGTGACAAATAAACTGTTTATTTTGAATAAGAGTCGTTAAAACAAAACTTTAGAAAGTATACTATTAGGGAAAAATGCATCATGGAATTAATAATGAGATCCTCATCTTATTGATTATTCAAGATAGAAAAATAGTAATTTGAAAGAAGGTAATTATTGGAAAACGTGAGCTTCCTGAGATTTAAGTTTTAAGCTTTTAGTTGTGTTGCATGATTATTAATTTAGGAAAATACAGGGTGTATGGTGGATACAACAAAAGATAAAAGAACGTTCAAATATATATACAGGGTGTTATGGAAATGACTTATTATATTTAAACCGGCAAATCCTGACATGAAAATAAATTGAAGAAAAATAACCTTAAATGGCGCTATGAATTATTATACGAAATATACACTTTATATAAAATCTGAAAATTTACGTGGCCGCTACTGAGGACGTTCACAATCAATAGTTTATTGAGGCGGTATTGTCATATATTGCAATGGAGAATTGTAAACGCACGTGTTCAGTTTTTGCAAACAAGATGTCCTTTGACCCGCGTTATCACTTAGTTTTCAAACCTTTTAGAAAAATAATACTACAATTTTACCTTTACCTTCGATCTTATAATCCGTTTTATAATTAAATTCTATAAAAAAATTAAAACACAAAAAGTATGTTTTGAACCAACAATAGGTAATATCACACAAACTTGAAATCACATCACAATATTTCTTATTATGAATTATTTCACAACAAAAAAAAATCGGGTAATGCTACAACTAACAAAACATTTAATATTCGTATACATCAAGCACGTGGAACCCTCGACAGCGTCATCCCATGCTCGAGTCTCAAAATATACCGAAGCAACGATAGTCGCGCGTGACAGGTATCCAAGCAAGGGCGAAACATGCGGCGTGATCTGAGAACACTGTTAGTATGCTCTAGTGACCCACATTGTGGCTAACTGAATCCAAATGGAACAGCGCGACAGTATGTGGGTAAAAGGGTTTTTACCTTAGTATTTAGATATTTGATTAAAAAAAAGTATGTAGACTTTCTCTAGTACACCCTAGGAGTCACCCATTTTAATATAATAGTCATTTCCATAACACCCTGTATCGATAACAAAGCATTTTAGGCTATACATGTATATGAACTTTTCGACTTGAAATTGACCCAAGAATCACCAATTGAAATAAATACATCATTTAGTAACACCCTGTATTAAGACTTATGACTATGACAATTTATGTTTATTCCAAGATTTAATAGATGTAATTTTTTGAAAGCATTTAATGATATACAAATAAACCTTATTTGAGAAAACGTATAAATCAATCATTTAAAACACATATTCCTTAAACTAACTCCAGTGGCGGCCCATTCCATCTGAAAGGGTGGGTCCGAAGTCGAAATATACACTTTGCCTTTTTCTAATAATTACTAACCGAAATTGACAAAATCATTATTTTCTGATTCTCGAGGATTCCATTTTTTTATATAATAAAGAGAAAAGGTAAAGAAACTCAAAATCTGTTCCAGTAGATTAGGTAATAAAGAAAATTAATATTATGTACGTACATGTTTCGAATGCATAAACCTTCATCTTCTCGAAAGGAAAACATGGGAGAAACTTATGACATTGCCAAAGAAGAATGATAAACTTATGACATTGCCAAAGAAGTATTCTCCTTTGGCAATGTCATAAGTTTCTCCCGTGTTTGTTCGTGTATGACATTACCAAAGGAGTATTCTCCTTTGGCTAAGAAAAGCTAAGAAAAAAGTCATTTAGCGTCAAAAAAAGTGCCGTAACGTGTAATTTTTTCACTTCTCTGTGAATGCTTATAATATCAAGTCGCCATAAAAACAGAATCCACGTTGTTGGTTGTCTGGACACCGCTTTGTTATTGTTACCTTACAACTGTCAATAATATCTGAAAACATCATAAATGCAAAGCAATGATTCCGATTACGAAGAAGAACACTCATTTCAATGCGCTCCAGTAAAGCCAATGAAGCAATACAAAATTTATTGTCTGAAAAATCAAACGGGGCTTAGAAGAAGGAATATAATACGAACGGGTATTGTGTACAATTTAAATTCAATTTTTGGATAAATTTAAAAAAAAATTAAATGGCCACGGTGTGGGCCCTCATGGTGAAAAGAACCCAAAATTGAGGAGTTATTAAAGTAACAGGCCTTTTTCAAAACTTTCTCCCGTGTTTTGCTTTCATTGAAGCTGAAAGTTTTTACTTGAAAACTGATAGTTGCTCCACCCCAAGAGCCGACACTGTAGTCGTCACCCATTTAACGTGTATTAATGACTTTCTAGTAATAAAGTAATCATAAAAATAACAGATATTAAACGCGAAATGACATGCATCTGACTAATAATGAAATTTAATAACACATTCCGGTACGCCTCGATAATTATTTGTTTAGATTAATGGAAGCCTATGCCATCTGGTTGACTTAGAAAATTAGCTATTATTGGTCTTTGTCGAGGAGAATAAGAAGGAAATATTCTCCAATTTTTTTATAAAAAGAGTTTTTTGCATACACTACACCAATTATTGATGGAATATTCAATAATTCACGTCCTAACTAATAAGTTATTGCTTCATTAATAATGTCTGTACGTTATATCCTTACACATATGTAATAGATGTCGGGATCAAGGGCCATCGTGACTTAAAACTCCCCATCTTTATTTATTACAGGCCTAGAAGTGAATAAAAACATAATACTGTATTACCTCTGGTGGCATGATGATACTTTTGGGCCAGTATCCAACCTAGATATATCTCTAATTGGTTGATTTAAAAAATTAATTAAATACAAATTTTATGCAAGATATATAAAATTTAAATTTTAGGAAATTTACATGCATCTACAGCTCGGCAAGCGAGTCTATAGCTATGCGGTATCGGTAAGGGGAAAGCAATATCTTTTAAAACATGGCCGAGTCATGGGCGTGCCATTATTATCTTAATAATGTAATAATATATAATATTAAGCCTTCCCATTAATATTTTTCGCTTATTTTGGCATTTTCGCCAATAAAATCCATTTGGTTTCAACATGCACTTCAAAGTTCTCAGCTGTTGTACCAACTTTTTTAAGGTTGGGATCACTTTTAGTTCCAAATAGAACTAAAAACGCCAAAGTCGAAGCCTTCGATTTTTCCGACAGCAGAGAGACGGGCCATTTTTTTGACACGAGATGGCAACAATTGATCCGGGTTATTTTCATTCCTTTCAGTATCTTCTTTGTGAATGTTTTTACTGCATCCATGCAAGGGTAGATCCAGAACTTCGGTTTGGGGAGGGTCAAATTTCGTTTTGGGGGGGATCATACAAGGAAAAGTTATATTATTATATGGTATTTTTCGTGTTAAATTGTTTGTTTACGGGGGGGGGGTCATGCTCCCCATGACCCTCCTCCCCCCGGATCCGCGCTTGCACCCACGCTTACTCACGTATACATTGCAACCCTTTCTAGCTTTCGCTTAAGTGGGAATTTAAATGTATTAATTTGTGATTCCTCTTCACACACCCTGTACACATGGGCAATCACTTCACGGGTTTGAATATGAAGGATTTTACTAGGGTAAATTCATTCATTATCACAGTTTTAAAATAAACCCTATCACTACGCAACTGGATGAAGCATATTGGACATCGTTGAATAACCACGCAGGCACAATAGGCGTGTCACCAGACGCGTGTCGTCATCCTCTGTCTGGGATATAACCTATCAAATTAGCTCTAGCCACCGGTAACCCATGGTTACGGTTGATATTGCACCATCTTGCCCTATTTTTAGATTAGAATTACTTTAATAAAAAAATATTTTATTTTGTATTTAAATATTAAAATAAATAGTATGAAAACAAAGTTTTAAGAACATTGAAACTATAATAGAATATTAGTTTCTTATATACTTATGACAATTTACTTTAAATGGGTAAATTTAATTTTAGGGTTTACTTGGTAACATGTTATTAAATTAAAATTTAATATATGTGACAACATTGTTAACCCAAGAAATTTTCTTGCCCGCATTCCATTTGTAGCTACAGATAAAGTTGTCGACCTGTAGATCTTATGTGCTACTCCGTACAATTAGACGTATAATTTCAATGTACTTGGCCGCCTGTACCATAGCGACTTTATTCCATTAGAAATAAGTTATTTCCATTGGGCGTAATCAATTATCCTCTTTCAAATGGTTGGTTATATTCAATGATATTACAAACTACAGATAGAAAAATGTACATTTCTAGCCTACGCAATGAATACAAACAATCTTTCCCACCACTTTCGGTCATTATTACAGCATAGCCAGATTGACATATTTATCGCAAAGGTATCTTACAAAATCCCAATTAAAAATTTGTTAATTTGACAATTACAACTGATTTAAGGTTAATCCGCAATTGCTCTTAAAATAAATTTATTTCCCAATAATATTACTAGAGACTGTGAAAAGGCGATGAGAGATTCTTTAAAAAAATATTATTACACTTAAAAGTATCAAACGAATCTGGAAGTAATCCAACTGCACTCTGGCAACATCTATTTCTATTTTACTACGCAGACCCCCAAAGTATGAATGTTGCCGCTGTGATCTCACGGATTGTTTACCTATATGTTGTGCTGGATTTGTGTTTTTTGTGGTGATGGTGCATGCGTAGTTTGTAAAATAGTGGATCATTTAAATAAGGATTTATCTTTTCATCCGTAAGTATGGTTATATTTAAATATTTAACCATCTGGATATAACCAGATTTCAGCATTGTTGCCATTCAGCCAACAAACATGTAATTCTCTCTTCCACCCATTACTGATTTTCAATAACATTTCACATAATCACAGCGTCACTTTCCAAGAGTTTTACGAATGGATTATGGGACCTTTGGTTATATTATAATTTCTGAAGAAAAATAAGACAAATCTGTTCGGCAGCTGGTTCAGTTTAAGAAAGTTACATTGCTTTGAAAGACGGCTTTGAAGGAAGACACAGGTAAAGTCCAAATTACTATTGTGCAAAGGCCTACAGAGAGAGAGATGACCTTTAAATCAGAGAAATAATAAATACAGAACCAACGGTCAACAGAGATGGTTTTAAAGCATTTTAGAAGCCAAAAACTGAGGGAATCAGCTATGAGAACCCAAGATGACCCTAGAATCAAGTCCTACAACCAGTGCAGAATCACTCCAAAAGGTATTACGCTAGACCCAGCATGTGAGAAATTTCCAACAGGTTTTACGAGGCATATTGGGGATAAAAACCCCATAAAGTCAATAAAAGCAAAATACTTAGTGACTAAATTCAAACGTTACAACCCACACCAGCCGTTTTGGGACACCCTTATATTAATCCATTAATCGCCTCAATTGAACAAACATTATTTATAATTTTTTAAAGAAATCAATAAAGTAAATATTAATTATTGTATTAAGTATTATTATCCTTTCAAATCCTGCACATTTCTGCATATTTACATATTTAATAGGCTATACTTGTAAAAATGAATAACATTCACACACTCTGCTGCGAAACAACAGATGCAAACGATTGCACACCTACTGATTCAGAAGAGGAATTTCTCTTGTGAATTTATTTGCAGATTTTACTCTTATAATCAGTAATAACATACAAGATATCAATTCAAAACGCGTAAACGCTTCATAAGGGTATGGCGTGTTTACAGTAGTCAAGCGAGTTTATCAAGTCAGTTGAATTGAAGTGACTTGCACTCAATTTCCTTTTTCTACAGATGCTATGGAATGTTCCACTTCTCTAATCGCTTCCATACGTTCAAAACGGAGAATTTCTCACGCAGTGAGAAATAACCGCCATTATAGTGAGAAATAATTTCTCACTGTTATTATGATAACCCAAGGCAGCCGTGAATTGTTCCATGGCAAATTGATACGGCACGTTTTCCATATTGACGACGCATCATCGACAATTAGCGCGCAATATCTCCTTAGGCCATGGAAACATTTGCCGGCGTTTCCATAACAACACTACCGAAACACTGCACAATTTTTATCAACGAATACTTATAAACAGGAAGAAGACAAACAGCCGTGTTAATACATCGAAGCAAGTATGAACAAACCAGGTATCCATTACGTCTGGAATCAGCTGACAAACGCACGTGCTTTTCAAATGTCACTTTTGTACAAATTTTTATTACTGTCAATATTTTAAAGTGACATTTAACCAACAAAAAACATTCAAAATCCTTTTATTTGATTTACTAACGCCCGTATTCTCCGTATTTAGGATTTAATTGGGATTGGTAAATCCGGCTTAGTTCAATCTGACTTATTTGTTATGCAC
Organism: Barypeithes pellucidus; assembly: GCA_963991005.1. Classification (NCBI taxonomy): domain Eukaryota; kingdom Metazoa; phylum Arthropoda; class Insecta; order Coleoptera; family Curculionidae; genus Barypeithes; species Barypeithes pellucidus. The sequence continues at coordinate 94,814,888 of OZ022556.1, forward strand.
CGTAATCGGTTTTGGGAATCCAAGTTAACAAATTGGCAACAGTGGATTTTCAACAAATATGACGTGGAAAAGCGGATGACGCAAGAGATAACCCTACTTTCGTTTGATCTGACGGCAAACTCTGTTCTGACGTGCATTAAGAAATCATTGAAATTCGCAATTTGTAGCCTTTAAAACAGAATTTTCTTCAAAGTTTTGGAAACAATGGTGTTTAATATATTTTTGAGATGCAGAGTGAATATTTAAAGACATTATCATTGCAAAATTGCATGATATCCGCGACAGGTAAGCTGAAATATCTCATTTGCCTTTGTTTACGAAACATTGGCAGTTTCTTTTCCCTTTTATGAAGTAAAATATTTGTTTACAGATATCAAACGAAGCTAAACTTAGTACATAATATGGACCCCTTTACACTGAACTTTCAATATCCATAATTTAATTCATGGAGTTCCACCTATTACAAAGGATTGATATTTTTTCATATTTAGTGCTGGAAGTAGAGAGGAAATAAAGGCCCATAAAAGATAGCCCACAAAGATGGAAGCATATCAACAGTACATTGTCATGTATAGCTGGAACCAGCTACTCTTGCAGTCGCGAGGGTGCTATTTTATTTGCAGCTGAATATACTTTCGTGTTAAAGATCAGTTGATCTTTCGTGTTAAAGATTATTTCTCGAGCTCGTTTTAGGTACTTATGTATGTTCCAATACCAATAATAAATTGTTTCTAATTTTTTGTGGCTAAATAAAAGAATGTTTTTATGATTGAAATATATAAAAAAAACAATGTGTATTTTTTGAGGTGGTATTAATATCAAATACTAGCAATAAAGGAAAGCTCTCTCCATTGATAGGATGTCACTACCTACAGACCGGTTTCGAACTTTTTTGTTCTCGACTAAGGTTGATAATACAGCTTGAAGTAGTAGAGACTTCTCTGATGATAGGTATGGACACCTACCCTGTACTGATGAGACCAAAAGAGTTCGGAACGGGTCTGCAGGTGGTGATATTCTATCAATGGAGAGGGATTCCCTTCCTTGGTAGTACCATTCAATCTGAATTAGTATTTTAAACGCTACAATATTAGACAAAACTACGCGCTGCGGTTCTTCAGGTGGTTAGGAAATAATATTTCCACGCATTATATAGTATTTGAAATATATTAGTTTATTATTTTATGAACAGTACAAGCTGTCTTAGTTTTGATTCTTTTGACAAAAATGGCAACATAAATACTTAATAATTTGGCTTGTAATATTAGATTCAATTTTAAAAGTTATTTGTTGCTTGAAAACAGTTTTAAATTGCAAGCAAAGTTAAAATTCAAAAAAAAAATTTGAATAAAGTACTAAAACTGTTACATTACAAAAACTAATCTTATATTACACCAAAAACTATTTTTAAGAGCAACATTTATGATGTCTAACATCTCCTAATCATCTTAAATGAAAATTTCCTCTTCAATTTCCATATTAACAACTAATTTCCAAACATGACACAAAAGAAAATTATGTCAAAGTCAAACCCGGAAACACGTGTTTTAAGATTTAATTGAGATTGGCAAATCCAGCTTAGTTGAATCCGGTTTATTTGTTATGCACCGTAATCGTTTTGGGAATCCTAGTTAACAATTTGGCAATACTGGATTTTTATACAATTAAATGAGAAGTATAGTTTCAAAGTGGACAATCTCCATGTTTCCTAAATTCTCAGTAGAAGAAAAAACTAATAATTCATTAAATATAAACAATTAAGATAGTTTTCCCTTTTTATTGCATTTACATCACATATACTAATTTTTCTTCTTTTAAATGTTTGAAAAACAAAAGAGTTGTTTTGAAAAAATATTTGTAGATTATACGTTATAAAAATAACAATCGAAGTTGCTTGAAGAAGCTTTGAAAATAACGCAAGATAATTTTTCTTTAATTATTTTTATTCATATAAAAAAAATAAAAAAGACTTTAAATTCAGTCAATACAAAGAAGAAATAGCGGATGGAGGGGACAAAAAAATTCAAAAACAGTTAATAGAAAATTCCACGTCCTCTTTGACTTTCTCACATAGTGTCGTTTCATCATCGACGGTTTCGATTTCTGGAACTGTGTTCTTTTCTATGACGCATTTGTAAAAGACGTGGATCATTTTTCCACTCATCTCCGAAATGATGCACTAATAAATTATTCACATCAACCTTTGTGTTGTTCTTCACCACATTTTGTTTCCAAATTTTTGCAGGATTTGTTATACTCATTAATTCTTTTTGTTAACAAAACTAGTAAACAAACTTTACTGCTTTCGAATCACACGCAACTTAAAAAATTAATAATGTAAAATCAGAATGGTTTTAGCGAGAATTATTATTGACAAGTCTGTACGTTATTTTTTTTAGTATTTCTTAACAATGGGTAATTCCAAAAAAAGTAGCCGAGTAAACATAGAGGAAAAGAGCCAGTTATGGACACAAAAGTTTAATACTGAATCGAAATCATTTCGAAAAAGTTTCGAACAAACCCGAACAAACCCGTTTTAGAAATCCCATTTCATAAGGACGAAAACGATAGAAAAATCAATCGGAGTAGCAAAGTTCTAAAACAAGCGTTGTTTTGCCGTTCGAAAATGATTTCTCTGTTCAGCAATCCGGCTGCTGATAAAAAATTACCTGAAAATAGCAAACAAGTATTTTTAACAGGCGGTGGCTCTCCATTCGATCTTAAATTACCAATATAAAATAATATATTGTAATAAAAACACGCTTAAGCCAACAACTTTTCCGGATTACTTTAATCTCAATTAGGGACGTCAAATGTTGACGGTGCATAGCAAAAATATGATCTAAGCGGGATTGAGCATCTAATCTGGATCAAGTGCAATATTTCAACCTTGACGGATTACTTTAATCTCAATTAGAAATGTCAAATGTTGACGGTGCATAGCAAAAATATGATATAAGCGGGATTGAGCATCTAATCTGGATCAAATGCTTACGGAGAATACCGGCGTTAGTGGTGAAAATCAATATCATCAATCATGTGGTGTTCAATTGTTTCTATCATGGCATATTTGATACTTGTAACATTTTATTAAATTGTAAAAATATTGCCAACCCAAATACAAAAAAAAATTTTAAATGGGAAAATCTACTATATTTTTTAAAGTTTTTCAAACTTTAAAGACCCAAATAGAAAAAGTATTATAAAATACACGGTTAATAAGACAATTAGAGCACGCGTTTAATTTAGAAAACGACCCGCGACGCGACGCGTTTAATTTAGAAAACGACCCGCGAGGCGGCGGGTGCTCTAAGATAATATCTATGTATCTTAATATACTATTTCCAATTACCATAAATTATTATTTTTTGAGTAATACTTTCTAAGAAATCTAAAAATTCACCACACATGTAATTTTAACCAATTGTAAGAACCTAAATAATTTCACTCGAGCACTAGGTTAGTATAATAGTTTATCGATAAAATGTCTTTGTAACACAAGTGGTTTTTACTATAATAAGGTTGGTGTTAAAGCTGAAGGAGGTGTAAACACGTCTTATGTCTAGATCGAGTATCTATATGAAATGTTTTTCTATCATTTACCAAATTGATGGTAGAAAAATGTAACCCACTTTCCTAGATTACGTGTTTCTGCTATGTTAATTGGAGATCTATTTATGGATGAAAAGGTGTGGTTATAAATAATTATAATAGGGAGGGTTGAACATATTTCTTTAGCGATATTAATTAAGAAATATAGGTTTAGGCACAAGGTGAGATTGTTACGAATTACACTCTATATTTACAGATTGAAAGGCGCCCCTAACGTTTATTGCTCGATTCTAACCCTTGGTAATTCAGGGAGATAAAACTATCTTTTTGAATTATGTCGATTAAAGGCAGGTTGCAAAAGGAGGCGCAAAATAATTGTTTCATTTCACTTAAAGCTTCGGCTCTTCGACTAAGATAACCTAACTAGTAACTAGCAGACTATCCTTATAAGATTTGATTAAGAGGTTTATCTGAAACGGGTGGTCCAGAAAGTATGTTATTGTTATTGATTTCTCAGAAAATCTTATTCTTGATGCAAGAGCTCTCAAACCTCCAATTATGTTAATAGATTTTTGAATATTTCATTCGTTAGGTGGGAGATGTAAAAAAAACAAAAATAGCTCAAGAGTGAACCTATGAATTGAATGAGTGTTAAGCTGGATTCATAGTTTCCGTAGGACGTAACGTTAAGCCGTAAGAAACATTTGATTTGCAACAGAACAATTCATAGTGCAGAAAAATTTAGCAGTAAGAAGGAAGAAATGTTTCAATTCCATTTCTCAGGTTACGGCTTACGGAATCGGTTGGTATCGGTCATACTCGTGCATAACCGTTATGTTGACATCACCAAATTGCTCTTTTGCTAATAGTAACAGCACAGCATTGCTCCCCCTATTATAACGATGCCTTCATCGCTTGTAATATTTTTTCTACTCCTATATTAGTAAGAACCCACTTAGACACTGGCTGCTGTTATGTACTGACTATTACGTAATATATACAGGGTGTTATGGAAATGACGTATTATATTTAAATGGATGACTCCTGGGGTGTCCTAGAGAAGCGTTACATATTTTTTTTTAAAACGAACGTTTAAAAAGTGGGGTAATTCACCCCTAAACTCACCGGTTACTCCTCGGCACATTCATATATGATCATATTACATTGCCAAGCTGTGTAATCAACAGATGTTCAGACACAATGTTGCTAACTGTGTAAAAAATGTAAAACTTTAGATTCTTATAAAAATAATATTTAGTTTACCTAGTATCCAAATAGAAGTGAATCCAGGTGTACACTAGCAAGTAATCCAGGGCACAGACATCTTCAGTTTTTTTTTATGGGAAAAGCTTTATGCTCATCACATACCCTGATGATAATGTGGAACTGCATAATAACGAACAAACCCAGTAAACCCCATTCGGCCTCTTATTTCCAATCTCTCGGAACATTTGCACTAACTCAGTTAAAGAAACACACAGACACCCACGAGTTTCAAATTAGTTTATTTGAAGAGATGCACTTATTATTAGATTACACAAAAGCAATAAATACTAACGCATAATTACACTTTACAATAACCTATCGTACACATAAAACAACAGCACTATAGGATACAAATTATATCGCAATAGAAATTCAGAAATAAAAAAAACGCTAATTTCTAATTGGGTAATCAAACTTATTAATCCTTCACTGAAGAAGAATGATGAAATAATTATGTTGATAGACAGGACAACCCCTTCAAAATAAATAGTCTCGTTCAACTAGCGCGGTTGCCATTTCGGAGACTATCATTATACAGAAAAGTATTACAGAAGGAAATTCTGCAATTTATGAATATAACCTTATAAAACATCGAAAGTGGCAACGCTGTATTTTTAAATATTAACCCCAGCCGCTGCCGTAGCGAAAGAATAGGCAACGCGCCCGATTGTACAAGATCAGCTGTTTAAAGAAGCCGGCCGGTTTCCTACTGTTTTTCAAGCAGATTTATGTGTTAAATTGTGTGTTAATACTTAAACCAGAGTTTAAATTATTAAGTTATTTGTTCTTTTCGCGACGGCAGTGCCCCAGTCCAGCAGTTCAATATCGATCGACGGAACAAACGTGTTATTTATATTTAAAATTTTTAGATGTTAAATACATTATTTCCCAGACCACTCAGACAATAAGGGCATATTTTTGTCTACATAGTAGCACTTTCAAATACTAATTCAGATTGAATGGTACTTAGATGTGTTCATGAGACGCGATTTTGTGAGATTATTGTGCTGGTTTGTTCTTGTTCGGGTTACCTAGTACTTGGTGTTTTTTTATAAATTAAGTTGGTTTTAAATAAGTCCGAAAAGCTAAATAAAATTGCATTTTTTTTTCCTAAAGGGTAAGTGGCATTTATAAACTTTTAAGTTGTCCAGATCTGCAGGTGTCGTTCGAATTGAACAAATGAAAACACACCTGAACATTTATAAACTCTGCGGCGGTTCGTTCGAGTCAGTTCAAGTTTATAAATCAGAGATTGTTTCCCAGCGAACTGAACTGAACGTAAAAGTTTATAATAATGTACCCTGAAAAATAAACAACTTGCAATCTGTCAAACAGTTATTGACTTTCTAAAGAGTTTACCCTGAAGATATGACAGCACTGTTCAAGATTCAGTGACGTCTTTCGCCATATGTAGCTTTGTGTACCTTCCTGACAGCGGCACCACGTGGTTATTTTTGGTTTGACATAAGGTCATGTACAGGGCATATTAAATTAAAGCGCAATTTTTGGATATTTTTCTTCAATTTGTTTTCATCTCAGGAATTGCCGATTTACCTATATAATACGTCATTTCCATAACACCCTGTATATATATTGCGTAACAGTTCCACAAATCACATTACCTGTAATATGCCAAAACCGTCAATATTTCCAATAACTTTTATGCAAAGTCGGCTGTGAATTTCATCTGGTCGCCTTGACAACGTAAATGTCAAAAAAATTTAAACGTCAACATTTTTAATTTGAATATTTTTGGGTGAAGTATGAGTGACTATGATATTCAGATTGAGGGAACGCCACGGGAAATTATGAAGTCGTAGAAAAAGTATAGTACACAACTCGAGTCGTAAGCCTATTACACACTCTTTCGTATGCAATATACTATTACAGTTATAAATAAAGAGACATGTGCCATGTGAAAAACAAAACCACATAACCTACAAATTCGTAAACTACAAAACTCTTAAAAGAACGGGTATGTCCTTACTGCTTACCAACGAATACTTATAAACAGGAAGAAGACAAACAGCCGTGTTAACACATCGAAGCAAGTATGAACAAACCAGGCATCCATTACGTCTGGAATCAGCTGACAAACGCACGTGCTTTTCAAATGTCACTTTTGTCAAAATTTGTATTACTGTCAATATTTTAAAATGACATTTAACCAACAAAAAACATTCAAACCCCTATTATTTGATTTACTAAGTAGTGAAAATCAAATATTAGGATTCTGACATGTTTTAAGCTGTAAATATCACTTTAAAATAATCCTTACACACTCTTATATCATTTTTTGAACTAGTAACGTAACAACAAATGAAAAATTAAACTTCAGAAATAAGCTTGTAAGTAGTTTTATTAAAAAATAGGAAGTAAATCATAATTTACATAAAATATTTTACCATCTTCAACTGGGCTCTAGGTCCTAGCAAATATTTCAAGCTTCAAGGCACAACATATTTTTGGGCCCCATGTGATTTAGGAAAAGAAATTATTATTGATGCTTACTCTCAGTAAAGATGACTAAATGAATATTTCAATTACAAATTACTCACTTGCATCAAAAAGGAAACGACGTTTTTCGTGAAAACATTAGAATATTAAAAATTATTTTAAAATTTAAAGATGCGTCTTCTCCACCATTTTAAATCATATCAGATGTTGCTTGATGTCCATGCCCGCCAGACGAAGGAAGTTAGCTTGTTTAACAGTTCGTGCTGTTCGCATTCTATGCCTGTCTCTGTCTGCAGCAAGCTTCCCTAATTCAGTAAAGTGAGACAAATATGACTAGGATCAAGTCGCCTGCATAAACACTCACTTTTGGACTTTCCATATTAACTCTACGTAAGTCTGATATTGACGCTTAAATGATAGAGATAGAGATAGAGTGAAACAGATAGATAAAAGTAGGTTACTTGTGAGCGTATGGAGCAGAGTAGGCTTAGCATCACTTCCAAGGCCTTCTTACGTGTTTCGATCCCCCCCATAAGCAGTCTCACCGGGCTGCTGCTTACGTCTTACGCATTTATAAGGTACACGCTGTTGTGTACTGTCAATTTGACACACTGTCATTTCGATAATATATAAATAGACACCAACTTTTACGTGAGGACATGAATTTGTTGTTACCGGTTATATAGCAGTTCCTCTACCACAAAATAAAAATAATTTTATCATCTTTACATAATATAAAAGTTTAATTAAGTGATTTCGCCAGAAAATTAATAAACAAAAATTTAACCATTACCAAATTATGAAACTAATGTTCACATAGATGTTCATCTAGTGCGAAATTTTTTCGTCGTTTCGTCTCACCGCCCGCCATAACCCAGATGGCGCTAATTTAAAACTGTTGCATTGTTTTTTACAATTGGAACTGCATAATCATCGCCTATCTTGATGAGAAAGGCGACAATACCACTTTGGATCGTTATCATTTTAATGAATAGGTTGACATGTTAGTTATAAATATTTTTAACAGATTTTCCTATACAGTTCTACTAAAATGGACACTATCGAGAAGTGTGCCTGCTAACAATGAAACAAAATAGCCACCCGATTGGCTTTAGAGAACCTAAGTTAGTATTTGTTTTGGGTTTGTTCGTGTTTATTGTGAAGGAGGGCACTTTTGAAAAATATTTGCTGCTATCGTGGTTTAACGGGGTAGATGTTACCCTTAAAAACCTAAATGGGAAGGGGAGTTAAGCAATTTTAAAGGTCGTTTAAATTTCTTTCCAACAATACTACAATTTATTACTTTTTGAGTAGTATTTTTTAAGAAATCGCGTTTCAAAAATGGAACTCTTTTAAGGTGGTGACTTTATCCCTGGTAAAGAATTGGAAAGGGTATTACCCGGAGTGACCACTCTCCGACCGCTATTTATTATACTATAAGAAGAGTAAACAATAATGTTTTTTAAATAAGTGTGGCAGTTATTAATCGATTAGAAACTTTGATCAGTGGCAAACTATTCTTAATATAGCCCAAATTGCAGTTTTGCTAAAAATTTTATACAGGGTGTCCCAAAACTAATAGTATATACACTCGCCGGCATAATATTCCGCAACCCTGAAATTTTGGTCAAGTTTGATATTTTATAACTTTTTAATTTTTTATGCGATTTTCATGATTTTATTATCAGTTTGTAGATACATTTATAACTAACATTTATACACTTATTGTGTTTTTCCTTAATTATTTTATAAAGTTACATTTTTCGATTAGGTTATATTATACAGGAGTAAATCAAACTGTTGTTTTTTGTCTTTATTTCAAAACAGCCTGTAGGTAAAGTGAGGTTGCTAATTTTATTTACATACTGTTTCTTGTAATCTCATGACAGAATTAGAAGATTTTATTATTTTGACACATAGGACTGTGTTCTTTTGTTTGTTTTAAATATTCGTCATGGCCTACTAAAAAAAAAATGGTATATTTTTGAAAAACGTATATTTCGGGCCTAATACTAAGACTAAGAATAAAGTGAAAACTATTGAATGTAGAAAAAATCTGAGTACGTCACTGGATTCTACGTGAAAAACTACAAAAATAACATTTTATTTCATTTTGATACGTTATGGGGTAACCGAGATATGGGGGGGGGGGGTCCCAAGTGCACAATTCTCAAAAACATTCCGTATATCAAAAACAAGGCGGCCTAGAAAAATTCTGTTTACGGCATTATCTGTTTGACAAAAAAGTAGCATAGTTCTGCGAAAACCACATTATTCTATCTTTACTAATAACGTAAAACTACCCAAAAATGGACACCCTGTACTATAAGTTTTGGAATACCCTATTCAGGGTGTCCCATAACTAATGGTACACAGGAAAACTGCAGATTCCTTGGGTAAAAATACTGCGATTTGGCCATACTTAGTTTACTTTATTATTATTATTACTTAGAAATTGTAATTGAAAATATCTCGAAAACGGTTAGTCGGAGCGACATTTACAAAGTGTACCTTTATTGCTTAAAAAAGACGGAACAACTGATATTTTTAATAAAAATATAATTATACTATGGCACAAAAAGTTACATTTCTTTTTATGTGTTCAGAGTACCGCAGAGAGCGCCCCCTATAATCTAAATCAAAATTGTTAACAAATTCAAATTCCTTTCCCAAAAAAAACCATAGTCATAAAATTTTGTGCAAAAATATTGATTCAGAAATAGGTTATTTAGGAAAATTGAAAATTAAATTTTTACTGGTTTTACTGGTTACCATTGGCGTAACTAGAATGATTTTGTAGGGGGGCCTGGCCCCTAGTCGAGTAGGATTTTAATGGCAATTGTCACTATGACGAATGTATTGCTTCGAACTTCGGAAACACTGGGGTGGGCACCAGAGCAATCTGGGGTGGGCACGGCCCACCTGGCCCCCCCTCTAGTTACGCCTATGCTGGTTACTGGTTATTACCAGCTATTGAACTAAACTAAGTATGGCCAAATCGCAGTATTTCTACCCAAGGAATCTGCAGTTTTCCTGTGTACCATTAGTTATGGGACACCCTGTATAAGTATCTATAGTCGAAATGCGCGGGAGCACGAGTAGCGGATTTTGACAGTGAAATTTAAAGGAATGGAAAAGGTTCGAGGGCGGCAGCTTTAAGTTTTTGAAAAAAATCAAGATCAGGGGCCGCATCTATCCCTCCCTGAGGATTAAACCACGATCCCCCTTCACAATAAAATTGACGTGTCTTCTCAATTTGAAATATAATTTACTAGAAGCGATATATTTTAAGGGAGGGAGGTTTTTAAATTGACATCTCTGTATAGTAGGAAGTGGTATTTAAATGCCATCGACAAACGATACTGGGACAGATAATTGAAATACCAACGTCAATAAATAATGGAATGGCAAGGTTATCCTTGGGAGCGATATTGTGTTATCGGTACATATTTATTGACGTTTGCAGTTGTTACTTCCTTTTTTTATGGATTTTACTTATAATCGAGGAAATAAAGAGTAGTTATTAATAACACAGGCTTGCATTTTTTAACAGTTTGAAAGTTGATTTTAAAATTTTAACTGTTTTCTAGTAATTGGGTACCGCTGATTTTAAATCTGCTGTTAGTTTTTTTCTGTATCACGTAAGGTTATTTTTCAAACCAGTAAAATTCAAAAATATAGGAAGAACACGATTTATTTCATTTATAAGCTAGTTTTATAATATATTAAAGAAAAAAATACAAAAATATACACATAGAAACTATTAGAAATCGTTATTTATTCTTTACGCTTCTTGAAAAAACGCTTTCTTTGTAAGAAAAGCTTCTTTTGGTTGTTTTTCTGTCATATTCAGTTAAAGAAAGGTCTTTTCTCAATGTCCAACAGTACTCGGTTTTGTGTCTCAGCGCCCCTGGTATTTTTTCAATCTCTGTAATATCTTGATGGAATCCTTCACCTTGCTCCTTACTCACACTCCCAACATTTTCCGGGAAATAGTACAAAAGGGAATGTAAAAAGTGAATACAGTGAATCCTCCCTTAGGCGGACACCTACGGGACCGTCTAAATGTGTCCGCCTAATAGAGATGTCTGCCCATGGGAAATTTGTTATTAGGTAATAGTAAATGCAAAATTATTACTATGTATAATATGTATGTACAAATAATCATAACATAACAAAAATACACTTAGATGGCTCTGATTGATAAATTGGCATTGTTTGGGATCCTAATCTTAACCCCTTCACAGTAAAATAGACACGTCTTTCCGATTTTTGATATTTAGAATTGACACTCTGTATTGTTTAAAATAGACATAAAATATATTTCAACAGAATTACTTGTATTGGACTAGGACAACATTATTTATGCTAAGGATCATATATACAGTAAATAAATAATGTTTATTTAACAAAGTTTGCATGTGGGTTAACAACCGACATATTAATAACGTGCGGGACTTCCCGTTCCCGTGTTCACTACTGATGTTTCCCTTCTAGTACAGTTGCCCATATTTTGCATTTGCTTACTATAAATCCGAACACATTCCAGTTTATGTTATTTCTGGGCAGCATTGTAACATATAGTGATTAAAGAATAAAATTACGTGAAAAGTACAATGGAACCCGACTATTATTTATATATAGGGTGTCCCTGGATGAGGTTACCTAGACCACAAATGGATCTAATTTTTGATTTCTCGACAAAAAAAATATAAAAAATTTTGCTTGTAAAAAAATTTAAATTGTTTGTCATTAGAAAATTTAGTTTTTGTATACAGGGACGTCAAAATCTAAAAAAAATATTGATCTTACCTAAGACGAAACTACCTTAATTTTTGGTTCTTAAGAAAAATGTCATTAGGAAGAGTTCATTGTTTCGTCATAATTCAAGATTTAAAGAAAATTTAGTTTAAATCGATTTTTCCCCCTTTCCTAAGCTGTTTTCCGAATGTGGAATTCAACTAAAATAACTGGGACTTTCATGTTGAATAAAAACTTTAAATAAAATGTTAATTTCTGCTAGTTAGAATATACAGGGTGTTTCATAATAACATGCTAATATTTAAGGAGCTTATTCTTTGGTCCATTTTCAGAAAAACCTTTACATGAATATATGCCCTAAACGTGTTCACTCTGAGATACAGGCTGTTAAAGATTTTCATGTTTTTTCTGCTTCTTATCTACTAGATCCTTTTTAAACTTTTTATAATACATAATTTCAAGTGCAAATAAATTAATGTAATTTTTTTATACGACAACTGTACGTCAAACGACAAAAATCAAGAGACGACATTAATTTGCTCAGCAAGGAATGAGAATTTCAAAAATAAAAAAATAACTGGCGTACCATTATTTTCTTCAAAAATACCGAGGGCAATTCACGAACGCCACTGATCAGAATAAAAACATATTATACATCATAAAATGTCTGTTGAATAGAAAATGTGTACCAAATTTCACAAAAATATCTAGAGCAGTATCACAGATATTAGAATAAAAAAGGAGATTTTTTGAAAATCTTCAACACCCTGTATCTCAAAAGTTAAGACGTTTAGGACATATGTTCATATGAAGTTTTTCTGAAAATAGACCCAAGAATAACCTTCTGAAATATTAGCATGTTATTAAGAAAGACCCAGTATGTTTTGAAAAAAAAAAAATTGACCTCATTAAATACAAAAATAAATTTTCTTTACATCTTGAATTATGACGAAAAATGTAATTCTAACGAGCATATCCTTCTGATCATAAAATTTCCCTAATTTGAATCTTTTCGGGCACAGCCGGAGAACAAATTTTATTTACAACTTTAGGTAGATGTCTCCTTAAGTCAAAATAAAAATAAACCAATAGATACATATATTTTCAAGCCGACCCTGCACCCATTTAATGCGGTTTGAACATGTTGTGACCTACACAATGGGGTTTAATCAGGTAGTTATTCCAGTAAAGGTCAACGGTATAATTTGAATTTTCCAGTGTAGGTATTGTTTGACACATTAATCTGAAACGGTGAAAAGAATACGGCGAAGCTAGATTGTCAGTTTGTCTTATTAAATTTGTTAAAACATTTTCATTCGTATTAATGAGTAAAATATCGAATTTAAATTACCTACCTTATAAATGAAGACTATAGAAGACTGTATATTATTTTATATTAATATAAATTTTTTTTATTTAAAAATTATTATAGATAATGAATATTTTGGCAGAATTGAATGCATGATATATATTTGAAACATTTTCTTATATTGTAAATCTGACACCACAGCGACAGTTCGCCGTCGAAAGTGACGACACCGGTGCCTGATTCGTCAACGCCAGAGGAAAAAGATTATCTAGTGCACACTGTACTTAGGCGTGCGCCGACATCGTACACAACTTGTGTAAACCACCAGTGGCGGAGGGAAAACTTTTTATTGTTTTAATACTTACAATAAGACAAGTTTTGCCGTTTGTATTTGATGGGGAACGGTGATGTGATATGAATCGTATCACGCCTATGCTTAGGAGAACATTTGATTACTTTTTGACCTTACTTTCCCTTCCGTCCCTGTTTCAGACTCATGTGTTTCTTACTGCAATTGGAATCTCCAGAGATCTCTATACTGTATCCATCGAACGAACGGAGGGCGTTAACAACGATATTACATAACCTATAAAAGTTAGAATGTTTGTGCAGAGTTGTATTAAGGGTCGATCGGAACTAAATTAAATTTTTGAAAATGTATCAACTGCATAATTATTGATACATAAACGACATGCAAGTATGTAAAAAATTAATGAAAATTTGAGTCAAGAATAAGAAAAGAAACGACTTCTGCGCCGGTAGCATTCAACCCTGTCTAAATGCCGCTCCTGTACTGTAGAAGAGCCGCGCCGCACATCTTCTATGCATTACGGGAGCGGCATTTAGATAGATTTGAAGGCTACCCATGTAAAGGCCGTTTGTTTTTTTTATTCGTGACTTAAATTTTCATTAATTTTTACATACTTGGCCTGTCCTTTATATTACTATTTCTATAAAAATGCATAAAAGTTATACAGGGTGTTATGGAAATGACTTATTATATTTAAACCGGAAAATCCTGAGACGAAAATAAATTGAGGAAAAATAACCTTAAATGGCGCTTTGAATTATTATACGAAATATACACTTTATATGAAATCTGAAAATTTACGTGGCCGCTACTGAGGACGTTCGCAATCAATAGTTTATTGAGGCGGTGTTGTCATATATTGCAACATAGAATTGTAAACGCACGTGTTCAGTTTTTGACAACAATACGTCTTTGACCCGCGTTATCACTTCTTTTTCAAACTTTTTAGAAGGTACATACTCTCTTACCTTCGATCTTATAATCCCTTTTATAATTAAATTCCATAAAAAAATACAACACAAAAAGTAAGTTTTGCAACAGAACCAACAATAGGTAATATCATACAAATTTGAAATCACATCACAATATTTCTTATTATGAATTATTTCACAACAGAAAAAATATCGGGTAATGCTACAACTAACAAAACGTTTAAAATTCGTATTCATCAAGCACGTGGAACCCTCGACAGCGTCATTCCACCCCCGAGTCTCGAAACATACTGGAGCAACGATACTCGCGCGCGGCAGGTATCCAAGCAAGGGCGAAACATGCGGTGTGATCTGGCAACACTGTTAGTATACTCTAGTGACCCACATTGTTGCTAACTGAATCCAGATGGAACGGTGCGACAGGATGTGGGTAAAACGGGTTTTTACCTTAAGTATGTAGACTTTCTCTAGGACACCTTTGGAGTCACCCATTTAAATATAATAAGTCATTTCTATAACACCCTGTATAATCAACAATTTTGCAGTGTATACATGTTCAAAAACTTAATAAAGTTCCGGTCATCCCTTAATGCAACTCTGCACAAACATTCTGACTCTGACGCCCTCCGGTTCTTTCGTTGGATTTAGTATGGGATTCGACGATATAAATAAAAGTGTTTTGTTTTCGCATTTATATTCATTAAACAAAATTGAATATTATAATTTTCTACTTACCGAATTACAGCCGACAGAAGCAGTAACCATGACAAAATAGGCGACTATTACGTGCCGCCCAATCGGCCCCCGCATTTTTATAAATTCCGTGATTTATTTCCTCCATTTATGCGACATGTCATGCTTTCACACTGGCGATGTTGAATAATTGCATTTTGCATATATGCAATTGTATCTTAATCAGTACTATATTTGTGGCATTTTTCTCTTGTGCTGGCCGATCGATATATTTATCTGAAAAGGAATGATAACAAGAATAGTTAAAAAACAGTATTTTATTTTTTAAATGGCAGTAGGCTGGTTCAGAAATAGTTAAAGTGTGAACAGAAGCAAAATTGGTTAACGCTGACCAAAAATTCGGTGTTCGTAGAGCAAAATCTATCGATTATCAATTGATTTGCAATCGTTATGATAGTCCGCGTTCTGGATCGGAATTGTAGATTTAGATTCTGCGCACTTGTTCGATGGACCGTTTGTTTACTTTTGTTATTGTGTTTTTACCAATTCGTTTTGTTCTCTTTACTTTTGGCATGTTTTGGTTAAGCTTACTTTCCATTAGTGTTGTGATCGCTCGAGCGAAAAACCGCTTGATCACTCGATTATTGAAATAACCGACATCGCTCGATTATTAAAAAAAACCGCTCGAGTTATCTATTCAGGCGAAAACCGTCGCTCGTCACTTATTATCTTTCACTCGATACCCGAGCTTCGCTTGACGCCGACGGAAATGTATCGCTGTAGTGTGATCGAGTTTAAAAAACTGCTCGTATATTTGAACATTTTTATGCTTGATAGGAACTACTCTAGTTATAAATTCACCTTCGGTCTACGCGCCGCGCCATCCGATTGGCGACGTTCGAGCTTGACGCTGAGCAGGTAACATGACATACGTCTTTCTTAAAGGCACATAAATGAGACGATGCATATAAAAAAGTATGCCAAATCCCTTAGCGGAGTCATCGCGACATGGATTTTGTTGTAACTGGCTAGCCAGCGGCGTAGTTTAGGTCTCCGATTGTAAATATTAAAAAATTAAAGGATATAATTTTTAAATTTTTATTTGCTATAAACTCGAGAAAACTTCTCAAAAATAACATAATAATAGAAATTGTTAATGAAAAATAACAAAACAAACAAAATGGTTAACAAAATATATAGAAAAATTCGTTGGTAATCTTTTAGTAAACATTTTTAAATCTAAACAGGAACTTTTTATTATTAAACTCAAGAAGACTTCTTAAAAATAACATACATTATAGAAAATGTTAATGGAAAATAAGAAAACGAGCAAAATAGTTAACAAAACATAGGTATCGACAAATTTTTTGGTAACCAAAAGTAATTTCTACTCTTAAATTTAAACAGGAACTTTTAGGTAAATATAAACATGAATTTAAAAAATTAATTACCTATTTTCTTATTTTGCCAGTCGCGTAACTAATCCTACATTTTTGAAGGGCACACAGTGGGCACCTGATAATTTAAAGTCGAAGAATTTGACAAGCCACTTCAAATATATACTTATTTTATGCTCGTAGATTGAGAAAGATGTGAAGAAAATTAGCTCTTGGTAATACCTTTTGTTTTAAAAAAGCACAAGAATAAACCTGAACAATAAATACATATTTCTGTGATTTTTTGCAGTTTTTTTGTTTGGTATCGAGACACGTAGTAAAAATTCATTATTCACAAATAAATAAATTTCTGGAATTTTTTTGGTGGCTACTACAATTTTTTAGCTAAACCTGTGCCCACCGGTAGTTACGTGCCTGCTAAATACCCTACCTGATCACATGTAAACGGCTAGGCTGCCGGTCGAGCAGTCGGTGACCTAATCGCTTGGTGAATTGTAATTTCAAGCGATTCACTCGATTATTAAAATTGCTCGAGTATCAAGTACTCGATTATTAAACTCATCAGTTTTCCCCAACCACTACTTTCCATTATCCTTTAAATATTCACTCCAAAACGAAACTAATATTATCTTCACAGTTAAAAATCTACATTTATTAAAAGAGTAAACCACAACTAACCGAAATGTGACGATAAATCCGGTAGTGCCAACGTGGCAAGTAAATAATAGAACCAGAGATAATGAAAAATCGACATGAAACGGCTGTCCGTGAAAGGATATTGCCGTTTGGCACACTAAAGGTTGATTCTCACTTTCGTGCAAAACACGTGCTCGACAACGACAAGTCAAAACATATTTGTCATTGATTCTTATGGATGGATTTTGCAGGTGTGAATTCATACGATGCGCGCAACGGTTCGGCAAGCGACAGCCTGTCAAACTTCATACAATGCAATGATTAACATATCGTGCCGGGCCGGTGGCTTGCCGTTGCCGAGCACTTGCCTTGCACGAGAGTGAGAATCAGTCTATCCTGGTAGTATCGTAAGGAATGTGTTTCGAATGAGGGCCATCTTCAGTTACCATTTGGATCTAAGATGGCCGCTACTTTTAAGGATTAAATTAAGGACTCTATTGACTTTACATAAAAAGTATTATCCAAAGTTGTTGCCTTTTTTATTAGCAACAAAACAGCTATGTTCATATTTGACAAATTTTTTGAAAATAAGCCCAATATTTACAAAAAGGGAAAAGTGGGTATACTTTTTCTTTTGTGTGTAGTTGATTTACTTAACATGGTATTAAAATTCCAGTCGCAAATTGTAAGGAAAAAATTTTTTGTTGAGAACGGTTTACTACGCGTGAATTCGTGCAATTATAATTGCCATTGCACCGGAAATTTTTATTGCCGACTCTAATACGGCTTTAAGCGGCAAAATTCTTTTACAAATAGCCGTTTTTTATTGGCTTGCCATTCTACTAAAACGTCAGTAACAAAATATTGGCCAAGTACGCCAGTCGTACTTGCCACGAGACCTTAAAAAAGATTTCAGGAAGATTATACGTATCCACTTAATTGGGACACCTTAAAAATACCGTGTCAAATAACAATGATTTAGCTAATAGAATCGACTCTTGGCGTTTTCGGTCAAAATATGCTAAGTACCCTTAAACAATAGCTCAGTTGCAAAACTTTTAAGACGTTAAAAACTGAAGACATTTAAACAAATTTTAAGGTCAATTGTATTGTTACAACTTTCAATGAAGTAATTAATTTTGAGCTCATAAACATAATACATTAATATGCATAAACATTACAGGAGAGGTATGGGTAAAAATGACCAGTGCTTAACCAGACAATTAAAATTAGCAAAATTTCCCGCAGGAATGTCATTATTTATATTCATCAAGTTTTACAGCGAGACACTGATAGTAATGATTATTATTTTATTTAACATTAAGAGGATGCCGGAGTCAGTCAAAATTTTCGATTTGACCACTGGTTATTTGGCCACTGGTCATTTGGCGCTTTGTACGGACGAGGCGAATTGGATCTTCCCTTGCCGTTAGAACAATAAGTCGAGCGTCCGCCCGTAATCGATACGCCGACAGAAACAACGATAATCGGAGGATAGAGACGGAACGTGATCGTGGTCTAGACTTAACACTGAAATACGGAGTTTTATCTTTTTATGAAAACGCTGCATTAAAACAAAAATGTCGAACAAAAGATGTCTAAATTTTATTAATAATTGGAGGAAAGCCCATAATTTCTTTCTACATGGAACAGTAAATAAAATTAAATCTAAAAATCTTCCGAAACAAAAAAATATATACTTTCCTCCAATTTTAGTTGAATTATAAAGGTTTTTTTCCTTGAACATTTTCTTCCTAAAACAGAAATAAACGCTTGGAGAGAAAACTCTTAGAGGACTCCGGAATCCACTTTAAAAAAATGTGTGTTATTTATTATGTGTTATTACACTAATATTTTTATACATTTAACTCATTTATCACATTCAATTAGCTTATTTTATTTTGTTTAGCCATTGCATTTTGCTCATAAAGTCTGTACGTTTTATGAAGTCCGATCTCGGATTAAATCATTAAAGGTTGTTAAACAGTAAGACGGTTAAGTTAGCAATACTTTCGCTATACTTGATCGTACCGAACATTCCACTGGTTCACTGTAGTCGGCTGAGCAAAATCAGTGGTTCGAAAACAATGTACCGCGATAAATATCTTTATGTAGTTTATTTTTCACTCATAATTTTTTTATTTATCAAATAAAAAAGATTTTGGGTCAATAAGTTAAAGATGTTCTCAGGTACTTCTTCCTAGAATTTAGTTATTTTGGGATCATTATAGTTAAATCTATATAATAATCACTATTTTCCAAGAAATAATTAAACTTTGCTCAAGTGCAGGATGATATTATGTTCTATTTTAAATAAGTAGTTATGCTTTTTGCTTTCAGTTTGTTTCGCATTATTGTGTGTGAATTAAAAGCAGTTATAAAGCAAAGTTATGGAAAATGTTCAGCAAGGTGACCCAACGCCTAGAAGGTGTTTATCTCCAGGTGAACGAACGCCCTCAAATATGGACATCAAGTTTTGAGATTACCGCCCTACCATTGCCATTACAATGCAATTGAATTGATATGGGGTATATAAGCAAAAATTATTATGACAAACATGCCTGTAAAAATATCAGTAAGTCTAGCGTTATAAAGTTATGGGTGGAGGCGCCTAGCCAAGTGGGCAAAGAAGAATGGCGGAAATGCATTGAACACACGGAAAAAAATATTTTTGCATCTTATGAGACAAAACAGGTTATAGACGAAGTAAGACCGTTAATTATTATTAGGGATGATGATAATGATTCTGATGAGTCTGAAAGCATGGATGAAATTTCAAAGGCAGAGGAAGACTGTTTTTAGTAAAGTACGGGTTTATTCGTTCGTTCGTTCTACAAGTAGGTACGTTCTATCGCAAGACTACAACATCGGTTCTTTTTAGAACTAAAACTTTATAAAAAAAGAATTCGTAAAACTAATTTGCCTAAATACTATAAAATCTAAAAAATAATTATTTTTCGTTACCTATGCTAATTTTTTATTTACATTAAATTATTTTATTTAGAAAATACCTAAAATATAATTTATTGTGTGAGAGCCACCGGCTACTCTTCTCGAGAGGTTTTATTGCTTGGCGGACTTCATACACCGTACCGACTTTACCCTTAAACTTAGAAACAATAAATCAATCAGAAAAGCCTGATTTACGCAAATACGGCAAAAACTAGTCATAAGACTCCATTCCCCATTTTCAATGAATACACTACAGGAATTTGGTCTGTTCCTCCTCGCCCACCCTATATTTTCTCTTACTCAGAAATACTTGTTCAGGTTAGATCATGCGTGCAATGCAAGACAACCCCGCCATTCCCTTCCTAGCCAGATGAGCGGAACAATAATAAAACTTTATGGGTTCTGTTTACCTGGGTCGCCCCTTGTATGCATAATAAACATAATAACTAGTAATTTAAAAGTTTTTAACATGTTTTCTGCCTAATTAGCATTTGTAGATTATCTTAGTATTTCATTTGTTGCACCCTAATGGATGTGTTTGTTTAAGTGTCGTTTTAATTAAATTTTATTTCAAATTTAATTTATATTAAATTAACATTAAATTAATAATAATGAAAGGTGGTTGGTGGTGCCAGAGAAATGCGGAGGTTCCACCTTTTGGTATATGAATATACAGGGTGTTCGAAAAATGAATCAGGATACGTTCTACATGTTAACATGAAGGTAGTATGTCACTTATGCTTTTCCCTGGATTTTTCTAGCAATAAGTTATTTGCTGTAATTTCGGGTGGCGTTCCGTCAATCTGAATATCGTAATCACTCATACTTTACTGATATCATCATCATCATCATCAATCAGCCCTTTGCATCCACTGCTGGATATAGGCCTCCCCCATTTCTGCCCACCGTCCTCTATTTTGAGCGCTCTGCACCCAGTTTGTGGTTATTCTTTTGATATCGTCCGTCCATCGCGTTGGGGGTCTTCCCCTGTTTCTCTTATCAGCCCTTGGTCTCCACTCGAGCAGTCTTTTTGTCCATCGTCCATCTGTCATGCGGGCCACATGTCCAGCCCAGTTCCACTTCAGTTTTGCCACCTGGTAGATAACATCCGTGACCCCTGTTCTCGCCCGTAAATCCTCATTTCTGACGTGGTCACGAAGTGACACCCCGAGCATCGATCTTTCCATTTTGCGTTGTGTTGTTCTGAGCTTCTTAGCAGATGTGACCGTCAGAGTTAAAGTTTCAGCGCCGTAGGTCATAACCGGCAGAATGCACTGATTAAAAACTTTTCGCTTCAGACAAATTGGGAGATTGCTCTTAAATACGTCCCCAAGTTTGCCATATGCAGCCCAAGAGAGCGTAATTCTTCTTTTTAACTCGCATGTTTGATTGTCTCTCGAGATTCTTATTTCATGACCGAGATATGTGTACTTATCCACCAGCTCCACCTCACAGTCACCAATATTAATATTTCCACTAGGGACCAGATTTGTCATAAATTTCGTTTTTGATATATTAATTTTTAGCCCCACCTTAGCACATACTTCCTGAAGATCTTCTAGCATTTTCCTGATATCTTGTAGGTTGTCAGATATAGGTACCCAAAAATAATATCCAAATTAATAATGTTGACGTTTAAAAGTGCCTGGTTTAAGACATTAGATTTACGTTGTGAAGGCGACGCGATGCAATACACAGCTAACTTTGAACAAAATCTATTGGAAACATTCACGCTTTTGGCATATCGCGGGGAATCTGATTTGTCTAACTCCTATTTATCAGTCCTAAACGCACACCGCTTGGCTTCTAACATTACATTGTGTGTTATTAGACTCTTACTGATTAAGTAGGTAGTGCGTAAGTAGATGGTTAGTAATATAGGAGTAGGAAAAACATTTAAAGCATGTAAGTTTTAAAAAATTTACAATTCATCAATAGTGAACATCCCTAATTTAATTTAATTCCGTTATCTAAATATTCCTCCTCCAAAACCGATTGGGTAATATTCTGATCGAAAACAGTGGGAGTGAATTGGCACAGTATTAGCTGAACCGGCGACGACCGACGGCAGTGGAATTAAGTAGAAGTGTTTTAGGAAGGAGGAAGACTACTCAGAATGTTTTGGCAGTAATTTTTAAGATGAAAAGGTGCATTTACACATGCATGGATTTAGTGGCGCCAATAAAAACTGGCGCGCCAGTAAATAAAATTAGCAAGTGTAAACATCGACTTGCATAAGAATTTATTTTTGCATGCATAGACCAAAGAAGTCTACATCCTTCTGAAACTGAAATTACTGGCACCAGTGGTGACAAATTCGTACAGAAAATCAAAACTTGCAAGTGTAAACAAGTGCTTGCACATCGGCGACCGCTCGCCAGTTATAGCTTGCAGGCTTGCAGGATCCTCTGCTGCGAGTTCTATTAGAAATTTTGCAGAAGCACCCAAAGCAGGTCGACGATCAATCTATGGTTTAACCCAGACACGGCCTTTTAGTCATTTGTTTTTCTGTATTTCTTTTATCTTTTTTTCCACTAAAAGTTCAGCGACTATTTTACAGGCTTCGGAAAGTTCACTCGGCATAGTGCGCACTGTGAAAAACACTTTAAAAATGAAGCTGGCGTGCAACTTATTTTTGTTTTCTCAACAAAGTGTACACCTTTACTGGCGTGTAAATAGAACTGGCGCGACCACTGAGGCCTCTAAATCCATGCATGTGTAAATGCACCTTTAGAATCGAACATATTTGTAAAAACCATGAATTATGATGTTTTTACTTATGCAAATAAATACTTGTTCTTAGTTCCTAATGATGTTTTTTTGTCCTTTTTCCAAATTGCCAGGAAAAATCGCTGGGTTTTTATTTGAAAAACCAAATAATGAGACATTTTCTTCTATTGTATCTCTTGATATTACAGTTTGCGGAGCCGGATGCAGCCATATACATGTAAAAGTCATTGTATAATTTTTTACAGTTAAATGCACTTTGTCTATTCTTTCGGTTTCAAATTATTTTCTAGAAACACAAAATCCTTAATTAATTTAATCTCATGTGAAAAATCTACAATAACCAATTAACCATGAGCAATTTTACGTTTAGTCAAGCCGAAAATAAGACATTGTTTTCCCAGAATGTTCAAGTATGTATGGTGACAAGGTATAATAATTGGTGGCCTTTAATATTAATTTGTTTTAACGGTTTTAAAGGTAATAACATCACTTATGGAGTGTGTTAATTAGAAAAGTTATGCACTATACTTCGCACAGTTATTAAGCATTATTCTGAAGTGGCATTTAGTTCAAAATAACTAAAATAGTGAATATAGTATAGCTATAAACTTAATTGTGAAAGTTGTCCGAAATAATACAGGTTTATTTTTTTAAAATTTAACATAGACTAACTTCTTATTTGAAAAGATAGTATAGCTCCTGCAGTTTAAGGAATTAGTTCAACTAAGTAAAATGTATGGAAAAAATAAACGCGTTGTTGTCAGATTGGGCGCTATTTAAAAAAAACTTATTTTCCTAACGAGCTAATAGGGCCTAAATTTAAATTTATTTTCCAACATAAGAGAATAACAATAAAAACAAAAATTAATTATTTAATATTAATTTAAAAAAAAAATGTTCGAACTGATTTCCTTGTTGGGTTCGGCAGCAACAAATACGTTCAACAAAATTTCTAACATTTGAGTTATGTTTTCGTTGTATGGCCAGTTTCAATTACTATAGTGCTATTCTTTTAATATTGGAAAATAAATTTCAGTTTAGGCACTATTAACAAACCGAAAACTCTAATCACTCTTAAATTAATTGATTCAGCCGATACTTGGTGGAAATCCATAACTAATATTATGAGAAACGATAAAACAACGTTATATTTCTTTTCCACTAAATTTTTAAAAGTGACATGTTTCGCTATCACGTAGCCTTCTTCAGATTGAGAATGAATGAATATTTTTCTATATCTAACAAAGGGTACAATCTTAAAATATTATTACGGGTATAAAGATGGTAGGGGATATAATAGTAACAGTGCGATTTTCCAAATGGTCAGTAAAGTGATTAGATAAATTATTTTATAGATTCATTTATACATGTAATAGCGGATTAGTGAAATAAATTTAACAAAGGAGAATTGTTAAGGTCTATTTGATCATTCAGTAAAACATCGGTAAACAAATAGCAGTCAATAATGGTTATTCTTCGAATTTAATAAACAAACTCTAAAAGAAAAAGACTTACAAAAAAGCTATTGATTGATGAACAAACCCAAATAGTAAAACGTCAGCAGATAAATTTAAAGCTGTTGTCTGGTATTCTGGAAAATAATAATTTTTCCATACTTTGGTACAATACTTTTACAATTTAATAAAATGTTACAAGATTCAAATATGCCTTGATAGAAACAATTGAACACAATAAAGCTTGTTCCCATCCGTCGTAATTAAAAATAAATATATTATTAAAGTTAATAAAAATGAGTCAGAAAGAAAGTCCATCAGAAATACTAGAAATTGAAGAAAATAATCTAGAAAAACTTTTAAAAAGAATATGCAAAACTTTGAGTTATGGTGCGAGCAGAACAAAGTTCAAAATATTGAACAAGATAATACATAATACTATTGAACAAAATACTGTGTCGATATAGAATCTGACAGGTATAACAATTAATTATCAGGAATAAATATAAATATGTATATATAAAGTAATATGTATAATACTATATTGAATTAAAAATAAAAATAGTACTTTATTGAATAAAACTTTAGAAATTGAGAATAATTTTTCTATTATTTTTAGGTTATGTTGTTTTATAGTTGTGAGTAAAGTCCATTTTGTTGCAGTTGATAGCTCATATCGAGGGTTGAAGCCATAAAACAACCGTAAACCATAGGCGTTGCCAATAGTAATTACCTTATTTAATAAGAAAATTGGCCTCTGTCCATTGTTAAGTAGGATTAGGGTTAAAGTAGGTACAACAGGGGTAATTAATTTACCTATTTTTGCCTGCTTTAGGATGTTATTACGCCATTTGATGTGCGTTTGTCAAACTATGTATTTAGTTGTATTTAGATACTGCATTATCTCAAAGTTGAATTATTTCCTATACTTGTAACAATGGCTTCAAGTTTTTCGCCAACGTGTCTTCGTCAAATTAGCAAGAGTGCATATTCTCTCCGAGAAAAGACATTAATATTAAACGTGCATGATGCTCTAGTGTACCAGAAACCTGCAAGTGATGTTCGTAGCATCATTGCAGAGTGTGCCAATATGGTAGGAGTTGGAGAGGCTACTATATATAGGTTCTTGCGTGAAAGAAAATCTAAGAACCTCAGTGAGCCAAAACCACTCCCAGGAAAGAAACCGTTAGAAATTGACAATTTCATTAAAAATGGTATTAGAAGAAAAGTACATAGTTTTTATTTTGCCAAGGAAATACCAACTATAGACAAAATTTTACAAGCCATTAACTACGACGAGGACATACCACAGCTATCACGAACGAAACTATGGAAAATACTTCATGATATGAACTTTCGATGGGAGAAGCAAAACAGAAAATCTTTTCTTATTGATAGAGCAGATATTATTTGCTGGAGACGTCAATACTTAAGGTCCATCCGAAAATACCGCAGCGAAGGCAAAAACATTTTCTATTTGGATGAAACTTGGCTGAACGAAGGGCAAGATAAAAATGTCCTAAGTTCTCGACAAGCTGTCATGGAAGGCTGGTCAACAGGACTTAGACCACCATCTGGAAAGGGACGCAGACTTATTATAACTCATATAGGAAGTTCAAATGGCTTTTTGGATCAAGGATTATTACAATTCCAGTCGAATTCTACTAAAGACTATCATGAAGAAATGACTGCTGATGTTTTCGAGGAATATTTTAAGCAAATGATAGAATACATTCCCGCTAATTCTGTAATAGTGATGGATAATGCCAGCTATCACTCTAGGCTAAAAGAGAATCTTCCCACAACTTCATGGAAAAAGGCGGAAATCGTAAACTGGTTACAACGAAAGGAATTGAGTTACGATAATACCATGGTAAAAAAAGAACTTTTGGATATTGTTAGGCTACATAAATCACAGTATAAAAAGTATGTTATTGACGAGATGGCAAGAGATCGAGGTATTATAGTGCTACGTTTACCACCTTACCATTGTGAGCTAAATCCTATCGAATTAATATGGGCTCAAGTAAAAGGATATGTTGCTAGAAATAACAAAACTTTTAAAATGCAAGAAGTGCGACACCTCTTGCTTCATTCTTTAGCAAATGTGTCATCAGAAAATTGGCAAAACGCCATAAAACATGCTATAGTAGAGGAACAAAAAATGTGGGAACTTGACAACGTAATTGACACAACTATGGAAATTGAGCCTTTAGTAATAAGCGTAGGACATGATGACTCTTCAGATTCTTCTGAGGACCATTTTATCGAGTTATAATTATTGAAATTGTCAATATTTTTTGATCTGTAAATAAATTAGTTTTCTTGTAAATAAATTCATAAAATCATAAAATCTATTACATTTAAATAAAATAATAAGCGGTTACATTAAAAACCCAACTCTCCGACCATGATGGGCCGTTTTAATCATTATCCTTTCATTTCATTTTATGGCTCTATTGTTACTTTATCTGTTACCCGGTGGAATAGGTCAAAATTTCTTCATCTTTATGCTAGATGTACGTAAAAAGACCATTTTATAGGTAAAATATTTTAGGCCACCGGGCCCTTGTTTTGAATCTTTAATGAGGGTATCGAGCTATCAACGGCAACGAAACAGACTTTAGAAATTAGTTGACGGACACCGTCAAAATGTTATATATTTCCGAGTTAGGTATTTCGGTTTATGTTTAATAAACTCCCCCTCGCAATGAAAATGATCTCTAATGTAAAAACATTACAAAGGGAACCGAAACACAATTACATCGTTCCTGGGATATAGTTTTTAAGCTTTTTTATGTAAAGTCATTTCATTTTATTATTAATTTGAAATAAAGAAGGTTTATTATTATTAAATAACTGTATATTTTAGAAAGTTAACATTCTGGCTTAGCCATGGTTTTCTAACTGCCTGTATCCCTAAACTAAGGTAACAGCCAAGTTTATCAAATTATCAAGCGGAACTTAATAAATACGACTGTATAGATCCAACTCTATTTCTGTGTTAATGCAGTCTTTATAAAAACGCTGGTTTGACCCATCACGCTATTACAAAATTAAGAATAATGAACCTGTGAAATATAATGACTACCATCAGTAAATATTACTTTGTATGCATCGTCTTAAAGGTCACTTATAAAATTTATATAACCTATCTACCTATGTATATAAAATAATGTATAATGTATAGGAGGCAGGGGCGATCCTAGGATGTTGGCCGCCACCGTGCAAAAGTTAAAAGTTCCTTGTCCCCTATCCTGATTATTTCCTGGATAGAGTTTCTTTTTAGCGAGCGCATTATTAATTCCCCTTCCTTCGTTTGCCAGGGCCATTCCTCTGGGCACCTACAGCTTAAAGTGTACTCCGCTTCACGATCCTCGGTAATATGCTGATCGACCTTGGTTTCTCTGATTATTATTTATTTTATATTATTTTACTTTTAATAAAATGTTTTTTAGTGGCGTCTGAGTCGGACGAACATCGAAATATTTTCAGCCGGAACAAGAGTACCCCCCCCCCCCCCCCCCGGTTTCTTATTAAAAGGTAATGTCGTTCCATAACGGGGACGAGTATTGGGTAAACGAACAAACCCGAACAACCCGGTTTTTTATTAAAAGGTAATGTCGTTCCATAACGGGGACGAGTATTGGTCGGTGGCGGGGTTGGAAGGGGTCGGACGCGATATCCAACACCACCAAGGTGCTCAGCATCTTCGAAAACGGGGGGAAACTGTGTTTCTCTGCAGGGAAACCTCTTGAATCGCGTTTAACCCCTCTGGGGGGTGCTTTTTGGCCATTTTGAGGGGTTGCACAACCCAAAAGAGAAGTTCTGACGCCGCCATCGTGTTCAGCATACTCGAAAACGGGGGGGGGGGGGGGGGGTACTCTTGTTCCGGTTGAAAATATTTCGATTTTTCGGGGTTTTTTCCGACTTACAGACGCCACTATTTCATATCTGGGAGAGGACATATTTTCTTTTGTAGTTGGCTGTTATTTTATATTTTATTTAACATAAAGTCCTTTGAAATTGAAAATAATATGTAAAGTACTTTCAGAGATATTAAAAAATTACCATTTAAAAAATAAAAATTCAACACCTTGTAGCAAAAAATTGAAGCCGTTGCGGACATATTTATGTTCATATGAACTTGTGTTTATAAAATAACCTAAGGAATCACACCCTGAAATATTTTAGCACGTCATTAAGGAACACCTTGTATATGACAATTCAGAATGCGTTGAACTCCATGATCGACATAACATAACACGGTATGTCTGAGATGGACCGAAATCCATGTAAATTAAGCTTTCGTCTCCAAATGTGAGCCGGCAGATTTTTTACAATGATTCGTTTTTCTTTAACCCTCGATATTCAAAGGCTATAATAAATAAATATACGAGGGCAAATAATTTTAAATAAGTTTTTCTCATTCGATTTCTCAATTCTTATTCTTCGTATTTACATTTTTGTTATCCCACACCAAGTTACCTCAATAATAAATGTAATTTCTGCACAATTTCTATAATTTAATTCATTTACTTTACATTACAAATTCGAAAATAACCATACAAATGCAAAGTCAGACATAACATAATTGGGTAGATTTTATTTGTTGAAATGATTTTTATTTAGAGCTAAAAGTAATAAAATGTTGTTTCGATTTTTTGTCAAACGATTTTTTCGACAATATAACGTATTTAGAGAAATGGTGATTTGTTTTGTTAATTCATAATTCATGTCACTGGAGTTAACAAAAAAAATCACCTTTTCTCTAAATACGTTTTATTGTCGAAAAAATCGTTTGAAAAAAAAAATGCTATGCCATAAACTCTAGGAAATTTACATGCATCTAGATTTTATGCGCTATCCCATACAATTAGACGTACCAGGATGTAAACTGCTCTGTCCTAAACTATATTCTCATCACTTAATAAAAAATTATTAAAATCGGTTCATTATTAACGAAATAACAACAATATAAATTTGGCCATGCATTTTTGAATATTCCATAATTAATTGGGGTAGTTCATATAAATTATAAATACCTAATACCTACCTAGGTGTTAATTTTTAAACAAGACACAACGGCATTCAGAAACAACTTAATTAAAAAAAATATAAAACCTCGCGGCTAATTAAAACGGATTCTATCTACGAACTCGATGGTATATGTACTTCTTCGGCGATGCACTATACGCTCGAAGTGCTGGTACCCGCAAACTAGTCTAACTGGAGAGTTGACAGAAGGTATTCTATTCCATTACCACCATCCAACCCATCCGACCATGCAGTTTGTCTATATTATATAGTTTCAGTTTTTATTAAAACAATTTCTATTTTGCAAAGTTGATATTGTTTACTGTTTTTTGCCCAAAGGCATTGTCCTTGTCTTGAAGAGGTATGCGACACTCCTATCAAACGTATTTTGATATACCGTGGTATTATAGTACCTACCTATAGAAATAAAAAAAAAGTAATGATCTATAGGGGTTTGCTTGTGATGCAACGATTGTTGATGTATGATTACGATTATTGACCCAAATAATTATAGAATTATTAAATTATATGCAGAATTAAAAAAAGGTAAATTTTTATTTTCATAGGTACAGATTGACAAGTTTATCTGTAGCTACGCATGGAATGCAGGCAAAAAAATTTCTGGGGTTAACAATGTTGTCACATATGTTAAATTTTAATTTAATAATCTCTGAAAACCCTAAAACTACATTTATTTACAATAATAATGACATTTCATCTATCTTTGAAAGGTGGAAAGTTGACGTTTTTTTACTTTTACTTTCCACCAGGGTGAAAGTAAATTATTGTTTTGTAATTTTTTTAAATACGATTTTTTCGGTTTGTATCCTTTGTTTTGCCTTTTTAAAAATTCTAATAGCTTTGCGTGCTTAGATATGTCTACCTTTTCCCTAATTGATAGAGTGGTCCTCAGAATTGAATATTGTGGTCAAATCTTCTTTGTCTTGTCATTTTTACTGAAATAAGATAGTAGCGCCGACTCAGAACAAGGATTTTGAACTTTGTTTCCCGTAAACCATTCTTTGAAACAGTTATATGCCTTGTCATATCTCGGGCGGCTTTTAGTTGGCAGAAGATCTTCTTCTACTATTTTTGCTGCTTCTCGAATTTCTGGTGGAGTAGCAGCAAAATCAAATTCCTCATTTGTTAAAATAATATATTGTTTAGTGACATGTAAACCATATTAAAAAAATGATATTTGCCATTTTGATGTATATTTTTACCTACGTTATTTTACCACCTGCGGTTATTTGCAATTTCTGTCTAATTTTTCAATGGAAATGTCAGAATGACACTTATTACGCATTTAAAATAAATTGTAAAGGTATAAAACTACATCGTGCGTTGTCAGTGGTTACATATAGCTAGTGCTAATTTGATATGTTATATCCCGGACAGTTTAGCGCATGCGTCTCGTGAGACACGCTATGGGCCATCGGGCTTGTTCGGCGATGTCCGATATTTGATCGAAGTACCCACCCAGTTGCTTAGTGGTAGGAAGGGCAATAGTTATTGTATTGTGTTTTATAAATAAGTGTTCTAGGGTGTTAAGATTTTGTGATAATGAATGAGTATACTCCTGGCAACAACCTTCTCCATCCATGGCCGTAGCCAGGTGGGGGCGAATCACGGTGCCGCCCTGACAGGCGAAAATTTCGCCCTGGCAGAGAACTGTATCCTTACTATTCTGCAGTACCTATATGTGTATGTATTTTCTTTAATCTTATAATGCCCTGGCTATGAAGGTCAACGCCCTGGTAGCAAAAGCATTCTGGCTACGGCCCTGTCTCATTCGTGAAGTGGTTGCAAATGTTTATAGGTATGTGAGGGGGAATCACAAATCAATATATTTAAATTGAGAAAGCGAAAGCTAGAAAGGAACATTAATACGACCGCTGACACCAACTGAATAATCATCATTAATCAATTAATCATTTAGCTGTTATTTTCCATGTGGAACAATTTACATCTAGTAAGAAGTAACTTTTTAAACCTTGATAAAAACAGTTACCTACCTTCAAACATAAAATGCAATTACTGAAGAATTCCTATTTTTATTATTTAAAATAATAATAGCACGCCCATGACTAGACCATGTTTTAAACGATATCGCTTCCCCCTTACCGATACGTCGGAGACACAGATCCACTTGTCGACCTGTACGCTTAACGACTTCGATCATTCTGTTATAAAAATATTTCTTTACTGTGCCACTAGTGGCAACTTAACCTGAAATTCAAATGTCATTGTAATTTTTGGCATATTTTTTGTTTTGATAGCTATTGGAAAAATGTATTTTAAAGAAAAAAAAACTGTTTATTAGAGGCGATAAACCACACTGATTAGGCGAAAACTGAAATTAAAATTTTTCTTAGAATTTAAAGTTTATAACTTGTTTCCTTGCTATTTTTAAAGAAAATAATATTTAAACCATTAAATTTAAAACAATATAAAACAATCAACTGCATTTTATGTATAAATTCAATTAAGAAACGCATTAGAACGTTGTATTTTCAAGCAATCAATCAATTTTCCTCCGTATAGACATCAGTATACAGCCCCTAAGTACAATTGTTTTCATAGCACACTTGAACAAATAGTATTTTCGGAATAAAATTGGATTTTTTGAGAAAACGCTTTGATATAGGTATAGGACAGTATATACTATTTATAAAGAACAACTAATTTGCAATCAAATTAAACAAAGATATACAGGGTGTTCCATTTAAAATAAGAAAGTTTTTAATAGTTGAAGTCTTTCACAATGAAGCTTGAATTGTGACCACCCTGTACATTTTCTGCTGAATTTGAAATATTTCTGAGACTTGATGATCTTCTAGCTATTCGGTGAGAAAAAATTTTTAGTCCAAGAGCTAAGTTAAAAAAATTATATGGATTATCTCATCGTCATGCATTTGCAAAATAATTACAAAAAGTCCAAATATCTCAAAAACTAACAGAGTCTGACAAAAACATGTTCTATAAAATATGCTTAGTATTTAACGCGTAATCGAAAAATGTAATAAAAATTACCATGTTGTATTTAAAAAACGAAAGTTGACAGCTACGTCCGGTATAACCGGAAATTACAAGAACATGTGAATATTTTAGTTAAAGAGAGCATATCGATAAACCTGACTCTCCAAAGTTTCAGAAACGTATATTCAGTAGTTCTCCATAAAGTTCAAATGCAAGCTCGTCGTGACTCACCCTGTATAGTGCTTCGGTACTTCGAAAATGTACCAACATATACTATGGTTCACTGAACGTGATGTGATGTTCTGTAATTTCGTATTGGGTTTTATCTTTTTAATGCTCGACGGTGATGTGCTCTTAAAACAATAAAATATAATAAGCTACAATTATTTAAATATATTCTACCGGAAAAAAATAATTTTTAATAACATACACACGCTCACATTTTCTTTAGATAGAGGTCATGTCGCATGTTTTTTTTCTTCCATTAAAAGATAATATCTATTTGTGTATCTATTTTATCCAAGTGAATTAAGGTAGCCGCGAGGATAGACAAATAAAAATAGGATAATTTTTAAAAATATTTCATACCACAATTTTATAAGTGATAATTGTTCAACAACCAGCTTGAGCTCTGCATGGCCGAGCTTTCCTGTCGGGTCAACCGGTCGGCCCGAGCCGATACTCGGACTTGGGGTTTGTTCCATTGCCTGGTCACTCCAAGCTCGGGTTTTCAGATCGCAAGAAAATTCACAACTTACTCAAAGAGGTATCATTTAACTGGTTAGCAAAATATTCTTATTTTTGCGAACACAAAAATGTAATCGGTCAGCCAAAATATGACTAGTTGGTCAGCAACTTATGGACAGCAAACATTTCTGAATCGTGACAGTGCCCTGGGAAAACAAGTGAAAACCCGCCCCCGCTACACCTTTTGTAGCCGATTTCCTTCTGTATTCGGCAAAAAAACACAAGACAGTTACATAAATTGACAGTGCCCTGGGACCTCTGAAGTAAACTGATTCTAGACATGTTGGTTGCCACTGACCAATTGTAAACTCTTGCTGACCAAGTAATCATTTCGCAGATCGACTGTTAATAACGGAAAACCATTTAATTACTTGTCTTACTCAACGTTTACGGTAAATTTGTGGATGCTTAACTTCCCGAGATCTTCTGGCCGTTATTTAAAAATCTACTAAAACTAAATTATTTTAAAGCATTTTATTAAATTAATTATTTTTTAAAACAAAATGTTGTATAGTTATATCGACAGCGAACATTGTAAATGTTATTATTAATTTGAGTGGAGGCGAAAAGCAATCGGGGCCCTCTCCGCCAGATTCTTCCATGTGCGATTTTACTGGAAATTACCACAACAAAATATATTAGCTTTGGGCTTCTTCTCACAAAGGAGGAGGCTTTACGACCTTATCGTCACCAGTGGTTACTTTAGCGAAAGATCGCTCCTATTTTTAGTTTCCTATATTAGTTTTTTTAAAATTACGTCAACAATGCTATGAATCATTAATACAGCACGACTTCATTTGGAATAATTAGTGGAATACTTATTAGTATATTTTTTTATAGTTTCTGTTAAACAAAAAGTATCATTTTTAGATATAAATGTCATCTAGTTGATTTCCATCATTTTGAGATATTTTACATACAATGCGGTTCTTGTTTTGAGTCCGAATCTGGACACAATATTCTTGGACCGTAGAGTACTCGACAGTACCTTTAAAATGATGTAATGCAAGACACACTTCCTACTCAATTTTTTACCAAAATGACGCCCTTCCGCCGTTTTGAATGATGAACACCATGAAATATGCAAGACAGTGTAGCTCTCTGATTCCTACTACACTATGCCAAGATGTATTTATTTTTCTAAGACGGTAAATGAAATAAAGGATAATAAAAAAAATAATAGCTATACAATTTTTAAATTCTACAACGTCCCAATTTTGTTACGGATAGAGAAATAAACTTCTGGCATCGTAAAGTACTCGATAGGACTTTCAAAACGATGTATCGCAAGATACCTTTTCCTATTTAAATTTCTTTACCAAGATGGCGTCAATCCGCCATTTTGAAAGTTAGAACTGTCATTCTTGCGTCAAAGTTTACCTTACACTATTGGCCACACTCAAATTTTGTAAAAAAAATTAGCAGCTCATAAGTTAGAGGTGGATTGCACTCTATAAGAATTTTGATTTTGTTTGCAAATACTATATTGTAATTGGTTCTTCATGGAAAAGTATCCTCAGTAAACTACTTACCTTAACCGGCGAACCAGGACCGTACTTCGCCCTTAATGAAAATTATTACAAGGCAAGATTTTGGCACATCAAGACCTTCTGGAAAATAAACAATCTGTTTTGTCGCATTAAAGAAGGCCTTGTGCCATCACTGAAAGGCCACATTTAGAATTAATTTTGATATCTATTATCCTGGGCTGAAGATCGAGGATTTATCTCCGAAATAGGTATAGTTTCAATAAAATTTACAATTGTGCTAAGTTCTTATGAACGGCTGCGGTGGCTCGGTGGTTAAAGAGACAGAGGTTGAAACCCCACAGCGGTAAACCGATTCACTCTCGTTTCAGTGATAAATCATGACGTTACCGTCCGGCGCCATGCAAAAAATAGGAAAGAGCGAAAAATGATCCCCATCTCCACCCTAATCACGCTGGTAGCCAGGCCGCGTGAGATCGGATATATCATGAGATACGGAGGACTGTACGGACTTCACAATCGCAATACGAGAAACAATGGGTTGGTCCTTGAGGGAACAGCGTATGACCTAGGATCGTGGTTCGTAGAACACGTTAAGCTGTAGATTCCCTTAGGAATGGCTCTCTCAGGCGAACGAATAGATAAATATTGACCAAAAAAATTATTAAATGAGTTTACTTTTCCTTAGTTTAATGTTTCGGGTTGTTATCTATTTTTTCAATAACTTTGTAAACGTTTATAAGTACTGGCCAATAAACGGCAATCATTTTACCAATAATCACCAATTCATTAATTATTTTACATTCACAAAAAAGTTCTCCACGTATTAATTAGGTACCCTAGATTTTCCAGTAACATTTTTATAGCCTACTTCTTTAATCGCCATATTATTATGTCTAATAATAAAAATGTCACCGTGTCTTTTCATGCGTTATTATTGATGAAATGATGACTTGACGCAAGGGGCTGGTTAATGGTATAAAAATCTATTTTTATTATATTAATGGGTTAATGGATATGGTCAGTGGCGTAACAGCGTAGCCATGGGCCTGTGTGCCAAACTTTTGACTGACCCCAAATCAAAGAGGAAAAGAAACTCGTCGTCTGATCCACTAGTTTAATAAAAGTTCAGTTTTTAATTTATATACATGTTTTGAAGACTCATACCCTCATCTTCAATACAAAAAATACATAAATACAGAAACTTTTAACATTGTTAAGGCAAATTGTAACAGAGGGAAAACATTCAAAAGCAAGAAGAAAATTATTATTTTGGAAACATAAAAAGGTTAAAGAAAAACATTTATATACGAAAGTTATATTAATAAATCACTGAAAAAGAACCTAAGAAAATATCTTAGTTTAAGAACATCATCACTTTACTTCTTTTGAAAGTAATTTATGGCTT
Organism: Barypeithes pellucidus; assembly: GCA_963991005.1. NCBI lineage: Eukaryota > Metazoa > Arthropoda > Insecta > Coleoptera > Curculionidae > Barypeithes > Barypeithes pellucidus. The sequence goes on from OZ022556.1 coordinate 94,850,995, forward strand.
TTTTTTCCAAAGATCAAATTAAAAACTATGAAGTCAAAATACGCTTTATTGTGGCAAGATATATCTCATTCACAACGCTTCTAAAAAATAATACTAACAAGAATTATATACTATACTAAATATAAATATCAAGACAAATATACAGATCCAAACTAACAACAAAATATCAAAAATTATAATTTTATAATTAAAATATAAAGCTCAGAAAAATAACTCTGGTCAATAGACGAAGAAACACTTAATAAAACAAATATGTAAAAATTGACACAAGAACATAGTAAAAACACATTAAATACTTTAAGAGACTACTGACTAGAGGATATCATTATAAAACTCCTAAATAGAGTAGTCTGGTCTTGTTGCAATTAGATGTTTTTTAAAGTTTCGTTTAAAAATCTTTCTGTCCAGTACTGTTCGAAAAGTTAGTGGAATGTGGTTATATATTTTGATACTCTCAAATATCAGGGAACTCTTTGTCAGAGTTGTTTTCGGAATTGGACGAGGTACATCATTTCGATTACGCTGATTTTTCTCTTAGATTTTTTGCTTTTCAGTTCAATTTATTAATATAACTTTAATATATAAATTTTTTTCTTCTTTCTACAAAAGGTAAGATATTTTACACTTTTTTCTTCTACCTTAAATTCTTGAACTGTCGTAAAATGTTTCCAAAATAATACTTTTCATCTTTACATAAAAAATTCTTAAATATGTTTTTCCTCTTTTATATTTAGCTTAACAATGTTAAAAGTTCTTGTGTTTGTATAATTTTTCAACGGAAGATGAGGGTATGTGCATTCGAAACATGATTGGAAATTAACAACTCGACTATAGTCGAGCAGACTATGAGTTTTTTTTCCCCTTCATAATTACACTTCGAAGAGATGGATTATTAAAAGAAAAATAGAATATTGGTTTTGCACCGACGCTCCCGGGCCCTTGTTCTTCGCACGCATGTAGATACGCCACTGGATAGGGTTTTTAATGTATCGCACCATAACACGTGTCAATGATTACCTTATATGGGTTAGTTGGACATACAATTTCAATAGGTTCTATAATTCTAATCATTGTTGCTTTTAATGATATTATTATTCTGTGTTATCGACCAAACCGCAACAAATCGAATAGTTAAAAGACGTTTAAACGTATCAGAATTTTGATATTTTAAGTAAGCACCGATTTGACTTTCAGTTTTAGAGACTAGTTTTTAAGTAATTTACGGCTGTAATTTATTGTGAAAATATACAGGGCGAGTGGGGAAGAATGGCCCAACATCCAGAAGTGTATTGTACATGAGGGTTATCAATTTAGTTTGTCCCACTTTTAAGAGCCTGTAACTTTTTTGTATTTTGAGTTAGCGCGTTCGTTCAAAAACAAGATGTAGCATTTTTAGCCAAATTTTTATGAGTGTTGTCAAAAATGACAGTATGTGTCATATGTCACACCGAAAAGCAATTATTAGTTTTTTTTTCAAGGGACACTCTATATATCAGATGCGCATTTTCTTCCGATCTCAAAAATATAACACACATATGCATTTTTTTCTTCATTCCATCAAACATTGACAAAAATATATAAAAGAATCAAGATAGTTATTCAACTGTTTTGGTTGCTATGGATTTTATCTTTATTTATATTTCAGTATGTCATTCTCATCAATATTAGTCGTTTCGAATTTGATAGAAAAGTTATTTTGTATGTAAAAACCAAATAATATGAGATATTATTATTCAGTGGGGGAAAAGTGTTTTATGTTTGATATTTTTCGGCAAACGGGCAGTGCAACCTTAGCACTTAGGAGGTATAGGATTCAGTTTCCAAATAGACGGGTTCCTTCAAATTATAATAATTTTCGAAGGCTCCTTAACTGGCCCACGGTAATTGAATATGATGCCGGAGGAAATTGAAGATCGCTTAGATAATTTACCCATTCTAACCCTAAGAAATTCAAGATGGAGCGCCGCCACATGTTGTAGCTCCAGTAACTTCATATTTAAACGCAAAATAAGTCCAAAGGATTGGAAAATCGGGTACTATAAAATGGCCGCCGAAGAGCCCAGACCTAACATCCTGTGATTTTTTCTTTTTGGGTTAAAAAAAATGCACCGTGTTATTCGTTTAATGAACTGTATATTAGAATTGAAAACGCCATCCTTCAGATTCAAACTAATAGAGAAGTTTTATTAAATGTTAATAGTCACATTGTAAAAGTGTTTCGTAAATGTATCGAAAATGGAGGTGGTAATGTTGAACAATATAGATTATGAAATAATTATTATATAATTCTAGTTATTAAATTAATAAACTTTTGTTATTTTCTAGTTATGGCATTATTAATAAAATTGTTTCTCTACAACTCACTTGAAGAAAAGAATGCATATGTGTGTCCCATTAAAAAAAATAATAATTCCTTTTCGGTGTGACACATGACACCTACTGTCATTTTTGATAACACTCATAAAAACTTGGTTAAAAATGCTACATCTAGTTTTTTGAATGAACGCGCTAACTCAAAATACAAAAAAGTTACAAGCTCTTAAAAGTGGGACAAACTAAATTGAAAACCCTGTACAAATGAAATTAATGTAAAAAAACGTCTGTATCCGATTTTCATTTGTTTTCAAGTTGTAGCGTAAACGGAAAGAGAAACTTAGTTGAAATTTACTATAAAAATAATAAAACCAACCATAATTTATGGCTCTATACGTGACTGGAATAACTTTTATTATAAGAAATGCGATCAAATTATTACAACAAATCTAAATTTTTAATAATAATTACAAATTGACTATAATCGTTGGTAAAAATTTTAACGATTGCACGCAGTCATCCCAAGCGGTTACCCATCCAAGTGGTAACTTCGCCTTGCGTTGCTTGACTTCTATTCGCTGTATAAGTTCTCCACCTAGAAATTCCGGGGACCAGTTGCATCTTTTTTTTTTATGGTCAAACACAAGCACTATAGGAAAAATCCTTTAGGGCACTCTGGTAGTGGTGTGTGTGCGCAAAAAGCGATTCACGTTGGTTTCGAATCGTTGGAGGTTATATTAGTTGGAAAAAACGACCTCGGGAAGGTCGTTCCATAAGGATGAAGTCATCCAGATGAAAGAATTCTTAAATAATGAAGTTCGAGGAGTACTAAGCTTAACCACATATGGATGAGCGGCAGTGCAGATCTATTCCTTTAGATGAGAGTTACAAATAACTTTAATATACTGTCAAACTGGTGCTAATGATGACTGATGTCATTCTGTACCTTAAGGTGATTTTGAAATATCGGCCCTAAGGGCCGATATTTGAGTGTTACCTTAAGTTAGACCTTAGCTAAGGTAGACAATGTGATGGCAAACCTTTAAAAACTATATTTTAAATTAATTTGAGGGTCAATTGATGAGTGGAAGATTACGACGTCCTTAAAGATTATGTTATTCTGTACCTTAAGGTGATTTTGCCCTAAGGGCCGATATTTAAGTGTTACCTTAAGTTAGACCTTAGCTAAGGTATATTTAACGTGATGGTAAACCTTAAAAACTATATTGTAAGTTAATTTGAGGGTCAATTGATGAGTTGAAGATTATCACGTCCTCAATGATCTATTCCTTTAGATGAGAATTACATAGAACTTTAATATACTGTCAAACTGGTGCTAATGATGACTGATGTCATTCTGTACCTTAAGGTGATTTTGAAATATCGGCCCTAAGGGCCGATATTTGAGTGTTACCTTAAGTTAGACCTTAGCTAAGGTAGACAACGTGATGGCAAACCTTTAAAAACTATATTTTAAATTAATTTGAGGGTCAATTGATGAGTGGAAGATTACGACGTCCTTAAAGATTATGTTATTCTGTACCTTAAGGTGATTTTGCCCTAAGGGCCGATATTTAAGTGTTATCTTAAGTTAGACCTTAGCTAAGGTAGATTTAACGTGATGGTAAACCTTAAAAACTATATTGTAAGTTAATTTGAGGGTCAATTAATGAGTTGAAGATTATCACGTCCTCAATGATCTATTCCTTTAGATGAGAATTACATAGAACTTTAATATACTATCAAACTGGTATTAAGGATGACTTATGTCATTCTGTACCTTAAGGTGATTTTGAAACCAAAACCAACCCGAACAAAGTATCATACATTAACACTTTCTTAATCATTCGTTATTTTAATAAATGTTCAAAACTATCGCCATTGACCTCTAAACATTTTCTGCTTCGTCTACGAAAGGCGCCTCTTGCTCTCCTGAGTGCTTCGTGTCTTTTCATTTCAACTTCATTTTCGAACCAGCTCCATAAACAAAAGTCTACTAAGGTGATGTCTGGAAATCTAGGAGGCCAACTAATAGGACCACCGCGATCGATCCAAAGCCCTGGAAATATTTCGTCCAATGTGAAGTGAAATGTGGAAGGAGCTCCATAATGCTGATAATATAGGTGCATTCTGATGTTTACATGAATATCCTCAAGTAGTTCTTGTAATTGATTTTGTAAATAATTGAAGTAGTGTTCTCCCGTGAGCTGAATACTATAACTATTAAGCTTATATTAATGTATAAGGCACGGCACTTAATAAGAAAAAATTGATTATAATATGAGCGGAAGGTGTGCCATAATATTATCACGCAAACTTATTAGGAAATAATTGTAGATTCATAAATATTTTCGGGGTATTATAGCTGAGCATCCAATTTAACATGCATGTTCTTTCTAAGTAACTCATTATATACGAGAGTTTACAGGTTTAAAACTTCGCGGCCGGTAAACCGATTCCCACTCGGCGGATTTTAGTACGTCATGGCGTTGCTGTCCGGCGAAAAATAGGGAACTGAAAAATGTATCATCCGCCATCCCTACCTCATTCGCGCCGTATGAGATCGGATATCTCGCGGGGTATGCACACCCCAATCGGTAGGTCATACCGCAATGCGAGAAATCAAGGATTGATAGCCCCTGGGGGCGCAGCGTATGACCGAGGATTGTGATTCGTAGCTCACGTTAAGATGCCCCTTGGGAATGGCCCTGGCAGCGAACGAAGAGGAAAAAATTGAGAAAAAACTGATTGTTTTCTAACAGAAAAATTTTCGGTTTATTTTCACAAATTACAACGACGTGGCAATTTTTATACAAGCAGGTACAAAGAAATTAATTAATTTGAGGGTCAATGCTACAAGGCTACAACAGTAGCAAAGTTAAAGTGAAAATTTTCATTAATGTGTAGAATTTATAAAAGTAACCTTCATATAAAAAATAGTATGAGCATCACGAACATCTTTATTGCTAAGCACTTGCTCAGTTTAAACCAGTAGTGTCGGGGGTAGCGTCAGCCCGGTGAGACCGCTTATGGCGGGGATCGAAGCATGTAAGTAGGCCGTGCAAGTGACGTCACAGCCAGGCAGGTTACTCCATACGTTTATCCTTTTGTGTCGATCGTTCTGTGTCAATATCAGACTTTGGGTTTGTTCGGTTTAATCTAGGCCATATTTGTCTCCCTTTATTGAATCGGAGAAGGTTGATGCAGACAGAGACAGACATAGAATGCGAGCAGCACACGTTCTTAAATTATTTCACAACCGAACATCCTTCGTCTGGAAGGGGATAAAATCAAGTAACATATGATTTATAATGTGATTGAAAATGGTGGAGGAAGCGTCATTAAATTCTAAAATAATTTTTAATTTTCTATTCTTTTCACGAAAACGGACCTTCTCGTTTTGTTGCAGGTAAGTAATTTATGATTGAAATATTTTTTTACTAATTTTTATTCGTTATTGTTATTTTACATTATAAAATTGTCCCATTATGTCCAGAAGTCAAAAGCTACAACATAATAATTACAGCTTAGTTATATTAACCCGTAGCCAGAATTTTGATAAGTCCGGTAATATATTATTATAATAATTCTTTCTTTTCATAGTTTAATTGAGAATCCCATAATGACTGAACATTAAAGACGACTTCGATCACTAATGTTGCCAGGAGTATGCTACGAAACAAACAAATTGGAAGCCCATAATCATAATGATGGTGCATATATTTACTTGGTTAGTAGCTGTACATATAGTATTGTATTTACCTTGATTTGTTTGAAGTTGAAGATAGTAAAATATTTTATGTAAATTATGATTTATTTCCTATTTTTTAATAAAACTAATTACAACCTTCAATCTCTGAATTATTTATTTCTAGTTTCGTTACTAGTTCAATAATAATATAAAAGTATGTAAGGAAAATTTTAAAGTGATATTTACAGCTGAAAACCTATGTCAAAATCCTAATATGTGATTTTCTCTACTTAGTAAATCAAATGAAAGGGTTTCAATGTTTTCCTTGCTTAAATGTCACTTTAAAATATTGACAGTAATAAAAATTTGGACAAAAGTGACATTTGAAAAGCACGTGCGCGCCAGGCATAATGGATGTCGCCGTATCATGCCTGCTTCGATTATTTAACACGGCAGTTTGTCTTCTTCCTGGTTATAAGTATTCGTTGGGTAGCGTCTTGTGGATCATTTTGTAGGGTTGTTTATCTAGTAGCGTCCAAAGAAAAGTAAAGAGGCTCCTACTCTAAAAGGAGCTTTGCCGTTCTTGATGTTTAATATACTCTATCAAAATGTATTTTCGTTTTACTAAATTTTCCTTCGTAAAAATTTCAAATTATGAACAATTATTTTTTTCCATAAAATGTAATGGTTATAAATCCACTCATCTAATAAAATGTCTATTTAAATGTCATTTTGTCACTTTGACATCGATAAAATAACATGCATCCTTTTTACAGCGATAAAAATGTTTTTTCGTGAAAATTTGGTTGTTAACTCAAAATTAAGAGCACTTATCAGTGACAAGGTAAAAAGGTGTGACAAACTAAAAGAAAACTATTGGATAGAATTTGTTAAAATTTTAAATTTAGCTTCGAAATATGGTACTACTGACACTATTATATTAAATTTTTCGAAAAGAATTTTATTTTTTTCAAAACCCCTCCTGCCCTCTTAATTCCGCCCAGAGCGACGAATAGCGGAAATACACGACGAACCACTGCCGCCCATCCATATGTGGTTAAGCTTAGTACTCCTCGAACTTCACTATTTAAGAATTCTTTCATCTGGAGGACTTCATCCTTGTGGAACGACCTTCCCGAGGTCATTTTTCCCAACGAATATAACCTCCAACGATTCAAAACCAACGTGAATCGCTCTTTGCGCACACGCACCGCTCCCAGAGTGTCCTAAATGGTTTTTCCTATAGTGCTTGTGTTTGATCATAAAAAAAAACGTTTAATTTGAAAAAATATCGTTATACAGTCATATTTGAAAGTATTGCATGCACTATCAATAATCTCAATTAATTTCATAGTTTAGTTTTAATGCAAGAAAAGTCACACCGAGGTTTTCAGAAAGAATATCTAAAATCGCAACTGTCTAAAGTGACTTCGCAACGCTTCTGGAGATCAAAGGCAGAAGAATAAGAAAAACGTATCTTACTCCCTGAACTTGCGTTGGAAAATAAACATATAAACATAGTATTATTGTTTAGTATCTATAAATGAATTCATGGATTTATTTTGCTAAAAATCACTCGATTTAAACTCGAACAAACGGTACTATAGTTTGTTTGTTCTCGTTAAATTTCTAAGCAATCTAGTTTTCGTAAAAAATAAAAGTTTATCCGATAAAACGTACAATAAAACCAATTTTCTAACACATCACATTTTATAAGGAATGCAAATCGGCCTGCTGAACTTTTTATCATACACACCAAATCAATTGATGCGAACTTTCTGCCGATCACTGTATATCAGTGTCCTTTGTAAAACATATTTTCTATTTTTATAGTGATATATTTCCTAACACCTTCAATTAGGTAGATGGATTAATTTGCTATATTGCCTATCTATATCAACTAGGGCATTATGCAAATGGTTTAGATAGGAAGGTAGGGCAGGTTTTTCAGCCTTTTTATTAATTAAATTCTGTTTCCGAAAATAAACAATCAGTATTTCAGGAAATATGTGTCAATTCATGCTAGAAGGCCGCGTTATTAGATAATACTTTTTTAAAGGGATTTTTGTTAGTTATAGTTATGAAATATATTTTGCTATGACTATGTACGCACATTTTCGTTATCAGAAGAATGGAAAAAAATCCGTCATTATTCCAATCTATAAGAAGGATGATAAATTTTATGCAAAGAATTACCGACAGGTAAGCTTAACCTCTCTCTGTACTCAGTAAACTCATGGAGAAACTAATCACGGAGGACTTTACAAATTTCTTTATATAAAATTCCATTATTCCACAATGTTAACATGGGTTTCTCCCAGGACGCTCTACATCCACTAATCTTGTGCAATGTGTAAATTCATGGGCAAAATCGTTAGACGAAAGAGAACCTGTAGACATATTGTATCTCATTGCTCATGACAAATTGCTTCTGAAACTGGAACATTATGGAATTGGTGAAAATCTTCTAAACTGGATAAAGGACTGTTTAACGTTTAACTGATAGAACTACCGTTGTTAGAGTTGGGGAAGTATCATCACACAGTTTCAAGATCTCTATAGGAGTACCCCAAGGTTCGGTACTCGCTCCAATACTATTTAATTTATATACCTGCGATTTACCAACTGGCATCAGTGACGACGGCACGAAATTATACAATAACCCTTCCTCACACTATGACCCACTCAACAGAAACCTGGCTAAAATACAACAGTAGTGCACCAAGTGGGATTTCCCTTCTTCACATTTGTTTGCAAAATCTATATGAGACCTATCTTGGACTATGGAGCTCCAGTGTGGAACCCATCCTTTGCCAAAGACATCCATGCACTTGAGCAAATACAGGGACGGTTCACCAGGCTTGCTGCCACTATTATGACATATCGTCAGCTTAATTAGTAAATCACATAAGTCCACTTTTTCATGAAATTATGTATTGGTGTCATCTGTTAGAAGGTGTTAATAGCTATGCACTGCGAAATTTACGTAAACCCCGCTATTATAGTTTTCTGTAAAAATGCAGTTGGAAATATCACATAACTCCCAGACCCTTTTATTGGCAACCGAAAATCACATAAGTCCCGTAGAGGTTAATGTTAAAATGTAATCGTTGTACTGTGCCGACAATATTCTCCAAATACCCAGCTGGGATTTGGATAGTGAAGAAGTGGAAGAGAAAACGATGTTATTCAGGTTTCTAAGGAGAATGATCAGGAAATATCTAAGAGAAAACGACGTAAACGAAGGCATGTTAACGAGAAAGATTGGGTCATAGAGGAAAATAAGAAAAGAAGGGAGAATGGTTTACAATATTTCGGGAGAAAAAAAATGAAGATAGTTGGAAATAAGACCTAAAAAATCATGCAAAGTATTACAAGAGGCATGCAAATGCTCAAGGAATAAGAAGTTAAGGAAGATAAAGTGTGCCATGTTTTCTGAAGAAGACCGTAAGGCAATTTTTCCAAATTTTTGGAAAATATCTTGGGAAGATAAAATATGTATATATAACTACTATTGTCGAAAAAGTATCTACGAAAAGAGACAGGAATAGAAAAGTTGAAGGTGCTAGTAGAAGATTCTGTACGTATATATTTTATCTTCCCAATCTAGTAGGAATTAAGTTGAGGGTGTGTTAAATAATGTTCGCCAACACAATAGCTATCAAGCCTTGGAAGAAAATGTCAATTAGAAAACAACATTTAAAACAATTCTTTGACTCGCTACCGAAAATAGAAAGCCATTACTGTAGGAACTCAAGCAACAAGTTGTATTTGGAGCCAATATGGAAATCCAACCATGAACTATACAATGTGTATAGAAGTTGGTGCTCCACTAATTATCTAACTGGTCATCCCGTTTCAATAGCTATTTGTCACTATATGTTTTCCGATTTGAATTTAAGTATCTTTCTTCCTAAAAAAGATTAATGTGACCTATATGTCTAGTGATGGTTGTACCAGAAGAAATAGAAACGTGATTATGGCCAACGCACTTCTGAATTTGGCGGTACTTAAGAATGTTATAATAATTCAAAAATATCTAGAATACACAAATGGAATGTGATTCGATGCATTCGAATATTGAAAGGCAAATACTAAAAACAACCATAAATATCCCAGCTAGAAAAAATCCGACACCATATCAAGTTCAATATTTGGACCATTCCTTCTTTAAAAATTACAATATAACAATACTTTATTAAAGCAATATTATAATATTTTTATTATCTACTGTAAAGTTTTGCTATTTGGACTTATGTGATTTACTAATTAAGCTGACGATATGAGGAAAGATTGAAAATACTCAACTTAACTTCACTCGAACAAAGAAGACTGAGAGGGGATACAACAGAAACCTTCAAGATACTCCATGGACACTACTCAGTGGATATATAGGAGGACATAATTTCAAGTTAAGACAGTACTTCATATCCAACAGAGTATACAGCGAATGCGAACAATCTACCCAATGATTGTGTTGCTGCAGATACAACCAACCATTTCAAAAACCGGTACGATTTATACAAAGCATAATATTAGTAATATAGACTCGGTGAGCAATAAGTTCTAATGGCATAGGCACCTAACTTTAACCTAATAATAATAAATTAAATGGTTAAAAGAAAGATTTCAAAATAGTAATTTCGTTTAGGTGTGTCGCTTGTTGAAGCGTCGATTTTTTTTTACCACGCCTATAAAGTAGTTGACGACAATTCATTCTTGTTATTTTTCCAAAAATATCCTATTGCAGATCATTATATCGATTGGTTTATTATGCACTTTGTTAGAGTGGTTTTAAAAATAGCATACATAATAAGACCTTTCCGGAAATGACTGTCACCTTCGAGGAAAATGACTTACACTTTAATGATGTTTACCCTGATACTTTTTACCCTTATGTTTGTTATAAATTTATACATCAATTTTCTTAATTAATTCTATTAATTTGATTTCTCTCTCTCATTGTGAAATATTATGTTGTTGTAAAATCATATTAAGTATAAGGACAATTTTAGGGAAAGTCGCCTAATTTCAGATACTGTTTTGAAATAGCTACATTTTCTTTGAAAACAAAAGTACAGTGAAACCTCTCTTAGGCGGACACCTACGGGACCGTCTAAATGTGTCCGCCTAATAGAGGTGTTCGCCCATGGGAAATTTATTATTAGGTAATATGTAAATGCAAAATTATTACTGTGTATATGTATGTACAAATAAACATAACATAACAAAAATATACTAGTTTTAGTTAGGATGTAGTACTGAAAAAATCTAATAACGTAGTTTCATGTGTTTGCGTTTTATACTTGCAATCTAGAAAATGTAATTCCAAGTCTGATAATAATTACATTGCTGTAGAGTCACCTCTATTCTTTGCATTACCATACTAATGGCTTGTTGATAATTGGTGACATTTGTTTGATTATTGCATTTAACTTCTTCATCAGAGTCGTCAGATAGTGATGTGGTTTCAGTTTGGGCTACATAATCGGTAGGAATGGGGTCACTATCATCTTCTAATAGCATATTGCTATCAATGTTAATGAACTCGCCCAAATCGTTGTTATCAAATTACAAACTTCCACAACATAAATATTCTCTTTCAGACTCAAAACGCGACATTTTTGTGCCATTGTTTACGATTTGAACTTTATAACTCACAACTAAACGGCGGACTGCTGTCGGGGAATCAATCACATACTTTCATTCGGCGAAGTCCTTTCGCTCTGCCACGCATACGCGATTAGTTGCCGGTCTGTCTTCAGACAGTTTTTGCACCGTACTTATTCGTCTCCCAAATACTTAAAAAATTTTTTTGTCCGTTTAAAGGAGGGTTTTCGCACTATTTGTATGAGAACAGCCTGTCCGCGTCCGCCCAAAGGAGAGTCCGCCTAAGAGATTTTCCTGGAATTTCAGGTGTCCGTTATGAGAGGTTTCATTGTATATGCATATTGTTGTAATAAAACAAGAATTTATATAAAAAAATATGCTGTAAATAAAAACAGCTGTTTTTCCTGCTTTACCGCTAAGCTTCGTTGGGGACAGGATTGTGTTTTCTTGCTATATCTGAAATATCTTACGAAAAGTACCTAAAATAGCACATATTTTTTCAAAAAAATATGTGTTAAAAGTTAACCGATCAGGCGCTCTGAAAATTTTGAACAAAAAATAGGTACGACTCTGAGTTATTCACGTTTTGATAGCACACTTAGTTAGAATTTTAAGTGACTAACAAAATAGAAGTTTACGGCACAGTCTTATCATATTGAGTTAAGAATAACTATTTTTTTCCACAAACAATACTTAAATATAACACACAAATACTGAAAAACCACAATAGCATATTAAGATACAAGTTTCATAAGACATTATTTTCAATATAGAAAACGACCCGCGAAGCGGGGAGTTTTCTAAAGTACAAGTGCTCTAATTGTCTTATGAACCGTGTATTATATAATATTTTTTCTATTTGGGTCTTTAAAGTCTGAAAAACTTTAAAAAATATAGTAGATGTTTTCCATTTGAAATAATATTTTCTTTTTTTGGGTTGGCAATACTTTTACAATTTCATAAAATGTTACAAGTATCAAATATGCCATGTTAGAAACAATTGAACACAACAAAGCTTCTTCCCATCCGTCATAATTAAAAATAAATATATTTTAAAGTTCATTAAAATGAGTCAGGAAGAAAGTTGTACGCCGTCAGAAATACGAGAAATTGCAGAAAATAATCTAGAAAAACTTTTAAAAAGAATATGCAAAACTTTGAGTTTTGGTGCGAGCAGAACAAAGTTTAAAATATTGAACAAAGTAAGAAATAATACTAGGTATTGAACAAAATATTGTGTCGACACAGAATCTGACAGGAATAACAATTAATTTCCAGGAAATGTCTACAGTAACTATAAAAATATGTATATATAGAGTAGAATGTATAATACTCTATTGAATTAAAAATAGTACTTTATTGAATAAAAGTTTAGAAATAGAGCATAAACCGGAAGATATTTCTATTATTTTTAGGTTATGTTGTTTTATAGTTGTGACTAGAAATTAGTTGACGGACACCGTCAGCATGTTATATATTTCCGAGTATAGGTATTTCAAACGTGAAAGCAGATATGAAAGACGGTCATTCCAATACGGGCATTATAAAAAGCACGATCCGAACGCTCGAAGGTGACATAATGTCTTTATCTAATTAACGCAAAACGACAAAGAAAATTTTTATTAATTTTTATAGTTCCCCGATTATTTTTCTGGAATGTTGTTCCCAATCTATCTAAGAACTTAAATGTCTATTCTCAACTTTTTACTTGAAGACGTAAAACCTAAGGTAAAACCTTATGTTATGCCCTGTCCACATCTAACGTTTTAACTGATACGTTTTACTTGAACAGGTAAAACCTCATGTGTGGACACAGCTTATAGGTTGTCAAAAATTTATTTTATGTTTTGGAAGAGAACGAAACTTATTTTATATATGAATTTTAATAGCCTATTTTCAAATAATGGAATAATTACGTTTAACTGCATTCAATCTCGATAAACTAAGTAATAAAGTGTTTTAATTTCACAATGCGTCACCATGTTATCGGCACTTAATTTGAAATTTAAGGCGCAAAATGTTGACGCCTTCCCCAACATAAAAGGACAACGCATATTAATAAAGGTTATAATGTGAACTTTGAACACAATGTGCAAATTCCGACCATATAATGAAAATACGTGATTTTTATTTATTTAATAATTATTATATTTGTCGATTTTAGAGCAAATAAATCATATTTGTGTCATAATATACGTAATTCTCTAATTATCATAGTTAGATTGTTGAATTTTCACTTAATTTTAGGAGAAAAATGTGAAAGACGGACGAGCAATTTAATATTTTTTAAAATTTATGACATTGTCTAGTCATTATGAAGAATGACAAAATCTGATCGGGCAATATAACAAATCGAGCAGTAAAATTATTAGTTGATCGGCGATAGTATTAGTGGGCTGGGTATCTAGTGAAAAAAAATATTTTTAGTTGTCAAGCTTAGTTATCGCAGTGTTCTGTCGGTTCAAATTTTATCTGCATAGAATGTTCGGCTTTCTTACCTGATCTAGTTTCACCGCCCCCATCAGTTCGTAAGAGGTATTAATCACATATAAACAGTATATTGCCAATACGAACGTTCCAAAATACAAAAAGTGTCCCCGCTACGGGAGATGGCGCGGGCCTATTGAGTTTGCGCAGTAGGGTGGAAATTTTATCGATCGCGTCAGAGCAGGCCCGACATTATTTGTTGATTGTTATTCGTCGCCATTTTTGGTTCTGGATGCTTTTTCAAATTACAGAATAAAAAGTGGTTCATCCACATTGTTGTCGGTATATTAGTGCTTATAAACTTTCATTACCTAACAACAATTTTTGTAAGGGAGTTTTTAATTTGTGGTGATTCGATTCGCTGTTTGGTAGGTTAGTGACTCGTTTTGCTTAAGATGAAAGGACACAAGTGCATGGTGCTTTTTTGCAAAAGTCGTGGGTCAATACCAGGTATATAGTATTTCAGGTATGTACAGATATACGGAAATATTTTGCTTATCACATTATTCGATCTTCGGAACCGAATTTCACTAAGAAGCTTGTAAAAAAGAAGAGAGTGTCACTCGTATACAATATACTATATATGTGGTCACTGCCTAACCTTAAAATTAATGTATTTTTAATTTGATGCATTAGTAGCTGATAGTAATTCCCAAAATAGTCATTCATTCTTAATTTTTAGTTTAAAAAAAGTGAGGTATAAAGCTCATCGTGTCGATTGTTACAAATATTCGGACGGAATTTGGCACCAAAGGTTTACCACCAATCAGGGCACCGTCGGATCATCATATCGTCAGAAATTGTATGCATGGAACGCCGTCTTAATTCGAACTAATCGAAATTTTGATTGCAATATTTTTCCTAACTAACCAGTGAAATTTACATTAAAAAAGTTGAAATCCGGTCCTGTCGAATGTTTGCTCTCACAAGGAAATTTCCAAACTGCGCAAACTCACAACGCCCCCTTCGATGCCCATAGCGGGACATAATTGCAGATGGCATTAGCAATATACTGTTTATACATATATGTGGTATTAATGTATCAGCAATCGTAATATCCCGCAGTACCCTCTTATCTACGGCGGTGTTAACTGAGTGAAAATAGATTCTACAGTTTAGGGTAGAGCAGTTTATGTCCTGATACGTTCCATTGGACGGCGCATAAAATCTAGACGCATGTAAGTTTGTAAAACTTAAATTTGACATATCTTAACTAAAACTTGAATTTTATTTCTTAGACTGAAGATTAGAGACATATTTTGGTGTAGTGTGTGGTGCCTCTAGAGGTAACAAAAAAATAGCAAATCTTCATTGCACAGACGGTATGTGTACCTACACGGTGTTCCTGTACTTTCCTACCTAGTTAAATCAGAAACCAGCATGTACTAAAAGTAAATATTCTACATTGTAGCGACTAAGACTGAATCCATTTTGAACGATTAACAACTCCATTGTTATTTTTTATTCGAATTTAATAGTATAAAAATGGCAAACAATCACGTTTTTGCATAATTTTTAAAAAATTAGGTATTTTAACAAAGGACACCAATTAATACCAAAGGAATTTCACATTTAGCTATTAGTATTATTGAAGTGTAGGTAAGTAGTAAATAGTGTAGTGCCGTGCTTTTCAATTATAATTTATTCCTGGCTTTTTTTTTACTAATTACCCACGAAATGAGATTTGTAAATATGGCCATATTTGGGTAATTTTCAATTTTCGTCGATAGTGAATAGAAAATTTTCTGTTCCACAAATTTATTTAAAAAAATTGCATTTTTTGGAATGTTGCAGAAACACGATGTTCAATTGTTTTTCCGTTTTTTGCCATTTTAAGCAATTGATAAAATGCTACTAGTTTACTAATTTAGCCAACATCGTAGCTCTAATAATATCGGAGTTAACAATAGTGCCTTAATCGGACGCAACCTGTATAGTAGTGTTGGGAAAAACCGATGATTTTAATAATACAGTACTGGATACTCGAGCGATTTTAATAATCGAGTGAATCGTTTGAAATTCCAATTCACCAAGCGATGACGTCACCGACTGCTCGACCGGCAGCCTAGGCGTTTACATCCGATCAGGTAGGGTACTTAGCAGGCACGTAACTACGTATGGGCACAGGTTTAGCTAAAAAATTGTAGTAGCCACCAAAAAAATTCCAGAAATTTATTTATTTGTGAATAATGAATTTTTACCACGTGTCTCGATACAAAGAAAAAAACTTCAAAAAATCACCCAAATATGTATTTATTGCTCGGGTTTATTCTTGTGCTTTGTTAAAACAAAAAGTAAAACCAAGAGTTATTTTTCTTCACATCTTTCTCAAACTAGGAGCATAAAATAAGTAGATATTTAAAATGGCTTGTCGAATTCTTCCACTTTAAATTATCAGGTGCCCACCCTTTAAAAATTTAGGCTGGCGACTGGCAAAATAAGAAAATAGGTGATTATTTTTTCAAATTCATGTTTATAGTTCCTAAAAGTTCCTGTTTAAATTTAAGAATGTTTACTTTTGGTTACCAAAAAATTTGTCCATACCTATGTTTTGTTAACTATTTTGCTCGTTTTCTTATTTTCCATTAACATTTTCTATAATGTATGTTATTTTTACGAAGTCTTCTTGAGTTTAATAATAAAAAGTTTCTGTTTAGATTTAAAAATGTTTACTATAAGATTACCAACGAGTTTTCCTATATATTTTATTAACCATTTTATTCGTTTTGTTATTTTTCATTAACAATTTCTATTATTATGTTATTTTTGAGAAGTTTTCTCGAGTTTATAGTAAATCAAAATTTTAATATTATATCCTTTAATTTTTTAATATTTACAATCGGAGACCTAAACTATGCCGCTGGCTAGCCAGTTAAAACAAAACTTTACAAAATCCATGTCGCGATGACTCCGCTAAGGGATTCGGCATACTTTTTTATATGCACCTTCTCGTTTATGTGCCTTTAGGAAAGACGTATGTCGTGTTACCTGCTCAGCGTCAAACTCGAACGTCGCCAATCGGCATATTTCGGATCGTGCGTATAACGAAGGTCG
Organism: Barypeithes pellucidus; assembly: GCA_963991005.1. Taxonomy (NCBI): domain Eukaryota; kingdom Metazoa; phylum Arthropoda; class Insecta; order Coleoptera; family Curculionidae; genus Barypeithes; species Barypeithes pellucidus. The sequence continues at coordinate 94,868,150 of OZ022556.1, forward strand.
GGTATCAAGTGACAGGCGATATTTTTCGGTTTTTCGCCTGAATTTATAACTAGAGCGGTTTTTTTAATAATCGAGCGATGTCGGTTATTTCAATAATCGAGTAATCAAGCGGTTGTTTGCTCGAGCGATCATAATACTGCTATATAGGGCAACCATAAATATTATAACATAAATATAGGCTATAATCAGTATATGATATAACAAATAAAAGTCAAAGAGAATTACATATTCTATCAGAGAAATATACAGGGTGTGCTATTTAAGGAAAACGAGATTTTCTAGTTTAAAAAGTTAGTTAGTGAAATTACAAAATTTATTTTGAACGCCCTGTAAAAACTGAGGTATATTTGTTTTCATAGTTTATTTGCTTAGATCCACGTACTCTTCATACGAATGAATGAATGAATCTATAGTTTTCAAACATACTGTAGGTATTCTCGATTAAATCCAATCCTGACAACTCGCACATTTCTGAAAAATGAAAATATTGGGTAACTAACTCTTAAACTCTTTACTTAATATATTAAACTCTTAAACTCTTTACTTTATATATTAAAAAATTTTAGAATTTTATGCATAATCCAAAAATTGATTTAAATACAGGGTATTTTAATTACAAAAACCTAAGTTATATTTGCAACGTGTTTATGGGCCACCCTCTATACTCCAATACATTTTAGAATGTGCACCTTCCACAACTTTTGTATTTCGAATTTTTATATAATTCTTAACGTAAAGGAGAAAATTGCGTACGCATATTTTCTAATAAACTTTAAACGCTTATTTTAAAGTTCTAAATTAAATAATTGATGACATGCTGTTTTTGTAGGTTAATTTAAAAAATATATTTTCCCGCCCGCCCCAGCTGTTCAGCCTAGGTGCACACAGATCCTAAATCCGGCCCGGGATTTATACATAACTTAAATATGAGTAAACTTAAATATTTAATAAGAACGTATAATGTTTTCGTTGTGCAATCAATATTTATCGCCCCAAAAATAAATATTTAAATTTAGTTAGTGGATTGCTATACGGAACAATGTTGTAAATAGCGAAATCAAACAAATCGCATTCCGATACTAAAAAATGTTTTAACGATATTGAAGCGATTGCAAATGAAAAATTAGTCCACCTTATCGGAGAAAATTCCACTTAAATTGGAAATAACTTTAGTAAACATGAACGGTTTTTGCGAACAATAAGAAATTATGATACTTTTATAATTTACGTGAATATGGAGATGTTTATTCTCAAGTTTCGAATGCCTGTGCTCCAAACTGATATACCTACCTAGTATTTTTAAAGTATTGCTCTGATCTTTTATTACTGTGACGTGTTCTATCTGTTTATTGTAACAACGTAAAAGATTGAAAATTGAAATTTCTTATTCTATCAGTTTATTTTCAATAATATTAACCAAACTCCAAACTTGTTTTATTTCTGAACGTGATGTTATAAGCTTATATCGTCCTGGGTACGCTATCAATAAAGAGGGTCATCATAACTCTATTGGGATATTAAAGATTCTTTAATTCCCTCTAACTTTTACAGTTAAAAATGGAACAAAAAATGCTAAAATAATTATTATTTATTCATGTAATTTTATATAAGAAAGGTACAATTTTGAAATTTTCCCTGATAATTACTTCCGCCACTGGAAGTAATTTCTTCTTTTCTATGACTGATGCTTCTGGTCATTACAGTCGAGGTGTCTGCCTCTTCTGAGCTGCTTGCTCTGCAAAGTAGATAACAAAGTCCGATTTTTTAATTCGATACTATCCTCCAAATACCTCTCCAACCTCTGTGTCTCTTTAATTTAGTTGCTCCTGTATTGGCTGGATCAGTACCAGAAGTGCGACGAAGGCAGTGTAGGACGATGGGTTTAGAAATCCTAAATAAATTGCGAATTGCTGGGGATTTTCCCAAATATGCTTGTTCTAATTTGTTGAGATGTACACCATAACGGAATCCCAATCTTCTGTATCCGCTATCTCCATATTTAGAAGTTCCTGACTTCGGCATCCTCCAAAATAACCCATAATTAAAACAACCTATAACAAATAAAGGGAAATAAATACACACAGGAAGAAAACTAATAAGAAAAAAATTATATTCATTGGGAGCGTCGTTTAGAAATCTGATGGCATCTTTAGGAGATAAGACACCGGACTTTTTCGGTTTATAACCCTTACTCTTCCGTTTCAAGAAGGACTCTAGTTCATTGAACTTGGTGGTATATCTTTTCTCATATATATTCACCATCAATTTTAGCATCGATCATTTCGGACTGCAACTACTATCAAATCTACTGCAAAATATTAAAAATACCTTTCCATTTCTTGAAAGTATGCCAGAAAGACAGTTTCGTTGGCATAACATTTCGCCGTGTCAGCTGCTCAGATATATCGCTTCACTCTTCGATGGAAGTAATGATTCTCTCGCCTTTTCAGCATTTTTCAGAATATCCTCCATTATTCCGAAATACAATCATTGATTTAGGGTGAAATAAACACGTTTTTAATTGTGTGTTCAAAATTGACCTCGAAAATCATTTTCTGCTTCATCAACCAAGGGCGGCTATTGCTCTCCTTCACGTCTTTCTTTAATATCGGGTGGAGTATATCCAATATGTCGTATTAGTGCGTTCCGAGTATTGAGTTTTACTTTGTAAACTTCATTTTTGCACGAGCTCCATAAATAAAAGTCTAGTGATGTGAGGTCTGGAGATCTTGGAGGCTAACTAATAGGACCACGGCAAGCAATCCAAAGCCCTGAAAACCTTTCGTGTCCCACTGTTGCTTGACCTGATGAGCGAATTGTGCAGGAACTTCATAGTGCTGATAATGCAGTTGCATTCAGATGCTTACAGGAAGTTCCTCCGGTAGGCCTTGTAATTCATCTTGTAAAAAATTTAAGCAGTGCTTTCCGGTGAGGGGATTTTCCAAAATTAAATAACTATGGACCATACCACACACGTTTTCCGAAAATTTGTGCTGACAATTACTTTCTAGATGTTACGGTATGGCTTGAAAACAAATTAAATCGTTTATTTACAACCATGCATGTACATGTAACATTTCATCTATCTTTGAAAGGGGGAAAGTTGACGTTTTTTTACTTTTACTTTTCACCCGGGTGGAAAGTAAATTATTTTTTCCTCATTTTTTCAAAAATCGATTTTTTCGGCTTGTATCATTTGTTTCGCCTTTTTAAAAATGCTAATAGCTTTGTGTGTTTAGATATGTGTACTTTTCCCTAATTGATAGAGTGGTCCTCAGCATTGAATGTTGTGACGTGACCAAATCGTTGATATCATCTTTGTCTTGGCATTTTCACTTAAATAAGCTAGTAGCGCCGACTCAGAACCAGGATTTTGAACTTTGTTTCCCGTACACCATTCTTTGAAATAATTATATGCCTTTTCATATTTCGGGCGGCTTTTAGTTGGCAGAAGATCTTCTTCTACTATCTTTGCTGCTTCTCGAATTTCTGGTGGGGTAGCACCAAATCGAATTCCTCATCTGTTGTTAAATTAATATATTGTTTAGTGAAAACCACATTCAAAAAATGATATTTGGGATCTTGATGTGTATTATTACCGAAGTTATTTTACCACCTGCGGTTATTTGAAATTTCTGTCTAGTTTTTCAATGGAAAAGTCAAAATGACATTTATCCTTTCAGGAATGAAACACTTTCCACTTCGGTATGTAATATACTATTTCATGTATACAATAAGCTTCTGAAGTTTGGTCCGTTTTTCCGCACTTTTGATGGACTCTTTCAAAGTGCTTTAATCCCTTTTAGATGGCATGCAAGGCCACTATTTATTTAGAATCAGGTGGTTAGCAAATACATTTCCTTGCATATTTGTTATGTCCTATGGTTTTGATCCTGGTAGTCTCTCTCTGATGGGTTCGTATCTTTCTGACCGTACACAGTATGTCTCATTCAACCGGGATGTTTCTCAGCAGCGAAGGATTGGGCATGGTGTGCCCCAGGGTTCAGTCTTTAGCCCGATACTGTTTCTAATCTACATTAATGATCTGCCCAATTTTCAGCATGGTTCAAGACTGGTTCTTTTTGCTGATGATTCAACCAGCATGATAAGATATAGTCCGGGTGACAGTCTGGCGGATCTGGTTGGTGGAACCAGGGAAGGTATTGAGAGTTGGTTTTTGGCGAATCGGCTCAGTCTCAATGGATCTAAGACACAGAATCTAAATTTCTCTCTCCGTATGGGAGTTCCTGAGATGCGGTGTGACCAGCATGTGAAATTCCTTGGAGTTTTCCTTGATCCGGGGCTTACCTGGCGGGTACATGTGTCTCAGCTTTGTGGTAAGCTCTCTAAATCTATTTACCTGATTAGGTCATTGTCTCAGTGTGTATCTGTCTCGACATTGATGACTGCTTATTATGGCTATTTCGCCTCCCACATGTCCTATGCTGTCCTAAGCTGGGGACACTGTGCCCATGCGGGGAGGGTTTTTGGACTACAGCGTAGGTGTGTGCGTGGGATTGCAGGTTTGGGGTGGCGTGACTGTTGTCGCCAATCGTTTAGGGAGTTGCAAATACTAACTTTTCCCAGTCTGTACATTCTTAGTTGCTTAAATTACATCAAGGAAAACATGTCTCTTTTTTCCACCCATTCCGACCTGCATGGTTACCATACTCGTGGTCGAGAGGATGTGCTCCCTGATTTTCGCAGGCTTGCAAGGACAAGGAGGGGCACGGACTTTTACTGTGTTCACTTTTACAATGTACTTCCTACCCATATTAGAGGGCTGGAGGATGGGCTCTTTCACACCACGCTCAAAAAATATCTTATTCTTAACAACTTTTAGTATCTTGAGGATTATCTGAACAATAATTTTAATGACCCAGTGTAATTGTGTGATTTTCTTCCTTAAATGTTTCTGTTTGTATACTATTCTAGGTTTTTATTGTGTGTCTTTACAGCTTTTAACGTATTTACATATTTTTAACGAGTAATGTTGCCTTGGTGTAGTGTTATTGTAAATGAATGTTTATTTATGTAGACTTTTATATTGTTCAGTATCTTCTTTACATATGACTTGTAAAAACACATTATGTGTAATTTTATGAATAAATTCTATCTATCTATAATAAATGCCTAAAAATTTCCATTTACTTCATTTCTTTCTTTAAAAATAGTCCAGTTCTGGTAATGCCACTGTGTATTGCCACAGTTTATAGTCAAAAAATTCCATACATTAATGCATACTAATAAGCACAACAAACCACGGTTAGTCATGTCGTTTATTGCATAAAATAGGTACTTTCCAAAATGTATTTAAGTTTGGTAAATTACAATATTTAAAGACTTTATTATATTCGGTGTTCCTTGTGTCGTGGGAATTTAAAGTAATTTTATTAATAAGTAATAATAAGTAAATGAATCAAATAAGTAGATAAATGCGTAGCACTTTGTATTATAAACTTCACTTATTGAAATGATGTTTATTTTTAATTTGCAGAAGCCAAAATTGATAAAATATGGCATTGATTGTTTACGAAAGGTCTTTTCGTGAATTATTTATACAAAATGTTTCTGTTACTTCAAGTTGAATGGCGATACTTTTAGACCAGTGCCTAACTCACATATTACACTACATTCATACATGGAAAAATATCAGTGGCATACCATCTTTTTTGTAAAAAATATCAAAGGACATATTTGCAGGGACGCCACTGGTGGAAAAATTGAATAACTTTTGTAACTAAAATTTGTGGGTCTATATCCTATTAACACATACCAAAATTGAACATAATATCCAAAGTATTTTCGGAGATATTAAAAAGTGGCCAATTCTTGTATGCCGCGCCAAGCGCGCATTTGGGAAAATAAAAATTTTTCGCCAATCCCCCCTCGTAAAAATGAACAAATTGAATCCGGCCTAATTGCCCCATCAACCCCAGCCTCCGGCCCATCAAAATACTCGGTGTCACCCGTTGATTTGCGAAAAATTGATGCCTCAACTCCGCCCCTTCTCGAGATATAATTAATTAAATTTTATTGTTTTTGCAGTGAGTTGAGGCAGAACTCATTGAGATATCGGGATCAGGTTTGTTCGAGCTTACGCGCTCTGTCAAGCTCTTCAATTTTGCTCTTCACAGTTTTTTTGTAGCATCAAAACTGGCTGAGTTATTTTCCATTTCCCATTGTCGGTTAGATTTACGGGGCCTGCCGCCCACCCCCCGTATGCGGCGCCCCCTACAAACCATGTCAGAATGTCGAGGGGATTCTACTGTATCGATTGGAAAAAAAATTACTCGATTTCGTCAAGGGATTTTCGTAAACCGGAAAGACTCCACTACAAACATAATTAACAAAAAAAAATCCTATTTCTAAAAATGATAAATCTGTCCAATATGTGTAATCGGTCGATTACCAGTAAATAATATTAGAAGAAAAACAAGCTTATAGTACTGGTAAATAGCATAGGGCGCGATAAAAATAAAGTCTTGAAATACCTACGTTATTCGTTCCACGTCATATTATAAAATCACAGAAATACATCTGCGCATTTTAAATGAGAATATTTATACAAGTGGAAACACGACCAGCAATTCCACTGGTTTCGTCTATTAAAAATGTAATAATGTAATAATATATAGGGTGTTCCATTTAAAATAAGCTACATTTAATTCGATTCTTAAAAATTATTTCTAATGAATTTTTTTATACCACGTAAACTAATGTTTTGGCTACTCTGTACGTTATATTTCTGATTTTTTCATGTATTAGGAGGTTTTAAAGTAAGCAAAACTTTTTCTGAGGAATAGTTAGTAGTAAAATCGTAGATAAAAAAGGTTTCCACATGGTGTCAATATTTTCACACACGCTGTATGTTCAACTAAACTCAGGGCGCTAAGGGCCGATATATCAAAGTCACCTTAAGATGCAAAATGATATAAGTCATCCTTAACTCAAGTTTGACATTATATTAAACCTCTTTTTAACTCTCATCTAAAGGAATAGATCTTTAAGGGCTTAATCACTCATCAATGACCCTCAAATTAATTTAAAACATAGTTTTTTAGTTACCGTAACCTTAAGGCTACATTGTCCAAGGGCCGATATTTAAAGGTTATCTTAAGTTAGATCTTAGCTAAGATAGCCTTAACGTTACGGTAAATCTGAAAAAAATATGTTTTAAATTAATTTGAGGGTCAACTGACGCGTTAAGTGGAAGATTACCACGTCCGTAAAGATCTATACGTTTAGATGAGTTAAACAGAACTTTAATATACTGCCAAACTTGTATTAATGATGACTTATGTCATTGTGTACTTTAAGGTGACTTTAAATATTGGCCTTAATTTAACATTCAATTATCAGAGTGTAATCAACAGGCGATAAGGAAAGAAACCTTATTTTTGAAGTGGGCGCAAAGCAAGTATTCAAAAAAGAATTATTTCGGGATATATAATATATTATTATTTCGATTTTAATTGATTTCAGAGAGAGTTGACGCAGTATATTAAATTAGAAATTATCCAGTTGCGTGGAAAAATAATAATTGAGTTGTAAAACGATTTTATATAAGTTTTTATAGGAAATTTTAATTATCTATTATTAAAGATATTTTTATTTTTGGATTTTTTTTTTAAACCATGCTTATATTATTGGATTTTTTGAATTTCCCACCTTATTAGTCCAAAATTATATTTTGAAAGTTATTTTTAAGCAAAAAAAAAGAGATATCCGACGCAATTACTCTACACCGAAGACATTTTTAATGTTCGTTCTTTGTATATATTAAATGCCTGTCTCTATGTTCATTCATAAGACAACTAACTTAAGAAACTATATAAATCACTCGTATGCAACCAGAAGTAGAAATAACAAGCACCTACAAGTACCAACTAGAAATAAGAATATTAGTTATAGGTTTATAGATTATCTTGCTCCAAAATTCTACAATATTATTTCGACAGAGATAAGTCATCCACAAATATCAAAAAGTTTAGTAAAAAGTGCCGAAATTTTATTTTCACAAATTTATATAAATTCTCATTTTTTATTAACATAAATTAACAAAATAGATAGTAAGTTAAACTGTTAGGTTAATTGTTAGATAGAATTAGTTTTTAATTTAAGTTTAAATTTTTCTTTTTTGAATAGTATACAGGGTGTCCGGGAACATGTGGGAAATCTCCCGGATATGAAGAAAACACGTGAAAAGAATACTATAGGTTCATATAAACTTCTTTCGTATCGGCCTCCTCTTCGGAGATATGGGCTCCCAAAGAGCACCAATGGAATCAAGTTTTTTACACATAAGTATTGAACCACCTGGTATATTTCAATTATTTTTTAATATGATGTATACCAGGTAAGACCCGTCAAATTACTACCCAAGAAACTGTTGTGAATTACTCACAGCTGCAGGCACGGACTAGCTGTAACACTCATGGGCCCATTTTTTTTACGCCCTGTATGATGAGAACTTTGGACAATGTTTTTTACATGCCTTTAACTATTGGCTAAAAATTAAGTACTCTTCATTCATGTCGCTAATCCTAACCGTTTTCGGAAAAAACTTATTTTTAATTATTATATCATGTATTTAGCGTAATTTTCCACTGTAACCAACATAGTTTCAATAAAAAGTTGAACTTTAAATGCAAGTATCTTTTATCGAAATACGCTAGTCTTGTCTTATGAACCATGTATTTTATAATACTTGGACTATTTGAGTCTTTAAAGTCTGAAAAACTTTAAAAAATATAGTAGATTTTTTCCATTTGAATTAATATTTTCTTTTTGGGTTGGCAATACTTTTACAATTTAATAAAATGTTACAAGTATCACATATGCCATGATAGAAATAATTGGACACAACAAAGCTTCTTCCCATCCGTCATAATTAAAAATAAATATATTATTAAAGTTAATAAAAATGAGTCAGGAACTAAGTTGTACTCCCGTCAGAAATACGAGAAATTGCAGAAAATAATCTAGAAAAACTTTTAACAAGAATATGCAAAACTTTGAGTTATGGTGTGAGCAGAACAAATTTCAAAATATTGCACAAAATAATACTATTGAACAAAATATTGTGTCGACACAGAATCTGACAGGAATAATAATTAATGCCCAGGAAATATCTACAGTAACTATAAATATGTATATATAAAGTAATATATATATAATACTATATTGAATTAAAAATAAAATAGTACTTTATTGAATAAAACTCTAGAAATAGAGCATAAACTGAAAGATATTTCTATTATTTTTAGATTATGTTGTTTTATAGTTGTGACTAGGAATTAGTTGACGGACACCGTCAGCATATTATATATTTCCGAGTATAGATATTTCAGATAAATATCTAGTAAAAATGATCTATTTGCAAGGTTAAAGGTTAGTATTTTAAACTTTTCTATAAAATTTTTTTGTCGAATCCATAATGCCTAGAAAACTAATTTCAACGAAATCGAAGTAAGCCTAAAATTCGAACCCTACTTGCTGCCAACATAAAAAAAAATAAAATTTCAGTTTCATAAAGTGGCAGGTTATTCAATTTTTTTGCATTTCATAATGTAGCCATTGTGAAACCCAAATAGAAAAATTCATTTACAATATAGCACTTGTTGAACTCAGTTGACGTACTGAAATTTTCATAAATCATAAAAAGTAAATTATATCTTTTTTTTCTCACTAGTTGACTTTTTGATTGTAATAAATCTAATACGCACTGTTTAGGTTTTGTGCTATGCCATAATTATATGGCACTAAAATATATATTAATTAATTAACTAAAAGTTAATGGCATTGTGTTGCGATATAATTCAGTAACAATGGTTATATTATTGAACTAATTGCAAAACAAAAATAGGATCTGCTTAGTTTACCGTGATCTTGGAAAAACCGTGAAAAGTAATTTATTTACCAGTAACAGGAATCAGAATGTACCAGAGCATAACATTATATATATACAGGGTCGCTCACGGTGAGTGGCCTATTAAAAGACCTCGGGAACTAAAAAAGTATATTACGTACCGAAGTGGAAAGTGTTTCATTCCTGTCGAGAGAGTCGGTAGTAACTAAGTCTTGAGACAGTCTGAAATTTTTCACCGAGGTTTGTATACCATTTTATTTACAACCACATCTAACATCCACTTCTTATTATTTTGAATTAAAATTATTAATAAAAGATAATTATCATTTTAACTTTTCCATTGCAAAATTAGACAGACATTTCAAATAACCGCAGGTGGTAAAATAACGTAGGTAATAATACACATCTAGATGGCAAATATCAATTTTTGAATATGGTGTCCATGTCATTAAACAATATATTATTTTAACAACAGAAAAATGAGGAATTTGATTTTGCTGCTACTCCACCAGAAATTCGAGAAGCAGCAAAAATAGTAGAAGAAGATCTTCTGCCAACTAAAAGCCGCCCGAGATATGACAAGGCATATAACTATTTCAAAGAATGGTGTAAGGGAAACAAAGTTCAAAATCCTGGTTCTGAGTTGGCGCTACTAGCTTATTTCAGTGAAAATGTCAAGACAAAGAAGATATCATTGATTTGGTCACAATATTCAATGCTGACGACCACTCTAGCAATTAGGGAAATAGTAGACATATCTAAACACGCAAAGCAATTAGCATTTTCTAAAAAGTGTGTTCGTATATTATTTTGAGATATCGATTTTTAAAAAAAATAATTTACTTTCCACCCGGGTGGAAAGTAAAATTAAAAAAACTTCAACTTTCAAAGATAGATGAAATGTCATTATTACATGCATGGTTGTAAATAAAAACTATTTGTTTAAAATAATGTTAATCGCAATAACAGATGTCGATCTTCTTAACGAAGATATATTTTCGGTTATACCGGAGTAATTTTTAGTAAGAATTTCCTCTACCCATCTCCAATAATTCCTGATATAAAATTATTAAAGGATTATCAATGGTAACATTACCTTATTTTGTAACTAATTCAGTTAACGATTTAAAAATTTAAAAAAAAAAGGTTTGTTTCTTTTTGTTTCATAAAAATACTAGACGTATATTATAAGGGGTGTTTTAAAAATTATACCTTGCGAGGCGAACACAGTGCTGGTGCACTGAATTGATGGTCGTGTTAAGCCTCTAATATTGCAGGAATATATTTCGAAGTTGCTAATCTTGGGTGTGTTAGCAACTGCAGGTGCCATGCCATTTCTTATGTTGTTGGAGAAATCTAGAAAGTGTAGAAAATGGTGGTTATTTGATTAGATCCAGAGTATTTTGGACATGGAGCTTCCGTCATGCTATTTTCAGAGTCACACGGTGATATGTCAAACAAGTGTCAATCTTTATTGGTTTTTATAAGTTTTTGTACCTTCAAGTTGAATTTAATCCTAAAACAGTTCTTTCAGGGCTTCCTTTATGGTACTTTTGTGTTGTCGTAACTATTTATGAATATTTGTTACTAATAAAATCATATTTTCATATATCATGATGATATGTCGAAAATTTAAGGACTGGCAAAAGTCCGTTAAATGGATGTATTTATAATTTTTTCGCTCTCTTTCGGAAGGATTATAATACTAAAAAATAGAATTCCAGCTTTTCGCCGACATCATTTCAATTTTTTTTCGAAATTATAAATTGGAATACGTATATCGGAACGCTAGGCATGTTTATTATATGAAATCAGTCCTTGTTTTCATTGATTTGATTGATCGATTTTCCTTCCGTATAATTTTGGTTAATTCGTATGGTTTTTATGACGTGTAAGTGATGACACACGGGTAAACATACACTGTGATTACTTTAATCGACCCTATGAGCAAATATGTATCAGTCAGAGCTAAGTTTCCGTTAACCAAATCTTATAAGTGAAATTGGCTAGTTGGGAAGGATTAACGACACAAGTGGTGCAAATATTTCATTTTCCAAAGACTTAAATAATGAACAATACTGCGTAAAGCAATATTTCACTTGTTAAGTTAGGTTAGGTTAATCATATTGCAACGCTGCAGCGTTTACGGTGAATTTCCCGAAAAACCCCAAACTCCGCCACATTCTTCAAAACCTCGTTACATAAGCATCAACTCAACGTCATATTTGTCACAAGCTTCCTCCCTATTCGTACCTGCTTCAAGCACATTCAAACGGGCAGAGGAGATATAGACACACACACACAAACACACAATCAGCTCAATTTTCACTATTATATTAATATCTATATTATAATTTATTATTTAATTAAATTGTTTTATGATCAAACACAAGCACTATAGGAAAAATCGTTTAGGGCACTCTGGAAGTGGTGCGTGTACGCAAAAAGCGATTCACGTTGGTTTTGAATCGTTGGAGATTATACTCGTTGGGAAAAACGACCTCGGGAAGGTCGTTCTATAAGGATGAAGTCCTCCAGATGAAAGAATTCTTCAATAATGAAGTTCGAGGAGTACTAAGCTTAACCACATATGGATGGGCGGCAGTGGTTTGTCCTGTATTTCTGCTATTCGCCGCTCTTGGCGGAATTAAGAGGGCAAGGTCAGCCGAGCACTTACCATGAAAATATCTGTAAAAGAGAGTCAAATCCCCAAGTTGTCTTCGATGTTCTAGGCTGTCGAGGTTCTTCGTCAGCTCGTGGTCTCCAATCAGACGAATGGACCACCTCCTTTCGATGGAATCCAGTAGCCGAAGAGTATGTTTGGGTGCAGAGCTCCAGACATGAGAGCAGTACTCTAGTGATGGTCGAATCTGGGCTTTGTATAATGGCAAAAGTTGTTGAGGTGTGTATACAACTTTCTGGTTCGGAAGAGTACACCATGTTTCTGAGATGCTATCTTGGCGATTGCCACAACGTGGTTATGCCAAGACATATTTCCTCCCAGATTGACGCCCAGCAAATTAATAGATAACCTTCTTAGAGAAATCTGCTGCCTGGGTTTTTTAGCGTTAAATTCGACTTGGTTACTGTCACCCCAAGCCAAAATTTCTGCCAGGTCTTTGTTGAGGCGTGATACTTCATGCTATCGGCGAAGATGTGCGTCGGCAGCCGATGTTTGTGCATTCAAAGAGAAAGATGAGATAAGTGTGCTATCATCAGCAAAACTAAATATCGGGTTTTTCGTTTTCACTAGAAGGTGGGAGACAATATGGACCCTTGAGGAACACCGGCATTGATGGTGAAGGTGTCTGAGAGAAATCCGTCAATCGCCACTTGCAGAGAGCGGTCCTTAAGAAATCTAGACAACCATGCACAGAATCGACTGGGCATACCATAAGGCTTTAGAAATATCCAGTATTCATACCGGTATGAACAGAATGATGATATTAGGGGTAAGAATTTCTTTGAAAAAGGTATATCGGGTGATGCATCTTTAAGTTGAACATAGGAAATACCATGTAATTTTTGAGGTGGCTGAATATTGGTTTCCCTGTACATTTTATAGAAAAACTGTATCATAACTTCTTGAAGAGGTCGACATGATAAACCCATGTGCCAAGTTTGAATGCACTTTGGTGAGCCAATCCTAAAAGCTATTCAAATAAACGTGATTGCAAAATCACGAATCTTTCATAGTTCAGGTAATACAGCAAACACCAACAAATTAAATGTTGACATTGACAGAAAGAAAATTAGTATCAGTTACTATTAATTATTAGGTAGGTATGTTATGTTAAATTAAAGGCTGGTTTTGCCGTTACGTTTAATTGAATAGCTTAGGATTGACTCATCAAAATCTATTCAAACTCGGCACATGGATTTACCATGTCGGCCTCTTCCAGAAGTTATAATGCACTTTTTCTATAAAATGTACAGGGGAACGAATATCCAGCCACCTCAAAATTTACATGGGGTATCCTATGTTCAACTTAACGAAGTACTATGTACAGGAAAAAGAAAAACCTCACCGTTACTAGAAGGGGAAAAGTATCTAACAAATTGGAGTCTTACAAGCGACATCAAATAAAGAGGCGGGTAACATAACAGGACCAGGGAGAACCAAATAACAAAAAAGAATCTGAAAAGTCCAGTTGTAGAAAACGATAGAAAAGCAACAAATAAAAAGAAGATATTTTATGGTTACTGTTCGGGGTTTGCGATAATTTTCTGTTCTATTTCACTCTACGTGAGGAATAACAGGATTGACAAACGATATTTGTAGCATATTTTTGTGGTAGGTATGTAATGCATATCATTATTATTATAAAAAGGAATATAATGTAGCATTAAAACTTTGTAGCTACTAAAGGTAAATACTTTTCTGTTCTTCTAGACTTGGTATATCCCAATATTGGATCGTTTTTAGCTCTTGATGAAGTTTATGCATATATAAACGAAACATCGGCATTTGTTCGACCTCATCTGACAATTAATCCCTAAAAATTGAATATACAGGGTGGAACGGACCAAATTTCAGGAGTGTATTATACACGCGAAAGCAGTGTAAAAAAACCCATATGTTCTTATCGGATATTCATTTGTTTTCAAGTTATAGCGCAATATCCAATATTTTTTCTACGTTCCACTCTCATCAAAATTTTCACATAATTAGAGTATGCCATGCTCAGGATTCGAAACTATTTGACACCGATGTTGTCTTGACAGTGTATCAGTCTATTGTGGCAGTAATTAAACGTTTATTTTCAAGTTTGGGTGATTAAAGTGATACAAAATGCCAAATATTTATTCAAATTTAGAATATGTAAATATGGTGTTTATTTATGGTTTCTGTAATGGCAGTGCTACAGCTGCTGTTGAAGAATATCGTCAACGGTATCCACATCACAGACATCCGACTAGAAACGTGTTTATCAGAGTTTATCGCGGTGGTCCTATTAATTGGCCTCCAAGATCTCCAGACCTCACAGCACTAGACTATTGTTTATGGGGTTGGTTTAAAAATGAAGTGTACAAAGTAAAAGTGGACACTCGGGATGCACTAATTCGACGTATTAGAAATACTGCAGCCAATTTTAAAGAAGAAAGAAATGAAGCAATTAGAAGAACAACGGGGCCACCTTCGTAGATGAAGCAGAAAATGTTTAGAAGTCAATGGCGGTATTTTTGAACATTTATTAAAAGAACGCTATGATTAGGAAACCGTTAATATATGAACTTTTCTTTATTTGGTATTGCGCTATAACTTGAAAACAAATGAATATCCGATAAGAACATATGGGTTTTTTTACATTGTTTTCGCGTGTATAATACACTCCTGAAATTTGGTCCGTTCCTCCCGACTCACCCTGTATATAAGGACGTAATCGTCTTAAGAAGAAATATTTATCTTCCTTAGTACATAAAACTCCTAATTTGGACGAAGGTATCAGTGCCCAAGTTTTCGTCGACCTCTTTAACTCCCCATACACTCAAGTTCACGGTTGTCGTTAAAAGTTTTCCGTTGAGTAATCGCACAGACGCCGGCATTCGAGCAACTTACCGACCGCCGGCATTGTCAGACAAGAACCCCGCTGCTGTACGCATACACCAGTTCTCTTTTGTGTCTACTCTACTATTCAAAACCACTGCTCTCTCTTTCAATACGGTTCGAGACGCGACAGTTGTTCATAGAAAGTTCAGTGTCAGTGGTTTGGCTTTTTAAAACGGGCTATTTTTATCCGTTAAACTTCGCGCGATCAGTTTTTGAAAGTTACAGTTCATCATGCAGTTGGTTAAATTCTACGGTTCGTCTGCCTTTTTATTTGTGCTGATAGCCTCGATAGTATGTGATTCAGACAATATCACTACGCCGTCAAGTGTCTCCACTACGGGGGCTTCAGAGAAGAGTAACGGAACATCTCCGGCCAACATGATTAAGGCAGCACAGGGATCAGAGGCACTTGTCCAAAACGATGAACCTAAAGACCCTGGCAATAGTCCATCGCCTACCAGATTACCACTTAGTGATGCTGCTACTGTACCCCCCAAACCATCCATATATCACAATTCGGAACCAACTATGAGTTCTGATGGAACAATCACAAATGCCACAACCAATAAGACGAATGCAGCAAATATCGTGGCAAATTCAACTGGCGCGAATGCAGCTAATACCGACAAAAAGGACAGTAAAAAGAATGGGGTATCTAAAGGAGGGCCAGAGTTTTTGGTAACTAGTTTAATAGTCGTTCTAAGTGCTCTATATGTGTAAGGATTTTAGGGAAACTTTTTAAAAATTGTGATGAATCTTTGTTTTGCATACAGGGTGGTAGCGATTGCTATAATGTTTTGAAAATTTTATTTTTTATTTGATGTAAGCACTGTATCGAAAGTTAACTTTTAAGCACTAAAGAATTGAACTGTTATTATATTTGCAGTACTGCATTAAATTATTATCTATAGTCATTTTACCTAATGATAAGAAGATCTGTGCTATAAGTAATTAAAATAATACCTAGTAATGGATATATGTATAGCTGCCGGCTATACAAGGACTACAAAAACTATGATTTATAAAATATAAGAAGTTTTCTAACTTTAGTTTTCATATTGCACCTGTTAGGTCTATGGAGGATTTAATTTCCTAAATCATGTTGATTTAAAAAAAAGGGTAAAAAGGAAACAAAAAATCGATAGATTTATGGTGAATTTAGACGCTTATATTATACATATACAGGGTGTACCTTGATGATGTGTTAATATGTCAGAGTATGATTCTTTAGGTCATTTTGTGAAGAAAAGTTGAAACGATGAAATGTATATATGTCCACAATGGCCTGAAGTTGGTGTTAAAAATTAATGTTTTAATCATTATTTTTTAATGCATATCTCCGAAAGTACTATAATCTTTTCAACACCCGGTATTTGTAGAACGAAAAACATTGGGAAGAACTCATATGACTTAATCGCTCTAGTTGGATGTTTAGTATCTCCAGTTGCTTTATGGGCCATAACTTATTGGACACCCTATATAAAATCACATATTTTAGTTACGAAAATTCTATCGACACTAATGACGTGCCTCTGATATTTCTTACAAAAAAAGTGGTACGCCCCTGACATTTTTCCATGTGGATATTTTTTCCGATTAGCGTCAATTCTACAGGGTGTCCCAGAATATGTGGACAATCTCCCGGGTTCAGATAGAACACTTTAAAATAACAGGAGAAGTACCTATACATTTTTCTTCCTACGGCCTCGCCTACAAAGATACGGGCCCATAACGGACGTCCATGGAAATCGTTGTTTTTGAAATAATTTTTTAAGTACTAGGTGTACTATTTTATTTTTTAGTATAATGGTTAGCAGATGAGTCTCCTTAAAATTCGCTCTTTTAAACACATTTGGCTTATTTAGTTTGTCAGGGACGGACAAGACGTAACACAAAAATGCTTTTTTTTGTACACCTTGTATGATGAAGAAACGACAATAATATTTTTGGATACTTTAAACCTTAAGCTGAAAAAAATGTACTCAATGTGATCAATGCCGATAAAATGAACTGTTTTCGAAAAAAAATATATTTTTGTTCAATATGATTTATATTCGGTATACCTACGTAAATTCCATTACTAAGTTAGTAACTAATACACTACCATAAACTGACACTGGCATAAATATTCTTATTTAAATCGGTACATGTGAAAAAAACCATAACAACAATGAGGGAATTTTATAAACATAAAATAACAACTAATGCAAAAAAACATATTGAACAAAAATATTTTTTTTCGAAAACAGTTCACTTTATCGACATTGATCAAGAGTACCTTTTTTCAGCTTAAGGTTCAGAGTATCCAAAAATATTATTGTCGTTCCTTCATCATACAAGGTGTACAAAAAAAACCTTTTGTTGTGTTACGTCTAGTCCGTTTCTGGCAAACTAAATAAGCCAAATGTGTTTAAAAGGGCGACTTTTAAGGATACTCATTTACTAACCATTATACTAAAATATTATTAAATTACACCTAGTACTTCAAAAATTATTTAAAAAACAACGATTTCCAGGGACGTCCGTTATGGCCCCGTATCTCCGTAGGGGAGGCCGTAGGAAGAAAAATTTATAAGAACTTCTCCTGTTATTTTTAAGTGTTCTATCTCAACCAGGGAGATTGCCCACTTATTCTGGGACACCCTGTATATAGAAATGGTCTCTCGCATTTTTCTCGTCAAATTTATTTTGAATTTAATTATTGTTTTAATCAATAACGATGTTTCTGACGAGGAAACCGCATACAATCAGAAAATATATGGAAAAATGTCAGTGGCGCACCGTTTTTTTTTGTAAAATATGTCAGAAGTCACGCAAAATATGAGGTTTTATATCCATTAACACATTACCAGGTACCCAAATTGAAAATAATATCTAAAGGAGATTAAAAAATAACGATTAAAAAAAACCGTGTAGCAAAAAATTTAATATAATATGTTCATAATAATAACTTTTTTCATAAAATTACCTAAGGAATCAATCACACCCTCAAATATTAGTACGTCATTAAGGAACACCCTGTAGATTATTTCAAAACACAAGAAAATTTTTAAGGGTTTACTAGTCGAAAACTGATGTTGGGTTTCATAAGATCTTAAACATTAACTATAATCAGTGGCGGAACTAGGATTATATTTAGGGGGGAGGAGGCTAAGAAAAAGCCGCAGTAGCATATATCGATAAAATCGAAAGTAAATGGACCGCGAACGTCCGAATTTTTCCGCCTACGATAAACGTTAATGAATTATTATAAATGTATAAAATATATCTACTTAACCCCAGTTTGACGTTTCTAGGCAACGAGCCTTCATTTTGCAAAAAGTATAAAAGCGGTATTAGAGTCGGGAATTTTTGTGGCGCCAGCAATGGCAATTATAATTGCAAGGATTCGTGCGCAGTACACCGTTCTCCGTATTACAGTCAGAAATTCTACTCTTCTGACAATTAAAATGACGCGGAATCATGCGCAGTACACCGTTCCCGATCAGCTGTCTCTCATTACCAGAAATGGGGCACGCGCCATTTTAATTACCATTGCCGGCGCAATTGGGTAGACATGGATTATTCTGTTATTTTTAACTGTTTATTATTTGGTCGAAGCAGGTATGAACAGCTAATGGCCATTTAAACCCACTGGTACTTAAATTAGCAGTTCACATTCTTTATTAAGCTTACGGACTGCTAATTCGTAGCAAATTTTTTGACCTCCTATTTGTAAATAGCAGTAGCTGCTTTAACTGGTAATCAAAACGAACAGGTTTGCCCATCTCTAATTCTGGGGGTATTTTAGGGATTTCGACAGTACCAACTGCTGTTCTGACCGTTGACAATGCTCCAGCTGATCGAGAACGGTTTACTGCGCATGAATACGTGCCATTATAATTGCCGGCGCAAGAGAAAAAATAATCGTCAATCTCCTGTGACGAATTTATATTAGCGAGTGCTAAGCCATTCAATCTTACCTCACCCATTTTAAATGTTAGTCGTGGGGGGGGGGGGGGGGGTCTATAGACCCTTTAGGTCACCGTAGATCCGCCACTGACTATAATTAAGGACATAACAACTGAACCGAAGGTGTCTGGTTAGTAAATCAAAAATTACAGAAATCGGACCACTTTTATTGTGAGAAAATCATTTCAGCCATTGTTATTTATGTCAAAGTCAAAGTTGCCGGGTTAATTAATTCTTGACGATTGAATCTCTTTCTGCAATATGCAGCCGAATAATATTCGTGATATTTGATGTTAAAATTTTCAAAAAAATTACCCTTTTTTATATTTTTTTAGTTGTTAAAATTTTATTACGTCTCCTGATATTAAATCTAGTTTATACTTTCATTGTGGGCGGTCAAAAATTGCCTAGTCTGACCAAATAAGATAGAATCTGAAAAAACTTATTACCATACTGTTCATAGACAGTTAAGTTCGGCGACAACAATAGGGCAATGACATAAGCAGAAACCAACAAAGCAACTAACAAGAACAATATTTCATTCGTTTTAATAGTTATTTGTGTCACTCGTGCGAACAGCGCGGTGAGACTTAAAAAATATCCTCTATTTATTTTTTGACTTATATTCGGGGCCTTTCGATACTGAAATAACTGCATAAAGTACGTAATATTTATCTATCAAGTATATTCTTAGTTATATCTGCACCCACTTTTTGATCGTCTTACTTATAAGTCATGTGATTTTAAAAAAATTAGAAATGAGTATGTTGCTAGTTAGATATAAGCATCAATTAAGTTCCACGGACCTGTATTTATCGAATGCGCAGTAAAAAGTTAAATTTTATGAGCCGTGCACACGGTCACGAGTCATATTTTTAGAGGTTGGTTGTCCGTTGCGCATAATGTTCTCGCTGTCATATGCTGTTCCTTAGGCAACTCCGCCTCCTCCATCGTACAGGACCGAAATCATGCCTAGTAATTTCATAAATTGCCGGCAAATAGTGTAACTCTACGTTTGATACACCGTTTCCCTAAGAGTATCAGGCATACCCAGTAATGACGAAATTATTTCAGTCAAACGCTGTACTTAACTAAATCATTTAAGTTACCCTGTTTGTCGGTTTTAGTCAATCATTGTAATTAGGACAGTGTTGCCAGTAGTGCATGAAAATAAGGTATTTTACATTAAAAATTTCCTTAAAATTGAAAAGAATTTTCTTACCTCCGTCAATTCCGTAATATTCGAAGGTTTTTTCTTACTTTGATTGGAGTAATAGTCATCTAACTTCTTATAAAACAATTCTGAATGCTTCAACATTTGATTTTTTAAAAAATCACTAAACAGATGTTTACAAAAATTACAACGTTTGACTAAAACCGGCAAACAGGGTAACTGAAATGATTTAGTTAAGTACAGCGTTTGACTGAAATAATTTCGTCATTACAGGGAATGCCTGATACTCTTAGGCAAACGGTGTACCAAACAGAGTTTCACTATTTGCAGGCAATACGTTAAATGACTAGGCATTTGTGGGAATGACGGATTTCACTAATTGATGCCGACATATACATATACACCAAACCATTACATATTACGCGAAAGTATGAAGAATTAGAACGAAAATCATCTGAACCTATATTGGTTATGTCGATAAAAAACAAAATATATGATTTTGGCTTTATTCTATTCTAAAACCTTTTAGGTAAATATTTTTCCAGTTAGGTGCACATTACTGCCAAGAGTTTATACAGCTACAAAACCCTTAAGAAATACTGTTTAATAGTAAGATAAATTTTAAGTACGGTCCTGTTCGCCGGTTAAGGTCAAGCGTTTCTCAGTCGGCATTGCGCGTGACATCCGACAAGCGGCTTTGTTAACATGCCCGAGGCCATAAATTTGCCACTTTTGCTTTTAGAGTTTGGCTATCCATAGATACAGGTCGGTGTTAAGCCCCCCTATAACTTTTAATAAAATGTATAACAGACAATGTTACGAATTTGACTTCGTTAATTGGAAGTTAAGCGAGGGCAAATGTTTATTTCCATCGATAAAAGTAAATCTCTGTCGTTTTTATAAGCTTGATCAACAAACACAGATTTCATATCATAGTATAGCTAGAACTTTTTTAATATAGTCTAATAAAAATATGGTGAAAAAATCGTTTTCTTCAAATTTCTTTGTTTAATCGATTTAGTCTAATACTTTCAACTTCGTATTGTCTGAGCCTGACTCAGGAAATAAATGGACTCATTACGGTCGGGGTAAACAAGTTTACATACCTTTTAATAAAAGTTACAGATGGGCAAGGGACTTCAGGTTCACACTATATGACCAAAAATATTTATATGAAGAATTGGGAAAACCTGAAGTTTCATTGAGCGAGATCATATATTTATCATTTACATCCACAACAAGAACTACAGGAATAATAATATGATTTTGCTTTCTCTTTATTCATATGATTTCTTATGTACATTATAGATATAGGTAAGTGTTAGTTTCTAAGCTTATTTTTTGGATATACAGGGTGTTCCTTAATGACGTGCTAATATTTCAGGGTGTGATTCCTTAGGTCATTTTATAAAGAAAAGTTCATATGAACATATGTCCGCAACGGCTTCAATTTTTTGCTACAGGGTGTTCAATTTTTATTTTTTAAATGGTTATTTTTTATTATCTCCGAAAGTACTTTAGATATTATTTTCAATTTTGGTATGTGTTAATAGGATATAGAACCACAAATTTTAGTTGGAAAAGTTATTCAATTGTTCCACCAGTGGCGTCCCTGCAAACATGTCCTTTGATATTTTTTACAAGAAAGATGGTACGCTACTGATATTTTTCCATGTGGATATTTTTTCTGATTAGCCTCGTCAATTCTACATGAAAACGATCTCTCGAGTTCATCTCGTCAGACGCACCGTTCTTGATTAAAACCACTAAATTCATATTAAAACTCATTATTATTAACATTGATAAAATAATTAATGATAAATTTTGTTTTAAAAAAATTGTTGGAGTAGGCAATTCGATGCGAAGACGGGCGGAAGCATGTCTTTTAAGTGAAGGTAGCCATTTCCAACAATTTTTATAAAACAAAATTTATCATTAATTATTTTATCAATGTTAATAATAATGGGTTTCAATATGAATTTAGTGGTTTTAATCAAGAACGGTGCATCTGACGAGAAAAACTCAAGAGATCGTTTTCATGTAGAATTGACCAGGCTAATCAGAAATCCACATGGAAAAATGTCAGTGGCGTACCATCTTTTTTGTAAAAAATATCGAAGGACATGGTTGCAGGAACGCCACTGGTAGAACAATTGAATAACTTTTCTGACTAAAATTTGTGGTTCTATATCCTATTAACACATACCAAAATTGAAAATAATATCTAATGTACTTTCGGAGATTAAAAAATACTTTTAAAAAAAAATTAAAAATTCAACAACCTGTAGCAAAAAATTTAAGCCGTTGCGGACAAATGTTCATATGAACTTTTCTTCATAAAATGACCTAAGGAATCACACCCTGAAATATTAGCACGTTATTAAGGAACATCCTGTATAGGGTGTCCAGTAAGTACCTCATAATCTCTCGGGGGCATATAGAGGAGGTGAAAATAAACCTAATTTGCCATAGAAAAAAAATCCCTAAGTGTCCCCTAACGGGGATATAGAACCCCAAAGGGGTATCCAGCGATTTACTTTTTTGCCTCTAACTTTTGATAGGTTTATTTTGCCCTGCATATATGCCCATGAGAGATTAGGAGGTACTTAGCGAACACCCTATATAGCTAAGGAGTTGAGGAGGCCGCGAGCAAAAAATGCATATATCGAATCTCATGAAATGGCAGGAAATAATAAAGTAACAGTTGTGATAGTAGTTCCTGACCTCAAATGGTCCTGCTTGGGAGTGTTACACTAACACGATTATCTAATTAGTTATTCTAATGTTTTGTAGATTTCATGAGACGGCATATCTCGTTTTCGTCGCGAGCTTCTCATAATCATTAATTCGGCATAACAGCTTCGTAAAAATAAAAATATAAAATCTGGTTGATATAAATAGGAACCAAATTAAAAAAAACAAACTTGTGACTGTCTAGACACGACGTCTGTGTATTTGGATTAAATGTTTTTTATTCTTATGGGATTCTAGATTTTTCGTTAAAAAAAAAACATCACAATCGAATGAGAAACCGTGGTTGATTTTGTTGCTAAATTTTGGATCAATCTCATATTTCATTGGCTTTGCGTTGTCTCTATCTTGTTAAAGATGCATATGTTTTGGTAAATTAAGTATAAATTGAACCCGCTAACTTATAGAACCCTTATGTTAATTAACAAAAGATAGAGAATGGAAGTCCCATAAAATCAATGTCTAGAAACGTTAAAATAGAAATTGTAAAATTTTCCTAGAAATTATATAAAATAATATATTTGCATTTCTTTTTAACAACATATTGTTAGTATATCGTTTATTTCGTTCACACTTTTTCATTTGTAGTGGTAGGTACACAATGTATCATTATCATTTCCATTGTTTTTTTGAACAGGCATATAAATTTATTGATTAAGTATCTATTTGTTTAAATAAACTGCATAAATGTTGCAAATATTGAACAAAAAGTCACTGCGTAATACATACAAAAGTGAATTATACGTGGATAAATCGACTAGACCAGTGGTTCCCAACCTTTTTCAGATCGTGGCGAATTTAGAGGTAAAGTTTGGAACCATATGGGGACAAAATCTATTGATGGATTTAGGTAAAATTTGACGTCATCATAAGTTTTTGCTTCAATGGAGATCAAAAATGACGTAATTAAATGGGACCATGGGGCTTTTGTTAACTGTCAAATTTGACATTTTCCTATAAAATGTCGAGAAATGACATTTATTCATAGAATTGAATGGTCATTTTATGCCCAGATACCAAAATTTGAATCATTTATGATAATTTTTGTTTTCTTTCTATTTTTGGTCAATAGCTAGTTTCATTGAAAATGGCAGTAGACCCTACCATCGTAAATCTATTTATTTATAAAATACTCAGCACCTAAATTCATTCTTTATACCAAAAATTCTACCAAAATGTTAATTTTCCTCCAAAAATGAAACAGTTTAAAAATGTTGCCATCTGTGGAGCAAACTCATAACATAAGGATTTAACAAACAAGGAGGAGTCTTGTTTTTCTAATACTAAATACGTTGCAGAAAAAGTGTTGTTTCTAATTAAGTATTTATTTTATCTCATCTTACCTTAAAGACATAATTGAAACAATAAGGACGTCTAAAATATTAATAAATTAATAGGTAGGCTGTGACAAATAAAATGCGCCTTAAACGTCACAACATTATTACGATATTGTAACGACTTCCGTTTTCAAAGGAAATGAATATTGGCCAAAAATAGATTGAAAACAAAAATTATCATAAGTGATTCAAAATTGGTATGTGGGCATAGAATTACCATACAAACAACTTTTCCAAATAACATTTTTTAAAATTCAATCAATAAATGCAATTTTCGACATTTTGTGGATTAAACGTCGAATTTGACAGTTAACAAAAGCCGCATGGTCCTAATTAATTATGCCACTTTTGGTCTTTATTGTAACAAAAACTTATGGTAATTTAAGTTTTACATAAATCGAAATAGTATATTACGTACCGAGGTGGAAAGTGTTTCATTCCTGTTGAGATAGTCGGTAGTAACTAAATCTCGAGACAGTAATGAAACTTTTCACCGAGGTTTACTATTTTATTTACAACATCTAACATCCACTTCTTATTATTTTGAATGAAAATTATTAATAAAAGATAAATGTCATTTTGACTTTTCCATTGAAATATTAGGCAGAAATTTCAAATAACCGCAGGTGGTAAAATAACGTAGGTAATAAAACACATCAAGATGGCAAATATCATTTTTTGAATATGGTTTCCATGTCAATAAACAATATATTATTTTAAAAACAGAAAAATGCTCAAATCAGATGAGGAATTTGATTTTGCTGCTACTCGACCAGAAAATCGAGAAGCAGCAAAAATAGTAGAAGAAGATCTTCTGCCAACTAAAAGCCGCCCGAGATATGACATATAACTGTTTCAAAGAATGGTGTACCGGAAACAAAGTTCAAAATCCTGGTTCTGAGTCGGCGCTACCAGCTTATTTCAGTGAAAATGTCAAGACAAAGAAGATATCAACGATTTGGTCACAATATTCAATGCTGAGGACCACTCTATCAATTAGGGAAAAAGTAGACATATCTAAACACGCAAAGCTATTAGCATTTTTAAAAAAGTGTGTTCGTATATTATTTTGAGATATCGGTTTTTAAAAAAATTACAAAAAAATTATTCACTTTCCTCCCGGGTGGAAAGTAAAAAAACGTTAACTTTCCACCTTTCAAAGATAGATGAATTGTCATTAATACATGCATGGTTGTAAATAAAATACATTTTTCCCCATATAGTTCCAACTTTAATGGTGATCCTGTATAGGTAGCCATAATAACCATGGTAAACAATATTGGGTCCTATAAATTTTAACATATCATATTAGATACAAGGTAATATTAATTTATGTCGTCATTAGACTGTAGGCTATTAAATTTAGTTTAAATTCTAATGTACTTATAACTTATAAATAACCTCTCTATCGTCTATTTAATTCTTAAATGAATAAGTATACCGGGTGGCTTATAAATTCCAAACGTCATTATTTTGTTTTAAATCGATATTTCTTGCAATCAGATTTTTGTAGTTGCCGGTATGCTCTCAGTTAGTTATTTGGTTTATCATTGGAATATAAAACGAACAGGAAGGAGCATATGTTAAAATAAGTGAGACCGGAATGGAGGTTCAATATGGCCGACTATTACTTCTGTCTGGTCAGTGACGTAGCGCATATATATTGTATGTAACATAAAATTAATGCAAAATAATAATTTCATCCTCAGGTATGCCTATGTGATACGTTTATTGGATAACCTTTGCATGTCATTCAAAGGAAATGAGTTTTTATTTCTGAATATTCAATAAAATTGGCATTAAAAACACTTATCTGTGAAATGTTACACCAGAATTTTGATGTTTTGGTGTCAGGGAACAACCATAGATACACAACTAACAATCTTATTCGTTATTGTCCCAGTAATATTATAATGAAAATGTTTAACAATTTATTTAGATATTATCACTAAGACAACCAAAAAATTCCTTTATTACATTAATTACAACGATAATTAACACTTGAAACTGCTCAAAACTATCAAAAATCCACTTTGTTTCCAACATCTACGATCAAGAGGCAAAACATGAGTCATCCGTGGAGGGTCAAGATGGCCGATTCTGTCTGTCGCTAAATGCACGGCTTTCTCAATGCTTGTTCCTGTTCGTTTTATATTCAAAGGCTTCATCAAAGCAAAACAGTAGGTACCTACCTACTCTATACAGAATGTTCAAAATGAAGTCGACACTATTGCCAACTTTCCTGTTAGAAAAGCTACGAATTCGATGAAATGAGCAAAGTAGTGTAGTTTTTTCGTTGACGCTGATGTCAACAAAACAATTGAACGTCAGAATCACATGATAGTCAGAAAAATGAATTTTTTGAAATGGAATACCCTATATTATAACAGTTTGATAGATAGTGAAATTCTAAACAAAATTTATTCAATACTAAATATCGCTAAAATTAATAATAACGAAAATACTTTGATTTAAGGGTCTATTAACGCCGCCATTTTCATACGATTATATGTCAATCCAATTTGGTTAAAAAACATTACATAGATGTCGCCCTATGGTTGCAAATTATATTATTTATCTTTTGGCGTAAAACATTCTTTTCGTGTGTAAAATTTGGAGTTGGCCAGACCAGACCCATTTCCTACAGCAGACATACTATTATTATGAACTCATTTCAACTGTTCAAACACATCTCCTTCTACTTTTATACATTTCTGAGCACATTTCAGAACTTGGCTTGTAGCGTCCAGAACGGTTCGCCCATCGATGCATTTCATAATATTAATAATAGATTCTTGTAGTTTATTAACGTTATTATTGTACTGTTTTTCATAAATCTTATTTTTTTATAATCCGCAAAAATAAAAATCGAGAGAAGTAATGTCTGGTGAACGCGGAGGCCTTAAAATCCGCGGTTTCTGTCAGTCAGTACGGTTCACAGCCGCCTGCGATAGGAAATGGATAATTACATTAAATTAAAATATTTCCGTTGGTATTAATTTTGGCGTAGTGAAGAATACATTTTGTTTAGAATTTCACTCTCTATCAAACGGTTATAGCAGATATAGGGCATTTCATTTAAAAAAAAAACATTTTTTTTAAAATAATTTGTAATAACAAATTTGCGGCATTTTGAACGCTCTGTATAGGGTGTCAATTTGAAAACTTCCCACCCTTAATGGCTTGCTTCCAGTAAATAATATTAAAAATCGGGGAAAGTGAAAGGGGACGCGTACAAAAAATATTTGCAATCCTCGTGGTTTGTTCCACCATAAACATATAATATAAAAGGGGAGACAAAACATTCTGTTCATAAAACACCATTTATTTACAATCATGCGCAATTCTACAGTTTCAAATAAGTTAGAAGAAGATGGCCTTAAAAAATGGCAACGCTGTAATAAGGTACACGTTTAAATAATTTCGATCTAGCATTAGTCATAACTAATTGTGGGTACTTTTAACAGAAACTCAGATAATATAAAGAAATAATCCATATTTTCGCAATATTTACTTAAAATATAGAATTAACTACACCACTGTTTTACCTAAAGAAAACATAACCTCATTATTCTCACTTACCGATGAAATATTAATCCGGGGTTAGAATACTTGAATTTCTTACACACCACGCAGTGACGAACCATTGTAGATGGCTAATAAATAGCTCTAAATAGTTTCAGGTCGAAAAAACACTAAAAATTAATCCAAAAACACAATAGATCACAAACAATAACAAAAACAGCAGCGCTAAACCGGTAACAACACCGCCGGCGATAATGAATGAAATTAGTAAACTTCAGAGTCATTTTTACACTAGCATGTAAAAATGAGCATACAGCGTTGCCACTGTGATTTCCTTACAACATTACAATTTGATGTTCTTGAGATATATATAAAGAACTTTAGTACATAAACTCTCAGTACGCACTTGGCATTATTGATTACTGTTTAAATCTTTGTATGATTCTGACCGCATAAAAACAATTCTGTCTATGTATTAATTAAATGTTTTTGGTTTAATCCCTGCGAGGAGTAGTGGATGTTACCCTTAAAATCTGAAATGGGAAGGGGCACATGATTTTAATAGTTCTTTCGATCTCTTTCAAATAATACACCATTATTTATTATGTTCTGACAAGTGGTTTCCAAAATTATAGAACTTACATTCACTGAAATTTATGGTTTTTAGGTTATTATTTAAAAAAACCATTATTGTGTCGATTCTTCTTTTAGTACAATGATTAGGGGATAGGGGTCCGCAGGTAGTCACTCCGGGTGACACCCTATCGAATTATTTAACAAAGTCACCACCTAAAAATTTACAAGGATAAGTCCACCACGAAGGTTTAGAATATTCTATAAAAACGTCCACCTCACAATAAAATTGACGTGTCTTTCCGATTATTAATATTTTTTACTCGAAGCGATATTTTAACAGTGGGACGTTTTCAAATTACTAACGCCTAAAACCGAATAAACATATATTATTTTCTTGGGCATATCAAAATAAATGAACAGTAATTATTGAAGGTAAAATGAACAAAAACAGGTCGACAAACCCAGCCACCTTTTTACTAATAAACGCGCGCTTTTTGTCGTGATCTCTGCATCTACTTCGTGTCGCCAGTCAGAGCCTACGTTTAATTGTGAGTTCTTTGTATGTCAAAGGGAATAAACGGCGCGACGTGGCAAGTAAACGCCAGTTACAAATATTGGCCAAACACACCAGTGATTTGAGCCCGGGTTTATAGAAATTATGAGAATAATTGTAATAGTATATTACATACTTAGAGTGGTAGGAAGCCTATTAAGCCGCAAACACACTATTATCACGTCACGTGAGATCACATGCTATCACGCAATGTCATAGCACACCCGAAATATCTGCAAGACGGTTCATGCGTGCTTATAAATAGGTTTAGAATTACACTATAGTCACCTCATGCAGCTCACGGCAAGTCATACTTGACAGCACAATTTTGTTTCTGCAAATTTACATATTCGGCACGCGTGTCAGAGTTTGACGCTAGAATGCTACAAGATTCACTTGCCATCTTCACAAACACAAAATATGCAATACAAATGATCTGCAGTGTACGTAGTCTGTATCTAAGCCGTAACAGCATGTGCTATTTTGCCGATATGACAACACGTGAATTCACGTGACGTGATAATAGTGTTTGCGGCTTTACACACGAATTCGAAACTTAAGGCGCATTTACACGGATCCAGTCGCTGGCGCCAGTCTCACTGTCGCGCCAACACTGGCATACTAGTGGCATTGTATAAACACTTTTTCGTGCCAGTCCAGCGCTGGCCGCCAGCCGGTACACAATGGGTGGTAAGCCTATTACACACTCTTTCGAAGTACGGTACGAGCGAAGCGCAATCGTGTGCAATAGGCTTCTTACCACTCTTGGTATGTAATATATTATTAAGGGTCCATCGTTTTTTCATAGGGTTTGGAATTAGCCACAATGATTGATGGTGACCAAATATAAATCTTTAATCTTATACGTCGTGACGTCAAAAAACTGATGTAGATGTTTTCAGGATGGTAAACTTTAAAACTCATTTAGTCTAATATTTTTGATAAATTTGTGGTTTCCTGGACCTTATTATAATAAACACAAACACATTATTATTATTATATATATATATATTAAAATTACCATTAATTAAAATATAGGCAACCGACTCCAGAGGTTAGATGTATCAAACAAAATAACTAAACACCAAAATAAAAAAGCGACACAAATTGCCATAATGCTTAACCCCCTGACGGTAAAAGTATTCCATGTAACTCACAGTCTAAACGCACCAGAAGCGTACTTACGGAGGCATATAGGGTATATATCCCCCTATGGACTCGGTTTTTTTTAATAAATATTGCATCAACTGAAGAAACCGTTGATGACCTGACCCTGGCCACTGAAACGGCTATTTTGCTTCGACACCGCTACATGCATGTTAATATTTGATTTTGCCAAATACAAAATATTAATAATAGAGGGATCCCTTGTCAATATGCTGTAATTTTCGATAATGTTTTTAGAATTGAAGGAAAAACATCACCGAACTAACTATAGCATATTCCTTTATATTATATTTATTTCCATGTGTGTAAATAATTTCAGCCTCAATATAAACGTAGAATGTAGTTAGCTTAAGTGTACCTTACTTTATATGATTTGTAACATAATGCCAAAAATTTACGAAATAAAATATGGTGTAACGACATTTTTGTTTTATTGTAGAGATAAGTATAGGGTGTCGACACTTGTTAGTGCTATCAAAAAAGTAATGTAGGTATGCTCTTTTTGGGTCAATCTTAAAATGCTAAAATCAAAATTTAAAAATTTTCGCTCGCTTAAGAGATACGGAGGAAAATCAAAAAATTGACAATTTCCAAATTACCCTACATTTTCTTAGTTAAAATAGATACAGAAAAATGTTTTATACAGAAGTTTCTTTATATTGATTGTTGAATAATCTGCCGTTTTCATAATAAGTATACGGGGTCAGGTAAAAATTTATCGGACCTAAACGTATTTTTTTAAATGGACCACCCTGTATATTTTAATCTAAAAATATAGCATTTTAAATTCTCCTTTCAAATATATAACACACCATGAATGATATTGGTTTCCTAGGTGATTTATTAAACTTTATTGCTTTGAAACGAAATAAAAGATTCAGACTAAGGTAAAAAATAACGGGAATCATCGCAAATGTTCGGGATATGTCCTTAAATGGTTGCCGTCTTTCCGGATAGCGACCAAATTACAATTTTGCGCCATTTCTTCGATTTTTCTACTTTCAATGTAAACAACTGATATATCAAATTTTTATATTATTAGCTTTTGTTTCATTGTATACTGTGGTTTAAAGTAATAAAGTTTAAATAAATCGCCTAGGAAACCAATATTATACATGGTGTGTTATATATTTGAAAAGAGAATTCAAAATGCTATCTTTTTAGATTGAAATATACAAGGTGTTCCGTTAAAAAAAAATGAGGTTAGGTCCGATAACATTTTTACCCGACCCCGTATACTTATTCTGAAAACGGCAGATTATTCAACAATCATTATAAATAAACTTCGGTATAAAACATTTTTCTGTATCTCTTTTAACTAAGAAAATATAGGGTAATTTTGAAATTGTCAATTTTTTGATTTTCCCCTGTATCTCTTAAGCGAGCGAAAATTTTCAAATTTTTATTTTACCATTTTAAGTTCGACCCAAAAAGAGCACATGACATCTACATTACCTTTTTGATAGCACTAACAATTACGGAGATACCCTATAAAAGTATCAAAAATGGGACACCCTGTACAGGGAAGCCAATATTCAGCCACTTCAAAAATTACATCGGATTTCCTATGTTCAACTTAACGATGTATCACACGGTGTAAGTGGACATGCTGCCTTTTTTAAAAATATTTCCAGTCGTGCAGTGCTGTCGCTTCTACTAGAAAGTAGTACCAAGTTTAATAATTTAAATGAAATACCCTGTATATTATTTTTTTAGAATCCCTATTAATGTCTTAATAACTTTCCTTACCACCTTCCTATACCTATCTGTTATCGTTCTCGAGAAAATAATTCAACTTATTTTCTTGGAAAACATATTCTCAAAAAGGGCTGATATTTTAGAACTCTGATAAATTAGCGAATTGAAATATCGTTGTTATTCAAATATTTTGATTGTTTGGAAAAACGATAAAAGTATATTTTTG
Organism: Barypeithes pellucidus; assembly: GCA_963991005.1. Lineage (NCBI taxonomy): Eukaryota > Metazoa > Arthropoda > Insecta > Coleoptera > Curculionidae > Barypeithes > Barypeithes pellucidus. The sequence continues at coordinate 94,900,530 of OZ022556.1, forward strand.
AAATGAAACACCATGTCCTTTATGTGTGCTTCTAAAAGCTCTTGCAATTGTCTATAATTCTCTGTATAATGTTGCTATATTATAACATTGATAAAGAACGTAACTTTTTGAGCTGGGTCACACACCGTACAGTCCAGACTTGACTCCATTTGACTTCATTTAGGTCAGAGGTCTAAAAAATACCTCCAGATGATAACCAATAGAAACAGGTTATTGATGCCGATTTAGAAGGCAGCCAGGAAACATTTCCTCCTAATGGAATGAAGTCAATGCATCGCTAGCCGTGCACATTAAGTAGAAATTATGGGACATTAATATAACACTGCATAATTTATTGGATGTCGTGAAATTATCAACTTTCCTCGACTTAAAATTATATTCCGAGTTAAAAGACATGAAATTAACTAATTAACGTGATAAATTAAATACCCAATTCCGAAATATTAGATACTTATAAAACTAGGGCGAAAAGTAGGTGTTTTTTTGCATGCGATATGTAGATATATTATGCACGAGACAAGGTCGACTTCGACGTGCCAAATTTTGTTTTTCTTGTCTATAATACATGCAATAATTGCTACTAGTTTATTATTATACCACGAGTCAATAATGACAGCTATTACTCTACTTTAACTAATTTATTAATATCAGAGTTTTCAATACAAAAATTTGGAATTTCGGTTGATGTAATGGAGGAAGATGTTGTTTTTTTTTTATGATCAAACACAAGCACTATAGGAAAAATCCTTTAGGGAACTCTGGGAGTGGTGCGTGTGCGCAAAGAACGATTCACGTTGGTTTTGAACCGCTGGAGGTTATATTCGTTGGGAAAAACGACCTCGGGAAGGTCGTTCTATAAGGATGAAGTCCTCCAGATGAAAGTATTCTTAAATAGTGAAGTTCGAGCACTTTCCATGAAAATATCTGTAAAAGAGAGTCAAATCCCCAACCTGTCTCCGATGTTCTAGGCTGTCGAGGTTCTTCGTCATCTCATGGTCCCCAATCAGACGAATGGCTCTCCTTTCGATGGAATCCAGTAGCCGAAGAGTATGTTTGGGTGCAAAGCTCCAGACATGAGAGCAGTACTCTAGTGATGGTCGAATCTGGGCTTTGTATAGTGTCAAAAGTTGTTGAGGTGTGTACAACTTTCTGGTTCGGAAGAGTACACCAAGTATCTGAGAAGCTATCTTGGCAATTGCCACAACGTGGTTATGCCAAGACATATTTCCTCCCAGATTGTCGCCCAGCAAATTAATAGATGAAGCCAGTGGGATTGCGTGTCCGTCCATGACTATATCCGGTTCTGTAATGTTAACCTTTTTAGAGAAAACTGCTGCCTGGATTTTTTTAACGTTAAATTCGACTTGGTTACTGTCACCCCAAGCCAAAATTTCTTCCAGGTCTTTGTTGAGGCGTGACATGCTGTCCGCGAAGATGTGCGTCGGCAGCCGATGTTTGTGCATTCAAAGAGAAAGATGAGATAAGTGTGCTATCATCAGAAATAAGCTTGTAAGTAGTGTTATTAAAAAAATACGAAGTAAATCATAATTTACATAAAATATTTTACCATCTTCAACTGGGCTCTAGGTCCTAGTAAATATTTCAGGCTTCAAGTCCGAGCATATTTTTGGGCCCCATATGATTTATGAAAAGAAATTATTATTGATGCTTACTCTCCGTAAAGATGACTAAATGAATATTTCAATTACAAATTACTCACTTGCACCAAAAGGGAAACGACGTTTCTCGTGAAAAGATTAGAAAATTAAACATTATTTTAGAATTTAAGGACGCTTCGCTTCCGTCATTTTCATTCGCTTTACATATCATTCATATGTTGCTTGATTATATTCCATACAAATATGGCCAGGATCAAATCGCCTTCATTAAACACGCCCACTTTATGGCTTCCAGATATAACTACGTAAGTCTGATATTGACACTTAATGCATACTAATATATAAAGATTAAAGTAGTTTACTTGTGAGTGTATGGAGCAGAGTAGGCTTAGCATCACTTTCATGGCCTTCTTACGTGTTTCGATCCCCCCCATAGGAGAAGCTAAAAATAGCCCAATGGGTTACAGCGTTGTCATATTGCCCTTTTGAACGTCAAAATATTTTTAGCGGTAAAGTATTGGAGGTTATATTACTTTCTTCACTTTTACTTTATCAATACATTCGATATATGATATAATTCTTCACTTTTACTGTATCAAAATGGCATCGGTCAAGTGTGAAAGTTGTTGTAAAGAATTCTCAGGCTCAGAGCTCTAAAAAGGGCATATGATAAAATGTAATAAATATGAATATTAAATATGAAAATTGAAAATATGGAAATTAACCTACCTATTTAAAAATAATAATCTGTTCAACTCCATTCAATAATTTACACCGTCTAAAATCCAAATTAGAGATTTTTTTTAAATTTATAGACAATGTTTTTATTAGGTTTTTAATGGGTTTTTACTAAATGTTTTTTCCAACTTTATTCAATAATTAAAGAATAAGTTATATTTCCTGTATTCGAATTCCATTGGGGTAGTATTTTGATGATTTCAACTGTTTATAAACTGTATAATGTAGTACGCTAAGGTAATGGTTATGGGTTTAGATAACGAGGAATTATGTAAAAATAAAACGATAATTATAATAGAAGATATACAAAAATTGGTTAGTTGTTTCATTTTATAACCCAAGAAGGGATTAATAAAGTTTACCTCATATTCTTCTACAAAAAAAATTAGTGAAAAGCGTATATTGGCATTTTCCAAAAATGCAAACCACTAAAGGGGTTAAATAGGCTAAAAATGTTTATTGGAAAATATTTTTTTCGATTTCCTTCAAACATTTGACTTATTAAAATCTACAATAGATTTCCAAATATCAAATTAACTTGATTATTAAAATAATTGATATAATACTACTTATGTTAAATTTAACGCACTTAAAAATCCCGCCATCAACTAGGAACTCAGACGTTTTGACATTAGGAGATGTGGCAACGCTGCAGCCCACTGGGCTATCTTTAGCCTCTCCTCCCATAAGCAGTCTCACCGGGCTATATGTCAATAATTGAGGCATCTGGCAAAACAAACTATCAAACTTTTGAAAGCAGGCAACCCGATTACTGCAGATTATGATAATCTGACAGAAAAAAATACAATGATTAATAGAGCTGATAATGCAAGCGAGTAAAACTAATAAATGAATAACTACATCAAGATTTTGGAAATGGCTTTAGTAGGGAAAAAATAGTATTTTGTGCAAAACTTTTATGAACAAATATTTTGATATGACTATCATTTGGCCTTGTTTACTTTTCGTATACGTCGTAGGGCTATCCACGTGAAAACGATCACATGGTTCGCTATGATTTGCTTTCCAATTATATTGTTAAGCGATATTAAATGTATTAACGTAACAACAAATTATATTTATTTAGAAATGTTTTTAAAAAATGTAAATTAGAAATAAATAATAGGTTGTTTCAATAATTTTCCCGTCTATAATAAAACCAGTAAACACGTAAAAAAATATTATTTATATGGCGTCATGAGACATAACACCCACGATGTATCTATGTTTTGTATTTCTAATTACAGTTATAAACAATATAGGTAGGTAGGTTATTTCGTGTTTATACTCATGAACTCTATTCAAAACTAAAAGGAACTTATTTATAGCAAAGGCATTGGAAAAAAATATTAATGGAATGGTTGCCCAATTATTGGACGTCTTGGAAGAACAATATACAGTTCGGCAAGGGAAATAATGAATGTGTGTCAAAACTTTACAGTAATAGCAGAAACCTGTTATTTTTAATTTCTTTTGTTTCATCAGTTAATGAAAAAGCATAAGACATACATTTGTCTTTGGAAAGGAAATACAATTCCAGTGTATCAGACGGAAATGACATTTTATCAAATACAGGGTGTTATGAAAATGACTTATTACATTTAAACCGGCAAATCCTGAGATGAAAATAAATTGAAGAAAAATAACGATAAATGGCGCTTTAAAATATTGTATGAAATATACACTTTATATGAAATGTCAAAATTTACGTGGTCGCTACTGAGGACGTTCACAATCAATAGTTTATTGAGGCGGTGTTGTCATATATTGCAACACAGAATTGTAAACGCACGTGTTCAGTTTTTGACAACAAGACGTCTTTGACCCGCGTTATCACTTCTTTTTCAAACTTTTAGAAAAAACAATACTACAATTACATACTCTCTTACCTTCGATATAATCCGTTTTATAATTAAATTAAAAATAAAACACAAAAAGTATGTTTTGCAACAGAACCAACAGTAGGTCATATCACACAGAAATCACATCACAATATTTCTTATTATGAAGTATTTCACAACAGAAAGAAAATCGGGTAATGCTACAACTAACAAAACGTTTAAAATTAGTATACCTACATCAAGCACGTGGTACCCTCGACCGCGTCATTCCACCCCCGAGTCTCGAAACATACTGAAGCAACGATAGTCGCGCGCGGAAGGTATCCAAGCAAGGGCGAGACAATCGGGGTGATCTGACAACACTGTTAGTATACTCTAGTGACCCCACATTGTTGCTAACTAAATCCAGATGAAACGGCGAGACAGTATGTGGGTAAGAAGGGTTTTTACCTTAGTATTTAGATATTCGATTTAAAAAAAATATTTAGATTTTGTCTAGGACACCCTAGGAATCACATAAATATAATAAGTAATTTCCATAACACCCTGTATATGTGTTGTGTCGGGTTCACAAATTTTTCAAGTTTCTAATATACAGGATGTCCATTTAGTGTGTAATTCTTCGATATCTATAATAATATCATCGATAGAGGCAAACTTTAAATATAAAAATTAGGCGACTATTGAAGATGTATATTTTAAAAATATTTTTACATACACAGTGTGATTCATAAAAGCGAGATCACTAAAACTTTAATATTTTTAAATGGAACACCATGTATTTTTCACTCGGAATTAGTGCCTTATTGTTTATGTAATCCCATTTTTTTTTCAATCTGTTGCGGTGTTGCCAAGATATTAATTATTTTCCTATTTTTTTTTTGCTTTTGCACGATCGCAATAAATATCCTACAGTTTTTTTTATTGAGTTTAAGTTGATAATGATTTTTTACATACAGTTGCATCTGGGTTATACGAGCACTATTTATATGATTTTACGGCATTTTTTATATAGGGTGTTTTAATTTTACTCCAAATTTCGGAAGTTTGGAATAAATTTACTCAATATTCTCAAATGAAACACCCTGTATATTTTGTCAAGAATTGAAACTTTCTAAGTGGACAACAAATTTTTAGATTTGACTCAATTTTGACCTAATTATTTCTTGTTAGGTTAATGAAACGCAATGGAAAGATCTTGCATGGTCTCGCCCTTTAGCAAAAAACAAACCACAGCTACAGCGTTGCCATATATCTGAAGAAAATTAATAGAGGTTTATTTTATTCATTTAAATATTATGGAAAATGATCATTTCTATACATCTTCACGTGTGTCTAGGTGGATTTGACAACACTGCCATAACATTATATTAAAATTTATTATATTACTGGTTGTTCTAATTGGAAATCACATGATTCTTTTCTGTCTGACTGTCGGCACCATAGCCTAATTTTGTGCTCGCATTCCTTCTAATGCTCAGGAACGGCTGGGCATACAATAGTGGGTCGAATGCAAATTTCAGCCCCATCTCATAGCAAGTAGTCTTATACATTCTGAGAAACCTACGTCTGTTGCATATCCATATGATATACTATCACGAGACTAATCAGTAGACTTCTGTTTCATTAAGATAATTAATTATTAACAAAACTATCTTTTAATCATCCACAGCGGGTATTTATTTTACCATTATGTCTGGAACCATCTTAATGTTTTTGAAGACAACAACACAAGCGATAAACCGGCAAAACAAAAATCAAAAAAATTTCCACTTTCGGTCACGCTATTAAAAATCTTATTTTTTATCGGTGGTTTATAAACGCGACCAAACCCAAAGAATGCGATATTAAACAAAATAAAGTGTTTCCAAATTTATTTCTTTTTTGTAGGAAAAGGAGAACTGGAAAATTCCTTGACAAACGTCAAGGAACTTCAGTATCGTTGCTTCAGTATGTTTCGATACTCGCTGTTGGAACGACGTTGCCGAGGATTCCACGTGCCTAATGTATACGAATTTTAAACGTTTTGTTAGTTGTAGCATTGCCCGATTTTTTGTGAAATAATTCATAATAATAAATGTTGTGATGTGTGATATTATTTACTGTTGGTTCTATTGCAAAACATACTTTGCGATAACGCGAGTCAGACGTCTTGTTGTCATAAACTGAACAATTCTGTGTTGCAATATGACAACACCGCCTACAATGCACTGACCTCTTTTGAGACTGCCTCAATAAATTAGTGATTGCGAACGTCGTCAGTAGCGGCCACGTAAATTTTCAGATTTCATATAGTGTAATTTAGCTTAATAATTGAATTTCTTCAATTTATTACATCTCAGAATTTGCCGGTTTAAATATAAGAAGTCATTTCCATAACACCCTGTATACTAACATTTACTACGGCCACTGACTTGATCGAAAACCTCCCGGTTTGCTTTACAAAATCCAACTAATCCTGGGCGGGTGTAATTTTCTTTGTCTGAATCACTCACCATATATTCCGGGTTTAAATCCTTCTGACTCTTTTTTTATTCAACAGTTTCAGATGTTCAGAGGACTTTAATGATAACGAATTGAGAGCTACCCGAGTTATTAATGCCGAATTTAAAGATATATTCAAAAATATCGCATTTTTACATTGCTTAATCTCTTAAGAAACATTTCTTCTTGCTGTTTCATTTCACCAATAAGATCACCATTATTTGATCCATAAACTAACTATAATTTTAGCAATTTTGGTTTCCTATATCATAATGATAACGTCCTTATTATATTTCAATGGCAGGTCACTCACAACAAAACTGCTTTTTGTTTCATGTTGCTCGATCTGTCAACATGTCCTCTAAATTCCGACCCCACGCACCTATATAACGGCAGAACCAGAGAACTACGTACATCTGAATAGATTATAACGAGTATTGGATTTTATCGTGGGTTTTAGGCAGGCATGTTCTTATCCCATATACGAACTGATTTTCTTCCACAAGTTCTATTAGGAATAACATTTTTTGAGGAAATAAAAATAATTAAAATTCTCCTTGTTCATCCAGGAGATTAAAATTACAAATCCTCGAGTAAATTGGCGGAAATTCGCCTCAATATACTATACAGGGTGTTATGGAAATGGTTTATTATTTATGATCCTATTTTTGACTGTCTAAATACTTAGGTAATATAAATACCCCTAAAAATACCCTAAATGCTCCGAACCTATAGATATGTTTTCGCACAAGTGTAATTAGTACTAATAATAATGGTAGTAGAAGGAAGTACAGTGTTGTCAAACACTACGCATGCCTTGACCTGCTGTCATTAGCTACCTCGAGGCGGCGCAAGTAAACGCATCAGCCAGGCAGCCTCATTTGAAACGAGAAAGTGACTCCACGTCGTCAACGTGGATTTCCAATGAATTTGTTGTGAATGTGTTACTGCGAATCTGACGCGTTTAAGGTGTTTCTTGCTTAATAAATAAGGTAAGAAATATATCAATTGTTAGCACTATCCTAGCTATCTCTGATCTGTTAGGATATGCGGGTAAATCTGAACTTAGAGTGTAGCAAGTCTGAACAGAATGGTTTGCAAGAACAATAAATTGAGTGCACTTATGTGCTTCAAGCAATTCTAAAGCTTCGAGTCCCTTCAAAGGTCTTAGAAGACATCTATGGAAACTTGCAAACACTTTTTGTGGGCTTGTAAGCCCTTTAAGGGCTTAATCTCTTTTAAACTGCTTAAGTCTATTTCAAAAATACTTGGGGAACTGACTTAGTAATTGGAAATTTTAATGCGCTTTATTAAAATAAAGTGCTTGCAAGCCCTTCCAGGTAGTGTATTTGAAGCACTGTTGCTTTACTCAGCTCTGTGGTGTTGCAAGAAAACCCTGGATAGCTGGCTTTAACTATCCATAATAAAATGTATATTTTTTGCGAAAAGAAAAACTAGGGCAATGAATGATACCTAAATAATAAATGAGTTTTATTGATATTTAATATATTTAGATGCCCCCATTTCACAACTTTCTTATGTTTGTTATCGACGTTATTAAATAAAAAATGTGGGAGCTTGTAGCTGTTCGACCTGAATTATTTAATAACTTTCTATTAAAAGTGATATAAAATAGAAAGGTAACTTTCTATAGTCTTTTCGTTTCATTAAATTGATTTTTCAATGCAGCGACTTCAAGACAAATGCAAACTTTAAAATAATTCAGTTGCAAGTGCTTTTATGCACAAAAGTTCAGATGAGGTCAGAGAAGGTGAAGAATCCCTAGAACTTTAGAGTTAACTCTATTAATTTGTCGAAAATCTTTTAATTTTATCGTCTCGAGTAGATTTTTAATTAAAATTCAGCCAAATTTTCTTATATTTTTCCGTTCTGTTCCTCGCCATTTTCTTTTTTAGGCTCGTATAAATTAATAGTTTATTTTGTTTTTCATTTGTAGTTGTATTAAAAATTTATGATTTTTATTTCTTTTATTTTTTTTAAAGGCGACACTAATAATTGAAACTCATTTCTTTAAACAGACAACCAAAAAAAAAGCAATATTTGAAAAGGATTTGCCTTTAAAAATATGATTTTAAATAAAATATATATTTTTAAATTTACTATTTACCCTTTTCTTTTTCCCCACGCAAGGTAATTTGAAAAAGGTAAAAAGGGCCGACATTTTTAAGATAGTTAGAGAGTCTCAGCGACAAAATTTACTAAAAGTTCCAAATTTCATATTTTTATTTTCGATAGTTTCGAAAATATTTAGTGGAAACCATCTCCAGATGCCCCGCTTCAGGGGGCTGTAGCGCGGTAATGAGGAGGGAAAACAGAAAATTTGATATGAAGTTATAATCTTGTTTCGGCGGAATATACTTAATGTCTAATTTATTGACCATATCTTTTAGGATACCCAATTAATAATTTTGCTAAGGTTTTAAAAATTTGCGTGCTAAAAACGAGAATAACACATAAAGCCATTGTTCAGTTAATATAACAACTAACATTTGAAGGGCTCGGGGAAAAGAGGGCAACAAGCCACTTAGGACTAGTTTCGAGTAATTAAACTTTAAACTAAACTAAAATTAAAGGTTAAACTAAATATTTCAATTAACTTCTGAAATCACATGGGCAAAGGAAACACAACGTTAATTTTAAATGAGTATATGGATAATATACAGGGTGTTATGGAAATTACTTATTATATTTAAATGGGTTACTCCTTGGGTGTTCTAGAATAATCGAATATCTAAATATACTAAGGTAAAAACATTTTTTGCCTACATGCTGTCGCGCCGCTCCATCTAGGGTTTCAGTTGGCAACAATGTAGGTCACTAGAATAAACTACAGTGATGCCAGATCACACCGCGTGTCTCGCCCTTGCTTGGATAACCACCGCGCGCGTATTGATATGTTTAACCTTCAGTATCGTTGCTTCAGTATGTTTCGATACTCGGTGTTGGAAGGACGTTGCCGAGGGTTCCACGTGCTTCTATTGCCAAAAATGAAAATATTGTCACTGACACGTTTTTGCTGAGATATTAGCTTAAATTTAAATTACTTATTACTCAGTATGACTTGACGGCAATTGTAAAATACTACGATGTTATTTAAAAAACCATACATGTTGGGATATATCTGATTTATTTAAATTAAATGACCGCTGCACAATTAAAATCACTAAATATTTAACGTTACTTTATAATGGATATGTTTGCTAATAATACTTGTTTTTCACAACATATACATACTCGATAACGGCATAAATTTAAAAAATTCCGACTCGTGAACATTTCAATTTATTTGCGATAAGCCTTGTTTGTATACAGTGTCTCAATTTTTTTACTATTAATTTTACGAAAAAAAGTTATTCTTTATAAAAAGTTCTGAATGGTCAAAAACCTAAAATGTAACCATCAGATGTTAAATTTTTTCAGTCGTGTACGAGGTTTGTTAAAAAATATGAATTTGGCCCAAGAATAATGTACCTACTTTTATTTGTGACAATATAGAAAACTGAAATTATGAAAAGTTGTTCGGTATGAAAAAATATGTTCCAATATGGAATTACATCCTTCTCACTTTTTTTTAAATTACCGATGCTGGTCATTTTTTTATATGAACAACATGATAACCTTTCTGTTCCGTTCCTAAAATAAAAAGTAAATTAACTCAAAAAAAAAAACGTATTTCTAAACATTTCAAAAAATAAAAATTCAATCGAAATACTTTCAAAAACGTCCAGTTCCAAATAAAAACATAATTTCAGTATAGAAGAATGTAATTGCATATTAGAAAATAGTTTTTCATACCGAAGAACTTTTCATAATTATAATTTTCAATATTGTCACAAATAAGTATTTTACTCTAGAGACAAATTTATATTTTTTGACAAACCTTGCACACGACATAAAAATTTTAACATCTGACGTTTGCATTTTAGGTTTTATAACGAAAAAGGTTTTTTTTAAAGTAATATTAAAATTCACCATATTATTATGGCGAAAACTTAAATAGACAAAACTGCATGCATATAGCGAATTAAAATAGTATATTAAGATACAAGTTTCATAAGACATTATCTTAGAGCACGCGTTCAATTAAAGTACAAGTGCTCTAATTGTCTTATGAACCGTGTATTTTATAAAACTTTTTCTATTTGGGTCTTCAAAGTCTGAAAAACTTTAAAAAATATAGTAAATTTTTTCCATTTGAATTAATATTTTCTTTTTGGGTTGGCAATACTTTTACAATAATTGCATAATAATTAAAAATAAATATATTATTACAGTTAATAAAAATGAGTCAGAAAGAAAGTTGTAATCCGCCAGAAATACGAGAAATTGCAGAAAATAATCTAGAAAAACTTTTAAAAAGAATATGCAAAACTTTGAGTTATGGTGCGAGCAGAACAAAGTTCCTCCGCCAGAAATACGAGAAATGCAGAAAATAAACTAGAAAAACTTTTAAAAAGAATATGCAAAACTTTGAGTTATGGTGCGAGCAGAACAAAGTTCAAAATATTGAACAAAATAATAAATAATACTATTGAACAAAATATTGTGTCGACACAGAATCTGACAGGAATAACAATTAATGCCCAGGAAATGTCTACTACAGTAACTATAAATATGTATATATAAAGTATAATACTATATTGAATTAAAAATAAAAATAGTACTTTATTGAATAAAACTTTAGAAATAGAGCATAAACTGGAAGATATATCTATTATTTTTCGGTTATGTAGTTTTATAGTTGTGACTAGAAATTAGTTGGGCACATCGTCAGCATGTTATATATTTCCGAGTATAGGTATTTCAGATAAATATCTAGTAAAAATGATCTATTTGCAAGGTTAAAGGGCAAGGGCCGTAATTGGAAAACCATCGAGGATACTATCGAATGGGATGCTAGCCCTAACACGGCCCCAGTTGAAACAAGTGATGGGTCTGCTAACAGGCCACTGCCACTTGCGAAAACACCTTCAACGGATGGGTATAAACAACGGATCCATTGAATGCAGACTCTGCGGCGAAGAGGATGAAACCGCCTCACGCATAATATACCGCTGCGCAGCACTGTCTCGTAGAAGACAAAATATCTTCGGGAACATACAATGTGGTGACAACCTCCCACATGACAAACTTGGTAGAAGGTTACTGGACCTCATAGAAGGAACAAACATCGTCTAACCAGATCGGGGTACACAATAAGCCGGAAGGCTGCAGTGATAGAAGTTCGGGCCTTTAAACCGACCCCCGCCTTTAACCAACCAACCATCCAACCAAGGTTAAAGGTTAGTATTTTAAAGTTTCCTATAAAAAAATTTTGTCGAATCCATAAAGCCTAGAAAACTAATTTCAACGAAATCGAAGTAAGCGTAAAATTCGAACCCTACTTGCTGCCAACATGAAAAAAATAAAATTTCAGTGTTATAAAGTGGTTATTCAATTTTTTTGCATTTCATAATGTAGCCATTATCAAACCCAAATAGTATATTTAAATGCCAGTATAAAATGAAAACGTCCGATATGTATTTTTTAGTTTATGCATATTAGCGACATCTACTCAATGCTAAGACAAACTACATTAGTGAGAATAAATAGAACTTCTTGAATTCATGTAGTTTGGAGCTCATCTTATAGAGAGCGCAGTGTGTAACATCGTTTTTTAATCAATTGAACGATAGACTTGTACGATAAACGTTGTAAAAAAATATTAAAATACTTCAAATTAATTGGAATGAACACACTAACATGGTATAAAGATCTAAGAGGTATGATTCCACGTCGTTGGAGGCGTGGCTTGTGACGTCAACGGGCGAGGGATTTTTAAATCTCTTATGTAGATTTATACTGCTGTCAGCATTTTTAACCCTCTTTTAAAGGTATTGAAAGGTTTTACGCATTTAATGGTATGTGAAATGAAATAATCATATCATGGTATTTAGGTATATTTATTTCATGAACATACAACAAGGATTAAAGCTAGAATACGGCCCAGTTATAAACAAATTAAACTTATTGTAAAAGACTGACAACGCTGGTGGCAACAAGCAGGGGTGACCGAGCAGCTTCGGCTATCGTTGACCGGTTCGAATGGCGCGGCCGATGTTTTAAAAGTTTGTCGGAATCTTTCCTTATTTTAGTGGCATTTTAGCTGTAATGTGTGTTATATTTCTATGAAATTAATATACGTAAATACTCGTCATATATTATTCTTTCATTTCATATACCATTACATGCATAAAACCTTTTATTAATACCTTTACCTTGCCTTACCTTAATTGACTGGGCATCAATCTGGGAGGAAATATGTCTTGGCATAACCACGTTGTGACAATCGCCAAGATAGCTTCTCAGAAGCTTGGGGTGCTCTTCCGAACCAGAAAGTTGTACACACCTCAACAACTTTTGACACTATACAAAGCCCAGATTGAGCCATCACTAGAGTACTGCCCTCATGTCTGGAGCTCCGCACCCAAACATACTCTTCGGCTACTGGATTCCATCGAAAGGAGGGCTATTCGTCTGATCGGAGACCACGAGCTGACGAAGAACCTCGACAGCCTAGAACATCGAAGGCAGGTTGGGGATTTGACTCTCTTTTACAGATATTTTCATGGAAGGTGCTCGGCTGACCTTGCCCTCTTAATTCCGCCCAGAGCGACGAATATCAGAAAAACACGACGAACCACTGCCGCCCATCCATATGTGGTTAAGCTTAGTACTCCTCGAACTTCATTATTTGAGAATTCTTTCATCTGGAGGAGTTCATCCTTATGGAACAACCTTTCCGAGGTCGTTTTTCCCAACGAATATAACCTCCAACGATTCAAAACCAACGTGAATCACTTGTCCTAAAGAATTTTTCCTATAGTGCTTGTGTGTTTGATCATAAAAAAAAAGAAAAAAAAACCATTAAAATAGAATTAAAAACGTTGACAGCAATACAAATCCCCATAAGAAATTTAAAAATCACTCTCCCTGTAACGTCACTGCGCGCGGCAGACGAAATTGGGACGGTTAGATATCTTACCTTTAGTTATTGTATCATGAATATCAAAACACACTAGGCTTATTCAAACTAGTAATTTGGGAAAGGTTTATCAACTTTCAGTATCGAAGGACAAATAAAACCATAATTTATAAAATCGATTCATCACTTTATTATTAAAATTATCTAGGAACACCTTGGCTATTATTACCGCTGCCCGTTTTAAAGTTATTTCGAGCCTTTGACTTATTGAATCTAGGTTTGGATCTTTTCGCAGACATAGTTTTCTTTAAATCTACTCGCTCTTCTTTCTCCACCGTTTCCTTAAGTTTAACCAGCGATTCCTTGTACTGTTCGACCAGTGGCTCCAGGTCCTCTTCGGAGATTTTAATCTAGGGGTAGAATAAAGTCTGTAAAGGTGAATCCCGATTCACGCCGGTAACCAGGCCGAATGATATCGGATATCTCCTGGGGTACAAGAGATGTTATGAACTCCCCAATGGGTAGGTCATACCGCAATGCAAGAAACCAAGAGTTGATAACTCCCTTGGGGAGCAGCCTATGGCCGAGGATCGACGATGAAAAATAGAGAAAAGAAAAGGCGAATCCACAATTTAATGCCGACATCGTCGAAACCTCATTTCTAAGTCGAACGATGTAAAAAGAACAAAATATTCGAGGACAACGTGGACGCAGCCTAAAGTGAACTTAACATACTTGTTCGTTAATACAGTGTGTCCTTATTTTTTGTTTAAAACCTTATTCCCAGCAAACAATTAATAAGAGGGAAAGTATTAAATTAAAAGGCGATATACAGATCGGAAGATCTGTGTCTCCGACGTATCGGTAAGGGGGAAGAACTATCGTCATGGGCGTGCTATTATTATTTTAAATAATGTAATAAAAATAGGAAATTCTCCAGTAATTGCATTTTATGTTTGAAGGTAGGTACTATTTTTATCAAGGTTTAAAAAATTACTTTTTACAAGAAATTTTTCGACATGAAAAAAACAGCTACATGATTAATTGATTAATGATTTTCCAATTTTGGTCTTATTAATATCCCTTTCTAGCTTTTGCTTAAGTGGCAATTTAAATATATTCATTTGTGATTCCTCTTCACATACCCTATAAATATTTGCAAACACTTCACGGGTCTGACTGAGAAAGATTTTTACCAGGAGCATACTCATTCATTATTACAGAGTTCAAATGAACCGTTATTTACACAGGGCCAACACTCCATTCATAAATCTGTTGGAAAGTGAGTTTGTGATTGTTTGAAATGTTATTGAAAATCAGTAATGGGTGGAAGAGTGACAAAACATGTTGGTCTCCCTAATGGCAACAATGTTGAAGTCTGGTTAAATCAAAGATCTTACAAGGTTAAATCCAATAACGTTTAAAAGGTTATGGAGCGCTCTTCATCGTGTCGGAGCGGAGCTAGTCTGGGCAAAAAGCCCAACAAGGGCGTATAATTTACTTTGAGATTCTTTACGTTTAACTATATTATCTATTCAAAAAGTGTAGTTTCGAATATTGGATATTTATAAAAAAGATAGAAATATTGATCCAGTTTTTATATACAGTGTATCCAAGGATGGATTTAACTATTTATGCTTAGCATCAATATTTTTGGTGTATTCATTACTGGATGATACTCTCCAGATATAAAAGTGTATATTTCTAGCCAGATTGTCATATTTATCACTAAGACATCTTGCAAAATCCCAATTAAAAATTTGTAAATTTGACAATTACAACTGGTTTAAGGCCACTAAGGCATATTGTACACTAAAGTGATTAATTAAATAAGTAAATTAAAATAATATGTACCTAAACAAGTTAGATCAAATATATAAAAATAAATAAATAAATTATATAAAACCTGTCTTCACGTACTTGTTACACTGCAAACGTTGTTTAAATATAGAAAAATAAAGATGTAAAATATTTTGATGGGACTGTTCCTTTCTTCAGTATTTTATTCCCATGTACATTACCTACATAATCTTCTTTTGTGAAGTATTTCTCACAAATAACTGTTGTATCACCTGGACTATAATTATTATTCCTTCTAAGGGCATGTATCCAAATTTGCCGTAGGCTACGGCCCTTTAGTATCATAACGAAGTGGATAAACATTTGGTACATTCTTAAACAAACCGAATTTTCATAGTGATGCAAACTCAAAATCAAATTTCTAAATATATTTACTAACCTGTGAAATTTTAATTTAACACCATTGCATCTTCTAGTGAAGTATTTTATGGCCGCACAAGACTCAACCATCTTGTAAATTCAAGATTTATATTAAGAAATAAACCAACTCGACTGCTTTTTGCCCGGACTAGCACCACGGACCGGTCCATAACCTTTTAAACGTCAATTGTGAGTCAGAAATCATATCAATACAATCATATTAAAACATAACCATACTTACCGAAGAAAAGATAAATCCTTGCTTAAATGATCCACTCTTTTACAAACTATACATGAATGCACCATCATTGTTTATAATAAAGACGATTTTTCACCAATACTCACAAAAAAATAAAATAAAAACAACCAAGTATATAAACACTCCCTTAAAAGCGGTTAGTAGCGAGGTAGCGAGTAGCAACAGTGTATTCTTCTTCCATTGATAAAGTTTGATCGTTTGCCGCCGAGCGTACTATCTTTCAACTTGATGTTGTCAGAGTGCAGTCGGTTTATTTCAAACTTTTATGTATAATAATAATATTTTTTTTCTAAATCTCTCAAGGCCTATTCACAATTTATATTAAAATTATTGGGAAATAAATTTATTTTAAAAGCAATTGCGGATTAACCTTAAACCAGTTGCAATTGTCAAATTAACAAATTTTTAATTGGGATTTTGCAGATACCTTAGCGATAAATAGGACAATCTGGCTATGCTGCAAGCATAACAGCAAGGTGGGGAGTGTACGTTTACAATCCTTACGTCGACTTCAAATGTAAACAATTCTATCTGGAGTTTGTAAGATCTTTGGTTATTTATAAAACAATCACTATTGCCCTTTCTATCACTTAGCAACATCACGGAGCAAGCCCGATGGTCCATGGACGTCTCACGAGACGCATGCGCTATCAACTGGCTGGGATATAACCTAACAAATTAGCTCTTGCTACCTGTAACCATTGGCAATGCATGATGTTGCCATATTTTTAGATTAAAAGTACTTTATCAAAAAAATATATTATTTTGCATTTAAATATGAAAATAAAGAGTATGAAAAGAAAATTTTAATAATATTGAAAATATAATAGAATATTGGTTTCTTACATACCTTTTACAATTTATTTAAAATGCGTAAATGTCATTTTAGGATTTTCTCAGTAAGAGATTATTAAATTAAAATTTAGTATTTATGTGACATTGTTAACCCCAGAATTTGTTTTGCCCGCATTCCTTTCGTAGCTACAGATAGACGTGTCGACCTGTACAGTGAGTCTACTTCAATTGGCGCGATATGGCAAACATTTTTATTATTAATTTTTCGAAAAAAAGATAGTCTTTATAAAAAGTTCTGCATGGTCCAAAACCTAAAATACAACCATCAGACGTTAAATTTTTTCAGCCGAATACGAGGTTTGTAAAAAGATATAAATTTGGCTCGAGAGTAAAGTACTTTTATTTGTGACAATATCCAAAACTAATTATGAAAAGTTTTGGGTACTATGTTTTAATAAGCAATACTTCCTTTTACACTTAAAAAAAAATGTTTTTTATTTTTTTAATTATTTCAAATTACGTATTTTGATTTAATGGTATATTATTCAAATTTTCAGAAATAAATTTTGTTTTGAGAATTTTCGGAGCAGAACAGAAAGGTTATCATGTTTTTAATAAATAAAAAAATAAATGTCCGGTATAGAAAAATTAAAAAATTCAGTATAGGATATAATTGCATATTAAAACATAGTTTTTTTACAAGTGTCCCGAAAGTGCCTACTTTCATGCATGTTCACTTCACCGAAAGTGGCATTTTGCAATAGAGCGGGCGGGAAAGATTTTTCCCGCCCGCTTCGAGTCACCATGTGCTCATAAATAAATAAAACCAGAATTGTCGGTGCGGGATTTGAACCCGGGACCCTCAGATCGCCAGGCGGACACTCTACCCAACGAGCCATACTGCAAGCGATAAATAGCGGATTATATATAATTTGGCAGTGTTTTAGAAAAATGTCTGAAGAATTTCTTTATTTATATGGCCTCAAAGTCTCGGGCACTTGTAAAAATAAAAATAAAACCAGAGATGCCGAGTGCGGGATTTGAACCCGCGACTCCCAGATCACAAGGCGAACGCTATACCACTAGGCCACCGAGCCTAATTGTCAAAAACAATAAATAGATATTTACATTCTCCATGCGCGAGTGTTTTCATGTCATGTAGACAGGAAAACTGTCTGAAGAATTTCTTTATTTATTTGGCATCAAAGCTTCGGAGCCCTTGTAAAAAAAAATACGGTACATATCTCGGGCCGTCGGAGGCTTTTACAAACGGCCCTTGATATGTAATGTACTATTTTCATACCGAACAACTTTTCATAATTTTAGTTTTCGATATTGTCACAAATAAAAGTACTTTACTCTCCAGACAAATTTATATTTTTTGACAAACCTCGTACACGACTAAAAAAATGTAACATCTGATGATTACATTTTAGGTTTTGGACCATGCAGAACTTGTTATAAAGAAAAACTTTTCTCCGTAAAACTAATAATATATGGCGCCAACTGAAGAAGACACACTGTATATTTTAAAAAACGTAATTTTTCAAGGATATTTAACGCTGAACGTTTTAAACACGGCCGTTTTATACTTACCTCAGTAACATTGGTTTTTTCCGCATGTTTCAGCAACGCTTTGAATTTCGGCAACTGCGAGCTGTGCAAAAATGTCACTGCCAAACCCTGTTCGCCGGCACGAGCCGTTCTGCCGGCCCTATGAATGTACGACTTCAAATATTTCGGAGCTGAATACGATATTACACACTCCACGCCCGGCAAATCTATGCCTCTTGCTAAAGTGTCTGTGGATATCAACCTAAAATTTCGTAAAATGATAATTCGTTTTATGCCAATATCTATTTAATTATACAGGGTATTATAGAATATTATACAGTGATGGGCTAAAATATGGAACAAATTCATTTAAAAATCAGGTTTTATTTTTTTGTAAAAACGCTCGGACACGTCGATTATAATTTTTTCTTCCGGATATTTTGCCTCAAAAAGAAATTATACTGGGTGTGTCAAAAAGTAGATGTAAAATTTTTTTGTATTTTAAATAGAACCACCCTATTTTTACTTATCACATAAATTCTACGTCAAATTCTGAGCATAATTCATGTAGCATACTCTATCCTTATCTCTAACGGTTTTAGAGAAAAATTACATCTTAAAAAAGAAATTTCTTTAAAAAAAGGTACATGTACCTACTTAAAGGTAAATAGGTAAATTTAAATTAATTGTTACTACGATAGCAAGTCATGTGTCAAGCAAAAAGAATTTTAAGTATAATTTTGAAAAAACGGTGATCATGGTGCATTTAAATGAAACTCAAAGAATCGAAATTTTAATTTTAATTGGATGTGGAGACAAAACAAGAAGTCAAGAAGAAGTTTGTAACTTGTTTAGCGCTAAGTATCCAGAACGACGGATTACAAGATCTACAGTGAGTAAAATTGAGAAAAAATTCAGGGAAACAGGGAATGTAAAGGATCGTCTACGACCAGGTCGTCCAAAAATTAGTGAAAACACAAAATTGAACATTTTGTTAGAAGTTGAAGATAATCCCCATAGTGCATCAACTGAAGTAGCCCTTAATAATGATGTTAGCCGACGATCTGTTTTGCGGGTATTGAAACAAGAAAAGTACCATCCGTATAAAATTAGCTTGCTGCACGAGCTAAACGAAGATGATCCCGACCGCCGACTACAGTTTTGTGAAACTATGATGGAAATTTGCAAATTAAATCTATTTTTCCATCGCAGCGTACTTTTTAGCGATGAAGCCACGTTTTGTTTGAATGGTTCGGTAAGCAGACAAAATTTTCGGTATTGGAGTACAAATAATCCCCATTGGATGAGAGAACAGCATACGCAATACTCACAAAAAGTAAATGTTTGGGCAGGGATATTAAATGAATTATTGGACCTTTTTTCTTCGATGGAAATCTTACAGGAGACCGGTATTTACAATTTCTTCAAAATGAATTAATTCCCACACTAGCAGCGGATTTTCCAAATCCGAATCAGCCTAATCTACCAGAAGCGTCTATTTGGTTTCAGCAGGATGGTGCTCCGCCTCATTTTGCTCGACAAGTACGAGAGTATTTGAATACTATTTTTCCCGAACGATGGATAGGTAGAACAGGACCCATAGAATGGCCTTCAAGATCTCCCGATCTTGCACCAATGGATTTCTTTCTTTGGGGTTATTTGAAATCAAAAGTGTATAAGGATAAACCACAAAATTTGGAAGACTTAAAATTTAAAATTAGATATGAAATTAGGCAAATTAATGAAAATACTGTAAATAATGTTTTAGAAGGGTTTTTAAGTAGATTGGCATATTGTCAAGAAGTTAATGGTTTGCATTTTCAACACTTAATAAAATAATTTTTCAAAATTATACCTACATCTACTTTTTGACACACCCAGTATAATTTCTTTTTGAGGCAAAAAATCCGGATGGAAAAATTATAATCGACGTGTCCGAGCGTTTTTACAAAAAATTAATACCTGATTTTTAAATGAATTTGTTCCATATTTTAGCCCATCACTGTATATACTGTATCATATGGTGTATTTCAGGAAAATATTTTTCCACATACAGGGTGGCGCAAAAAGGTGTGAGAACATAAAGTTGTATTTTTTTAAATGGGACACCCAGTATTTTATTGCATATTTATTTATTATTTATTTTATTAGTGTCCTCTATAACTACCTAAAATATTATTTGATTTGCTTGGGTAGTTTATGAGAAACTAAAAACTAAAAAAGTCCTGGACAGAGAAATCAATGAAATCGTGTATTTAGTTTTTAATATATTGCTCATAAACTACCCAAACAAATCAAGTAATATCTTAGGTAATTATAGAGGACACTAATACTAACCTAAATATGCAATAAAATACTGGGAATCTTATTTAAAAAAAATAGAACCTTTTGATATCACACTTTTTTTGGGCCACCCTGTATATGGAAAAAATATTTTCGTGGAAAACAGCCCATGATACAGTATGTCAGTATATGAATGAAATTCCTAACTTGATTGGTATAGGAGTTATAGAAAACAGACGCACTATTGCAGGAACCTGTATACTTTTTTTTAATCAAATGAATATGTTGGTAAAAAAACCCATATGCCACGCCATACACATCTGTTTTCAGTTAACAAGTGTATGAAGGTCAGTGGGCTAGCAGTAATGCCAGATCACAGCGCGTGATCTAATACATAAAATAAACATGTTAAAAATAAAAAAAAATCATAAAAATAATTTTTTTTTCTAATACAAAGAAATGTAAAATAATCGTATTGATATTGATGATTACAATTAATCGTAATCGCAGTTTAGCGCCACCATTACTTAATTAAATTTGTACTTTGTCGTTGCAGACTACCCACACAACATTACAAAAAATATACTTACAAGATATTTCCTTCAGAAAATCTGTCAATTAACTCCATTCTACTTTTTTGTTGCAACTGTGAAGAAATTTCCTGTATATTCAATTCATCTTTAAACATGGCTTTCAACAAAATTGTCAACCTATGAGCACTTTCTACAGAATGGGTGAACACCAATGTCTTTTTTAAACGTTCTTGTTTCACGAACTTATATAGAACCAACGGTTTGAGGTCCACTGACGTTTCTATGTATTTTTCTGTTAACTCTTTGGGCGTGGTATATTTCCCAATAAACATATCTGTATTTATATCCTCAGATATACCGATTCTATCAGATTTTTCTTCCGATGATTCAACAAGTGATGTAAACAATTTCGGTTGAAATAGGGATAATTGTTGAAGTTTCTCTGGATCTTGGGATAGGGTAGCAGAGAAGAGAAGTTTTTGTGGGGGTCTTCGTTTTTGAAGGGCAAATTGATTCAAAACTCTAGCAGGACCTAAAAAATTAAATATTAGGTAATTATGAAAAAAATTCAAGACAATTATAAACGTTACTTAAGTACATTTTCTTTATATCCAAAAAGCAATCAGATGCCGGTCATTGTGGGCTTTTAATTAACAACAATTATGCTTTTTTACCTTCAGGTGAAACATGTTTTTCCAAATGATAGAGCCAATCATTTTGTACACTCTCAAGTACTCTGTCTGCTTCATCAATGATCAAAAAATCCAAAAATTGTAAATCTAATCCATTTGTCAATTTTAAATGGTCGACTAGTCTGCCAGCTGTACAAACGAGAATATCAATTTTGGAAAGATAACCGAATGCTTCATCTAAAAATAAAATCAATATTACATTACATTCCTTTGTCTGCCCTCCTATTATAAATAGTTTTGTTTAAAGTTTTATCATGCTTGAAATATATTTATACTCTTAATTTATTGTTACTAGAATATTTTTTGAGAATTTATGAAAATATTTTTATTCATTGATTTTTAAAAATAATGTGCTAAGTACATAGTTTTATTTTCTCCAAAAATTGAAAAATCATGCTAAATTATAGCTATAAGTTATGTCTATGCGCCTTATAGGGACGGAGCTACATAGGATCATGGGTGTCTTATAAGATGTAAGAGCAGGCAACATAGAAGTTTGGAGCACAAAATTCCAATTTTATGAAAATTTGTTGTGATTATTATACTTGGGTATAAGCTCGATAATACTAAAAGATATAAATAAAATCATTTTCTTAAATTAGTATCTACTTAGTTTTATTCTATATTTAACTTACTCTTAGCAACAATTTGTCTCTGTTCAACCTCAAAGCTATTTTGTCCAGTAATGAGACAAACATCAATACTGGTGCCTTCTGCATAGGTTTTAAAAGTTGTAAACACTTGTCGCGCCAAGTCTTGGGTAGGAAGAATAACCAAGGCCCGAATTTTCTTGATAACATATTTTTTTATTACTTGAATTACTGGTAGAACAAAGGCCAATGTTTTGCCACTGCCTGTGGGTGCTGATACACAAATGTCTCGAGGAAACATTATGTTGGAATGTCTATAGAAAATATTTCAATAAAAATAAAATTTGATCTCAATTACAAACAATTAGGTCTAAAATATGTAACAGTTCATGTGTAAAAGTACTTACTTGTTATTTTTAACTACCCATGGTATAACTTCAGCCTGCACAGGAAAAAGACTGATTACTCCATTCTTTTTTAGGGCGTGTCTAAGGTGTTTATCTAAAACTTTAACATCAGCCACTTTGGTTTCTAGTTTTTGTAGATTAACAGAAATGACAGTGGGATTCGTAAGCCAGCTAGGTAGTACTCTTTTAACCTAAAATAAGGTTCAAAATTAGTTGCAATATAAATTTATCAGTAATTAGGAATTTGCTTAAATATCTTCTACATAGCTACTACCTGGGAATTTCAAACTATCTTAAAGTACATTAAACATTCTGTAGAGCTTCATGCAATAAGTATGTAATCGAACACTTGGTTTAAACATTTCTATAACTAGGCCCCACCCGCAATTTACCTTTGCCTTCTTATTAAAATTGTCAACTCCTAATATTGTGAAACCTTCAATGTCAACAGTATCAATTTTTCTTTTCTTGCCGGTTTGTTTTCCTGGAGACTTTTCCTTAGATTTCTCCTCTTGTGAAATTGACATCTTAGAATCCTTATAAACATTGTCGGATATATCATTAATGGAAATATTTGTGTCTATGAATTCACTGTTTGTATTTTCAGGAACATTAACAATTTGTTCTCTTCGTTTTTTAGCGTCGCGCTTAAGTTTTCTAGCTTGAGTCGTCCTTTGAATGGCATCTTTGGTTTTCTGTTCCTTTTCTTTCTGTTTATTTCTAAGCTTCTTATTTCTTTCTATCTTTTTTAATACATGTTCTAACTTCTCATCTTCTTGGTTTTTTAATTGCTCCGATTGATCTTCATGTCTTAAAATTTAAAAAACTCTTATAGGCATTAAGTTTAATAATAAAAATTTACATTAACTTACCTATTCACAACAAATAACTCCATTTTCTTAAGGTTCCAAGGTGTTTTTCAATTTCAAATCATGTGGATTTTTGAGGTTATGCAATTTAATTTGACGAATATAATTGAAGTTAGCCACAAGCTTGAGTAGTCCAGCATTTACAGTAATAATGTTATGGACTGGACACAAAACGATGCGTTCTCATGTAGGAATGTGCAAGAAACACCGAAAGATTTAGAGAGTCATCAATCCTGATACAAACTACATTTAAATATAAAGTAGAAACAACAGCTGAGACACTCAAATAAGCACAAAAAGATTCGATAACTCACAATTAACTAAGTTCATAAAGTTAAAACAACCAAAAAATATTGATGGGCTTTATGAAATATCGTACTATCGAATTTTGATAAAGTTTTCACCATCACCATTTCGTCAAGAAAACGATGAAATCGCCAAACGCCGCTAACATGTCTGTGAACTGAAAATTTATTTGTTGCAAAACAAAACTGCAGTGCAGAGCTTAGCCTTGCCGAACCTTGAAAACGAAATATTAATTAGTGAAGAGTTGAAGGGTCCGGGATCTTTTTATACATGTAAGTACCTACTTTTATTGATTAAAACACTTGGTTTGATTGACATTGTTATAATTTTCCTTAATATTACATTAAAAGGATCTTCTTAAATGTATAATGGTACCTATATCCTATATATTCTGGTTTCCAGAATAATAATATGTTAGTTTATAGTTTCACACCATTTCCCTACTAGTTGCATAATATGTTGTGTGTTTGTTATTATACTATAGGTAGGTACCTATCTAAAAAATTTAGAATAATTTTTTAATAGGTCCAGTTCTTAATTAACATGCTTCTTAATTAATGCACATTTATCTCTGAATCGTAGAAATCTGTACTAGGATATATATAATACTAATAATAAGGATATATTTGATTTCTCCGTGATGGAATTTTATTTTTGATTTTGTGGAGGTATCTGAAATTGCAGAGCTACTAGCACATACGTCAACACGTTTCCCACAAGCTAAAATAAAAGGATTTTTTTAGAATTGGGCAAAATCGTGTAAATTCTCTTCTGAACGTTTCTGCGAATTTATCATCATAGACATACTTAATTTTAAACTTTTTTTATTGCAATCAAGTCAGTCTACATTTATTTGTTTGTTTTTTACACTTGTACATCTTATAAAGTAGATTTGCACGGGATATTTTTTTAGCGATGACTTGACGCAAGGAAAGTAAAAACCATCCAATCTCTAGTGAAAATAATTCAAGTCCATTCTTTGTCCGTACTTATACCTACTTACCGGGCCAATAATTCCAAGATCAATCTCATAAAATTCATCAACAGTAAATGGCATGTCGGTGCTGATTTTTGTAATAAAGATTCGAATTTGTTGGTGTTCTTCGACAGATACCGCTCGTAACGAATACTCCACCAAAATTGGTTTTAAGCCTTGAATCTGAAATAAAAATGTCGACGTTGAAATCTTATGAAGATACAAAATCGCCAAATACACTGAGCGAAATCTCGAGTTGATATAACTCAAATATGAGTTCTCCTAGACCGAAGCGTGTTGCTAATAGGGGACAGCCCAGACCTCTGAATTACGGCAACCCAATCGATGAAATTGCATCAACTCACTGTTCATAAGTTATTATAGCACAGAAGTCGGGCTAGATTAACTCATGATTCGAGCTATCAAAACTTTGCATTTAAGTTGTTCTAGCTTACGATGGTGGCTGGAATAACTCACTCTTTGGGCTACCAGAGTCCAAATTTTGGACTACCAGTACCTAAATTGTGGACTATCGGAACTCAAAATATTATATATATATAACATACACTGGTTCTGTACAAAATAATATAAGAACAATGGTTTAATAAATTTATTAATAAAATAAAACACAATGTAAGGGCTCCCAAAGACTCTACTTTAAGAATACACTTAACAACGAAAAATAACATTTCATGTGTAAAACATGTACAAATCTTGAGTAAATACGTATTAATAATATTATAATATTAATATATACTTATAAATAATAAGGCTCCATTCCAATAATAACAGTGTACCTAAATGCATCTCCCTCCTGTCCCTCCATTTTACGCCAACTGATCAAAATTATGCTAAACACAAATTTTCACGCACGCAGAGAGCAAAAATGGAAGATCCCGGAAACGGCGCAACGGCAAACCGGTGCCTCTACGCGCGATCGATGGAAAATGGACTAATAACAATGGAATGAACCCCGCTAAATCTGCACGAGCACGAATTCGGAACTTTCCGTGACCTTACGACCGGTAAATACCCTCGATATGGGGTTTTGTAGCACGTTTTCTTGGTTATTTTAAATGAATCCTGAATTATTCCAACCCAAAAACTGAGTTCAGGTAACTCATAAAATAGTTACAAGATAAGGGATTGTGGTAATCCCAAATATGTTTAAAATGTTGATAAAAAATCTCTTTCTGGGTTGAGGCGAACCAAAAGAACCTGAATTATTGTAGCGTTTTTAAATGATTTGTGATAATTCATAGGCTGAGTTAGAACAACATAGAGAGGTGCGTTACAGTAGTTCCAATTTTGTAACCCACGACATTGGTAAATGCATTTTTGTCAGTGTACTTTTGTACCGGGTGTGTTATCGAAATGATTTATTGCATTTGACTGAGTGACCTCCAGACCAACAAAATCAGGCCACGCCATTAATTACCAACCGAGCAACCACGTATTCCAGCTTAACTCACATATCATGTGGATTTGTTTATACGTGAACAGTGGGCGATGAAAATCCATATTGTGAATTTTCCCGATTGTTATCGCATGGTGCTATGAAGAAGACTGTAGACGCATAGGTAGGGGATGTTGAGGCAAAGCGGTCCCTGGGGCAAAGAAGGTAGGTTTATACAATATTTCCCGTATCGCGAGGACTATGGGCGTCTTCGTACATCGCTTCTAGAGCATTCAGGCGCCGTCGAGACAACATGCAAATTTTCTAGCAAGTGAAAAGTTTTGAACCACGTGCTTGGTAATATTCATCGGTAGGTAAAATAGCAGTTTAATTGAAAATATAAATTGTTTGTTCAATATTGTTCAAGTTTTGCATGATATTTTATAATTATTTGAGGTGTACCTATATATACAGGGTGTTAAGTAGTAATAGTTCAAATATAATTATCTATTGTATTGTTAAATTTATGGAATTACTTCAGTGTTTGTATGTCTGTTTCAGCATACTTCTGTGGAAACCGCTTGATATAGTGCAATGAAATTTGGCATACAAGGAAAAGTAATACGCTGCCGCGCTAGTCCACACAGTATACAGG
The DNA here is from genome assembly GCA_963991005.1 of Barypeithes pellucidus. Classification (NCBI taxonomy): domain Eukaryota; kingdom Metazoa; phylum Arthropoda; class Insecta; order Coleoptera; family Curculionidae; genus Barypeithes; species Barypeithes pellucidus. The sequence continues at coordinate 94,927,732 of OZ022556.1, forward strand.
GTGTTATGGAAATGACTTATTATATTTAAACCGACAAATCCTGAGATGAAAATAAATTGAAGAAAAATAACCATAAATGGCGCTTTGAATTATTAAGCGAAATATACACTTTATTCTTATACTTATACTTTATATGAAATCTCAAAATTTAGGTGGCCACTCCTAAGGACCTTCGCAATCAATAGTTTATTGAGGCAGTCTCGAGGTTCAAAAGAGGTTAGCGCATTATAGGCGGTGTTGTCATCACAGAACACGTGTTCAGATTTTGACAAGACGTCTTTGACACGCGTTATCACTTCGTTTTCAAACTTTTTAGAAAAAAAAACTACAATTTTAAGTTACATACCCTCTTACCTTCGATCTTATTTTAAAATAATCCGTTTTAAAAATAAATTCCATAAAAAAATAAAACACAAAAAGTATATTTTTCAACAACTCAGTAGTAGATAATATCACACAAATTTGAAAATTAGTATAAATTATTTTACGACAGAAAAAAAACCCTCGACATCGTCACTCCATCCCCGACTCTCGAAACATACTTAAGCAACGATAGTGGCGCGCGGCCGATATCCAAGCAAGGGCGAGACACGCGGTGTGATCTGACAACACGGTTAGTATACTGTGGTGACCCACAGATGGAACACCCAAGGAGTCACCCATTTAAATATAATAAGTCATTTCCATAACACTCTGTATATATTATTTTTCGTGTTTCGCTTTGGGGAAGGGGTCACGAAATGGGGTTTTGGACATGCATAATACGTCCTCTCTCCTTTTGAGACAATATTGGGGTCTGGAGTCGTTCCAAAAATGTTGTTAAACTTCACATCGCTAATGTAAGTATCTACTATATTCCCAGTGCAATAATAAACCGTAATATTAGAAGCTCAATTATTTACTTTTACCCACGGATAACAATTAAAGAACTATGACGGATCTGTCTTTACAACGTTCCCGTTAAGTGGCTCTTGTCCTTTTAATTACTGGGAAAAAATTAATAAAATTTTGCAAGTTTCTCTACCTACTCCCCCTTCAAATTTTTTAAAGTAAAGTTTTTGAAAACCAGCCGATACTTACTACTTGTTTAAGTATTTGCATATCCTTAAAAAACCAAAATATGCCAGTGGTGTGCCAGATAACGTACAATAGATTTAATAGTAACGTAGTGTTAGCAACAGGACCATCAAATTTGTACACAATGTGGACTATTATGGAATAGCAGCTAATAACCATCACACCAATCTCCATTATCGTATAACACAGAAGTTGATAAGATGCATAATGTTGAAATAGAAGAACCACATTGTACATATCTGCATGGGTGACTCTCAGATATTCGATGAGTTCCGCTCTCGATAATTTAAGTAAATGTTCTGGGATAAAGTGTTTTCCGTCGCAAATGGGGTAACCTTTAAATAAACCAAAAAATTGGTATTTGTTATGCGTCAAATCAATATCTTTGGCTGGATGAACCTTTTGGTAATTTAGGTAATGCACAACTGTGTTTTCGAAACAGATAAACATTGATGTAAAATATTTGGTACCTAAAAAATAATAGGCGATTATACACGCGTGACATCCGCAATATCGGAATTGACTACTAGTTATGATATATCTCTTCAGTTGAAAAAGTTAGGTATCTTCCACCTCAAAGAGGGTCGCCCATTGTTTCCTCGTATAGGGCAAAGGAAATAATAACAGAAAAACTATTAAGGCCTCTCAGCCTCCATGGATTTTGGAACGTCCCTTCAATAGGCAGTGGAGTCGCTCCTGTCATTCAACACACATTTCAATTCATAAGTGACTCAGAGGCATTACCTTCTAGACTCACAGGGAGTCAAACTATGGAGTCTTGCATAAGGTAAGTAAAACTCGTCTCCTTTTTTAAGTTCGGTTTAGACAAATAATTAATCTTATACAGGGTCTTGAGGAACGGAGTGTATTGTACAAGTAAATATAATGTAAAAAATCTTAACCGATTTTCATTTTCAAGGTGTGGTGTAATTACAAAGAAACATTATTACATTCATACATTAACGTTATTTTAATCATAACGTTCTTTTAATAAATGTTCAAAAATATCGCCATTGACCTTTGAAGATCTTCTGCTTCTGCAGTTGCTCTCCTGCTTGCTTCATGTCTTTCTTTAATATTGGTTGCAGTATTTCTAATACCTACGTCGAATTAGTACATCCCGAGTATCGACTTTTACTTTGTAAACTTTATTTTTAAACCAGCTCAATAAACAAAAGTGTAGTGGTGTGAGGTCCGGAGATCTTGGAGACCAATTAATAGGACCACCTCGACCAATTCAAAGCCCTGGAAACCTTTTGTTTAAATGTTGCTTGACCTGATGAACGAAATGTGCAGGAGCTAGCTCCATGCTGCTGATAATACAGTTCAATTCTGATGTTTACAGGAACATGGATGCTCCAGTATTACTCTTTCTAACTCATTTTGTAAAAAAAATTAAATAGTGCTCTCCCGTAAGGCGATTCTACAAAATTAAAGGCCCAATTAAATGTCTAATGTGGTATGGTCTACCACTCCACAACACATGTTTACCGAAAATTTGTGCTGAAAATTATTTTCCACTGTTGCGTGAAAATTTTCGTCTGACCATACATGAGAGTTGCGAGTATTATTATTATTATTATTATTATTAATGCCGTTATGAGTAATCATCAGTGTTGCATCTTCCGTAAAAATAATGCGCATAATACGACGATTATTATTTATCAACCGACAACGCTTAAAACATAATCTTCCGGTTGTAGATGTTGTATATGCTGTTCGGTATGAGTTTAGTCCTGGCTCGCGGACTTTGTTTATTACTCTTTTTTTGTGGAACGCCTAAGTGAATAGAAATCCTTTGTGAACTAGTCGTTGCATTTACTAAACCTTGTCGAGTTGCTCTTTCAGATGTTATGTTAGCACTGGGAAGTCCTCTGGTCTCGCACAGTTTGTTGAGAATTCTGATATTGACGATATTGTTCAACAGCAGCTGTAGTATTCCCCTTACAAACACCATATTTGCATATTCCAAATTTGAATAGATGTGTGGCATTTTGTAACACTTTTATAACAAATTCGAAAATAACCGTTAACACTGATACCTTATCACAACAATAAAATTATTGTCACAACGATTTTGTGCCTCCAACGGATTGATTCATAATATTCTACTTCATAATATGTAATTAAGAAGCAAAAAACAATTTTTATGTCGAGCGTAACTGACTTTTTGTTTTAAATTCAGCTATAACTTGAAAACAAATGAAAATTAAATGACATAAGATTTTTTACATTATTTTCATGTATCCACTACGATCCTGGAGTTTCTCCTGACACCCTCCCTGTATAACATTTATTTATTAAACTTCTAATTACAAAATTCTTTGCCTTAATCACATTGAATATTATTGGGATTGCATAGAGGATAAACCATCTCCCCTTGTAGATTTCTTAGTATCTTATTACATACAAGCTACCCCCGCATCCACTAATCTATTTTATTCAACTAAAATGTAATTACAATTTTTGATATCCTGCAAATTAATAGTACTTACATGTGATCCAAAAGCTGAAATTAATAAACGGTAAAAGTTGTATATTTCTAAAAAATAGAATATGAAGGGAAACAGAAGAAGTAAAAAAATACTTTAATCCGGCAAAAAAAATTATTTGAATAAGAAACATTATAAATGTCGATGCCACAATATTACTCTGAATATTTTTTGTATTTCTTCTTGATTGTTGACAAAAAATATGATCTTTATTAAGATTACTGAGCATCTTTGTAATCGTAATCCACACGTCTATTTTAAATAAAATTAGAAGTGTCAAACTAGCGTATATACAGTTCAGAACGCTAATCAGCGTCTCCAGAAATTCAGGAAAATTGCCATAATTAAATGTAAAACTCGTTTTTAAATGTATTGCAGTAACCATTAAGACGGTTATAAGGGTTAAGCTGTAAAGTATCCAGAAATATGACTTTTTACAGATGCACTTTCCATTTATATGTTCCCATTTATAAGGAAAAGCTCCCAGTAATCGACAGATCCGTGTAACTCCCAGTATTTTGCAAATACAAAGAGTGTTTCTGGTTAACTTTTCTGGTGTTTTCAGAATATTTAAGTTCGCTTTATTCAGTGAACTAACTTTGATATATGAAACTGGTTGCATTTTATTAGAAATATTGTAAAACCCTGCTGTATAAATGTCAATCTACGAATAAAATATATTTTCAGTATTCCTACATTTATAAACTTTATAAACCAAGGACCTATCGATATGTCATTCACTGTATGTAAATACTAACTATATCTACGAACTTAATCTAAATGCAACATCAATTTATTTTATTTATATTATAATGATTTTCAATTTATATTATTCCTTTCTCAAAAATTAATATCAGTGCTATCACTAATACTATTTAGTCATGAACTTTTGTTTGGTAAATATCTCTACAATATGCGGATAACCAGGGCCGGACTTAGCCTTCTTGCCGCTTCTGGATAGTAGTGAACTGACCGCCCTCCACCGGGATCTGCCTGTATTAAATATTTTTCTGTATCCTTTTTAACTAAGAAAATATAGGGTAATTTAGGAATTGTCAATTTATTGATTTTCCCCCGTATCTCTTAAGCGAGTGAAAATTTTCAAATTTTGATTTTACCATTTTAAGTTTGACCCAAAAAGAGCACATGACACCTACATTACTTTTTTGATAGCACTAACAATAACGGAGATATACTATAAAAGTTTTGAAAATGCGACACCTGTACATTAGTTTTAAAAACACCAATACTATGTAACCATTTATATGTATGTATAAATAAATAAAATAGTTTTCTACTTATTTAATAAAATAAAATAAATATAAATATTTTTTTAATAGCAAAACTTCTCGGGCTGGTGCATTTGATTGGCCGAGGTTTCGCAGCGTTAAATCGAGCGAGGCTGGGGATATTTTCGGAATATAAGTTATTAGAAATGCAGGTCACGGTCCATTACAATAAAAGCTTTGATAGTTCATGTTTTCCAGTGGCAGAAAAGCCACTAAATAAAGCGGCTTTCCATCCGAAAAAATTTGTTATTGTCGGGTTTGTTTTTCATTTTTCTTCTCCTCCAATTACTTGGATACAAAGGACATACTATACGGAAAGAAATACTTAGTTAAATTGACTATAAAAATAGTAAAATTAACCATAATTTATGGCTCTATACAGGGTGTCCGCTAAGTAATGGGACTTGGAAAAACCACAGACTCCTTACGTAAAAATATTAGGATTTAATAATTATACTTACCTATATCCAAAAGTTGATATTAACTAAGATACAGGGTGTTAAAGTTAAAACTTCATTTTTGTTTTTCTCTAATAACTTTGACACAAAATTTGGCAATTATGGTGTTTTAAGGATGAGGAACTGATATTTTGGTGAAATTTTAATGTACAATGTAGGGGGCGCTGCCTGCGGCATTTTTTGCATATTTATTACGTCATAACTTTTTTTTGCCTTCGTGTATTTAAGTTTTTAAAGAAAATAATACTTTTCTCATATTTATTACGTAAAAAAGGTACACTAATTTCAGGTCGCCCAGAGTTACCGTTTCGGAGATATATGCATTTATATTGTTTAGTGCCTATTATTAATTTGCAAACCAAATTTTTTTTTAAAGTAACCTATGAGAAAATAAATGAAATTTCGAGATACAGTTGATATGAAACCTCCATGTTGTTATTTGTTTGTTGATTATTGTGTTTCGGCATCATTGTTACTTAACTTAGGATAAACTCAAAAATGAAACATTTTTTTACACAGCTATTTTACAATAATCAACAAGCAAATAACAATATGGGGGTTTCATAGCCACTGTATCTCTAAGTTTTATTTGTTTTCTCATAGGTTACTTTAAAAGAAAAATTTTGTTTGCAAATTAATAATAGGCACTAAACAATATAAATGCATATATCTCCGAGACGGCAACTCTGGGCGACCTGAAATTAGTGTACCTTTTTTACGTAATAAATATGAGAGAAGTATTAGTTTCATTAAAAACTTAAATACACGGAGGCACAAAAAAGTTATGACCTAATAATATGCAAAAATGCCGCAGGCAGCGCCCCCTACATTGTACATTAAAATTTCACCAAAAAATCAGTTCCTCGTCCTAAAAACACCATAATTGCCACATTTTGTAAAAAACCGTTGGTTTCTGTCAAAGTTATTAGAGAAAAACAAAAATGAAGTATTAACTTTAACACCCTGTATCTCAGTTAATATCAACTTTTGGATATAGGTAAGTAGAAATAAATCCTAATATGTTTCCGTAAGGAGTCTGTGGGTTTTCCATGTCCCATTACTTAACGGACACCCTGTATATATCTGGAATAACTTTATTAAGAACTGTCATAAAATTTCAAAATTTTAACAAGAAAAAATATTTAATAAACAAGTTAAATTTTTGTAAAATTTACTAAAATCTTCCTACTATACGTGTAATATACATGGAAAAAAAACTATAGGAAAATTATTATTGTAAAATTACCTATAAAATAAAGTAGTAATTACATTTTTTATCAGTAATCTGTATTATTATATTGTAAACATGATTTCTAAAAACGTATAGTTACAAATTCTTAGTCTCATTGGCACCCATACGCTGTTGACGTTATGCAACCCAATATACAATAACTAATTTGAATACCAGGCAATAGGTCACCGGCAAATTTGTTCGGAACGAGACGTAATAGCAGCGCACGTTGACGCTTATCGTGCGCGATAAATTTCGCAAATAAATCAGGGTTTTATTTCGGTCGTTACCGATTCGCTTTATTTTCGATTTTATCGAAAAATAAAAAAAAATAAATCGAATTTAATTTACGAAATAAGATAGTAGAATTCTGATATTTGTCACATGACGTGACTACTCGTTTGACTGGAAAATAGAAATTGTTCTTGAAAACTGGTATTGGATTAAAAAGTTATTTAAAAAAAGGGTTTAGATTTTAATTTTATGCTTTTTTGCAAGTTTGGAACCAAAATTCAAAAAATAAATGTTCAGTTGTCTGAATATAATGAAAATGTGTTAAATGATCGAAAACCAAGGTAACAATTTATTAGGTATTTAAAGATTTCTGTTTTCTTGAGTTTCAGGAAGTAACAAGTTATTGATCAAAGATTACTTTCTTTTGTAAAAATCTGTGGATCACCTCTATTTTTTTGACAATCAAAAAACGTTTTTACTACTTTTGGCTTAAGTCTGATTTTTCCGTTCTTCATTGTTTTTATGTATAGTTTTTGCAGAATTATATCGTTGATCTTTTGACTGCAATAAAACATCATTATTCATTCGACCATAAAATAAATAAGGAAATCCCAAATTTTAAAACCTTTTCGAGCAGCAAACCCGGACCAGGTATACAAATTAAATTTATACCTATGCCTGATGCATATATAAATACAAAGTGATTTTCAATAATTTTAATCTTTAGTGGTTTTCCGGCGAGTAATTTTTAGTTAGGCTTATTAGTGGTAGAATGTGGCGTCCTTGGAATTGGGCTGATAGGGGGGCATCTTCAAATGTCGGGAATGGAGACTTAAATATTTAACAGCTGTTAAACAATTTAGAGAAGAAAATCGTCCAATTATTTACCTTGACGAAACATGGTTCGATACCCATGACACTCCAAGAAAAGGTTGGGATGATTCTTCCAAAAAATGTCAAACCAAGGCACCATCAAATAAAGGCAATAGAATCACAATATTACATGCTGGTTCAGAGAATGGGTTTGTTCCAAATTGTCTGTTGCTTTCAGCTAAAAACATAGCAGATTCTTCTTTAGATTACCATCAAGATACCGGCGCACAACTTTTTGAAGATTGGTTTAAACATAAACTCCTTAAAAATATACCTGACAATAGCGTCATTATAATGGATAATGCTAGTTATCATAGCCGGCAAGCAAAAATCATTCCCAATTCTAATAATAAAAAAGCAGAAATTCAAAATTTTATGATTGAAAATGATTTATATTTTGAAGAAACTTACAAAAAACGAGAACTGCTAGAAATATTAAAAGCTTTTAAAATAAATAAGGAATACGAGTGTGACAAACTTGCAGGAGAAAATGGACATTCAGTGTTGCGTCTTCCTCCGTACTATTGTATATTCAATCCTATTGAGCTAATATGGCACCAATTAAAATCCAATATTAGGAGAAATAATATTTCTCCTACATTAAATGCATCTGTAGTAGAATTAATTAAAAACGAAGTAAGAAAAATTTCTGCAGACAGCTGGAAAAACTGTGTACAGCATGTACTTAAGGTGGAAAAAATTCTTACAATTGTATGATTACAAATGTTCAACCCTTAATTATAAGTTTAGGCTTACATGAAGATAGTGATAGTGATACAGAGTTAAATTTTGAATAAATTATCAATAGTTTCTTAGAATTTAATTAATTTGTATTGTACTTGTTATCCTAATAGTTATACTTTTAAATTATATTATTTTCAATTATCATTAATTGTTATCATTATTTTACAGTTATTATAGTTACCTAAAACCAAAAATACCTATCTATTTATTTTAAATTATAAAAATAAATCATGTGGTGTGGTATATATTTTCAAGCCGGCCCTGATCCCATTTATTGAGCTTTGAATAGGTTGAGGCGTATACAATAGGGTTTAATCAGGTAGTTTATTTATGGCAGTAAGAGTCAACGGTATAATTCTGCAACAACATACATATAATTTTCTGCCTTCTTGTATCTAATATAAATATATGTATATCATATATTTTGTAGTCTTTCACGTTGGCATATTTAAACTTGCGTTAAAGCATCGATTTTTCTAATATTATACTACTATAAATTATTGATTAAATTTAGCAATATGGTCCTAAAAAAAATTTAGAATTCGCTGGTTTCTCCTGACCGTTGGTTTTTATTCTCAACTTTGCCCACCTCTCAATTAAATCCTGCATCTGCGCCTGCATGGCACGCTTATAAACTGTTTTTCTGGGGCATTTCTGGAAGTGTTAAGGCACTCAGGAACTAGACAATATTTATTATAAGCTTCCTTCTCACTTATTTTAATCCAGCAAGAAGATAAAAAAGATATAATTTGATAATCAAACGACGTTTTCATACAGAAACACGCCCTATACGCTTCTACAGCTGGTAACACACTATTATCACGTCACGTGAGATCATATGCTATCACGCAATGTCACAGCATACCCGAAATATCTGCAAGACGGTTTATGCGTGCTTATAAATAGCTTTAGAAATACACTATAGTCACTGCATGCATCTCACGGCAAGTCATACGTGACAGCACAATTTTATTTCTGCAAATTTACATATTCGGCACGCGTGATAACACTGTGTCAGAGTTTAACGCTACAAGGCTACAAGATTCACTTGCGATCTTGACAAACATAAAACATGTACTAACAATGATCTGCAGTGTACGTAGTTTGTTTCTAAGCCGTGAGAGCATGTGCACACGTGAAATCACGTGTTGTCATATCGGCAAAACAGCACATGCTCTCACGGTTAGAAACAGACTACGTACACTGCAGATCATTTTTATTACATATTTTGGATTTGTCAAGATCGCATGTGAAACTAGTAGCTTTCTAGCGTTAAACTATGATACAGTGTTATCACGCGTGCCGAATATGTAAATTTGCAGAAATAAAATTGTGCTGTCACGTATGACTTGCCGTGAGATGCATGAAGTGACTATAGTGTACTTCTAAACCTATTTATAAGCACGCATAAACCGTCTTGCAGATATTTCGGGTATGCCGTGACATTGCGTGATAGCTTGTGATCTCACGTGACGTGATAATAGTGTGTTTGCGGCTTAAATCTCAACTGTCTTCTGTCCGAATAAAAATCAAAAAATTTAGAAATTCCCTTAAAAAGTGTTTCGATTTTTAAATTTAAAAAAAATTTTGAACGGGTCCATTAGCAGCGAGAAAACTCGTCACCTATAGACTATATTTTTGCAACACTATTTTGTGAATGATATTTTTTTATGAGGTTGCCAGTTATTTTTAGATGCATTTGTATACAGTATTTAAGGCAATATCGTAAGTAATTTCGTCTATGTTTATTTGTCTACATTGCCACACTAATCGTGGGTGGACGTGTGACGTAGCTTTTCTACGCAAAAGTTTCATTTCAAATGAAAAAATACAGTTTTCTGCAAACTTATTTCAATGTTTTTTTATCTACGTAAATAAAAAAATTTTATTATTCATGCCACAAGTATCAGGTACGGAAGGTATTTATTAAATTAAAAATTACATTGCCGAACATTTTCCGAAGTAATTTAATTACAATATAAATTACTTAAATACTTACGGTATAATGTAATAAAGGTCTTCTTAATTTCCAACGTATGGTAGTTTTAATATAAATATTGCATTTTTGCAATTTCTGTAACAAGATTTTTGGTTCGCTTACGAGAAGAGATTATTCCCTGAATACGAAAAAATAAATAAAACCAGGTTTTGAGAATTTCTGTCATATTGTCACAACATGATAGATGTTTCGATAACCCAATACGCTCCCTAACTCTAGATGGAATCTATTATACAGGGTGTTATGGAAATGACGTATTATATTTAAACCGGCAATTCCTGAGATGAAAACAAATTGAAGAAAAATATCCAAAAATGGCGAATAATATGCCCTGTACATGACCTTATGTCAAACAAAAAATTACCACGTGGTGCCCCTGCCAGGAAGGTAAACAAAAGAACGTATGGCGGAAAACGTGAGTGAATCTTGAACAGTGTTGTCATATCTTCAGGATAAACTCTTTAGAAAATCAAAAAACGTTTGACAGATTTCAAGTTGTTTATTTTTTCAGGGTACATTATTATAAACTTTTACGTTCAGTTCAGTTCACTGGGAAACAATCTCTGACTCGAACAGACCACCGCGGAGTTTATAATGGTCAGGTATGTTCGTTCCACTTGTTCAATTCGAACAACACCCGTCGGATCTGAACAACTAAAATGCCACTTTACCCTTTAGAAGAAAAAAATGCAATTTTATTTACGTTTTCGGCCTTATTTAAAACCAACCAAATTTATACAAAAACACCAGGTAACCGAACAAAAACCGTCACAAAACACCAAAACAAAGTCACATAAATTCACATCGCGCATCTCGTGAACACATAGAAGTACCATTCAATCTGAATTAGTATTTTAAAGTGCTATCGTGTAGACAAAAATGCGCCCTTATTGTATAAGATTTAATCAGCTGGTAGTCTGGGAAATAATATAATTCTTCCATACAATGGTATTGGACATCTAAAAAGGTTGAAACTAACCTTGGAACCTGTTCCTATCTTCACGTGTCTGTTGTCTATCTAAAAATACAGCGTTGCCACTTTCGATGTTTTATAAGGTTATATTCATAAACTGCCTAATTTCCTTCTATAATATTACTTTCCTGTATAATTATAGTCTCGGAAATAGCAACCGCGCTGGCTCTAGTAGCGGAGAGTTCTCGCAAAGAAAGTCCAAGGTGGACTAGACCATTTAATTCAAAGTGTAGTTCCTGTGAATTGTTAACATAATTGTTTCATTTTATCTTTAGTAAAGGGTTAATGGCCCATAGAAATTAGCGTTTTTATTATTTCTATTGCGAAATGATTAAGTGCTCTTGTTCTATGTGTGCGGTAGTGTTATTTTAAAGTGTAATTATGCGTTACTGTTTAGTGCTTTCGTCTAATCTGATAATATGTGCATATCTTCAAAAAAAACTGATTTGAAACTCGTGGGTGTCTGTGTGTTTCTTTCAGTGATTTAGTGCAATTTCTTCTGTTTCACTGTGTTTTTTTCTTTCGACTTTATGCCGGTTATATTCCGAGATTGGAAATAAGAGGCCGAATGAGGTTTAGTGATAAGCTTATTATGCACTCCCACACTCTATCATCAGGACACGTGATGAGCATAAAGTTTTTCCCATAGAAAAAAGAACTGAAGGTGTCTGTGCCCTGGATTCCTTAATCGCGTTCTGGATTTACTTCCTAAGTATTTCTATAAGAAACTAAAGTTTTACACTTTTAAATAGTTTGGCAACATTGCTGTTGATTACCCAGCTGGGCAATGTAATATGTTCATATATGAATGTACCGAGGAGTTGTGAACAAACCCACTTTTTAAACGTTCGATTTAAAAAAAAATATGTAGGGCTTCTCTAGGACACCCCAGGAGTCACCCATTTAAATATAATAAATACGTCATTTCCATAACATCCTGTATAAAACACAAATTTGATAAAGAAAACTCTGAATAAAAAGACCACCCCCTTCAAATTTCTAAATTTTCAGTATAGGAAATAGATCGCATCGAGGCTCCAAGGTAATGCAATAGGCACTAGACCCACACTTGTCCGAAAGAACACAATAGTAAATGTGCTTAATTTATATCTAGATCACTGTACACTTAAGAATAGATTTGTCGTGTTTATCCAAATGTTTTTCTAATAAAATGTTGGATGCGTTTCAAACGGATAGAATAAAATCTTTTCTGTCGACAGAATTGTCTTAAAATATTAAGTATATTATTAATCTGCCAAATTTTATCTTAAAATGAAATATTATTACAAGATTACTTATAACTTATTGATGTTTATGTAATTATACATTTTTTTGAAAAATTGTCGATAAATCAACTCATTTTGAGTGTGGCAAGTTTTTTTTTATGATCAAATACAAGCACTATGTGGAGTGGTGCCTGTGAGCAAATAGCGATTCACGTTGGTTTTGAATCGTTGGAGGTCATATTCGTTGGGAAAAACGACCTCGGGAAGGTCGTTCCATAAGGATGAAGTCCTCCAGATGAAAGAATTCTTAAATAATGAAGTTCGAGGAGTACTAAGCTTGACCACATATAGATGGGCGGCAGTGGTTCGTCGTGTATTTCTGCTATTTGCCGCTCTGGGTGGAATTAAGAGGGCAAGGTCAGCTGAGCACTTTCCATGAAAATATCTGTAAAAGAGAGTCAAATCCCCAATCTGTCTTCGATGTTCTAGGCTGTCGAGGTTCTTCGTCAGCTCGTGGTCTCCAATCACACGAATGGCCCTCCTTTCGATGGAATCCAGTAGCCGAAGAGTATGTTTGGGTGCAGGGCTCCAGACATGAGAGCAGTACTCTAGTGATGGTCGAATCTGGGCTTTGTATAGTGTCAAAAGTTGTTGAGGGGTGTACAACTTTCTGGTTCGGAAGAGTACACCAAGTTTTGGTTACTGTCACCCCAAGCCAGAATTTCTTCCAGGTCTTTATTGAGGCGTGATACTTCATGCTCTCTGCGAAGATGTGCGTTGGCATGTGCATTCAAAGAGAAAGGATGAGATAAGTATGCTATCATCAGCAAAACTAAATATCGGATTTTTCGTTTTTACCACAAGGTCAGAAGTATGGTTATTACGCCAGTCGCCCTGCTTTTCAATTAGAAAATAGGTAAAACAGAATAATATCTATTTTTACCTCACTTCCTAAATATTCACCTCACGTAATGAAACTGCAATGCAAAACAACAATATTAAGACAATACGTTGTCTGGGATTCTATACGGACTACTCGGTGCCAGACTATGCTAATATCTAATAACTTCTCCAAAAAGTAATACGAAAATATAATCCATTAAATTATTTTATGTTAAGAGGTATATAAAAATATTAAAATTTATTTAAATTGCATATAAATGTTTTATTATGTAATATAAACTCTTCCCTTGTAAAAGCTTTCTTCAGATTATTTTAAAGTGAGCTTAGTTCTATTGACTTCGGTTTGTTCGGTTTATCTACGTAGATCATCAACTTAATTTTTGAATTATTTGTTATTTATTGAACTAGTCCAACATAAGTAAAAATTTAGAGCTTACTTATGAGATATTATTTATAAAATTAGTAGAAATACAGGACCGTATCCCAAAATATCTTGATGTTGTTCAAAAAACCCTCGAAACGTTATTAAACCACAATGGTTCATACATCGTTGCATTTGGAAGAAAAAAAGCTCTCAAATTCCAATATCAGGAAAATAGGACCGTATTTAAAAGAAGAAAGTTGAAGTCGAAGACGACTCGTCGGATTACAAAACAATTAACGCTGTTAGATAGAGCAGAAAAAGTGGCAATGCAAAAGTGCAATTTACTTTAGAATTCGATCTCAAAAAAACCCAGGAAAACAATAAAACGATTTTTCAGAATTTTTTTTTTCGGATATCTCCGCAACTACTCGGAATTTTCTAAACGGCATATTATTAGGCACGTAAATGCGCACCTTTACCTCCATTTAACCGACTTCGTATCTCTTACGGTTTCCGAGATCCCTGTACTGGCCCTCCTTATCTTGGACACGTTGTATTATAAATGACATATCCAACCAAATAATTCATAAATTAAAAACGTTCATCACCCACGTTAGAAGTTCTAGCAAGTGACTCAACTAAAAGAATTTATCGTTTTAAAACAGCTACTTACATTAAATGAATTATTTTGCCAAATTTACCAAATATTATAAATTCCTTCACCTTATTTATATCAGACGAAGATTATTAAATTCGCTTTTGCAATGAAAAACAAAAATATTCCAAAAAATACGAAAAAAAAAATCGCAGATTTATTCGTACACCGCCTAATAATAGCATACGGATCGTCATCGACGAGAGTTTGATGTTAAAATCCCGGGATCTCGGCCAGTGCTTCAGTCCAGTTTTAACACCTCTCGACGCCGATCTTTTAGTTACTCCTCTTGTCGCCTTTTGCCGCCCCTTTTTGCCGCCACCATGGTGTACGATTCCGATTTTTATACAACCAGAAGGCCTTACCGAGCTTCGCCTGCTTATTCCTCGTATACGTCATCGGTAAGCATCTTTTTTTTGACCATTTTTGAGTAGAACGGAAGGCCTGTTTACACTAAATGACGTAGGATCGGAACAGCCTGACGTCACTGATGTCTAGTCTAGTTAATAGGGAGAGAAAAAATAGTATTTATTCAGATTAAATAAATACTAAAAAAAAAATAAAGCAGACAGAATTAATGATTACAATAATTGACAATTTACTTTTTTGTTGTCTATTTTTTTAATTTGATGAAAGGAATCTTATTTAATATAAAATAAAAATAAAAACATTACAAGGGGCTCTTGTTGCTGAGTTTTAGTGTAAACTGGTGATCTGTTCATTTGATTTTTTAATGCTTCTTTTACAATAATCACTAACACCTGAAATCCTTAAAATTGCTCGACAAATTAACATTTTTCTATTAAAGACGTTATTTTAAAAAAAATGATGAATAGAATTCGCCGTACATCGTGCTTTAAAAAATGATTTTATTTCAAGAATCGACTTGATTTTATCGCAATTGGTCAATAACATTTAAAATAATAGACAGCAGTGGCGTCTCGTGCCGTAGAAATACGGGGGTTGCACCTATAATTTGTATAAAATCATCAGGATTTTTTAAACATAAATTAATTATTCCCATTTTTGTCCATGAAGCTTCTGCACCACATTTGGAGAAAAAAAAGTTCACCATCACAAATCGGGTAGAGATTACAGAACAATTCCGATATTAAACTTCGAACGAAATTAATTTTTTTGAAATTTAAAATCGCCAGAACGTAGAAGAACTAAAGTTACACAGGCACCTGCCAAGATCCTAAATTTCACTACATACATAACGTCAAAGAAACAGTTGAATTCTGTTTAACAACTAAACAAAGTTTGCACTTTTTCTGCAATTGGCCGCCGGTTTATAGGTCTTCCGCGTGCAGATACGACGTCAACATACATGTGCGTACTGTAACCGATTGGTTTGCATTCTAATCGCAACCAGCGTGATAGACTGAGTTTTGGCTGAACCGGCAACGACCGACGGCGATGGAATTAAATGTATTGAGTATTGTGTAGCAGAATGCAGTAGGAAGGAATTTAAGAAATAGTTTTTTTTGTTAAGGTTTGTTCGGGTTAGGTATAACTTCTAACTGTTCAACCCAAATGCTGATGAGTTGCCAACAATAATACTATTTCCTCGGAAACGACAGTTGATGTTGTTCCCAATAAATTTTACACCTACACATTAGGTGTTGTGCACACGACACGCATATTATTCGGATCGATACGTCATTGCTATGACAGCTAATACCAATTCGTCATTGGTCGTTAGCAAGTGGGAGTTAGTGATGACATTAAGAATTTTAATTAAATGTGGAGAGGAAAAATATTTTTTATTTACAACCATGCTTGTAATCATGACATTTCGTCTATCTTTGAAAGGTGGAAAGTTGACGTTCTTTTACTTTTACTTTCCACCCGGGTGGAAAGTAATTTATTTAAAAATCGATATCTCAAAATAATATACGAACACACTTTTTTAAAAATGCTAATAGCTTTGCGTGTTTAGATATGTCTACTTTTTCCCTAATTGATAGAGTGGTCCTCGGCATTGAATATTGTGACCAAATCGTTGATATCTTCTTTGTCTTGACATTTTCACTGAAATAAGCTAGTAGCGCCGACTCAGAACCAGGATTTTGAACTTTGTTTCCCGTACACCATTCTTTGAAACAGTTATATGTCATATCTCGGGCGGCTTTTAGTTGGCAGAAGATCTTCTTCTACTATTTTTGCTGCTTCTCGAATTTCTGGTCGAGTAGCAGCAAAATCAAATTCCTCATCTGATTTGAGCATTTTTCTGTTGTTAAAATAATATATTGTTTAGTGACATGGAAACCATATTCAAAAAATTATATTTGCCATCTTGATGTGTATTATTACCTACGTTCCTTTACCACCTGCGGTTAATTCAAATTTCTGTCTAATTTTTCAATGGAAAAGGCAAAATGACATTTATCTTTTATTAATAATTTTAATTCAAAATAATAATAAGTGGATGTTAGATGTTGGTGTAAATAAAATGGTATACAAACCTCGGTGAAAAGTTTCATACTGTCTCGAGATTTATTACCGACTCTCTCGACAGGAATGAAACACTTTCCACCTCGGTACGTAATATACTATTATACGCTCGAGTGCTTTTTAAAACTGTTGGCTATTGGGAAGTACCATAAAGGTTGCAACGCGTTTATTCCACGGACAAAAATTATCCTTGGTGACCTTCAATTGATTGAACTTTTGACGATGTTCTTGATTAATAGGCCGTACTATTTGTGCTATTATTAGGGAGGAAACTTATTCAGTGTCGTTATACACTAGGGCAATTAAATATCGAACATTCAATTCCGATTTCAGTTCGAATTTTCAATTTTCAAATTTTAGATGCATTTATTACTACATGTTGTCGATTTTTAAAAAATAAATATTTGTGTCATTTCACGCTATGCCAATTAATTTCGAATATTCGAAATTTCAATTTTCAAATTTTAATTTTTAAATTATAGATGCATTAATTACAACATGCTGTCGATTTTTAGAGAATAAATATTTGTGGTATTATACACTATGCCAATTAATTATCGAATATTCGAAATTTCAATTTTCAAATTTTAGATGCATTTATTACTACATGTTGTCGATTTTTAAAAAATAAATATTTGTGTCATTTCACGCTATGCCAATTAATTTCGAATATTCGAAATTTCAATTTTCAAATTTTAATTTTTAAATTATAGATGCATTAATTACAACATGCTGTCGATTTTTAGAGAATAAATATTTGTGGTATTATACACTATGCCAATTAATTATCGAATATTCGAAATTTCAATTTTCAAATTTTAATTTTTAAATTATAGATGCATTCATTACAACATGTTGTCGATTTTTAGAGAATAAATATTTGTGTTATTATACACTTTGCCAATTATCGAATATCAAAAATTCACGGTCTATAAGCTGTTCGTTAATAATGAACCAATTTTAAAATTTTTTATTTTAACTAATATACCTAATATTATTCTAGAGTTTAGCGCAGAGGAGGTTACGTGCTGATATGTCTAATTGTACTAGGTAGAACATGAAATCTATATGTATGTAAATTTCCTAAAATTTAAATTTGACATAATAAAAATTGAATTTCATTTATTTTTTAAACCAACCAATTTAGTGATATATTTGGGTTAGCCCCTGGCTCAAATGTATACTCTAGGTAACAAAGAAATTATCATTTATTTTAAATATGTCATATTGTCGAAAACACCTTTCATTAACAATCAATTTCGACATTTTGTCCATTTTAACTGTTAAATTAAAAATAAAAAACATTTCAACAAATAAACTCCATAATAATACGGAGTGCTAAGCAATAATTATATATTCATTTAATTCATTAACTTAACATTATAAATACAAAATCATTAAATACACAAGCCATACCTAGTTTTTATTTTGTTAAATGAATTAAATTAAAAGATAATTGCGTAGTAATCTGTATTATATATCTATAATCTATATATAACGTGTTTAGAAGAGATGGGAATTTTTTTTTAACTCGAGTGTCATGACGATCCTTTTGTGCCAGCGTCTAACTCAGATATATCTCTAATTGGTTTAGTTTAAAAACTAAATTAAATTCAATGTTTATGTAAGATAGGTCAAATTTAAAATTTAAGAAATTTACATGCATCTAGATTTTATGCGCTACCCACATACTATATATAAACAGTATATTGCTAATACCATCTGCAATTATGTCCCCGCTATGGGCATCGAAGGGGGCGCTGTGAGTTGGCGCAGTTAGGAAATTTCCTTGTGGACGTAAACATTCGACAGGACCGGATTTCAACTTTTTTAATGTAAATTTCACTCTGGTTAGTTAGGAAAAATATTGCAATCAAAATTTCGATTAGTTCGATTTAAGACAGCGTTCCATGCATACGATTTCTGACGATATGATGATCCGACGGTGCCCTGATTGGTGTAAACTTTTGGTGCCAAATTCCGTTCGAATATTTCTAACAATCGACACCATGAGCTTTATTTTAACTTTCATCCGACGTCATATGTTTCTTAACCTCACTTTTTTCTGAACCAAAAATTAAGAATGAATGACTTTATTGACTATTTTGGGAATTATTATCAGCTACTAATGCACCAAATTAAAAATACATTCATTTTAAGGTTAGGTAGTGACCACATATATATTATATTGTATACGAGTCACATTCTTCTTTTTTTACAAACATTTTAGTGAAATTCGGTTCCGAACATCGGATAATGTGATAAGCAAAATATTTTCGTATATATGTACATACCTGAAATACTTTGTACCTGGTATTGATCCACGAGTTTTGCAAAAAAGCACCATGCACTTGTGTCCTTTCATCTTAAATAAAACAAGCCACTAACCTACCAAACAGTAAATAGAAGCACCACAAATTAAAAACTCCTGTACAATAATTGTTGTTAGGTAATGTAAGTTTATAAGCATTAATATACCGACAACAATGTGGAGGTACCACTTTTTATTCTGTAATTTGAGAGAGCATCCAGAACCAAAGATGGCGACGAATAACAACAAACAAATAATGTCGGGTCGGCTCTGACGCGATCGATAAAATTTCCAACCTACTGCGCAACCTCAATATGCCCGCGCCATGTCCCATAGCGGGGACACTTGTTGTATTTGGGAACATTCGTATTAGCAATATACTGTTTATATATATGTGGCGTTACCCCGTACAATTAGACATATCAGGACATAAAATGCTCTGCTCTAAACTGCTTAAAATTGGTTCGTTATTAACGAAATGACAGTTTATTAATTCGGACAAGAATTTTTTAATTTTCCATAATTTATTAGCATAGTGTATTTTTGAAATCAGGAAAGAAATACGTCTCATAAAAATATACAGGGTATGTACTGTTTAATCTATATTGGGCAACCTTATATTTAATTTAAAACTATCTAAGATTTCGATCGATATTTTTCTTGTCCAACTTTTTTTTTTGTCCATGTGAATTACTAAATAGACGTAAACAATGTAGCTCGCATTTTCTTAATTACCCTACCAATTTAACTAAGTGCTCGTTAAATATGAAGCCAGTTATTTAGAAAAGATAAACTTTTTCTCATTGCCAAAAAACTAAAAATATAGATATGTAATTATACTTTCACTTTTTCGTGAAAACCATCCTATTTATACTATTTGTTTGCTCTCGGGTTCCACTGTGCTGTATTCTTCTTTTTAGGAAGTGTTTTACAGTCTCATAGGCGTAAATAAATCATCGTATTAACGTGAGTTTATATTGGAGATGCGATAAACGATAAGAGCGGCGATACTAGCGAAGCGAGAAAGTGATTTTATGATTTCATTATCTGGTTGGTCACAACTAGTGATGCCACCGGAACCGGATCCGGTATCCGGATCCGGCTGGCACTGAATTTAAAAAATGTGTTGTAGAAATTATGAATAGTAGAACAGTAGAAGTGTTGCATGTATTTAACGAAACTAAGATAAAAACAAAACACAAACTCTAAAGCAAATGATATAATTAATAAAATATAACACATTAATATTTGTAATTAATAATGGGTGAGATTATATGCCAGAAAAATTAATTTTTCCCCGTTGCTTGCAGAGAGTTTATTTTTTTTTTCGCATATAATGCCGGGCTCTTTCTATTGTTTCCAAGCTATTTTATTCTTTAAATTCAACTAAATTAGACAAATTTTGTACTTTATGGGGTCCCAGAATATTATACCTCAGCGACCACTATCGGTTGTTGACACATATGTACGTATTTTATAATGTTTACATTTTTATGGGATTTAAATAAATTTTAAATAATATATTTTAATGTATATATGTCGGCGTCAATTAGTGCCATCCGTCATTCCCAGAAATGCCTAGTAATTTCACGTTTGCCGGCAAATAGTGTAACTCTACGTTTGGTACACCGCTTGCCTACGAGTATCAGGCATTCCCTGTAATGACCGAATTCTTTCAGGATACCCTCTTTGCCGGTTTTAGCCAATCATTGTAATTAATACAGTGTTGCCGGTAGTGCATGAAAATAAGGAATTTTACATTAAAGGGTTTGTATATAACTGATTATTATCAGGAATTTCCTTAAAATTGAAAAGAATTTTCGTATCTCCGTCAATTTCGTAATATTTCAAGGTTTCTTCTTACTTTGATTGGAGTAATAGTAATCTAATTTCTTATAAAACAATTCTGAATGCATTTCATTTTCAAAAAAATTACTACACAGATGTTAACAACAATTACAGCACTCGACTAAAACCGGCAAACAGGGTAACTTAAATCAGTTAGTTAAGTACAGCGTTTGACTGAAATAATTCCGTCATTACAGGGAATGCCTGATACTCTTAGGCAAACGGTGTACCAAACGTAGAGTTACACTATTTGCCGGCAATACGTGAAATGACTAGGCATTTCTGGGTTGTCTAATTGACGCCGACATATACATACATACCTACACAAGTAAACTCATGGACAAAATTAACGCAACATTATAAATTTGCCATATTTTTTTCTGAATTTATGATTCGATTTATAGGTTGGTTTTTTGATAATGTCATAGTTTTCGCTGTTTATGATAAAAATTTCATTTTCGATTTATACTGGGTGTAATAAAAATGCTATGTTTTTTTCCGAAAATTCGTATCACCCTGTGGAGTATACTAGCAACCGAACCATATAGCAGTTGACATTAAACGGTAGGTCCATCTTTCCCCAACATTTTCTTTCTTCGTTTACTTCATTATCTCTGTTATTAAAGGAGATACACCGTTTTATGTTTTGTTGTTAATTTTGTCCAGGAGTTTATTTCAAAAATAGTAATAGCTACGAATTACTAATAATTATGTTATAATGTTAGCCTTTGCCTCTTCTTTAAATTACTATACTTACTTTCGTATACCGCACTCTTTAAATAGATCACTAACTTTATATATTCACTTGGAACATAAACTAATCACATTACAAATTATCATAAATCATACCTGTAATACAAGTAACATTAATTTCATTAGGATAAGATGGTAGAACTCAAATAAGCAACACAAAATCGTTACAATAAGTATAGTATAATCATGATAAATTAATGAGAAATAGAGATATTCAACCCCGTGTAGTCTAAAACTATGTCCTTCGTGGAAACATTTTTAACAACCCAGAAGATAATGCTACAAGCATGCTACAAGATTATATATTATCCTTCAAAGTTACAATGTAAAGGCCGTCTAACCCCCATGCGGGACTTTTCTAAATTAGACGTTATTTTCGACGGCCGTTTTCTATAAGCCAAAAGCAGTAATCTGGAAACTTCCACAACTTCGCCATATTTTTGTTTTTATCGTATTATATCTGTTGTGTATTTCGTTCTTCCCAAATATTTATTGGTTTCTTGTTCTTTTAGTTATTAGTGTTAATATACAGGGACTAATTAATGTTACCTGGAATAACCACAGACTCCTTACGTAAAAATATTAGGATTTACTCATATACGAAAGTTGATATTAACTGAGATACAGGGTGTTAAAGTTTAAACTTCATTTTTGTTTTTCTCTAACTTTGAGAGACTCCAACGCTATTTTTACAAAATTTGGCAATTATGTTTTTTTAGGGCGAGAAAGTGATTTTTTTTATAATACTCTCTGTGGCATTTATTAGGTCATACCTTTTTGTGCCTCAGTGTATTTAAGTTTTTAATGAAAATAATACTTTTCTCACATTTATTACGTAAACAAGGTAAGTTCAGGTCGCCCAGAGTTACCGTTTCGGAGATATTTGCATTTAAATTGTTTAGTGCACCCTGCCCAATTATTATTAATTTGCAAACAATTTTTTTTCTTATAGTAACCTATGAGAAAACAAATAAAATTTAGAGATACAGTTGCTATGGAACAGAAAACGTTTCATTTTTCAGTTTATCGTAAGTTTGTGTTTTTATTGGCTGTTGGTTTCTTTCGACAAGATATTTTCTAGGGTCAAAGTTATTTTAATTAAAGTAAGTTAAAGAACAATCCAATTGTTGTATTTATTTTTCCCAATTACCATTACTAGAACATTAACTATCATGTAAAAGTTAATTGGTAAGAAGTAACAAAATATTATTTGTTTGCCTGAGCTAACGCGCTAGCAATTTAAATGCAAATATCTCCGGAATGGTAACTCTGGATGACCTAGTATACCTTTTTTACGCAATAAATATGAGAAAAGTATTATTTTTATTAAAAACTTAAATACACTGAGGCACAAAAAAGTTATGACCATATGAATGTTCGAGAAATGCATGCCGCAGACAACGCCCCCTATATTGTACATTAAAATTTCACAAAGAAATGAATTTCTCGTCCTAAAAAAACCATAATTGCCAAATTTTCTAAAAAAACGTTAGTTTCTCTCAAAGTTATTAGAGAAAAACGAAGTTTAAACTTTAACACCCTGTATCTCAGTTAATATCAACTTTCGGATATAGATAAGTATAATTAAATCCTAATATTTTTATGTAAGGAGTCTCTGTGGTTTTTCCATGTACCATTAATTAGCGGACACCCTGTAGTTACAAATTTTCCTGTCCAGTCAGTTGACTGACAAACCCTTTGTAAAATCGAGCTAAAACTACTTATTTACAACCATATACAGGGTGTCCCACTTATAATATAATTGATTGTTTTGAATTTTCTTCATTGGCGTGCGGATTTAAAGGGGCTTTAAAATAATAACCATAAGGGTAAAGTATCTTATTTTAAGTATTTTATTTTAAAACTAATATCAGAAGTCTATTTGGCATCTCTCAAAACATGATGAATGACACAATCAGTGGCGTGCATATGACCAATTTTTTTTTATAATTATTTTAAAAAATATTTACATCTAAAATCTGCGTGATAAGGCACAAGCTAATTACCAAAAATGTTGACTGTTTAACTGCTTCATATAAGAAAAATTCTATACTTTAAATGCAGTGGCGTACTGTATTTTTTGTAACTAAATTTAATTTTGTACATAGCACTTCTAATAATTTATTTTTGCAATGTAAAAAATTTGAAAATAATTAAACAGGCATAAATAAAAAAAATTTGAATCGGTTGACCATTTCTTATTTACACGTCAACGAGAAAATCATTTTTATTGCAAAAATAAAATAAAAATAAATTACATGTACAAAATATTTAATTTTATAGCAGAAAACGCCACTGCTTTTAATATGTAGTTCTACATGAAGAAGTTAAACAGGCAACATTTTAGGTAATTAGCTTTAAGATGTAAATATTTTCAAAAAAAAAATAATAAAATTGCCCACACGCAAGTCACTGATTGGTGTCAATTTATTGAAATTTCGTATTTGCTAATTTTAAGGGTTTCCAAATCGACTTCTCATGTTAGTTTTTAAATAAAATAATACCTAGTATCATACGTAACCACACCAAAATTTAAAATAATCAATGCGGAAATACAGAAAAAATAAGCTTGTTTCCATTATAAGTGGAAATATAATGTTACTTAAGTTTGAAAATGTCACCTTTTAACTTTCACTTCCCGCCCATTCCCACGGGTGGAAAGTTTGCTTCCTTCCCGACAGCAGGAAATGAATAAAATTTAAATAAAGACATAGAAGAAATATCTATATCTCGGATTATACTTTGGTCGATGTCAATGATAAAATCCAAGTTATATTTTATTCTGTATGACTTTCCGAGTGAGGCGCAGTCGAGATAGTGTCACGCGTACACGGAAAACTCCTTATTTCCGTACTGGTAATGAAATACTATTATTCATGTTTGTAACTGATGTAGCAGATTACACACGCCTTGTAAGCAACCTCACATTAAAAACACTCATAAAAAATTTGCTATAAAACAGAATTTTATGCCGAATTTCTTAAAAAAATATAATAAAAACAAAAGCTGCATCGTCGTATTTCCAGGAGCTTAAAATAACATTTTTTTTGGTAGCTAAGCAAGAAAATTGAATTGTATACCCTAAGGGCAATATAATGAGCAACAAGTTCTAATATTAAATACATTTTCGCTCGGCAAGAGTCAATGCCCTTTTAATATAAACCCGAAGATAATTTTCCCTTTTCGTTAAACTCGTTAAACCCCATGGTAATACTATTTATTCCTCAATACGTTCGTTGTTAATATAAATAATGCCACACAATGTAAATGGCTTTAATTAAAATTAAATTTAAAATAGTAAATAAATTAGTTTAGTTAACTATAGTGCAGTAGAGAAAAAAAAATAGTATGTTATATAACGAGTGCTGAAGTTGTAGAGTTCGGAATTCGGCCGAGTTCGAGAAAATCTCTTTCACACAACTAATACTTATTTAACTGGTTGTAAAGAAGAAAAATATCTTTTCTCCTGTAGTTTCTGACGGTTTAATTAGATTACTCCCAAATTCCGAGTTGTATCTCGGAATTCCAAGTTGTAACTGGGAATTCCGAGATTCAACTCGGGTTTGTATCTCGGAATTCCTACTTGTAACTTAGAATTGCGAGTTCAAACTCGAAATTAAGTAACTTTCAATCTGTGCGGCCTTGTTTAGTAGGGAAGAGTCCTCTTTGATGGCATCGTGAACTTTGAGGCTCTGCAACTTCCTTATTTGCGAACGCAAAATTTAGTGTTCTCAATATCTAGGTCCTAGTTATACACAATAGCTATTGATGTTTCCCACAGATAAGATACATTTTTCGACAATTATTGGACATCGCTTCCCTGGAAGCTTATATTTGATGGTACATCAAGTTTCTTCTCGAAACTGGCATCAGTAATGATCCAAAAGGAAACCTGGCGAAAGACATACAAGTGGACGTTGTTAATTATGTACACAAAATGAAGACCGCAAATATTGATGGTGGCCACAGATAAGATGATAAAGCAATACTATGTCCATAGAATATTATGCAATCGATGGCCAATGGCAATTTTTCGACAATTATTGGACATTGCTTGCCTGGAAGCTTACATTTATGGTGTATTAAGTTTATTCCAGAACTGGCATCGGTAACGTTCCAAGAGGAAACACCTGGCGAAAGACATACCTACACAAGTGCACGTTATCATTTATGTACAGAAAATAAAGACTGCAAATCTAGGCGATCTTGATGCAATGTAAAAACTTCATATGTATAGAACACCATATTAATGAAGTGAAGTGCATGTAATGCAAAGAAGAAAGATAACAATATTTTCGCATAAGATGTTTTAATGTTGCATAATTTTGGATTTGGTAATTATTTCTTACATTAATTATGCTTCCATATAACAATTAAACAGATATTTAATTAACAAAAATTTAATTTAATGTACTTGCTATTTAATAGTATATACATAATTTTTATCATAGGGTACAAATGAACCCAACGTGGGCCTCCACGTAATTTTTTTGACGGGCGAAAACCACGTTTAAGATTTGTAAGAAGAAACGTGTGTTTAACGTACTAAATAAGTCCACACAAGGACACAGTTGACATTTACATAATTCCGACTTAAAACTCGAAATTCAGAAACACAACTGGGAATTGCGAGATGCAACTCGGAATTCTGAGTTAACACTCGAAATTTGAAATTTGAAAAAAAACTGTGCCCACGTAACATTTCGCTATTGTTGATTAACTATTTTAAAACCATTTAAAAAAATTATAATCAAAATAAATTTAGTTTCTCATAAGCCTGTACATAGGCTATAAATTTCATCAGATACAAGTGACAAAAGTATTACAATAAAGTAATAAAAGTAAAGTCCGGAATTTTCACTTCTTCTAAGGTCATAAGTACGGTGTTTTGTGTCAAAAGGTTGTGTAATTATTCGCATTCACTTAAGTTTTCCTTTTATAATCTAAATTGTCTTTTAAATTGATGATGGATACTCTGGAATTTTATATTGTTATTAAAGTTGTTTACCGATGTGGGTACAATGTTGAATCAAATTTGAAATACCAGACCAGACAAAAACAATTTTTTTGGTTCATTTAAGTATAACAAAAAGAATAACAAATATTTTATTTAGTGTTGTGATCGCTCGAGCGAAAAACCGCTTGAGTACTCGATTATTGAAATAACCGACATCGCTCGATTATTAACAAAACTGCTCGAGTTATAAATACAAGCGAAAATCGTCGTTTGTTACTTATTACCTTTCACACCGAAATGTGCTGCTTGGTAGTGTGATCGCTCGAGTGAAAACTGCTCGTATATTCGAGTAGCTTTTCGCTCGATAGGAAATACTATTCTAGTTATAAATTCAAGCGAAAAATCGTTCACTTGATACAAACACGATCTTCGCTCGACGCCGAGCGCCACCCGAAATGTGCCGATTACCGACGTACGAGTTTACCGCTCAGAAGGCTGATACGACATACGTCTTTGTTAAAGGCACATGAACGAGAAGGTGCATACCAAAGTGTATGCCAAATCCCTTAGTGGATTCATCGCGCCATGGGTTTTGTTTTGACTGGGACTGGCTAGAAAGCGGCGATTGTAAATTTTTAAAAAATTAAAGGATATAATTTTAAAAAAAAATCAGAGGTAATATTCAATAATAAAAACTCTAGACTAAACTTCTAAAACTTACAAAAACAACCCCAATGTTTTATCAACATATTCTCCTTAGTCCCAAAAATGATTCACCAATGGTGAATCGGAAAGTTATTAATCGGGTTTGTTCGAGCGTTTCACTCGATTATTAAAATCGCTCGAGTATCAAGTACTCGATTATTAAAATCATCGGTTTTTCCCAACACTAATTTTATTAGCTCAAATGCTTAATTACGTCTCAAATATTTTTCATTAATTTTTTTGTCATCTCGATCTTTCGGATAGGTGTAAATACAACGTAGGAAATCTTCTATTTTATTAAGAGAAGGATTCATAATAATCGAAAAATGCGACCCCATTTCGACTTTCTTGCGTTCCTACCCGAAATTACAAAAATTAAATGAAAAGAATTTTTGATTAAGGATGTATTGGACTCATTCCTTTACAAACCGCACACTTTTTAACCTTGACATTTTATAATCGACCGAAATTTTTTTACAACATTTATACATACAATTAGCTGACACGTATTTCATTTAATTTTTTTTCCAAAAAAAAATATGCATCTTCTCATATTTCAAATTTAATATCATCAGTTGTACTGATAGGAGCAATGTCGGGTTTGTTCGGGTTTGTTATTTTTTTATTTTGCACTTGGTTACCTTAGCTTTCGAAGTGTATTTAAAAAATTTGTCCTTGTGAATTTAATTGTTTAAATAGTTTTAACATGCTCTTAACCCATCTTAAATTAATTTCAAAAATATCACTTTGTTCTTTATTCTTTTATCCACAAAACCATTTTACGAGAAAGTGGCACCTCTTTTAGTTCGGAAGTTATTAAATGTTTTAGAGCGCAAGTCACTCAGCGCGCGAATTGTCTATGTTAGCAGCATACGACGAGTCTAAGCGTATCAGAACTGACAATCGACCTCCTTGCAGTGTGAATCGATATTTTCATTCCAAAAAAAGGACAAAAATATGAGTCAATGGAATATTGCAAAAGACACAAATTATGTTATGCAACCTCGTCTAAACGGTTATTGCGCATACACTATCAATTTGCTTAAAAAGCATTATTTACAGTAAAATTTACCTTCTTCTCACAATCATTGTGTGGTTCAGAAACTTTAGTAAGAGAATTACTACAGTTGAAATATTTGGTCACAATATTAGTCAAAAATGCTTAACCAAAATAAAATATCAAAAAACCTCAAAAACTATATTTTGTTGAGAATATAAGAAGCTTTAACATGTACGTCCCAATTATCTGAAAAATGAAAGAGATTATTTTTCCGACTTGTTTCCGACAAAACGAAAATTAGTGTCCGTGACAATATTTTCATTATTCGTTATGTTCAGCTTTGCGTCAATTTTTTGCAATAGCCTCATAGAAATTATTTGCTGGGGTTTGTTGTATTATACCTAGTGGTAAGCGATATCGTGATTTTACAGTCACGTTGTGAAACGTGATTGTTATTTTTTGATATCAGTAAAATTAAAGCGTGACTTGATCACGGTTTATTAATTTGTATCACTGCTAAGCGAGATATTAACTGGATAATATACGCAAGAGAATATTGCACTCATCGTAAAATAATTAGTTGGTGATGGTCGATGGATTTAAATTATTTATTCTGTATAATAATTTACTACTAAAAGAACTGTAATAAAAGAAAACTAAAATCTGTAAAAAATATTACACAACATTGATAACAAACAAAAGAAAACGTAATTTCTACCTATATTAAAGCAGAATTATACCTTTTAAAAAGAACTATGATGAACTAAACACTGTGTACTTTACAACAAACTATTTGTTCATGCAAATACGCATGGTTTCTTAATCATTTTGTGCGAACTGTATATTATCATTTAAGAATAGAATCGTTATTCACTTGAGTTCTCTTATTACTTACCCTGTTTCTTTAAAGAATGCCGAATGCCCAGAGCTCTCTAGTATTTCGAACATTACTACTCATTTTCATTTCACGGTTTCAAGTTCAAGATTCAGAAGTCACAGTCAAGTAAAGTTGTTGCAGAATTATACCGTTGATTCTTACTGCCATAAATAAACCACCTGATTAAGCCCTATTGTATACGCCTGAACCTCTTCAAAGCTCAATAAATGGGATCAGGGCCGGCTTGAAAATGTATACCATACCACATAATTTATTTTTATAATTTAAAATAAATAGATAGGTATTTTTAGTTTTAGGTACCTATAATAAATGTAAAATAATGATAACAATTAATGATAATTGAAAATAATATAATTTAAAAGTATAACTATTAGGATAACAAGTACAATAAAAATTAATTAAATTCTAAGAAACTATTGATAATTTATTCAAAATTGAACTCTGTATCACTATCACTATCTTCATCTAAGCCTAAACTTATAATTAAGGGTTGAACATTTGTAATCATACAATTGTACGAATTTTCCACCTTAAGTAGATGCTGTACACAGTTTTTCCAGTTGTCTGCAGAATTTTTTTTTACTTCGTTTTTAATTAATTCTACTACATATGCATTTAATGTAGGAGAAATATTATTTCTCCTAATATTGGATTTTAATTGGTGCCATATTAGCTCAATAGGATTGAATATACAATAGTACGGAGGAAGACGCAACGCTGTATGTCCATTTTTTGCTTCAAGTTTGTCACACTCGTATTCCTTATTTATTTTAAAAGCTTTTAATACTTCTAGCAGTTCTCGTTTTTTGTTTCTTCAAAATATAAATCATTTCCTAAAATTTTGAATTTCTGCTTTTGTATTATTAGAATTGGGTATGATTTTTGCTTGCCGACTATGATAACTAGCATTGTCCATTACAATGACGCTATTTGCAGGTATATTTTTAAGGAGTTTATGTTTAAACCAACCTTCAAAAAGTTGTGCGTCGGTATCTTGATGGTAATCTAAAGAAGAATCTGCTATGTTTTTAGCTGAAAGCAACTGACAATTTGGAACAAACCCGTTCTCTGAACCATCACGTTATATTGTGATTCTTTTGCCTTTATTTTTTGGAAGAATCATCCCAACCTTTTCTTGGAGTGTCATGGGTATCGAACCATATTTCGTCAAGGTAAATAATTGGACGATTTTCTTCTCTAAATTGTTTAACAGCTGTTAAATATTTAAGTCTCCATTCCCGACACTTGAAGATGCCCCCCTATCAGCACAATTCCAGGGACGCCACATTCTACCACTAATAAGCCTAACTAAAAATTACTCGCCGGAAAACCACTAAAGATTAAAATGATTAAAAATCACTTTGTATTTATATATGCATCAGGCATAGGCATAAACTGAATTTGTATACCTGGTCCGGCTCTGCTCGAAAAGGTTTTAAAATTTGGGATTTCCTTATTTATTTTATGGTCGAAGGGATAATGAGGTTTTATTGCAGTCAAGAGATCAACGATATAATTCTGCAAAAACTATACCAAATAACGACCTGACAACTTGACACATTTTAAATAATAGGTCTATATGAGATATGATTTGAGAAAATCCACCAAAAAGTAATAAGGCGCAAAGTTCTGTATCACCCATGGTATTCTAAAGATGATATGCGACAATGGCCTTTATTATTTTAGCACAATTGGTGTTGGTGCAACACAATAAGGCCGATTATGGCAAATGTAATAAATGTATTTCTAATGGTGTTACAACAAGTCAACCCCATGGGAATAAATTTGAAACAAAAGATTATTAGTAAAAGTGAAATACGTACTGAAAAGTGATTTGTTTAACCTGTGATCACATCACGCTTTTTATTGCTGCTAAGGAACTGTGATTTGTTGATATCAGTGCTTAAATCACAGTTCGTGAAATATCGCTCACCACTAATTATACCTGAGCTAAAGAGCAATAATTCGACAACGTTTAATTGAATAGGCTTAGGTTTGTTCGGGTTTGTCCACCATGTCGGCCTCTTCAAGAAGTTATAATGCAGTTTTTCTGTCAAATAGCCACCTCAAAAATTTCGTGGGATTTGCCGTGTTCAACTCAACGGTGCATCATCCGGTTGTATTTCACTGTCACCACTACCACATTACCAACCTCTACTTCGTATCGGTTTATTAACTCGCTCTGACATTTTGGTCAGTGGTATAGTATTTGCAGAATTATACCGTTGATCTTTTGACTATATAATATATGGGATAAGGAAATCCCAAATTTTAAAACCTTTTCGAGCAGAGCCGGACCAGGTATACAAATTCAATTTATACCTATGCCTGATGCATATATAAATACAAAGTGATTTGTAATAATTTTAATCTTTAGTGGTTTTCCGGCGAGTAATTTTTAGTTAGGCTTATTAGCGGAAGAATGTTGCGTCCTTGGAATTGTGCTGATAGGGGGGCATCTTCAAGTGTAATTTTTAAAAGAAAGCATTTATCTACCGATGCCAAACTAATAATTAAAAATGTGCATCAATCGTTGTTGAGTAGAAATTTTAATTCGATGGATGCTTTAGCAGAGACGTCTACTTTGACAACAACTCCTTTATCTTCGGTAAGAGACATAGTACTTAAACCTGTTAATCATAGAAAAAATCGGAGTGATTTTAGCACATTTAGAAGCATTGACGAAAATGACATGGAATTATTAAGAAGAAAGATTTACCAAATGTATGAGGTACAAACTGTACCAATTTTGATTTCCCCCAAAGAGCGGCTGATTAAATACGAAACAAATATCTCTTGTAGCCTTTCAAGCCTTAGGAAAATATTGTGTAAAATGGGTTTTAAATACCTACCAAAGCATTGATAAAAGACAAACATTAATTGAATTTCAACGTTTACGGGAATGGAGACTTAAATATTTAACAGCTGTTAAACAATTTAGAGAAGAAAATCGTCCAATTATTTACCTTGACGAAACATGGTTCGATACCCATTACACTCTAAGAAAAGGTTGGGATGATTCTTCCAAAAAATGTCAAACCAAGGCACCATCAAATAAAGGCAAAAGAATCACAATATTACATGCTAACTAAAAATACCTATCTATTTATTTTAAATTATAAAAATAAATCATGTGGTGTGGTATACATTTTCATGCCGGCCCTGATCCCATTTATTGAGCTTTGAAGAGGTTGAGGCCTATACAATAGGGTTTAATCAAGTAGTTTATTTATAGCAGTCAACGGTATAATTCTGCAACAATTATAAAGCAATATACCATTGATGGTATAACTGTTTCTTTAAACAAAATCACGCCGTCAACTGACTGAATATTTACTCTAGTATTGCTCACAATGTTTGTATTTATTTCCTTTACAGTAATTAACATTATTAATTGAATAATAATGAGGTTTTATCATGGAAAACGTGGGTTTAATATTTCACGAACTCAATAAACAAACATGGGGGTTGTTTGTTACTTATTGATAGATGGCTCTGATGGATTCAAAATTAAAACCGCAGACTCTCAAACATAATATGCGAGAAGTTACCTACACAGGATTTAATCTGTTTTCCTTGTAGACCCTTTATTTTTATATGAGCATTCATGCATTTGCAGGGAGAGATTTTACGTAGGCGGGGCACTGCTAATGTGGGGGACCATGCAAGGGCAGTAAAATTAAGTAGTGCCTCGTTATGAATTTGGTACTGTGGATTTGAAAGAACTCTACTTTTAAAATATCCTTAATGGTAATTTAGCTTTAGTTTTGTCTGAATTCCGAAATTTAAATCCGTGTTTATGGGATGTGCAACCAAAGCAGCTCGACGATTAATCCATAACTTTTATCTTGTTTTCTACTAAAAGTTCAGCGACTATTTTCCAGGCTTCGGAAAGTTCACTCGACATAATACGCACTGTGAAAAATACTTTAAGAAACTGGCGTGTCATTTATTTTTATTTTCTCCACAAAGTGTAAACCTTTACTGGCGTGCAAATAGAACTTGCGCAACCACTAGCGGCACTAAATCCATGCATGTGTAAATGCACCTTAACGGTCTGAAACTAAATTCAGTATGAAAAAAAAATAAAACCGCTTTTAGAAATAGAATTGGGATCATACTGGAGACAGTAAACTTACAGGGGAAAAATACATCGTCACTATGCAATGAACTTAACAAAACAAAGCAAAAAGCCGAAACGAATATAAATGTTTTAAAAATAAATACGAACATTTTTATTCCACCCGCAATAAAACCGACCCATGCATAGAACAATATAAAATATATGGGGATCACGTTTCACAACAAAATAAAAGCCATCGCTAAAAATAAGGAATAAGGAATTTGTAAGAACGGTCGGCAATTATGCGCTTCTTATATTGCAGGTTAGATAGGTTTGCGCGGGTTTGTTATAAATTGGACGAAATGAGCAAATACCGAGCGTTTTGGAAATATCGGCCCTAAGTCATGTACGTTTTTTCAAAACGTTTCTCGTTCAAGAAATACAGGGTGCTGGAAGCTAAAGTTTATTTTCGAAAATAAGCCATAATTTAAAAACGCTTTAATCTATCGGATTGAAAGTTTCAAATTAGATTACATACACTGGGTTTAATAAATTAATGATTTTTATTCTTATCTGTTATTAAGTATTTTTTATTCGATATTCTCAAAGAAGAGTAATTTCTAAACTAAAAAGGTATACTTCCTCGATCTTAAATCTACAACCGTTTGGGGGATATTTCCATTTTTACTTTGATTTTTTTGATGCATTTTGATGTTTAAATGGAAATACCTCTCTTAACGGACACCTCTAATAAGCGGACATCTCTATTAAGCGGACATTTTTTCATTGTCCGGAACTAGATATATGAAATTTCATGAAAATCAACCTCTCTTAGGCGGACTCTCCTTTGGGCGGACATGGACAGGCTGTTTTCATACAAAGAGTGCGAAAACCCTCCTTTAAACGGACAAAGTTTTTCTTTAAGTATTTGGGAGACGAATAAGTACGGTGCAAAAACTCTCTGAAGACAGACAGGCAACCAATCGCGTATGCATGGCAGCGCGAAAGGACCCGCCGAATGAAAGTATGTGTAATTCCCAGACAGCAGCCCGCCGTTTATTTGTGGGTTGTAAGGTTAAAATCGTAAACAATGGCACAAAAATGTCGCGATTTGAGTATGAAAGAGAATATTGATATTGTGGAAGTTTGTAATTTGATAACAATGATTTGGGCGAGTTCATTAACATTGATAGCAATCTGCTATTAGAAGATGATATTGACCCCATTCCTACCGATTACGTAGTCCAAACTGAAACGACATCACTATATCTGACGACTCTGATGAAGAAGTTGAATGCAGTAATCAAGCAAATGTCACCAATTATCAACAAGCCATTAGTATGGTAAAGGAATTACAAGAGTATGCAAAGAATAGAGGTGACTCTACAGCAATGGAATTGTTATCAGACTTGGAATTACATTTTCTAGATTGCAAGTATAAAACGCAAACACGTCAAACTACGTTATTAGATTTTTTTACTACTACATCCTAACTAAAACTAGTGTATTTTTGTTATGTTAGTTATGTTTATTTGTAAAGATTGTTTCACGAAAAATGGATACGACTTAATGATTTCCTGGGTCGGTCCCATTGTGCCGACAAGAGCTTGGCAATAAACAAGTGAAGTATGAAGGGACGGACTAAGGAAAACAAGTAATGATATGATTATATTAATGTAATCAAATGAAATAATATTTTTTTAAATATAACTAGTCATATTTATTTACATTTATAATATCATTCTATAGATAGTTCTGTTTCACTATCGCTATCCTCATCAGAATTAATTATTATTGGATTAATTATACGATCCAGACTAATGTACGAATGTTCTACAGTTATTACGTGACGGACTGAATTTTTCCAACTACCTGAGGGAATATCATTAAAGCATTTTCGTATTAATTCTACAACACTAGAACTTAAAGTCGGAGAAATATTTTCAGACCTAACCAGTGATTTTAACTGGGGCCACATATGCTCTATCGGGTTAAAAATGCAATAATATTGTGGGAGCCGTAGCACTGTATGTCCAATTTCTTCTGCCAATGTGTCACAAACATATACTTTTTTATACAAAATGTCTTTAAAACT
Organism: Barypeithes pellucidus; assembly: GCA_963991005.1. Lineage (NCBI taxonomy): Eukaryota > Metazoa > Arthropoda > Insecta > Coleoptera > Curculionidae > Barypeithes > Barypeithes pellucidus. Next base: position 94,963,337 of record OZ022556.1, read on the forward strand.
TCTAAAATATCACTTTTTTTTATAACTTTCTTCAAAATATATATCATTCGCCGCCATGTAGTTCTGAATCTCCAATTTTGTATTATTTGAGCTTGGAGCTTGATGTAATTGGCGACTGTGATAGCTCGCATTGTCCATTACTATCACGCTATTCTGAGGAATGTTTTATAAAAGACAATTCTTGAACCATTCCTCAAAAACTAACAAATTTTACCACAAAAAGATATTTAAATATAAATTAAGCAACCTAACCTACCTGATGTGCCTATATTTAATTATAATTATTACAATCCGGTCCTTTCCACATAATAATAACAAACAGTCACAAATAATGGGATGGCCACAGGTACTTTTACTGCAGTCATTAAGTTATATCCATTTTTCGTGAAGCAATCGTTACTCCGGAATCGACTTAATAATGTTTATGCCTTTTTCCTCAGTTAATTATTATTATTTATGCATCAGCATCAGATAAAGGTGAACTTCTCGTTGATTATTTTTATTCGCCACTCCAAATACTAAACTTAATTTTATGTTTAAAAGTCGATATATTTTTACTAGTATTAATTCGGATAGCAATTAGTATTCATTTACCTGTTATGCTTTCAGCAGCTTCAGCCAGCGAAACTTCGTTTAGAATATTAAATTGCCTGCATTTGCTAAATTCCTATAGATCTTAGATCTGAGGTGTCTCATTGGATATCTAATATAGCATGAAGTTATCATTAAGGTTACATGCCCACGCAAAATTTCTAGTCGATAGACCGGGCTCCAGATGTTTGCACTTCAAAAGTTTGAAGCTGAAAGTACAGGTTTTAAAACTGAAAGTTGTGCAGTCTACCAACTTTTGCACAATTTTACCCCTGTTTATTTATAGGGAATTTTCAAAAATAAACAACAAACGAGAACAAAATTCAATAGTAACAGTAACACAGAAAGTGGAACATAAGAAAAAATAGCTGTGATAGTAAAATTCATTTGACTGGATATATCATTCCTGTAGTAGAATAGTCGCGTAATAACTAATATCCTGCAAAGGAAAGTTCTTATACTTACCATATAACCACCACATATACCGTTTCCTTGATTAGGGTTATTTATATCTTTACATTTAAATAAGAGAAGACCAATTAAAATATTTTAGTAAATTGCCGCTATGGAATCGAAATTCAATGTTTGCTCCTCAGCCACCGACGCCATGGGGTCTTGTTTTGTTTTGACTGTATTGTGTAGAGGTGTGGACGCTGGACGCAACGTGCAACGAATAACGCCGAAAATGTCCGAGTGTAACCGAGCAGCGACGAAGAATTTTTAAAAAGATTTTTGTTAATCACAGTAAGGTGTATTATTCCTTCCCAAGCATATATAAACATTAATAACAGAGGGCAGTATTTTCAAAGAGTTATTTAATTGTCACTAAAAATATTTCTAAAAAGTTTCTACTGTCACAAGAAATCAATTTTGTGGTTACAGGTAGTAATTTATAATTAAAATACAAGTATCCCATTTCTCTTGGAATTACCCATATTTAAATAAGATAAGTAATTAAATGGTTTGCCGTTATTAACAGTCGAGCTGCGAAATGGTTACTTGGTCAGCAAGATTTTACAATTGGTCAGTAGAAGAAAACATGTCTAGAAACAGTTTACTTCAGAGGTCCCAGGGCATTGTCAATTTATGTAACTTTCTTATGTTTTCTTTTGCCCAATACAGAAGGAAATCGGCTACAAAAGGTGTAGCGGGGGCGGGCTTTCACTTGTTTTCCCAGAGCACTGTCACGCAGAAATATTTGCTGTCCATAAGTTGCTGATCAACTAGCCATTTTGGCTGCGATTACATTGTTCTGTTCGCAAAAATAAGAATATTTTGCTAACCAGTTAAATGATACCCTTTAAATAAATACACTTCACATCTTACAACCTTTTCTTGTTTGAATATAGAATGATTTTACATACGTACAATTTATGAGCATGTTCGTACAAAATTTGCTTTTGCATAAAAATCGGTAGTTAATTTAGTTGAAAGAAAATCGAAATATATATGCAAGAAAACGTACATAAAACTGTTGTTTTTGAAAATATGCCAAATCTTTCTTCTTTGAAAAATCTGGGTTTTATTGTTTCCCAATTCTATTATATCGTAGATATTTATAACAATATTTATTACCAGTTACCATTATTCTACACTGAACGGTTCGAAAGTGGTTTAGTATCGTAGATAAACAGGAATAATTTTTTCTGATGGAATATTAGTGTTGTGAGCGAGAAACCGTTTGAGTACTCGATTATTGAAATAACCGAGATCGCTCGATTATTAACAAAACTGCTCGAGTTATTATTACCTTATTACCTTTCACTCGATACCCGCGCTTCGCTTGACGCCGACCGAAATGTGCTGCTTGGTAGTGTGATCGCTCGAAGTAAAAAGCACCTCGTATATTCGAGTAGTTTTTCGCTCGATAGGAAATACTACTCTAGTAATAAATTCAAGCGAAAGATCGTTGCCTTTCACTTGATACCCGATCTTCGCTCGACGCCGCGCGCTACCCGAAATGTGCCAATTGGCGACGTTCGCGTTTGAGACGACATACGTCTTTGTTAAAGGCACATCAACGAGAAGGTGCATACAAAAATGTATGCCGAATCCCTGGAACTGGCTAGCCAGCGGCGATTGTAAATTTTTAAAAAATTAACGGATATATATTTTTTTTCTGTTGAGGACTAACTTTTCAAAACGCATTATGTCCACCCGTGGACAAAATTGAGTTTGTTGCGGTTTCGCATTAATTTTCACCTCTGTTATACGTCTGTAAACCCAGAATGCATCAAATAGCGTTATATCTATGTAATTTAAGTGCCAAATATGATGCTCACATCGAAACGCATTATGTCCGGAAGAGTTGTCACATCAAAACGCATTATGGTACTTGGCCACCAGGATGGCGGCCAAAATAAGAATCAACATGTTGTTCATGCTTTATCTTACTGGCTGCAAAACGAGTCTCCTAGTACTGTGAAACAAATTTTTATGTACTTTCCAGTCCGCGGTCATTCTTATTTGCCTGCCGACCGCGTAATTGGACGCGTCGAAAAAAATTTACGTAAAGTGGAGGAGATCTTCGATCCAAATGGTTACATTCAGGTTTATAGGGAATCGGCAAACATTAGAGTTCTGGGAAAAGACTGATCGATCAAAAACTTCAAAGAGTTAACAAACACATTAAGGCAAATTGAAGGCATAAGCAGTATGAAACGAATAATTTTACAAAAGGTAAGAAAAAATGAATCTTTCGATGTAAAAATCAAACTTGAACCGACGTATTATTTTAACGACGATTCAAAAGAATTTGTATCCATAGTAAAGCGTGGTCGGACTCTTAAAAACGTACAAGAGCCATCTGAGGTCCCACTCATGAATCCAATTAAAGAAGACAAAAAAAAATGATGTTAAAAAATTGCTCCAAGCTAGATTTGGGGTCGATTGGGAAGATAGCATTCCGTTATCATCTTTAACTTTCTTTGATCTTGCCTTAAATGTTGCTCCACAAATAACTCCAAACAGAGCAGGAGACGACGACGAGGAAGATAACTGCGAATGCCTAGAGGAAGACAACGTTGACCTGCATATTTAGTTCATAATTAAAAATTTTCTTTTGAAACCCTGTGTTTAAGTATTGTTTTTCTATAAAAGTTATTTTTTTTATATTGGTTTAATATGTTTTATTTTGTAGTGAATAAAAAAAACAATCAGTTGGGTCTTACCTCTCTATTTTTTATTAAATGTATAGAACATAGAGCATTATGTCCAACATCGGCCACAACAAAAAGCATTATATACACAATGATGGATCAAAACGCATTATGTCCAACTATTTAATGACTTTTTTTACAATCTATGATCGTTTTGATTTCAATGAGAATGATTATTAGAAGTATCGACCAATATGTGTCAAATAACCTTACTATGCAGGTTTAAAACTAATGGGAACAAGAAATAATCGTTTTTCGTTGTTTGTGAAAAAATTTTTTTTATGGACATAATGCGTTTTGAAAAGTTACTCCTCTTGGTCATATTCTTTGTCGTATGAGTCTCTGGATTTTCTCGGTAACAGATTTTGCGTTGCCCTTAATAAAAACTCAATACTAAACTTTCAAGTGATTAATCGCTCGAGCGATTCACTCGATTATTAAAATCGCTCGAGTATCAAGTACTCGATTATTAAAATCATCGGTTTTTCCCATCACTATGGAATATAGTTGTTGCAGTACAGGGCGGGCAAGTGAATTGAATGGAAGGGATATTTAATAATCATTATTTTCAGTTCTTGTTATGTTTCTGTTAAATGTATCAGTTCGTTGATAATTGATGAATTCATTTATCCCTATCCGACTTTCATTTGTTTTCAAGTTATAGTGTAATTACAAATAAAGTTTCATAGATTAACATATTTTTAATCATAACATTCTTTTAATAAATGTTCAAAAATATCGCCATTGTCCTCTGAACATTTTCTGCTTGGTCTACGCCTGGGGCCTGTTGCTCTCCTGATTTCTTCAGGTATTTCTTCTAGTATTGGCTGCAGTATTTCTAATATGTCGACTTAGTGCATCCCGAGTGTCCAATTTTACTTGGGAAACTTCATTTTTGAACGGGCCTCATTAACAAAAGTCTACTGATGTAAGGTCTGGTGGACCAGCGCGACTAATCCAAACCTTTTATCCAAATGTTGTTTGACCTGAGAGCTACAGACAGTTTCCATTCTGATTTTTACAGGAACACCCTCTAGTAGCCCTAGTAGTAATTTATTTAAAACAAAATATAAGTAGTGCCAATTAAATAACTGTAGACCATACCATACCATCACATCACACGTTTACCGAAAATGTTTGCGGAAAATTAATTTTGCAAAATTTTTAATAATTTATAATAGTTCTGTGCCTCTCGGAAATTTCTAGACCGGACGAATTGAACGCGTCCGTCAAAATCATCCTTCGCTCGCGTTTTTTATTAATCGATTTTAAAAAAACTTTTTAAATTTTAACTCTACGTGTCCAAGATAAGGAGGAGCCAGTACAGGGATCTCGGAAACCGTAAGAGATACGAAGTCGATTAAATGGAGGTAAAGTTGCGCATTTACGTGCCTAATAATATGCCGTTTAGAAAGTTTTAAAATTCAGAGTAGTTCCGGAGATATCCGGAAAAAACCGAAATTCTGAAAAATCGTTTTATTGTTTTCCTGGGTTTTTTTGAAATCTAATTTTAAAGTAAATTGCACGTTTGCATTGCCACTTTTTCCGCTCTATCTAACAGCGTTAATTGTTTTGTAGTCCGACGAGTCCTCTTCGAAGGGCCATTATCAACTTTATTTTTTTAAATACGGTCCTGTTTTTCTGATATTGGAATTTGTAAGCTTTTTTTCTTCCGAATGCAACGACAACATCAGGAAATTTTGGGATACGGTCCTGTATTTCTCCTAATTTTATAAATAATATCTCATAAGTAAGCTCTAAATTTTTACTTATGTTGTACTAGTTCAATAAATAACAAATAATTTAATAATAAGTCACACATAAGTGAACAAAATACAGAGACATTATTTCAAACTTCTGTTGATTCGGGATTTAACAGAAAAGTAGGCGCTTGAAACAAAAAAATTAAGATGGTGACGCGTGATTTGTTTCACTTGACATTCCCATTGTGATCGTTTGAGAGCGTTTTAAGAGGTTTTCTATTCTCCAGAAAATATGGAACATAAATTTACAAATTCTAAAAAGTTTGATATTCTATCGCATGTTTTATTTTATCTCAAGAAAACTATTATGTGGCAGTTAGAAGATATTATTTGTGCTTAGAGAATAACGGAAATCATTTTGAACACCTGATTATGTAGTTCCTTACTTTTTTCGTTGTTCGTTTTATTACTGTTTTGGAATGATTTTTGTTCACTTATTTGAGATATTATTTATAAAATTAGGAGAAATACAGGACCGTATCCCAAAATTTCCTGATGTTAAAAAAACCCTTGAAACGTCATTAAACCCCAATGTGTCATACATCGTTGCATTCGGAAGAAAAAGCTATCAAATTCCAATAGCAGAAAAACAGGACCGTATTTAAAAAAAGAAAGTTGATAATGGCCCTTCGAAGAGGACTCGTCGGACTACAAAACAATTAGCGCTATTAGATAGAGCGGAAAAAGTGGCAATGCAAAAGTGCAATTTACTTTAGAATTCGATCTCAAAAAAACCCAGGAAAACAATAAAAGGATTTTTCAGAATTTCGTTTTTTTCTTTTTTTCCGGATATCTCCGGAAGTACTCGGAATTTTAAAACTTTCTAAACGGCATATTATTAGGCACGTAAATGCGCAACTTTATCTCCCTTTAACCGACTTCGTATCTCTTACGATTTCCGAGATCCCTGTAATGGCCCTCCTTATCTTGGACACGTTGTATAGAAGTTAAGTAGTGTACGAAAGTTATTTTTATTTAAATAATATAAAATCGGCACCCTCACACCGGGTTGTCTTTCTTCCATTTCAATTTTACAAAAATTTTTGCTATTCCCCGTGGCATAATGACTAATATTGACTCGGATGTTGCCACATTGCCAGCGGGCGGGTTTGTTCGGGTTTACTAACTTGCTACACGAAGGCAAATTAGACATTATAAAGTATTATAATTGCATAATTTTATAAGATAAACTATTTTTTAGTTTAAGTTAAATAATCACAAAATATCTAGCCGATATCATTTATATTTTACGTTTACGATTATAAAAACTGAACCTTGGCAGTAAATGTATATTATTTTAAAGTAAGTTAACGCACGAAATGAATGCTTCAAATTTCGGAAAGACTGGCAAAATCTACTAATATAAACCTCTCTAAAAATAAGTCCTCATTTTACATTTCGTTACAGTTTTAACCGTGTGCTTGTTTGTCCCAATTCCTAGCCTTCTGATATTTATAGCTTTTCCACGTTCTATAGGGTGGTCTAAATGTTTCAAAAAAATTAATGGCATATTTACTAGCTACCGAGATATTTAATACATATTAAAATAGTTAATGTAAAGTCTTATTGTTATTGTTATTGCAATAAGAGATTTAACATTTTTAAATGTACACTATACCCCAATTAATTATCGAATATTCAAAAATGCACGCCTCCAAATTAATAAGCTTTTATTTCGTTAATAAAGAACCAATTTTAATAATTTTTGTTTTGACTGAGTAGTTTAAGTCCTGATACGTCTAATTGTACGGGGTAACGCATAAAATCTGGATGCATGTAAATTTCTTAAAATTTAAATTTGACATCTTGACAAGCGAATTGAATTTTATTAATTTCTCAAACTAAAGCAATTAGATATGCCGGACGATCTATCGTTAAGTTGAACATAGGAAATCCCGTGTAATTTTTGAGGCGACTGAATATCAGTTCGCCTGTACAGGGTGTCCCATTTTCGACACTTTTATAGGGTATATCCGTAATTGTTAGTGCTATCAAAAAAGTAATGTAGGTGTCATGTGCTCGTTTTGGGTCAAACTTAAAATGGTAATATCAAAATTCGATAATTTTCGTTCCCTTAAGAGATACGGGGGAAAATCAACAAATTGACAATTTCTAAATTACCCTATATTTTCTTAGTTAAAAGAGATACAGAAAAATGTTTTGTACAGTTTCTTTACAATGTTTGTTGAATAATCTGCCGTTTTCAGAATAAGTATACGGGGTCAGGTAGCATTTTAAACTCTAATTTCAAATTTATAACACACCATCGATGATAGATATCATATCATATTGTTCAAAATGTTACTAGAATGTCAACATAGTTGTCTCTAAGATACTAGCTTTTGTTTCATGGCCTACTGTGGTTTAAAGTAATAAAGTTTAAATAAATCGCCTAGGAAACCAATATTATCAATGGTGTGTTATATTTGAAAATAGAATTTAAAATGCAATCTTCTTAGATTAAAATATACAGGGTGCTCCATTTAAAAAATGAGGATAAGTCCGATAACTTTTTTACCTGACCGCGTATACTTATTCTAAATACGGCAGATTATTCAAAAATTATTATAAAGAAACTTTTGTATACAACATTTTTCTGTATCTCCGTTAACTAAGAAAATATAGGGTAATTTTAAAATTGTCAATTTTTTGATTTTCCCCCGTATCTCTTAAGCGAGCGAAAATTTTCAAGTTTTGATTTTATCATTTTAAATTTAACCCAAAAAAGTACATGACACCTACATTACTTTTTTGATAGCACTAGCAGTTACGGATATACCATATAAAAGTGTCGAAAATGGGATACCCTGTACATTTGATAGAAAAGCTGCATTATAACTTCTCGAAGAGGCCGACAAGGTAAACCCATGTGCCCAGTTTGAATAAGTTTTTGTGAGCCAATCCTAAACTATGCCATTAAACGTGATAGCAAAACCACGAAACTCTCATAATTGAAGTAATATAACAAACACCAGTCAATTGAATTTTGATATTGACAAAACGGCAATTTGTGTCAATAACAATATTTTCATTATTTATTTAAAAAATAAGGGTCTATATTTTGCAGGTGGTAATTAATATCAAATACCAATGTATGGAAAAGTTATTATTTCGCAGACTACCCGATGATATCTTATATAATAAGGGCGTATTTTTATCTACACAGTAGCACTTTAAAATATTAATTCAGATTGAATGATACTACCATCAAAAGGAAGCCCTGTCCATTGATAGGATGTAACCACTTGCAGACCGGTTTCGAACTCTTCTGTTCTCGTCAGTACAGGGTAGGTGTACATACCTATCATCAGAGAAGATTTTATACTTCACGCTGTATTATCAACGGTAGTCGAGAAAATACAACACGCAGTGCCATCTCTTAGTAGTCCCATGCAATTTGAACAAACGTTTATTTGAATAAATTAAATAGAAAGTGTATTTATTTAAAAAAGGAATTTTAAAAAATAAAATAAATAGACTTTCTATTTGATTTATTCAAATAAACGTTTGTTCAGATTGCGTGGGACTGCAAAGAGATTGTATTTTCTCGACAACCGTTGGTAATATAGTGGGAAGTATAAAGTCTTCTCTGATGATAGGTATGTACACCTACCCTGTACTGACGAGAACAAAAGAGTTCGAAACCGGTCTGCAGATGGTGACATCCTATCAATGGAGAGGACTTCCTATTCTTGGTAGTACCATTCAATCTGAAATAGTGTTTTAAAATGCTACTGTGTAGACAAAAATACGCCCTTATTATATAAGGTATCATCGACTGGTCTGGAAAATAATAATTTTTCCATACATTGGTATTTGATTTTCATTATTCGTTATGGTCAGCGTTACGTCAATTTTTAGCAATAGCGTCATATAAATTATTTGCTGGTGTTTGCTGTATTACCTGAACTGTGAGTGTTTCGTGGTTTTGCTATCAAGTTTAATTGAATAACTTAGGATTTGGTCACCAAAATGTATTCAAGCTCGGCACATGGATTTACCTTCTTCAAGAAATTATAATGCAGTTTTTCTGCAAAACCTACAGAATTCTTTCTTAAAAATAAGAATTTTTTTATGTTTTAAACCACCCGATATACCCTAATTCCCACCTCTCTTCCCTATCTGGATTTGGGACGAACGGGCACTGACTTCTTCCCTTATTCTAGAAACGAGAAATTCCATGGGAAAAAGTACCGTTCGTCCCAAGGCCCAGTTTGGTGCCCGATCCGGTAACGGCTTTCGGCAAGAGGACATCTCCGAAAGAGCAAGAGCTAAAGCGCCCGGAAAGAAGATCCATCCTCCATCCAGAGGAAAGAGCCAAAATAAAACCAAAGGCACATTTGGAACCCGTCCAGCCATATCTCTCTGCCAGGGACAAGTCCAGAGAGAAAATCTTCTCCAATATTTTGAGGAGAGGGCTTGCGCCGAACGCGGATAATATGGATGTAGTGTTGCCACGTCTGCATAAAGTAGCGGAATGTCCGGATTTACCTTACAAGAGGAAAATGTTAGCTTATTCCGATTTGCCACCAGTTTGGTAAACGTATGTACTGATACAAATTTTGTGACTGTTTTAAAAAATTACTCGTCTCTAAGTCGATTCAGAAATATTTTTTATAAATCCTTAAAGGGTCTTTAATTATAATAATAAATAAAAACGCCTAATCAAAGAATTACTTCCCGCAAGCATTTTGTGTGGTTGTATATAAATAATATTAATATTAGAAATTCTATTATTAGATACTTGGTAGGTGGCAAAATATTTCATTAAAAAAAATATTATTGAAAAAAAAAATTTCTGGTAATAAAATATTATTTATCCTTACAAAGTCGGTACTGTAATTTCATATCCTGTTTTCAAATTGTTTAATCCTAGAATAACAGCAGCGACAACAATTGATTTTGGAAAACAACAAAAAAATATATATTTTTGTTAATATACCGGGTGCTGCATCGTTGGATTGAACATAGGAAATCCCACGTAATATTTGAGATTGCTGAATATTGGCTCCCCTGTACATTTTATCGAAAAACTGTATTATAACTTCTTGAAGAGGCCGGCATGGCGAATCCATGTGCCCAGTTTGAATACATTTCGGTAAGCCATTCGTAAGTTACTCAATTAAACATGATGGCGATACCACGAAACCCTCATAGTTAAGTATAGTAATACAGCAAACACCAGCAAACAATTTCTATAAGGCTAATGCCAAAAATTGACGTAAAGCTGAACATATCGAATAATGAAAATATTGTCACTGATACTAATTTTCCGTTTGTCAATATCAAAATTATTTAATTTGCTGGTATTTGCGGTGTTACCTGAAATATGAGAGTTCCTTGTTTTTTCCATCACGTTTAATTGAAAACATTAAGATTGGCTCACCAAATTGTATACAAACTCGGCATATGTATTCTCTTCAACAAGTTATAATGATAAATAAATATATAAAATGTACAGGGAGCCAAGCCAAAAATTACATGCAATTTCCTTTTTTTTATGATCATATACAAGCACTATAGGAAAAATTCTTTTTAATTCACGTTGTTTTTTAAATGGTTGGACGTTATATTCGTTGGGAAAAACGACCTCGGGAAGGTCCTTCCATAAGGATGAAGTCCTCCAGATGAAAATTCTTAAATAATGAAGTTCGAGGAGTACTAAGATTAACCACATATGCATGGGCGGCAGTGATTCGTATAGCATATTTCTGCTATTCGCCCCTCTGGGCGGAATTAGGAGGGCAAGGTCAGCCGAGCACTTTCTATGGAAATATATGTAAAAGAGAGTCAAATCCCCAACCGGTCTTCGATGTTCTAGGCTATCGAGGTTCTTCGTCAGCTCGTGGTCTCCAATCAGACGAATGGCCCTCCTTTCGTTGGAATCCAGTAACCGAAGATTATCTTTGCGTGCAGAGCTCCAGACATGAGAGCAGTACTCTAGTGATAGTCGAATCTGGGCTTTGTATGATATCAGAAGTTGTTGAGGTGTGTACAACTTTTTGGTTCGGAAGAGTACACCAAGTTTTTGCGAAGCTGTATTGGCGATTGCCACAACGTGGTTATGCCAAGACATATTTCCTCCCAGGTCCTATGATGTATCACCCGGTATATAAATTTTGTTTCAACAAATGGTTATGCTTTCAAACGTTTTAGATTTTTTGAATGGTCACAATTTTTCAAAAAATACTATATAGTTATAGAGGAAAGCTTTCTAGGAAATTATTTTTTATTTTTCTAAAACATATGAACAGTTATATATAGTGGCTGTTTTTATTTCTTTATCACTTTTAAACAATAAGTTTTTATTTGTCATTTCATATGTTTACATAAAATAGAGCTTTATTTTTCTAGTGTTATGATAACGGCATTTTCCGCATTTTGTTTCTGCATTTTGTAATATTGTGATAGAAGTAAATAAATTAAACACAGTATACAATTTTTCGCGCTAAGCTTTTTAGATTAAACATTACATAATGTTTCTGTAATTTTTATTGAAAATTATTGTTATTTATCCGAAACCGAAATAAAAATACTTTCAAAATATGATTTGTTTTGATAGAAAATGAAGCCGGCCATACACTCTCTCACTTGGAAAATGGTGAATTGTTCGGGTTTCTTATTTGTATGGGATGGAAGACTCGAATGGCGTGCGGAAAAATCGGTGGTCGTCGATTAACGGTAATAAAGTGATCAAGGTGTTCAGCATATGATTAGACTCGGCGTTCGGTTTTAAAAGGAACAAAGCTGAACAAACATCTGCAAAAACTGGCCCTTGCCATGGCATCACGAAAAAATATTCAATTTCGTACGTTAAAATATTTAGATCCAATGATCGTCTAGTTGTTTTCACCATCTATATTAGTCGACATTGTTTTACGTACAGTTCACTCTATAAGTAATTCCATTCTTACACACAACTGTGCGAATAAAATAGAAACGCACAACTGTGCGTAACAGTATATTACATACAAGAGTGGTAAGACGCCTATAACACACGATTTCTAAACTTACTCGCTACGCTCGTACCGTGCTTCGGTGGGGTATGCGATATGCTTACCACTCGAGTTGTGTACTATACTTTTTCTACGACTTCATATTTACTATTATGTTAAATTATCGAAATATGCTAATAAAACATTTTGAGTCGGCACTCACATGGTTATCAGTATACCAGTCAATACATTTTTGATACACTGTTTCATGCCACTGCCTGGATTTTTCTACAAAGAAATTATTTGCTGCTGAAGCAACTTGTAATGTAATTTCCCCTGGCGTTCCCTCAATCTAAATATCGTAACTCATACTTTACCCAAAAATATACAAATGAAAAATTTGACGTTTAAAATTTCTTGACATGTACGTTGTCAAGGCGACCCGATGGAATTCACAGTCGACTTTGCATAAAATCTATTGGAAATATTGACGGTCTTGGCATATCACGGGTAATGTGATTTGTGGAACTGTTATGTAATATATACAGGGTGGCCCATCGAAAACAGTCCAGCAAGGTTTACGGCTGTGTACGTGAAAATTTAAAAAAAACCGGACCCGGACCCGTAAACTTGTGTTTTCAGGGGGACACGTTCCTCTATTAATTTTATCCCTGTAACCTCAACCCCCCTAGCGGGGACCGCTACTGCCCTTGTTTTTTCCAATGGGAATGGGTATGTGTACATCTTTTTAAAGGGCATTAAATTCTTCATAAAATGGCGGTTTGTTTTGTAAATTTGTAGATCTGGATCAACCACTTTACTGAAGATAAAGTTGAATTAACTGATACTTATTACTTTATTATTAAAAATTGTTTATCCACAAACCTGTGTACTTGATAAGAGGTACAGTGAAATGTTTCAAATTCCGTTGCTCGGCGGCGCTCAAATTTACAAAACGAAGCTCCATTTTAAAGAGAATTTAAAAAGATGTATCACAACATACCCATTCCCATTTCAAAAAACAAGGGCAGTAGCCGCCCCCGCTAGGGGGTTGAGGTTACAGGGATGAAATTATTAGTGAATCGTGTCCCCCTGAAAACACAAGTTTACGGGTCCGATTTTTTTTTTAAATTTTCACGTACACAGCCGTAAACCTTGCTGGACTGTTTTCGATGGGCCACCCTGTATAGTACGTAACAGTCATTACGTAACAGTAGACATTGCGTAAGTACGTTCTTACTAATATAGTAGTAGAAAAAAAATAGAACACAGAACTCTGCGTTATGATGCCTAATATAACAATTAAGTTAGCCTTGAACCACTCAAATCGGGACATTTATCTAATCTTGCATTTTGAATATTTGACAGTGACATTGTCATTATTCGAGATTTGAAGTTCAAATCGATACTTTATCAATTATAAACACGATCTTTAATTTATTAATATTCTTTGTATACATGGTGATTCCTAACCTCTCTGAAAAAATGAAGGAGATGAATCCTCACCTTATTTTAATACGAAAATGTGGTATAAAAGTTTTTCGCATGTCACTTCGTTTTCGAAATACAAGGAGTTAAAAAAATATTGTATTTTTCATATTATAAATTAATGCCAAACGATATTCTAATGATATTTGTTAAACATAAAGGATTAGAGCACTTTTAAATTCTATAATTAATTCATTCGCGGGGATCTAGGTAAAAGAGTACCTTAATTTTTCAGTTATGTTCGTATTTTTATCGTCAAATTATACGAGTAAACTATGAGTTCATTATTCACAGTTTTTCAGTCATATACATTATCAAATCATTGACATTAATTAATAAAATGAAAAATACAATATTTTTTTAACATCTTGTATTTCGAAATCGAAGCGTCTTAAAATAAGGTCCTTCATAACCTCCTTCATTTTTTCAGAGAGGTTAGGAAACACCCTGTATGTAACAATATGAACAACTCCGATATTGAAATAAATGCAACGCCACCGGAAATTATTCTTCAGACTGCTTCTGTTGTAGAGAATATTCTGCCGCAAAAATCAAAGGATAGATATGAAAAGGCTCATCAAAAATTTATGGAATCGAGTGTGCATAATTTAATTTGAAGTGGTAGGAAAAGTATAGTACACAACTTGAGTGGTTCTTACCACTCTTGGTATGTAATATGCCATTACATACCATTACTACCGTAAATAGCAAAGAACGTACAACCTGATACTATCTAAATAAGTTAAATTTTACTTACTGTAAAGTAAACCGCTTGATTTTTGTAAAGTAAATCGCACAGTAAATAAGGCCGTGTCAAAATGTTGTATACAAAACTAAACCTCTGGGTTTAGGTTAAGGAGACGAATAACGCTTGCAATTAGATCGGTCACGCCTGAGATGTTCAGTAACGTTAGAAGAAATTTCTATTTTTTCAACATCTCCTACATTACTGTTTTTTTTGTTTTTTACATTATCAAGAAATAAACAGTGTTACTTATTAGTTTGAGTATGTTGTTCATTTTTGAAATAATTCTGAAAACACTTAATATTTTTGAAACAGTTATAGATAGATATAGGACATTGTACGACTTCTATTATTATAGAACTATTCCTTTGGCTGATACACGCTGTATAAATATGAAAGAAAACGTTTACTTACAATTGTCAAATAAAACTCTATTTTTATTTCTAACAAATAGTTCTGACTTACAATAAACCGAAACGTAAACTGATTACTTGAATTTTATTTCAAAGTAACCGAAACCCAAAACGTATACCTATAAAACAAAAACGTTATCACAAATGTCAATATTCCTTGTCGATTTATGAAAAAATTAATTTTTTGCAAATTTGGCGATTACTTTTAAAACTGTTGTTAAATTTCCATAAAATATTCTGATTTATTTACTGGCCTAAATGATGATGGGTTTTTAAAATTTCTTTACCGAAGAAATCCTTGTTCGGCATGTTTTTTACATAAAAATCTAACAAGTTAAGCTTAATAAAGAAGAGTAAAACTTTTATATTAAATTTATAAAGGCGTGAGAGTGAGTATATAGAAGATCGACAATAAAAGCCCTCTTGGCAACTTCGCCCGAATAAAGTTACTTTACGTAAAGCGTTTTGTGGGGCTTTACTAAAAAAATAAAATTCATATTTCCCAAACATAATGTTTGTATTATATTTCTCGGTCTGCGTGAAAAAATATTCTAAAAATATTTCCCTCAAAATGTGAATATTGTACAGTAAAATATTTACAACAAATATGCTGATATTGTGTTATAATATATTTTTATATTAAAATTTAAATTGAATCACTTATAACGTTACTTTGGGTTGGGTTTAGTTTGTTTTTTTACGATACTGAAAAAATTCCAATTTTTTTTAACACATACAGGGTGAGGCGGGAGGAACAGACCAAACTCCAGGAGTATGTATGTTGTACAGGGTGATCACGTATAATCCCCCCCCCCCCTCTTAACTTTTTTATTTTTCTTATTCGATAAAAATTAAAAAGATTGCTATACAGAGCTTTTAAAGTAGTATTTGCAAGAAGGAGATCAAATTTCATTTTAGTCTGTTGATTTACAGAGGGGATCAAAAAGTTTCTTTTTAAACGGCACATCCTGTACAGGGTTTTATGGAAATGACGTATTATATTTAAACCGGCAATTCCTGAGATAAAGACAAATTGAAGAAAAATAGCCATAAATGGCCTTCTCAATTCATTCCGCGGTAAAAGTGACGTGAAGCAAACCGGAAAAACACCTGTGTGGCACTGCGATAAATGTAAGCAATCAAGGAATTCTGTCCGGTGTTGCCATATGTACACCGTAAACTCCTTAGGCAAAATGAAATAATTTAAACACTTTTCCATTCTGTAATACCTTTTTGTACACACTCTCAGCAATCCGCTCTGTTTTTTCGGTTTACGCGTGTATCTTGCCCGTCCATAAATAATCTTTGAATATTGTTTTTATTGACGCGTTTCTTCTGGACGTCAAATTTCGGCGCGTGTAAAAAAATATAATAATCTATAGTATAATCTGTATTATTGTATTTTCAAAAGCTAACTATCGGTTATGTTTCACTATTACTGTGTGTACATAAAGTGTTTCCAGGAGTGCTCCCATGAAAAAGAAAAAACTGATTGTGTTTGTGCCTGGATTTTCTCGCTCTTTAGGTATAAGGATAAATACAAGTAGGTAGAAAATAATTTATTTTTATAATTTTGTATGGAATTTCAGTTTTACATTAAGTTTGGCAACATTGCCATTGGCTCTGGGTAAAATGTTGTACAGTAGCGCGGCCTGACCTGTGAGTAAGAGTGTTTATTACCCCACTTTTAAAACGGTCGATTTAAAAAAATAAAATATGTATCGCTTCTCTAGGACACCCAAGGAGTTACCCATTTAAATATAATACGTCATTTCCATAACACCCTGTATATTAACTGACTTTTCCAATTCTATGTTAAATTCTGATCGTAATTTATGTAATATACCCTATACCCAAATTCAACCGTTTCCAATATATTAACAATTGAATATTGGCATAATCCAATATTAAAAATATCTAAAAATGCAGGAATGAAAGAAAATCGAGATTGCTATGAAAAACAAAAAGCACTTTTGTTCCCCATAGCAATCTCGATTATCTGCCATTCCTGATGCATTTTTAGATATTTTTAATACCTATTGGATCTTGCCAATTTTCAATTGTTAATATACCGAAAACGGTTGAATTTATGTAAGGGTAGAGCTCTTGTGGGTCCCTGGTCACTCTGGGATATTAGGAAATGAAAAAGCGGATGAACTAGCGAGAGCCGGATCCGCTCAAAGTCTCAGGGGCGTCGAATCGGCCTTTGGAATATCAAAACAGGCAACAAAAACTACATTAGATAGATGGTCGAAAAAACAACACCTATCTCGATGGCAAGGGTTACCTGGTCAAATACACGCACGGGCCGTAATTGGAAAAACCATCGAAAATACTATCGAATGGGATGCTAATCCTGACGCGGCCCCAGTTGAAGCAAGTGATGTGATAGGTATAAACAACGGATCCATTGAATGCGGCGAAGAGGATGAAACCGCCTCACACATAATATACCGCTGCGTAGCACTGTCTCGTAGAAGACAAAATATCTTCGGGAACATACAACGTGGTGACAACCTCCCACATGACAAGTTTGGTAGAAGGTTACTAGACCTCATAGAAGGAACAAGCATATTCTAACAAGATCGGGGTACACAATAAGCCGAAAGGCTGCAGTGGTAGATGTTCGGGCCACAAACCAACCAAAGGGTATATTACATAAATATTACGTTCAGAATTTGACGTAGAATTGGAAAATCAGTTAATATACAGGATGTCCCATTAAAATAAGAACCGTTTTCATCCCTCCTGTAAATCAACAGACCTGAATAGCAATCTCTCTAATTATTAAATAAATTAGAAAAATAAAACCGTGAAGGGGGAGAGGGGAGAGAGGGGACGCTATACGTGATCACCCTGTACAATGATGAAAATAATGTAAAAATCGATTACTTCGTTTAATGCAATATTTCTAACACGTTGAAATAGTGCATCTCGAGTGCGGACTTTTACTTTGTAAACTTCATTTTTGAACCAGCAGCCTCATAAGCACAAGCTTTTTTACATATATTTTTCACATAGTATAAATACGCTCCTGGAATTTGGTCCGTTCTTCCCGACATGCTCTATAATAGGTATTTATAAAACAACTTTTTATCGGAATAAAAGAATGTCAGACAGAGCCAACCAAACCTTAAGAAAGTTATATGTGCCCATTGTTTTGAAGACAAAGAATATTTTTGTGGCGCTGATTAGGACGTTCTTGGTCAATCAGAGTGTAAAGTTGATATTTCATTTTCTGATCGAATTCCACTAGAAATAAAGAAGTTACCGCCAGAGCGGCATCGTGCCATTTATTTGACGAGACGACGGCCGACTTCTTTACAGTGCGATCAAGTCCGACACCGCCCGCGACGTCGGCCTAATTATTTTACGAGCCGCGTCGGCTTCTCTGTATCTGTTCGCAAAAAATAATATATAGAGGATTTTATTTATAGTGGTGTTCGATCACAGAATTAATAAACTATAATAATAATTATAAATATACACGGTGTTGAAAAAAGGTCGGTACTCAGGAATAACTCCGATGCATCGCATTGCAGCGGAAAATGTCTGGGTAAAAAGTTGTTTGGTTTTGAAGGAGGAATAGTTTGCAATTTAACTGACAAAAAATGCCCGTGATTATGAAAATTTCGAACAAAAGATGTTTATTTTTGGTCGGAGAACACGATGCGCCAATAAAAACTATGGGGTTCCATTTGAAAATCCCCACCCGCGCCAGGAGTTGAGGGGGTGGGGGATGGTTTAAATTGCAAACTATTCCTCCTTCAAAACCAAACAACTTTTTCCCCAGACATTTTCCGCTGCAATGCGATGCACCGGAGTTATTCCTGGGTACCGACCTTTTCTCAACATCGTATATTTCAAAGTGATTCGTATTACGGAAAAGTCATCTCTTATTCATCATTGTTTTTAATTAAAAAGTGAAAGTAAAATTTAATTTTTAAAAGCTAACCCTTATGTAATGTGATGTAATATTCAACAGAAAAGTGAAAGCCCAAATTGCCAGGAACATGATTAAACTTTACAGTCCTTGTAAATTACGGAGTTAAAACTTTGCAAGGGTGTTTAATGAGGAATTATGCCGTAATCTCCTTGTAAAAATGTTACAATATAAACTTTTTGCTAAAAGTTTTTGCTGATTAATATTATCATTTTCTAGATTTGTTAATAGAAATATTAAATTGTGCGGTAAGAAGCTACTTATCGTACTAATTTGATGAAATGTTTTTTTTTTTTAAATCAGATTAAAAAGAAGTTTTTCTATTAATCAAGGTTATCGAAGTTTTAATACCAACTAGGGTAAATTTTAATGCTACGTTATTGGCATGTTAAGGAAGGTTTTGCTTATTCCACCCCCTTACCAAAAGAAATCCATTATGTGCAATATTTTTTTATTGAAAAATATGCAATAGTTGTTCATAGAACAGATACCAATATGATGTTTTGAAATATATTTAAATTTGTTTTAAAACTATATTGCCGACTGTATAATCATTGGCCATGGCGTTATAGTAAATGGCCTCGCTATCTACAGTTATTGGCCATAACCTGTAGCTAATTACAATTTTACTAAATTGGATAGGGAACCTAAGTAACCTACATACTTAGTTGTACTGTTGAGTAAAAAGAACAATACATTTTTTTAATAAATATTTATTATTTCAAAAAATACTGTGTGAAAAAGGAATTCAAAATGGAATAACCTGAATAAACCTGAACAAATCCGAATCAAATATCGATTATTACATTTGTATTAGCATTTTAATAATATCAATAAATTTTTAACATAAATATAGTTTTTAGAGCTTACTTTCTGGACTGTGCTTTCGGCAAAAGGAACAAATTTCAATAGAATACACAGAACAATATACACATATTGACTCAACTTGACGCCATTACGAGTAACGGTTTTATTTCAAATTTTGACAGTACATGGACAGATGTTGCCAAATTTGTTTCAAAATTACTAACCAACATATTGTAATTTTTCCCAAAAAATACTGAAATGACCAACAACTCATGGCCATCAACTCTAGAAGTTACTCTACCAATAATAACTAATATTAAACTATTCAAGTCTTTTAAATTCTTGGCTTTGTATCTGACAGACTTTTTTAATTGTTAACAAGCACGTACTGCGTGTGAAAGTACATACAAAAAAATATTTATATAAAATTTCGCAGATATAAAAATATTCACTTTTAGTTATAACCCATCTAGTATCAATATTTACTTTCCTATATCTATAACGTATTAATGTTATTTATTTAACGTCGTATATTTTCCAAGTTTCGATCACAAACGCCAGAAATATTTAGAAAGTTAAACAGTTATTTTAATCCATTCTGTTCCATAATACACTAACTAATTATAAGATCGAAAGTATGAGAGACCTACAAATTGTAGTATTTTTTTTCTAAAAAGTTTGAAAAGGAAGTGATAATGCGGGTCAAAGACGTCTAGCTATCAAAAATTGAACAAGTGCGTTTACAATTCTGTGTTGCAATATATGACAACACCGCCTCAATAAACTATTGATTGCGAACGTCCTCAGTAGCGCCCACGTAAATTTTCAGATTTCATATAAAGTGTATATTTCCTACAATCATTCAAAGCGCCATTTAAGGTTATTTTTCTTCAATTTATTTTCATCCCAGGATTTGCCGGTTTAAATATAATAAGTCATTTCCAGAACACCCTGTATTTATCATTGCAATACAGTTCTAAGGCAAACGTGTCATATTTTATACGCATGTATACAATAGATACTGGGTAATAACTTTGTGTATCGTATTGTAAAATACCGGTACAAAATAGTATCGGTAAAAAATACCGTTACACAAAAATATCGTATCGTACCGCACATCCTTAGGTTGACGTGTCATTCGCGAGCTGTAGCCCAATGCTATCGTAAGCTATTCGAATTTTCCGACTTGAAAATAGGTTATACACAGGGTGTTATGAAAATGACTCGCCTCATAGTTGGCCAAGCGCTTATATGGTCACAATTTATGCGTTCGTTTTATTAATTATGTAGTGCGTTCTAAAATTTTAATAATCAAGCTTACTAACAACTAATCCGAAAAATGTCCATTAACTCTGCCATTACATCGTTCAGATCGTGTTTAGATAACAATTTAATTACTTTTTAGTAAAACAATCATTAGAAGGCAGTAAGTATGCTTTTTTATTAAATTCTCTCCTTGTTATTGTTCTAAATATATACAACCACCGAGTGGCGGATCTATGGGGTGGGCTAGAGGGGCTATAGTCCCCCTCCCCATGAGCGTTTTTCGGGCGTGGCCCGAAGAATTTTTACGCCTGCAACGCAACACCTTAGCAATCCCATAAATCTAATCCTAGATCCGCCACTGCAACTATCCTGTATACTTACTAAACGTTATTGTTATAGACTATGTATGTATTTTTGTTATCAAAACACGACACCAACCCAAATCACACCTCTGCCTACAACCTCTAATCACCACCTCTAAGATTGCTCTATTTCTCTCTTTCCCAGAGCCCCCGCCACTACGTGGTCACGGACACCTATCCAGATCGTCGCCAAAGGTCTGCCGAAGAGGTCTACTCCTATTCTTACAGCTCTAACTCAGACTCTAACCGCTCTGGCGATCTCTACTCGCGCCCCCAAGTCAGGTCTTCTGTAACCTCCGAAAGCGTATCACGTTCCTCCACTGGAGGACCTGGAGGGTACAGCTATACTTCCGAGCGGTCCTCTCGTTCTCGTGGTGATGGGCCCGGAGGTTACCAATCTAGTTATAGCTCTACCTCGTCTGGTAATTTACCTGGGGGTACCTCATACCGTCATTGGTCATACCGCGTTTAAAGAAATTGAGTTATAATGGACCTTTTCCTTGTTTAGATAGGCAACGAGGCTAATGCAGATCTATTTACGTCAATGAGTAAAAAATATTGTCAGAAATATAACAATTTTTTTTTAATAGAAACTGAGTGCACTTTCATATCAAATTTTAATTTTATCTGCAGACGGTTAAAAACATACTAGTTACTTTTATTGTGACGTAGGTAATCCTGCTGGGGCAGCTTGAAATAACATTGGCTAAAATATGAAGGAGTATTTTTTTATGCAATAAATATTATGACTGAAATCCAGACCATTATTTAAATTTTTAATTTTATTTCATTAAGGAAAAGGTTCATGTATACATTCTAATCCTTATTTATTACAGACGCATGTATTGTAGGCCAGTATCTCTTATACACCTTGTAGTGCTTGCAATAAATATTTTAATAATCGATAATTATGCATTGTTATTTTTCTCCTCAATTTTTTAAATGTAATATATCACAAATAGTAGAGAAAAACTAATATTTTTTTATTAGAAATTATATTTTTTATATTTGCTTTTTGATTTGTAATTTTTCAAAATAAACGATTAAAAATATAAATTTAGTTTTTATTTCCGGGCTTCAATATCCTTTCTTCTAAAGCGCAAATTCCTGTATTCCCTCAATCCTTACTTCCTCTCTACTAACAAATATGTGTGTGTTTGTTTTGCTCATTTTCTAAACAATCAATAATCTTTTCTCCTTCTAAACAAACATAAAGTACTTTGCTTAAATATATCCTATTTTCTTATTTGTCGAAAAATAAGATCAATTTTGTATTTTTTTGTATACATTACTAACTTGTCCTTTCTTTTTTTTCCTATGGCGTTTCCCTCGTGCAGTATGAGCCTTCCCGCCAAGTGAGGATCCTTCCGGGATTGGGGAAGGTAAGTTTTAGTTTTTAGTTTTAGGGATTATTTTGAAAAAACCTCAGTTTAATAAATCAAAAAATCAAGCTATGTTTTGTTGGACAAATATCTTTGTTCCAAATAGTTCATTATGTGTGTTCGTTAGAAAAATATACAAAACCTATCAAATAACGTTTGTTCGGGTGTCCCATTTTCCACACATTTATAAGGTATCTCCGTAATTGTTAGTGCTATCAGAAAAGTAATGTATGTGTCATGTGCTCCTTTTTGGGTCAAAGTTAAAATGGTAAAATCAAAATTTGAAAATTTTCGCTCACTTAACAGATACGGGGGAATATCAAAAAATTGCCAATTTCAAAATTACAATAGATTTTCTTAGTTAAAAGAGATACAGAAAAATGTTCTATATAGAAGTTTCTTTATATTGATTGTTAAATAATTTGCCGTTTTCTATACGGGGTCAGGTAAAATAGTTATAGGACCTAACCTCATTTTTTATATGGAATACCCTGCATATTTTAATCTAAAAAGATACTATTTTAAATTCTCATTTCAAATATATAACACACCATGGATGATATTGGTTTACTAGCCGATTTATTAAAGTTTATTACTTTAAACCACAGTAGACCATGAAACAAAAGTTAATATCATAGAAACAACTATGTTGACTATTAACATTTAACGTCAATTTAATTTTTACATATTCATTTGGGAAAATGACCTATCAACATTTTGAAAAATTTTATATGATATCAGTTTATCTTGAAATTCTTCTCTTGCGCGTGCAATGGCAATTATAATTGCACGTATTCATGCGCACTAAACCATTCTTGATCAGCTGGCGTATTGCCAACAGTCAGAACAACAGTTGGTACTGTTGAAATTCCTAAAATACCCCCAGAACTAGAAATGGACAAATCTGTTCTTTTGATTACCTACTAGTTAAAGCAGCTACTGCTTACTTACAGGTCAAAAAAGTTGCGACGAATTAGCAGTACATAATATGCTTAATAAAGAATGCAAACTCTTAATTTAAGTACCAGTTAGTTTAACTAGCCATTAGCTGTTCATAGCTGCTTCGACCAACTAATGAAAAGTTAAAAATAACAGAATAATCCATCTCTACCAGACTTGCATCGGCAACGGCAATTAAAATGGCGCTTGCCCCATTACTGGCAATGCGAGACAGCTGATCGAGAACGCTGCACAGCGCATGAATCCGTGCAATTTTAATTGCCAGAGGAATAGAATTGCCGACGTTAATACTGATTCCATTCTCGCATTGCGCCGGCAATGCACTCAGTATTGGGCCAGCTGATCGAGAACGGTTTAGTGCGCACGAATACGTGCAATTAAAATCGCCCTATCATGTGCAAGAGATAAGATATTGCCGACTCTAATACGGCTTTTAGTAGATTGCTGTTAACGTTTTGCTTATTGCTTAACGTTTTAGCATATTTTCTTAATTTTTTTACCACAATGTATAGGGGAGTCCTATTTTCGACACTTTTATAGGGTATCTACGTTATTGTTAGTGCTATCAAAAAAGTAATATAGGTGTCATATGCTCCTTTTTCGGTCAAAGTTAAAATTGTAAAATCAAAATTTGAGAATTTTCGCTCGTCTAAGAGATACGGGGGAAAATAAGAGAATTGACAATTTCTCAATTACCCTATATTTTCTTAGTTAAAATAGATACAGAAAAATGTTCTATATATCTTTATATTGATTGTTAAATAATTTGCCGTTTTCAGAATAACTATACGGGGTCAGGTAAAATAGTTATAGGACCTAACCATATTTTTTAAATGGAATACCCTGCATATTTTAATCTAAAAAGTTAGCATTCTAAATTATCTTTTCAAATATATAACACACCATGGATAATATTGGTTTACTAGCCGATTTATTAAAGTTTATTACTTTAAACCACAGTAGACCATGAAACAAAAGCTAATATCATAGAAACAACTATGTTGACTATTAACATTTAACGTCAATTTAATTTTTACATATTCATTTGGGAAAATGACCTATCAACATTTTGAAAAATTTTATATGATATCAGTTTATCTTGAAAGTGGAAAAAACGAAGAAATGGCGGAAAATGTATATTTTGCTCGCTATCCGGAAAGACGGTAACCATATCCAGAACATTTGCGATGATTCCCGTTATGTTTTACCTTAATCTGAATCTTTTATTTCCTTTCAAAGTAATAAAGTTTAAATAAATCGCCTAGGAAACCAATATCATCCATGGTGTGTTATATATTTGGAAAGAGAATATAAAATAGCATCTTTTTAGATTAAAATATACAGGATGTTCCATTTTAAAAAATTAGATTAAGTACGATATCTTTTTTACCTGACCCCGTATACTTATTCTGAAAACGGCAGATTATTCAGCAATCAATATAAAGAAATTTCTGTGTAAAACATGTTTCTGTAGCTCTTTTAACTAAGAAAATATAGGGTAATTTTGAAATTGTCAATTTTTTAATTTTTCCCCGTATCTCTTAAGCGAGCGAAAATTTTCAAATTTTGATTTTACCATTTTAAATTTGACCCAAAAAGAGCACATGACACCTATATTACTTTTTTGATAGCAGTAACAATAACGTAGATACCCTATAAAAGTGTCGAAAATAGGACTCCCCTATACATTGTGGTAAAAAAATTAAGAAAATATGCTAAAACGTTAAGAGTCAAGTAATAATAATTTATTTGGTACAAAAAAGTTGTTGAGAATCAATTTAATGTCGAAATAGAAAATAACAGCCATCTAGAAAAAAAACATATTTTCAACTATTTTCTTTTGCCCATGGTATGGAAAACATTTTGTTAAATAGAAAAGAAAAAGAAAGGTTTTTCTAGTAGGTATTAAGTTTCAGCTGTGCCACCATTTTCAATGCATTTAACGTGGTTGTTTCTAAATCTTCAAATAACGTTTTCAAATTTAAATCCTTGTACTTCGTTACAGGCTTGTATAATTCTGTTTTTTAATTGATTGGTAGTTATTGCCCATAAATAAGCACAATTTCTACTTTTTCTTGGTTAATAAGTCGCATTTTTAAGCAATTTAGGTTTAAGAATCAAATCGACGTTTATTTTGAGGCCTGTTTGGTTCGTAAGTGACCTAATGTCTCGTACTTTTAATAAGGATTACTTGACCGGAAATAGAAGAAATTCCTTAGAAGAAATTTTTCCATATTGTGGACATAGATGAAGATATTTTTTCTTAAGGCCATATTAGAGTCGGCCATTCTTCTCTTGCGCGTACAATGGCAATTATAATTGCACGTATTCATGCGCACTAAACCGTCCTCGATCATCTGGCGCATTACCAACAGTCAGAACAATAGTTGGTACTGTCGAAATCCCTAAAATACCCCCAGAACTAGAAATGGACAAACCTGTTCCTTTTAATTACCAGTTAACGCAGCTACTACTACTTACAAAAAAACTGGTCAAAAAAGTTAGGACGAATTAGCAGTACATATGCTTAATAAAGAATGTGGACTGTTAATTTAAGTACCAGTTAGTTTAAATAGCCATTAGCTGTTTATAGCTGCTTCGACCAACTAATAAACAGTTAAAAATAACAGAATAATCCATCTCTACCCGACTTGCATCGGCAATGGCAATTACAATGGCGCTTGCCCCATTTCTGGGGTACTGTACATGAATCCGTGCAATTTTAATTTGCCAGAGGAATAGAATTTACGACGTTAATACGGATTCCATTCTCGCATTGCGCCGGCAATGCGAGCAGTATTGGGCCAGCTGATCGAGAACGGTTTAGTGCGCATGAATACGTGCCATTGCAGGTGCAAGAGCCAAAATATTGCCGACTCAAATACGGCTTTTAGTAGATGGCTGTCATTTTATATTTTGATATTAAATCTTATTCTTAACAGTTTTTTTCTAATTTTATTTGTACCATGTAAATTATTTCTTCGTTTTCCACCGCTTTGTACTTTATATTTGTGATTTTTTGCCGATTAGTAATTTTTAAGGTAAGCAACTTTTCAAGACGAATAGTGTTTTTTCTAAAATCAAAGATAAAAAAACTTATCCATATGTTGGTGGCAATATTTTGACATACGTATATTAGTCGAAATCTCATGCTAAAAAGAGTTCTAATAAGTGGTGGTGACCAAAATTAATTTTTGATTATAAAATACGTGCTACCAATACTGCCAATACAGATGTATTTAATAAGAGAGATCAGGGTAAGATGGCGATACTAAGTAGAAAATAATAATCATAGGAATTTGCATGTCAAGTGGTCACATCACATAAATGTATTTGGTAAAATTATTTCCTAACCACCGGTAGATATTTATTGTTTGAAGTTTTGTTTCGTGAAGAATTTAAGTGACCAAACTGATAGTTCTCAAAACCTTCTCTAGAGCCCTAAGGATGACCTCATAGAGGTTGAAACGTTGGCCAAATACATAATTTGATCTTCCTCATTTGTTTTACTGACCTTCATCCAACTAATAACCCTTTTTGATAAACAAATAATGCTAAACAGCTATTCTCTGGAAATATGGGTCCTAAGTCATATACGTTTTTTGGAAATGCTTCTCGTTCTAAAAATACAGGGTGCTGGAAGCTAAAGTTTTTTCGAAAATAAGCCATAATTTGAAAACGGTTCAATGTAAAGTCGATTATGTGCATGGTTATTTAGATTTCTTAAGGACCGCTCTCTGCAAGTGACGATTGACGGATTTCCCTCAGACATCTTCACCATCAATGCCGGTCTTCCTCAAGGGTCCATATTGTCTCTCTTCCTACTCTACATTAACGATCTTCTAGTGAAAACTAAAAATCCGATATTTAGTTTTGCTGACAATAGCTCACTTGACTCGTCTTTCTCTTTGAATGCACAAACATATTCTGCCGACGCACATCATCGCAGACAGTATGAAGTATCATGCCTCAATAAAGACCTGGAAGAAATTTTGTCTTGGGGTGACAGTAACCAAGTCGAATTTAACGATAAGAAAACCCAGGCATACAGTTTTCTCTGAGAAGGTTAACATTACAGAACCGGATATAGTCATGGCAGGACACTAAGGAATTAGCAAAACCAAGCGTAGCGTTCAGTATCCCAATATTCCTTCTGCAATGCGACCAGTGCCCCATGACAACTCATTACCCATTCCACAGCACCAGTGGTATAACTACCACATGACAAGCAAACAGTAGTAATAAATTACCGACAATTGACTATCAATGGTAGGTAAATTCTCAAAATGTTGTAAGATACCTTGGTTTTCGCAAATTAGTAAGTAAATTTACGATAATTACGTATAAATGACCATCTTACCTTCGTCATCTTACCCCGATATTTATATAACTCAATTATTAAAATTAAAACTGCTGTCCTCTCACTCCGATCTCTCTTACTCGTGTTGGTATGTAAGTAAATCCGTAAAAATTTGAATTAAAACAGCAATAGAAATTGATAATATACAGAGATGATTCCAAGGATTTAAATTTTGATAGGAAACTCTAAAACCGGAACACTTACGTAATCAATTTGAGATGCTAAAATGGGAACATTATAGTGTATCGAATAAATAGAACACAAAAAGTTAATTTAGGAATTATTGCTTTTTGAGATAAAATGGGGAACAAAAACCAAAATTTTTATTACAGAGCTCTTTTCAACGAATGTTATTAAATTAATGATTCTTGAATACTACAGTGCGGTTCTTCATATCCCCCCAAGCTAACTTTTGATCCGCTAATTTTTTGAGAATGACTGTTCTACCTGCAGTCAAAATGGTAGATGGGCGCTGTCTTGGTAAATAAATTTAAATAGGAAGAGGGATCTTGCGATACATAATTTTGATATTTCATATCGAGTACTTTACGTTTCCTAATATTCGCACCAATCCTCCATTTTTAATTTGAGCACCATGAAATATGTAAGAAAGTGTAGTAGCTCTCTGATTCCTACTATGTCAAGTATTGATATTTCTAAGGCGTTAAATATAATGAAACAAGGACAATAAAAAAATAACAACTATGCCATTTTTAAAACGCTGCCATTTTGGGTGCGAATATAGTGGTCTGGCATCGTAAAGTACTCGATAGGACCGTCAAAATGATGTATCGTATCTTCCTATTTAATTTGTTTCGACGAGATGACGCCCATCACCTTTTTGACAATTAGAACTTTCCTTCTTACGTCAACAGGTAGTTTACCTTCCCTAAGGCCGTGTTTCCACTGGCCACTTTTTGAGGTTGACATCGACGACAAAAAAAATCACTTAAGTGGCCCGACCCAGCCACATTTCGTAGTTATGCCAACGTCAACGATATTGGCGCGGAAATTTCAGTGTAGCCAATACTTCGCAGTAGTTGGATTCCGACGAAGAAGCTTTATTGCTTCAACGAAGACGTACAAATCTCCGAGGTTTTGGGTCCATCCCATTTCTAGGACTCGGCTTCACTTGGGACAATTTCATATATTATACCACAAACTTCGTAGCTATCCCGTTAAGTTTTTCCGGTTTTTAAGAATGTCAACTCGTTCCTTATAGTCCCAAATTGCAGGTTCAGCCTGAGTTCGGCAATAAACGTGTCCGTGTCAAACAGTTCCATCTCGATAGTCGATACTGACGACTGGACGACAACAAAAAAGTGCACTTGGTCCGTGGAAAAAGGACCGCGCTGAAGCCAGCTAGTGGTCAGTGGACGAGCTGGACCACTCACGGCGGCAGAAGTTTAATTGTAGGCGACAAAACGTCCGTATAAAAAGCACTAAACTTTTTACTTTGCCTTAAATGGAACTACAAGCTGGCGACAGTAGACCAGAAGCGAACCACTTTTTGTCGTCGATGTCAACTTAAAAAAGTGGCCAGTGGACACACGGCCTTATGGGCCACATCCCAATTTATTGATATTTTGTATTTGGTACTTTTGCAGGAGGTCTGATATTAGTATTTGAATAAAATAATCGCTAAAGGACTTTACTCTTATAATTATTATTAAGAAGCCCCTGTAAATCTGTAAGCCAACGAACTGAAATTAATTAAAATTTTAAGCAAAAAAAAAAGTGCGACATACGATCATACGTAAAATTCAAAACAATCAATTCAGAAATACCGAAAATATGCTTGTTTCCATTATAAGGGTGTGGTCGTCGGGGTTGTTCAGACAGGGTGTCGTGGAATATGTGGGAAATCTCCCGAATATGAAGAAAACAAGTGAAAAGAGTACTATAGGTTCATATAAACTTTTTTCGTATAGGATTCCTCTTCGGAGGAGGAGAAGTTTTTTACACATAATTATTGAATTACCAGGAATATTACAAAATTTTTTTTAATATAATGTATACCAGATAAGACCCTTCAAATTACTATCCAAGAAAGTGTTGCGAATATCTCAGAGCTGCAGGGACGGACTAGCTGTGACACTCATGGCCCCTTTTTTTGTCACCCTATATGATAAGAACTTTGCACAACGGTTTTTAGATACCTTTACTATTGACTAAAGATTAAGTAATCTTCATCCATGTCTCTAATCCTAACTGTTTTCGAGAAAACGGTATTTCGTATACATCATGAATTTGACGTATTTCAATAAAAGATACATCTTGGTTCCGATCAAATGTTCAACCATCAAAAGAGTACGTAATTTTTAGTCAATAGTTAAAGGTATGTCAAAACCTTTGTGCAAAGTTCTTATCATACAGGGTGTTAAAAAAAGGGACAATGAGTGTCACAGGTAGTCCGTCCCTGCAGCTGTGAGTAATTTACAGCACTTTTATGGATAGTAATTTGAAGCATCTTAACTGGTATACATCATATTTTAAAAAAAGTTCAATAATTATGTGGAAAACACTTGATTCCATTGGAGCTCTTTGTGAGCCCATATCTCCGAAGAGGAAGCCTATACGAAAGAGTTTATATGAACTTATATGAACTTTTCACTTGTTTTATTCATATCCGGGATATTTTCCACATTTTCTTAAACTTTGAGATGAATCTTCCTGCTTCCGCTGGTATTGCAGGGTAATTCAAAAAAGGTGCAGTGTTCTGGTGACATCGATTATACTCCTCTTAGTATCAGGTTGAAACAGTGACGGATTAAGAAGCTTTCCACCCCTTTTAACAATTGCCGACCCGAGACTTGGTAACAGTGCCGGATTTATAACGGGAGACTTGGGCCCCTACATGAATCGACATCTAAAAAAAAAAAAAAGTCTACAGTGAAACAGTGCCTGTTTATTTTATTAAAGTACTTTTAATCTAAAAATATGGCAATATCGTGCGATGTCTATGGTTACAGGTAGCTAGAGCTAATTTAATAGATTACATCCCAGATACTAGATAGCGCATGCGTCTCGTGAGACACCAGATGGGCCATCGGGTTTGCATCGGTGATGTCCGATATTTGACGGATGTACCAACCCAGTTGCGTAGTTATAGAAAGGGCAATAGTTAGCGTATTGCGTTTTATAAATAAGTGTTCATTGTGTCGAGTTTCAGGGTGTTAGTTTCAAATTTTGAACCTTGTGATAATGTATGAGTATTCCCCTGGTAAAAACTTTCTCAGAAAAGCTATTATACAGGGTGTTCCCTAATGACGTGCTCATATTTCAGGGTGTGATTTCTTAGGTCTTTTTATAAAGAAAAGTTCATATGAACCGCAACGGCTTAAATTTTTTGCTACAGGGTGTTGAATTTTTATTTTTTAAATCGTTATTTTTTAATCTCTCCGAAAGTACTTTAGATATTAATTTCATTTTGGTATGTGTTAATAGGATATAGAACTACAAATTTTAGTTAGAAAAGTTATTCTATTGTTCCACCAAACTGCAAACATGTCCACTGATATTTTTTACAAAAAAGACGGTACGCCACTGACACTTTTCCATGTGGATTAGCCTGGTCAATTTTACATGAAAACGGTCTCTTGAGTTTTTCTCGTCAGACGCACCGTTCTTGTTTAAAACTAGTAAGTTCATATTGAAACTCATTATTAACATTGATCAAATAATAATTAATGATAAATTTTGTTTTATTAAAATTGTTGGAGTGGACAATTCGATGCGAAGATGGGCGGAAGCATGCCTTTGAAGTGAATGTGGCCAGTTCCAACAGTTTTTATAAAACAAAATTTATCATTAATTATTTTATCAATGTTAATAATAATGAGTTTCAATTCGAATTTAATTGTTTTACTGAAGAACGGTGCATCTGACGAGGAAAATACAAGAAACCATTTTCATGTAGAATTGACCAGGCCAATCAGAAAAAATATCCGCATGGAATAATATCAGTGGCGTACCATCTTTCTTGTAAAAAATATCAGAGGACATGTTTGCAGGGACGCCACTGGTGGAACAATTGTATAACTTTTCTAACTAAAATTTGTAGCTCTATATCCTATTAATACATACCAAAATTGAAAATAATATCTAAAGTACTTTCGGAGATATTAAAAAATAACCATTTAAAAAATAAAAATTCAACACTCTGTAGCAAAAAATTTAAGCCGTTGCGGACATATGTTCATATGAACTTTTCTTTATAAAAAGACCTAAGAAATCACACCCTGAAATATTAGCACGTCATTAAGGAACACACAGTATATAAATCTATTTAGCTTACAGGTATTTTAATTTTCCAAAACTGCCACGTAACTCGTCTTTCTACGACTTTTATAAACCCTGTTTCCTTAAATCAAAATATTTTGGTCCAATTTACAGAACATTATTTTCGTCAAAATTATTTCAAAAAAATAAGCTCTTAAATTTTTATGAACTTGTTTAAATGGGCCCGCCAACAAGGGGGTTTTAAATCAGACAAGAGTATCTAAGTTCTGGAAGTAAAAATTAGCACTTTATCTTCAAAATGCAACAAACTATATTTTTATATAAATTTATGTTCGACCTGAATGTTAAACTCTCACCTTCTGTGCGAGACAGGTTTTACAAGAAAGAAATATTTAATTTTAAAATACGGCAACAAAGAAACCAGCTTTAGAAACTCAATAAAAAACTTATTTATAAAAACTTGACTCTGAAAATATTTGAAAAGGAATGTGAAATAGGACCATGCGGTAAAATTTAAGTATACCTTAAAAAAATCTACAGAAGCAAAAAGTTTTAAATAAGTATAGAAATTCTATTTCTGTACCTATATAATTATAAAAGCGTTTTTAAGGGGAATTTTGTTTACCTGCTTCAAATATACTCCAAGATTACTCTGTTTTTTTTTTTGTAGTTATTTTGATTTTGTTGCTGGAATAGAATAGAGGTCTCAACTACGCTTTAGCTAAGGCAAAATCAAATCGTACTTTTTGTATCACAACTCCTCAAATTTAAGAGCACTTTTCAGTAACCCCCATTAATAGTACGAACAAACCCGTTACCAAAATGTCCTGTTATCACGCCTTCATCTAGTCAATGACTAATCGCTAGATTATTAAAAAACAAGAAGGTTTTACTCGAACGAAAAAGTTCGGCAACGCTGCGCGCTTATCGTTCTGGTCGTCTTTTTGTTAATACGCCTTGTCCGTTCTTGATGAAATCATATTAAAAATATAAAAAATAACGTGAATTCATCGACAAGACGTTTTGAGTATTGCATAAATTCCATAGTTTAAATAAAAGAAGGAAAGGGGTATAAAAAAGTTACAGCGCTTGGGTCAATTTTTTTTTGATAAGACTCTAAAAAATAGTAAATCGAGTCGATCGGACATTTTCCGTGTTGCGCAGCTACAGGGAGGGCAGCGGAGTCGGATCTCGTATCTGTATAATTCATGATCGCGGTAAACAGCGCGCGATTGGGACGGCTTGCTTGTCTATAACAACTCAGCATCAGATATGTCCCCATATTGCATTATTATTGATACACATGCCGTGTTGACTGAAAACAGTTTTGCCCAAAAATACGTGTGTAAAAATGTCAGTTCATATTTTTCCCCCATTTTCCGCGCCACAATACACGATTTCTGCTTGAAAACGGACGAGGCGCGATAACTCGAACAGCGTTAAAAAAGTGACATACCTATCCAACACTTCGGTTGCGCGTCGATGAAAATGTCCGTTCTCATTTTTTTCCAATCACGAATAACGAAAAATAACATCCGACAAGTAAAACGGACGAGGTGCGCTGTGAGTTTAATTCTCCGCTGTAAACAAATTTCGATTTTTCTCAAACCAAAACTATTCACCGCACGGAAAATGTCAGTTACCATTTTCATCTCATCGAAAACATCACCCTCAGTCAAAAACTAAAAAGGACGAACGAGGCGCGATTCTCAACGTTGCCAATGTCCGTTCTGGTTAATTTCCTTCTCAAGTCATTATTAAATCACAAAAAAACTCAAAAAAAAATTATGTCGTGATCAGTCTGAAATCTTGGTAACGGGCTGCCGTATTATAAGGTGTACAAAAAAACTATTAATTTTCTTGAAGTAGTCCATCTCAAAGTGGAGTGAAGTTATAAGGAGGTAAAGAAACTCACAGTCTGCTCCACTAGTTTAATAGAAATAAATACTATAAACCAAACATGTTTCGAAGACTTAAGTCTTCATCTTCAGTGGTAAATAAAACATCTACAAAGGGGGTACCCATGACATTGATGCAACTAGTCAAGCAGGAAAAGAAAACGTTTTGAAAATGTAAAAAATTCAAATATAGTAAATAAAGAAAGAAAACTAAAATTCATTTTAATGTAAGGTAAAACATAATAAAAAATTTTTAATTTTTAGTTTTTAATAGAAAGAAATCCCAAAAGCTAACTTTTCTTTCATCTTAGAACCTCGTGCTATGATGAGCTTGATTCCAAAAATGAATGTTTTTTACATTAAATTTAAAATTAAAACCCTTTAAAAATGGGATTTCTTTCTATTAAAAACTAAAAATTAAAAATTTTTTATTATATTTTACCTTACATTAAAATGAATTTTAGTTTTCTTTCTTTATTTACTATATTTGAATTTTTCACATTTTCAAAACGTTTTCTTTTCCTGCTTGACTAGTTGCACCAATGTCATGGGTACCCCCTTTGAAGATGTTTTATTTACCACTGAAGATGAAGACTTAAGTCTTCGAAACATGTTTGGTTTATAGTATTTATTTCTATTAAACTAGTGGAGCAGACTGTGAGTTTCTTTACCTCCTTAAAAAAACTATTGGATAGAATTTGTTAAATTTTAAATTTAGCTTCGAAATATGGACAATTTTATTTTCATAAAAATTTCAAAAATTATCGTTTTATTTGAAAGAATAGTTATAAGTACAGTCATTTTGTATTGAATACGCTATCTATAATCTCAATTAATTTCATAGCTTAATTTGCAAAAAAATGTCACATCGAGGTTTTCAGGAAAAATATCTAAAATCGCAACTATCTAAAGTGATTTGGCAACGCTTCGGGTGATCAAAGGTAGAAGAACAAGGAAAACGTCTCCTAATCCCTGGATACATCCGGCCAGTGCTCTGGCTTGTCGTGTCTTAGAGTGGTAATGTTGTCTCATTGTTCAATAACAATGCCTTATGCTGAAATCCCAAACCGAACCAAACGGTTCACTGATAAATAGTTACAAATTTCTTTTTTGATTTAGAGGCTACTTTTAATAGTACTGTGTGAATTGTCGAACTTCAAAGTCGATATGTTCATTTAAGTGGTCTATTTTCGCTTTTCTTTAACAACTATACACTAGACTATGCAGGGTGAGGCTCATTAATGCACGCGTTTTTGTCGTTTATCACTCGACGATAAGAATCGCGGCGTTTTCTAAACACATTGTTCTAAATGTGCCCTTTTACGCACTTCAAGCGTCTAATCGAAACAGTGGTTTCAGCAAGATGGAGTTCCACCGAATTTTGGTATCCATATCCGGATGATGAAACGTTTCCTGGAAGGTGGATAGGAAGGGGAACATGTAGTGAATGATCTCCTAGATCTCCAGATCTACCACCTTGACATTTGTACGCTTGTGGTCATTTAAAGACTGTCGTATATCATACAAAACTCTTTGGGGGATCTTGAAAAGAAGATTTTCCATGCTGTTCAATCTATTTCTCATTAACATTTGCAAAACGTGCTTTTTCAGCTTGCGGAGAGGGTTGGACAATAAAATTTATTCGTCTTCACTTATTTGTCAATATTTCCGAAACAATTGAATTAAGACATGTTACATGGCATGTTATAGAAAAAATGTTTTAAATATATTGATAGCTTAGAATAATTAATAATATACAAGGTGTTCCATTTAAAAAAATTAAATGTAACATCACCCCTCGACAGTTGATGATGTTACTGACCTATGAGATGTACAGTAAAATAGTAGTGCTATCGATTCTCGAAAACCTAGATTTGATATCACTTTTCGTTATCCTGTAATTCAGTCGTTAAGGAACATTTGATCAACGTTGTATGTTTAACGGATTTGACCTCTTGTATATTCATCGGATGGTACCAAGGGTATTGTAAACTACAGATCCCATAAACCATTCATAAAACTCTGGGAAAGTGAAGCTGTGATTGTGTGAAATGTTATTGAAAATCAGTAATGGGTGGAAGAGAGAACTATATATTTGTTGGCTGAATGGCAACAATGTTGAAGTCTGGTTACTAGAGATGAGCTTAGCTGCGGATATTCATTCGCAGCTATAACTAAATAAATTTATTTTAAGAGCAATTGCGGATTAATCTTAAACCGGTTGTAATTGCCAAATTAACAAATTTTTATTTGGGATTTTGCAAGATACCTTTGCGGTAAATATGTAAATCTGACTACGCTGCAATAATGACCAAAAGAGGTTGGAAAGACTATTTGCCGTCGTTGCGTAGACTAGAAATGTACATTTTTCCATCTGTAGTTTGTAATATCTTCGGGTGGTACTTATCCTATAATAGGCGTATTTCATTTATTTTTTCTTATGGGCTTCATTTTTCCAGGTTCACATCGTGCACTCTTACGATCGCATCGTTCCGTACGTGGGGCACAAAAGGTTGACGGTGGTGTCGACGCCGCCGAATTTCGCGACGCGCCCGGCCCGTCTCCAGCGGGAATACGACTGGATCGAGCATAAAGTCCGTCCCAGGGTTGGTTATTCGGCGACCAACCGCTACCTCAACTCGGACTCGGCTGTGGTAAGTCAGTTGTGCGATTACTTTTTGGAATTTTGCAATATTATTGTTAAGGTACATTTTAAGTCATTATTTAAGTCAACAACCTTTTATTTCGACGGACCGGTACATAATTAATACTTTTTCGCGGACAGCTTACACTAAAGGAGAAAATTAAAACTTTAATCTACACTGAAGAACATAAGAAACGACTTACTATAATTTTAAATACTTTTTGTGACATCACATCTTTTGATCCGCTCAATGGATGTTGATAAATTTTTTACTGGCGCATAACCACACTATTTAGCAACACATTTCACGTTTCAGGTTTTATTTTTCTGTTAATTTAATTTAATATACGGGATAAAATAAAAGTGATATTTTTTTACTAAAATTTAAGGGTATATCGAAGTACAGGCTGTTTCATTTTCGACACTTTTATAGGGTATCTCCGTTATTGCGATGAGATACGGGGGAAAATCTAAAAATTGACAATTTCAATATTACCTTATACTTTCTTAGTTAAAAGAGATACAGAAAAATATTTTATACAGAAGTTTCTTTGTATTGATTGTTGAATAATCTCCCGTTTTCAGAGTATACGGGGTCAGGTAAAAAGTGATCGAGCCTAACCTCATTTTTTAAAATGGAACACTCTGTATATTTTAATCTAAAAAGATACTATTTTAAAATCTCCTTTCAAATATATAACACACCATGGATGATATTGATTTCCTAGGGAATTTATTTAAACTTTATTATTTTGAAACGAAATAATAGATTCAGATTAAGGTAAAAAATAAAACGGGAATCATCGCAAAATATATACATTTGGCGCCATTTCGTCGTTTTTTCCACTTTCAATATAAACTGATATATCTAATTTTTCAAAATGTTGATAGGTCATTTTCACAAATAAATATGTAAAAATTAAATTGACTTTAAATGTTAATAGTCAACATAGTAGTTTCTAGGATATTAGCTTTTGTTTCATGGCCTATTGTGATTTAAAGTAATAAAGTTTAATAAATCGCCTTGAAAACCAATATCATCCATGTCGTGTTATTATCTTTTTAGATTAAAATATACGGGGTGTTCCATTTAAAACAATAAGATTAGGTCCAATAACTTTTTTACCTGACCCCGTATACTTATTCTTAAAACGGCAGATTATTTAACAATCAATATAAAGAAACTTCTCTATAAAACATTTTTCTGTATCTCTTTTGACTAAGAAAATATAGGGTAATTTTGAAATTATCAATTATTTTATTTTCCCCCGTATCTCTTAAGCGAGCGCAAAATTTCAAATTTTGATTTTACCATTTTAAGTTTGACCCAAAAAGAGCCCATGACACTCACGAGACTAAAGGTTAGTCTTTCCTCTACTTTTTTTTTATTTCTCTTTTTATCTTTAACCGTTTTAAAATTTTATTGCATTTTCCAGAACATTGCATTTTATGTATACCTACCTATTCATATGTAGGTATACATGATGCGACAACTTACATTCTTGTCGCGTCCAAGACCATAGAAGATTTATTAATAAATATCCGACACAATATAATCTATAATGCAACAAAAAAAATACATATTAAATTAAACAATGCAAACCATTCAATCGTGTGGTCGGTCCCCCCCTCTTGATTTTAAAACGGCCGCATATCGCCTGCCCATGGCTGAGGTGTATTTGTTTATTTTTTCTTTGACAGGACAAAAAAATAAATTGTCGCATCATTTTTACTCGTATATCTACGTATAAGTAGGTAGATATATTACATAACATGTAATGGTCTGTAAAAGCGGTATAACTTTAAAACTGTTAAAGATAAAAAGACAAATAAAGAAGGAAAATGTAGAAAATATACTAACCTTTACTCTCGTGAGTATGTAAGTACTTAGATATACTTAAAAATGCTCGTGTCGCAATTTAAATTTCAGTAAAAAAATACCACTTTTTATTTTATCCCGTATATTGAATTCTCCATATTTTGCCTCTGGTATATTGCAAAATTTCAACTCGATCATTGTGTGTGTGCTTTTAACCTATTTCAGCAAAACATTTTTATTCTATTTTTGATATTGATTTGACGTCATCATGCTTCTCTTCCTCCTCATCTGCGTCTGCGCTTTAACACGTAATTTTTATACTATTTTTGATTTTTTTATTAACCATTATATATAGTAAATGGTTTTTATTGTAAAACAAACTATAAGCGGGACTATAGTAAACTGAAATTGCTAATATGCAATAATATATAATACAATAATATATGCTATAATATACAGGGTGTTTTTAATAACATACTAATATTTAAGGAGCGTCCATTTACAGAAAAAAACTTCATAAGAACATATGTCCTGAACGTCTTAGCTTTTGAGATACAGGGTGTTAAAGATTTTTACTATTTAGACCATATTTTTTTAATAATTTGTTAATGTTAATGACTTAGTTAAATACGTCACAATTAGGCTATGTCAAAACTATCAAAACTGTTTATGTTTACAAAACAAAATCTGCTTCTTACCTACTAGATCCTTTTCGATCTTTGTTAATACCTAATTTCATAACAGAGTGCAAATGAATGAATTTTATTTTTTTATACAAAAACGAGAAAAAATCAAGAGACGACAATCGCTCCGCAAGAAATGAGAATTTCAAAAATAATTTGGTGGTGTGCCATTCTTATAATCAAAAATACCGAGAGCAATTCGCGCACGAACGCCACTGGTCGGAATAAAAAACATGTTATACATCATAAAATGCCTCTTGATGAATAGAATGTGTGTACCAAATTTCACAAAAATATCTAGAGCAGTATCATAGACAACAATAAAAAATTAGATTTTTGAAAATCTTTAACACCCTCTATGTCTAAAGTTAAGACGTTTGGGACATATGTTCATATGAAGTTTTTTTCTGAAAATGGACCCAAGAATAACCTCCTTAAATATTAGCATGTTATTAAGAAACACCCTGTATATTTAGCGACATTTCAATAGAATAAAAGACCAACACACTTAAGATGATCATTACATACGAGTTTGTATAAGTTGCTCTTAAATATATCATAATAGAATAGGAGAATGCTATACAGGGTGATTGATGGTGGATGGCCTATTAGACGTCTATGAAGAACTAGTCAACGGGTCATTATGCAGAACTAGTCAATGGGTCACTTTGAAAATCTTGTATAAGTGGACATGCTCTCTCTTTGAAAAATATTTTCAGCCGGGCAGTGCTGCCGTTTTTACTAGAAAATATTAGCAACTTTGTTAATTTAAATAGAATACCTTGTGTATTATCTGTATTAATTTCTTAATAACTTTCCTTAACATTGGCCTATAACTATCTGTTATCGTGAGATAATAAGTAATTAAACTTTTTTTTTTCAAAATATAACTTCCAAAAATGCTGATTTTTTATTAACACTGGCAACGCAGCGCGCATTAAAATCTGGTTAGGAGTCAGGTAATACCCAGGGGCTTTCCATTCTGTTTCCAAATATTAGCTATGATAGTACAGGGAATTTAAAAATACAA
The DNA here is from genome assembly GCA_963991005.1 of Barypeithes pellucidus. Taxonomy (NCBI): domain Eukaryota; kingdom Metazoa; phylum Arthropoda; class Insecta; order Coleoptera; family Curculionidae; genus Barypeithes; species Barypeithes pellucidus. The sequence goes on from OZ022556.1 coordinate 95,003,826, forward strand.
ACATTTAGTTAAATTAATTATTATATAGAGCACGATAACAAATAGTTATAGGAAAATGTTAAGGAAAGTTATTAAGAAATAAATAGGGATTCTAAAAAAATAATCTGCAGAGTTTTCCATTTAAATTATCAAAGTTGCTACTACTTTCTAGTAGACGCGACATCACTGGACGGCTGAAAAAAGGGAGAGCATGTCCACTTGTATAAGGTACGAAATTTTCAAAGTGATCCGTTGACTAGTTCTTCATAAACATCTAAAATACCATCCACTATCAATCACCCTGTAGAAAGAAACAATACCGACCGGCTTATTGATTAGAAACTTTGTTAATCGAATGAAGTTTTTTTATACTTTAGACGCATCTATATAGATATTAAATGAACCAGAATACTGAACGACATTAACAATAATTCCATAATATATCTATTTTTTGAATGATTAATATGGTTACATAATGATTACACTAAATTTTCAAAAATTTTAAAATTCAGGCACTTAGTGTCTGTAATAAAAATCGTTTCTTAAATACAAAAACAAAAAAATCTTCAGTAAATAAATTTTGTTTTGCTTCATTGACTTTATGAAATATTTCATCTGGAGCGTATTGATCTGCTTCGGAATTGAAATTATTTCTATCCATTTTTGAAGTTTTCAATTATTGACATTTGTAAGGTAACAATCACAATGGTGCGCCCAGGCAACCAACGACGCGGATGCTGTTTTCATGGCAATTTCATATTATAAGCAATAAAGAAAGAACTAAAAAATGACCCATTACTACACTCGGGTTGTGTACTAAACTTTTTTTACGACTTCATATTGATTTTTATATTAAATTATCGAAATGCCAATAAAACATTTTCTGAGTAGGTACTCACATGGTTATCGTCAGTATACCAGTCAATAAATTCTTGGTACACTTATTTTTCATACCTCTTTCTGGATTTTTCTAGCAATAAAATATTGGCTTAATTTCTAGTGGCGTTCCCTTAATCTGAATATCGCACCCACTTATAATGTACTAAGATAATCAAAAATTATATCCAAATTAATAATGTTGACGTTTAAAATTGCAAATTGACATTTATGTTGTCAAGGCAACGCGATGCTACACAGCCAACTTTGAGCAAAATCTACTGGAAACCTTGACGGTTTTGGCATATCACGGCTAATGTGATTTGTGGAACTGTTACGTATCAGCACTTGGCGTCTAACATTACAGCTTGCAATTCGACCCTTACTGATAAAGTAGACTGTGCAGTAGTAGATGATTACTAATATAGTAGTAGAAAGAAATACGTATACACCGTGTCCAAGATAAGGAGGGCCAGTAAAGGGATCTCGGAAACCGTAAGAGATACGAAGTCGTTTAAATGGAGGTAAATTTGCGCATTTACGTGCCTAATTATATGCCGTTTAGAAAGTTTTAAAATTCCAAGTAGTTCCGGAGATATCCGGAAAACCCCGAAATTCTGAGAAATCGTTTTATTTTTTTCCTGGGATTTTTTGAGATCAAATTCTAACGTAAATTGCACTTTTACATTGCCCCTTTTTCCGCTCTATCTAACAGCGTTAATAGTTTTGTAATCCAACGAGTCGTCTTCGAAGGGCCAGTATCAACTTTCTTTTTTTAAATACGATCCTGTTTTTCTGATATTGGAATTTGAGAGCTTTTTTTCTTCCGAATGCAACGTTTTGAACAACATTTCGAAACAGAAGACGAACTTAGGAGGTTGGTGCTTGAAGCCTTTCAAAGTATTACGCCAGAAATGTTGTCAAATGTTTTAGAATCGACAGCTAGAAGATATTATGTGTGCTTAGAAAATAACGAAAATCGCTTTGAACACCTGCTTATGTAGTTCCTTACTTTTCTCGTTGTTCGTTTTATTACTGTGTAGACTAAATGCACCCTTGTTGTATAAGGTATCATCGGGTGGTCTGGAAAAATAATAATTACATGATATTATGATGATGATGATGATGATATTATTAATGCCACCTGAGTATAAACTTCTTATTTTTTAAATAGGTTTATTATTAAATTATTTGTTATTTATTGAACTAGTCCAACATAAGTAAAAATTTAGAGCTTACTTATGAGATATTATTTATAAAATATAGAAATACAGGACCGTATCCCAAAATTTCCTGATGTTGTTCAAAAAACCCTCGAAATGTCATTAAACCACAATGTGTCATACATCGTTGCCTTCAATAGAAAAAATGCTATCAAATTCCGACATCAGGAAAACAGGACCGTAGTTAAAAAAATAAAGTTGATAATGGCCCTTCGAAGACGACTGGTTGGATTACAAAACAATTAACTCTGTTAGATAAAGCGGAGAAGTGGCAATGTAAAAGTGCAATTTACTTTAGAATTCGATCTAAAAAAAAAACAGGAAAAAAATAAAACGTTTTTTCAGGATTTCGGGGTTTTCCGGATATCTCCGGAACTACTCGCAATTTTAAAACTTTCTAAACGACACATTATTAGGCACGTAAATGCGCAACTTTACCTCTATTTAACCGACTTCGTAACTCTTACGGTTTCCGAGATCCCTGTACTGGCCCTCCTTATCTTGGACACGGTGTATATAGTTTTTATAATGATCGATCGTAGAAAAAATACATTAAGGCAGTTTTTAACCAAATTTTTGAACAATTATTGTGGTGTTATTAGAGAGATCAGAGATAAATTTTTAAGAATTAATATCGATAGAACTTCAATCCGTTATTAAAATTTTGCCGTTTAATCTATTCCATTCTTTAAACCCTATTTAATTATTTTTTGATTGTGTCTCAACCAAATCTTCACCGATTAATTCATCGCGACGTTTCGTTACGTGTCGAGGGTCAATACACCTTGTGGTTTCTACTCTGAATTTTTATTCGATTAAGTTCAATTTACGGACGGGGTGCTTGTGCCTTTTAACAATCCGTATTTTCATTACGAAACGGTATGTTTTTTTTGAAATGAGAACATTTATTGGCTTTTAGGTGCTTGTTTTGATGAATTTTATGGAAAAATTTTAATTCCATTGTAAAAAATTATAATTTTTAATATTTCAATGGTATTTTACTAGCACTAAATATATTGTTTTCTACTCCTATATTAGTAAGTATCTACTTTAGCCCGGTATGGTAGCTCCGTAAACAGAACTACCGCATTCGGCCGTGGCAACCCGGGTTCGATTCCCGGTAGGTGTACGTCAGTACACAACATTTTAGTAGGCAAGAATGCAGCATGTTGCTAGTTTAGTCCTTAATAAGACCCACTGACTGGAGCGGATAATCCTGCTCCTTTGGGGACTGATGGACATACTGGGGGTTTAGTCCTGAATAAGACCTGACTGGAGCGGATATTCGTACTCCTTTCGGGACGTGATGGACAGACTGGGGGCATGCGCGTGGTTCGGGTTTGTTCGTTCTGTTGTGAAATAATTCATAATAATAAATGTTGTGATATGATTTCAAATTTGTGTGATATTATCTACTGTTGGTTCTGTTGAAAAACATTCTTTTTGTGTTTTATTCTTTTATGGAATTTAATTATAAAATGGAATATTTTAAAATATGATCGAAGGTAAGAGAGTATGTACCTTAAAATTGTCGTTTTTTTTTTTTCGAAAGGGTTTGAAAAAGAAGTGATAACGCGCGTCAAAGACGTCTTCTTGTTGTCAAAAACTGAACACGTGCGTTTAGAATTCTGTGTTGCAATATGACAACATCGCCTATAATGCGTTAACCTCTTTTGAACCTCGAGACTGCCTCAATAAACTATTGATTGCGAAGGTCCTCAGGAGCGGGCACGTAAATTTTAAAATTTCATTCATATATAGTGTATATTTCGCTTAATAATTCAACGCGCCATTTACGGTTATTTTTCTTCTTTATTTTCATCTCAAGTTTGGCCGGTTTAAATATAATAAGTCATTTCCATAACACCCTGTATATTACATAACAGTTGCACAAATGACATTAGCCGCGATATGCCCAAACCGTGAATATTTCCAACAGATTTTGCTCAAAGTTGGCTGTGTACCATCGCGTCGCCTTGACAACGTAAATGTCAATTTCCAATATTAAACGTCAACATTAGTAATTTGGATATTATTTTTGGATATATTAGTAAAGTACAAGTGAGTACGATAGTCAGATTGAGGGAACGCCGACGGAAATTACAGCAAGTAATTTATCACTAGAAATATGTATGAAAAAGTGTATCAAAAAATGTATTGACTGGTGTACCGATAACCAAGTACCGACTCAGAAAATGTTTCATGGCATTTCGATAATTTAACATAAAGATAGTACATAGTACTCGAGTGGTAAACCTATTACATCACACTCTACCGAAGTAAGTTTTGACATCGTGTGTAATAGACTAATTACCACTCTTCGTATGTAATATACTATTTTCTACGATCGTTATAAAAACTAAATTTTTTTACGCAAATGAATACTATTGGAATAAAATTGGTTACTTTCAAGTTCAAAAAAATAATTTAACGTTAAAAAAATGCCGTAACGTGGTCGTTTTTAACTTTTAACTAACTAATCTCCGAATGCTTATAATATAAAGTTGCCGTGAAAATAGCATCCGCGTCATTTGTTGTCTGGACTCCATTGTTATTGTTACCTTACAAATGTTAATAATATTTGAAAACATCAAGAATGAAAAGAAATACTTCCGATTCCGAAGAAGCAAACTCAATTCAATGTGCTCCAGACGAAATTATTAATAAAAGCAATGAAGCAACACAAAATTTATGCCTGAAAAATCGGAAGAAGCATTGGGCCAAAAGCAAGTGTGAAGAGTTTTAGCGAACGGGTATTGTTAACGTATTTTCAAGAAAGGTTTAAACATTTTTAAGTCTTCGACTTTATGCTCATGCTGTTCGAAGCTAAAATAAGCATTAATTCTGAATAATCAGGTCGATATAAGTGACAGTGAGTTGGTTATACACCAATATATTATAGTTTTTAATTTCGAAAAAGAAAAGACTTACGGAATGAAGGCACTCGCCTTGGGCTCGTGCGCTGAAATTTTCCGCTCGTGAACATAGTAATATCTACTTTATGCATTTGAACATAAATAAGTATATTTGTATATCACTAAGTATTAGTAAGAAGGAAATTAGTATATTACACGCAACTAGCGTTGAAAGTGATAGATTTCAAATTGCCGAAATCCGTCGAGTTTAAGAATATAACTTTCACACAAGCAACGGGTGCAGAAAATTTTTTTTTACTTTTGCTGCGAGTAGTTTATACTTGAACAATACCTATATAATTTAAAGATTTTTTTCATAAAACACTGTACCTACTAAAATAAAAACATATACCACACTATTCACATAGTTCACTAACTTTATTATGCACAATCATTTCGACGCAAATAATAAATATTAAGGAGGTAAAGAAACTCACAGTCTGCTCCACTAGTTTAATAACCGTAAATAAAAACATACATGTTTCGAAGGCTTAAACCTTCATTCTCAGTGAAAAATACAACATCAGAAGGAACTAATGACATTGTTAAACTGTAAAGAAGAAAAAAGATGTTTAAATAAGTTGAGTTTAAGCAAAAATAGTTGAAAGAATGGACTAAATAAAGTACTATAATTAAAGGAGGTAAAAAGTATGAAAACTCTTTCTTACCTAACAAAGCAGGAAAAGAAAAAACTTTTATATGATTATGCAAAAATAATAAAGAATAAAAATAAAAAACTGAAGTTTTCTTCTTAACGAATCAATCGAATGCATGATTAAAATTTTTTATTTAATTTTGAATTTTATATAAAATTTATTCATTTTGTAAGGATGGTTCATCTCGACACGAGGCTCAAAGATAAAAGAAAGAAAAAAATTTTTAAAAAAATTTTCTTAAGTTAAAGTGTCAGAAAAAGAAAACTAAGGTTTCATATTTTTATTTTTACGACATATGACACTCCATGGCAGCACGTTCGGATTTTTGCTTATTAATTTACTAGAACTTTTATGATCAGTTCCTACTCCAGTATACCTCTTCCTTGTTACTAACATTTCACTTTATTCCATCTTTGTTACATTTTTGTTACTTTTACCTGAATCTGGTAGCTTGTGACATTGGTTTTCTTTTGCTGACATCTTTGAAACTCGTGTCGAGATGAACCATCTTTATAAAATGAATAAATTTTATATAAAATTCAAAATTAAATAAAAAATTTTAATCATGCATTCGATTGATTCGTTAAGAAGAAAACTTTAGTTTCTTTATTTTTATTCTTTATTATTTTTGCATAATCATATAAAAGTTTTTTCTTTTCCTGTTTTGTTAGGTAAGAAAGAGTTTTCATACTTTTTACCTCTTTGAATTATAGTACTTTATTTAGTCAATTCCATTTCTTTAAACTATTTTTGCTTAAACTCAACTTATTTAAACCTCTTTTTTCTTCTTTACAGTTTAACAATGTCATAAGTTCCTTCTTATGTTGTATTTTTCACTGAGGATGAAGGTTTAAGCCTTCGAAACATGTATGTTTCTATTTACGGTTATTAAACTAGTGGAGCAGACTGTGAGTTTCTTTACATCCTTACAACTTCACTCCACTTTGAGATGGACTACTTCAAAAAAATTAATAAATATTAATATTATTATTGCAAAATTATTCGGTATGAAGTCAGAAAGAAAAAGAAAATCAAAACAACTAAATTTTCAGTTTATAAGACAAATATTCTTCTGTTTTATCTAATATCCTTTGAGAAACAATGTTGCTAGTTCTAAAATTGACATTAATTTCAATAAATTTTCATTTCTATAATATTTAGTCGAGTGCCGTCACTGAATACCAATTTATTCCAATAATAAAATGACAGTCAATGTTGATTGGAATTACCTTAACATTTAGTTCAAAGTTCAACATTGAATTCAAAGTCAAGATCAAGCAGGGCAAGAGTTATTTTTGTGTAACAAATGCCAAATGATACTTTAATAACAGAAAACAATAACGTTAATATATTAACAGATCAAATATGACCTCCTTTATCACGACAATGCGCAAGTTCACAAAACAGCCGAAAGGCTTGCCATATATCTTTCGTCAGTGTGAATCTCTAACCTTCTGGTTCTTTATGTTTTTTTGAGTTATTGTAATTTTTCTTAAAATTAGAAATGATTAACTGATGTGTACTTCAGGGGTTCAAGGGCTTTGTAGAGAAACTGACGAGCCTCTCACACAATTAAAGACGTTTGACTGGTTGTTTGTATAACCTAGTCAATAAACAGACTGTAAAAAAACTCAAGCGTGATTGAAAATTTTATTAAAAATATATTACTGTATCTTCCGTAGAGTACGTATAAAAATACAGGCTCAACAATAATTAATTAAATTAAATGATATTTAGTAACAGTAAACCTAATTCTAAATGCAAACCATTATAAAACTCAAAATAATGGGTTAAAAAAGTAACATGGCGGTCACATGAAAACACACTATTCCCGACAATAGTCTTCACTTTTGTATTTGGCCTCAATACTTAAGCCAAGATGGAAACATCAAAATACCACAAAAGTCTACAGAAACTCTCAAGTTGACGACTTAATTGTTATCCAATATATCGAATTATATAATTTGGGATATACTAGATATTAAACATTAAAGTATATTAGCTTTAGTATCTCTATTCTAAACTGCTTGTCTTGGGGTTGTTAGATTAGATTCTACCTTAATTTGCTGGGTGTGAACGTTGAATAATTTGGTCATAATGATTGAACAGTGGATTTATAGAAACTTTCTTAGAGACACAATCAATATCATCAATACAAGTCATTGGACTGGGTATTATAACTTCTTAAAAACACGGTTTTCTACCGAAATGTGATTACAAGAAGAGTCAGAGCGTAAGATGCAGAAAGAGCCAGAGATTAGACTTCTTTCTAACGCGGGAGAGGCGTCACACTTTCTTTTTTACCGGTCGCCTCTTGTCAAAAAGTTTTTTTTACTTTCTTTAGGCGACCTGATTAAAATGAACATCTCGTAATACGTTTAGGGCGGGCGATTTAGATATAATTAAGAGGACGCCGGAGTGAGTCGAAATCTCCGCTTTGACCCGTGCTCATTTCGCGCTGTGTAGGCACGAGGCGGATCGGTCGAAGGTGCGTGGACGCCGCTATTGCCGTTAGAACACAAAATTCAAGCATCGAGCCCACCCGTGACGGTCCGCCGACAGAAACAGAGATAATCGGAAGAAAGAGACTGCACGTGTTGGGGGTATATACTTCAATTTTCTACGCTGAAAAACGGAGTTTTCGCTCCCTATGAAAACGGTACATTTAAAAAATCCAATTTTTTTAACGAAAGATGTCTAAATTTTGTTAACAACTCGAGGTCATCATTTTTTTCTAAATAATAAAAATATTCAGCCAACAGTGCTACTAAAATAAAGTACTTATACCACATTTATGTGAGTCCCAGAAGAAATGTCTAAATTCATTTAAAATTCAGCGGTAAGTTTTTTCAAAAAACGCTCGTACCCGTCGATTTTGATTTTTTAATTTATTTTTTTTTGTGGTAATTTCATGTATACAGGGTAGCTCAAAAATAAGTTACGACCATCAACTTCATTTTTTCAAATGAAAACATATATTTTTTATTTCATTTTGAATTCTAAGCATGTTTCATGTACCATGTCCTATACATAAACTCAACAGTTATTGAAAAAATTAGGATTGAACATATCATTTAGGGAATCTTCAATTCTATCAAATCTTTTGGCAATATGGCATTTTGGGCTCCATAGTAAGTAAGAGTGTACTGTCTCACTGTCACCGTTTATTTCCATAGAAACTGTATGACAATTTTATTTCAAATAAGTATAATTATTGTCGAGCGTAGTTTCAAAGTTGCGGTTTTCACAATAATGGTGAAGTTAACGAAACGGGAAAAAATTGAAATTCTATGCATGGTTGGGTTTGGTGATAAAACACGTACTCAAATAGAAACAGCCCAATTATTTAATGAAATCCATCCTGATCGTCCTCCCATATGTCAAAAGATGGTGAGTAGAATAGAGGCTAAGTTTAGAGAATTCGGTCATGTTAGAGATTTGCCTAAATCTGGTCGTCCTACTCGAGATGAAAATGAACAACTTGACGTTTTGCTTTCCTTGGAAGAAAATCCATGTACTCTCCTGTCGCACATTGGGGCCGATTTACACATGCCGAAATCTGTTGTTCACCGAGTAGTTCAAAAGCACAAATATCACCCATACAAAGTTATTCCAGTGCATGAGTTATTTGAAGATGATTTCGATAGGCGAAGTGAGTTTTGCGGACGCATGCAAAATATGTGCAATCTAGATAATAATTTAGTAAAAAATATTATTTTTTCGGATGAAGCTACATTCTATTTGAATGGTAATGTGAACAGACAAAATTGTCGATATTGGGCAACAGAAAATCCGCATTGGATGATAGAGGTTCACAGAATGCATAGAATTTCAATTTTTCCGTTAACTTCACCATTATTGTGAAAACCGCAACTTTGAAACTACGCTTGACAATAATTATACTTATTTGAAATAAAATTGTCATACAGTTTCTATGGAAATAAACGGTGACAGTGAGATAGTACACTCTTACTTATTATGGAGCCCAAAATACCATATTGCCAGAAGATTTGATAGATCGTTGGATTCCCTAAATGATATGTTCAATCCTAATTTTTTCAATAACTGTTGAGTTTATGTATAGGACATGGTACATGAAACATGCTTAGAATTCAATGCAAAATTCAAAAATGAAATAAAAAATATATGTTTTCATTTGAAGAAATGAAGTTGATGGTCGTAACTTATTTTTGAGCTACATGAAATTACCACAAAAAAAAAATATTTAAAAAAATCAAAATCGACGGGTACGAGCGTTTTTTGAAAAAACTTACCGCTGAATTTTAAATGAATTTAGACATTTCTTCTGGGACTCACTGTATACGGAGCAGTAAAAAAATGAAATCTAAAAAACTTCCGAAACAAAAAATATAGACTTCCGCGAGTTCTAGTTCTATTACAAAGGTTTTTTTCCTAAAACAGGAATAAACGCATGAGAAGAAAACTCGTTTACAGGTACTCGGGAATCATGTTAAATATTATTTTTTATGGGAGAATTTATGTATAAAAGAACGGTTTTTTAACAATAGGTAATTAAATAAAAAAATAACAATAATAATATATATATTCTTGTTGGAACTAGTTCTCCAACAGGTTTCATTCCTCCTTTTGTCACACAAACTAAATTTGCCACGGTAAGTAAAGTGATATTCTGTTGTTTCCCTTCTCCAAAGAAACCTTATATTTTTTATTTCAAGACAAGTAATTTAAGAGGGAACTTTTCATTGAACCTTAACGAAAAAATATCCATATTATTAACAAAAGAATACAGAATGTAACGATAAACCTTAGAAATTATGTGTTAGGGAAGAAGGTATTTTATTAAATTAATATCAGTGACCTTTCTTGTTATGCGACAGAAAATTGTTCGATTAAAGACCATTTACCCATACACCCTCACTAGTATTTATACGAGGGTCACTGAAGAAGGAAGGTACTTCTATATTCTAATGGATAATGTTACATGAGTAAAGTAACAAAAGTTGTTGAGTTGCATGTATACCAACTTTTGGTCCAAAAAAGTACACAAAGTTTTTTTTTATGATCAAACACAAACACTATAGGAAATCCTTTAAGGCACTCTGGGAGTGGTGTGTGTGTTCGCATAAAGCGATTGGTTTTGAATCGTTGGAGATTATACTCGTTGGGAAAAACGACCTCGGGAAGGTCGTTCCATAAGGATGACGTCCTCCAGATGAAAGAATTCTTAAATAATGAAGTTCGAGGAGTACTAAGCTTAACCACATATGGATATGCATCGTCGTGTATTTCTGCTATTCCTCTGGACGGAATTAAGAGGCCAAGTTCAGCAGATCATTTTCCATGGAAATATCTGTAAAAGAGGGTCAAATCACCAACCTGTCTCCGAAGTTCCAGGCTGTCGAGGCTCTTTGTCAGCTCGTGGTGTTCGATCAGACGAATGGCCCTTCTTTCGATGGAATCCAGTATCCGAAGAGTATGTTTTGGTGCAGAGCTCCAGACATGAGACCAGCACTCTAGTGATGGTCGAATCTGGGCTTTGTATAGTGTCAAAAGTTGTTGAGGTGTGTACAAATATTTGGTCCGGAAGAGTACACCAAGTTTCTGTGAAGCTACCTTGGCGATTGCCACAACGTGGTTATGCCAAGACATAGTTCCTCTCAGATTAATGCCCAACAAATTAATAGATGAAACCAGTAGAATTGGGTTACCTACCATGACTACATATGTCCGGTTCTGCTGTGTTAACCCTGAAGACAAAGTTTCTTCCAGAACTTTATTGAGGAGTTCGATGATCTTTAGGTACTGAAACTCTACTCTCTTGAAGAAGATCTGCCTTAAACTGTTGTTTTTTATTTTTTATTTCAAACAAACTTTATTTTTCTCCCTTAACATATAATTTCTTGTAATGTCCTTTTGTTTTTCATTCTGGTTGTAATTAAAAAAATAGTGTTACAAATCTCGATTGAAATTTTTATAACTGTCTCCAGATAAACAGTATGATAAGTATGATGTACCTTGACCTCTTATTTAAGATTTTGGGGGTATGAAGAGATTCACATGGTATTCAGTCAGATAAATAGTAAATCGCGACCATGACAATGAACAAATATAAAAATCATGAAATCTTAACTCAACTGTAGGCAACACACAAGACGTGTGTATTGTGTATCATGAGTTGTCTAAATATTAAATATGGAAATGGCAACAGTGTTATGAACACAAGACTCTGAATAATGGTTACATTGGGCTACGTGTTTTCCATGCGGAAGCGTTTCAAAACATATAAAACGTCTTGTTAAGTGGTTTTTGCCCAATTTCAATAAGATAACTGTGAACTGAATGTAAAAAGTCTAGTTCTGATTTATGAAGATATATAAATAGACTTAGATACGGAACTCCCTTAACATGTGTCAGTATATCATTTGAGACAGCAACACTGTTTCGACACTCAGGCAGGTGTCAATACAATAATGTTATTCAACACAGTATTACCCACGTTTAATCTACACTACAACTGTAACTGTAAATATTGAGGTCAGTTAAAATTATGTTTATAATAATGTCCTGTAACATTGCCAAACTTTATAAACCTTAAAAGAAAGTCATGATCAATATTACCAGCATACACGCCTCCTTTAATTTTCTACTTCCCAGAATAGAATTGCAAACTAATCCACACACGTGCCCGCTAAATGAGATATAAATTTTAAATGTCAAGAGATTTTTCCGTAGTTTAAGTAGCCTCCAGCGAAGCCACTTCGTGCCGCTTTCAGCTCGTATAGACTAGTCTTAGCGCGTTACTTGAAACTTATTCGCAGCTCTGGAAATTCAATTACTTGTACGATTTTGTTTTGTTTCCCTACTGCATTGTAAGAAGTAGTTATATCTTTTTGATTTATTGTCTATGCAGATTACTATCTATATACAGGGCGTCCGCTAATTAATGGTACATAGAAAAACCACAGACTCCTTACGTAAAAATATTAGGATATAATTTTTCGCACATTCATACGGTCATAACTTTTTTGTACCTCAATGTATTTAAGTTTTTAATGAAAATAATACTTTTCTCATATTTATTACGTAAAAAAGGTATACTAAGTTCAGGTCGCCCAGAGTTGCCGTTTCGGAGATATTTGCATTTAAATTGTTTTAGTGCGTTAGCTCAGGCGAGCAAATAATATTTTGTTACTTCTTACCAATTCACTTCTCCATGATAATTAATGTCCTAGTAATGGTAATTGGGAATCATAAATTCAACAATTGGATTGTTCTTTAACTTACTTTAATTAAAATTACTTTAACCCTAGAAAATATCGTGTCGAAAGAAAAACACCAATGAAAACACAAACTTACGATAAACTCAAAAACGAAACAGTTTCGGTTCCATAGCAATACATCTCTAAATTTCATTTGTTTTCTCATAGGTTACTCTGAGAAAAAAAGTTTGTTTGCAAATTAATAATAATTGGGCAGTGTGCACGAAACAATTTAAAAGCAAATATCTCGGAAACGGTAACTCTGGGCGACCTGAAGTTAGTAATAAATATCGTTCAGAGTTCAAATATCCATGTATAAAATAGGGTCCTATAACGTTTCCACCAATAATGCCACACCAAACATTGGTTTTTTGTGGTCGTTAGGTATGAACTTGTTCCATCCAATGTGGATTTTGGTCTGACCAATATTTACAGTTGTGTCGATTTACGTGCCCGTTTAAGCAAAACGTTGATTCATCAGAAAATAAAATGTGGTTGACAAAGTTGACATTTTGATTCAATTTATCCATAATGATTTCGCAAAACTGAATTCTGCGATCAAAATCGTCTTCACTCAATTCTTGTAACAAATGAATTTTATATGGTTTGAATTTTTCTCTTTTGGTAATTTTTTGAATGGAATATCGACTCATATTATGCGTCGAATTTATTGGATTTTCTACCACATCTAACATGAGAGTTAGAGAATTTTCTTCATTAGTAACGCTTACCGGTCTTCCACTTTTTGGTCGATCTTTCACACCTCCAGTTTCATGAAAACGCTGCAATGTTTTGGAAACAGTTGATTTAGTTATAGGTTCCCGATCTGGATGCAATTCATTAAAAATATTCACCACTTGGGTAAAACTCCGTGTCCTATCGCCGTACCCTATCATCATTAAAATTTCAATGCATTCAGTTAAACGTGCCATATTTACGCGAAAATTGTTCATAAATTGTAAATGTAAGCATTTTTGGCATATCTGTTATCAAGATGACATAACAAACATTGTTATGAAGATAAATATTTTCTAAGGTAACTTGATGGCGTAGAATTAATGAATTTAATAATTTATTTGAAAACGAAATTCGAAACTCGATATCTCGAAAACGCTTAAGATTGGGTATGTGGTGTGCTTAACATTTTTTTTTAGAATCTTGTAAATAATTGAAATATTGAATAATATTCAGGGGGTTCCATTTAAAATAAAGTAACTTTGTTCTTCCATGGCTTTTGACTGATCCTGTATACTTAGTTCATGTGTAGTATAATCGATTTCTAAAAATCTTAAAAGTTTTGTATTTAACATTCTTCGTTAGCTATCGTACTTTAGCAAATAATCGACCGTTTCTATATATAAAAGCGACCCTGTATAATCCGCTATTTATTATCGTTGGTATGTATGGCTCGGTAGCCTAGTGGCAGAGTGTACGCCTGGCGATCTGAGAGTCGCGGGTTCAAATCGCGCACTCGACATCTCTGGTTTTATTTATTTATCTGTTAAAAAACTATGAGGAGTGGGCAGTACATGGTGACTCGACTCGAAGCGGGCGGGAAAATCTTTCCGGTCTGGATGGCGCCACTTTCGGTGAAGATAACATGCATGAAAATAGGCATTTGTAAAAAAAACAATGTATTAGCACTTGCAGTAAAATGCTTTCCTGAACATAATCTCGCTCCTCAATCTCTTATTATTGTCACCGTTGCATTAATTGGGTACCTGCAAGTAAATCAAGATGTAAAACAATTTTTTATAGGAAACGGTTAATTTCAGTAGCAAAAATGCTAGAAATTCAGTGGCGCCCTGAGCTGACGGGTGCAATTGATCAACTAACCACTAATCATGGGCGACCTAGTTTTTATGTTCAATCCAATGCGGTCCCCCGTATGAAAATAATGACCTTTTTTGAATTCTCTTATTACTATGGCAACGACAAAATATTAAACCTCTAACTACGCCACGAACTAAAAAATGTTGGGAACACTGTGCTAGAAATAAAATCGCCTTAGATTGCTAAAAAAGTTTAGAAATACTATAAAATTGGCTTCTAGAAAACATGGACTAACTCCCTCGTAACTACGCTACTGTTGGCAGAAAGAAAATTTACTTTAAACTTACGAACGTAGAGTAACTGCAAAATTTTGATAACCTAGAAATAAGCGCTCTAATGCACCTCCGAACGCATGTTATAGAAATTTTCCTTCTCAAAATATCATAAGAATCGTAATTAAGACATACCTACCTTAAATGCAAGCGCGGATCCGGGTAGAGGGAGGGGGGTCATTACAACCCCCCCCCCCCCCCCCCAAACGATCAATTTAACACGAAAAATACAATATATATCGGTTTGACTAACGCGGCAGGGTATTACTTTTCGTTACTTTTCCTTGCATGATCCCCCCAAAACGAAATTTTATCCCCCCCCCAAACCGAAGTTCTGGATCCGTCCTTGCTTGAATACCTGTTAAAATTGAATTAAGAGCTGCGTTTTATCACAGGTCGCCTAGCAGGCACTATTTTATGCTAACGTTTAGCCAAATATACTTAATTTTTTTCTAATCTAAAATTGGATTCGTAAAGCTAAAGGATTGGAAAACGGTATGAAAAAAATGGCGTTAAAAATATAATGTTATAAGAATAATAATAACAATGTCAAATTTTTGTCACAGATCTTCCTGAAACTTGTTGATACCCCAATCGACATTTCAGACAATCTAAATATCAATAAATTTACTAAAAAACTTTATTATTATTGGCTAAAACTTCATGAAAATAAATATTGATCAGCTGATGACTCTAGTCTCTTTCTAACCTGCCAAAAAGCGGAATATTCTTTAATTAAATTAATGCAACCTAGATGGCTCTGATTGCTAATTTGGGATTGTTTGGGATCCTAATCTTAAGTTACCAAAAACACTTACTTTCAGCTTAATACAAAATGCAATACACTGTGATGTCTTACAGCATATGTTCATATAATAACAGCTTACAGAAGCAGCACATAAAACTTCATTTAACTGTCTGCTATCATTTTTTTATGATTGTTTAAATTTTTATATATATATTTATATTTCCCTGTATTCTGTGATGCCTGTTAAGGGTAAGTAAAACGTGTTAAATATAAATATATTGTGGTGAAAAAAATTATGATCGATCTCAAAATTAAATCGATCATGTTCTGGAAATCTATTTTAATTTCCAGTATACGCACACAATTTATAACGTATTATGTGACCTTGAATGGTTATGAAAATAGATCGTTAGTGTAAACAGCGCAATACGATTAATCCATTATATTAAAATTTTAAAACTATGCCAAGAATGCGCGATATTTAACACTTTTTACCAAATTAAAAAAGTTAACGTGAACCCCTAATTGCATTTTGTATTAAGCTATTATTAAAGAAAATATTATTTTAAAGATAAGAGAAACATTAGTATGGTATAATAATACCAACACTTAATTTAAACATGCGCCTGTTAGGTAGAGTGGAATAGTACATTACGTATCAAGGGCCGAAAATAGGCTTTTACGGACGAGTGCGGAGACGCTCCGCACGAGTCCGTAAAGCCTCCGACGACCCGAGATATGTATCATACTTTTTTTACAAGTGCTCCGAATATTCGAGGCCAAATATATAAAGAAATTCCTCAGACATTTTGCTAAAACATCTTTGAAAAATGAACTGCAAATTCAATTTATATATATGTCGGCGTCAATTAGTGAAATCCGTCATTCCCTGAAATGCCTAGTCATTTCACGTATTGCCGGCAAATAGTGTAACTTTACGTTTGGTACACCGTTTGCCTAAGAGTATCAGGCATTCCCTGTAATGACGGAATTCTGTTAGTCAAACGCTGTACTTAACTTAAATGATTTTAAGTTACCCTGTTTGCCGGTTTTAGTCAATCATTGTAATTAGGACAGTGTTATCAGTAGTGCATGAAAATAAGCTATTTTACATTAAAAGGTTTGTAAATAACTGATTATTATCAGGAATTTCCTTAAAATTGGATGTCTTGAAATATGCTGTATTATCATCAACTCATATTAATTTATTATCTATAACTTACTATAAAAAAATTCATAGAACGAATAGGAACGAAACAACATAATAGCTAGATGCAAAAATCTAAAAGGAAATGACTGATAATATGGTTTATTATTTATTAGCGCAAGGTGCGCTTTTATGACACCTTGAATTACAAAGAAATTTTTTTTTACACGAACGCATCTGTTTGACAAACATTGTTTTTCGATGGTTTGCGACACTTAAAATATCCTTGACCTCCGGAAAGTGAAAGCGACTGCACAGCTTCTCGTACTGATACAAACTTTTCAGGAACGTCACCTGCTTGAAGAAATGCCTCTTTGGTTTCCACTAATTTTTTTTTTAATTTCCAATATCAACCTTTTCAATAAAAAAGAATTATCCAAATCGGTTTATTTTTTATTCCTTTGTCTCTTTTACCCTTTCACCCCCTCTCACTTTTTCATCCCTTCCACACAACAAATCATAAAACGCAAAAATTGCGCAACAAATACCATTAAAATAACATATTTTGTTTTCTTATATTTACCCCCACCCTTTGAGAATTTTTTAGTACAATTAAAATGGCGTAAGTTCTGAGGTCACAACATAAAAACAAATACAACCGAATTGAGAACCCCTCCTTTTTTGAAGTCGGTTAATAAAAACCAATAAAAAGGCACACAACAAAATCACTCCTTCCCTAAGCATATGAATTATAAAACCGTGTTAAACGTGACAACAGTGTACGAATTTGAAGTGATTTTGTAGGTTGAAGTATTTGTTTGTATTTGTTGTTTGTTGTAGTATGTTTGAAATCCAAGGTTTTTTTTTACTTTGATTGGAGTAATAGTCATCTAACTTCTTATAAAACAATTCTGAATGCTTCGACATTTCAATTTAAAAAAAAAATCACTACACAAATGTTAACAACAATTACAGCGTTCGACTAAAACCGTCAAACACGGTAACTTAAATCATTTAGTTAAGTACAGCGTTTCACTGAAAGAATTCCGTCATTACAGGGAATGCCTGATACTCTTAGGCAAACGGTGTACCAAACGTTAGAGTTACACTATTTGCCGGCAATACGTGAAATGGCTAGGCATTTCAGGGAATGACGGATTTCACTGATTGACGCCGACGTCTATAATCCGCTATTTATTGGTATCCATGGCTCGGTGGCCTAGTGGCAGAGTGTACGCCTGGCGATGTGAGAGTCGCGGGTTCAAATCCCGGTTTTATTTATTTATCAGTTAGAAATCTATGAGGAGCGTGCAGTACATGGTGAATTGAAGCGGGCGGGAAATCTTTCGCGTCCGCTTCGATACTTTCCCGCCTGCCAAGAGGTCTGCAAAGCGCCACTTTCGGTGAAGAGAACATGCATGAAAAGAGGCACTTTCGGGGCACTTGTAACAAAAATGTTTTTTAACCGATTGTGTCAAAAATGACGATTTATAGATTAAAAAAATATATATATAAAAAATTGCAATAATATAAGTTAATTATTGTTATCCGCAGTATCTCAAATAATAAAGTTTTCAATGATAACTCACAAGGATCATCCCTTAACAGGCATTGCACTCTTTTCATCAAATTAAAGACATTTTAATCGGGAATAAAATCAATCAATACTTGAAACTTCCAGCGAATCTATTACTCCAACAATCCAATTTCTTCAAGTTATGCCTCCACCCTAAGTCTACCTAGCAGCTACTACTACCCCAAAGTCTACAGATGGTATTATAATATTCCAAGAACTTACACCAGTTATCTCCCTAGCTATTACAGTAACTATTGGCCAAGGAGTTATTACTACAACTGGCCCAGCTCCTACTCCTACAACTGGCCTTACTACAGGTCGTACTTGAGTAGCTACTTCAGAAACTATTATTTAAGTTCTCTGCCGTCGCTGTATTACAATTCTTTGGATTACAAGTTCAACGAGCTCGAGAATAAAATTAACAATTTAAGCGTAAGTACAATTTTTTTCTGATTTCTTTTTTCTTTTTTTTGTTATTTCTTACAAACGAAGCAATTTCATTTCTTCTTAGCTTACTTTACCTAAAAATTCAGTGGACTGAGTATTTTAGGAAACTATACTATATTCTATTCTGTTTTCTTTGTATATTCTATGTAGACTGCTTATTTAACTCACAACCGGGAATTTGCCTCAAATTTCTACAGGATGTCCGCTAATTGATGGCACATGTGAAAACCACAGACTCTTTATTTAAAAATATTAGGATTTAATTATACTTACCTATATCCGAAAGTTGATATTAACTGAGATACAGTATGTTAAAATTAAAACTTCATTTTTGTTTTTCCCTAATAACTTTGAGAGAAGCTAACGTTTTTTACAAAATTTGGCAATTATAGGTTTTTTAAGACGAGAAATTGATTTCTTTGTGAAATTTTAATTTACAATGTGACATTTTTCGCACATTAATTATGTCATAACTTTTTTGTGTCTCAGTATATTTAAGTTTTTAATGAAAAAAATACTTTTCTCATATTTATTAGATAAAAAAGGTATACTAAGTGCAGGTCGCCCAGAGTTACCGTTTCGCAGATATTTGCATTTAAATAAATAAATAATAAATAAATAAATTGTTTAGTACGCTAACTCTAATACTTAACTTTTATATGATAATTAATGTTCTAGTAATGGTAATTGGGAATAATAAATACAAAAATTGGATTGTTCTTTAACTTACTTTAATTAAAATAACCTTGACCCTAGAAAATATCGTGCCGAAACAAAACAACAGCAATGAAAACAAACGTAAACTAAGTGACTAGTAACTTGTAATATTTTATTTTAAAGTCAATAAGAGATTTAATAATAAAACAGATCTGCTTCTGACAATAACTTTTCAAAATGTGTTTCCATTCACTTCAACACATTTAAGAGCCCTTTAATTTTACATTTCTGGGTTTGAAAACAAATTGTGTCTCGGCATTGTTACTTAAGTTACGATAAACTCAGAAATGAACCATTTTCTTATAAAGTTATCTTACAACAATAAACAAACAAATAACAACATGGATGTTTTATAGCAACTGTATCTCTAAATTTCATTTGTTTCCTCATAGGTTATTTGAGAAAAAAATGTTGTTGCAAATTACTAATAATTGGGTATTGCACTCCATACCCAATTATTAGTAATTTGCAACAACATTTTTTTCTCAAATAACCTATGAGGAAACAAATGAAATTTAGAGATACAGTTGCTATGAAACCTCCATGTTGTTATTTGTTTGTTTATTGTTGTAAGATAACTTTATAAGAAAATGTTTCATTTCACAATTCAATGCAAATATCTCCGAAACGGTAACTCTGGGCGTCCGTCCTGAACTTAGTATACCTTTTTTACGTAATGAATATGATAAAAGTATTATTTTCATTAAAATCTTAAATACACTGAGGCACAAAAAAGTTATGACCTAATAAATTTGCGAAAAATGCCGCGTACATTAAAATTTCATAAAGAAATCAATTTCTCGTCCTAAAAAACCATAATTGCCAAATTTTTAAAAAAACGTCAGTTTCTCTCAAAGTTATTAGAGAAAAACAAATATGAAGTTTCAACTTTAACACCCTAAGTTAGGTTAGTTAATATCAACTTTCGGATACAGGTAAGTATAATTAAATCCTAATATTTTTACGTGGTTTTTCCATGTACCTTTAATTTGCGTACACCCTGTATATGTTCCAAATTTGTTGCTTGTTTTAATTGATTTTTTTTCTAATTGAAATTTTTTTCTTAAGAATATGTTCTCTTTATTGTTTTGGTTAAAAAAATAATTTTAGTATTATACCGTGTTATAAAACTTTTGTGTTTTCTTATGAAAATTCAAAATACCCTGTATAGTATACTAGGCATTGCATGTTATTGCAGATAGAGCCAAATCAAAGTGTCATGTTTCCATTACATTTTCTTCTTTGGTTCATTTGCTTATATGTTACTTCATGAAATACAAATTTTTCCATAATTCGATTGTGAACGGCTCACAAAATGGTTTTGTTTTGAGGTTTTCGTTTTTGCTTTCATACCAATAAAGTCCGAAATAATATATTCAATGGGATTTAGGGTGGTAACGAAAAAAATCTAGGCACATTTAATAAATGTAAGTATTTCATGAAATAACAGAGGTAAAAAATGAATCCAAAAAGAAAATATAGCTGAAATATGAGACTCTCATTTGGCTGTACTGCAATAACACATGCAACGCCCAATATGCTCCGCAGGGTATTTTGAATTTTCTAAAAAAAACACAACCGTTTTATAACACCCAGTATATTACTAAAGTTAATTTTTTAAAGCGAAACAATAAAGGCAGTGATATTCTTAAGAAAAAAAGCTACAACTGGAAGAAAAATCTACTAAAACGACCAACAAATGTCGATAATACATAACATCAAAGTTGTCGAACATTTTTGGTATGATTAAATGACTTTTATTGCTTACTCTTTACCAATAAGGCACTAAGTCTCGTATCACCCATGATATTTTAACGGTGATATGCGAAAATGGCCTTTATTATTTTAACACAATTGGTATTGGTACACATTAACACATTAAGGCCGATTATGACAAATGTAATAAATATATTTCTTATGGCGTTAAAGTACGTTTCACGAAATTTGGATACGACTTAATGATTTCCTGGGTCGGTCCCATTGTGTCGACAAGAGCTTGGCAATAAACAAGTGAAGTATGAAGGGACGGACTAGGGAAAACAAGTAATGATATGATTATATTAATGTAATCAAATGAAATAACATTTTTTTAAAATATTACTAGTCATATTTATTTACATTTATAATGTCATTCTATAGATAGTTCTGTTTCGCTATTGCTATCCTCATCAAAATTAATTATAATTGTATTAATTATACGATCCAGACTAATATACGAATTTTCTACAGTTTCATATATATATTTAATTATAATTATTACAATCCCGTCCTTTCCACATAATAATAACAAACGGTCATAAATAATGGGATCTCCCCAGGTACTTTTACTGCAGTGATTAAGTTATATCCATTTTTCGTATAACAATCTTTACAACAAGTCAACCCCTATCCGAATAAATTTTAAACAAAAAGATAAGTTTAATGATTAGTAAAAGGTAAATACGTACTAAAAAGTGATCACATGACGCTTTTTATTGCTGCTAAGGAACTGTGCCTACCTGTGATTTGTTCATATCAGTGATTAACTCACATTTCGTGAAATATCGCTCACCACTAGGTAGTTGTATCATTGACACTATGTAACAACATGGAAATCATATCTTGAAAGATTACGACTTAAAGTTGAACAATATTAATCAAATTAGAGACTAAATTTCGTTAACACACCGTGTCCAAGATAAGGAGGGCCGGTACAGGGATCTCGGAAACCGTAAGAGATACAAAGTCGGTTAAATGGAGGTAAAGTTGCGCATTTACGTGCCTAATAATATACCGTTTACAAAGTTTTAAAATTTCGAGTAGTTCCGGAGATATCCGGAAAAAAACGAAATTCTGAAAAATCGCTTTATTGTTTTCCTGGGTTTTTTTGAGATCGAATTCTAAAGTAAATTGCACTTTTACATTGCCACTTTTTCCTCTCTATCTAACAGCGTTAATTGTTTTGTAATCCGACTTGTCGTCTTGGAATTATCAACTTTATTTTTTTAAATACGGTCCCGTTTTCCTGATATTGGAATTTGAGAGCTTTTTTTCTTCCGAATGCAACGATGTATGACACATTGTGGTTTAATGACGTTTCTAGGGTTGTTTTAACAACATCAGGAAATTTTGGGATACGGTCCTGTATTTTTCCTAATTTTATGAATAATATCTCATAAGTAAGCTCTAAATTTTTACTTATGTTGGACTAGTTCAATAAATAACAAATAATTTAATAATAAACCACAAATAAGTGAACAAAAAATAATTCAATAATAAACACCAATAAGTGAACAAAAACATACCAAAACAGTAATAAAACGATCAACGAAAAAAGTACGGAAATACATAGTCAGGTGTTCAAAATGATTTCCGTTATTTTCTAAGCACAAATAACATCTTCTAACTGCCGATTCTAAAACATTTGACAACATTTCTGGCATAATACTTTGAAAGGCTTCGAGCACCAACCTCCTAAGTTCGTTTTCTGTTTCGAAGTTGTATTTATAAACATAATTTTCGACATTCCCCCAGAGGAAAAAATCTAGCGGCCATGGTGTTTCAGAATACCTGATTATGTAGTTCCTTACTTTTTTCGTTGTTGGTTATATTTCTGTTCTGGTATGTTCTTTTTGTTCACTTATTTGTGGTTTATTATTAAATTATTTGTTATTTATTGAACTAGTCTAACATAAGTAAAAATTTAGAGCTTACTTATGAGATATTATTCATAAAATTAGGAAAAATACAGGACCGTATCCCAAAATTTCCTGATGTTGTTAAAACAACCCTAGAAACGTCATTAAACCACAATGTGTCATATATCGTTGCATTCGGAAGTAAAAAAGCTCTCAAATTCCAATGTTAGGAAAACAGGACCGTATTTAAAAAAATAAAGTTGATAATGGCCCTTCGAAGACGACGCGTCGGATTACAAAACAATTAACGCTGTTAGATAGAGAGGAAAAAGTGGCAATGTAAAAGTGCAATTTACCTTAGAATTCGATCTCAAAAAAACCCAGGGAAACAATAAAACGATTTTTCAGAATTTCGTTTTTTTTTCCGGATATCTCCGAAACTACTAGGAATTTTAAAACTTTCGAAACGGCATATTATTATGCACGTATATGTGCAACTTTACCACCATTTAACCGACTTCGTATCTCTTACGGTTTCCGAGATCCATGTACTGGCCCTCCTTATCTTGGACACGGCGTATAATTAAGAATATAATCGTGCGACTGAAATTTATCCTAGTTGATAATTAAAGCACAATAATCACAACATTATAAATAATTTTTTTTGGCATGTAACATAACGAATGAGTATTCTTTTCCAAACATTATTACTCATACTCATCAATATTTATCACCATCGACCTACTGGCCAAAAAATTTTTCTCATCATTTGCCTGTCAACTCAAAATAGAACTGAAATAAATTTTCTGCCACAAAACAAACAAGTTTGAAGCTCACGCACGCTCATTTTTTTTTGTAATGTGCTAGTTTCATTCGAGACACTAGAGTAGACACCTTATGCAAGTGTTAGTATACTTTCGACAAGCTTATAGGAAATAGCTATTTACATATACCAAGCGTGTGGAAAATAATTATTTTCTTCCCGCGGATATCCAAGGGAGGAAACGCATTTTTCTCTTAAGAGCAGCGTGATACAGCGTGATTGATGGTGTTTCTCACGTAGCGTGTTCTACGGTAACTAGTCAACGGATTACTCTCCCTGTTAGAAATATTTTCAGCCGTGCAGTGCTGCCATTTCTACTAGAAAGTATTAGCAACGTCGATAATTAAATATTTACTGTTACTTTTTTAAAAAGAATCCCCTCCCTATTAATTTTATTAAATCTTCTATTAAAATTTTCGTATACCTATTTATTATCGTTCTCGAGATTATAATTAACTTAACTGTTTTCGTTTGAAAACATATCTTTCAAAAAGGGCTGATATTTTTTAACTTTTTTGACAAATTATCTCACTGAAATTTGATTGGTAGTCTGTTAATACCCAGAGGCCTAGGTATTACCTATTAGAACTAGTTGCATTTTTAGAACCAAAATATACTGAAAATTCTGCCGTGTTAATTTAAAGTGGCGTATCTGCCAATGCTGTTAAAAGTATGAAATATTTCTGTCTATAGGGATTTTTTCCCAAAGAGTTAATATAACAGTAAAATATTTCCATAACACCCTGTTTACTAGACGTTTTTATATGAAAAAAATGACTATTTTATGGCAACTCTCCCCTATAATGTACAGGTGAAGTTAAAAAAGCGTCATGGAACGCCCGATCTAAACGATATTATACCATAAAGAAGCCATTTTTTTAGATTGTTGATTTTGGCCAGTCTTGTACATACCAAAAAAATGCAAAATAAATAAAGTTTAAAGAAATGTTAATTTTCAAAGGTTAATAGCCCTTAAAACAAAAATATACGTGCCTCGAATTGATTTGCTGAATAAGGCACAATAATTGAACAATGGTTCAATCAACTACATAATGATTTAAACCCCATTTATTTTATTTTTCTGTACCTAAATTTTAATTTACAGAAAAGTAAGAATTTGGTGTGGTTGGCTTGATTTTATTGGATGAATACGTGGTATTATGGAAATGATAGTATACAGGGCGTTTCTTGATAATTTACTAATACAGAGGGAGGGTCCATTTTCAGGAAAAAAATTAATTTGTCGTCTTTAGTTTTGAGATACAAGGTGACAATAGGGGGTCCGTGAAGTGGAATATCACTAATTTGGTTTTTCGTGGAGTTTAGGTCCCCCTCTAAAACTTGTTTATCTGATGAAATGCCGTAGAGCGTTGCTGAGAGCTCAATAAATTCAAAATTACATCGAGCCATGTCTGAAAATTAATTTACAGCATCTGCGTGACCCCAAAGTCACGGGAAACACACTTTCTGTCAAGTCAACCCTTGCATATACTTTTCCGGGCGTATGAAAAAAAATGAATGGAAAAATTATAAAGTCTCAAGAGTGACATGGGTCCAAGTGGGCTTAATCGATTTGTATTCAGTTGGAGATGACTCGTAAACAATTTTCTGATAAAAATAATATTGCGAAAGTGCAGCATACTTTCAAGGATATCGTGAAAAGGAAGACTATGAAAGTCGGTACGAAGGTGCACGAAGTAGGACTGCAGCGAGATCTCTTTGGACAATTGCTGACTGCATCGCTCTCTCAAAAAATAGATTTAGAGAAAGTTTTGCTGTACCCGATTACTCCAGTCCCGCCTTCTGTCTGTCATACCTTCCGGCATCTCTGCGTAATATGTCACGATCGTTTTCCAAATTTCCTCCGAGGGGATTTTTAAAAAACTCCAATAATGAAATGGCGAGACCTGGAACGACAACATTTTTTTCACATAATCTTTAACATATAATGTTCCATTCTAGAAAGATTGAACCTCAAATTCGTTTTTTTTTTTTCTTTTTTGTTTAATTCTCATACCAGGGTCGACTTGTCAGAGAATGTGTGTTTCCGTGACTTTGGGGTCACGCAGATGCTGTAAATTCATTTTCAGACATGGCTCTATATAATTTTGAATTTATTGAGAATTTCCTATCTAAAGCGGTACAGCGCCTCTCAGCGACGCTCTACGGCATTTCATCAGATATAAAAGTTGTAGAGGGGGACCTAAACTCCACGAAAAACCAAATTACTGATATTCCACTTCACGGACCCCCTATTGTCACCGTCTCTCTAACTATAAGGATTTTCATGTTTCTTTAATAATTTGTTAAGATTAATGACTTAAATACATGACAACTAGACTAGGTTGAAAACTGTCATGAATGAATTTCATTTTTTTATACGAAAACGGTATGTAAAACGACAGAAATCAAGATACATTTTAAACAACGAATGAGAATTTCACAAATAATTTTTATTTAAAAAAAAAGTGGCGTACCATTCTTGTGTTCAAATATACCGAGGGCAATTTCCGCACGAACGCCACTGGTCGAAATAAAGAAACACATTATACATCGCAAAATGAGTCTTGATGAATAGAAAGTGTGTATCAAATTTCACAAACACCTGGATCTCAAAAGTTAAGACTTTTAGGACATATTTATGTTCATATGAAGTTTTTTTCTGAAAATAGACCCAAGAATAACCTCCTTAAATATGCATGTTAATAAGAAACACCCTGTATTTAAATTATGGAAAGAGGATAGATGGAAACAAATTGCAAAACAATAACCATAACAATTATTTAGGTTATAAGCCTTACCAACATTTTGTTGTTACCAACATAAAAACAAACATTACTCTAGAATCACTGACTTAGTGCGCAGAATCCTAGGACATTTATTGTACAATAAATTTATTTATAACAAACAACACTACAAACTATTTACCATCCCAACAATATTTTGTCTGTTTATTGCAGAAGAAATTGTACAATTGCTTGGACAAGAAATGGGATAATGTAAACAGTAATTTGAAACGTTAACACATAAATATTATCCAAAATTTTGTAAAATATATATTTTAAAATAATGAATCATCATTTGGCATATAGTATTCTAGTATTCTAAAAGGCTTTAATTTGGCACCATATTTCCTAAACGGACTATAGAATCTGTGAATCATAAAAATGCAGAAACGTATTTACATATTTTGGACGATATCCAAAAATAAATGTGTTATAACGGCGAGCGTGCAGTGTTGTGAAATTAAATTTAAAGTGGTAGCCATTGGAAGAAGTCGGCTTTAAGTTTTGTGGCATTGAAATTTACAGGTAAGTGTAAATAGTTTTATAAGATTTACAAATAGATTAAAATCGATTTTGATTTCCTTGTTCCGCTAGAAATTATAAACTAATTCAATCTACAAGTTTAAATTTACTCCTACATTATGTTTGTATGATATACATACATTGTGGCTTGTAATGAATGCAGCATAGCATAACGACGAAATTCTACACATGATAATAACATACCATAGTAAAATATTGGTTGTTAATGAGATACAGGGTGTAATTTCTAAATAATATTTTTTTCATAGCTCACTCAAATTGTTTTTGAAATATAGACATGAACATTTGGGGGTTTTTGAGGGGGGGGGGGGGTGCAATATGAATCCATTCCTGCTCCTGACTTGTAGAGGGCGCTAGTTACACCCTACTCGCCCACTATATCACTCCCAAAAATTTTTGCCGGTAACTTTATTCGAATTGTGATTGAAATTTATAATATAAGTTTCCATTTTGCCCAATTGATAATTAGGTACTGATAGAAAAATCTCACATTACCAAACAGCGTTTCATCCATACATTTTTATTTTTAAATTTTAATTGAAATATTTAATGATCAAATACATTCGTACAAATGTAAATCAGACTATACAATTCGTGTAAATTACGTACGATTACGGATTTATTTTTTTCTAAAAATTATTTGGAAAAATTTATATTCCCAGTTCTTTTGAATTTGAGGGCAGAATTATATATTTTTTGAAAGGTTCTTCTTTTGTACTTTGTGCCCTTTTTACCTTATAGTAATAATTTGAGTGAGATCTTTGTTAAAAATTTGCCAAAAAAGCTTTTGTCCTATTCCTTTTAACTTTATGTGAATAGAAAAAGGAAAATTTTACAAAGGAGGGAAAATATTTTGTAATTATAACAGGTAACAAATATATTTATAATATTGTTTAGTCATATATACTGGGTGTCCGCTAATTAATGGGACATGGAAAAACCACAGACTCCTTACGTCAAAATATTAGGATTTAATTATACTTACCTATATCCGAAAGTTGATATTACTGAGATATAGGGTGTTAAAGTTTAAACTTAATTTTTGTTTTCCTCTAATAACTTTGCGAGAAACTAACGTTTTTTTAGAAAATTTGGCAATTATGGTTTTTCTAGGACGAGAAATTGATTTTTTTATGAAATTTTAATGTACATGCATTATTTGCATATTTATTAGGTCATAACTTCTTGTGCCTCAGTGTATTTAAGTTTATAATGAAAATAATACTTTTCTCATATTTGTTACGTAAAAAGTATACTAAGTTCAGGTCGCCCAGAGTTACCATTTCGGAGATATTTGCATTTAAATTATTTAGTGCGTTCTTACCAATTAACTTTTACATGACAATTAATGTTTTAGTAATCGTAATTGGGCATAATAAATACAACAATTGGATTGTTCTTTGACTTACTTAATTAAAATAACTATTATCCTAGAAAATATCGCGTCGAAAGAAACCAACACTAATGAAAACACAAACTTACGATAAACTCAAAAATTAAACATTTTCTGTCCCATAGCAACTACATCTCTAAATTTTATTTGTTTTCTCATAGGTTACTTTAAGAAAAAAATTTTGTTTGCAAATTAATAATAATTGGGCAGGGTGCACTAAACAATTTAAATGCAAATATATCCGATACGGTAACTCTGGGCGACCTGAACTTAGTATACCTTTTTTACGTAATAATAATGAGAAAAGTATTATTTTTATTAAAAACTTAAATACACTGAGGTACAAAAAGTTATGACATAATAAATGTGCAAATAATGCCGCAGACAGCTCCCCATACACTGTACATTAAAATTTCACAAAAAAACAATTTCTCGCCCTAAAATAACCATAATTGCCAAATTTTGCAAAAAACGTTAGTTTCTCTTAAAGATAGAGAAAAACAAAAATGAAGTTTTAACTTTAACACCCTGTATCTCAGTTATCAACTTTCGGATATAGGTATGTATAATTAAATCCTAATATTTTTACGTAAGAAGTCTGTGATTTTTCCTTGTCCCACTAATTAGCGGACACACTGTATACAGGAGGATATGATAAAAAATCGGATCAGACTATTATATAGAATACCGTCCTCTTGATCAAGAATCGTTCGAACCCGTTAAATAAATTTTTTTGAAACGCATTTTTTTAGAAGAAAAATATTATACAGTACTACAATCAATTCTAGACATTTTTCATTTATCATGTCCTATACCTATCTTCGACCGTTTATGAAATATTAATACTTTAATGATGGTATTCATCATTGATAATATGTTTCTTGACATGCAACGTTCGGAATTAAAATGACAATCTTGAAGGCATTGACAATGACAATTTGCTATATAAGTTTGAGATGTCAAAAAATGTCAGTAAATGTTAACCAAACGTGCAAAATTGCTGTGTCGAGAGGTGACAATGGTGCATACCAGCATTAAAGTACATATATACAATATTTCGGAAACGGTTGAAGATGGGTATAGGCCATGATTTATGAAAACTGTCTAGAATTGATTGTAGAATGTGCAAATGTCCATTAAATCTATTAAAGAAATTAAAGTTGATACAAGTAGCACATGGATGATACACTCTGATGTATAATATATATATTTTTTGAATCTGATAATTTATGAAAAATGGAACAAATATAAAAAATGTTGTTTACCACATTTATATTAAATCCACCGGTCACGTTCAGCAATCGTTGCCCCTGTTCCCAATTGGAGCCCTAATTTTCATTTCGACACCGTGGCTTCTGACTCCCAAAAATATGTTTTATAAAAATAGTAAAATTAAAATTATTTGTTTTAGAAAAATGCTTACCTATTTAAGAAACCCCATCACGGAGGGCCGCGAATGGTCCTACTGGCCCGACGCCAAATTCGTATACCACTACAAAATCTACCGACCCCTCAGTTTTTATGTGGACTGGCCGATAACAGCTAGGGAGAGATTTCCGGAGTACTGGCCCTCACACAGGTCCTACTGGTACTATTTGAACGATTTTCCATCTGAAGCCGCTTTCAGGGAAATTAGGGTAGGTATTGAGGAACCGGCCCTTCTCGAATGGGTTTGATCAAATTGAATTTTTCCGTGATTCGATATACAACTTATCCAAGATAATGAGGGCCAGTACAGGGATCTCGGAAACCGTAAGAGATACGAAGTCGGTTAAATGGAGGTAAAGTTGCGCATTTACGTGCCTAATAATATGCCGTTTAGAAAGTTAAAATTCCGAGTAGTTCCGGAGATATCCGGAGAAATCCGAAATTCTGAAAATCCATTGTTTTCCTGGGTTTTTTTGAGATCGAATTCCAAAGTAAATTGCACTTTTGCATCGTCGCTTTTTCCGCTCTATCTAACAGCTTTAATTGTTTTGTAATCCGACGAGTCGTCGTCGAAGGGCCATTATCAACTTTATTTTTTTAAATACGGTCCTGTTTTTGTGATATTGGAATTTGATAGCTTTTTCTTCCGAATACAACGATATATGACACATTGTGGTTTAATGACGTTTCGAGGGTTTTTTGAACAACATCTGGAAATTTTGGGATACGGTCCTGTATTTCTCCTAATTTTATAAATAATATCTCATAAGTAAGCCTCTAAATTTTTACTTATGTTGGACCAGTTCAATAAATAACAAATAATTTAATAATAAACCACAAATAAGTGAACAAAATACAGAAACATTATTTCAAACTTCTATTGATTCGGGATTTAAAAGAACAGTAGGCGCTTAAAACAAAAAAATTAAGATGGTGCCGCGTGATTTGTTTCACTTGACATTCCCATTATGATCGTTTGAGAGCATTTTAGGAGGTTTTCTATTTTCCAGAGAATATGGAACATAAATTTACAAATGCTGAAAAGTTTGATATTCTATCGAATGTTTATTTTATCTCAAAAAAACTATTATGTTGCAGTTAGAAGATGTTATTTGTGCTTACAAAACAACGGAAATCATTTTGAACACCTGGTTATGTAGTCCCTTACTTTTTTCGTTGTTCGTTTTATTACTGTTTTGGAATGATTTTTGTTCACTTAGTTGTGATTTATTATTAAATTATTTGTTATTAATTGAACTAGTCCAAAATAAGTAAAAAAATTATAGCTTACTTATGAGATATTATTTATACAATTAGGAGAAATACAGGACCGTATCCCAAAATCTCCTGATGTTGTTCAAAAAACCTCGAAACGTCATTAAACCACAATGTGTCATAGATCGTTGCATTCGGGAGAAAAAAGCTCTCAAATTCCAATATCAGAAAACAGGACCGCATTTAAAAAAAAGGAAGTTGATAATGGCCCTTCCAAAACGACTCGTCGGATTACAAAGCAATTAACATCTGTTAGATAGAGCGGAAGAAGTGGCAATGCAAAAGTGCAATTTACTCTAGAATTCGATCTCAAAAAAACCCAGGGAAACAATAAAACGATTTTTCAGAATTTCGTTTTTTTTCCGGATATCTCCGGAACTACTAGGAATTTTAAAACTTTCTAAACGGCATATTATTAGGCACGTAAATGCGCAACTTTACGTCTATTTAACCGACTTCGTATCTCTTACGGTTTCCGAGATCCCTGTACTGGCCCTCCTTATCTTGGACACGTTGTATGTATCATTTTTGGACCATTATTATGTGTGAACATCCTGTATAAAATAATATTGGAGTCATAGTATCTTTAGACCACTTATTATAAAGCTCCCTAATCCTGTGGTTGAAAAAATAATGTAAGAATTGATTTTTCTTCATAATTCAAAATATTTTAAAATGTGCAAAATATACAACCATACCTCAATCGTCAAGGCATAAAATTACTCCGCGCGTTATGTTGACTCACCCTGTACGTATCCTACAATGCTACACAGTAGTCTACATTGAATAAAGCTATCAGAAGGTAATAGAGGTGTAACCCATTTAGCCCTAAAAAGCAGTCAGCCGTAGTCAGTGAGTTGCTGGTCCTCTTTTAGAGAGTAGGTAAATAGCCGCATTACTATCCAGTCCTGTATGTCCCGATATTCGTACTAGGCTAATCTGGTTTAGTTGGCTTAGCTCGTATATTGTTTAATGGTAATCCAGATAATCCAGTTCGATTGAAGCCCTTTTAATACAGCTTGACTGTCGGAGATTTTGATTGTTTTTCGTATGCATTGCCGTTCATCTAAGAGCCTTGCAAACATCTCAAAGGCGTCTACCTCAACCTGAATAGGTGTATTAGCCCCCAAATTAAATGATTTTAGAGCTACGTTTAACAGTACAATTTTTAAATTTTATTCTTGTTTGACTTTTACAAATATGCCGATTTCTGTTTAACTAATGAGGGGGAACCCATTCAAAAATATAAGTATTTCGTTTTTAGTAATTTATTCAATTCTTTCTACGAATCCATCACACATATTGTCAGACTTCATACCAAAGGTTTCGTTATTGGAGAACTAGCTAAACTAATCTAAAAGATTTTTATTTTAGTTTTAAATTCATTAATTTATTTTAAATCTGGCTGCAGCAATCCACAAAAACGAATAGAACAGGATATTCTCTCCAGGTGTTACAGATAATTTTCCTCGTTTCGCCGCCTCCTCGATAAATAATACTATGCCTTCTGCACCGCGATTTTTAACGAATGGATAACTTTTGGTGAATTTTAACGCTGTGATTCTAAAAAAATGCCGCATGATAATGCAAATAAAATGGTTGCCTTTCTCCTTTTGTCAAAACTGATCTTTAGATGCGTTTCGCTGTATCACAGATAGTTAACAATGTTAAAGCCCTATGAAGTATACCGCGAGATGTCGCCCCCCGTTTTATACTAACGTAGATATTCATTGTGGGTACTTAATAGTGGTTTAAGGACCTTCCTCCTTTTATCGTTGTGGAAGATTACCTTTCATCATGAATACACTGTGCAACTTATTTAATGCAGAACCAAAAATTACCCAAAACTTTAATGTTACGTATTATCGAAATTTGTTGAATCTTTGAAATGTTTTGATTTTTTTTTAATGTCATTGCCTTTATTGTTTAAGTAACTTTAGTATTATACGGGGTATTATAAAACTGAACTGAAACTAAAAAATGTAGGCACATTTAATAAAAATTGTATATCTCATGTCGTAACAGAGATAAACACATCGTGGGCTTAAAAGCAAAAGGCACTAAGTCGATGGTTTTCTTCATTTTTAGTCGAATTAAAGAACTTGATATGTTTAAAAATTAATAGTAATTGCTTCATAGGTACGACCCAACATATAGCAGCAAAGCAGTAGTTTCTTTTAAAATATAAATATTTAAAAAATGATTAATTATGACGATTGATGAAAAGTTAATTCTATCCATATCTCAAAATCATGTTCTATGACTTAGTGCCTTTTGCTTGTAAGCCCACGACAAGAATCAAGGAAGAAAATATTAGACTTTCATTTCACTGTATCTGCAGTAACATGCAATGCCTAGAATACAGGGTTCAACAAGTGAAGTGGCCCTTTAGAAGTATCTCGAGAACTGAATGAGATTTTATTTTGAAAATTTGATAGTAGCTACAGGAGATGGTTTTCTACGTTTCTAAAATATTTTTGATGAGGCGGTGTTGCCCGATCATACCGAAAGTGGTAGCAACTTCGGAATTTTAAATGAATTACCCTATATATTATATTTTTTTGGAATCTAGGTAAAAATCTAGAACAGTTTTCTGTATAATATCATATATCTATCTTTAAGACTTTTTGAATTATAAATAATCTTGTGATTTTTTAACGCCGTATCGGGACCTGAAAAGAAAATCATATCATTCTAGCGGTTACAGCTAGAAAGCTGAAATTTTGACAATAGTTTCACAACACCATCAAAATTTAATATTTTGAACAGTATTTAATTAGTTTTATAAGGGCGTCTCCATAACAATGTTTTTGAGGGAGATGAATTATTGCAAAAATCTTCTTTTTTTTAAATGGTTCCCTGTATTTGATATGTTTTGCTAATGGAGGATTGAATTTTCTATCTAATGGTAAAGTGTTCCTATACCTATCTTCAATATTTTCGGACTAGCGAAATTTAAAAATTATCTTTAAAAATATATTTCTTGGTAGTTGGCTGTGGAATGGATTCAGAAACAAAATACTGAAAAATCCATTTGACATTATGTCTGTGTTGTTGTAAAAAATATAGTTAACAAATGAACAATTTATTAATAAATAAATAAACAAAATTAAAATTACGCATCAACACCAATAAAATAACTAATAACTAAATTGGTGGCTCTTAAACATTCATGAATTGTGGTGATAACATGTTCATTTGTCACCTTTTTCATTTCTTCCCCTTCTAGAGACCCCTTCCTTGTTGTGACTGGTGTCTTGTATACTATTTCTTTAATCCTACCCCATAGAAAGGGGGGGGGGGGTGTAAAATCCGGACACCTTAGGGCCATTTCCAGGGAACTCCTCGGCCAATCAACTTTTTCTGAGTCATATAGGAGCTGCATCAGGATGAAGTTCATTAAATGTTCTGCAAGTTCTAGATAAAACTCTACCACACTCCCCATTAATATAAAATAAACTCTAAGCTCGAATAATGTGAATTAGTTAATTTTTATTACAATAACACAGACATAACGTCAAATGGATTTTTCATTATTTTGTTTCTATGAATCCATTCCACAGCCTACTACCAAAAAATATATTTTTTTAAGACAAGTTTTAAATTTCGCTATAAGTCCGAAAATATTGAAGATAGGTATAGGAACACTTAATATCATTAGATAGAAAATTCGATCCTCCATTAGCAAATCATATCAAATACGTGTCCCATTTAAAAAAAAAAAGAAGATTTTTGCAATAATTCATCTCCCTCAGAAATATTGTTATGGAGACGCCCTGTATAAAACTAATTAAATACCGTTCAAAATTATTTAATTTCGATGGTCTTGTGAAACTATTGTCAAAATTTCAGCTTTCTAGCTGTAACCGCTAAAAAGATATGATTTTCTTTTCAGGTACCGATACGGCGTTAAAAAATCACAATATTATTTATAATTCAAAAACCCTAAAGATAGGTATATGATATTATATAGAAAACTGTTCTACATTTTTATCTAGATTCCAAAAAAAAATATAATATATAGGGTAATTCATTTAAAATTCCGAAGTTGCTACCACTTTCGGTATGATCCGGCAACCCAGCATCATCCAAAATATTTTAGAAACGTAGAAAACCATCTCTTATAGCTACAACCAAACTTTAAAAAAAAATCTCATTCAGTTCTCGAGATACTTCTAATAGGCCACTTTACTTGGTGCACACTATATATATATAACACTCGGTATAATACTAACGTTTCTTTTTAACCAGAACAATAATTGCTATGATATTCTTATGAAAAAACCTCCAATTAGAAAAAAAAATCAATTAAAGCGGACAACAAATTTGGAAAATACATAATATCAAAGTTGAGGCAAATTTTTGGCTCTGCGTTAAATAAGTTGCGCATTGTATAATAAAACATAGTAAGTAATCATTTCATTTCGTGTTTAAAGAACTTAAAATATAATTAAATATGTTCCCGTTATAAACACGTTATCACTTTTCGTCTCCCTTCTGTATAATTTTTAATATTGTTTTCTTAAAGTAAGTAATACAAAACCGGGCCAAGGATAAACATTAACTAAGATTCCATTAATTTTATAAATATATTAAGGTACTTTAGAAACTCCAAGAACAATCGCTTCTTCCTCTTTTACACTGAGGAAATTTTCCTGCTAAGAAAATAAAACATAATTGCTGAACTGAATGGCTAACTAAGCATTTGTCCTAAATTATTCGTGGGATCATTAAGGTGGATATAAAAGGGATTTAAAAATTTAACCTAAATGCCACTGTGGAATACTTAACATCGATGTATGTTTAAATTAGTTAATAATATCACACAAAAAAAATCGTTTTACTGATAACTTCACTAGAAGGTTTGGAATTTATTTATCATCTTTCTCTGACTAAATCAGGTTTAAATCAATGAAATTATGTATTTTCTTCTTGGAAGAAATCCTGTAGTGTCAAAATATAAACACGCCATTCCTAAAATTATCTATTTTCATATAAACGTGTCCAAGGAAGTTCTACACAAATGGGAAACTTTTTTATTATGAGTTTTATGAAAAAGTGTCGAGTAAGATTTACGAAGAAAAAAATATATTATATTATACAGGGTTCTCAAAAAGTACAAGAATATAAATAATGCCCAAGGGTGATCTAAGTATCCTTGTTTTTAATTGTTGACAAAACGACAAATAAGAAAGTTATTTCATCTTGTTGGGAGTATAAAATATAAATTTTGAATTAAATACTATTATTGTCGACCCAGGCTATTTGATACAAGTGGGCTAAAAATTTGTTATCGATCAAGTCGTGAAGGTGTTTTGAAAAATAGTAATAATTAATTGTACTTGTATTAGGTATGTATATGTTTATTACCGACTAATAGTGTTTTTTTAATTTTCAGCGCAAAAATGATCTCTATTTCGATCGATAAAGAAAAGATTCTAACGAAAATGTTCCAACTGTGAAAACTGACTAAGAAATACATTTTAATATATTGTTCTCTATTTTTAAGCAACCATTTTCTGTTATTAAAACAGTTTTCTGCAATATTACATTACAAAAATATGTTTATTAGGTATATTATGTACCAAAATGGATGATGAATGAATAAAAATGTATTTCTATAAGAACAGTTATGGAAGGTGATATTACTTATAAGTTATTATTTTAAGATAGATACTAAATAAATTATATTTTTGTATAATATGTAATTTTACTAATACGAGTAAAAATTACTTAATAAGAATGTATTTATATAACCAAATAAAGTTCCTCTTCAACGAGATTAATGATTTTTTTTACTCTTACCCACTCTACTATAAATCTTACTAGTAAGTAAGTTTTTTAACGGCTTCTATTACATAGATCCAAGAATATATTATTTTATAATTGCAAAACTAGCAGGCTTATAAGATTTTTATGATGAGAACAAACCCTCTTACCCACTCTACTATAAATCTTACTAGTAAGTAAGTTTTTTAACGGCTTCTATTACATAGATCCAAGAATATATTATTTTATAATTGCAAAACTAGCAGGCTTATAAGATTTTTATGATTCATACAGTTTTATAAAAGCTAACGAATTTGTGTTTGTAGGGTCAAATAGCAACAATATTCCGCTTTAGGAATATCTTTTCAACTATATTATAAAATTGTGTTCTAGAAGTTTTTTATACAACTGCATCAATAGATACATTTTTGTTAATATCACGTGATTCTGACATTCAATTGTCTTTTTGACATCATCCAACTTCATTTTGAACAGGCTGTATACTACAATTACGACATATTTAAAATTTTATGAAAATAACTATAACAACTATTTGTACCCCATAATGTTCCAATATTTTGATTTCAAATTTAATGTTACCATAGAAATATACAAAATTTTGAATCTTTGGTACACTTAATTTATCTTATTAAAATTGTAAATACTATCAGTATAGGCAAAAAGTAATAATGATTTTTTGTGCAAAGTCTTAACTAGTGTTGGGCAAAACCGATGATTTTAATAATCGAGTACGGGTGTCCCATTTTCGACACTTTTATAGGGTATCTCCGTAACTGTTAGTGCTATCAGAAAAGTAATGTAGGTGTCATGTGCTCTACTTGGGTCAAACTTAAAATGGTAAAATCAAAATTTGAAAATTTTCGCTCGTTTAAGAGATACGGGGAAAAAACAAAAAATTTACATTTCCTAAATTACCCTATATTGTCTTAGTTAAAAGAGATACGGAAAAATGTTGTGTACAGAAGTTTATTTATAATGTTTGTTGAATAATCTACTGTTTTCAGAATAAGTATACGGGTCCAGGTAAGAAAGTTATCGGACCTAACCTCATTTTTTTAAATGGAACACCCTGTATATTTCAATCTAAAAAGATAGCATTTTAAACTCTCTTTTCAAATTTATAATACACGTTAAATGTTAATAACAACTAGAATGTGCACATAGTTGACTCTAGGATATTAGTTTTTTTTATAGGAAACCAATATCATCAATGATGTGTTATACTTATATTTGAAAGGAGAATTTAAAATATTATATTTTTAGATTAAAATATACAGGGTGTTCCATTTAAAAAATGAGGATAGGTCTGATAACTTTTTTACCTGACCCCGTATACTTATTCTGAAAATGGCAGATCATTCAACAATCAATATAAAGGAAGTTCTGTATAAAGCATTTTTCTGTATCTCTTTTAACTAAGAAAATATAGGGTAATTTTGAAATTGTCAATTTTTGGATTTTCCCCCGTAACTCTTAAACGCGCGAAAATTTTCAAATTTTGATTTTACCATTTTAAGTTTGACCCAAAAAGAGGACATGACACCTACATTACTTTTTTGAAAGCACTAACAATAACGGAGATACCCTATAAAAGTCTGTACATACTTGATACTCGAGTGACTTTAATAATCGAGTGAATCGCTCGAGCGATTAATCAGTTTAAATTTTTATGACTAAGAAGAATGTGTTGATAAAACACCAGTGATTGTTTTTGTAAGTTTTAGACGTTTAGTCTAGAATATTTAATAAGAACAGTTAATTTTGATTTAAAAAAAATGATATCCTTTAATTTTTAAAAAATTTACAATCGCCGCTGGCTAGCCAGTCGCAGTCGAAACAAAACCCATATCGCGATGAATCCACTAAGGGAGTAGGCATACATTTTTCTATGCCCTTCTCGTTTATGTGCCCTTCTCAAAGACGTATGTCTTTTGCGCGGTAAACTCGAACATCGCCAATCGGCACATTTCGTGTGGCGCGCGGCGTCGAGTGAAGATCGGGTATCAAGTGAAAGGCGACGATTTTCGATTTTTCGCTTGAATTTATAACTCGAGTAGTATTTCCTATCGAGCGAAAAACTGCTCGAATATACGAGCAGTTTTTTACCTCGAGCGATCACACTACCAAGCAGCACATTTCGGTCGGCGTCAAGCGAAGCTCGGTTATCGAGTGAAAGGTAATAAGTAACAAGCGACGATTCTCGCTTGAATTTATAATTCGAGCAGTTTTTTTTAATAATCGAGCGATGTCGGTTATTT
This sequence comes from Barypeithes pellucidus, assembly GCA_963991005.1. Classification (NCBI taxonomy): domain Eukaryota; kingdom Metazoa; phylum Arthropoda; class Insecta; order Coleoptera; family Curculionidae; genus Barypeithes; species Barypeithes pellucidus. The sequence continues at coordinate 95,043,369 of OZ022556.1, forward strand.
CAATAATCGAGTACTCAAGCGGTTTTTCGCTCGAGCGATCACATCACTAGTCTTAGCCGCTCAAATATACCTTGATTAAATAAATGTTCGAGAAACTGATAAAAACAAAAATATTATTATAACCCGATAATATTTTAAGAATTACTTTAACCCCAATTAATTCCCGTTGGCATTAAATATATTACCTAACAACTTATTTTTATACGTGCCTTGTTTTCGTATATTTCCGAGAAATACGATGTATATGCCAAGATTGATAAATTTTCATTATTTTCTACACGTTACACAGGGTCTACCTTGGCAGGAAATTTAGTTTATTTTCTCTGTTGGCTAAGAAATTTATTAAAAAAATATTAATATCAGTTTATTCAGCTGAAACGGACTACTCAGATTTTATTGAAAATAATTGTTTTTCTAACAAAATGATTGGATTTTTTCATACATTTGTTGATAATGTTAACAATGGAACCGTTATTTATCTTGATTGAAACGCTTCCGATATGAGGTGTATACAGAATACACGGTTATGTTGATTTTCACATAAAGATCGTCTGAGCCGCGCCAACAACGAGCCTGGTTTCTCATATTGGTACGGGCTGCGAGCCTCGAACGCACCTGTCGCGAGCCTCTCGAGGAAAGCTCATCCGACTCACGCAGCGTTCCATTTTCGGTCGGTTCCTACCTCGAGCTCAAAGGAATTTAGCGCGTCTAGTGGAACGGATTTGTGGTTAGCTCGTGAAGAAGTTCTGCTTGCAGCGAGACTAACTACTTTTTATAGAATATAGAGTAATCCGAAGAAGACATTCGTTTGAAACCAATAATTATTTTTATTAAATATTATAGTTATTTTTCTTAAATAATAAAGACGTTCATTATTATTATTTAGTGGAGACCTACAAATTATGTTCTAACATGTGGAAGCCGAGGGGTGAGCCACTGGGGTATTTTATTGTACCAGTGAATGGTACTTTTTGGGTACATATCTTAAAAATATTTTTTGGAATTTTTTTGGGGTATTTATGAGTATTTTGAGGTATTTAATTGCATAACTTAATAGTAATAAAGCACCACTACACATAGGTATTAGGTAAAAAAGTTCGTGTGTAACGAATATCGAAGGTTCAAGAAAAATGGATCAACTTAAAAATATCTATCTCAGACATACCGCGTTAGATGTCCGTGCGCTGCAAAATGAAGCGCCGGCTGAAGTCATGTCGATTTGGGAGTTCATCGCATTATGAATTGGTGATATCAACCTATCCGTCTTTGCTATAGTTCGAAATTCAAAGCATAGTTTTTTGTATATTTTTTTTTGTAGTCCGGAACTAGGTAAGTATATGAAATTCTATGAATATCAACCTCTCTTGGGCGGACGCGGACAGGCTGTTTTCATGCAAAGAGTGCGAAAACTCTCCTTTAAACGGACAAAAAAAAATTAAAAGTATTTGGAAGGCGTTTTGAGTCTGAAAGAGAATATTGATGTTGTGGAAGTTTGTAATTTGATAACAATGATTTGGGCGAGTTCATTAACATTGATAGCAATGTGCTATTAGAAGATGATAGTGACCCCATTCCTATCGATTATGTAGCCCAAACTGAAACCGCATCACTATCTGACTCTGATAAAAAAGTTGAATGTAGTAATTAAACAAATGTCACCAATTATCATAAGCCATTAGTATTGTGAAGGAATTATAAAAGTATGCAAACAATAGAGGTGACTCTACAGCAATGGAATTGTTATCAGACCTGGAATTACATTTTCTAGATTGCATGTTTTAAAACGCAAACACGCCAAACTACGTTATTAGATTTTTTTAGTACTCCATCCTAACTAAAACTAGTGTAGTTTTGTTATGTTATATTTATTTGTACATACATAGTAATAATTTTGCATTTAAATATTACCTAATAACACATTTCTCATGGGCGGACACCTCTATTAGGCCGACACATTTAGACAACTGCAAACTGCAACCACATCACTATCTGACTCTGATGAAGAAGTTGAATGTAGTAATGAAACAAATGTCACCAATTATCATAAGCCATTAGTATTGTAAAAGAATTATAAAAGTATACAAGGAATAGAGTTGACTCTACAGCAATGGAATTATTATCAGACTTGGAATTACATTTTCTAGATTGCAAGTTCTAAAACGCAAACATGTCAAACTACGTTATTAGATTTTTTTAGTACTCCATCCTAACTAAAACTAGTGTATTTTTGTTATGTTTATTTGTACATACATAGTAATAATTTTGCATTTAAATATTACCTAATAACAAATTTCCCATGGGAGAACACCTCTATTAGGCGGACACATTTAGACGGTCCCGTAGGTGTCCGCCCAAGAGAGGTTTCAAAATTTTCAAATTTTTGTCCCAGATCTTCCTGAAACTTGTTGATACCCCAATCATCACGTCAGACAATCTAAATATCAATAAATTAACTGAAAAACTTAATTATTAGCGGCTAAAACTTCGCGAAAATAAATATTGATCAGCTGATGACTCTCGTTTCTTTTTAACCAGCCAAAAAGCGGCACATTTTTTAATTAAATTGATGCAAGTTAGTTGGATCTGATTGCTAATTTAGGACTGTTTGGGATCCTCATCTTAAAATAAATACGCTGTGGTATAATATTATTTCAATCTCGAAATGAAAATAAATAGAAACGAATTAATTATGCAACTCTACTCGGTATACCTTCAGTTATTTTTAGACACCACCTGTGCCCAATCTCCCGGCTTTTCCGAATTTATTTTTTCCAGACAATTGCTAGCGTAACAACTGATCTATTTTTAAAAAATACGGAAAAATATTTACTTCCATTTGTTACAAACGTGGGACTCGCAGCCACATCTTGGCAAATATTCAGAGTGTAAAATTAAAACAAATTCGTTTTATAATGGATACTTAAATTTCGAAACTCAAACCGTTGGGGGATTTATGTCAGTAAACATTAAAAAATTAACAAACGAACTTTAAATATTTAAAGTTTAGTTAAAGTTTTTTTAAAAAAATGTTGGCGTTGAATTATGATAGAACATATGGAGCTAAAATGGATTACACTACCGAGCATAGGTATTATTTCGATAAATATTTGAATTTGTATTGGCCCTTGAGGTCTCACAGAAGATTTCCCTATTTACCTTATGACCTTTTGGACTTGTGGCCTACTGAACACCATCTAAGAAAAATTCGAGTAAGTATATTTTTTAAATCTGTTTCACCTTCTGCCTTTTAAATGATTTTTCTTAAATTCCCAAGTGAATAATTATTATAAACTTAATTTTATTTTACATCTTTTTCACCTTTTGCCTTTTAAATGATTTAATTCTCAAGTGTATATATATTATAAACTTAATTTTATTTAATGCCAACTAATTAAATGTTTTGTCTCAATTCCTATTTTTATTGTTTGGACCTAAAGAATAATTTATTGTCGCGATCAAACAATTTTAATTCTGTGTTCACAAATATCATGCATTGTTTAACAGTTAAATTTATATATTATTATTAGTTGTTTATAATTTTTATCTTATCAAACTGTTGATAACCCACTTAGAGTGGCAGAGTTACCAAAAAATGGGAAATTGATCTAAGAATAAATTACAATCATTTCTAAAAATACATCAAAATTACATTTTAAAGCTCTTTATAGAATTATTTTCTCTCTCTAAATACAGGGCGTTTTTTAAGGAGGTTATTCTTGGGTTCATTTTCAGAAAACTTCATATGAACATAGGTCCTAAATGTCTTGAATTTTGAGACACACGATGTTAAAAATGTTCAAAAAATCTCCTGTTCTGTTCTGTAAACATAAACAGTTTTGACAGGTGTCAAATCTGCTTCTTACCTACTAGATCCTTTTTAATCTTTATTAATATCTAATTTCATAACAGAGTGCAAATTAATGAATTTCATTTTCTTATACGAGAACTGTACGTCAAACAACAAAAAATCAAGAGACGACATTTGATCAGCAAGCAATGAGTATTTCAAAAACAATGAAGTGGTGTACCATTATTTTCTTCAATAATACCTAGAGCAATTAGTGCACTAACGCCTCTGGTCGGACTAAGAAAAAACATGTTTACACCATAAAATGCCTCTTGATGAATTAAAAGTATGTACAAAATTTCACAAAGATATCTCTAGCAGTATCACAGATTATAATAAAAAAGGAGATTTCTTGAAAATCTTTAACACCCTGTATCTGAAAAGTTAAAACGTTTAGACCATATGTTCATATGAACTCTCTTTCTGAAAATGGACCCAAGAATAGCCTCCTTAAATATTAGCATATTATTAAGAATCACCCTGTATACTGACGAGAACTTATGAGATAGGTATAATTAGATACGACAATTAATTAATTAACAACTAATGATTAAATGAAATGGTAAATTGTTGTGGCCCAACATTGTCCGACAGTACACTGAAATGTTGTTTTATCTCCTAAAAATAAACCAAAAAGTTAAATTGTCTTTTTAGCATCATAAAGCAGATTGTAAGAACCTAATTAAGACATTTAATTTAAGAATTCGTTGTCCTACTTTTCGTTGAATTTCAGATAATAAACAAATTATAATTATGTACAAAAATTCACTGGTAAGATCATATGCCATTGGTAACTTTGGTTTCTATTACAAAATTGTTTAAATTAGCAAACTAATAGTACTTTTTCGCAATTTAAGAAAAAAATTATTTTTTTTTACATTTTTCGTCATAACTGGCAGGTCAATATAATTTTCAAAATAGAATGTTTAAGTAGGATTATTTAAATTAATATTTTATCTAAAAAGTTTTTATTCAACGTGAAAGCCCCAGGTATTTTGGTTGGATTTCTTACATTCGGAAGAACAGCTTCTTAAAAAATTAATATTTCTTAAGATTCTGACCTCCTTGTATATAAAAACTAAATTTTGTAATGACAAGTCTTAATTTTTTTACAAGCAACATTTTTTATAAGAATGACTATTTGTCGAGAAATTAGGTTCATTTGCGGTGTAGGTGACCCCATCCAGGGACACCCTGTACAATGAATTTTCTTCTAATGGGATGAAAATTAATGAATTCATGAAGCCTAAACTGAGACAATTAAGTTTGATAGATATTGAAAAATAATATACGGGGGTTTAATTTTTGAAAATGGTATTTTATTGCTAATCTCAAAAGAACGATGCTCAATTGTTTTTTTTTCTTTCATTTGCTAATAGTATCTCTTATAATAACAAAGTTATTCATGAAGGATCCTTCTTTTCGATTATTTTGTTATTAAATCCGGATAAATTTATCTATTTACCATTTTGCTGTTGTCTGTTTAGTATAATTATTATGGCACACTTAATCTAATAGCAAAAATGACCTAAATTAATACAAGAATTTATTACTTTGGCAGCTTTATTTATGAAAATTGGCAAAAACAATTCATACAATCTTTCAATTTGCTTAGATTAACTTTTTAAGTTACAATGTTGGTTGCTATTTAAACATGGTTATAATATCACGCAGTAAAAATTGCAGTTAAAATTTATTTCTTAACGGTCACCTATATACAGGGTTAATCCCATCGCCTATTAAAAGATCTCGGGACCTAAAAAAGATATTTCTTAGAAATTTTGGTACTCTCTATAAAGATGCCAATCATTTTTAATCAAGATATTTTGACGTATCTATCTATCACATCCGGTTATACCGGAAGTTAGGCTTAACATTGTTATTTTAAACACAATTCCCTGTATATTTTGGCATTTTTCGATTCTATGTAAATATTCAAGTAACTTTTCTGAAATGTGATTTTCGTCCGTTTCTGTATATTACCAATACGTGTAGAATTAGATTATTTGTCTAATATGCTCAGTATATACATGTTTCTATCTTAAAAGCCGTATTAGAGTCGGCAATTTTTTCCTCTTGCGCCAGCAATGGCAATTATAATTGCACGGATTCATGCGCAGTACACCGTCCTTGATCAGCTGGCCCAATACTGCTCGCATTGCGGGCGCAATGTGATAGATAATGGAATCCGTATTACAGTCAGCAATTCTACTCTTATGGCAATTAAAATTGCACGGATTAATGCGCAGTATACCGTTAACGATCAGCTGTCTCTCATTGCCGGAAATGGGGCAAGCTCCATTTTAATTGCCATTGCCGCTGGAAGTCTGAGTAGAGATGGATTATTCTGTTATTTTTAACTGTTTATTAGTTGGGTGGAGCAGCTATGAACAGCTAATGTCTATTTAAACTAACTGGTACTGAAATTAGCAGTTCACATTATTTATTAAGCATATGTGCTGCTAATTCGTCGCAACTTTTTTGAGCATCTATTTGTGAGTAGCAGTAGCTGCTTTAACTGGTAATCAGAACGAACAATTTTGCCATCTCTAATTCCAACAGTCCAACTGCTGTTCTGACTGTTGGCAATGCGCCAACCGAGAACGGTTTACTGCGCATGAAGACGTGCAATTATAATTGCCATTGCAGGCGCAAGAGAAAAATTGCCGACTCTAATACTGCTTTAAGTAGTTTTTAAGTTAAAAAAATGTCTTCAATAGTTAAAATTTTTAACTGCATCAGTTACAAACTAAGGTCAAAATACGTTGACATGTTTTTTATAAAAAATTCCTTTAATGAATTTTATCTCAGAAACGGTTGGAGATGCGTATAGAAAATAGTTAAAAAAAGTTACTTGCATTTGTACATAGAATCGAAAATTGCCAAACTATACAGGACGTTTTTATTTAAAATAACAATGTTAAGCTTAAAAGATGGCTAGTATATTGAAAATTATATGTTGTTTGGGTTCTACTTTCAATTTTCAAATAGACCGAACATCATAAATTCTTTGTGCTAGTAATTGTCACAGAGGATAGATAAGTCGTTGTTTTCTTTCTTCACAGAGGAACGACAGATCAGTTATATAAAATTTATAAATTATTTAATATTTAGGAGGCAAAAGGTTAGTTTATATTGATTTTACGTGTCACAAAATCTTTACTGAATCCACTTTTAGGTAAGAAACAACTTGTATGGATTCTATGGATATTAAATCAAGGCCCAAGCTCCTAGGACAAGGCATATACGAGTATAGCTAAATACCATTAAATAGTAGAAATTTCCTTTTAACGAACGATTCTGTTTTTATCGTCACGCTGCTGATATTTATTTAAATGAAAGATATATAGACTTATTTTTTTATTGTCGAATGGAAACATATTATGTAAGATTTTAATTAATAATAAATTATTTTATTTTTCAACATAACAAATGTTAATTTTATTATTTTCCAAAATAAAATGCACAAATTAATTTATTACAAATTATAGGGGATAGCAAGAAGTAGAAGAGTGTTATCATGAATCTGCCTCAAGTACTAAAATATACAGGGTGTAAATGTACAATTTTTTAATTTTCCTGAGGAAAAGAGCTGGACCAATTATGAAATTTTGCTACTCCATTGCTGAGTTTCTCGATGTGCATCGGATTCCTGCTCCATTTCAACATTAATCAACATATTTGCTTTTTCGGTAACAGAGCTAGGTAGCTATCATTTCTGCTATTCGGATTTTCGACGTGATGCTTTCCTCTATAGAACCCTCCGCTACGCTAGTGCTATTCCACTTTCCGTGTAGCTTATGGGTTGCAAGGGAAGCACCACCCTCGATAAGGAGTGTGGACCAGGTCCGACGTAGACAATGTCCTGTATATTCCTTGGCGTTTTCTAAATTAAGAAACTTGGCTATGATTCAAGGAACACCTTCTGGTGTATTTTTACCCGCAGGCATAGCTATGCATTTACCATTTCGGTATGTAAAGAAAAATCTGCTAATTCCTTTTGGCAAGGTAATGCCTAACCAATTTTAAGGCATCTGTTTGGTCTCCTTCGATTACAGTAAAACTTTTTGACGTAGCAGTTTTAGTTTCTGGTCCCTTGACAAGCATAACAGGCCACTTATCCTCAATATCGTCAGTGGTCATCTTTTCCATCTCATCCCGTCTTAGGCCGCCAAAAACTTCCATTACGAGTAACACTTTATGCAGCAGGAAGGAATTATTCAGCGCATTTTTGATAAAAGTTAAAACATGTTCACCTTCCAAAACTTTTGACTTTTTAGGAAGATGTGCCTTTACTTTTGAAAAGGCTATTAATTGACAACATCTTGAAATATTAATGGTTTCCTATACTATAAATTCAGACTTCACATAGGAATATTTTGTCCAAACGCGATTTGGGGTATATTTTTCCGACTAAATTGAAGTAAAATTTTTTATTAACAATGAGTAACAGGGTTACATATCAATTCCTGAAAGTAAGTCATCATTACTGTTTCAGTAATCACCGTAATTTGGTTGTTTACTTTCCATTGTAGAAAATTTGCATACTCCTTGTCGTACAAGACTTGAGACTTTGCCTGTAATAAATTTTCCTTAGCTTTTTCAGCATTTTCTAAAATATCTTCATATTTTCGTTTATAAAACGTAAAAAAGCAACCGCCAAACTTATTCTATGACAACCGATCAAAGCTCACTAAATACTAAAAATTGACGAAAATAGTTTTTAAAAAATGCAGGAATTTAACTATTTATATTTTAAATAGATGAAAAATAAAGTATTGTATACACCACAGGCGTTACTTGACTATGATGCCCATCAGGCGAAAACTGCACCTCTGCATAGTTTTTCTATCGCCTTCCGGGCATTATAGTCTACTTAGCGCAATTGGTACGTAAATATCTTTAAATTCAACTTTTATGTCATGTCATGTGATGTTACGTCAAATTTTAATTTTAAGAAATTTACATTTTATGCGTTACCCCATACAATTAGACCTATTACTACTCGTAAATTACTCTGCCCTAAACTCTATAATATGTTTAACATCAGTAAGAACCAAATTATTCAAATTGGTTCATTAAAAAAGAACAGCTTATGAATTTGGATTGCATTTTTAAATATTCGATTCGATTAAGTGGGGTAGTGTATACTTACATGATAATAATATACCACCTGAGAAACAAAGTAGAATTCTCGAAGAATTATGTGTTCCCATGACCTTTTTTATATATCGAAATTTGGCAAGGTATATACAGGGTGTTCCTTAATGACGTGCTAATATTTCAGGGTGTGATTCCTTAGGTCATTTTATAAAGAAAAGTTCATATGAACATATGTCCGCAACGACTTAAATTTTTTGCTGCAGGGTGTTAAATTTTTTTTTTTAAATTGATATTTTTTAATATCTCCGAAAGATATTAGATATTAGTTTCAATTTTGGTATGTGTTAATAGGATATAGGACCACAAATTATAGTTAGAAAAGTTATTCAATTGTTCCACCAGTGGCGTCCCTGCAAACATGCCCTCTGATATTTTTTACAGAAAAGATGTTACGTCACTGACATCTTTCCATGTTGATATTTTTCTGATTAACCTGCTTAATTCTACATGAAAACGGTCTCTAGAGTTTTTCTCGTCTTGATTAAAACCACTAAATTCATATTGAAACTCATTATTATTTACTTTGATAAAATAATTAATCATAAAATTTGTTTTATACAAATTGTTGGAGTGGGCAATTCGATGCGAAGACGGGCGGAAGCATGCTTTAAGTGAAAGTGGCCATTTCCAACAATTTTTATAAAAAAATTATTTTATCAATGTTAATAATAATGAGTTTCAATATGAATTCAGTGGTTTTAATCTGACGAGAAAAACTCAAGAGACCATTTTTATGTAGAATTAACCAGGCTAATAAGAAAAAATATCAACATGGAAAAATATCAGTGGTGTACCATCTTTTTGTAAAAAATATCAGAGGACATGTTTGCATGGACGCCACTGGTGGAACAATTGAATAACTTGTCTAACTAAAACTTGTGGTTCTATATCCTATTAACACATACCAAAATTGAAAATAATATCTAAAGTACTTTCGGAGATATTAAAAAAACCCCATTTAAAAATAAAAATAAACACCCTGTAGCAAAAAATTTTATCCGTTGCGGACATATGTTCATATGAACTTTTCTTTATAAAATGACCTAAGGAATGACACCCTGAAATATTAGCACGTCATTAAGGAACGCCTTGTATTAGCACCACAGGGCCAACACTCCATTCATAAATCTGTTGGAAAGTGAGTTTGTGATTGTTTGAAATGTTATTGAAAATCAGTAATGGGTGGAAGAGTGACAAAACATGTTGGTCTCGGTAATGGCAACAATGTTGAAGTCTGGTTAAATCAAAGATCTTACAAGGTTAAATCCAATAACGTTTAAAAGGTTATGGAGCGGTCTTCATGGTTTCGGAGCGGAGCTAGTCTGGGCAAAAAGCCCAACAAGGGCGTATAATTTACTTCGAGATTCTTTACGTTTAACCATATTTTCTATTCAAAAAGTGTAGTTTCGAATATTGGATATTTATAAAAAAGATAGAAATATTGATCCAGTTTTTATATACAGTGTATCCAAGGATGGATATAACTATTTATGCTTAGCATCAATATTTTTGGTGTATTCATTACTGGATGACACTCTCCAGATATAAAAGTGTATATTTCTAGCCAGATTGTCATATTTATCACTAAGACATCTTGCAAAATCCCAATTAAAAATTTGTAAATTTGACAATTACAACTGGTTTAAGGTTAATCCGCAATTGCTCTTAAAATAAGTTTATTTCTAATAATTTTACTATAAACTGTGAAAAGGATGATTCTTTAAAATAATATTATTATACTTAAAGGTATCAAATAAATCGTGAAATAATCCAACTGCACTCTGGTCATCTATCTTTAGTTTATTACCTGCTCACATGCATTGGGTGTGGCCAATTAGCAAGGAGGGAGAAACGGAATGGGTGATGCAAACTCAAAATCAAATTTCTAAATATATTTACTAACCTGTGAAATTTTAATTTAACACCATTGCATCTTCTAGTGAAGTATTTTATGGCCGCACAAGACTCAACCATCTTATAAATGCAAGATTTGTATTAAGAAATAAACCAACTCGACTGCTTTTTGTCCGGACTAGCACCACGGACCGGTCCATAACCTTTTAAACGTCAATGGTTAGTCAGAAATCATATCAATACAATCATATTAAAACATAACCATACTTACCGAAGAAAAGATAAATCCTTGCTTAAATGATCCACTCTTTTACAAACTATACATGAATGCACCATCATTGTTTATAATAAAGACGATTTTTCACCAATACTCACAAAAAAAAAAAAAAAACTACCAAGTATATAAACACTCCCTTAAATGCGGTTAGCAGCGAGTAGCAACAGTGTATTCTTTACTATAATCCGATCCATTGATAAAGTTTGATCGTTTGCCGTCGAGCGTAGTATCTTTTAACTTGATGTTGTCAGAGTGCAGTCGGTTTATTTCAAACTTTTATGTATAATAATAATATTTTTTTTCTAAATCTCTCAAGGCCTATTCACAATTTATATTAAAATTATTGGGAAATAAATTTATTTTAAAAGCAATTGCGGATTAACCTTAAACCAGTTGCAATTGTCAAATTAACAAATTTTTAATTGGGATTTTGCAGATACCTTAGCGATAAATAGGACAATCTGGCTATGCTGCAAGCATAACAGCAAGGTGGGGAGTGCACGTTTACAGTCCTTACGTCGACTTCAAATGTAAACAATTCTATCTGGAGTTTGTAAGATCTTTGATTAGCATCAATCAAACTGTAAAAATATAAAAACACAACACGCTTAATACGGTTCGCATAACACTGGGGTACTTATTGTAGTCTCCAAGCAGCTAATCGATGACATTGCTGGTGTCAATTGTCGAAAAAACGCGAGGGTTCGATGAGTCGAGTTTACCTCAGAGACCATTATTATGCAGGCGATAAACAATTCTAACATTATGGAAAAAATATTTTATTTACAACCATGCATAAATAATAATGACATTTCATCTATCTTTGAAAGGTGGAAAGTTGACGTTGACGAACAAACCCGTAAATTCTTCTTTGTAGTTTTAAAAAAAATCGATATCTCAAAATAATATACGAGCACACCAGCATATAACTCATTACATAAATTTAACCGACAATAAATTTTTATTTTATTTTTTAAAATAAACCTAAAATAAAAAATTAAAGTGATTCTTGTTTTACATTAAATATTACATTGGCATTATTGCAGGCAGTCACTGATATGTTAAAGCATTGAATATTGTGAGCAAATCGTTGATATCTTCTTTGTCTTGGCAGTTTCACTGAAATAAGCTAGTAGCGCCACCTCAGAAAAAGGATCTTGAACTTTGTTTCCCGTACACCATTCTTTGAAACAGTTATATGCCTTATCATATCTCGGGCGGCTTTTAGTTGGCAGAAGATCTTCTTCTACTATTTTTGCTGCTTCTCGAATTTCTGGTGGAGTAGCAGCAAAATCAAATTCCTCATTTGTTAAAATAATATATTATTTAGTGACATGGAAACCATATTCAAAACATGATATTGGCCAACTTGATGTGTATTATTACCTACGTTATTTTACCATCTACGATTATTTGAAATTTCTGTCTGATTTTTCAATGGAAAACTCAAAATTACATTTATCGTTTATTAATAATTTTAACTCAAAATAATTAGAAGTGGATGTTAGATGTTGTTTTAATAAAATAGTACAAACCTCGGTGAAAAGTTTCATTACTGTCTCGAGATTTAGTTAACCTCGTTGCTTCGCGCCTCGGATAACTACCGACTCTCTCGACAGGAATGGAACACTTTCCACCTCGGTACGTAAAATACTATTGTTTTTCTGCTAGGGCAAACACTTTTGCCCCCTCGTACAGTACAATCAAATGTTTTATTAAAAACAATCCTAGCATTGTAATTTATTTAAAATTAATTCCGGTTACAAGATGCAAAAATCTTTGTGTTAAATTACAACACCGCACAACTTCGTACAAATTATTCAGGAGTTTGCATATAAATGAACAACTCAGACCCGTTCCGCAAAATACTACGTAACGTTTAATATTCCGAGCGTGATGTAAACGCTAATTGTCACAGCGCAAAATTGTTTTATGCGATCAAATAAACTCGAGAGATGCAAACAAGTTAATTAGGGGCAAAGGCCAATAAACTAGACAAAAGAATAAGACACCTAATTAAACAAAAGAAATAAGACAAAAGGTTAACGGAAGGGACGCTGAATATTTATTAGGGCTAGGGCATTACCTTTAATGCAGCGTGGTCTGCGCTTCCTATCACAATATACAGTACCTGCACGGAAAGAAAAACCATTTACCATAATAATAATAATAAAATTTACCGTAATTTATGAGTGTATATTATGTGGCTGGAATATCTTTTATTAAGAAATATTATTAAATTATAGCAAATTTCTAAAATAAATTTTTTATAGTAATTACAGAAAATTTTGCAAAATTTTCAAAAAAAGTTTTTATAAAATTAATTAAAATGTTTTGGAAGAATTTTGAAGATTGCACGTTATATTTCCAAGTGGTCACGCATCCAAGTAGTAATATCGCCTTGTGTTGCTTGGCTTCTTCGAACGATGGTTATTTACTGTACGAGATCTCCACATATCATCGCTGCGCAGTAAGAAGTTAAATTTTATGTGAAAAAATGGGTTGGTGCGCATGGTTTGCCGAACATATTTTTAAAGGTTACTCGTCTTGAACATAATGTTGTCGCCGTGATATAGCCGTATTGCTGCCTGCTTGGTTGCCAACTTCTTGTAAAAATGGGGTGACTTTGTATCTGATAAAGAATTGGAAAGGGACACATGTAGTATCTGTGGACTTCCAATGATTGACAGGTCTTAGAAATATTTCTTTCCAAATTGATCATCCTGAGGGAGTTTCTTATTTTATAAAGTACAGGGCGTTATGGAAATGACGTATTATATTTAAACCGGCAATTCCTGAGATGAAAACACATTGAGGAAAAATATCCAAAAATGGCGCTTTAATTTAATATGCCCTGTACATGACCTTATGTCAAACCAAAAATTACCACGTGGTGCCTCTGCCAGGAAGGTAAATAAAAGAACATATATCGAAAAACGTGAGTGAATCTTGAACAGTGTTGTCATATCTTCAGGGTAGACTCTTTAGAAAATCAACAAACGTTTGACAGATTTCAAGTTGTTTATTTTTCAGGGTACATCATTATAAACTTTTACGTTCAGTTCAGTTCACTGGGAAACAATCTGTGATTTATAAACTTGAACTGACTGGAACAAACCACCGCGGAGTTTATAATGGTCAGGTATGTTCTCCCTTGTTCAATTCACCCGTCGGATCTGAACAACAAAAATGCCACTTTACCCTTTAGAAGAAAAAAATGCAATTTTATTTACCTTTTCGGATTTATTTAAAACCAACTTAATTTATAAAAAAACACCAGGTAACCGAACAAAAACCGTCACAAAACACCAAAACAAAGTCACATAAATTCACATCGCGCATCTCGTGAACAAATCTAAGTACCATTCAATCTGAATTAGTATTTTAAAGTGCTATCGTGTAGACAAAAATACGCCCTTATTGTATAAGATTTTATCAGCTGGTAGTCTGGGACATAATATAATTCTTTAATACAATGGTATCTAAAAATGTTGAAACTAACCTTTGAACCTATTCCTATCTTCACGTGTCTCTTGTCTATCTAAAAATACAGCGTTGCCACTTGATGTTTTATAAGATTATATTCATAAACTGCCTAATTTCCTGCTATAATATTACTTTCCTGTAAAATTATAGTCTCGGAAATGGCAACCGCGCTGGCTCTAGTAGCGGAAACCATTTATTTCAAAGGGTAGTTCATGTCAATTGTTAACATAATTGTTAATCGCCCATAGAAATTAGCGTTTTTATTATTTCTATTGCGAAACGATTAAGTGCTCTTATTCTATGTGTGCGGTAGTGTTATTTTAAAGTTTAATTATGCGTTAGTGTTTAGTGCTTTCGTGTAATCTGATAATAGGTGCATATCTTCAAAAAAACTAATTTGAACCTCGTGGGTGTCTGTGTGTTTCTTTAAGTGATTTAGTGCAATTTGTGCTATTTCACTGTGTTTTTTTTTTCTTTCGACTTTATGCCGGTTATATTCCGAGATTGGAATGGATTTACTTTCTAAGTAAGCTAAATATTTATTTTTATAAGGAACTAAAGTTTTACACTTTTAAACATTGTGGCAACATTGTGCCTGAACATCTGTTGATTACCCAGCTGGGCAATGTAATATGTTCATATATGAATGTGCCGAGGAGTTGTGTGTGGGTTTAGGGGTGAATTACCCCACTTTTTAAGGTTCGATTTAAAAAAAAATATATGTAGCGCTTCTCTAGGACACCGCAGGAGTCACCGATTTAAATATAATACGTCATTTCCATAACACCCTGTATTTAAGAACGTTGTGACAATCATAGATGGTGTTGTATTAAGATCGTCGAATGTTGAAAAATTTAAATTAAATAATTAAATAATAAAAAAAACAATAATTGACACAATGTATTGTTTTTTTTTATAAATTTATTCGTAATTTACGAAATATATAGAACTAGAATACTAAGGCTAGTAACCAAAGAAAAAGGATGAATACTGGTTGTATAGTATATTATTTAAAACGTCATCTTAGAATGTTATAATATATGTCAATTCTTGGGTGTTTTACCTTATCGGATACCACTGGAGACCCCCCCCCCCCCCCTTCTCATTTACGGTCGACCAGGAAATTCTACTATTTGTATACCATTAGTTACTTAGTGTAATCTAAATTATTTTCTAATAACAAATTGTAGAAAATATTGTTTTTCTTTACTCAAATTATTGTAGTTAAATCATAATTATGTTGGCGTATTTCCAAATATCTGGACATTTCAACGTAAGCAACCACTATTTTTTACCTATTTATTACCAGCTTTCTCACTCGACTTTGTGCTTCGAACTCGAAAATCGGTAAGTACATTTTTTCAAATATTAATATTTAATAACGTAGATCTTCTTCTACATTTTGTATTCATTATATATAATCTACATGATCCAAATTTATATTTCTAAAACAGCTCATGGCATCTTATTGCTTATTATGAATCACAACGTTATATTCATAGCATTTTCCATATTAGCAGCTCACTACTATTATAATGGACTTGGCCCAATGACCACAAAATAATATGACATCTATTAGACCCAGTTTTTTGGAAAATTTTAATAGCACACCTCTGTACTGCGTTGATCGTTGGTGACTTTTATTTAATGTATTTATATTCGGTAGTTTTTAAAGTAATTGATAAATTTCTTAACTTCAATCAAATCGATTCATAGCACCCTTTGGTTCATAATACTGTACCTACAACCCTTACCGTAAATAGCAAGAAATATGCTACTCCGTATCTCAGGAAGTTAGAATTGACGTACTGTAAAGTAAATCGCACGCTTCGTGTAAAGTAAATCAATCGCACAATAAACAAGAACGCATTGTAAATTTTGTACCAAAGCACAAATTGCGTAGCAACGGTCTCCATATCTATTCATGCGTAACTTTTCCATTTGTGTGTAATAAGCTATACAGTATGTCCACGGATGGGGTTTACAAGAGGACAAATGGACTAAAAATTTAAAGATACGAAAAAAAGTCACTCTTAATAAACGTTTTTGCTTGTCTAAAAAATACGACTTATCATAAGAAACTTCAATTTTTTTATACAGGGTATGTAAAAAGTGCAAAAATGTTATTTTGCTTAAGAGTAAACATTCTTTATTTTGAAAGATACGAAAAAAAGTCACTCTTAATGAATGTGTTTTCTACACAACAAACCGAAGTAGAACAATTCATTACATTAAAAGGTTTACCTATGTAAAAATTATTTCCCAGAAAGTATTCTCTGGCACACCTCTGACTGGTGAACCTTGTTAAATAATAATGACACTTAAGGTGATAGGTACTTGTTCTCAATGTCTTTATTTAATGCTATCTACTGAACAAAGAGTTTTTATAATACAATGTTATGGTGATGGCCAAGTTTCATATCGCTACGTCATGGAGCAATTTACCGAGAAATTTGTAAGAATCCCAATAACTAGGATGGCAATCTGCAAGTTAATAAAAAAGTTCATGAGAACTGGTTCGGTTTTGGATCTCAAAAAAAAAAGAGGAAATACGACCATGATGATGCTGCTACAGTCTTAGTTCTTCATTCTGTTGAAGAAAATCCTATGACGTCCCTTAAAAATCGTGTTACTCAGTTGGAAGTTGGGGAAAAAAGTCAAATTCAGAAGATCCTTAAAGCAAATAAATTGTATCTGTATAAACCGCACTTTAATCAAAGATTGGAAGAGGGAGACGACGCTAAACGACTTGATTTTTTGCCTGTGGATAGGAGACAAAATTTGAAGTGGAAATATTGATTTTTATTTTCTGATGAAAGTGTATTGTCAGCAAATGGAACCGTTGCAACCCAGCACGTTAGGTACTGGTCTTTGGTCTTTAGAAAATACCGAATTCAGAATTATGACGATATATTTCACAAAAGTGAACGCGATATCCATCCATGGCATTATAGGGCCATATTTTTTTGATAACACGTGCAATAGATTATCATATTTAGAAATGCTGGATACATTTTTCAATGATGAACTCGAAAATCTACCATTAAATTTTCGACAAAATATGTATTTTCAGCAAGATGGTTGTCCAGCCCATTTCGCTCGTGAGGTTAGAGAATGGCTTGACCGCAGATTTGGTCCAAGGTGGATTGGCTGGAATGGCCCAGTTTTGTGGCCCCCAAGAAGTCCCGACTTAACCTTGGCCGATATGTTTTTATGGGGCCGTTTAAAACAAATTGTTTTTGCAACCGCAATACCAAATGATATTGAAGTGCTGAAGGGCAGAATTATCCAGGCTGTCCAATCGATATATCAAGAAGAAATCAGAAATTCTTTCACTTATTTGAGAAAGCAATTAGAAAAATGTGTCCAGTATGGGGATGGGGTTTTTGAATTATGAAATCATTATCGTATTCTTTTCATGCTAATAAAAATGTTCGTATTATTATAATTACTTCATTAAATAAAGACATTGACAACAAGTATCACATATTCAATATTCAAGTAAAAAAGTTTATTAAGAGTGACTTTTTTTCATATCTTTCAAAATAAAGTATGTTTACTCTTAAGCAAAATAACATTTTTGCAGTTTTTACCCACCCTGTATAAAAAAATTGAGGTTTCTTATAATGAATCGTATTTTCTAGACAAGCAAAAACGTTTATTAAGAGTGACTTTTTTCGCATCTTTCAATTTTTAGTCCATTTGTCCTCTTGTAAACCCCATCCGTGGACATACTGTATACAACACTCATATACAGGGTGTTTCCATATTCATTGACTATTATGACCATACTCTACACCAAATTCCATATTTTTTTTACTTTACCAAAACAAAGGAACCTAAAACGTAGATTTACATATTTATTTTAGATAAAATGCTTACCTTAACCTACGACCCTACTTTTGGTCACAAATTCTACCAACATGTTTCTTATTCAAAATATTACACCGATTATAATATAAGAGGACCCATGGACTTTTACGAACCTACGAGAAAAACTAGGTGGTTTCCACATTATTGGCCCGGACATTTAATGGAATATACTCCCACCGACTACTCCATGAGACAATTAAGAGTAAGTTTGGATCGTGTAGAAACTTACATGCCCACGACGTAAAAAATAGTTTTTGTCGATATTCTTGAACTAAAATAAAATTTTTAACATTTGGCTCCTATTGAACCTATGTGGCCGTTATGTTCTTGAAAATATTGTAAATATTTAGAAATAAGAAAAAATTATCATTTCCCACAGTATTTAAATGAATAAGGTTGGTTTCTTCCATTGCGGTATGACCTACCGATTGGGGAGTGCGTACCATCCAGCCTGAATGATATATGCTTCACTCTTCTGTATTTTTTGCATGACGCTGTTAGATTTTAAAAGTCATTTCGATTTAGAATATTGCAACGAACAGTCATTTTTATCCTCGTGGGCAAGTGACAAAAATTCATTTAACCATAGAAAATCGTTTATAGTTTTTTCTAGACTCAATATTTACATTTAATTATCGAATAAAGAAGAAATATATAACTATATATATTATATTTTAGGCTCGAAACCAGATGTACCGACTTAGAACTACAGTTTAAAATATTATTTGGAGAAAAATAGAAATACGATAACGAAAATAAAATACATATTATTATTATATATTTTTTTCATATTAGTGCTATTATAATATAAGAAAAAATAAAATAAAATAATGTAATATTTCCGTTTTATTTACCTAGCAAGACCCAGACAGATGAGGATACCAAACAATCTCAAATTAGCAATCGGAGCCATCTATGTTGCATCTAGTGTTGTGATCACTCGAGCAAAAAACCGCTTGATTACTCGATTATTGAAATAACCGAGATCGCTCGATTATTAAAAAAACCGCTCGAATTATCTATTCAGGCGAAAACCGTCGCCCGTAACTTATCTTTCACTCGATACCCGCGCTTCGCTTGCCGCCGTGTACCGCTGTAGCGTGATCGAATTTAAAAACTGCTCGTATATTCAAACAGTTTTTCGCTCGATAGGAAATACTCTAGTTAAAAATCAGGCGAAAAACCGAAAAATATCGCCGGTTATCTGATAGACGACCTCCGGTCTAAGCGCCGCGCGATCCGATTGGCGACGTTCGAGATTGACGCTGAGCAAGTACACGACATACTTCTTTCTTAAAGGCACATAAACGAGAAGGTGCATATAAAAAAGTATGCTGAATCCCTTAGCGGAGTCATCGCGACATGATTTAGTAAAGTTTTGTTTTAACTGGCCAGCGGAGTAGTTTAGGTCTCCGATTGTAAATATTAAAAAATTAAAGTATATAATTTTAAAATTTTTAATTACTATAAAGACGAGAAAACTTAATAATAGAAATTGTCAATGAAAAATAACAAAACGAACAAAATGGTTAACAAAATATATAGAAAAATTCGTTGGTAATCTTATAGTAAACATTTGTAAATCTAAACAGGAACTTTTTATTATTAAACTCAAGAAGACTTCTCAAAAATAACATACATTATAGAAAATGTTAATGGAAAATAAGAAAACGAGCAAAATAGTTAACAAAACATAGGTATCGACAAATTTTTTGGTAATTAAAAGTAAGCATTCTTAAATTTAAACAGGAACTTTTAGGTAACTATGAATACATGAGTACATGAATTTAAAAAAATAATAACCAATTTTCTTATTTTGCCAGTCGCGTAACTAAGCCTAAATTTTTGAAGTGCACACAGTGGGCACCTGATAATTTAAAGTGGAAGAATTTGACAAGCTATTTTAAATATCTACTTATTTTATGCTCGTAGATTGAGAAAGATGTGAAGAAAAATAACTCTTGGTAATACTTTTTGTTCGGGTTAAAAACGCACAATAATAAACCCGAACAATAAATACATATTTGTGTGATTTTTTGCAGTGTTTTGTTTGGTATCGAGACACGTGGTAAAAATTCATTATTCACAAATAAATAAATTTCTGGAATTTTTTTGGTGACAATATAATTTTTTAGCTAAACCTGTGCCTACCCGTAGTTACGTGCCTGCTAAATACCCGACCTGATCACATGTAAAGGGCTAGGCAGCCCGTTAAGCAGTCGGTGACGTCATCACTTGGTAAATTGGAATTTCAGGCGATTCACTCGAGCGATTAACTCGATTATTAAAATCGCTCGAGTATCAAGTACTCGATTATTAAACTCATCGGTTTTTCCCAACACTAGTTGCGTCAGTTTAATTAAAAAATATTCCGCTTTTTGGCAAGTTAGATAGAGACGAGAGTCATGAGCTGATCAATATTTCTTTACGTGAAGATTTAGCCGTTAATAATAAAGTTTTTTAGTTAATTTATTGATATTTAGATTGTCTGACATGTCGATTGGGGTATCAACAAGTTTCAGGAAGATCTGTGACAAAAATTTGAAAATTGTTCCTAGTTGAAATGATTATTATTATCCTTATAACATTATATTTTTTAACGTAATTTTTTCATAGCGTTTTCCAATCCTTTAACTTTACGAATTCAGTTTTAGATTAGAAAAAAATTAAGTATATTTGGCTAAACGTTTGCATAAAATAGTGCCTGCTCGGCAACCTGTGATTAAACGCCGCTCTTAATATAAAATGTTAATTAAAAATGTACATATATTGCAAGGGCGCAATGTACTAGACATTGAGAGCCCACGGCGTCAATACAAAGCTATATCCTTTAGCCGATAGATAAGGGTGCTGAACGTTTTGCATGTAAAATTTTATACCTGATACTTTATTTTTATTACTAATATTTTATATTATTAAAGGGTGTAATTTAATTGGTTAGCAAAATATTGTTATTTTTGCGAACAGAAAAATGGCTAGTTGGTCAGCAACTTATGAACAACAAACATTTCTGAATCGTGACAGTGCCCAGGGAAAACAAGTGAAAACCCGCCCCCGCTACACGTTTTGTTGCCGATTTCCTTCTGTATTCGTTAGAAGAAACCAGAAGAAAGTTACATAAATTGACAGTGCCCTGGGACCTCTGAAGTAAATTGCTTCTAGACATGTTTCTGGATCGGGTCAACGAGGTGAGCCAGAGACTGGGGTTGAAGCTTAACGTCAATAAAACCAAGCTTATGATTGTTAGCAGGAATGATATTCCACACACTTGGATTCATGTTAATGAAGAGAGTATAGAATAGGTCACAGTTTCAATACTTGGGATGCATGAATAATGGGGAATGGAATCCGGATCAGGTGATAGGATCGAGCAGGCGAGAGCAATCTTTCTAGTTCCTTACAGATAAGAACTTGAATTTTGACCTCAAATATAGGATGGTAAAATGATATGTTTGGTCCGTGCTCCTATACGGTGTAGAGGCATGGACATTGAAGGCAGCAATCATTAACAAAATAGAAGCCTTTGAAATTTGGATCCTACAACGAATGTTGAGGGTGCCTTGGGTCGATCATGTCGGGAATAAGGACATTCTCCGAAGAGCTGGCCTAGCGGACCGGGAACTTTTCGAGAATATTAAAAAGCGTAAAATAGGGTATCTCGGACACATACTGCGGGGAGTTCGTTACCACTTTCAGCGCCTCATTCTTCAAGGTAAAATTGAGGGGAGGAAGAAGAGGAATGGGCAGAAAGAAGTTGTCATGGCTCAGGAATATACGCCAATGGACAGGGATAAAGGACTTCCGAACACTGCATAATGCTGCAGCTAATAGAGACATATGATGGGAGTAGGAGAGGATGAACGCCTAAGCAGGAATCTGCACGGCACTAGAAGAAGAAGAAGACATGATTGTTCCTACTAACCAATTGTAAACTCTTGCTGACCATAACGGCAAACCATTTAATTACTTCTCATTATTAAATAATGGCTAGCTAATATAGAGTTGTGTCGGGGAAAAAATGAGCATGCTTCATAATTTTACAGTAATATCAAAAACCTATTATTTTTAATGTATTTTTGTTCTGTTAATGGAAAAAAATAAAAATAGACAACGCTGTTCTTTAGAAACGAAATACAATTCCACGGAAATGGCAAAATTAAAATATTGACATTATTGGAATTTATATTTTGTGTTTTAGTTGACCAATTTTTCACCAGCTGCTGATCTAATTTGGTCTGGTTTGTTTCATGTAATCTTGATTTGAATCATACTGTTACAGGTGATGACGCATGTTCACTCTTTCCCAGGTTTGACTGTATAAAATATGGCTGTAATTAAAATATTTTTTATTAGTATTTATAAATATCCAAATATGTTTATTTGAGTATACTAAATGTACAACAATGCAAGTGGATAATTTACCAAACACATGTACATCAATGAACTTGCCTTTGGTTAAACACCTAAATCAATACTTATTTATAACTCTTTGATATGATCTGACGTGAATAAATAACTAAAGCGCGTCGATGCAGTAACAGTGATTATATTATTAACTACACCTGGCAATGTATGCACTAACGAAAAATGTTTAATATGACAAGATTGTAAAAAGGTACATTTTCGTTTTATTTAAATACAACGGCTGGAAAATATTCCAAAAAGCAAAATTACAGACGAAAATATACTGTTATTGTTACAGTGAAACCTCTCTTAGGTGGACACCTACGGGACCGTCTAATTGTGTCCGCCTAATAGAGGTGTCCGCCCATGGGAAATTTGTTATTAGGTACTATGTAAAAGCAAAATTATTGCTATGTATATGTATGTACAAATAAACATAACATAAGAAACATACACTAGTTGTAGTTAGGATGTAGTACTAAAAAAATCTAATAACGTACTTGGACGTGTTTGCGTTTTATACTTGCAATCTAGAAAATGTAATCGCAAGTCTGATAACGATTCCATTGCTGTAGAGTCACCTCTATTCTTTACATACTCTTATAATTCCTTTACCATACTAATGGCTTGTTGATAATTGGTGACATTTGTTTAATTACTGCATTCAACTTCTTCATCAGAGTCGACAGATAGTGACATGGTTTCAGTTTGGACTACAGAATTGGTAGGAATGGGGTTACTATCATTTTCTAATAGCACATTGCTATCAATGTTAATGAACTCGCCCAAATCATTGTTGTCAACAAACTTCCACAACATCAACATTTTCTCTTCTAGACTCAAAACTCCACATTTTTGTGCCATTGTTTATGATTTTAACTTTACAACTCACAAATAAACGGCGGACTGCTATCGGGGAATCACACATACTTTCATTTGGCTAAGTCCTTTCGCTCTGCCACGCATACTCGATTAGTTGCCGCTCTGTCTTCAGAGAGTTTTTGCACCGTACTTATTTGTCCTTTTAAAGGAGGGTTTTCGCACTCTTTGTATGAAAACAGCCTGTCCGCGTCCGCCAAAAGGAGAGTCCGCCCAAGAGAGGTTGATTTTCATGGAATTTCATATACTTAGTTCCGAACTATGAAAAAACATTCGCGTTATGAGAGGTTTTACTGTATTTCGAAAGGATTTATATAATTCAAAACAAGGTTAACATAACAAAAAAAAGCACTAAAATTTTTATTCATTATGATCAGCGTTGTTAAAGTAGTTATTGTAACATTTTCTACGTAATTTACTACCGAAGTAAAAGTAATTTGCTACATGCTCTTACTATGCATTTTGTGACATTTGCTACGTTTACTACTTTCACCTTTCATTTTTTGAATATTTTATTTAGATCAAATCGTAAAGCAAAAAGAAACAGAAGAACAATATCCAAAAACTACTATTTTCAACTTTTCCACTCGAATTTCCGACTTTTAACATCAAATTTATAATAATAAAGTTGAGGTTATATGTTATTTTTGTCACTTTCAGCCAATCAAAACAATAATTACATTTATGACATTTACTACGTTTGCGACGTGTAACAATGTAGTAAATTCAATTTTCCTGCGACAATAATAACCCTCATTATGATCACCTCAGGGCATACTTGTCTTATCTCTCAGTTTGAATTCTCAAACATGTAGGAAGTATCACGCCTCAACAAAGACCTAGAAAAATTGTTGCTTTGTAGTGACACTAGCCAAGTTGATTGTATTGCTAAGAAATCCCACGCAGCAGGTTATTCAAATGATGGAATGACACGTAATTACACTCGCTTCGTCTATTCATTTGCTAGGCATCAATCTCGGAGGAAATATGTCATTGCTTCGCAGAAACTTGGTGTACCTTACAGGGCCAAAAAGTTGTATACTCCTCAATATTCGTCTGATCGGAAACCATGAGCTGACCAAGAACATCGACAGCCTCGAACATTGAATTGATAGGTAATGAGAAAGTGGATTAACCAGCGAGAGCCTGATCCGCTCAAAGTCTCAGGGGCCACGAACCGGCCTTTGGGATATCAAAACAGGCAATGAAAACAACATTAGATAAATTGTCGAAAAAACAACACCTATCTCGATGGCAAGGGTTACCTGGTCTAATACACGCAGGGGTCGTAATTGGAAAGCCATCGAAAATACTATCGAATGGAATGCTAATCCTGACGCGGCCCCAGCTGAAACAGGTGATGGGTCTGGTGACAGGCCGCTGTCGCTAGCGGAAACACCTTCAACGAATTGGTATCAACAATGGATCCATTGAATGCAGACTCTGCGGCGAAGAGGATGAAACCGCCTCACACATAATATACCGTTGCGTAGCGCTGTCTCGTAGAAGACAAAATATCTTGGGGAACATACAACGTGGTGACAACCTCCCACATGATAAGCTTGGTAGAAGATTACTGGACCTCATAGAAGGAACAAGCATCTTCTAACAAGATCGGGATACACAATACGCCGGTATGCTGCAGTGATAGAAGATCGGGCCTTTAAATCGACCCCGCCTTTTACCAACCAACCAATCAACATTGAAGAGAGGTTGGTGATTTCACTCTCTCTTACAGATATTTGCATGAGAAATGTTCGACTGACATTTCCAACCTAATTCCACCTAGAACTGCGAATATCTATCAATCCATATGCGGTTTAGCTTTGGTACTACTCCAATTTCATTGTTTAAGACATGTTTAATCTGAAGGACATTATCACTCCCGAAGTGCCATAAAGAATTTTTTTGTAGAGTGATCGTGTCCATAAAAATACTTAAAAAATTGAAATTCCATCATTGAATGTAAATAAAAAAAAACCTATAGAAGCACCTAATCTATAATACACGAATCTTGAATATCGTTTAGAAGTATATTTCATTTCTATTTCATTCTGTAAAAATTATATAATAATATATACCTTTAAAATAACACATGCATGTGAAAAAATCTGTATATGTATTTATCATTTATTACATCCAAATGTTGAAAATTGTTTTCGCTGGGAAACGCTACAGGCTTTAACCAATTGGTTACTGCAAACTTATTGTTAGATGACCAAGAACGTTACTAGATATTGTGAAACCTGCCGTTAATGGTATTTTTTTCTTGTCAGTGTTCTCAATATCTCGTTATATTGCGCAAATGGTGATTATTATTTAGCTGAAGAAAAATTAGTGGAAAAGTTATAATAACTGTAATAAATGACTTTTTTGCCGATAAAATAAATAATTTTGTAAATTAGCCAATCTGAACTACATATGTTCGAAAGTGACATTATGATCTATGATCCCATTTTAAAAAAAATATTTCTTCCTGCCACAGGTAACCCACCGTCATCTCTATTTATTGTTTTCCAAATCGGTCCAGTGTGCGCGTCAATGAGGTTGTGTTCATAATTTTTGGCTGTTTCCCAGTGTATGATTCCCACATTCCACCCAAACCGATTGTTAACGCAAGTTAAATACTAGTGCATTTCAATTAGTCAAGTAAGTACACGAATTATATAATAATTATTTATATCATACATAGAATATAACACACTTAAACTAGTTAATGATTTCTATTTACATAAACTGTAAAACATACATATTACATAATTGAAATAAAAGTCAATAGATACTTTATAATAATGTTAAATAACTGTCAACACTATATTCCATACAATGTCCTCTAACTTTTACATACACTGATTTAAGTATGCTACAGGTACTGGATCTGTAAATTTGTTAAAACTTTTCAAATGATATTTGGAGTTACTTGAAGCTACAGTGCGATATTCCTGCTACTAGTTTAAGAATTCTCTTTTTCTATATAATGTGGGTCGTTCTTTTACAACTGATATACATAGATACAATCAGTTGATACGTATTTGCAGGAAAAATTTGATATTTTGCTGAATTTTCTCAAACTTTAAATTTAATATTTCCTGTCGTACTGATCGTATCAATGTCGGTATTTTTTATTCAATACTTTGTTATGTCAGCGTATGAGAGAACAATTTTTTTTACTACACCTTTGTTCACACAAATGCATAATAATAATAATTTAATTGTTTAGATGGTTTTAACATACTCGTCCCTCACCTTAAATTAATTTTAACACCACAATAATACCGTTTTGCTCTTTATCCTCTTATCTGCAAAATCAATTTTACTTAAAAAGTGACCTTTATTTGATCGGTAGTTATTAAATATTTTCGATCGCATCGTCCGCGGACGAGAGGGAAAAATCTCCAAAAGTTATTGTTTAAAAACATTATGCTTGTTGAGAAAATGAATTTACAATATAAAAATTTTAGATCAGATGTACAGGGTGTTAATAAATTAGGAAAATATGGAAATGCTTCAAGAGGATTATTTATTACTTTTTGCAAAAATTTTATAAAACAAAGTTGTTTTAGCAATTGTGGTTTCATAATTATTTGCATTTAACAAAAAATCAAGTTATTCTTTTTATGTCTTAACATCTTATTTGCGATCTTGATTTTTTTGTTAAATGCAGATAATTAGGTTCCTGTAGTCAGTCACTTGAAAACACAATTATTATTTTATTTTTAAATATTCAAAGTATTATTTCAAAATTTGTATTTGGACTATGATAGTTTATAAACAACTTTCTTTATAAAATTTTTGTTACAAGTAATAAATAATGGTACTTCTCTCTTGAATCATTATCATATTTTCCCAATTTATTGACACCCTGTACATCTGATCTAAAATTTTAATATTGTCATTGATTCATTTTCTCAGTGTACACAATGACTTTTGGTCATAAAATCTACAATAAAAATGTTTCCTCTCTTGGAGCTCCATCCGCGCACACACTGTATAATCGTTTCCGGGGATTTAAAGGAAGAACTTATATTACTAGTTTTTTGACACCCTGCAGAATACTTAATTAAAATATTTTATTTCCACCCTCAACACATTCTGCATGATTGAAGAAAAATACTAAATTTTCATTTTAAGGATGCTGCAGCTGAGATACTACAGGGATGAGGGTGGCTATAATTTATGTTACTACCCCGATATCAGATTTTATTACGACCAGAAGATTCAACGCCCACTTAGTTCCTACTACGATTATCCTTTCAGGTATACATATGCGTAAAAGTCGATATTCTATAAATTTATATACTGGAGAAGTTATTAGAAAACCTGGATAAGCTTAAAGAAAGCTTTTAAATTAAAAAAGGCGTCAACACAATAATGTTTTAACGCACGTCATTCTTTCTGATATCCATCATAATTTAGAAACTCTTTTTAAAACATAGCAGTCATTAGGTGTTCTAATAATTAATAATAAAATCTGTTATACATGGTATAAATTTTTTTTTGTATTTGTTGAATATTTTTTTGGAAACTCTGCATAAAATATGCTGTTTCCGTAATGGAGAAGAACAATTAAGAGACATTTCTGCTAATGCATATTCTTTTAGGACACGAGTATGGTTCCCATATAAAGGTTATAGAGTTTTTTGTGATTACATGCCTTCCGGTTGCCCATTAGCAATTCAAAGGGTAAGTTTAAATAAAAATTCTTTTTCAGTTTTGAAAAGTTTCAGTTGATTACTCATTTTATCGATTCACGTACCATTATCGTTGTAAAAGATTTTTTTAAGATTTCAAATTATATTATATTTATAATATACAGATCGACAAGATTATCTGTAGCTACGAAAGGAATGCGGGCAAAAAAATTTCTGGGGTTAACAATGTTGTCATATAAATTAAATTTTAATTTAATAATCTCTCACCAAGAGAACCCTAAAATTACATCACGCATTTAAAATAAAGTGTAAAAGGTATATAAGGATAGTTCCAATATTATTAAACTTTCTCTTCATACTTTGATATTTAAATGTGAAATAATGTAGTTTTTTGATTAAAATACTTTTAATCTAATAATATGGCAACATCTTGCGTTGTCAATGTTAGCTAGAGCTAATTTGATTGGTTATATCCCAGACAGTTAATAGCGCATGCGTCTCGTGACAAACCCGATGGATCATCGGGCTTGTTCGGCGATGTCCGACATTTGATCGATAACCCACCCAGTTGCTTAGTGATAGGAAGGGCAATAGTTATTGTATTGTGTTTTATAAATAAGTGTTCATGGTGTCGTGCTGTAGGATGTTCGGGTTTTATAATTTTAAGCATTGCGATAATGAATGAGTATACTCCTGGTAAAAACCTTCCCAGTTAAAGTCCGTTTTGTTGCAGTTGATAGCTCATATCGAGGGTTGAAGCCATAAAACAACCGTAAACCATAGGCGTTGCCAATAGTAATTACCTTATTTAATAAGAAAATTGGCCTCTGTCCATTGTTAAGTAGGATTAGGGTTAAAGTAGGTACAACAGGGGTAATTAATTTACCTATTTTTGCATCCTTTAGGATGTTATTACGCCATTTGATGTGCGTTTGTCAAACTATGTATTTAGTTGTATTTAGATACTGCATTATCTCAAAGTTGAATTATTTCCTATACTTGTAACAATGGCTTCAAGTTTTTCGCCAACGTGTCTTCGTCAAATTAGCAAGAGTGCATATTCTCTCCGAGAAAAGACATTAATATTAAACGTGCATGATGCTCTAGTGTACCAGAAACTACGACGAGGACTTACCACAGCTATCACGAACGAAACTATGGAAAATACTTCATGATATGAACTTTCGATGGGAGAAGCAAAACAGAAAATCTTTTCTTATTGATAGAGCAGATATTATTTGCTGGAGACGTCAATACTTAAGGTCCATCCGAAAATACCGCAGCGAAGGCAAAAACATTTTCTATTTGGATGAAACTTGGCTGAACGAAGGGCACACCGTATCTAAAGTTTGGCAAGATAAAAATGTCCTAAGTTCTCGACAAGCTGTCATGGAAGGCTGGTCAACAGGACTTAGACCACCATCTGGAAAGGGACGCAGACTTATTATAACTCATATAGGAAGTTCAAATGGCTTTTTGGATGAAGGATTATTACAATTCCAGTCGAATTCTACTAAAGACTATCATGAAGAAATGACTGCTGATGTTTTCGAGGAATATTTTAAGCAAATGATAGAATACATTCCCGCTAATTCTGTAATAGTGATGGATAATGCCAGCTATCACTCTAGGCTAAAAGAGAATCTTCCCACAACTTCATGGAAAAAGGCGGAAATCGTAAACTGGTTACAACGAAAGGAATTGAGTTACGATAATACCATGGTAAAAAAAGAACTTTTGGATATTGTTAGGCTACATAAATCACAGTATAAAAAGTATGTTATTGACGAGATGGCAAGAGATCGAGGTATTATAGTGCTCCGTTTACCACCTTACCATTGTGAGCTAAATCCTATCGAATTAATATGGGCTCAAGTAAAAGGATATGTTGCTAGAAATAACAAAACTTTTAAAATGCAAGAAGTGCGACACCTCTTGCTTCATTCTTTAGCAAATGTGTCATCAGAAAATTGGCAAAACGCCATAAAACATGCTATAGTAGAGGAACAAAAAATGTGGGAACTTGACAACGTAATTGACACAACTATGGAAATTGAGCCTTTAGTAATAAGCGTAGGACATGATGACTCTTCAGATTCTTCTGAGGACCATTTTATCGAGTTATAATTATTGAAATTGTCAATATTTTTTGATCTGTAAATAAATTAGTTTTCTTGTAAATAAATTCATAAAATCATAAAATCTATTACATTTAAATAAAATAATAAGCGGTTACATTAAAAACCCAACTCTCCGACCATGATGGGCCGTTTTAATCATTATCCTTTCATTTCATTTTATGGCTCTATTGTTACTTTATCTGTTACCCGGTGGAATAGGTCAAAATTTCTTCATCTTTATGCTAGATGTACGTAAAAAGACCATTTTATAGGTAAAATATTTTAGGCCACCGGGCCCTTGTTTTGAATCTTTAATGAGGGTATCGAGCTATCAACGGCAACGAAACAGACTATAGACCAGTGAAGTGATTGCAAATATTTACAGGGTATGTGAAGGGGAATCACAAATCAATATATTTAAATTGCCACTTAAGCGAAAGCTAGAAGGGGATATTAATACGACCAAAACTTAAAAAAAAATTATTAATCAAATAATCATGTAGCCGTATTTTCCATGTTGAAAAATTTACATCTTTTTAAAAAGTAATTTTTTAAACCTTTATAAGAATAGTTACCTAACTCCAAACATAAAATGCAATTACTAAAGAATTTCCTATTTTTATTACATTATTTAAAATAATAATAGCACGCCCATGACTAGACCATGTTTTAAACGATATCGCTTCCCCCTTACCGATACGTCGGAGACACAGATCCACATGTCGACCTCCTGTACAGGGTATTCCTTAAAGCCGTGGTAAAATTTCTTTAGATCATTGCGCGAAGAAAAGTTCATATCGTGTTGAATTTTTTTTAATAGTTATTTTTTAACTAACTTTATATATTAACATACAGGGTGTCCCCACTTATAATAGAACAATTCAACATTTTACATTTTTTTTTAAATTTTATTTTATATGTAAGAAATATATTTTTTGTTTCAGACCAGCAAGTTAATGTACTTTGACCACTATGAGACCAAAAAGAAGATGTACATAAATTAATATTAGATGAGGATATTTCTTTATTATTGTATATAATAGAAAATATTTTATATAAAATTTTATAAAACGTGTAAATAAATATATATTTTTTATATAATCTTGACATGTGTAGCGTTTAATTTTAACTTATAACTTAGTATAGTTAAATAGGTAACTCGTTGGATGCTATAGACTTTAAATAATCACAAAGGTATTGTAAACTGCAGATTCCATAATCCATTCATAAATCCCTTGGAAAGTGAAGCTGTGATTGTGTGAAATGTTATTGAAATCATCGCCTTTTCACAGTTTACAGTAAAATTAATGGGAAATAAATTTATGTTAAGAGCAATTTCGGATTAATCTTAAATCAGTTGTATTTGCCAGCTTAACAAATTTTTATTTAGGATTTTGCAAGATACCTTTGCGATAAATATGTCAATCTGGCTATGCTGCAATAATGACCCGAAAGAGGTAGGAAAGACTGTTTGCAGTCGTTGCGTAGGTTAGAAATGTACATTTTTCCATCTGTAGTTTGTAATATCTTTGGAGGAACACTACTTATTATATTTTTGATCGAACCTCTAAAAAAATTGGATAAAAACCGTTAATTTCAGACCACATATACAACACGCCGTTCGCAACAACTTATTTTAGCTCTCTCTAAACTCTTCTACCTGGGAGCCGTTAATTATTGTTTTAACCAATTTATGATTTACCAATTACCCCTTGTTTACAATTACCCTGAAAAGACAAAATTCTAGTGCGGCACTGGTGTTTTACGGTGTACGTTCTCCAGTGTCTACACTCTATACAGGGTGTCCCATCAATTATGGGCCATAGAGCAACTGGAGACACTAAACACAAAACTAGACCGATTAAGTCATATAAGATTTTTTCGAAATGTTCATCGTTCTAGAAATACAGCGTGTTGAAAGTTTATTTTCGAGATAAGCCATAATTGGAGAACGGTTCAATTGATTGATGGATTGAAATGTTTTTATGAGTAAGAATTTGTAGAAGTTTCACATTAGAGGGCGCTACACTGGGTTATAGATGCCGTATATCTTTTTAGTTTAAAAATTGCCCTTCATTGAGAATCTAGAATTACTTAGTAACAGATAAGAAAAAAATCATAGATTTATTAAACCCGATGTATGTATTTCTACAAATTCTCATTTCTAACGCATAAAAACATCATACTTCCAACTTTCAATCCGTTACATTGAACTGTTTTCAAATTATGGCTTATTTTCGAAAATATTCACATTTAACACCCGTTATTTCTAAAACGAGAAATATTTCGAAAAAACTTATATGACACTAGATTGATGTTTAGTATCTCCAGTTGCTCTATGACCCATAAGTTGTGTGACACCCTGTATCGCATCGTCAATATTTCATATGACCCAATTCAAACAATCTACTATAGCATTAAACTAATATGCAAATATTCCATTGCAATGCTGAATGACACAATTATCTGGTTCACGGCATTATGCGTGGCCTTATCTGCATTATTTAACACAGAAGACTGTATACACACCACACACATAATATCATTTCTTATGCCAATTTTGAAAGCCAAAGCGGAAAGCCCTGTAACTTTCAAATTATTGTCAACAAGCTAGTCATTTTAAAAATAAATTCAAACTGATTACAAAAATTTAAAGGATGACTAATCCCTAAGAGCCTCATAAATATGTTAGTTACGCGACAAATACTTTTATTTTATACAGGTAATTTGCATATTTGAGAAACTGACGGGTATTTTTTGGCCCGGGACCAATAAGTAGTATCATAGTTTTTAAAATAGGTGCGATCATGGCATTCTCATAAACAGTGCACTAAGTCTACGACAGTGTGTATACGCAGATTAAAGTACAAAGTAGATTTAGTATTTTATTATATTTGTAAGTATTTTTTACATTTTTTTATTTAGAGGTCATCATATTTAATTGTTATTTGTGATGTTAGTGTTAGAAGTGTCATTTTATTTTGTTACAAGCGAAATCTGATTAGGAGCGTTACAAGATATTCCCTTTGAACAAAATGAATACACTTTCAATATGCGCATTATACAATATTTTATCTATAAAGATTATTAAACCTGTTCTACCAAATTAAAAATTATACCCAGAAAAATCCCAAATTAAGTGTTTTACCTTATCTCTTTGTTGTTAGTTATATGGCAACAAATGTGTATTAGTTACGGGAAAACTTGCTACCAATAACTCAATAATAAAAGTCTTCTTTTAATAGTGTTTCTAGATAAAATATTTTTTTATTTTAAAGAATATCGAGACAAAGGAAATGTTATGTTTTTGTTCATAGAAAACATTTTAATGAAAAAATAAATTAATTGGATTCAGCACGAATTGCCAATTAATTTAATTTAAGGTGGGTTTTTTTTTCTTCGAAAACACGCTCGGCCCGTAAATTTTTTTATTGTTGTTGCACCCTCTTACAACTAAGTAATGTTCTATCTACCCCACTTCGTCTGTTATCCAAAATTTGCTGAAATAACTTTTTCTTTACTTTTGCATCTTATTGTTTCTCATGAATAAATAATCTTTTGCTGTTTCAAATTAAACGCAATTGTTTGCAAAAAGTTGCATTTATGCAGAGTAAAAAGTTGGTCTAACCTGTATACATGAAATTGGGTTTTATTGATTATTTTAATAATATTTTTAGTATTTTTTTTTTTCTCAAAGTAATTATTTTTTTTTTAAATAAGCAACAAACCTAAAAAATTGAGTCTCAGCCACATATAAATAGTATATTGCTAATACCATCTGCAATTATGTCTCCGCTATGGGCATCGAAGGGGGCGTTGTGAGTTTGCGCAGTTCGAAAATTTCTTTGTGAAAGTAAACATTCGACATGACCAGATTTCAACTTTTTTAATGTAAATTTCACTGGTTAGTTAGGAAAAATATTGCAGTCAAAATTTCGATTATGACGGCGTCCCATGCATACGATTTCTGACGATATGATGATCCGACGGTGCCCTGATTGGTATAAACTTTTGGTGCCAAATTCCGTCCGAATATTTATAACAATCGACACGATAAGCTTTATTTTAACTTTCATCCGACGCCGTAGATATGTTTCTTAACCTCACTTTTTTCTAAACCAAAAATTAAGAATCAAGATCAGACTATTTTGGGAAATATTATCAGCTACTAATGCACCAAATTAAAAATACATTAATTTTAAGGTTAGGTAGTGACCACATATATATTATATTGTATACGAGTGGCACTCTCTTTTTTTTTACAAGCTGTTTAGTGAAATTCGGTTCCGAAGATCGGATAATGTGATAAGCAAAATATTTTCGTATATATGTACATACCTGAAATACTTTATACCTGGTATTTATCCTCGCCTTTTGCAAAAAAGCACCGTGCACTTGTGTCCTTTCATCTTAAACAAAACAAGCCACTAACCTACTAAACAGCGAATCGAATCACAAATTAAAAACTCCTTCACAAGAATTGTTGTTAGGTAATGGAAGTTTATAAGCACTAATATACCGACAACAATGTGGATGAACTACTTTTTATTCTATAATTTGAAAAAGTATCCAGAACCAAAGAGGGCGATGAATAACAACAAACAAATAATGTCGGGCCGGCTCTGACGCGATCGATAAAATTTCCACCCTACTGCGCAAACTCAATAGGCCCGCGACATCTCCCATAGCGGGGACACTTTTTGGATTTTTGAACGTTCGTATTGGCAATATACTGTTTATATATATTATGTTCTGAGCGTCGAAAAAGAAGACCTGTATTTTAAATGAATTTGTCCTAACCTTCACGTTCTCACTGTGGAATCTAAATTTTTTAAATTATTAGTCCTTTGAAAGTATAATCGGGGGCCAATGTTTCAGTTGAATATAATTGCGTTATTCACCTTTAATATGTATTTTTAGAATAATAATTTCGTTACATATAGTGGAATATGAAGAATGTTAGTAACTAATTATTTTCCCGATGCAGCCCACTTGGGCTTCAAACCACGAACCTCGGTTATACGCTTCTATCCCCTCACGGCGAACAAACCCAACCATTAATTTCTCGCATTGCGATATAATCTATCGATTGGGGAGTGCGTACCGACTCCAATGTTTGTTCGGCGGTAAGGATGGAGAATGATACATTTTTACTGTTTCCTAATTTTTACATAAAACTGGACAGCAATGCCATTGTTTATACCACTAAAATCCACCTAGTGCGAATGGGTTTATCGGCCATTGAGTTTGAACCCAGGGACTTTCGTCTTGGAGTTCTCAGTGACTGCCGTAGTAATCACCAGCAGAGTCGTTTACTTTCATAATTACTTAAGAACATAAGTTAATTGTGCTCTTTAAAATATTGAAATATTTTAATTTAAATATTAACTAATTAATTGATCGTCGGAGGTTGTTAAATGGTTATAAAAAAGTTAACCCAGTTTTGTATTACAACTAATTTTTTGAATTTCCATGTCTAGTCCTTCAAATTTATTTAAAAAATATATTTTAATTAGTTAATATTTATTTATTTATTCATTTACAAAGAATGTTATTAAGTTATTTAAATTTAAATGAATGTATGCACAATGGGCTAAAGTCTGTGTGTGCACACTACCATAGAGTAAACATACAATATACTTATCAATAAGTCCATATTCCTTATTATTATTCGATCACGTTAAATTCTCAATTACAGACTAATTCAAAAAAACTTAACTTACCTATTAATTAATAGGGTAGTATTTCGAATAGATTTGTTTTATGGATTGGAATTTTATTCTTTTGAAATTCTCTGGTAATATGGTTAAAATTTTGGGAGCCACATTAGAAACTGAACTTTACATTAAAGTGCATGTTAGACAAAGTCAAATTACGATTGACCTTTGTTCTCGTCATTATGTCATGGCCTATGTAATTATGAAAAATGTTTCTGGTAAGAGAAAATCTAAGCATATTCTTTATGTACAATTCAGGTAGTCATTGATAGAACTAACATTCCGATAAGAATATGCATCGGAAAAACGAATTAATTGCAAAAAATACATCTTTAGTGAATAAGAGGGTAAGAGTTTCTTGGAATATATTTATAGGTTTAAAAAATCATTAATAAGATAAATAAATATATTTTCTTGAAGTAGTCCATCTCAAAGTGGAGTGAAGTTATAAGGAGGTAAAGAAACTCACAATCTGCTCCACTAGTTTAATAGAAATAAATAAAAAACTATAAACCAAACATGTTTCGAAGACTTAAGACTTAAGTCTCGGCTTCTATCGCCGACAAGGAGCAACTTTCAGCAAATGTGTTCATAATTATAAAACACTGAAAACATGAAAACTACAATCGACTACATAAATGTTCTAAAAAATATAACATTTTAAGGATGTTCTAATAATAATATACCTAAATGAATATTTTATTTACTAGTTTCTTATGAACTTTTTGATGTCGACAGGAAGCAATATTTTACTCAGTCATTTGTATATCTTTAACTGTTTGCGCCAATTTTATTGAGTATCTATTTAATATATTTATAATAATTATTACATCATACTTCTTTATTTTTTATTTCTGTAATATCGCTGAGACTGGGAGTTTTTACGACATTTATTTTACATCATCCTTTTAAAATATTTTATATATTCCCCGATAATAAATTCCGAACAAGGATTATGTTAGTCAAGTTTATAGTCCTGTAACTTTTTAAATTGCTTTCCGATCTTGGTGGAATTTTTAGCAACGTATAGACTTGTCTTTTGGAATGATAACCTGAATTTTAGTTCTCAGAAATACTGATATTTTGATCATTATACAGGCAGAAACAATAGTAACTTTTTTAACCATAATTTCTTAGCGTCCTGTGGACAAATAGAGCGGTCGAATTTAGCTACGTTGTG
The DNA here is from genome assembly GCA_963991005.1 of Barypeithes pellucidus. Taxonomy (NCBI): domain Eukaryota; kingdom Metazoa; phylum Arthropoda; class Insecta; order Coleoptera; family Curculionidae; genus Barypeithes; species Barypeithes pellucidus. The sequence continues at coordinate 95,080,821 of OZ022556.1, forward strand.
GCTCGCTCTAAAATGTCAACTTTTCTTATCATAATGTTTTTTTTGGTTGACGTCATTATTTGCTTGTTAAAAGAAGATACAAATTTTTAAAGAATGTATTGGCTATTTTTCAAATTTATTCACAATTCGCAAGATTACATTATTTTATCGAGTAGCATTACATATTAATAGCTTTGCCATCTCGTGTTCTTATCAGTTCTATCATGTGACGTGGCATGTTTTCAATGCAGTTTTGAGTTGCTCCTTTGAGAAAGGTTTTCTCATTCTTCAGGAAGAATTGTTCGCAGTGTTTTTGGGTGTCGATTGCGGACAAGTCTGCATATCATATCCCATTATATGTTCAATTGTATTTAAAACTGAATATTTACCTCGTCTAAAAACCCAGTTGCAACCTGTAAACTAGAAATAAGGTGTTATAATTGCTTCACTTGCTTTTTATTATTAAATATAACAGCCATTATTCAAGAACTGGAAAATATTCCTCAAGAAGCAATTCACAACTGCATCGAAAGCATGGTAGAAGTGATAAGAATACAAGGTGACAATAAATGCTATTAATTTTCGGATATTTGTTCATACTACTCGATAAAACAATGTAATGTTCTGAATTTTGAATAAAATTAAAAAACTGCAATACTTTCTTTAAAAATTTGTATCATCCTTTAAAAAGCAGATAATAACGTGAATCAAAAAACATTGTGTTAATAAAGGGTGACACTTCAAAACAAAGCATAATTCTATGGCTCAATTTTCCCACAGGGCGTAAAGAAATCAAGGCTAAAACAGTAACTTTTGTTTCTGCCTGTATAATGATCAAGACTGGGAACTAAAATTCAGGTTTGTTCATTCTAAGACACAAGTCAATACTTTGCTGAAAATTCCACCAAGATCGGAATAATATTTAAAAAGTTACAGGACTATTAACTTGAGTGTAGTTAAATAGAACCTCCCCAACATATTTATACGAAAAATTTACTGGCATTTAATGGCATACCAACATGAAAAAATATCTTCGTGTGGCTTGTTATACATTTTGTCGACGACTTGAGCCTTATCATATGTTATCATTAGTGCTATATCGAGGAAAGATAACCCCCCGATAGCAATTTTATTACAAAATTATCTGTATTGAATTTCCTGGGAAATTTATGGCTCCCTACTTAGCCTATATGACCCTAGGATGAACCCCATGAACTGATTCTTTAACAAAATTTACGGCGCGTTGTGGTTATTGACCGATTCAACAAATAATGAAAATTGCCGTGCTGTAAGCTTAAAGCGACGAAAGAATGTGACAATTAGCTAACTTATCTGTCATGTTTCATGTTCATGTCATTCAAAAACTTCCAACCATTAATATCTCGCTTACAGTAAATAATAATGGGCGCATTCAGCAGAGTCCATCGATTCGTATTAATCTGCTGAATGCACTGAAAAAAATCGATTTTACAAATCGATGGGAAATCGGACGCCATTTTTTCCATCGAATTTAAAAATCGATTTGTGATTTGACAGTGATTTATGTCAGTTTTGTTTGTCAGTTTGAGAAGTGAAAATTATAAAAAATGGCGAAAGAAGTGAATTATAATTATAAAAACCTATTATACGTGATCTCCGTTAGTGAAGAGGAGTATTAAAAATAAAATTATCCATTTCGTGCAGAAACAAATGTAATATTTTTATTGTGAATGGCTTTTAAAGAATGTTTGTCACCTTCTTGGTTTAATCGCCTGGGAGTGGTAGTTGTTGTTCTTAAAATTAAATAAGAAGAGGGTGGGGGAGATCAAGAGAGATTTGTGGTTCTTTGGTTATTATTTTAAAAAAGCATTATTGTGTTTTGCCTCTCCTTTATCATTAAAGGTAAGCGCGGTTAACGAGGAAGGGGCGAATTGGTGCAATTTTTCCCCCTCCCCCCTGTCTCACGACCGAAATATTTTTTTTTGACTAATTTAGAAAGAATTTTCTGGAATCACGAACAAACCACACAAAAATTGCCCCCCTACCTTAAACCGAATCCTGTATTCGCGGTCCTGATCAGAGGCCTGTAGGTAATCTTATCTTTTCCAATTCTTTACAAGAGGCAAAGTCAATTCTTGGAAACTACCACTCAAAAAATTAAAAAAATGATATTGGAAAGATTTGAACGACCCTTAAAATGATGTATATGCTACTTGACTTTTCTACTGTCATTTAAGATTTTAAGGGTAATATCTACCCTTAAGGTAGTTAAACCACAAATATTCTTTAAAAATATTACCCTTCACAATAGAATTGACGTGTCTTATCGATTTTGAATATTATTTATTGAAAGATATTAAGGGTGGTAAGTTTTTATATCGACACTCTGTATATATGCCGAGGTTAAAAAAATAGTTCTGGAGTGAATTTTTTATTCAGGATTGCAAAACTTTTTTTTTTAGTTCCTAATTTATTTCTCAGGAACTGCAAAACCAAATTAAATAAAATTTGATACACTTATAAACGATACTTATACGAACCTAAATATGCAAAAAAATACTGGGTGTCCCATTTAAAAAAATATAACTTTATGCTGTCTCACTTTTTTGGGCCACCCTGTATAATGTAAAATATTTTTAAAACATGCCGCTTTTAATACAATATCTCAAGCTGTTTCAGTATTGTCAATAAGTTCTTCGATAACGATTTAATCTTCCGTCCCCGCTTGGTTTGCGGACCCGGTATAAAAGCTGTGACTTTTCTGTGGTGTGAAACCTTAACTCTCAAAACTTAGGGGTCTAGACTGAAAATAAGGGTCACATACAAACTGTTCCACGAGTTTAAAAAGAGCTGTAAAACTTTTAAGAATAAATCTGTAAGATACGCAATTTTTTTAATGTTCATTTACTAATTTTTGCAAAATTTTGTAACATTGTAGACAAAATGCTTTCCCTGAAATACGACCCTGTCTATGGTACCGATTATTCTTATCTAGACGGCTATCGACATATGCCCGACTATCGAACCCGACGGCCTATCGAATTTTACTTTAATTGGCCATGGCAATATCGATACTGGTTTACGAACAAAAGATTCAGGCGCAATTTGTATAAAGAGCTTCGCGTGAGTATGAATATTTTACTGTAATTAAGTAGAATTGTCTCTCTGTCTCTGGCTTTAACTGCAGGAAAAGTCTGAGGATGGGTTTTAGCACAAAATGATTTTCTCTTATAAGATTAAAATCAAAATTTTGTTTTATTTTAGTTGCACATTAGAGAGCGCTAGTTACATGCAACGTTTTTAATAAATCTATGATTTTTTTTCTTACCTGTTATTAAGAATTTTGAATTCAAAATTAGAATATCTACTTATTTTTTATTTCTATTTTAAGCCGGATTTAGACGACTGGTGTACTTGAACGATATTTGTAATGGCGTATACTTGTCAAGTGTCGTGTGAATGGCAGAATTGTCAATGATTGTATAAGTAAACCATTCACACGACGCGACGCGACGTGGCAAGTGTACGCCATTAAGAGGATGCTGAAGTCGAGTCGGTCGATATCATCGATTTGACCCCTGTTCATTTCGAGTTTTGTAGGCACGAGGTGAACTGGATCTTCCCTTGCCGTTAGACCAATACCTCGACCTCCACCCATAATCGGTACTCCGACAGAAACAACGATAATCGAAAGAAAGGGACCGAACGTGATCGGGGTCTAGACTTCAATTTTTATCACTGAAAAACGGAGTTTTACTCTTTTTATGGAAATGTCGCATTTAAAAAAAAAAGATGTCTATATTTTATAATTGGTATAAAGTTATATAATTTCTTTCTACATGGAACAGTAAATAAAATTAAATCTAAAAATTTTCCGAAACAAAAAAATATACAAACTCCTTACATAAAAATATTAGGATTTAATTATACTGACCTATATCCGAAAGTTGATATTAACTGAGATAAAGGGTATTAAAACCTTCATTTCAATTTAATTTTTATTTTGCTCTAATAACTTTGAGAGAAGCTAACGTTTTTTTAAAAAATTTGGCAATTATGTCATTTTTAGGATAAGAACTTGATTTTTTTCTGAAATTTGAATGTACAATGTAGGGGCGCTGTCTGTGGCATTTTTCGCACATTCATACGGTCATAACTTTTTTGTGCCTCGGTGTATTTAAGTTTTTAATAAAAATAATACTTTTCTCATATTTATTACGTAAAAAAGGTATACTAAGTTCAGGTCGCCTAGAGTTACCGTTTCGGAGATATTTGCATTTAAATTGTTTAGTGCATTAGCTCAGGCAAGCAAATATTATTTTGTTACTTCTTACCAATTAACTTTTACATGATAATTAATCTTCTAGTAATAGTAATTGGGAATAATAAATACCACAATTTGATTGTTCTTTAACTTTTAACATAACTTTGACCCTAGAAAATATCGTGTCGAAAGAAACCAACAGCAATGAAAACACAAACTTACGATAAACTCAAAAATGAAACATTTTCTGTTCCATAGCAACTGCATCTCTAAATTTTATTTGTTTTCTCATAGGTTACTTTAAGAAAAAAAATTTGTTTGCAAATTAATAATAATTGGGCAGGGTGCACTCAACAATTCAAATGCATATATCTCCGAAACGGTAACTCTGGACAACTTGAACTTAGTATACCTTTTTTACGTAATAAATATGAGAAAAGTATTATTTTCATTAAAAACTTAAATACACTGAGGCACAAAAAAGTTATGAACTAATAAATGTGCGAAAAATGCCGCAGACAGCGCCACCTACTTTGTACATTAAAATTTCAGAAAAAAATCAATTTATCGTCCTAAAAAAAACATAATCCAAATTTTGTAAAAAAACGTTAGTTTCTCGCAAAGTTATATGAGAAAAAAAATGAAGTTTTAACTTTAACACCCTGTATCTCAGTTATATCAACTTTCGGATATAGGTAAGTATAATTAAATCCTAATATTTTTACGTAAGGAGTCTGCGGTTTTTCCATGTACCATTAATTAGCGGACACCCTGTATACTTTCCTCCAATTATTGTAATTGCATTATAAAGTTTTTTTTTTTTGGTAATTTTTTCCTAAAACAGAAATAAACTCTTGGGAAGAAAACTTGCTAAGAGATACTCCGGAATCCACTTAACAAATATTGCCCAAATACATCACCGTCTGAACCCGGCTTGAGTAATATTAAAATTTTTCAATAATTACTTAATTTAATTTTTTTTGTAGTTGCGAGAACTAACTTATTTTATATAATGGACTGAAGCAAGCGCTAAAATCACTGACTGACTGTGCATATATAGAAGATATTATTTTACTATATTAGGACCGTTTATTTTTTATACGCATTACTAATAGAACTGCTTTTAAAATAATAATATTTTTTTATTTTACCTTATGATTAAATTGGTTAAAAAATTACGGTCAACAAATAGAAACTTTTCATTATTGATTTCTTCGAGAATGCTCTCAAGATTCCAATTATGTTAATAGATTGTCAAATATTTCCATAGTACGATGGGAGATACAAAAAAGAATCAAAAATAGCTCAAGCGTAAACTAGCCTTATTTTTGAAAATCGGGAAAAATTTTAATTGGAAAAAATATTTTCATATCTAAATAAATGTAAATATGAAATATACTTTTACTTTTATATTTTTCTCGCTTTACTCAGGCTACAAACTTTTCACCTTGTGATAAAAAGATACTTTAGTCACGTGGTTTATAACTTATTATGCAGTTTAAGATAGAGGCGTCTTAAAATAATTTTAAAAAAATTAAAAGTTAAAGGTCTGAGTTATTGTAGTCGAGTTACTATAGCAAAAAAGCCAAGTAACCCCAACAACTTGATTATGTCAAATACGTCGATCCAAAGCAAATGATTAAAAATATTGAATAAACTGCCAAAGAGGCTATAAGCCCGAGGAATTAAAAGCCTTTCTCATCCCTCATGGATTAAAAAGTATCACTTTAATGCCAGAAGAGAAGGATTGAAAAATGCATAAAAGCCTATTATTTCCCTTAAATGTCCTAACGGATTATTTGTGATACATTTTTAATTAAGGCTAAGAAGTTTACATTATACTTTTTATAATATTAGAAAATTAACCTACATCATCTTAAGTAGACTTTAGGTAGAATTATAGATACCGAAATAAGAATTTTAAAATCTTAATTCTGAACATAAAAAAACACTGACAATGGCGCAAATATAAAATTGAAAATTGATCCGAAAACGAGCATCATTCGTTATTTTATTAAAATTGAAACCATTCAGAGAATAATTGAATTAAAATCGCAACTAATTCAAAAACTTTTGAAATTTAGAGAGAACTTATGATTAAAATTATAAAGGGAACAAGTCTGTCTGAAAGATTTTAACTTTACATCAAACTGATAAACTTTAACTTTAAAAATAATTTTTTAATCGAATACTTGAATGAGATGGATTATATTGAACTTTTTTTTTTAATAGTTAGAGAGCTCATACTAATAGTAATTTACACGTGTGCTAAGATGTTGCGCGAGTTTACAAAGCATCAAAAAGTCAATCTATTCTTCGCGAGTGTAATTTTCGTCCTGTGTGTCAACCCAGGTGGCTCAAGCGCATTAAAGTTAACAGGATTCCGGAGTACCTGTAAACGAGTTTCCTTCCCAAGCGTTTATTCCTGTTTTAGTAAAAAATACTTTGTTATAGAACTAGAACTCGCGGAAAGTCTATATTTTCTTGTTTTGGAAGATTTTTAGATTTAATTTTTTCCATATAGAATAAAATGATTGACTTTCCTCGAGTTGTTAACAAAATTTAGACATCTTTCGTTAAAATTTTTTTTTGTACCGTTTTCATAGGAAGCGGAAACTCCGTTTTTCAGTGTAGAAAATTGAAGTACAGACCCCGACTACATACAGTCTCTGTCTGCCGATTATCGTTGTTTCTATCGGCGTACCGATTACGGGCGGACGCTCGACGTATTCTTCTAACTGCAAGGGAAGATCCAATTCGCCTCGTGCCTTCAAAGCTTGAAACGAAAAGGGGTCAAATCGGAGATTTTGACTGACTCCGGCATCCTCTTAAGGGAGAGTTGGAAAAATCATTTGTCGTTGATTTACGTCGGCAACGGTATTTCATTTCCAAAGAATAGTTTCTATTTTATCCCTTTTTATTAACTGACGAAACAAAAAAGCATTAAAAATAACAGGACATGACTGTAAAGTTATGACGTTTGACATCTTGACAAGCGAATTGAATTTTATTAATTTCTCAAACTAAAGCAATTAGATATGCCGGACGATCTATCGTTAAGTTGAACATAGGAAATCCCGTGTAATTTTTGAGGCGACTGAATATCAGTTCGCCTGTACAGGGTGTCCCATTTTTGATACTTCTATAGGGTATTGCCGTAATTGTTAGTGCTATCAAAAAAGTAATGTAGGTGTCATGTGCTCCTTTTAGATCAAACTTAAAATGGTAAAATCAAAATTTGAAAATTTTCGCTCGCTTAAGAGATACAGGGCAAAATTAAAAAATATAATACTTTCTTAATTAAATGAGATACATAGAAATATTTTATATAGAAATTTCTTTATAATGATTGTTGAATAATCTGCCGTTTTCAGAATAAGTATACGGGGTCAGGTAAAAAGTTATCCGACCTAACCTCATTTTTTTTAAATGGAACACCCTGTATATTTGAATCTAAAAAGATACAATTATAAATTATCCTTTCAAATATATAACACATCATGGATGATATTGGTTTCCTAGGCGATTTATTTAAACTTTATTACTTTAAACCACAGTAGACTATGAATCAGAAGCTAATTTCTAGCAACACAACTATGTTGACTATTAACATTTACGTCAATTTTATTTTTTACGTTATGAAAAATTTGTTTTGCTATTATATCAGTTTATATTGAAAGTGAAGAAACGAAGAAATGGCGCAAAATTTATATTTTGTTCGCTATCCGGAGAGACGGTAACCATTTAAGGACATATTCCGAACATTTGCGATGATTCCCGTTATTTTTTTACCTTAATCTTAAACTTTTATTTCGTTTCAAAGTAATAAAGTTTAAATAAGTTGCCTAGGAAACCAATATCATCCATAGTGTGTTATATATATTTGAAAGGAGAATTTAAAGTGGTATCTTTTTAGATTAAAATATACAGGGTGTTCCATTTAAAGAAATGAGATTGTCCGATAACTTTTTTACCTAACCCCGTATACTTATTCGGAAAACGGCAGATTATTCAACCATCAATTAATATAAAGAAACTTCTGTATAAAACATTTTTCTGTATCTCTTTTAACTAAGAAAATATAGCGAAAATTTTTTAAATTTTGATTTCAAAAAGAGCACATGACATCTACATACTTTTTTGATAGCACTAACAATTGGACGTATCCTACACAAGTGTCGAAAATGGGACACCCTGTAATTATTTCCCTGGCTCAACTGTATCCAGTTTCTTCTCCTTAATCCTGTAACAGGATACTACTCAAATTACCCCGTATTTCGTACCTAATAAAACACTTTCTTTTCCAATAAAAACGCAAAAATAAAATAACCAGCTGTCAGAAAAGGTTAATCATGGTTATGGCTTGCATTGCAAAACAGCTTCGAAATTCTTTATCATACGCAAAAATAGTCGGTGCTGGCACGGTTTCAAAATGAAAACGACCGAATGCAAAAATTACAGAAATTCGAAAACATTCAACGGCTGCGGGAACTGTGCGGTGGTGTTATTGGGTTACTGGGTCTAAATAAAAATCGGTAAGTATTTTTAGAATAATATTTTAAAATATTCCATTTATCGTTTGGGTAAGGACATTTTTTATACTAATTAGTTTGAAATAAATGAGGGAAGCGACAATTTTGCCAAAAGTATTTTTTAAATACCACTAATACAATTTAATTTCTGTGTCAAGTAATTACATACATTCTTTTCACCGTTGTTTTTTTTTAAATAGCAATTTACACAAGATTAATATTGTTAAACACTCTGTTAGGTTAGTGTATATTTATAATTCTTTAGAAGTTTCAATACTATTTAAGTCGAACTAATCAGAAACCCAATCAGATCACATTACTAATAAATAAATCTTATTAAATAATGAAAAATATTACTAAAATTAACTACTTTTTTCTATGTAATATATATTTTTTAAACTATGAAACAATAAAAATGTGTCCCATATTCATATTCACTGTCTTATTTGGTATTTTGAACTTTACAAATACATATACACTGGACTCTTCATTTAGTTGGTAATTCTGTAATTTTTTCCATGCGATTGTTTGTTAAAAAATTTGACAATATTTTTTTGCTTATCAATTCATATCATTTTAAAATTAATTTAATTGTGCCAAGTCTATTGTTTTAAAGATACTAACAGTCACGGTTTAACATTCTATACATTAGCTAATCGGGCTAATTTGATTGTGAAAGAAACATTGATTCTAATTTCAATTATGTCACAGTCGAAGTTACCGGATTAGTTATTTATTAAATGAACATTATTGTCGTTTTAAATTGCTAATTAGCTTTTAAATTGCTAATTAGCAAATTAGAATTTTTTTTAAATTTAAAATCCTTTAGCTTAATACTGCTGAAGTAAACGTATCCAGTTGAAATAGCTAACTTTTGGTTTATTAGCTGATATTTTTAGAATAGCAGCTAATTTTTTTTTATAAAACTTGTCCTTTAAATACATTTTATATCAATACAAATCATCCCTTAACCACTGGCATAATATGATTTTTTTTTAGAAATGCTGAAAGCACGATACAACGCCGTTTACGGCAACGAATATTATTTATCAGACACAAGGTCTTTGCCAGACTACCGAATCCACAGGAGCTATAACTTTTACGATTTTTGGCCTTACGTCATGAGACTTACTTATGCAAATAGACCATTCAGAAGATGGTTGACTACCCCATCATATGTAAGTAAAATATTATGTGGAACGAAATGTCTACCGGAAAATTACAACCTGACAAATCTAAAGGCCCATACACATGTACGTGTATACATGAACGCGCAGCCAAAATCGTCAATGAATATTATGTAAAATAATATAGCATTTTTGAGTACGCAACCATAAATGCGACATTATATTACATACAGGGTTATGATCCGGGTTGCTAAAGTAGTTAATGTAACATTTACTGCCGTATTAAAAAGTATGTATTTTATGTATTTTGTTACATTTACTACATTTGCTACATTTACCATTTTCACTTTTCATTTCTAGAATATTTTTATTTAGATCAAATCGTTAAGCAAAAAGCAACCGAAGAACAATAACTATTTGCTACTTTTCCACTCGAATTTCCAACTGTTAACCTCAAATTTAATAATAATAAAGTTGAGGTTATGTAGTATTTTTGACCTAGTTATGATAAAGAAACGGATCAGAATGGGGGCTAACGTCCACTTAATCAAGAAACCCTCGGACCCGTAAAATTAATTTTTTTGAAATGCATTTTTTTTTTAGAAAAAAGATATTATACAGGGTAGATCATAAAAATGCTACTTGTGTCAACTTTAAATGAAACAAATATAATATATTTTACATTACATTTGCGAAAATGACCCATCAACATTTTGAAAAATTTGATATGATATCAGTTTATATTGAAAGTGGAAAAAACGAAGAAATGGCGCAAAATGTATATTTTCTTCGCAATCCGGAAAGACAGTAACCATTTAAGGACATATTCCGAACAGTTGCGATGATTTTCGTTATTCTTTACCTTACTCTGAATCTTTTATTTGGTTTGAAAGTAATAAAGTTTAAATAAACTCTTCTGAATTGCTCATAGAATGTTAAAATGTAAAATATGTCCCATTAAAGTTGATACAAGTAGCATATAATATATTTTTTTCTAAAAAGAAATGCATTTAAAAAAAAATTGTTTGACAGGTACGAGCGACTCTTGATTAAGTGGACGGTAGTCTATATAAGGGGCTGATTCGTTTCTTGACACATTGACGCTTTTGTTCACCTTCACGTATGTGCGTACATGTATCAATACATCCACGTCCGTGGGTACGAGCCACATATATATAACCATTAATTTGCTAATAACATCTGCAGGTATGTCCCCGCTATGGGCATCGAAGGGGGCGTTGTGAGTTTGCGCAGTTCGGAAATTTTTTTGTGAAAGTAAACATTCGACAGGACCGGATTTCAACTTTTTTATTGTAAATTTCGCGAAAAATATTGCAATCAAAATTTCGATTAGTTCGAATTAAGACTGCGTTCCATGCATACGATTTCTGACGATATGATGATCCGACGGTGCCCTGATTGGTGGCGAACAAACCTCACTTTTTTCTGAACCAAAAATTTGCTACTATAAAAGATAAGGTCAATAAATCCTGCCTAATTCATAAACACAAACTAAATTTTTAAAAACAAGTCTGGTATTGATCCACGACTTTTGCAAAAAAGCACCACAGCGAATCACCACAAATTAGAAACTCTTTCACAAAAATTGTTGTTAGGTAATGAAAGTTTATAAGACTAATATACCGACAACAATGTGGATTAACCACTTTTTATTCTGTAATTTGAAAAAGCATCCAGAACCAAAGATGGCGACGAATAGCCACAAAGAAATAATGTCAGGCCGGCTCTGACGCGATCGATAAAATTTCCACCCTACTGCGCAAAGTGCGCCATCTCCCATAGCGGGGACACTTTTTGTATTTTGGAACGTTCGTATTGGCAATATAATAGTTATATATATATGTGATACGAGCACATACATTACTTTAGTATAGTATAATATACATTAGACCAATGCTTACTCCTTTCCTTAAAAGAACACAAAGTTAAAACTGTATTCAAAATTGCGATAATATTTAAAAATAAATACATTTACTTGTACATTATTATGTGTATACGGGGCTATACCAATCACATTCAGTTTTATAAATTAAAACCTCGAAAGGTCATAAATTCTAAAGTATAATGCATAGTTGCGAGGATAAATTTGGTTGAAACGATCTGGAGGTTGGGTTCTATTTGCTCTCTTTTGCAACCTACTTTAACCAGGATAAATCACGAATTAAAGAAGTCCCACTGACTTCTAAATATATAATTTAGTTTGTCAGTGAGTGAAGTGATATAATTTTGAGGGTTTGTTCACAACAATACTGTTGGTCGAAGAACGAATGAACGTGCCACATAACATTACAGTAATATAAAATAATTGTAACTTCTTAAAGAGGGCAATATGCGATATGGTAAACCCATTTGCCGAGTTTTAATACATTTCGGGGAGCCTCCTAAGCTATTCAATTATACGTGATGACAAAACTACGAAACTGTCCTAGTTCAGGTCATACAGCAAATTTTGACATTGACAAAACGAGAATTAGTGTCAATGACAATATTTTCATTATTCGTTGTTCAGCTTGCCGTCAATTTTTGGCAATAGCGTCATAGCTGTGCTGGTGTTTGCTGTATTACCGGAACTATGAGAGTTTCATGGTTTTACCATCACATTTCATTGAATATTATCTTAGGATTGGCTTATCAAAATGTATTCAAGCGGGGCAGATGGATTTACCATGTCGGCCCCTCCAAGAAGTTCTAATGCAGTTTTTCTATAAAATGTACAGGGGAGTCAATATTCAGCCCCTTCAATAATTACTTGGGATTTTTTATGTTCAACTCACCCCCTGTATATATTTAGTTAAAAAAAATAATTTTATTTGCATAGCTTATAACAACCAGTGTTTAATGTCCCACCGATAAGGACAAACATCTTCTAAGAGCATGAGTTCCACCAAAATATTTTGAAAATCGCAATTTTATAGTAATTGGTTTGTCACGAAATATTTTCATATTTTTAACAAATCATATTTGAATTGGTAATTTGATATTTTACTGTATAATTTAATATTTTTTTTTATTTTAGTTCAGACAAAGTCTCTACTCGAACGAAAGCAGTCTAGTTAAGTCGAGCTCCAGCGTGTCGAAATCCTATTCGAGATATTCTTCCTATTGAGAATATTTTTAGAAATCGTCTTAAATGTTTAAAATCATCGATTCTCACATACATTCAACCTGACCTTACATTATACCTAGGTTTAAGTTTATTCTTATAAGGTGCACGAACGTTATTATTTTTTAATAAATTATTAATAAAACTGTCGAGTATCTTGTTTTACTTGATTTGTGATATTCATATCACAAGACCTATAAATTAAATCGATTAAACTATCCAAAATATTTTGAGCACATCGACTTAAAATAAACATGGATCCTGTATTGCTTTGTACAGGGTTATTAATTTAGTTTGTAGTATGTAGCCGGTAACTTTTTGTATGTTGAGTTAGCGCGTTCATCAAAAAACAAGATGTAGCATTTTTAGCCAAGTTTTTATGTGTGTTGTCAAAAATGACAGTAGGTGTCATATGTCACACCGAGAAGCAATTATTATTTTTTTTAAATGGAACACTCTATATATTAGAAGCGCTTTAGATGGTGCCTTTTCTTCCGATCTCAAAAATATAACACACATATGTATTCTTTTCTTCAAGTGAGTAGTAGAAAAACAATTTTATTAATATTGGCATAACTAGAAAATAACATAAGTTTATAACATTAATTTAATAACTAGAATTGTTTAATTATATTGCTCTATATGATCACCTCCATTTTCGATACACTTACGACACTTTTACAATGTGACAATTAATTTTTATTAAAACTTCTTGAATCTGAAGGATGGCGTTTTCAATTCTCATATACAGTTTAACGAATAACACGGTGTATTATAAACAATATTTTTAATATAACCCTAAAAGAAAAAATCACAGGGTGTTAGGTCTGGGCTGTTCGGCAGCCATTTTATAGTACCGGATATTCCAATCAATTGGACATATACAATATCAAACATAAAACACCTTTCCCCCACTAAATAATAATATCTCATATTGGTTGGTTTTTACATACAAAATAACTTTTCTACAAAATTCTGAGAATGAAATCCATAGCAACCAAAACCATTGCATAGCTCTTTTGATGCTTTTTAACAATAATATATTTTTACATATTTTTGCCAATGTTTGATGGAATGAAGAAAATAATGGATATGTGTGTTATATTTTTGAGATAAGAAGAAAAGGCGCTATCTAATGTGCTTCTGATATATAGAGTGTCCCATTTAAAAAAAAATAATAATTTCTTTTCGGTGGGACTCTCATTTTTGACAACACTCGCAAAAACTTGGTTAAAATTGCTACATCTTGTTTTTTGAATGAACGGGCTAACTCAAAATACAAAAAAGTTACAGGCTATTAAAAGTGGGACAAACTAAATTGATAACCCTGTACATGTCATTGTGACGCGTGTTATTTACAAAAATAAACACAAAAAGTTCTACAGCTAGAATATCCGTTTCTTTATATCGTCAGCCTGTTACTGTTCTAGTTCTAACACCTGATCGGTTTGATATGTCTTGGTTAGGAAAAGCAAACAATCGACACAGTCTTGCCATATTGAGTCAAGATTTACTATTTTTTCCACAAACAATGCCGAGCAAACACTGAAAAACCGCAAAGGATTTTACGACAATAACGACAAATATTGCAGTTGTTAATCCGGTACTGCCAAACTTGTAATCAGGTTTGAAAAACGGCCGTTCCAATAACGGTTTTATTAAAAGTAGGTTTCGAACGCTCGAAGGCGAAAGTTATCTTTTTCTAATTAACACAAAACGGCAAAGAAAAATTATACCAATTTTCAGAATTCCTCGATTATTTTTCTGGAAAGTTGTTTATATCCTACCTAAGATTGTGAATTGTTTATTTACAAACAATGTTAATCAAAGCCGTATCCTTCGCTTGTTTTCAGATCCTTGTTTGAGCATGATTTTACTTGGAAAATAGTTCAACACGAAACCGGTTTTTATTTTAAAATTGTATTGCATGACACTATTTGCCAAAAAGCATGGTCTTATCCTCTTTTTTTTTTTTTGAACTTCAGTCTTCATTTTAAAACATAATAAGGCATCAATGATATCTCACCATAGCTTGTGCATTTGATTTTTTAAGTAAATCAACAAGAACTTATCAAGAGGGGTTAGGTCTGGTGATCGTGGAGGTCACCTGACACCCCCGTAGTTGTGGACAGGTCGTCATCCATCTAATATTAAAAGTGCAATCTGGCCCTTATGATGACCAATACCTTGGTCAAAATATTGGCATTGATTGAAACGATATAAAAATGAACATCCGTTCAAATAAGCCGAATTTATTTCACTTAACATAATCTTAATATATCAATATGAAAGACTAAACACGGTTCAACTAATTAAAGATACCATAAATTATACAATTGTAAAGTACTTGCAAATATTTTTATTCATTACAGAGAACTGTCTATAGGAAAATTTTTGTACGTAACTTCATGAAATGTAAAAGTAGCTTATCGAATGTAATACCACAAGATGTGTCGGGATTACCGAATAATACTTTTACCTGACACGAAACGCGTTACCCGGCAACAACACTACGACTCCGAAGAGAGTCAAACCCGTGGAACTCTCCTTTCGTGCACCAGGTACCGCCTGCAACTCTTTTCGTTTTGCATTACGGGCAAAACGGGCGCTTTGAAAAACCATGTCATTGAATGAATCTATGTGGCGATTATATTTTTCAAAATATAGTTCCTGGAGCATTTTTGCCGTTTTGTTCCATAAAAGCTTGACCACACCTTCTTTATAATCGCTTCCGTCGGATTTTCGCATATTATATGCCCAGTCTTTTAAAATGTTGCACAAATCCTTGTCTGTTGACATTTTCTCAATTTCGAAACTTCGCGCAAGGCCAAACTCAGTAAACTGCTTCCATACATATTTGTCGGAACGCTCGGTATTTTTGGGCTTCACATTTTTAATAGCATCGTCGACTTTAGACAACAAAATTTTACCAAATCTTTCTTTTGCCATTTTGTAACAAGAACTGACAGAAATTACTTCTGAAGTAATTTGTCAAAAAATGACAATTACAACAATGTGACCACCAAGTGATAATCACTTAAATGATTATCACTTATTAATCACATCCTTCTATATGGGAAAAATATACATGGAGTTGTATAATCGAATGTAATACCACAAGATGTGTCGGGATTACCGAATAATACTTTTACCTGACACGAAACGCGTTACCCGGCAACAACACTACGACTCCGAAGGAGGAGTAGTGTTGCCGGGTAACGCGTTGAGTGTCAGGTAAAAGTATTAGGTAATACCGAAACATCGAGTTGTATTCAAAGGATTATACAACGAAATAAAACACATACATATTTGTCGGAACGCTCGGTATTTTTGGGCTTCACATTTTTAATAGCATCGTCGACTTTAGACAACAAAATTTTACCAAATCTTTATTTTGCCATTTTGTAACAAGAACTGACAGAAATTACTTCTGAAGTAATTTGTCAAAAAATGACAATTACAACAATGTGACCACCAAGTGATAATCACTTAAATGATTATCACTTATTAATCACATCCTTCTATATGGGAAAAATATACATGGAGTTGTATAATCGAATGTAATACCACAAGATGTGTCGGGATTACCGAATAATACTTTTACCTGACACGAAACGCGTTACCCGGCAACAACACTACGACTCCGAAGGAGGAGTAGTGTTGCCGGGTAACGCGTTGAGTGTCAGGTAAAAGTATTAGGTAATACCGAAACATCGAGTTGTATTCAAAGGATTATACAACGAAATAAAACACATACATATTTGTCGGAACGCTCGGTATTTTTGGGCTTCACATTTTTAATAGCATCGTCGACTTTAGACAACAAAATTTTACCAAATCTTTATTTTGCCATTTTGTAACAAGAACTGACAGAAATTACTTCTGAAGTAATTTGTCAAAAAATGACAATTACAACAATGTGACCACCAAGTGATAATCACTTAAATGATTATCACTTATTAATCACATCCTTCTATATGGGAAAAATATACATGGAGTTGTATAATCGAATGTAATACCACAAGATGTGTCGGGATTACCGAATAATACTTTTACCTGACACGAAACGCGTTACCCGGCAACACTACTCCTCCTTCGGAGTCGTAGTGTTGTTGCCGGGTAACGCGTTTCGTGTCAGGTAAAAGTATTAGGTAATACCGAAACATCGAGTTGTATTCAAAGGATTATACAACGAAATAAAACACATACATATTTGTCGGAACGCTCGGTATTTTTGGGCTTCACATTTTTAATAGCATCGTCGACTTTAGACAACAAAATTTTACCAAATCTTTATTTTGCCATTTTGTAACAAGAACTGACAGAAATTACTTCTGAAGTAATTTGTCAAAAAATGACAATTACAACAATGTGACCACCAAATGATAATCACTTAAATGATTATCACTTATTAATCACATCCTTCTATATGGAAAAAATATACATAGAGTTGTATAATCACTAAAATAAACCGTCTCTAAGTTTCTTGCGTTCAATAGAATCCTCGTCCGATAAAGATGAAATTACTCGTTATTTGTCCACTTTAGGATTATTCTAAGGTAGTTAGTGGTTATATGTTTGATTTGTTATGATATTTATGGTAAAATGAAGGTTCCTAAAATAACTAAAGTGAAATAATTAATAATTTAAACCGACAAGTACCAAAAAGTCATATAATTAATTTATTTTGTCAAAAATTACTAATTTTAATATAGGTATTACCGTTTTGTAGAGTTATATGCATAATTTCTTATTGATCCTTTGGTATTACAATTATTTTCACTTAAAATGGAGAAACGAGAAAGTTTTGCGATAATTATGTTAACTTTTCCTGCTTCCTAATACGAAAATATATTCCATTTCGTTGTGAAATATAAAAAAGTGATTATGAAGAACAGATACCTATACCAAATTATACATGCGGAACCTAACATCTACAAAATGGCACTTTAGAAAGGAATATTTCAAAAACCAATCTTCTCCGCGAAAAATTGTTCCTGGAAATCATCAATTTCTGAGTGCAGAGGTTATAATAGGTATTTACATTACCTTCGACGTTCATCGAATAGCAAGCATTAATATTCTCCCCGTGGCTTTTACCTGTCACGTTATTGCAAAATGATAAACTTTTTTTTAATCTTTAAAATAATACATCATAATGCATACTAACTGCAGATGTGTAGATATTTGATGTGTTATTTCAAATAAAGAAAACATGTCAAACGAATCGTTTACTAGTTGGAGTGCTTTCAGGGTGCATAAATAAAATCAGCTATTCATTTTCGCAATTCAGTAGACTAAAACAAATACACGCGACGATCACATACACCGTACGCGGAGCGCATTAACAACAATATAACAGTACAGTCTCGAACCACGCATGAATAGACCTGAAATAATATCCTACACTGAACAACGACCTTGTTATCGCCAACACCGGAAGTTTTATCGCCGTTTGACCAATAGCAATGAGTTTATGCATCGAGCATGTGGCTATCACGCGCTGATGTTTGTTTATGCTCCCGAATTGGTAAAATGAATACAGTATTGCGTAATCAAGTTTCTGGAACGCAATTATTTTCTCCTCTGGTTAGCAACAGCGCCAAATATACATTAAAACGAAATGTCTCGACATCAGTGACGCTCGTGGCTTTCTCCTATTTGATTTCATTTCTACCATTTTTCTAAATTAATAGCATTATGGGATCCAGAAAAACAAATATGAACTTGAAAATTTTCACTATAAAAATTCTGCTTTCACCGTTGGGATTTCGGAAACGGTAAGAGATACGAAGTCGATTAAATTGGGGCAAAGTTGCATAATTATGGCCCCAATAATATGCCATAAAAAGATCTACAATAAAAACAGGGGCTTTCAAAATATTTGGTAAAATCTAAAATTTTGCGTTACGGTTTTTATTTGTTCGAAGAGAGAAATTTCACTTACTCATTGCTACTTTTTATTGCCCACAAGATCGGGCATTATCAGCGACGTTTCGTCTTTGGGGCACCATCATCAACTTAATTTTTTTAAATACGGGCCTGGATATTTTTGTTTAAATTATGAAAGAGGACCGAAATCTACGTTCAGTGGATACAACACTAACTGGGGTTCCGACGTTTGATTCCTTATTCACCATATTGACCATCTTCATTGAAATACCACTGGTACTTTTGTAATTTGCTTTTTTCTTAAATTCGGTATAATTCGAAAATCCTCTTTTAAAAGTCTTAAGAAAATGCTGGCTTTAAGAGTCACATTTTATTTGTATTAATAAAATAAATTACTTGTTCTTACGCTAAGTAGAAATTTGATAACTATTAGTGTTTGAAATAAAAAAATACAATAGTAAGTTCAAAAGTAAATTACGGGAAGGTTCTAAGGGTATTTTAATGAAGATGGTCAATTTAAGGAACAAAATGTCGGAAATCCAGTGTTGTACACTACTGAACGTATATTTCGGTGCTCTTTCATGATTTAAACAAAAACAAGGCCCGTATTTAATAAAATTAAGTTGATGGTGGTGATCTAAACACGAAACGTCGCATGAAAGATCTGATGATGCCATCTTGTGGAGAATAAAAAGGAGCAATGAGAAAGTGTATTTATTTTAGATTGTTTTGCGGCATATTATTGGGCCTCTCGTCCGTGAAAATGGTAATGTTTCTTTCAAAAAATCGCATCTGCAACAAAAATTGAAGTATTGAAATGAGCCAGAACGAAAATTTTTAGAATAGATGTCACTTGATAATTAAGCGATAAAATTAAAATTATGACATCTCCATCACCCTACAGAGTGGTTTAAAGTTTGAAACAAAAAACAGTTCTTGTTTCAACCTGTATATTATGAACATGTTAATAACTTTCTTCACACTGCGAGATTTTCGATAAAATTACCTACAAAAAGAAGGATACAAACTGGAATTAAAAAAAAAATTATATAAGATCATAATCCATCCAAAAATTGATTAGATCGATTATTTTGGCGATGAGTGTACTTTTATATTTTCCAACCAAACTAACTAACTAGACTAACTCTCTCGGCAATAAATACATTTTATGATTCTTGTCCAAAAGTAAAATTGTTTACAATTTTATTAGACAGTATGTTTCATACGGTAAAAACGCGCGGGTGTTGGCACAGTCCCAATTAAATTATCGTCAAGCCTTTTATCCTAAAATATCTACAATCATAACACCTGAAACGTTTTTCGAACGAACACTCTGTTTTGATAGGTTGGTGGTCCTTTTTAAGTGCGAATCAACGAAAAAACTAATCGTAAGTATATTATTTCATTAATATTTTATTTGGCACAATATCGTATTAATACATGCATTCAGCATTTATACCTACTTGTTCTTATAATAATATGACGATTTATAATATTTTAAAATGTGAATATTGATAAATCAATTAATATTGGTTCCAAAATTATTTTTTTTGTCTTTTAATTGGAGATGTTATCCCATTGGAAAAGAACTGATTCTATAAAAGATGTCGATCTTTTTAATGAAAATATTTTGACGTATCTGTCACTTCCGGTTATACCGGAAGTCGGTGTCAACTTGTTTAGTTTAAATAAAATACGCTATACCTATATTATTACAATTTTGGATTCTGCGCAAGGTTCTAGACAGATTTCGTATATCATGTCCTATACCTAAATATAAGTGTGTTTGACATAATGAAGGTTTTATGTCTAAAATGACATTTGCGACAATTTTTCCTATGAGTAAGCCTTTTTTATTTAATTTGGGTTGGATTCCTTGTTGAAAAGGAACCGCTTCAATAGATTTTCTATAATATTCACCTGAAGACGACTGGAGATACTTACCAGTTGAAACATTGTGATATATAGCAAATAAAGACAATGCAAGTCCAAAACTTTTCTATCATGAAATAATAAAGGTTTCCGTATAGGAAAAATTTATAATTATTTTAAGGTCTGCAAATGTCATTTTAGACATAAAATCTTAAATATGCCAAACACATCTGTCCAGAATCTTAATCGTAAAATCCAAAAATAGAATAATATATAGTGTGAGGAAGACGGTGACAATAGGGGGTCCGTGAAGTGGAATATCAGTAATTTGGTTTCTCGTGGAGTTTAGGTCCCCCTCTACAACTTTTATATCTGATGAAATGTCGTAGAGCGTTGCCGAGAGGCGCTATACCGCTTTAGATGGGAAATTCTCAATAAACTCAAAATTATATCGAACCATGTCTGAAAATGAATTCACAGCATCTGCGTGACCCGAAAGTCACGGGAAACACACTTTCTGACAATTCCTTTGCATCTATAATTGCTTCCCGTGGGCGAAACAACCTCAGAATTGTAATATTTTCTTAAATTTTACAATAACACGGTATGGGGGAGAGGGTTTGAAACCCATCCCGTCGATTCAGAGGACGAAAAACGTCGAGTCGTGTCTTGCTTGTCTTAATCACCAGTTATCATTTTTCCCGTCATACAACTTAACGAAACCTGCCTTCCGGTATCTCTGCGTAATATTGCCAGAATTCCGCCTAGCTAGGTGCAATTCTTCTGAATTTTTTTTCCCACAATATTTGGGTGTCAAGGAATGTAGTGTGACAATTTTCTGACATGTCACGATCGTTTCCCGAATTTCCTCCGAGGAGATTTAAAAAAATTCCAATAATTAAATGGCGAGACCTGGAAAGACTTCACGGACCCCCTATTGTCACCTTCTCTCTAATTATAGGGTGTTCCATTTAAATTAAGCAAGTTGACCCCGAATTCCAACAGTGACACATACGTCAAAATATCTTCAATATAAAGATCGAGATCTATTATAGAGGGCAACCATATTTCAAAAGTTCCCGAAATCTTTTAATAGGCCACTCGTCGTGAATGACCCTGTATATTTATTATGTTCACAATTCGGGGAATTATTCTTTGAAATTGAAAACTCGATATTTATTTATCTGAAATAAATAATGAGATTTTTTTAGGACAGTAATTAAAATGCTTGAACTACAGTATCAGCCAAGACATGGACTCATTGATTACCATTGTTGGCCACAATCGAAATATGTTTCAATCGATATTCCTGATTATAAATGTACGAGACCTGTTGATGACTACAGTAGTTGGCCGGAGTATTGGTATATTTACACTCCTCTTAAACCGTTTCGAAGATATTTGAATAATTTGTTGCTAAGAGACCTAAGGGTAAGTTAACAGTGAATTTATATAATAAATTGCCACGGCAACAGTAGAATCATGAAATAAATGGATAAAAATTAATAAATTTACTAAATGTAATATAGTATGGCAGCCCGTTACCAGGATTTCAGTCCGATCACGACCTAAACTTTTTTGAGATTTTTGGTGATTTAGTAAGGACTTGAGAAGGAAATTAACAAGAACGGACATTGGCAACGTTGCGAAATCATTGAGAATCATCTTTATATATGTAAAAAAGTGGTCGTAATAGTTATCGCGCCACGTCCGTTCTTTTTTTATTTTTTGACTGAGAGTGATGTTATTGATGAGATGAAAATAGTAACTGACATTTTCCGTGCGGTGAATAATTTTGGTTTGAGAAATATCGAAATTTGTTTACAGCGGCGTATTAAACTTATCACTCTGTTCGAGTTATCGCGCCTCGTCCGTTTTCAAGAAGAAATCGTGTATTGTGGCTCGAAAAATGGGGTAAAAAATATGAACTGACATTTTCACACACGCATTTTTTATCAAAACCGTTTTCAGTCAAAAAAAATATGAATCAATAATAATACAATATGGGGACATAGCTAATGCCGAGTTGTTAGAGACAACCAAGCCACACAGCAAGCCGTCCCATACGTGTGCCTTGTACCGCGATCATGAATTATACAGATACGAGATCCAACTACGCTGCCCTTCCTGCAACTGCGCAACACGGAAAATGTCCGTTCGACTCGAATTACTATTTGTTAGATGTAACTTTGACTGTAACTTTTTGATACCCCTTTTCATTACATCTTTTATTTAAACTATGGAATTTTTGCAACACTCAAAACGTCCGTTGTCGATGAATTCACGTTTTTTTTTTAAATATTTTTAATATGATTTCATCAAGAACGGACACTGAAATCACTCAGATCGGTAAGCGCAGCGTTGCCGAACTTTTTCGCTCGAGTAAAACTTTCTTATTTTCGAATAATCTAGCGATTAGTCACTGACTAGATGGAGGTGTGATAACAGGACATAACTAAGGCTGTTAAAGTCAAAAGCTTAGCGGCGTGCTCTGATTTTCTGATTTCATAAATTATACTTCACATAGGACTTCTCGTTCGAGAAGCATCGAACAATGACTTGAATTGATCTTATAACAAGGATATGTACAAGTTTACGTTCCTACGCGACAGAGTAGAAACTGAAACGTATTAAATATATTTGATTTTATTTGTTTTATTTATTTTTAGTTAAGGCAGCACCAGTATGTCCACACATACTGGTAATAATATCTGAAACAATATATGGTTCCTATTATTGAAGGCCTACGATGAATATGATTTACATGTATACCGTTATTCTGAATATTTTTAAGGACTGATTGTAGATAGTATTAAGAGTTGTTATCTATTATTTATTATTATGTTTACTTATACAGAGTTTATTTTGGAATAATATATCTAAATAGAAATACAAATAACTCGCCTTTTATTACTTAATATTTTTACTGTACATCATTGATTGCTTTATAGTAATATTAAGATTAATAAGTAACATACAGAATAGATATAATATTAAAAATATATACTATACTATAAAAAAATGTTAATGCTTGTTAGTAGGAGGTTATCTCTACAAGTGAGGCCTCTAGAAGCAAAAGCAGATATATTCATTGAAACGAAACTGAGAACATTCCAAAAAACTGTAATTTCTTTCCAAAGCATTTTTTTGCGTCCAACGTGGGACCAAAATGAAAGGCAATCAATGCAGAATATTAATAAAGCCAAAATTATGGATTTTTAAAATTGTTTTACTTGATATGAAAAAAAAGCAATGGTTATAACTGATGTTAAAAGTGAAGCTAGGATTTATCTAGTTCTGAATATTAAACAATGTTAAACTTGTATTTGTGAACAGTGTTATTATTACTTTTATACATACCTACATAACGATTATAACAACTAATATTAATTTTATAAACGTTTTTCAAAAAACTGAAAATTGAAAAAAAAATTCAAAAACTCTTTAAGAGCTGGGGAAAGAGTAACTACATGAATTGATTGTCATCATCTTGGGGGTTGGCAATTGACTGCTTGCTCTGTTTAAGGCATTACGATTGAAGTCTTAGAACATGTGCCTCTTGCTTCCAAGTGGAACTGAAGCACCAAATTATTAGTTTTCATTTCGCATTTTCTCGGGTTTGATACTGTAAAAGCCAATATCCATTTCAGTTGGATTCACACAAACTAATATTTTTCTTCCTTTACAAATTCCTTGAGCTTTGACACTGGAATGTCCACAAAATGGTTCTCCTTATAGAGTAACATTGTTTTTGTTTTGTTAAATATGTTTTTTGTTTACGTTATTCGTTTACATTAATTATGCTCTTGCCAATCACACACTATCTAGTCTATACTAAGGAATTGCATAGTGACAAATTTACTGAATATTTCATAATGTTTTGGGAAATGGTTTCTTTCCTGCACATTTTCTTTTCCATATTTGCAAAAATGAGTAGTTTCACACAACTAATAAATATTAAATATATATAAAATGGAACTGAAGTTTACTTTGTTATTCGTCACTATATTAAAACGTTCTGGCGTTATGGCCATTTCGTAGTATATAATAATAACTTCATCTTCAAGTTGCATGCTTGTTTTGTGTCAAACGGAATGAAACTTGTATTGAATCCAGCGGCGCTGGGATTATACTCTAAATAATTATGTTAGTTTAAACTCCATTTGTCAATGAATATAGTTGGTTATGCATTTCACCAACAACTTGAAAGTTACTTTTAAGTATAATATATTATTGTATGAGTGTTCCAACGTTTTAAAATTTACATTTACAAAGCAAGGTCAAATTACGTTTGACATGTTTTTTCATAAAAACATGCTTCAGAGACGGTTGGAGATAGGTACAGGAAATTGTTAATAAAAGTTACTTGGATTTGTATATAGAATCCAAAAATAACAAATTATACAGGGAATTATATTTAAAATAACAATGTTAAGCTTAAAGTTCCAACCGGATTCCGGTATAACCGAAAGTACGTCAAAATATCTTTATTAAAAATATTGGAATCTTTAATAGCGAGTAGCAATATTTCAAATATATATACATTGAGGGGCCTGAACCCAGAAGATGAAGTTTCAACTCAATAAATTTAAGTCTTCTTCAACTATTCATGCGTCGATCTCGGGACACATTGTAGTTTTTAATTCCCCAGATCTTTTAATAGGCCATTCACCGTTGTTGACCTTGTATAATTGATTGTTTAGTTAAAGTATCGCTATCCTCATCAAAATTAATTATAATTGGATTAATTATACGATCCAGACTAATATACGAATTTTCTACAGTTATTACGTGTCGGACTGAGTTTTTCCAACTACCTGGGAATATCATTAAAGCATTTTCGTATTAATTCTACAACACTAGAACTTAAAGTCGGAGAAATATTTTCAGACCTAACCAGTGATTTTAACTGGTGCCACATATGCTCTATGGGGTTAAAAATGCAATAATAGGGTGGGATCCGTAGCACTGTATGTCCAATTTCTTCTGCCAATGTGTCACAAACATATACTTTTTTTATACAAAATGTCTTTAAAACTTCTAAAATATCACTTTTTTTATAACTTTCTTCAAAATATATATCATTCGCCGCCATGTAGTTCTGAATCTCCAATTTTGTATTATTTGAGCTTGGAGCTTTATGTAATTGGCGACTGTGATAGCTCGCATTGTCCATTACTATCACGCTATTCTGAGGAATGTTTGGTAAAAGACAATTCTTGAACCATTCCTCAAAAAGTTCGGCCGTTGTATCTTCATGGTAGTCCACACAAGAGTCTTTAATGTTTTTTGCAGAAAGCCACAAGGCATTTGGAACCCAACCGTTTTCTGACCCAGCATGTAAAATTCTTATTCTTTTTCCTTTATTTGACCGAACTTTTGTTTTACACTTATCGGAAGAATCAGACCAGCCTTTGGATGGTGTTTCATGCGTGTCAAACCAAGTCTCGTCGAGGTAAATTATAGGACGGTTTTCAGAACGGGATTTCCTTACAGAAGTTATATACTCATGACGCCATTTTTGTAAACGGTGGGATTCCATGAGTACTGTTGTCAATTTTGCGGTATCTGAATCCCATTTCCGACCAAACTCTCCAAAGGCTAGTGCGGCTACAACTTATTTGGGTTTCATCATTGGTGAGCCATTGCTTCAGAGAATCTAATGTAGGTACGCGTTGCTCTTCGTACATGGTGTAGACTTTTCGCCTTATCAAGTCCTTGTCGCTTTCGTCAAAACATTTGGTGAAACCGGCATCTTTACGCTTCTTTCTAGATTTAATGGGATTTAACGCGATTCTTTTCACTGTAGTCAGAGGTATCTTAGTCAAATCAGACGTTTCAGTCGCAGCAACACTAGCATAAAGCCCTTTGTTGAGTAAAGAAGTATATACTCTTTTTACAATTTCCCAACACTAGAAGAAGCACCATCAATGTTTTTCCATGGACGCCACATACTGTTTTTTTATACGTTTGGTAAAATAATATGGGAAATACAACTAAACTCTTCCAGCAAGAAATAAAAACTAACAAATTTTACCACAAAAAGATATTTAAATATAAATTAAGCAACCTAACCTACCTGATGTGCCTATATTTAATTATAATTAGTACAATCCGATCCTTTCCACATAATAATAACAAACAGTAATAAATAATGGGATCGCGCCAGGTACTTTTACTGTAGTCATTAAGTTATATCTATTTCTCGTGGAACAATCTTTACCTCTGACAATCGGGCGGATGGAAAAAATATATCTAGGCTAATAGATTTCGTCGTGACGCAACTCTCAGTCTGAAAAGTCCCAAAAAGGGCATGGATCTTTACTCTAAATATTAAATAAAATATTTAAACCCATTAGCATTGTAAAAAATACCCTTAACCTTTTCCACTGTTCACCCTGACACATAAAACCAACTTCCAGAAATACATTCTTAACTTCGTGACAAGTCATTTATTCGTCGATTTATTCACGACATTTTCAAGTTTGAAAATACCATTATTGCCACTTTGTGTACGTAAGAAATGACTCAAATACGTATTTAGAGTAATAGGCGAAGTCATAAGTCCATTTTTCTTGATTTATTACAAAAATGAGACAGAATGAGTAAATCTTGAATAATATTTTATTTATATTTCGGCATTCCATTGAAATTTTTCAACAAACGGGTTATTTTAAGAAAAAGTAAGCTAAATACTGAATCATCGGGATAATGCAATATGGGCGTTTACATTTGCTTTTTGGCACGAAGACAGGAACGCGAAAAATTTAAAGTTTTCAGGTGAAATTCGCTGTGTCGTTTTTCGGTTGTAGTGCACTTGTTTTAAAAAGTTTGTGGGACTCAGACCTCGAAACACGGTAAGTAGTGTTTGTTTTTTGTTTACGTTTTTATTTTTAGGTTTGACATTGATTGTAGATTCACTTAATTTGTCTTGTCAAAATTTCTGAAATTATATTTGAAATTGATTTGAAGCTGATAAATAAATCTATTTTCTATTTCCTTTGACATTTTAGAATCGTCCGAATTTTTTTTACAACTTATATACATAAAATGAGTTGATACTTATTTCAGGATTTTGCTGTAAAAATTTTTTTTTTAACTTTTATTGTTTTCAAATTTAACGAGAAGAAGCGAACTGATACCGTACTAGTACCGGTTATTCGAGTTTAAGTTACAAAATGAAAATATCGGTAAAGGTTTATCAGATCTTAAAAAAGATTTTTAATAAGTAAATTCATGAATTCATACATGAATATACAGGGTGTCCGGGAACATGTGGGAAATCTCCCGGATATGAAGAAAACACGTGAAAAGAATACTATAGGTTCATATAAACTTCTTTCGTATCGGCCTCCTCTTCGGAGGTATGGGCTCCCAAAGAGCATCAATGAAATCAAGTTTTTACACATAATTATTGAACCACCTGGTATATTTCAATTATTTTTTAATATGATGTATACCAGGTAAGACCCGTCAAATTACTACCCAAGAAACTGTTGTGAATTACTCACAGCTGCAGGGACGGACTAGCTGTAACACTCATGGGCCCATTTTTTTTACGCCCTGTATGATGAGAACTTTGGACAATGTTTTTTACCTACCTTTAACTATTGACTAAAAATTAAGTACTCTTCATTCATCTCGCTAATCCTAACCGTTTTCGAGAAAACGTCATTTTAATTACATCATGTATTTGGCGTATCTCGGTAAGAGATCCATCTTTGTTCCTATGAAATGATGAACGTCAAAATTCCGCTTTTTCATATTTAACCCGTGAGAAGATAGGGGGATCAGTGCAAATAAAATGACGTTTCCTCGAAAACGGTTAGGATTAGCGACAGGAATGAAGAGTACTTAATATTTAGTCAATAGTTAAAGGTATTTAAAAAACGTTGTCCAAAGTTCTTATCATACAGGGCGTTAAAAAAAATGGGCCATTAGTGTTACAGCTGGTCCGTCCCTGCAGCTGTGAGTAATTCACAACAGTTTCTTGGGTAGTAATTTGACGGGTCTTACCTGGTATACATCATATTAAAAAATAATTGAAATATACCAGGTGGTTCAATAATTATGTGTAAAAAACTTGATTCCATTGGTGCTCTTTGGGACCCCATATCTCCGAAGAGAAGGCCGATACGAAAGAAGTTTATATGAACCTATAGTATTCTTTTCACGTGTTTTCCTCATATCCGGGAGATTTCCCACATGTTCCCGGATGTATACTAAAAAATAATACTATGTTTATTTTCTAACGCAAGTTTACTACAAATTAGGGAAAAGTGAATGTGCAATTAATTGAAAACACAATTATGTTGCTCTCCATGTCTCCTCCAGTCTCATTTGAAACTTGTCCAAAACGGTTCATTTTTGATAATTTAATTGCAAATCACTAACCAAAAAAGCATTTTTCCGAAAATCGTTCGGAAATATTGACATTTTTGATAACATTTTTGAAAGAAAAAGTCAATATTTGCCTACACTTAGTCGTTGCTAGGCAACGGAATATAACTGTTAGGAAATATTCATTTCCTTACTGTAAGGAAATTATATTTCCTTACAGTTGTTAGTGTTCTACATAAATGATTGAAAACACGATGTTCATAAGGAATTAATTTATATTTTGAAAACCTCAATGCATTGCAGAATACATTTTGAAATTAGTTTGTTACATTCACAGTTCTCTCTGGAGGAGTTCCAGTTCACTTATCATTTTATATTGTTTTGCTTTCGGAAACACCAACAATTAAATTTATATGCGTCAAGTTTGACAATTCAATATTAATACGTTTCCATAGTAACGCAACCAATTTCATTACGAATTTCAAAGCACCATTTATTTGTGAATAAAATTATTCGCGATTTTTTCAAAATTAATCAATATCTGTCGATTTTTAAACGATTTTCGGAAAAATAGTATGTTTAACTTGTAGGAAAAGCCACATTCCTGGACTCTTGATTGTAATAATATGTTATGTTGTTGGACAACGAATAAGAAAGGATTTTGAGTTGGAGTGGTTTTGTTCCGGTACAAAAATTACATATTTAAATATGAATTTTATTACATGGGCGGATTTATCAGAAATAATTTCTTTAAGAAATGATTTCTTCCTCTCAGTATATTAATAAACATTTGTCTATTATTAAAATTTGGTTCGTAAAAAACGGTCTTGAAGAAGGCAGCTTCACCACTTTATTCTGGTTGTTACTTTTTTGATATTTTAGTAGATATTTAACCTCAATAAATACAAAAAAGGTACACACGCACTGTTATGTTAATTATTGATGGTAACCTTTTCTTTTAGATGATTAACTTAGAGACACGGTACGATCCGATCTTCGGTTACGACTATACACATTGGCCAGATTCTAAATATTTCAGGAACTATAGGTTTTCCCCCCCAATATCCGTTACTGACGCCTGGTCGTATAGATCCAGAGTCTGGTTCCCATATTACTGGTCTACTAGAAGACTATTCCAGCATTACATGGATTATAAGCCCTCTGATTTATCTATCAGAGATGTTAGAGTAAGTATTTATATATTATCACACCCTCATTCAATCAATATTCTTCTCTAAGAAATATCTTAGTCACAACTGTGCAGCGGTTCCCGATGGGACACCCTGTATATTCGACGACAAAGTAACAAACATGTCCTAATTACCACCCTGTTTTAATATAATTTTTTTTTTCAGCTAAGGAATAATCTCTACTTCTAAGCTTTACTCAAAACGATGTAAACCAGAATGTTGGAAACTGAGGATAAGAATAAAATCGCTGTAGGGCTGCTGCCTTATAAAAACAAGCTTCTTAATTGTTAATTAATTTTAAGTTAGATGCCATAAAAACGAACGATAAAACTTGTTAATAAAACAACGATTAAAAACGTGTCTCTTGAACCTGTGTTTTTTTCATTTATCCACGTACTTCGGTACATTCTTCCTTTTAGTGCCAGGAAATAAAATTAAATAATTTTCCGAGCAGTGTCTACATAGATATGAATGCCGTAGATATAGAAACTTCCTCTTCCTCTATTTTTTGGGAATTGATTGCTACTCCGTCCGGCTTCCTCTGGCAATTGATCAACCATTAAAATTTACCATTACCAGGAAAAGTTCCTACACCTGGTCGTGATTAGAACATAAGATTCCTGGAGATATGCTCCGCCGGTAGAGACTCCCCGCTATGTCCATGCACTACGCTGTGGTCCAGTGAGTTAATTCAGCCTAGATGTTCATAAAGGTCCGAACCTATTGTTTTGTCGCGAATCGTTAAGTGATTACAAGCAATTTAAGGTAAATTACTTTATAAACATCTCAAATTATAAGAATGCATATATTTTACTATGTTTCTCGTAATCTTTTTAATATACAATTGCATATTTGACTAATTAGGATAAATACAGTTTCTTGTCGATACGTTATCTGAAAATGTTTAGATTCTACAATCACTGTGCTATCAAAATGGCGGACGGTACATCTTTACAGTAAAATAGGAAAGTTGCCCACAGGGTTCTATACCGGATAAAAGTATAGGTATCTTTACCAAAAATATAAAATTAAACGTTTTTTTTTGGTATTTGGTTCTATTTATCCTGAGTGGCTGTAGGGTTTATTGAAAAATATCAAGATGGCGGATTGAAAATGGCTGATAAATTTTACCTTTTATAGCTCGCCCGATTTGGTTTCAAATCGGAATATCTAATTAGTTTGATGTACTCAGGAAAATGTAATTTTTATGAAAGAGGGGAAAAACGACAGAAAAAGCGAAAACAGTTCAAAAACGTCTCAATCTAACTTTTGAATGCTTATGTTTGGTGGGGCATCACTTTCTACTGGTGGGGGCATCTCACCCGGATCAGCAGGAGAAATTATCAATTTTTTTTTGTTTTTTATGTACTACGTACCGACGGTGTTTATATTTTCAGTTTATTTTGTAATTAGTGAAGCTTCACAATGTTGTTATTGGTGTTTTATATTTGTTTTAATGATAAATACAAAGCTGTAGTTTCTAGAGACTTTTCATTTTATACAGGGCAACACTCCCGGAATTACCTTAGAGTAGATTTTAATTTTCTGGGGAACTTTTTGGAATTTTATTAATAGTCGTGCGTTTTATTTGGTTAATACTGAAGGTCTCCCTTCGCAAAAATTAAAACACAAAAATTTTATTTTTATTTAATATACACCGTGTCCAGAACAGGGATCTCGGAAACCGTAAGAGATATGAAGTCGGTTAAATAGAGGCAAAGTTGCACATTTACGTGCCTAATAATATGCCGTTAAGAAAGTTTTGAAATTCTGAGAAGTTCGGGAGATATCCGGAAAAAACCGAAATTCTGAAAAATCGTTTTTTCGAGATCGAATTCTAAAGTAAATTGCACTTTTACGTTGTCACTTTTTCTGTTCTATCTAACAGCGTTAATTATTTTGTAATCCGACGAGTCGTCTTCGACGGGCCATTATCAACTTTCCTTTTTTCTTGATAGCTGTTTTTCTTCCGAATGCAACGATGTATGACACATTGTGATTTAATGACGTTTCGAGGATTTTTTGAACAACATCAGGAGATTTTGGGATATGGTCCTGTATTTTTCCCAATTTTATAAATAGTATCTCCTAAGTAAGCTCTAAATTTTTACTTATGTTAGACTAGTTCAATAAATAACAAATATAATTTAATAATAACCACAAATAAGTGAACAAAAAATAATTCAATAATAAACAGCAATAAGTGAACAAGAACATATCAAAACAGTAATAAAACGAACAACGAAAAAGTAAGCATCATATCTTGGACACGGTGTATTTGTTTAGATGCAATTATGAAAAAATGTCCGCCTTTTCTATAAAAAAATCATGCTTCTTTTATACAATTGTGCAAGTTTTCCACATTGTCTGTCTGGAACCCTAATCTCTGGTCGTTTTTTTTATAATTAGTGAAAGAATAAAAGAATCAAGCCACTTTTCGTTTATTTACCGTATTTTAAGCATCATCAAAGCAGAAGCCGATATAAATAACGAAAGTAAAAGTTTAAATATTTAACGTAAACGGTCAATGAAATTGCTTCGTGAGTTTTAGTAGGAAAGTTTTTAATACCTTTAGCTTTTGTTAATGTCTGCAGAAGTTGTATTCATTAAAACTTTAAATAAAAGTAAATACTGTATAACGAGCTAAATATTGTCTTCTTAGGCGTTATAAAACGAGTTTAAGAAGAGTTATTTTTGAATATTAATATATTATTTTAGCCCTCCCAAATTATTGCTGCTCACACATTTTTACATCTTTTTCGTAATTATTTACCATTTTCTGTTTTTTTAATTAAGCAAATAAGTGTTAACGTGTGACGAATTAAATCCATATTTGCAATAAAAAGCAGAACAGGATTGTGCAGTGACAGCACCGACCTATAACTCTGGATACTTACAACTTATGGAGTGCTCAGTAAAAAGTTCAATATAATGAAGGAAAAAATGGGTTGGCGCGCACGGGTTTCCGGTCATATTTTTAAAAGTTGCTCGTCGGTTGTCTTGCGCATAATATTGTCGCCGTCATATAGGCAACCCCGCCGTATTGGTGCTGGTTTGGTTGCCAACCCACGACGTGAATCAACGACATTGGTGCATTATTAACGAAATAGCTTATTAATTTCGACTTGCATTTTTCAATATTCGATCATTAATTCGGGTAGTGTAGTTATAGTGATTCTACAGGGTGTTATGGAAATGACGTATTATATTTAAATGGGTGACTTCTTGGGTGCCCTAGAGAAGCGCTACATATTTTTTTTTAAATCGACCGTTTTAAGCAGCCCCATAAACCCACAGCTCATCCTGCGTCACTGTAATACGTCACCCTGTGGTGGCATGTCAGAAAACAGGTGTTACGTGGAATGTTGCCAAACTTAATGCAAAACTGAAATTCCATATAAAATTATAAAAATAAATTATTTATCTACCTACTTGTATTTATCTTTATACCTAAACAGGTAGGAAATCCACGCACAAACACAATCAGTTCTTTTTTCTTTTTCATGGGAACACTCCTGGAAACACTTTACTCTCGAAACATTCCATCAAGTCAAACGTCCAAAACAAACTACTCGTTTTAGGTTCGTCAATAAAAACAATGTAAATTATATACAAAGTTTGGACGCGTAAACCGAAATTCATTACAAAACAATTATTATACGCGTATCTTCTGAAAACAAAGCGAATAGCCGAGAGTGTAAATGGTAAGCAACATAACCGACCATATTCTAACGCGTATCTTCTAATACTGACACTTGGAACTATTGCAAGACGCACGCTTGTACGCCTAGACTTACGTTGCCCTGGCGCGCAGTGGATTGTGTGAAAGAGATATTCTCAAGTACAGTCGCAGTATTATCCCTTACCTTAATTGATGGATATATCACTACTATCATTTTATTCAATTCAGGGAAGAATCTCGTTTATCACCACAAGAAACGCATTTAAGCGATCTTAGTCCGTCCCGTAACGCCTATTATTAGGATTCAATTACCGTGACCGTGAACTATCAAACTGTCAAATATTACCCATCTCTATTCCGAGTATTGCACGTAACATTTCGTTCGTTCGTAGATAAAATGTCATTCTTAAATTGAAAGAATTGTATTTAAAGTGTGTGTTTTTTAAATTAGTTAAATAAATAAATCTAAGCGAGAAAAAAAGGGCCAAAATTAAAAGAGTTTTCCCGTGTATTCTTTCCATGTGAATAGCTGCTATTTGTGAGGTTATGTGAGAGGTTTTTTCCTAAAACTGTGAAACAGATAATTGTATTTAAATAAGTAAACGTAAGAAAAAATAAATAATAGAAAGGTCAATGACGTTTGACCTATTTACTTTCCTGTGCTTGTGGCGAATTTTAAACTTGTGTGTAATATTATCATTATTTGTTTTGCCAAACATCTTTCGCCGTCGGTTTTCTGGAATCATATTTGTTCATAAATGATAGAATGAAAAATTGTTAAAATTATAATTTGTTTTCTAATGAGTTTGCCGTGTAGATATGACAACACCGACCGTCGTCAGTAGCGGCCATGTAAATTTTCAGATTTCATATAAAGTGTATAATTTCGCGTAATAATTCAAAGCACCATTTATGGTTATTTTTTTTCAATTTATTTTCATCTCAGGATTTGCCGGTTTAAATATAATACGTAATTGCCATAACATCCTGTATAACATAAAATAATATACTTAAGAAAACACGGGTTAATTCTTACGAAAAATTAAATGATTGTTCTTAAAATGTTATTCACCATCATTATAATTATGTAGATCCAGAAATGGCGATGTGCTAGACGTAACGAGCAAGACGCCTGCCGCGATCGCGGTCCCTATTTCTTTGCTTCGTTCGATCGTTCACTGTCTGGTCGATTCGCAATTCGCAGTATATTTTATAGTAGCTCGCAGATTGCGAATGCGATTTTTCATTCGCAGTGAATATTTAACAGTTAGCGATTATCTGCTCAACACTAATGGCAACACCAAGCTTGATTATCTTCTCTTTCCTTAATCACAAGCGACGTTCTCGCGGAATGAATTTTCTCCGATTCAGTGGATGAACAAATAGAATGGATAAAAATGCTTGCAATCTTTTACTATACCGTTAAGTGTTTGTGTAATATTTGTAAGTGGGCGAGACGAATGTAAACATTTTCAACAATTATTATTTAAATAGGGATCACCTCAATTAGTCTGATTGAATACGTCAACTGGTCGAAATACAACTGGTCTAGTCCGTCAGACAAGCACCAAACCAGTTCGAGTCCGGTGGATTTTAGTGGTATAAATAATGGCATGATTTTCGGCGTGGTGGAAAAAATAGAAAAAAATAAAACTATATCAGTCAGCTTTTTTGAACAGGAAAATAATTGAACAAAATGATATATAGGACCGTGCTTTAAAATGTTTGCAATTTATTTTAGCAATCATAAAATTTCAAAAAAACTACACTGTTACGCGAAAAAATGGTCATTATAAAATTTTGATTAAATTTAAGACTTAATAACCTTTTTATTTCATTCTAGTGTTTTTTTTTTAGAGAATTGTGGGTACAAGGTATACTGTTTTAAAGTGTCTTTTACAAATGTCAAGTAACATTGGACATGTTATACAATGATATTCGAAATATTGTTTTTCTATCTAATTGCAAAATATCCTGTGGAATTATCAAGGAGCAAAAGTATTTCAAAATAACAGTTTTCATTTCGAGTCATCTATTCTTTGCGGTTTGTTTTTGATTCATGTCAACAAGGAGGAGGTTCCTTGATGGTATGAAGCGAGGTCCACAGGTAGTAACTGATTAGGACTAGAGGAGGCAATACAAGATACAGAGGCATATTTAAGTTTTAACGTTTGTTTTTAAATAATATAGCAAATTTAATTTACTAAGCATATTTTAAATGAAAACTGATATTTAAGTTTGTTCCTAAATGAATTTGCAATTAAATCTTGATTATCTGTTGTGTCTTTTGTTTATCCATCAAAAATTTTATTTTCCTTCCAACAGCAATAATGACATTATGGAAACAATTGGATTATTGATAATTAATATTATTTTTCATTTGTGTGAGCATCAGTGCAAGATTGACATGAACCAAAGAAACAAAATATAAAGAATATATTACTCTGAATTAAAACTGATATTTTGAAAATATTTTCCCAATTAATTATTCCACCAGCCTAAAATTTAATCAAAATTTTGTAATTTTTTTTACAAATGAATGTATAAACTTTTCGTATTTTATTATCGCGCCAAAATAAAGTTTATAATAGGTATGTTCCAATTGAATTATTTTAAATCATTTTTCAGAAAATGATCTACTTAAACTACCCCTATCGAACGCTCGACTATTACCCCGAATCGACAAGAGTTTATCGACCACTAACGTGTTACTACAATTACTATTACCCAATCAGAAGTCTGAACTATTATTCCGACGTATGGCCTTACTACCCTTACTATAGATACTTGTACTACAAGTATACCTTACCTTCCGATAGATACTATCACTTAAAAGGAGTAAGTATGGTAGAAAATATTTTTCAACCAAAGGTTGCTTCTGTTGCACTAATAAATAAAATAACGTGAATGTAACTAACAAGAATGAAAACTTCGACATTTGGTATGTTTATTGATATTTTATATAAGGATTTATATTTTCTACTCGATTCCTAATCAGACTTATTTATACAGGATGTCCCAACGGGAACCGCCTTGATATATATACACGGTGTTGAAAAAGGTCGGTACCCCGGAATAACTCCGATGCATCGCATTGCTGAGGAAAATGTCTAGGGAAAAAGGTGTTTGGTTTTGAAGAGGAGGAATAGTTTGCAATTTAAAGCAGCCCTCAACCCTCGGCCGCGGGTGGGGATAAGTTAATATTTTCAAATGGAACCCCATATTTTTTTATTGGCGTATCGTGTTCGTGAATTTTTTTTTATTTGGGCCCATCCTTTACCAATAATCACCATGAGAAAGACAAAATCAAAACTGAAAATCAAGTTTTATCCCGGAAATACTCTTTTTCTCTGTCTTGTACTAAAAAATGCCCATGATTATTGGTGAAGGATGGGACCAAATAAAACAATTTTGGGACAAAAGATGTTTATTTTTGGTCGGAGAACACGATACGCTAATAAAAAATATGAGCTTCCATTTGAAAATCGTAACTTACCCCCAACCGCGCCCGGGAGTTGAGGAGGTGGAGGGTGGTTTAAATTGCAAACTAATCCTCCGTCAAAACAAAACAACTTTTTTCCTACATTTTCCGCTGCAATACGATGCACCGGAGTTATTCCGGGGTATAGGTACATAGGAAAATTTTGAAAAATTTGACAGTTTGCTAATGTTAATGAGGCTAAAATATTTTCAATATGGTTTCGGAAATCGGTATTGACCCCCCCCCCCCCCCCAAACCGAAGTTCTGGATCCGCCCTTGGTTAACTTGCTTATTTTAAATGGAATACTCCATTTACTACATTTTTGGATTTTACGCAAGATTATTACAAAAAACCTTATAAAAACTTACCCATATTTTGAATGCTAAGAAAATAATTATAAAATTTGGGAGTTTCCATTTGAAAATATAGATTTTTCTTGTAGTTTTCTCAATTTCAATTATTTTTTGAACACCCTGAATTAATAATGTTTTAGAATATCATCAAAAAATCTACTAAAGCAGCTCCTTTTCAACAATAAATCTAACCCAAATTTAAAAAATTATAAAGGCTTCCTAGTACGAAAAATTTAAAATTAATTTAAGGTCTGCAAAAGTCATTTTAGACATAAGACCTTGAATATGTCAAAAATGCTTAGACTTAGGTATAGGACATGATATTATATGAAATCTAGAATCTTGCGTAGAATCCAAAAATATTAATATATAGGATGTTCCGTTTAAACTAAGCAAGTTGATACCTTCCGGTATAACCGGAAGTGCCACCATATTGACAATATTTTAGCCGAGTTGCCCCCATTAATATTATCGTAGAGTTTCTCATGTCGAGGCGGTTCCCGATGCGACACCCTATATAATTCGTCCCGATTTAAATGGAATTACTATAAATAAGGCTTGGATGTATAAGTTGAATGTCACTTAATAGATCTATCCCTATGGCAAAGATTTGTAATTAATTTCTGTAATTTCTTTTGAAAGTAAATAAGAAACTTACGAAATCGAAAGAATTTGTTCAACTCGAAATTTATTAAGGCTAAATTCTATCCTTATCTATCGTTCCGGTGAGTGGTAAGTATTATCATCATCAAAAATCAAAATAGTATATACAGGGTGTTACAAATTCGGCCTTCACCATTGGGATTTCGGAAACTGTAATAGATACGAAGTCGATTAAATTGGGGCAAAGTTGCGAAATTATGGGCCCAATAATATGCCGCAAAAAAATCAGAAATAAATATAGGGACTTTCAAAATATTTGGAAAGATCTAAAATTTTGCATTTCGGTTTTTATTTTTTCCTGACTGTGTTTGAAGAGAGTTTCAAAAATGAAGTTGAGTTTGTCGTTGCTACTTTTTATTCTCCACACACAAATCTTTCATGCGACGTTTCGTCTTTGGGTTACCATCATCAACTTTTTTTAAATATGGGCCTAGATCTTTTTGGTAAAAGTAGAAATTTGATACAAGTATTAGTTTGAATTAAAAAAAAGCATTAGTAGTTGGTAATAAAAATAACAGTTAAATACAGGAATAGCAATAATAATTTTTAAAACTTTAGTTCCTTCGAAACAAAACTAAATATAGGAACGTTCTAGGGGTATTTTATTGAAGATGGTCAATTTAAGGAATAAAACGCCGGAAAACCAGGAACTAAACATAGATTTCGGCCCTCTTTCATAATTTAAACAGTCTAGGCCTGTATTTAGAAAAAATTAGGTTAATGATGGAGAATAAAAAGTAGCAATGAGAAAGTGAAATTTATTTTTTGACATTTCTTCGAACAAAGTCAGGAACAACTAAAAACTTTGTATTAATTTTTGATTTTTTTTGGGGCATATTATTGGGCCCATAATTACACAACTTTACCCCGATCTCTTACCATTTCCAAATTCCAAATCCCAATGGTGAAGGCCGCATTTGTAATACCCTGCATAACCTAATTATTAATGAGCCACACAGGCGTTTTCACCAAAATTATAATATATTTATATTCTCACTACCTGTTACATATTCGTAACAAAATTATATTTTATTATTAAGATTATGCGTCTTACATGTCGGTTAAATTGAATTATTTAAAACTTCAAGGCGTATAAGGCTGTTGACTACATACTAACTTTAATTAGTAAGGCTTGAAATATTAATAAAGGATCAAATTGGTGAATTAGCGGCATTTGATTTAATAACACTATGCATAATATTACATTATGATTCATTATATTAGGTACTGATAAGTTTAGTTGTTCTTATTGGAAATTACATGATTCTTTTCTGTTAACGATTTTTATAACAGCACTAACGTCAGCATAGCCGAATTTTTTGCTCGCGTTCCTTGCGATGTTCTGAAACGGCAACATATTGCTTGACTTGAAACCGTTCTAAGTATAATAACGGTTGACGGCATTTCTAGTTCAAACGATAAGCATACAATATAAAAGGGTAGACAAAACATTCCATTCATAAAACACACTTTATACAATCATACTGTTCTACAGTTTCAAATAAGTTTGAAGAAGGCTTTAAAAAATGGCAACGCTGTAATAAGGTACACGTTTAGATAATTTCGATCTAACATTAATCGTTGATGGTATTTTTTACATAAATTCAGGTAATACATAGAAATAATCCATATTTTTGCAATATTTACTTAAAATATAAAATTAGCTACACCACTGCTTTACCTAAAGAAAACATAACCTCATTATTCTCAATTACCGATGAAATATTAATCCGGAGTTAGAATAGTCGAATTTCTTACACACCACGCACTGACAAATCATTGTAGATGTCTAATAAATAGCTCTAAATAGTTTTAGTTCGAGAAATTAATCCCAAAACACAATAGATCACAAACAATCACAAAAACAGCAGCGATAAACTGTCATGCAGAGACGGAAATATTCGCATGATATTACCTTAATATGCAAATATCATATTACTATTATTAAATAAATATTTTTTGCCGGTTACAAAATTGGTGAAAAAAGTTTTAAACTCTTAATTTAACTTGAATTCCTCCTTAAAATGTTCAATGAAAAGCTTGAGTGAGCATTTCAATGCCTGCAGGCTTCCAAAGCTTTTCCCAATAACAACTTTCATTTTAACGGTGGCCACTTTTCCAGTAAGGTAAGTTTCTGTGTCGTTTGAACATGATGGAAAAATATCTAATATTTTCTTTCAGATTGGTTACAAAATGATATTTATTTTATGTTTTGTGATCCTGGTTTATTGAATTTTTAGAAAAAACATAGTTAAATCTATTCATGCTCAGCCGATATGACTGGCAGTATCTTTAGAATTTTCTCTTATTATACAGGGTGTTTCCTAACCTCTCTGAAAAAATGGAGGAGGTGAATCCTTACCTTATTTTAAGACGAAATGTGTCTCGAAATACAGGGTGTTAAAAAAATATTCTATTAAGCTCGAAACCGGTCAGCAGGTGGTTGCATCCTATCAATGGAGAGGGCTCCCTTTTCTTGGTAGTACCATTCAATCTGAAATAGTATTTGAAAGTGCTACTGTGTAGACAAAAATACGCCCTTATTATATAAGGATCTTCGGGTGGTCTGGGAAATACTAATTTTCCATATTTGTATTTGATAGTAATACCACCTGAAAAGCATTGACTTTATATTTCTTAAATACATTAGAATATCGTTTGGCAATGATTAATAAAATGAAAAGTACAATATTTTTTTTAACACTCTGTATTTCGAAAACGAAGCCACATGCGAAAAACTTTTATATTACATTTTCGTCTTAAAATACGGTGAGGATTCACCTCCTTCATTTTTTTCCGGGAGGTTACGAAACACCCTATAGATGATTTTACTTTGGTCTGAACGAAAGAAACGCTTATGTTTGTCGTTTCAGATTTAATCTTAACGTAGGGATTGAATTAAATTTTGTTGAGGAAAGACTAAAATCCGAAACGCAAAATTTTAGATTTTTCTAAATATTTTGAAAGCCCCTTTTTTGTTACCCATAATTATGCAACTTTACCCCAATTTGCAGTTTCCAAAATCCCAATGGTGTAGGTCGAATTTGTAACACCGTGTATATTATAAACTTTATTTGTTGAAAGGATTTTTATTTTTAATTTAGCAAATTTAAATTTTACGAAATTTACATTCATCTAGATTTTATGCACTACCCTTTACAATTAGACGTAAACTGTTCTGCCCTATTTTCTATCAGTTAAAAAAAAAAATATGCATTATATTAAAATTGGTTTATTATTACCAAATAAGAACTTATTATAATGCGAACGTGAATTCTTGATTATTCAAGAATTAATTGGCGTAGTATAGTAAATACCAGGTCACATAGGTATTAATTAGATATATTAAAAGCTCAGCAATCAACTCTATACAATACTTTGCAATATCAAAATCTTAGAAATCCAATTTTGTAATATCAGAACAATACAGTCTAATTGCTCCAGTTAGGATGCTTACTTGTACCGGGATTTAATTAGGACACCACTGGCCTATATTACAAGTTTTGCCATAGTTAACCCTATGCGAATTTTGATTACACAAGTTC
The DNA here is from genome assembly GCA_963991005.1 of Barypeithes pellucidus. Classification (NCBI taxonomy): domain Eukaryota; kingdom Metazoa; phylum Arthropoda; class Insecta; order Coleoptera; family Curculionidae; genus Barypeithes; species Barypeithes pellucidus. The sequence continues at coordinate 95,122,845 of OZ022556.1, forward strand.
ATTTGGTTCTATTAAATACTCAACCAGTTAACTGGGTTAAGGTTGTGTGTTTCTTTTAGAGTGGCCGTTTTGTTTAAACATTGGTTTCGTTACTATTCTTTAGATTGTAATATATTCTTTTGGAATGAAATGGAATCCTCTCTTCAGCAATAATTGTTTCTTCGTTATCATATAAGTTAATTTATTTTTCATACCTTTATGGTAAATTTTCTTCAATTTATTTTCATCTCAGGATTTGCCGGTTTAAATATAATAAGTCATTTCCATAATACCCTGTATATAAAAAGCTGTACATAGGAAAATTTTGAAAATTTTAAAGTATATTAAACTGCAAAACATCTACACTTGCCTAAGATGTTACGTAAAATCCAAAAAGGTAATAATATATAGGGTGGTTTGTTTAAAATAAGCAAGTTGATACCGTCTTCCGGTATAACCGGAAGTGCCCATATTGAAAATATTTCAGCTGAGGTGCCTCAATTTGAGCTAATTTTCAAAAATTTTCTACAATTTTTATATACATGTCTAAGATAAGGACATGGATCTCGGAAACCGTAAGAGATACGAAGTCGGTTAAATAGAGGTAAAGTTGCGCATTTATGTGCCTAATAATATGCCGTTTAGAAAGTTTTAATATTCCGAGTAGTTCCGGAGATATCCGGAAAAACCGAAATTTTGAAAAATCGTTTTATTGTTTTCCTGGGTTTTTTTGAGATCGAATTCTAAAGTAAATTGTACTTTTGCATTGCCACTTTTTCCGCTCTATCTAACAGCGTTAATTGTTTTGTAATCCGACGAGTCGCCTTCGAAGGGCCATTATCAACTTTATTTTTTTAAGTACAGTCCTGTATTTCTGATATTGGAAATTGATAGCTTTTTTCTTCTGAATGCAACGATGTATGACACATTGTGGTTGAATGACGTTTCGAGGGTTTTTGAACAACATCAGGAAATTTTGGGATACGGTCCTGTATTTCTCCTAATGTTATAAATAATATCTCATAAGTAAGCTCTAAATTTTTTACTTATGTTGGACTAGTTCAATAAATAACAAATAATTTAATAACAAACCACAAATAAGGGAACAAAAATCATTCAAAAGCAGTAATACAACGAACAACGAAAAAAGTAAGGAACTACATAATCAGGTGTTGAAAATGATTTCCGTTATTCTCTAAGCACAAATAATAACTTCTAACTACCACATAACAGTTTTTTTGAGATAAAATAAAACGATAGAATATCAAACTTTTCAGAATTTATGTTCCATATTTTCTGGAAAATAGAAAACCTCTTAAAACCCTCTCAAACGATCACAATGGGAATGTCAAGTGAAACAAATCAAGCCCCTATTTTCTTTAAAATCCCGAAACAACAGAAGTTTGAATGTTTCTGAATTTTGTTCACTTATTTGTGGTTTATTATTACACAAAGCCTTTTTTTATGCGAGGAAATAGATTGTTTATTGCCCAGTGAAGAAGTGACAAAATATTGCCTTGTAATAATTTTTTTTAAGGGCGAAGTACGGTCCTGTTCGCCTGTTGTTTACAGTTGCCACTTTTGCCTTTAGAGTTTGGCTATCCATAGATATACATAGGTCGGTGAGTTACATTGTCCATATCCTCTGAATGTGAACATGTGAATAGTGGAATAGTGAATGTTGATGGTCTATTTCTTCTACAGAGGGTTTTTCGACAGGTTGAATTATGATTATTTGTGTCTGATTTGCTGAACATCTTCCCGGGTTGACGATAACAAATTAAAGTTGACCGACTTTACGCAGTATTTTTTAAATTTCGCACATTCTTATTTTATACGATATTTTGATATTTTGCCAAGGACTAGAAACACTTATGAAATTGGTAAGAGTTAATGTGGAGATTAAGTATTTTAAAAACAACGGTGGCTGTGCATTGTGTGAATATTATACGTTACCGAAAAAGTTCCGTAAGAAATGACTGTGGTAAGAAAAACTTACAATATTATATATTTTAAAAAAAGACCGTAAAAAATATTACTATTTGATATGACAGAAAGGTTTTGAATTTTAGTTAGAAGTTTTAAGTAAACAATAAAAATATCACAATTGTTATTTATATTTCTAATAGTTTACTCAATTTTCGTTATGTTATTGAATATAAATACTAGTTACTAAAACTTATATCATAGGACTTATCGGTTATCAGTAATATTTTTATTCAGTACAGAGCTGGAAAAGGCTCTTAGCGATACCGGTTTGTTCGGGTTTGTTCACCAAGCCCCTGTATTTATTTTTGATTTTTTGCGCCATATTATTGGGCCCATAATTAAGCAACTTTGACCTAATTTAACCGACTTTGTATCTCTTACCGTTTCCGAAATGAAACACGAAACTACAGGGTATTACACTGTAGTTTCTAATATACAGGGTGTTCCAGAATCGTTAAATAATTTATTAATTACTAGATGTAATTTAATAATTTAATAATTTTTTAGTATATTTAGTATACTGGTTAGTAGCTGAGTCTCCTTAAAATTCGCTCTTTTAAACACATTTGGCTTATTTATTTTACCAGGGACGGACTAGAGGTAACACAAAAATGTATTTTCTTGTCCACCTTGTATGATGAAGGAACGACAATAATATTTTTGGATACTCTAAACCTAAAAAAAGGTACTCTTGATCAATGTCGATAAAGCGAACTGTTTTCGAAAAGAAAATATTTTTGTTCTTTGCATTAGTTTTATGTTCATAAAATTCCCTCATTGTTGTTGTGCTTTTTTCACATGTACCGATTTAAATGAAAATATTCATGCCAGTGTCAGTTTATGGTACCTAGTGTCTTGAAATTTGCGGTTATTCCCCTTTGTCTTATTAGTTACTAACTTAGTAATGGAATTTGCGTATATATAAATCATATTGAGCAAAAATATCTTTGTTTCGAAAACAGTTCATTTTCTCGACATTGATCAAGAGTACCTTTTTTCAGCTTAAGGTTTAGAGTATCGAAAAATATTATTTTCGTTTCTTTATCATACAAGGTGTACCAAAAAAGCCTTTTTTGCGTCCATTCCGCCCCTGACAAACTAAATTAGCCAAATGAGTTTAAAAGGGCGAATTTAAAGGAGACTCATCTAGTAACCACTATACTAAAAAATTATTAAATTACACCTAGTACTTAAAAAAATTATTTAAAAAACAACGATTTCCAGGGACGTTTGTCATGGGCCTGTATCTCCGTAGGCGAGGCCGTAGGAAGAAAAATGTATAAGTACTTCTCCTGTTATCTTTAAGTGTTCTACCTGAACCCTGGAGATTGCCCACATTCTGGGACACCCTGTATAGATCGAAGGGTTCTCATATATAGCTAAGTGTAGATTTATATCACTTCCTCTACAATAAGATTCATCATTGTTATTTTTGCAATATATTAGTAATATTAACGACACAGAAACATAACCATAAAGGAAAATCATATATGGTAAAATGATCATTATGGATAAAATTTATTCGTCAGAACTATTTCACCAATTTTGTTTCTAGAAAATAATATATGTACCCAACTCGATCGGTCCGTCCTATAGGATTTACCCCACGGCAACATATACTCGCAGGAAAATTTACAAACCTTTAGGTCTCTACTGCGATTACTACGAACCAATCAGGTCATTGTATTGGAACAGCTCTTATTGGCCACTTTATCGTTCAGTAAGTTCTTTCGTTGATGATCTTCCGAGTCCAAAAGCAACGCGATTGCAGAAAGTAAGTAAAGGAATAATTAGCCATCAAGAAAAATCACACAAAAAAAAAAACACAAGAAAAATACAAATAAACACAAATAACACACAAGAAAACCCGTGTAAAAATTTTCTTATAATTTTATTATATTATACCAATTATTCTTACTACTATACAGGGTGTCCGCTAATTAATGGGACATGGAAAAACCACAGACTCCTTACGTTAAAAATATTAGCATTTAATTATACTTATCTATATTCAAAAGTTGATATTAACTAAGATACAAGGGGTTCAAGTTAAAACTTCATTTTTGTTTTTCTCTAATAACTTTGACAGAAACCAACGGTTTTTTACAAAATTTGGCAATTATGGTTTTTTTAGGACGAGGAACTGCTTTTTTGGTGAAATTTTTTGCACATTTATTAGGTCATAACTTTTATGTGCCTCGGTGTATTTAAGTTTTTAATGAAAATAATACTTTTCTCATATTTATTACGTAAAAAAGGTATACAAATTTCAGGTCGCCCAGAGTTACCGTTTCGGAGATATTTACATTTAAATTGTTTAGTGCGTTATCTCAGACAAGTAAATAATATTTTGTTACTTCTTACCAATTAACTTTTACATAATAATTATTGTTCTAATAATGGTAATTGGGAATAATAAATACAACAATTGGATTGTTCTTTAACTTATTTTAATTAAAATAACTTTCACCCTAGAAAATATCGTGTCGATAGAAACCAACAGCAATGAAGACACAAACTTGCGATAAACTCAAAAATTAAACATTTTCTGTTCAATAGTAACTGCATCTCTAAATTTCATTTGTTTTCTCATGGGTTACTTTGAGAAAAAAAGTTTGTTTGCAAATTAATAGTAATTGGGCAGGGTGCACTGAACAATTTAAATTCAAATATCTCTGAAACGGTAACTCTGGGCGACCTGAACTTATACCTTTTTTACGTAATAAATATGAGAAAAGTAATATTTTCATAAAAAACTTAAATACACTTAGACACTAAAAAGTTATGACCAAATAAATGTGCAAAAAATGTCGCAGACAGTGCCCCCTACATTGCACATTAAAATTTTCCCAAAATATCAGTTTCTCGTCCTAAAAAAAAACCCAATTGCCAAATTTTTGTAAAAACCGTTGGTTTTTGTCAAAGTTATTAGAGAAAAACAAAAATGAAGTTTTAACTTTAACACCCTGTATCTCAGTTAATATCAACTTTCGTATATAGCTAAGTATAATTAAATCCTAATATTTTTACGTAAGGACTCTGCTGTGGTTTTTTGTTTTAATGTCCCATTAATTAGCGGACACCCTATATATAGCTAGGTATTTTATCCATACCTATGAATTTCTATCTGTAAGAAAGACGAATATAGATATGATCAATTCACAATGCGTTGAACTCCAGAATCGACATGACTTCAGCGAGCGTTTCGTTTTGTAGCGTACGGATATCTAACGCGGTATGGCATTCGTCTCCATGTATATCAGATTTTTACATCGATCCGTTTTTCTCTAACCTTCGATATTCAAAGTATATACCCTACAAATTTGAAAATCTATAATTCATATTGTAAAAATAATCATTACAATAATGATGTGGGATTTATAAGCAGCAGTAATTGGTTAAATTACTTGCCTATGACACATCAAGTTTGTAGCTTTATTTTCCACAAAGCTAAACTAACAAACTCGGTACCTACCTACATATGTAAGAAAATATATATTTTTATTTCATTTCATAAATATGTTATAAATATGGCAACATACAACAACAACAACAACAACAAACCCGAATAATATCCTATAATTGGTTGAAGTTTCGCTTACAATGGACCACCTTGAAGTTTTCAAAGTTGAATTAAATTTCTGTTGTTTATCGCAATTTCTAATATTAGAACGTAGCTGCCCTGTGTGTACATTTTTATGAAAATAGACTATTTCGTTTCATTTGACGGAAATTAAAGGTACAGGGTGTCCAATATTCGACCCTTTTATAGGGTATCACCGTAATTGTTAGTGCTATCAGAAAAGTACTGTAGGTGTCATGTACTCTATTTGGGTAAAACTTAAAATGGTGAAATCAAAATTTGCAAATTTTCGCTAGCTTAAGAGATACGGGGGAAAATCAAAAAATTGACAATTTCAAAATTAACCTATATTTTCTTAGTTAAAAGAGTTACAGAAAAATATTTTATACAGACGTTTCTTTTAGTGATTGTTGAATAATCAGCCGTTTTCACAATAATGATACGGGGTCAGTTAAAAAAGTTATCGGACCTAAACTCATTTTTTTAAATGGAACACCCTTTATATTTTAATCTAAAAAGATACTATTTTAAATTCCCCTTTCAAGTATATAACACACCATATATTGGTTTCCTAGGCGATTTATTAAACTTTATTACTTTAAACCACAGTAGACCATGAAACAAAAGCTAATATCCTAGAAACAACTATGTTGACTATTAACATTTAAGGTCAATTTCATTTTTACATATTCATTTGCGAAAATGACCTATCAACATTTTGAAAAATTTGATATGATATCAGTTTATATTGAAAGTGGAAAAACGAAGAAAAGGCGTAAAATGTATATTTTGTTCGCTATCCGGAAAGACAGTAACCATTTAAGGACATATTCCGAACATTTGCGATGATTCCCGTTATTTTTTAACCTTAATCTGAATCTTTTATCAAATAAATCGCCTAGGAAACCAATATCATCCATGGTGTGTTATATATTTGAAAGGAGAATTTAAAATAATATCTTTTTAGATTAAAATATACAGGCCGAAACATTTTTCTATATCTCTTTTAAGCAGGGCCGAAAGTAGAGCTGAAGGGGCCCCGGGGCAAAACCAAATTTGGGGGCCCCACCTAAAAATTACTCGTCACAATAATATTGTGCAAATTCAAAGTAAAAATAAAAGTATTTTGTCAATTAAAAATTTTTATTCACATCTTACACTAACTTTTACAAACAGCGCTACAGGGCTTAACAGGTAATACCAGGTAGGTACCATTAGTGCGGGAAATTCAAATCTTTTAGACTAGGTGTATACATATAGAGTTGATTCAAGTTATGTGATAATCGAATGAATAAAATGTACATGCATCGTATATTATAAAATATAATTATTTTCAATATCTCGCAGCTGGCAGCATTTTTTTGGTACAAAAAATATTGACATTCAGATAATAAGAAAAAAATTTTTTTTGCAATGTTTTGAACGGGTTAAAAAAAATTTTTTCCATCCCCTGCCAGGGGGCCCCCGAGTCGGGGGCCCCGGGGCACTGCCCCGGTTGCCCCATTGTAGTTTCGGCCCTGCTTTTAAGTAAGAAAACATAGGGTAATTTTGAAATTGTAAATTTTTTTATTTTCCCCCGTTTCTCTTAAGCGAGCGAAAATTTTCTAATTTTGATTTTGCCATTTAAGGTTTGACCTAAAAAGAGCATATGACACCTATATTACTTTTTTGATAGCACTTAGAATTACGGAGATACCCTATAAAAGTATCGAAAATGGGACACACTGTACTTACCTTGTGGCAAACCTGCTATGTATTAGTTTTCTCTTTATATTTTTTAATTTTTAAAATAAAATCCGTCTATGTACACCTAATCAAAATAAGAACGGTAAAATCCCATCTATATTATTGTTTAATTACTACTCATAGGACACATATTACTGCACATTGCACATGCCAGATTTTACCCCTTAATCTACACTAACAATCAAAATAAGCGACCCGTCGCTCTTCAAAATAAGCGTCTGTCTTCACAAAATAAAAAAATAAAATTAACATATCTTTCCGATTTTTTAACCACTAAAAAATGGCACTTTAGGAAGTTATATTTCAAAAATTAACTCCTTCAGTCTACCCGTGATCTACGCCCCAAAATACTTTTTCCTACAAAAATCTTCAATATTGTCCTAGTAAGGGTAATAAATATATTTACCAAATAATTGACACCCAAAAAATTACGTTCACATTTATAAATTAATAGCATTAAGGCTGCGCAGTTGCCTCCATTTGTGTTTACTAATATACAAATAATTTTCCTGTTTGGCATTTGTACTAATATACTAATCCTGTTTTATAATAGTTTATAATAGTTAGAAGTGTATAGTGATGGGAATAACGGTGGTAATTCGATAACGTTACAGATATGAACTTTACAAAACAACGTTATTTTGAAACGAGGCTATTATGGTTACTGCACAAATAATAATAAAAAAAGTGGTTTCAAATAGTCATTTCTGTCAATTTTGTAACCTGTTATGACATTAATAATTACAGTTAGCAGCAAAAATAACGCACAACCACAAAATTTTGCTCAATTTCAAATTTGATGTTCTCGCGAACCAATAAATCGATTTCGCTAATTTTTCTTTTCAACTTTAGCTTTTTTTGTTGGTAATTGAATGGTGATAGAATTTTTATTTATTTAGATTTCAGCTTTAGGCTTATACAGAGTGCAAAAATGAGTAAATAGTTTGTTACGTTAAATTTGAGACACTCTGTAGAGTGCATTAGCTGCAACAACGAGTGTATGATGAAATCATACTGTAGTCTCATGTTTTCTAAACATTTTGTTACTTTAATTTCTCCGATATCTTTAATATCACATAAATACACAGTTTTACACCAGAACATGTTATGCACACAAAATACATGCAGAAAACATGGATGTAACTTGGCAACACTGAGCAAAAAATATAGAGATGAAAAGACAAACTATAAATTTCCCGGTCCGGGTTTTGGCCTGAATCTCTAGCATTTTTTTTTAAATTTTGGTTTCTAACAGCAGTATTAGAAAAATGAACAATTCAATAATTAAAATTAATTATTAATAAATTAACGAAACGTTATTTTCAATTTGCACTGGTATTGTATTCATAATTACCGTAACAGGTTAGTAGAACCAATTTTTTAAAATTCTCAAAATTGACCGAAATGGACCTATGAAACAATTACCAAAAATGCTAATTATTTAATAACGCGTTATACGCCAAGTTGATAACGTTATAATCAAATAACGTTATTGGAATAATTGCCCATCATTAGTAGTGTATATACCTAGTTATAAACAGATTAAATAGGTTTGAAGCCGGTAGTATATTTTTAATGGTTATATTTTAATGGTGCCATTTAGTAATTCATCTAATGGTGTTACGTTAAAATCATTTGTTCATATAATTTACGTAGTTACATTTTTATTCTCTGATCGAATTTCTCATATACATATGTGTTTTTTTACCAGCATATACAGGGTATCCAGCAGCGTATTGTAACATGAAAATAATGTAAAAAAAGACGAATATGTCCTTATCTGATTTTAATTTGTTTATTTTTTTTTATTTCAAATACATGAAGCGCAATATGGAGAGCAACATTGTTTAGAATGGTGATATTTTTGAACATTATTAGAAGAACTTTGTTTATTTGTAATTACGTTATAACTTGAAAGCCAATGAAAATCGACCAAGGACATATGAGTTATTTATATTGTTTTCCCTTGCCCGACACTCCTGAAGTTTGGTTTGTTCGTCGCGACTATCCCTGTCCCTGTACTACACAGGGTACCCCAAAACTTATGGGCCATAGAACAACTGGAGATACTAAACATCAAACTAGACCGATTAAGTCCCGAAATAAATTTTCCATACAATATAATATATACAGTGTGCCCACGGATTGAATCCCGAAGGGGAAAAACCTTTTCTTTATTTGTGGGGTTGGGAGAAAAAGTTATTCTTCATAAAAACTAATGCTTATGCTCAAACGACCCAAAATCATATTGATTTCTCTAATTTGTTTTAGAAAAATTGTTTTAGAAAATAGAAAAACCCTTATACAGGATGTTAATTGAGTATGTGCAGTAATTTTAAGAGACGATTCTTTGGGTGATTCTAAGACGAAAAGTTCATATAAACATGCGCAAATGCTTCGTTTTCAAGATACAGGGTGTTAAAAAAAATTTTTGAATCGGGTTTTCGTAAATATCTTAAATATCTTTTTGTCGATATTGTTTAAATTTGGCAGATCTATTTGTACTGTTAAGGGGCCAATTTAGAATTAAGGAGATTAAATTTATTGGGTCCAGCGGCGTCCCGGGCGACAGATTAATCAATATTATTGAAAAAAAAGGTAAGCCGCTGTTTTTTTTGGAATTTTATATTTTTCTCGGATTAAGCAACACTTTTGTCTCTTGAATTTTTTTCGTATCTTACTTTGTTTTCGAGAAAAATAAAAAAAAACACTTTGATATGTCGCTAGAGATGCATGGACATTTTCTTTTTTAATCTGAAAAAGCATTTAACTTGACAGTTGTCAGCTACAAATAAAACTGCCAAATTTCAACACTATCGACAAAAGTTGTGGACACAGACTAAGAATCACCCAAAGAATCGTCTCTTAAAATTACTGCACATACATAATTAACACCCTGTATGTAAAGATAGAATAAAAAGTAATTAGTAAAAGTTTTTGGGGTTGAAAAGCTATACAAAATTTTGACTCATTGCCTAAATGTATAATGACTGACAAACCCCGTACAAAATATGATTTCTTTTAAAATAACTTACATGTTTGTGAATAAGTTAAACCCTGTTTGCCTTTTTTACTCTTCATTTTTTTACTTTCCACTCTTCCTACTCTTCATTATTTTTTCTTATAAATTCATTTAATTATGAATCGTGCATGACTTTTATTTTATAACATAATAATTTTTGTATAAAATGGGTTTGTTACTTAGTAGTTTTCGACTCCTCGTATACCATAAAGTTTTTTTTAGAGTAATACCGTTTAAAACCGAACATCATATTTGAGGGCTTTAACTTATTTACAAAAAAATGTAAGCTAATTTAAAGGAAATCATTATAAAGCGTTTAACTTTTTCCATAAACCCCATAATAAAAAAGTTTTCCTTTTTTCTTGAAATATCATAAGAAATCACATCCTGTACATCGCACATAGAATAAAGAGTAATAAATAGGTACCATTTTCTTTTTTTCCTAATTTTTCTTGTTAATTGCATGTTTCTTATGATTTTGGATTTTAAAATATTAATTTTTATAATATATTTTTCGTTTTGCAGATATTTGATAACGAGACAAGTCTTATTCGGGCGCAAACATCCGCGTTGTTGAGACAAATTCACGACCCTGTACCTCGAGTTCAAAGGCTAAGCTGGCCACTTTCAACGGTCACAAGGTAAGTGGGGTTGATACTAATCAATAATCATTAATAAAAAGTAAATAGATATGCAATGTATAATACGAGTTTCGTTCTGTGATTATGGCGCCCTCTGGCGTCCATAGTCAATAAACCATTACTAACTAGCGAAGTGAATTTTGATTTATTTTATAAAGGACAAGTTGAAATATATTTTTGATTTTCTATTAACGACAATAAACTTGTGAAAGAGCTAAAAATATTTCTATATTAAGACGTTCTACGAAGTATACCAGATAATAATCATAGTTTATATTAATTTTGGTATACCTACTGGTATACTATATACAGGGTGTTATGGAAATGACTTATTATATTTAAACCGGCAAATCCTGAGGTGAAAATAAATTGAAGAAAAATAACCATAAATGGAGCTTAGAATTATTAAGCGAATTATACACTTTATATGAATTCTGAAATTTTCCATTGCCACTACTGACGACGTTCGTAATCAATAGTCTCAAAAGAGGTCAGCGCATTCGAGGCGATGGTGTCATATTACAACACAGCATTGTAAACCCACGTGTTCAGTTTTTGACAAGACCTTTTTGACCGGCGTTATCACTTCTTTTGCAAACTTTTTAGAGAAAAAAACTACAATTTTAAGGTACATACTCTCTTACCTTCGATCTTATTTTTGAATAATCCGTTTTATAATTAAATTCCATTAAAAAAATTAAATACAAAAAGTATGTTTTGCAACAGAACCAACAGTAGATTATACCAGACAAATTTGAAATCACATCACAACATTCATTGTTATGGATTATTTCATAACAGAACAAAAATTGGGTAAGGCTAGAACTAGCAAAACGTTTAAAATTCGTATGCATCAAGCACGTGGAACCCTTGGCAACGTCGTTCCAACATCGAGTATCGAAACATACTGAAGCAACGATACTAAAAATTAAACATACGCGCGCGGCGGTTATCCAAGCAAGAGTGAGACACGCGGTGTGATCTGGCATCACTGTAGTGTACTCTAGAGACCCAGATTATTGTTAACTAAAACCAGATGAAGCGGCGTGAGAGCATGTAGGCAAAAAGGGTTTTTACCTTAGTATTTAGATATTCGATTAAACAAAAAGTATGTAGACTTTCTCTAGGACACCCATTTAAATATAATAAGTAATTTCCATAACACCCTGTATATAGTGTTGGATGTCCTAAAGAAAGTCAACCTTGAATTCGCGAGGTCTACTAATTTAAATCACCCAAATAGTGGATACATTGTAATATTATTTACTTAATTTCAAATGTACTATTGTAACTGATTTATTGCACGTGTAATCTTTAGTAAACTAATTTATACGTACTATTTATTTAATGTTTAATATGTCACATTTGGCTTAAGATAAACGACCAATATAAAACGCTTTCCTAAACTACAAAATTCCTTTAAAAATAAAAGTTTAATATTTTATAGAGATAGTAAACTTTTAGAGTATACTCTTAGTTTATGAGAAAATTACGTGACATAGGGAATTTAATAACGTACTGGTTTACTATTTTTAAGATTTTAATTTCTAATTTATTTTCAGGCTTTATTTAAAAACATAAAATAACAATAAACACAAAGTAAGATTTCTAGCCGTTTAAATTTCGTCCGGTGCGCGCAATAATGTCGTGGTGATATATTTTTAAATTGATTATGGAGATTCGCGTCATTGTTAACGTTGTTAATTCTCTTTTAAAGGTATTAAAAGGTTTTACGCAGTTGATGGTAGGTGAAGGTGAATTGGAAGAATAATGTCATGGTATTTACGTTTACATACATGGTGTTATGGAAATGACTTATTATATTTAAATAGGTGACTCCTAGGGTGTCCTAGAGAAAGTCTACATACTTTTTTTTTTAATCGATATCTAAATACTAAGGTAAAAACCCTTTTTATCCACATACTGTCGCGCCGTTCCATCTGAATTCAGTTAGCAATAATGTGGGTCACTAGAGTATACTAACAGTGTTGTCCGATCACACCGCGCGTCTCGCTCTTACTTGAATACCCGGTGAGCGCAACTATTGTTGCTTCAGTATGTTTCGAGACTCGGGGATGGAATGACGCTGTAGAGGGTTCAACGTGTTTGACGTAAACGAATTCTAAACGTTTTATTAGTTGTTACATTACCAGATTTTTTTTTTGTTGTGAAATAATTCATAATAATAAATGATGTAATGTGATTCAAATTCGTGTGATATTATCTACTGTTGGTTCTGTTGCAAAACATACTTTTTGTATTTTATTTTTTTATGAAATTTAATTATAAAACGGATTATTTAAAAATAAGGTGGAAGGTAAGAGGTACCTTAAAATTGTAGTTTTTTTCTAAAAAGTTTGAAAAATAAGTGGTAACGCGCGTCAAAGACGTCTTATCGTCAAAAACTGAACACGTTCATTTACAATCCTGTCTTACAATATGACGACACCGCCTATAATTCGCTAACCTCTCTTGAACCTCGAGACTGCCTCAATAAACTATTGATTGCGAAGGTCCTCCGGAGCGGCCACTTAAATTTTGAGATTTCATATAAAGTGTATATTTCGCTTAATAATTCAGAGCGCCATTTATGGATATTTTTCTTCAATTTATTTTCATCTCAGGATTTGGCGGTTTAAATATAAGTCATTTCCATATCACCCTGTATAACATAGATTACAGCTAAAATACCACTAAAATTAGAAAAAAATCCGGTAAACTTTTAAAACATCCGTTGAAAACATATGAAAAGTGGTCTACTACTGCAGAATCTGCTCGCCACCACTCGTCGTCACTAAGCCACGCGTGCTTGCTCAATATCATACCTTGTGTTTATTGTATCATGTATCATAAGTAAACACAAAACTAATTTCTATTATTATTAAATGAATTCTTATGGATCTTTTGATAACTATTCAATATCTCAAACTTACAAACCTACTTAGCGCGAAAATACTAAATAAAGCAAATTATTGCTCTTTAGGTGAGTTTTATTTGTTTACTTCTTATGTAAGACATCTTTTGGTTGTTGGTAAATATAGTTTAATGCGTTGAGACGTATTAGACATGGTATAGCTTCTATTCACTATCCATTCAGCAGCTCTTGCAACATATACAGGGTGTGCATCAAAATACGTGGGGAGGTGATTCTGCATGTTAAATAAAGGTAATATATCATATACCAAAAAGTCGAAAACTCAATACGTTTTTTTATCAATTTGAAAAACTGATTTTACGTTAACAAAAACTTCCAGCTTACGACTAAACGGTGTAGTTTATCGTGTCGGATCAAGAATACCTTTTTTATTAGGTATTCTTTTGTTTTTAATATGGTAGGTATATCATCAACAAGAAGACACAGTAGAGAAACATTTCCATAACAGAATGATAGATTCCCTGTTGCAATCAGTTCTCTCTCCTCAGCTTGGTCCTCGTCAGCGTAATTCGGCACCCATATAAGTCACCAATCCCATAAATCTCAGTATCTGGGTTTGTTGATAACATTTTAACTAGTTAAATCTAGTTTTAACTAGTTAAATCTAGTGTTAACTAGTTAAATCTAGTTTTAACTAGTTAAATCTTGTTTTAAATAGTTAAATCTAATTTTAACTAGTTATATCTAGAATTAACAGGCTTCCGGAGTACCCTTAAACGAGTTGTCTTCCCAAGCGTTTATTTCTGTTTAGGAAAAAAATGCCAAAGAAAAACAAACTTTGTAATAGAACTAGAACTCGCGGAAAGTCTATATTTTTTTGTTTCGGAAGATTTTTAGATTTAAATTTTTTTACTGCTCCATATAAAAAAAATTATGAACTTTCCTCGAGTTGATAATAAAAATTTAGACATCTTTCGTTTAAAAATTTTTTATAAATGTACCGATTTCATAGGAAGCGAGAACTCCATTTTTCAGCGTAGAAAATTGAAGTATAGACCCCGGTCATGTGCAGTCTCTTTCTTCCGATTATCGTTGTTTCTGTTGCCGTACCGAATACGGGCGGACGCAAGAAGTCCTCTTCTAACTGCCAGGGAAGATCCAATTCGCCTCGTGGCTTCAAAGCGTGGAACGAATAGGAGTCAAATCGGAGATTTCGACTGACTCTGACATCCTCTTAACTAAAATATGTTTTTCTTTGAGGTTAGAGACAATGCTGTATCATGAGTGATATACGTGTTTTGGACTTCCATTATCTTTATTTCATTCAAATCACAACGTTTCAACTGGTAAGTATCTCCAGTCGTCTTCAGGTGAATACTGAGTAAGTTACTAAATTACGAGAGTACTTATACTAATAAGGGCGGTCATACTCGACTAACTTTCTCACCCCCCTTATTAGTATAAATACTCTCGTAGTTTAGTAACTTGCTTAGTATTCACCTGAAGACGACTGGAGATACTTACCAGTTGAATCGTTGTGATTTAAATGAAATAAAGACAATGGAAGTCCAAAACACGTCTATCACTTAAAATATGTTTAGTCAGAACTAGAATTAACTAAGAATATTTTTTGATTCTAGCTTTAACTAATTAAATCAAAAATTAACTAGGCAGGATTGGACTATTTTTACAAAATTAAATTTGCATGTTTACATTTTTCGATATTCCTTTTTTAGAGATACATAATATTTAATTCCATAACTAAAAATGACATTCAGCCTCGAAAGAAAATTCTGTTTTATGGTTATAAGTTAAGACACTAAAAATCTTCACGGAAAATAAATTGACTAAAATAAATCATCCTACAAAGCGTTAATCAATATTACGGATAAACGGAAACAAATGGAAAACGCTATTCCAATATAAAAAAACTACTTGCTAATAGTAGGTCCACTAAAAAAATTTTAAAATAGTTTATTTACTTTTTTTTGTACATAAAAAGTAAATTAAAATATGAACTGAAGGTATCATTATAACACAATTATTATGCAGGGTGTCCCATAACTTATGTAGAGCAAGTGGAAATACTAAACATTACATTAGAGCGCGCTAGTTACATACAGTGGGCTTAATAAATCTATGTTGTTTTTCTTACCTGTTATTAAGTATTTTTAATCCAAGATTCTCAAAGAAGGGTAGTTTCTAATAACTCAAAAGTTATAAGCCCGATTTTAATATCTCCAACCGTTGTCGAGATGTTTCCATTTAAATATCACAATGCATCAAAAAAATCGAAGTAAAACTGGAAATATCTCGAAAACGGTTAGAGATTTGAGATCAAACAAGTAAACCTTTTTAGTTTAGAAATTGCCCGTCTTTGAGTTGAGAATCTTGGCTTCAAAATTCTTAATAACGGATAAGAAAAAATCATAGATTTATTAAACCCAGTGTATGTAACTAGCGCCTTCTATGTGAAATCTTAAAAACATTTCTACAAATTATTAGTTCTTTTACTCATAAGGAAATCACACCCCTTCAACTTTCATTCCGATGTATTGAACTGTTTTCAAATTACGGCTTGTTTTTCGAAAATAAACTTTCACTTTCAACGGCCTGAAGAAGAGAAACATTTCGAAAAAAACTTATAATATGACTTAATCGGTCTAGTTCAGGGGTCGGCAACAAAAGTTATAATTTACACAATTTCTCAGTTTTTAAAGAGCCACTAACAGCCGCAATTTGATATCGAAAGAGACACTACTTGACATCGAAAAAGCCGTAGGTTGCCGACCCCTGGTCTAGTTTGATGTTTAGTATTTCCAGTTGCTCGATGGCCCATAAGTTATGGTACACCCTGTATTACGGTCATAAAAAAATGATTAATTGTTAACTGTCATCATTTAAAATTTCATGATACACATTTCTGTAAATGAATATTTCCGTTTAAATTTATTGTTTAATGACACACACTTTATTATTTTGTTCAGTTATCTTCCAGGCATTGATATATGAAGATATTATTCGATTACGCTCTAAATAATAATGTTTCATGTCTTTAAATGGATTTTATGTCTTTTTTGTTTGTTTGGTACAACATCAACAAGTGCTTATGGAATTGCTGGCCACCACAGCACAAAAAACATATTGTTTGATAAATTGGCGATGTTTATGCAAGAGGAAATTCAAATGCATAATAATTTGTGGAATTTAGGAATATTGTACATAAATGGCACTGCTGATTTTCTTTTGGAAATATTGAAAAGTAAACATATAAATTTCCCAATTAAAATCATCCATATGGAGGATCCGTTGCGCAAAGAGAATGAAAAATTTACGAAAATTGTAGTATTGTTAAATACATTAGAAGACATGATGGCTTCCACTAAATATCTCTTGAGCTCTTCATTTTGGTGTTCTCTGACAAAATATTACTTTATTACAACAAATATGTTTACAGGGGAACTAAAAGAACTGTTTTCCAATGTGAAATTGGTGTGGAGTATCAGTAGAATCTTCAATTTTGTTGTAGTCGTGTTAGATAAATCAAATTATTTGCAAGTTTTATCTTACCACCCGTTTAAGAATGAGATTTTAAATGTTTCTACGTTGAAAAACCTGTTTGATACTAATATACAAAATTTCTACGGATACAAATTAAAGATAAGTGTATTTAAGCGAGATTATGTTCAAGTTAATAATTATGAGCATTGCGAATCAGATCTAGAATGTAGAACTGCACTGTTACTTTGTAGTCACCTTAACGCAACTTACAAATTCCTTTACGTCGACGATTACTTGGAAAATGATATACTTGTAAAAAAGGGAAAGGTGGATTTATCTATGAAGCCAATGTTGGTGTTAAACAACACTTATCTTAAGTTTTGTTTCTATCCGTTGTCGTTTATGAAACTTATTGTTCTGACAAAAAAGGCGCCTTTAATATCATTTGCTTATAATATATTTTTTACTTTTGAACCATCAATCTGGACTTTACTAATTGTTACGATATTATTGTTTAAAGTTTTAAACCGTGTCATATCGACTAGATTTTTACAGCAGAGCAAGAAGTCTGTATATACTTCAGATATTTTATTATTAACCTATTCGATATTTTTTATTATTTTTACGAGTATTTTCCAAAGCGGAATTATTAGCACATTAACCACGCCGAATTATTTCAAAAATATTGATACCATTAATGAATTGGTGCAGAGTGAGCTTCCTATATATGGCGAAGAAACATGGGCTAATTTCTTAAATGAACAGCTCTACCCGCAATTGAATATTTCGGTTGATTTTAAGACTGTATTTGATAATTTCTTGGCTTGTAAAGGAGGCGGAACATTTTTGGCAACAGAAGATATTTACGATGTTAAGTTTATCCAGGAGCCGTCAAACAAGATAAACGCATATTACCATAAGATGAAAGAAACCGTCGGAGAAGGGTTTATGGCAAATTATATTCCTGAGCACTCACCGTACAGAGACGTTTTCAAAGCGACATTATTTAAATTTAATAGTTTTGGACTAATACAAAACAAAGTATGGGATCGTAACCGTGAAACCGAAATAACTTTAGCGAAGTTAAACTTAGAACACTTAAAAATTGCGTTTTTAGTTCTTCTCGTTGGGTGTCAAGTGGCTGTTTTAATATTTATTGGGGAAATAGTAGTGTTCAAATATTTAAAAATAAACACCTAGTTTCTATTAAGTTTACATGAAATGCAAAACATGTTTCAAACTGTCTACTAGCTAGTCTAATGTAATTTAAAAAATATTTGTTTAATGTTGTGACAATCGTTGTATTTTAAATAATAAATTTATGTTGTGAGTATTTGTGTCGTCATTTTTGATAATCATTATCAAAAGATAGTTCGTGTGTGTGTGTGTCCGGTAAAGTTGCCGCATTTTAGGAGCAAATTTTTTTTGGCTAGAATTGAGAATGATCTTCCAGGATTTCTGGCAGATTGTTATAATTATCAATCAATAAAATTCCGCGATTATACAGGCTGTCCCACTAATGTGGTTATTGTGGAAGCCATAAACCGTACGATATTATATCAGCCATAAACCTTATGTATCGAACTAAAAAAAATTCATTGAATGATTTTCTGAGTAGGTACTCACATTGTTTATCAGTACACCAGTGAATAAATTTTTGATACACTTTTTCATACCGCTTCCTGGATTTTTCTAGTAATAAATTATTTGCTGCGGAAGCAGCTTGTACTATAATTTCCCGTGGCGTTCCCTCAATCTGAATATCGTACTCATTCATACTTTACTAATATACCCAAAAATAAAATCCAAATAAAAATGTTGACGTCAGTTGACAGTCAACTTTGCATAAAATCTAATGGAAACATTAACGGTTTTGGCATATCACGGGTAATGTGTTTTGTGAAACTTTTACGTAATATATATATTACGTAACAGTCATTACGTAACAGTAGCCAGTGCATAAGTAGGTTCCTACCACATATTTATAAACAGTATATGGCTAACACCATCTGCAATTATATCCCCGCTATGGGCATCGAAGGGGTTGTTGTGAGTTTGCGCAGATCGGAAATTTCCTTGTGAAAGTAAACATTCGACAGGACCGGATTTCAACTTTTTTAAAGTAAATTTCACTGGTTAGTTAGGAAAAATATTGCAATCAAAATTTCGATTACTTAGTTCGATTTAAGACAGCGTTCCATGCATACGATTTCTGATGATATGATCATCCTACGGTGCCCTGATTGGTGTAAACTTTTGGTGCCAAATTCCGTCTGAATATTTGTAACAATCGACACGATGAGCTTTATTTTAACTTTCATCCGACGTCGTATGTTTCTTAACCTCACTTTTTTCTAAACCAAAAATTACGAATGAATGACTATATTGACTATTTTGGGAATTATTATCAGCTACTTATGCACCAAATTAAAAATACATTAATTTTAAGGGTAGGTAGTGACCACATATATATTATATTGTATACGAGTGACACTCTCTTCTTTTTTTACAAGCTTTTTAGTGAAATTCGGTTTCGAAGATTGTATAATATGATAAGCAAAATATTTTCGTATATATTATTATGTACATACCTGAAATACTTTATTGATTTTTGATCCACGCAAACATGCAAAAAAGCAACATGTACTTGTGTCCTTTCATCTTAAACAAAACAAGCCACTAACCTACCAAACACCACAAATTAATAACTCCTTTACAAAAATTGTTTTTAGGTAATGAAAGTTTATAAGCACTAATATACCGACAACAATGTGGATGAACCACTTTTTATTCTGTAATTTGAACAAGCATCCAGAACCATTGTGACGAATTACAACAAACAAATAATGTCAGGCCGGCTCTGACGCGATCGATAAAATTTCCACCATACTGCGCAAACTCAATAGGCCCACGCCATCTCCCATAGCGGGGACACTCTTTGTATTTTGGAACGTTCGTATTGGCAATATACTGTTTATATATATAGGGTGTTGAAAAAGGTCGGTACCCCGGAATAACTCCGGTGCATCGCATTGCTGGAAAAAATTGTTTGTATTCCACTGGCATTTTTTAGTACAAGACAGAGAAAAAGAGTATTTCCGGGATAAAACTTGATTTTCGCACGGTTCTGATTTTGTCTTTCTCATGGTGATTATTGGTGAAGGATAGGCCCGAATAAAAAAAAATTCGGACAAAAGATGTTTATTTTTGGTCGGAGAACACGATACGCCAATAAAAAATATGGGGTTCCATTAGAAAATCTTAACTTACCCCCACCCGCGCCCGGGGGTTGAGGGGTGGGGGGTGGTTTAAATTGCAAACTATTCCTCCTTCAAAACCAAACAACTTTTTCTCTAGACATTTTCCGCTGCAATGCGATGGACCAGTTATTCCGGGCGGGGTACCGACCTTTCTTCAATACCGTGTATGTGGTTCTTACTAATATAGGAGTAGAAAAATACTTATAAGGGTCGCGACTGATAAATTTTACATTTTCTGTTTTGATTGATGGGTTAACTTACGATGTCTAGTAGCTTTTGTTTGCTATCTCGTGAGGTGTCAACTGACTTATTTTAAATAGAGATAAAAGAGTCTCATTTACCACCGAAAGAACAAAGACCGGATTGCTAGGAACGCATATTATTTTTTATGGACCACCATTTGTACCGACATGATGAATCGCAAAGAAATAGTGTTGTTAGTCGAATAACGTCATTATAATATACAGGGTCGTTTTTAAAATAAAACATGGTAATTTATATTATATTTTTCGATTATCCATTAAATTCTCAAATTTTATAGAACATCTTTTTGTCTGAATTCGCCAGTTTTTGAGATATCTGGACTTTTTGTAATTATTTGGCATGGTGATGAAATATTCCACGGAATTTTTTTACCTTAACTCTTGGACTAAAAAAAATTTCGTACGAAATAGCTAGAAGATCGTCAAGTCTCAAAATTATTTGACACTTGTCGGAGAGTGTACAGGGTGGTCACAATTCAAGGTTCATTTGTGAAAGATTTCAACCATTAAAAACTTTCTTATTTTAAATGGG
This sequence comes from Barypeithes pellucidus, assembly GCA_963991005.1. Lineage (NCBI taxonomy): Eukaryota > Metazoa > Arthropoda > Insecta > Coleoptera > Curculionidae > Barypeithes > Barypeithes pellucidus. The sequence goes on from OZ022556.1 coordinate 95,144,236, forward strand.
ATACCCTGTATATTTTTATTTAATTTGATGACAAATTAATTATTCTTTATAATTAGTATTTACTGTTCTATGCCTGTATCAAAGCGTTCCTTCAAAAAATTAAATTTTTCCGAAAATACTATTTTTTCTATTTATTGCTATTTCTGTTGTTTTACTTGGTTATTTATGACCACTTATTTTTAAATATTTTTTAAATATATTTGTTTCTATTTGTAGTGGTGTTATTTATTTAATTTTAAGGTAATTTGCTAACGTTTTTCATGTTTTTGTCTTTTTCCTTATTACAACTTTTGGTTGGGCGAATCATGTAACTTCCTTCGTTTGATAATACAGGGTGTTATGGAAATGACGTATTATATTTAAATCGGCAATTCCTGAGATGAAAACAAATTGAAGAAAAATATCCAAAAATGGCGCTCTAATTTAATATGCCCTGTACATGACCTTATGTCAAACCAAAAAAGACCACGTGCTGCCCCTGTCAGGAAGGTAAACAAAGCAACATATGTCAACAGTGTTGTCATATCTTTAGGGTAAACACTCTTTACAAAGTCAATAACCGTTTGACAGCTTGCAAGTTGTTTATTTTTCAGGGTACATTATTATAAACTTTTACGTTCAGTTCAGTTCGCTAGGAAACAATCTCTGATTTATAAACTTGAACTGACTCGAACGAACCGCCGCGGAGTTTTTAAATGGTCAGGTATGTTCTCATTTGTTCAATTCGAACGACACCCGTCAGATCTGGACAACTTAAAAGTTTATAAATGCCACTTACCCTTTAGAAAAAAAAATGCAATTTTATTTAGATTTTCGAACAACACCAACTGAATTTATAAAAAACACCAACTGAATTTATAAAAAACACCAAGTACCTAGGTAACTTGAACAAAAACAAACCGGCACAATAAAATCACATAACACATCTAAGTACCATTCAATCTGAATTAGTATTTTAAAGTGCTACTATGTAGACCAAAATACGCCCTTAGTGTCTGAGCGGTCTGGGAAATAATGTATTTAACATCTAAAAATTTTAAAAATAAATAACACGTTTCTCTTTTCTTTAATTAAACAGCTGATTGTGGACATCGGGTAATATTTAAAAATACAGCGTTGTCACTTTCGATGTGTTATAAGCGACTATCATAAATTGCCGAATTTCCTTATTATATTACATTCCTGTATAATTATAGTCTCGGAAATGGCAACCGCGCTCTAGACAGCCGAGATTTCTTGGAACGGTTTGATGTCCGAAGTCAGACCAGCCCATTATTTCAGAGGGTAGTTCCTGTCAATTGTTAACATAATTGCTTCATTTTATCTTTAGTAAAGGGTTAATGGCCCATACAAATTAGCGTTTTTATGATTTCTATTGCGAAATGATTAAGTGCTCTTGTTCTATGTGTGTTATTGTAAAGTGTAATTATGCGTTAGTGTTGGGGTTTAGTGATAAGGTTATTATGCACTCCCACACTATCATCAGGACACGTGAAGAGCATAAAGTTTTTCCTATAGAAAAAAGAACTGAAAGTGTCTGTGTCCTGGATTCCTTAATCGCGTCCTGGATTTACTTTCTAAGTAAGCTAAATATTTATTTTTATACTAAACTAAAGTTTTACACTTTTAAACATTTTGGCAACATTCTGCTTGAACATCTGTTGATTAATCAGCTGGGCAATGTAATATCTTCATATATGAATGTGCCGAGGAGTTGTGTGTGGGATTAGGGGTGAATTACCCCACTTTTTAAACGTTCGATTTAAAAAAAATAAAATATGTAGCGCTTCTCTAGGACACCCCAGGAGTCACCCATTTAAATATAATACGTCATTTCCATAACACCCTGTATATATACACAGTGTGTAAAAAGTCCCGGAACAGTCAATTATTTCAAAAATGGTGCACAATATAAAAAAACTTTCTGTATAAAAGTTGTTGGTCTTAAAGAAATTTATTAAACTTAGATCCCTGTAATTATACAGGGTTGCCCAAAAAGTCGCGGTAACCGAAACTTCATTTTTTTTAAATGGAATGACCCTTTTTTGATCACATTTTCTGATTCCTCTAAACATTCTAAACAACAATTATAGAACATGTCATATGGCTAAACCTATTAGTTTTAGAAATAATTTGAGTTGAAGGACATAAATGCGATAGGTACGATATTACCTTTTGCATTGTTTTGAGTCGGCTCAAATGTTTTACGTTAAAATTAAAAGAAAAACATTAAACTCGTGTAAAATGAACCTCACTCAAGTTGTGTCAAAATTTTAATAACAACTAAATTATTAAATACAAACAGTAAAATTAACAATAACTTGAAAAGAACAAAAATAAAATTGTCAAACTGTGGGAGGAGGACATTTTCAGCATTTAATTAAATAACGACTTACACTTAATTTTATTTTTGTTCTTTTCAAGTTATTGTTAATTTTACTGTTTGTATTTAATAATTTAGTTGTTATTAAAATTTTGACACAACTTGAGTGAGGTTCATTTTACACGAGTTTAATGTTTTTCTTTTAATTTTAACGTAAAACATTTGAGCCGACTCAAAACAATGCAAAAGGTAATATCGTACCTATCGCATTTATGTCCTTCAACTCAAATTATTTCTAAAACTAATAGGTTTAGCCATATGACATGTTCTATAATTGTTGTTTAGAATGTTTAGAGGAATCAGAAAATGTGATCAAAAAAGGGTCATTCCATTTAAAAAAAATGAAGTTTCGGTTACCACGACTTTTTGGGCAACCCTGTATAATTACAGGGATCTAAGTTTAATAAATTTCTTTAAGACCAACAACTTTTATACAGAAAGTTTTTTTATATTGTGCACCATTTTTGAAATAATTGACTGTTCCGGGACTTTTTACACACTGTGTATTGTAATCGTGACGCTATGCCTTTTAGTTTACTTCTCGATAGTTATTAGACGGGTCTCTCGAAGAAACTGGACTATTTCTTTGAGTCATTTTGTTAGTCTTACGAGAAAATGCACTTTTAATTTATTAATTTCTAATGTTTTTTTTAATTTCAGGCACTACGATTATGGTGTGCCATCGAGGTACAGCAGTGACAATTATATTCATAAAATGTTAACTACGTCTCCGGTTAATCAGAAAGTTAGTTATACAACCTATTATTCTGAACCTGTCAGGAAATATATTGGTAAGCCCATTTTGTTTTTCCCAGATTTCTTACTTCATAATGTAGCCTTATTAACACCTGCAGCTGGTGCTACTGTAGAAAACACTTTCTCTTTGTATTTTAAAGGGTCTAAGAATATCGCCTGAGAACAATTGACCGAAGGAAAATTGCCTGGCAACCGTTGCCCGAGTAGAAAATTGCCCGAATGCAACATTGCTCGAAATAGTACATTATGTATTAACGGCCGAAAAGAGGCTTTTACGGACGAGATGCCGACCGAGCCGAAGGTGTAAAAGCCTCCGATGGCCCGAGATATGTACCGTACTTTTTTTTATATGTGCTCCGAGGCTTTGATGCCAAATTCCCGCCCGCTTCGATACTTTCCCGCCCACTCTCTCGGAGAGGTCTGGAAAGCGCCACTTTCGGTGCACATGTAAAAAAAGATAATTCCCCGACGAACAACTTGACTGAATTGAAAATTTCCCGAAATTATGACAAAAACCAACATTTTATTTAGGGCCTTTTTGCGTCTCGCTAATTATGTAGGTACCAACTACGGCTTTCTTGTAAATTCCCTTTGATAATATACACAACATTGCGATAACTAAACTTAACAACTATACAATATATTTTTTGGATTAGATACCTACATATAAGCAAAATATATAAAACACTGCGATACCTGAACTTAACAATTAAACAATATATTTTTTGTACTAGATAAATATACATCGAAGTAAAAAATCTACAAAACACTGCATTAAATATGCTTAATGCCTAAACAATAACTTTCTGCACTAGATACATAAATAACTAGAACCAATTTGCCTGCCCAATAATTGAAATATCAATGTTTAGGGATATTTTCCAATCTGGTAATTTGTCTTCGGTCAATTTTCCTTGGATCAATAATTATTGTTTTCGTGCAATTTTCCAATTGTTAAAAATAATATTTGTTAAATATAGTTCTATTTGCCAAAGATATTCCGAAACGAATGTCCTATTTGTAGGATATTTTTATGTCTCTGTAAATACTACTACGATGTTACGAAAAATTTTCGAAATAAACTGAAATAGTATTAAATTTTCTCGTTTATATCTCGCCTCATTGTACGTCTCGATTAAGAATTAAACTAAACTATGAAATTAAAAGTTAAAAGTCTATTTTTTTATTTGTACGTTCATACTTCGAAATTAAACTTCCAGTTTAACGTAAAAGTTCGTGCTAGTTCGCGATAATTCATTCCTATTCGTGAAGAACATAGGCAAGACAAATATCCTAACAATTATCGACTTCGACAAATAATGGGAACTTTCAGCAGAGCCCATCGAATTGTGAGCCAATAGTAAACATTTGCTGAATGTACTAAAAAAATCGATTTCACAAATCGATGGAAATTCGAACGCCATTTTTTCCATCGAATTTAAAAAGCGCGTTGTTATTTGACAGCGATTTATGACAGTTTTGTTTGTCATTCTAACCAAACAAGAAACTGACAGCAAAATACAAATCGATAGGCATCGTGACGTCACCCATTAAATATCGTTAATAAATCGATTGATTCTGCTGCATTGTTATTTTTCTTGCAAAAAATTAAATTAATTTTGGATGTATAAATTTTATTAACAAAAGTTATTTCTTAGTTTAGTTTAGTCCTTAATCGAGAGGTCTAATGGGGTCATTTTATAAAAATATTTTTATAAAAGTGCACAATAAATTATTGTGAGCGACGTTGGGCTAAAGGTAATACACTAAGTCTTAGTGTAATGACATTAATGAAAGTATTGTCACATGGAAACAGGTAGATTATCTGTAGTTATACGAGTATATGTAGTAATACGTATAATGAGACCCTACCTGAATAACGGAAGAAATATAGACCTTAAAAATTTAAAAATATCCTTGTTTTCTACGTATATCATTCTGCATATTGCTTTTGCTGGCTTTGCGGGCAAATTAACATAATTATATTATTATAGACGTATACCAGGGTAGGTTATTGTTATTTAAGAAATAACCATATTTACCCCAAATTAATAACTATGAAAAAAAAACAAAAAAAATTCCGTCTAAATCTGACAACACGTAAACACAATATCAAAAATTAAATCAAGTACATTGAAAGATAAAATACAATTTTTTTGGAATAAGATACATCATACAAATGTTGCTGGTTAAAATGTATATCCAAAGCTCAAGTACATGATTACCAAAAAAATCATTTAAAAACAAATTTGTCAAATTTACACTTTATTCAAGAAGTTTCCATGTAGATAGACGCGTTTCGCTACCTCGTAGCATCTTCAGATGTTTGATGTTTATTAATTTTATCTAAAACTACATTCACTAGTTACGTCTAGAACTATTAAAATTAAGTTATAGTCAAAAGATCGTCAGTTATAACAATGGCCTTTATTTAAATGATCATGATCCACGAAGTATGATCATCATGATCATAAATTCCAAATTCTTTTAGTGGACCAAATTTAACCATAGTCAGATTTATTATTTAATTCTAATTCATTGTTTAATAATAAAAGATTCGATTCCTTTTAAAAGATTTGGTACCTTCTGATGTCCAGAGACTAATATATAGGGTGTTGAAAAAAGGTCGGTACCCCGGAATAACTCCGGTGCATCGCATTGCAGCGGAAAATGTCTAGGGAAAAAGTTGTTTGGTCTTGAAGGAGGAATAGTTTGCAATTTAAACCACCCCCCTACCCCCTCAACCCCCGGGCGCGGGTGGGGGTAAGTTAAGATTTTCAAATAGAACCCCATATTTTTTATTGGCGTATCGTGTTCTCCGACCAAAAATAAACATCTATTGTCCGAAAAGTTTTTTTATTTGGGCCAATCCTTCACCAATAATCACCATGAGAAAGACAAAATCAGAACCGTGCGAAAATCAAGTTTAATTCCGGAAATACTCTTTTTCTCTGCCTTGTACTAAAAAATGCCCTTGGAATACAAAACTTTTTCCACGGGCATTTTTTAGTATAGAGAAAAAGAGTATTTCCGGGATAAAACTTGATTTTCGAAGGATGATGAAGGGATGGACCCGAATAAAAAAAATTTTCGGACAAAAGATGTTTATTTTTGGTCGGAGAATGCGATACGCCAATAAAAAATATGGGGTTCCATTTGAAAATCTTAACTTACCCCCAACCGCGCCCGGGGGTTCAGGGGGTGGGGGGTGGTTTAAATTGCAAACTATTCGTCCTTCAAAACCAAACAATTTTTTCCCCAGACCTTCCTTCAACACCGTGTATACTGATATTTCTCTTACAAGATGATATGCATGTAAAAAAATATGATTTCTACGTCAGAAAGAGAGCATTTCATTTCGGCCGGAATATTTTTTTTGCATTCCGGCCTTTCTTAAATAGCATTGGTTTCATTCGAATTACATGTTGAAGAAAATCACTAATAAATGTGATTTTATTGATATTTTATAATTTATTAATAAAATATAACAAATAGTATGGGATGTGCTCGTTTATTTTTTACAAATATCTAAGCAATTTTTAAATTCTTTACAATACTAATTCACCTATACATTAAAATGTGTTTGAAATAAATGCAGCTTAATCGCACAGCATAGCACCTGCAGCACAAAATCAGCGCCCTGCTCAGCATTATCAATCGGCTGAGCGTAAGCATTGACTAAAAAAAACGATTTAACACTAGTGTGTGACTAAACCAAATCTTTAGGAACTGGTCGTCTAGCTAGTGTATCATATGCAGGAGGCAGATCGTACGACAGGAGGCCCCATATCTACCTCTACGATAATCCTCTACAGAGCGATATCCAGCTTCTGAGCTACTATATCAACAAGTTTAAGCAAGAAAAGACCTACTCTGCAGAGTCTTCAAAAGGTAAATAAATGCATATCTTCATATTTTTTGGTTTAGGAAAACGATAAATATAGCGATGTGTGTATTCAATTATATGAAACGTCTGACAATAAAACTATTGCATTAATAAAATGAATATTGTTACAAAGGAAGTATTTTTGCATCTTATTAAGTTTAATTTCTAGAATTGAAAAATTCACTACCTTAACTTGATGAGAATACATAATAAAATTATTAAAGAAAACAGTGTGGTCTTTAATGATTTTTATGGATTTTCATCAAGTAACTGTTGAAAATACAATACTTAAACAGATTTTCCTCGAAAATGGTAAAAGATATCGACGACAGAATTAGTGAAATTGCTTTACAAATAATTTATACACACGTCGCTATATTTTTGAATTTAATTGATCTAAACTAACCATAATCGTCATGTATTATTAATCCTCATATCACAGATTATGTCAAAATGGTGGCAAAAAATATACTATATAAGTACAGTTGTAAGAAGTAGATTTAATTAAAGTCACGGATCACCCGCTACAGAATAAAAACATTTTTAACATGCGCATCATACAATATATTATTTTCAAACACTATACAGCTGTGTCTACAAATGAGGTTTTACCTGACCTTTTACTTGTTTAAATAAAACGTATCTATTGAAACATTAGGTGTAAACAGCATAAGTGACGAGCAAATATGTTCTATTACACACATCTTCGCAGACAGCATGAAGTATCACGCCTCAACAAAGACCTGGAAGAAATTCTGGCTTGGGATGACAGTAACCAAGTCGAATTAAACGCTAAGGAAACTCAGGCAGCAGGTTTCTCTAAAAATATTAACATTACAGAACCGGATATACTCGTGGCATGATACGCAATCCCACTGGCTTCATCAATTAATTTTACTGGGAGTCACTCTGGAAGGAAATATGTCTTGGCAATCGCCAAGATAGCTTCTCAGAAACTTGGTGTACTCTTTCGAACCAAAAAGTTGTACACACCACAACAACTTTTGATAGTATGCAAAGCCCAGATCCGACCATCACTAGAGTACTGCTCTCGTGTCTGGAGCTCTCTACCCAAACATACTCTGTGGCTACTGGATTCCATCGAAAGGAGGACTATTCGTCTGATCTGACCACGAGTTGACGAAGAGCCTCGACAGCCTAGAACAGGTTGGGGATTTGAATCTCTTTTACAGATATTTCCATAGAAAGTGCTCGGCTGGCCTTGCCCTCTTAATTCCGCCCAGAGCGGTGAATAGCAGAAATACACATGGAACCACTGCTGTCCATCCATATGTGGTTAAGCTTTGTGTCTCTCCTCGAACTTCATTATTTAACAATTCTTTCAAGTACTTCATCGACCTTCCCGAGGTCATTTTTACCAACGAATATAACCTCTAACGATTCAAAGCCAACGTGAATCGCTTTATTCGCACACGCACTACTCCCAGAGTGTTTTAAAGGATTTTTCCTATAGTACTTGTGTTTGATCATTAAAAAAATATATTAAGTATTACTTGCTATTTTATTCTATTTCGTACAGGAACAGTCTTCTTGCACGTTAATTCATTGGATGGAGCGCGAAAAGCTTTCTCGTTCGCAAGATAAAAAAACGAGGTACAACCAAATGGGATCGCCACTCCTTGAAATATCATATTTTTTTACATATGACAGGAAAAATGGCCACGATCTTCATTGGTCGAGACCAAAGATATAGGCAAAAAACTGAAAAAACAACGGAAGCAAATTTTAAACCCGTACAACTTTTGTTGTAATAAAGACAGAACCAAGTTTTTTTTGCTTCTATTTTTTATTCAAATCTGTATCGCAAATTACTGCAAAAATTTTATAAATAAGTAATATAAGAAAAACAGCAAATTTTAAAAATAGACAAAAAATAATAGTTTTTTAAACTCATCTCGTCGTATCTTCCTTATACACGTAACAAATAAATATTTTTTTTTTACTAAAAACTGTGAAATTTAATAAGCATTATTTTGGCTGCTAGTAGTGGGTCCATTTTTATTAATCACCCGGTAGAGACTTTAGAACGAGGAGGTGCGCGCTATGACTGCTCAAAACCTCTTTTGCCAGGGGTACTGATCCGCGAAAAAATTCGCTTAGTGAGCAATCCCACATCACACGGTACTCTACGAACTCTAACTTAGTTATATGCTTTTCAAAATTTCCGTTGCGTTCCTTCCTGTTCCGAGGTAATATGCTGCTTACTTTACGAATCATATAGACCTCTATAGTTTTACCTGAGTCTTACTTGACTACTTCAAATATCAGATCAAACTTCATATGTGGACGGCTATTAAAACAGCTTTGCATTACAGTCTTTACTTGAAGAACTAAAATGTCAGGTGAAACCTCATATGTGGAAGGGGCTATTAGAGCAATCTTGCCTGACAGTCTTTACTTGAAGACCTAAAGTGTCAGGTAAAATCTCATGTGTGGAACTTTAATCTGGATACTAAAGTTAACAAAAAAAATAATAACCATTTAGTGGCATCTGTGAGTCAGAAAAAGGCCCGAAAAATCGATATATTTTCAGCCGGAACAAGAGTACCTAGCCCCCCCCCCCCGGTTTTCGAGGATGCTGAATACGATGGCGCCGTCAGAATTTCTCTTTGGGGTTACGCAACCCCTCAAAACGGCCAAAAACCACCCCCCAGGGGGGTTAAACGCGCTTCAAGAGATTTCCCTTACACACAGGTTACACTTTTATAGGGTATCTTCGTAATTGTTAGTACTATCAAAAAAGTAATGTAGGTGTCATGTGCTCTTTTTGGGTCAAACTTAAAATGGTGAAATCAAAATTTAAAAATTTTCGCTCGCTTAAGGGGTTAAGTTTGGGTAGAGATGGGTTATTCTGTTACGTTTATATCTTTATTAGTTGGTCGAAGCACCTATGAACAGCTAATGGCTATTTACACTAACTGGTATTTAAATTAACAGTATACATTCTTTATTAAGCATATGTACTGCTAATTCGTAGCAACTTTTTTGACCTCCTATTTGTAAATAGCAGTAGCTGCTTTAACTGATAATCAAAACGAACAGGTTTGCCTATCTCTAATTCTGGGGGTATTTTAGGGATTTCGACAGTACCAACTGCTGTTCTGACCGTTGACAATGCTCCAGCTGATCGAGAACGGTTTACTGCGCATGAGTAGGTACGTGCCATTATAATTATAATATTTTCTTTGCAGCACACTTTCCCCCCGTTTTTGAGGATGTTGACCACGGTGGTGGTGTTGGATATCGCGTCCGACCCCTTCCAACCCCTCCACCGGCCAATATTCGTCCACCTTCAGGGGCGAGTATTGCCCGGTGGAGGGGTCGGACGCGATATCCAACACCACCACCGTGCTGAGCATCCTCGAAAATGGGGGGAAAGTGTGTTTCTTTGCAGGGAAGCCTCTTGAAGCGCGTTTAACCCCTCTGGAAGGTGGTTTTTCGCCGTTTTGAGGGGTTGCGCAACCCAAATGAGAAATTCTGACGCCGCCATCGTGTTCAGCATCCTCGAAAACGGGGGGGGGGGGGAGGTACTCTTGTTCCGGCTGAAAATATTTCGATGTTCGTCCGACTCACAGACGCCACTAATTCTACAAGAATCTAAATTAAAACCTTAAAATTCCTCACGTAGGTACACGTTTTTTGTCTTAAATCCCTAAATGATATTTTTTCAATACGTTAAACGATACAATGGAGAATGAAAGAAACGTGTCTTTTTTTTCAACAGGATATGTACAATAAATATTTCTTCGCATATACACATATTTTATCAACATATTTTTTTTTACATTTTAACGTCTTTTTGCGTCCCACATTTCTTTTATTAAAAATTGTTTTTTGTATAAACCGAAGGATTTAATATTTAATTAAAATCATAAGGCGATTTTAACAAGGACATTACCTATTTCAAAGGACACAAGTAGGCGTTTTTGTGAGAGATTTCAGATTTAAAAGAAGAAATCAAAATATTGAAAAACTTTGCGGTTGGTAGTTATTTTTCTTGTACCCTGACAAATAATTAATTAATATATAAATGATAAAATAATTATTGTCGATAATATTGCTTGCGCAGTGTTATTTGAACGTTTCGATATGAAGGGTGAAGGGAAAAAAAATATATAAAATCCATGCTAGAAAGCGTCGTACCATAGGCGTCCTTAAGGCCGTATTAGAGTCGGAAATTTTTTCTCTTGCGCCGGCAATTATAATGGCACGTACCTACTCATGCGCAGTAAACCGTTCTCGATCAGCTGGAGAATTGTCAACGGTCAGAACAGCAGTTGGTACTGTCGAAATCCCTAAAATACCCCCAGAATTAGAGATGGGCAAACCTGTTCGTTTTGATTATCAGTTAAAGCAGCTACTGCTATTTACAAATAGGAGGTCAAAAAAGTTGCTACGAATTAGCAGTCCATAAGCTTAATAAATAATGTGAACTGCTGATTTAAGTACCAGTGGGTTTAAATGGCCATTAGCTGTTCATACCCGCTTCGACCAAATAATAAACAGTTAAAAATAACAGAATAATCCATGTCTACCCAATAGCGGGAACGGTGTACTGCGCATGAATCCGTGTCATTTTAATTGCAATTATAATGGCCATTTTAAGCAATAACTTATAGTACGGTAGCCCGTTACCAGGATTTCAGACTGATCACGACTTGAGAAAGAAATTAACAAGAATGGACATTGGCAACGTTGCGAAATCATTGAGAATCATCTTTACATATGTAAAAAAAGTGGTCGTAATAGTTATCGCGCCTTGTCCGTTCTTTTTATTTTTTGACTCAGAGTGATGTTTTTGAGGAGATGAAAATAGTAAGTGACATTTTCCGTGCGGTGAATAGTTTTGGTTTCAGAAAAATCGAAATTTGTTTACAGCGGAGAATTCAACTACCCCTTAAGCGAGCGAAAATTTTTAAATTTTGATTTCACCATTTTAAGTTTGACCCAAAAAGAGCACATGATACCTACATTACTTTTTTGATAGTACTAACAATAACGAAGATACCCTATAAAAGTGTAGAAAAAGGGCACACTCTGTACGTAAAAACAATAAGGAACAAAACATAAAAAAATACCGCAATCAGAAATAATAAAAAAGTATGAATTTACCGCAACTAATATCAAGAGACTTATCATAATAAACTAGTAAGCTAACGATTGAGAATCTATTGTAATTAAAATCCTTAAGGTAATATTATTTCATACTTTTTAAAGTGTGCCAAACAGTCGGCGTGGTGTAACTTTCTTAATCTGTTTTAAAACAAACCCATCGACGAAAAAAAAATTTTTCTCAAATTATTTATAGCTTCCTTTGAAAAATGAGTTATTAATCTGCTAACTTGCTTCAGAGCACTCGTAAATTCAACAACATGCGTTCTCAAAAAGTTAATTTTATTTGGAAAGTTAAGGGTTTAAAAGTTTGTTCTCGATATTTTCTGTTTAAAAGTAAGTCAGCAACAGCAAACAAATTGTTAAACCTTTGTCATTACTTTTAGTACTTTTGACGTGCTTTTTAATGGGATTTTAATAAGATTTTTATTGTTTAAAAATTCAATTTCAAAGGCAGGAACGAAAAACATATGAAACAAAAAATCTAATTATTTTTAGGATGTATGAATGAGGTGCTGCAAAAATTGTCAATTGTCACGCTAATGGGTCTGTCAAAAAGCTTATTGGCTGCTCATAAGTTCTTTTTACAGTAGTTTTATATTGCATATAAAATATTTCGACATAAATATTTTTGAAAATCTTTTTGTATTTACAGGGTATCCCATTTTCAATATTTTCTGGGGGGTATTAGAGTTATTATCAAGGATAGAATGTTGAGGTTTTCACTTTAGCGTCCCACTTTTTAACGAAACGGAAGATTCCGGTGTCAAATTTGTCATGGCTTAGTTTTTAATCTACAGTGTAATTTAAAAAATCGTCGTTTTTTAGGACTGCTCGTATTTCCGTTATGCGTAAACGTTAATTTATCAAAAAGATCTGACCTGATCTTGTTACAGATTTTAACGTGTTCAGTGTCGTACCCAGTTTTTTTCTAAGAAGGTCTGTTTCTGAGAAAAATAAAAAAAATTAAATATATTATTTTTTATTTAATTACACATACTTTGGGCTTTACAAAATGTATTCATATTCAAGAATAACCTAAAAATGCCACATTTTTAATAATTTACATTTCTTATAACAGTAGGCCAATCTATTAGGAAGAAATTCAAAATTTTGTTACAGCCTTTCTAAATATTAAATTGTATTATACAGGGTGTCCGCTAAGTAATGGGACATGGAAAAACCACCAACTCCTTACGGAAAAATATTAGGATTTAATTATACTTACCTATATCCGAAAGTTGATATTAACTAAGATACAGGGTGTTAAAACTTCATTTTTGTTTTTCTTTAATTACTTTGAAACCAACGGTTTCTTACAAAATTTGGCAATTATGGTTTTTGTAGGATGAAAAACTGATTTTTTTGTGAAATTTTAATGTACAATGTAGGGGGCGCTGCCTGAGGCATTTTTTGCACATTTATTAGGTCATAACTTTTTTGTGCCTACGTGTATTTAAGTTTTTAATGAAAATAATACTTTTCTCATATTTATTACGTAAAAAAGGTATACTAATTTCAGGTCGCCCAGAGTTACCGTTTCGGAGATATATGCATTTATATTTGTTTAGTGCCTATTATTAATTTGCAAACAAAATTTTTTTTAAAGTATCCTATGAGAAAACAAATGAAATTTAGAGATACAGTTGCTATGAAACCTCCATGTTGTTATTTGTTTGTTGATTATTGTGTTTAGGCATTGTTACTTAACTTAGGATAAACTCAAAAATGAAACATTTTTTACACAGCTATTTTACAATAATCAACAAGCAAATAACAACATAGAGGTTTCATAGCAATTGCATCTCTAAATTTCATTTATTTTCTCATGGGTTACTTTAAAAAAAAATTTTCTTTGCAAATTAATAATAGGCACTAAACAATATAAATGCATATATCTCCGAAACGGTAACTCTGGGCGACCTGAAATTAGTGTACCTTTTTACGTAATAAATATGAGAAAAGTATTATTTTCATTACAAACTTAAATACACGGAGGCACAAAAAGTTATGGCCTAATAAATGTGCAAAAAATGCCGCAGGCAGCGCCCCCTACATTGTACATCTAAAGTTATTAGAGAAAAACAAAAATGAAGTTTTAACTTTTACACCATGTATCTCAGTTAATATCAACTTTCGGATATAGGTAAGTATAATCCTAATATTTTTACGTAAGGAGTCTGTGGTTTTTCCATGTCCCATTACTTAGCGGACACCCTGTATATAACATGCCAATATATCATAATGTCACAACTATTAGCATAAACAACCACTGTTAAGAGTAATAATCTGAGAGCTCTCTTTTAGGCAAAAACTGGCTACCTACGCCACTGAACTTTACGTAAAAATCTCTAACAAGATCAATTTTTACCTTTTTGATAAGTTAACTCTTTAGAAACTGACAAATGACATGCCAATGTCATGACATATTTTAAACAGCAATATTCTATCTTTGATAATAACTCTAATCCACCAGAAAGTGTCGAAAATGGAACACCCTGTATATAAATGTGTTTATATTTTTTGCCACTGTTTGACCATATCCTACCATGATCGCTTTTATAGATCCATACTGACATTTAATTCATTATTTATTTTTGTCCTAACTGCGTGTATTGATGTTGTGGTTTTCTTCCTTACAGCTGACAGTAAAAAAATTGAAGTTGTGGAAAAGCCAGAAATTACCGAGATAACTGACTCTCAACCCGCTTCTGAATAATCCTTATCTCTATATTCCTTTATTTGTTTTTACCCTTTTTGTCTACTTTTACCCCTTTTCCCTCAATTATAAAACTATTATTATTAATTAAGATTATTATGTGCACAGAACTATATTTTTATATATTATTTATTGTTAATTGTTAATTTACTTTAGGTATATAATTTTCTTGTGCTTTAAATCATTAAAACGCCCCTCACGAACTTTTTGTTGTTCATCAACTGGTTCGTCTTATGTAACCTATTGATTTAAATTGAACAATATTTGCGAATAAAATTATTTTGTGATATAAAGCATGAATATTTATGGCTAGCGTATACACATTTAAGATATTAAGATATTTTAACCTATAAACCAAAATCCAGGTAAAATTTTCGAAAAAAATTTAAAAAAAATGTAACTACTAAAATCCCTCTAATCCTCACCTAAGATTCTTCAAGATTGTATATAATATAATGCACTCAATAAAAGTATTTTGTTAACACTATTGTTTTATTTATAAACGGTTATCCGAAAATTAGGATTTATTCCTGAAATATGTATATCTAATAGTAATTTTTAGGAATTTTTAGCTCTGTGTGTTTGGCGACATTTTGTTTTAGAATATACAGGGTGTCCCATAACGTATAGGCCGTAGAGCAACTGGTGATAATAAACATCAAACTAGACCAGGGGTCGGCAACCTTTTGAGACGGAAGAGCCAAAAGTTATAATTTACACAATTTCTCAGTTTTTAAAGAGCCACTAGCGGCCGCAATTTGATATCGAAAGAGACACAACTTGACATCGAAAGACCCGCATGCGGCTCGCGAGCCGTAGGTTGCCGACCCCTGAACTAGACCGATTAAGTCGAATCTATGATTGTTTTCTTACCTGTTATTAATTATTTATAAACCAGGATTCTCAAAGAATGGCAATTGCTAAACTAAAAAGGCATACTTGACTCGATCTTAATATATCTAACCGTTTTCGAGATATTTCCATTTAAACATCACAATGCATCAATCAAAAAATCAAAGTGATTCGTTTTGAAATTGCAATTCTTTGAGATTCTTGGATTAAGAATACTTAATAACAGGTAACCTAACAGGTCCATTGAACCATTTTCAAATTATGGCTTATTTTGGAAAATAAACTTTCACTTTCGATACCCTGTATTTCTGGAACGAGCAAGATTTCGAAAATACTTAAATGGCTTAATCGGTCTAGTTTGATGTTTGACTATCTCTAATTGCTCTATGGCTACTAAGTTATGATACACCCTGTATGTATATTATTGTGTTATGTATATTAATTACTAGAAGTAGGAGTAGGTAATGCAAAGAAATAAAATAGATTGAGACATTAAATACTAGAAATAAATCAATAATATTTGTGGTCCATCCACACAATCGTGTGTCGTCCAAGTTAATTTATTTTGTGTGCTAATTACATTTGTTCTTATTTCATTTAATTTTACTTTGTATTTTCATTTACTATTTTTACATTTTCTTTCTAATCGAACATCCAACCTTCAATACTCAACTTTTGGTTCATATCTCCGCGTGTATGGATGCCTTTAAGGTTCCGTACGGCGATGCATACAGAAAGTCGAGTTGTATCAGTTAATCCGACCGAACCGTTTTCGGTAGTGAACTCGTCTTAATTTTTATCACCCGCATGCGCACCCTCAAGTCACCCAACCAGAAGTCACCACCTAAATCAGGCCTGCTGGAAACCTTCTCCTAATACACAGGTAGGTAAGGAATTTTAAAGTCCCGTTTTTAAAATCACTATTTTGGAGAATTTTATTTTTATTACTCTTTGTTTACAAGATATCCGCACAAGTCAATTTATTTAATTGTAAGGTTTTCAAAATCGATACAATAGATTCGTTCGTAGTGCCTTTATGGTGTCATTACTTTATGGTCAGTATAAAGGCGACTGGAACTATAGCGCGTCAACATTTAACTACTTATATAACACTAAAACTTTTAAGTTACGACAGAAATATAACTTGTAAGTAGGCGCGACTACAGAGTAATGTTAAAGGTACCCACTACTACACAGTGACTATGAAAATTACGGACGGATGGAGGACTGAACGTTTCGTTATCGATACTGTTCGCGAGATCAAAACCGAACTCGCTTCCCGATACGCCATGTTTATAGGGATCAATTGCTACGACATTTTCTTAACTTTTGTAAAATATGAAATATTCGCTTTATTAATAATTATTTGATAATAAAAAATTTCCTTTTTGTTATTTTAAGCATTTTAGCATTTTCTTTAAGCAACAGGATATTTACAAATTTTCTTACCTATTCAAAATACAGGGTTGCGCAAAAGTCCGGAATAAAATTAATATAGCCTTAACCTCTGTAACTTTTGGGGAAAACGCTCGGACACGTCAATTTAGTTTTATATATTCGCACATTTTAGCGGTATTCGTTTGTTTTTTTATAGACATTTCTCAAAGATATGACGACATCGATCTTTTTCTTAAATAGGAACATACAGCTTGTGATACATCATTTGAAAGCTAATATCTCGTACAGTATGTTCATAAATTTTAGCGCGATTCTGTCAAGTTATTTCAAAATGGCGACGGTTAAAAGTTTTAAAAAAATCTCTATTTAAATAAGCGGAAATGATAAATCATTGATGGTTTTTTTACCTTTCAAGGTAAGAAATTTTCATTGTTTCACGTTCTGACATTTTGTGACTTTACAATAGTTATGGTGTATTTGTTATTTATTTTGTATAAAAAAATAAAAATGAAGATTTCTTACCTTGAAATGTTAAAAAAACCATCAATGATTTATCATTTCCGCTTATTGAAATAGAGATTTTAAAAAAAATTTTAACAGTCGCCATTTTGAAATAGCCTGACAGAATCGCCCTAAAATTTATGAGCATGCTGTACGAGATATTAGCTTTCCAATGATGTAAAGATTGTTTCACGAAAAATGGATATAACTTCATGACTGCAGTAAAAGTACCTGTGGCCATCCCATTATTTATGACCGTTGGTATTATTATCTGGAAAGGATCGGATTGTAATAATTATAATTAAATATAGGCACATTAGGTAGGTTAGGTTTGCTTAATTTATATTTAAATATTTTCTTGTGGTAAAATTTGTTAGTTTTTGAGGAATGGTTCAAGAATTGTCTTTTACCAAACATTCCTCAGAATAGCGTGATAGTAATGGACAATGCGAGTAATATTTAAAAAAAATGTTATTTCATTTGATTACATTAATATAATCATATCATTACTTGTTTTCCTTAGTCCGTCCCTTCATACTTCACTTGTTTATTGCCAAGCTCTTGTCGATACAATGGGACCGACCCAGGAAATCATTAAGTCAATCTTTATCACAAGCTGTATGTTTCTATTTTAAAAAAAGATCGATGTCGTTATATCTTTGACAAATGCCTATAAAAAAATCAAATGGATATCGTCAAAATCTGAGCCTATATAAAGCTAAATCGACGTGTCGAGCGTTTTCCCCCAAAGTTACAGGTTAAGGCTATATTAATTTTATTCCGGACTTCTGGGCAACCCTGTATATATTTTATTATTTTTCGACTTTCTAATGCTTTATTCTTTAAAATACTTTATTATAATTGCGCTTTGTAATTTTTAGTACCTCCTTATTTTTCACAGAAAAATTAAATGCGTTTGGGTTTTAGCATCTTGGGTATACCGAAATCAAAGTCTTAAATATATATACATACCTACTTATATTATTTTATAGTTAAGTGCATAAAATATGAACTCACATATTGTTTGGATAGAGGTCTTCTATATGATAGGCGGAATAAATATTCATTATTTTAGTTGAAAGAGAGAAATATCAAAATATGTTTAAGGCATGATGGAAGTAAATCCCATTTGGTCGGAATTATCACACATTTACGGTTTTGGAACGTTCTAGGAACGGTGGTGCAACGTAGGAATGTTAGTTCCAGCGACCATGCAGGCAGCAGGCACGTATCGTTCCATACAATTATTCTGCATTTTGATAACAACGTGGTGAAGAAACGGTGTCTGAACGGTTGCCAATACTAGTAGCGGGAAGATATTAGTGACGAATCGGCGATTATGATTGCTAGTTGGGTATAAAAACATCGAAAACTGGATAGCCTGTACAGGGTGTCCATTTTTAGGTAGTTTCACGAGGTATCTTCTTTATTAGTAAAGATAGGAAGAAGCGGTTTTCACAGCCGTGTGCTACTTTTTGTGAAACAA
The DNA here is from genome assembly GCA_963991005.1 of Barypeithes pellucidus. Lineage (NCBI taxonomy): Eukaryota > Metazoa > Arthropoda > Insecta > Coleoptera > Curculionidae > Barypeithes > Barypeithes pellucidus. The sequence continues at coordinate 95,163,350 of OZ022556.1, forward strand.
AAGAATTTTCTTCTTTTAGGCCTCCTCGTTTTTGATATACCTGCGTGATATTTTTTAGAGCTTTCTATTTTGTGATACCTTCCATATTTCGGTTACCCTGTAACTATCAGAAAGAAACAAAATGTTTTATTTGCAGTTGTTACGTTGAATCCAGTGACGTAGTCAGATTTTTTTATGTTCAATAGTTTTCAAAAATAACAAATTTTGCTTTTCACTCTATATATTTTTTAATAATGTAATTCATTTTTTAACAAGCTTCTCATAAATATATAATACTTTATTAGTCTTAACATTATGGCCATTTTCACAAGTTTTTTGGGGGTGTACCAAAATGTCAAATCTCAAAAACATCCCGTATATCAAAAACGAGGAGGCCTAGAAAAATTCTAATTGGGGCATCTTTTGTTTGACAAAATACTAGCACAGTGTTGCAAAAACCGCATCCTTCTATCTTGACAAAGAACGGAGATACCCCGTAAAACCTCCAAAAAATGGTCACCCTGTATATGAAATATACGTGGTCAATTTCAGTAATATTTTAACACCGGTTGAATGGGATAGTAATTTTTGTTGATAGTAAAAATAAAACTGTTTACAGTCTTAGAGAACAATTTTCTTAACTAAACTTTCTTTTTCATATAAACATATCCATTCCTATGCTTTCTCTTTGATGATAGCTTGTCAATATACAATATTCAGTTATTACTTCGAGAAATGAAATATAAATGTGACGTGTTGGGTAATATTACCCGTCGCTACAAAATACAATATTCAATATTTCAAAGCGAAGTGCATTTCAGTAAAGGAGATTGACAGAAGTTGGTCGGGAAATAACACTTGTTTTATCTAAAAAGTTGTTTCAGAGGAAGGAAAAAGAGGCATCAGCATCAGAAATTCTTTCAACATACTTACCTAATTTAATTTTAAAATATTTGGTATCATACATTATGTTAATTGTATCATGGAAATATATACATGATGTTTCTTAATAACATGCTAATATTTAAGGGGGTTATTCTTGGGTCCATTTTCCGAAAAAAACTTCATATGAACATACATATATCCTAAACGTCTTAACTTTTAAGGTGTTAAAAATTCTCATGTTTTTTAATAATAAATAAATATTTGGTAGAATTAAATTCATGACATATATTTGAAACATTTTCTTAAATTGTAAATCGGGCACCACAGCGACAGTTCGCCCTCGACAGGAACGACACCGATGAATTGCCGCTTTCCGCAGAACCCATCCATGTGTAAGCGATTAGTAATCCTAATTTTTTAGTTTCGTCTACCAGTGCTCCTCTCTGCTCTTCTCTCTCTTGCGCCTGGGTCGGTTGATACTTTGATGCATATTTGATTGAATTGAATTTTATTGTCTTAGTAATTTCTATAGTTTGTCAGGTTGAGGAGTAAAATTAATAAAAAAGTACGAAAGAAGTGAATTATAATTATAAAAATCCATTATACACGATCTCCGCTAGTGAAGAGGAGCATTAAGAATAAGATTATCCATTTCGTAGAGAAAAAAACGTTATATTTGATGAAAATTTTTTGAGGAAAAACATATTATCAAATATATCAAATGCACAGTATAATTAGGCGAGTGCCGATACCGAACATAACCACCAGGGTCGGAGCTGTTTTCATACTGTATTTTGCTTGTAGTATTTGATCGGGAACTGTGATTTTAGCACGTCTATGCCTGGAAGAAAATTTGATTACTTTTTTACCTTGCTTCTCTCCGTCTCTGTTTCAGACTCCTTTGTCGCAAAATACCTTTCGTTTATTGTGCCATGAGGTTCAAGCAATATTGCATTAAGTGGCTTTAAAAGCATGCGCTAAAAGTTATTTTAAAAAGTTGTGAAAACGTACGGACTACTAAGAAAATTATTAGTAATTCTGCAATTTTTACCAGTATTTTGTCGAGATCATCATCAGCTACAACGGTTTGGCTAAACAGGTAAGTCTACAAGAATTAAGTATCGACAAAATAATAATTATTAATATTCAGAGTCGTAAGAAGCTGCAGAGTCCGAGTGGTTTCATTTTGAAATGATAATAAAACATCTTGATCATGATTACAACATTCTAAATTAAATTGAATCATTCGATTTATTTTTAAAATTAAAATTATTAACTAAATTTAATATACATATACAGCGTGTCTTCGGAAGTTCTTACCAAATGGGAAACTTTTTAATTATTAACTCTACGGAAAAAAGTACCTCTTCCTAAAAAGTCCTGCTTGGTGAGAAAATAAATTTGCACAAGAATATTTGTATGTTGGACACAAAAAGTACCTGGTTTAAAATTTATATAAAGACGTCGGCTATATTTACAAAACTAAAAACTTGGGGAGTGCTAACAGACTATAACAATTACACAATAAAAACTCTACTTAAGAGAACTACTTTTATGACGGATAAAAAATTAGTTCACTAATTTCTATGAGGTGGCCAATTTCTAATTTCCCAATAACAAATAAAACTAAATGACTCCAAAAATAATCTAGGTCTCCACATGGCCCCCGTCTTTTTCCATACAAATGATTGTCCTTCTAGAAAACTCTGACACAGCGTTTCTGATCATATGAGGAGTAACTAGCCGGATACACTGCCTTATAGTTTCTTCTAGGTGATCAATATCAGGGAATGGTCTGTGCTTGTACACCAATTGCTTCAAATGACCACACAAGAAAAAATCTAGGGGTGTAATGTCCGGTGACCTAGGTGGCCAGGGAAGCTCTTTACACGTTATCTTGAACTGTCTTCTTTATTCCTTCCAATGAAATTTTTGGATTTTCCACAATCGCTTGAAATACTTGTAATTGATTTTCTTCAGTAAGTGTTCGAACTTCATGTTTCTTCTTGAAATTATTTTCGACAGAGCCAGTATTTTTAAATTTATTGACGACATTGCCGACAGTAACGTGGCTAATATGTTTATTTGGGTGTCTAGTATTAAAAATGTCGGCAGCCTCGCGATTCATCTTATAATGATCGCCAACAATAAGAACTTTTTCAATTTTTTCATTAACAGTCAGTTTAATCATCACTATTATTGTCTAAAGTAACTAAGAAACGGAAAAACCTTTTTTAACAAGAAGTTCACGTTTTGAAACAGAAATTATAATTGCCAAACTGTCACTGCTAAAACGCCTATTCTGTTGCCAACAACAATCAATTGTTCAAAGCCTACTAATCCAGAAATACTTATTACCAATTCTTTAATACTATTAGTTTTGTAAATATAGCCGACGACTTTTATAAATTTTAAACCCGGTACTTTTTGAAGCCACCCTATATGTCCAACATACAAATATTTTTGTGCAAATTTATTTTCTCACCAAGCAGGACTTTTTGGGAAGAGGCACTTTTTTTCGTAGAGTTAATAATTAAAAAGTTTCCCATTTGGTAAGAACTTCCGAAGACACGCTGTATATAGATTTAATTCAGTTTCGCGTAATCCACTAATATTTGGCTTATACAAATACCAAACTGTTGCACGTCTATAATTGACTTAGGAAACCGATCATATCAAGAGAAGTAATTATTCCTCTCGATGAGAAACTCAGAGAAAAAGAGAGACAAGAACACTGACTTCTCTCAATATGAACTTTCTCCTCAGTCAAGAAAATACGCCCTGGTAGAAAATTCAATGGTCGCCCGTAAATTTTTGTACAGTAACATTGATGAAAATAGGTTTATCTAAAGTCCGAGTCCTAAATCCGAAAGAAAATGATAAGCTAATTACTGTAACACGTACAGTTTTTTTGTTATAAGGGGTGAGTGGTGGAGAACAAAGAGGAGACGACATATTTTTACAATCTAATATATTTATTTAATATAAACAGATAAAACATGTGGCATAATGCAAAAACATTACTGAGGATTGGTTGTTATGTTAATAAAAAATATATTGCACAAGATATGATACAGCGACAAAAACGTTCACTCTTTCCTTTTGTGTTCTGTAGCATCGTCCCTTTTTAAAAACCAACAGTAGTCGCCCAACATAGGTGGGTTCCAGCGTCCCTGGTATCTAGTTTCTATCGTTTTGATGTCTTGGTGAAACATCTCTCCTTGTTCATCGCTTACTACACCCAACAAATGGGAGTACAAAAAATGTATTTTTAGAGACATGCGACACCCTAGTAATTCATAGGTTTACAACAATTCATCTATGAGTCTTTTATAGTCTTCATCTTTCTTGTTGCCCAGAAATACTTTCACTACACTTTCACTTCACTTCCAAGCTGCCAATTCCTTTTCATTTAATTGTTCTTGTAAACGGAGATTATCTAGGAGCTTCCTTATCTGAGGTCCAATAAATATGTTTTCTTTTAATTTTGTATCATTTAGGCGAGGAAAGGTACTGGAAACCACTACCTTTCTTATCCATTGCTTTGGCAAAGTTTTTCATTAGTCCAAGCTTAATATGGATAGGCGGTAGCAGCGCCTTTTTTGTGTTAACAAGGGAGACATATTTAATATTTGAAGTACCAGGTTCAAAAGAAGTTCTATGAGGCCACTCCTATTTACTGTAGTGTTCTTTTGTTGCCCTACTGTCCCACAGACACAAAAAACAGCAATACTTTGTAAAACCCCCTTGAAGTCGTAGCAATATACCTATCACTTTTAAATCTCCATAGATATCCCACTGATACTGTTCATATTTAACACGATTTAATATGGTTGCTAAGTTGTCATACGTTTCTATCATTGTCACTGAATGGGCTAAAGGAATGGATGTTTTTTTTTGTTTCCATTATATAGCTTTTAGGCTGTATTTCGACGAATCTATGAATAAACGCCACTCGCTAGGATCATGTTCCATATTAAGCTCATCAATAGCACAACAGGCACATAGCGACCCTTATATTTAAAAAAAACTTGATAATGTTACAATCCGTTTTCGGTAAAGTGAAACATTTGCATTTTTATCTAACAAGTTCCACTGTTGAAGTCTGGAACCAAGAAGTTCCGATTTTTGATTGACAATCCTAGGTCACGTATCAAGTAATTTAATTCACTCTGACTTATTAAGTGAGGTTCACTGGTAGTTGGTAAAAGTTGGGTCACAACTGGTGTTCTCAGGAACTTGTGGATCAGATTCGGATGAAGAATTAGAATCACCGGGAAACACGATGTCCAATTTTAAAGGCGCTATCGGTACCGGTAGTTCCTGACAATGAGGAACTGGCCTTAGCGCAGAAGGCAAATTTGGATACTCTATTTTGTCTCTATCGTTTTTTGAAATCCCTCTTGTTTTAGTTATGCAAAAGTAGCGATCACTTACATGGTCATTAGCTTCTCTCCACACCATAGGAACAGCAAACGACATAGAATTTTTCTTGCGACTAAAACGTGACAACTCACACAACAAACATGAGGAGCCCAACTTTTATCTTGATTCCCAAGTTGGCACTTAAAATATAAAAAATAGGCTTTTGTGACTTCCTCAGATATAGATCTAGCTTCGGACTTTGTAATAAATCGTTCACATATATAACAAAACTTATCGGCTGGATTTTTGCAACATCGATGACTCGAACTTGCCATTTTATATCAAAATCGACTAAAACACTTGACTGTAATGTACACGAGACAGAAACCAACTAAACTGCAGGAAACAATAAAACTCTTAATGGTTCGTACAATACTATGAAAATAACCCCTATGCGGTCTTGTTGTACTTTCCGGTCCTATGGCAGGTAAAAATGATTTCATAGATCGCATTATAGAAAAGAGAAGCAGGTACTTGAAAATGAGACGTGCTAAGCCATTTCTGGGAAAATTAAAACAAACTTCCTAAATGAAACGCAAAATAAGCAGAAATATAATGCATAAATCTGTATCTGTATTGAATAAGGACAATTATATTATAAAATAAGAGGAAAACAGATCGATAAGTATTAAGACTGATGATTTTTGTGCTTGTGTGCTATGTATGCATAATATAAAAGATCGATTGAACGATTGATTAAAAAGACTCTATCTTTTTTGAGAGCGGTCAGTGACTGATGACCTATAAATGATTGATTTACATACCACTATTCAATAGATTTTAAACTGATATTAATTATCTTTAATAGAATGTCCGTCTTTTTTTATAATTTTTCGTTTATACCTAATAAGACATATGCCAATAAAAATATGTATCGCTTTTATATTCTAATGCCTCACTTTTCGATTCGATCGAATTTTATTAATCCTGACATTTAACAATAAGCATTTTCAATCTGAATTATTCCTTGGTGGTGTCTCATAATTATTGCAGTTTCGGGAAGGTGAAAAAATGAGATATAAAAATATTATATTTAAAAAAAGTATATTTTTACGCCAGTTTGATTAACTGAGAAAATGCTGTAAATTATTCTGAATCTAAAGACTTTTTTGTTATTCTTAAAATTGCTATTAGATTAATTAAGGAAGCCTAGTCTTCAACTTCGCCCTGTGTAACACTTCAAATTGTAAATGTAACTATAAACACATAATTTATTTATTTATTAATAGTTAAAAAATCAAAATTATTAAAGAAAACATTATTTGATATTTTACTGTTGTTTAATTACTGCATTCAACTTCTTCATCAGAGTCGTCAGATAGTGATGTGGTTTTTCGTTTGGACTACATAATCGTTAGGAATGGGGTCACTATCAACTTCTAATAGCACATTACTATCAATGATTATGAACTCTCTCAAATTATTGTTATCAAATTACAAACTTCCACAACATCAATATTCTCTTTCAGACTCAAAACCCGACAGTTTTCTGCCATTGTTTACGACTTTAACCTTTCAACTCACAAATAAACCGCGGACTGCTGTCGGAGAATCACACATACTTTCATTCGGCGGAGTCCTTTCGCTCTGCCACGTATACGCGATTGGTTGCCGGCCTGTCTTCATAGAGTTTTTGCACCGTACTTATTAGTCTCCCAAATACTTTTAAAGGAGGGTTCTCACACTCTTTGTATGAAAACAGCCTGTCCGCGTCCGCCTAAAGGAGAGTCCGCCCAAGAGAGGTTGGTTTTCATGGAATTTCATATACATAGACTATGAAAAAATGTCGGCTTAATAAAAAAAAGTTTATTTGTACATTGATTGATTGATTGAGGGTTTGCAGAATAGCGTATAGCTCATCATTAAAGCCACTAGAGTATTCGGACAATTTATATTTTAATATTGAGAGGGGAGTGTCGTTTGCTCGCCACTGTTTTTGATGCATCTGTATAAATTTTTTCATGGTTTGGTAGACTATTTAATATTGATTGATATTATAGTTTAATGAGGTTAAGGTTCGTTTCGTTCATCTGATGAAGCCGCTGTGACGGTGAAACACGTGTCATATTGACAAAATATAGTGAAAATCAAAAACATCAAATAGTGTTTTCTTTAATAATTTTATTATGGATTTTCATCAAGTTAAGGCTGAAAATATAAGATTTTTTCAAAAATCAAAAGATTTTAATAATGTCCCAAATTGCCCCATTTGGCCCTACATATTTATATTAAATGTAGCTAATTGGACCGAATTTTGGCGATTTTTAAACTTGCCAAAAATTGATATGCTTATTATATATAGCTACTTTGAATAAGCAAACAAGATAATGTTATCAATAAATCAGAATATCAAAAATCTATTAATGCTGTTTTATTTTATATCTATTAATACTTATTTAAAACAAATGGGATGCAAAATATTATTAATGGTTACCGTGTAATGCTTTAGATTGCCGCGCTATATCATTTATCTTAACTTGTCATACCAATGGCAAATTTTCAAAATTATAATCCCCTCGCCTACCTAAAAAATAGGCACATATCTCACTCAATTCTACGCTAAAATTTATTAGTAAAAATGCGCTACAAATATACAGTTACGTATCTTTATTTTGCGGTAAAAATAACGTTATCAAAAAATTACCTCTATGTTCGTTTTAACTCGTAAACTCAAAAAAAAATTCGGGGCCGAAGTAGTAATTTGGAATCTATTTTCTTACCACGCACTTCTTATAAACTATGCTAGGAATGCGAATATGATTTATTTCAATATAAACATTTATATTGAATCATTCGGTTGCTATGAAATTATTGACTAGTAGTACTTACTTATCGTGTATATCAAATTATGAGGGGAGCTACGAAAGTTTTCATTCCGGTGTCCGGCATTTTCAACAACTACTATTGTACCTTTTTTTTGTATTATATCATTGGTCTTTTGAACAAATTTCTTTGAAACGTGAATAAATGATTTCTGTACCTTAACTTGTTTTTAGCAAATATTCGAAGAAACGATGACATTTAACGACTGTTACAGAGAGTACATTTTTTATGTAAAAGGCATAGGAATATCATGATGTGAGCTCAAAACGGCAAAGAATTGAAGTCTTAGAGGAATGTGGTCAAATTTACTCATTTGAGTGCCACAGTAGCATCAAATCCAAAAAATCCTTCCCACAATCACACATTTTCAAATAGATACAGCAACCTGTATGTAAGAGCATAATCAATGTTATACGAAAGAATTAACAGATACAAAGCTGATTACCAACTTACCTTTCCCCAGTTTCTTAAACAAAATCCAAAGACTTCCTGCTCAGTGGCGGCTCGTGACCTATGATTCACAAGTATGGTGAAATTATTTTTAAAATTTTATTTTTCTGTAACGACCAAGCGATTACTTTCTAGGCGTTTTAAATGTAGAAAGAAAAAAAGTAATAAGAAAAAAATGCGTTAGGTAAAACATATTTTTATTTATTTTTTTATTTTACACAAGGAAATACAACTTGTGAAAAATAAAGATTTCCTTAGTGTGTATAGCTATCGGATCTTAACGTCGTCGCATGCAACCCTCGTAACAATATTTATACAGTCCACTACTAATACTACTAAAGCCATCTACGAGCTATCAAGAAAACCGAATAATGTCTAATACCACTGCGGCAACGTCAATCAAGAACGAATCGAGCAACGAGACTGACAAGTTGGCATTCTTCATATTTTCAGTGTTTGTTAGTTTAAATCCTTAAATAAAATAGTTTAAACTCATATCGAGTATCATTTATCGAAATACACAACATTTATCGACCATAAAAAATAGTGCTTAAACGTAAAGTCCATTCTTCGGTTCTTAATTGTAGAAAATTGATCAATAACAGCCTCATTAAGTTTGGAATATCCTCTATAAATTTTTATTCATATATTTCATTTTTAAACTTTCTAATAAAGTCCCTAGATTTAATCTTTGCGGTCTGCGTTAAATTAATTTCGGATTTAGGTGTTCCCGCATTCTTCACTTCAATTTTTTGCTACAAACTCAAAGAGCTAAAGTTTTTTCTTAAATAGTTCACCGTCAACTATTCATTTTAACTTAATAAATATATAATGTTAAAATATTAAAACATGCACGCTTGAATTTCTAACTAGATGCACGAACAGACAACAGTGCATACAAAAACTGTGCGCCTTTTCCTTGTTAAATCGCTGCCACCCGCCACCTGTTACTACAGAGAAACTGCATTAATTAATCGCACATGCGAGCAAGTCTCGTCATAATCGTCATTTACTCGACCGAGGCACGGTTGCCGGATCTATACAGTTTGGTTTGACGGGATGATAAAATATTAGGGAGGGTTCGACTTTTTTAATTTTACGGTACGATAAAATATTAGGGAGGGTCGGACTTTATACGATAAATAATAGTCAATGAATATAAATTAATATTTTTTATTTGTTTTGTTTTTGGGGGTGCACATGCGCATGTGCTCCTGTGGAAGAACCGCCACTGTTTCTAGTTCATCAAAACATCTCAATTTTAATAACAACCCTAACCTAATTTAGTAAACCGAATCGAACCATAACCTCATTAAATTAAAATTTCAATCAATCCTGAATAGTCTACCAAATCATGAAAAAATTTACACAGATGCGACAGTGGCTGTAGTTACTGCCCTCTCAATATTAAAACATAAATTGCCCGAATACTCTAATAGCTTTAATAATGAGCTATATGCTATTCTGCAGACCCTCAATGAAACTTATAGTAAAATAATTATAAATTCTCAGCCATTGTCAGGGACTCTCTCAGCTCGATATTTGCCATTCAGCACATATTTTCCTGTCACTCCATTGTCCAACATATCAAAAAGGTGTTATACTGTACATATATACAAATACTATATACGAATACTATACAAACCCCAGATTCGACCATCACTATAGTACATCTCTCATGTCTGGAGCTCTGCACCCAAACATACTCTTCGGCTACTGGATTCTATCGAAAGGAGGGCTATTCGTCTGATCGGAGACCACGAGCTGACGACGAACCTCGACAGCCTAGAACATCGAAGGCAGGTTGGGGATTTGACTCTCTTTTGCAGATATTTTCATGGAAGGTGCTCGGCTGACCTTGGTCCTTGCCCTCTTAATTCCGCCCAGAGCGACGAATAGCAGAAATACACGAAGAACCACTGCCGCCCATCCATATGTGGTTAAGTTTAGTACTCCTCGAACTTCATTATTTAAGAATTATTTCATCTGGAGGACTTGATCCTTGTGGAACAACCTTCTCGAGGTCGATTTTCCCAACGAATATAACCTCTAACGATTCAAAACCAACGTGAATCGCTTCTTGCGCACACGTACCACTCCCAGAGTGCCCTAAAGGATTTTTCCAATAGTGCTTGTGTTTTTTGATCATAAAAAAAAATATATATAATGCTGGAAACGACATAGTATTTATACGGGTGTCTTCTCATATCGGAATCTATTTACCCGGTGGTTCGCACGCCAGTGGTTAAAGTTAACATTGTCCAATTGGCTCAAATAGTATAGTATAGTATAACAGTAATTGAAGAGTGGAAGTAACAATGGTGGTAAGTGCCAAAAACAAAGTCTCGAGATATTCAAGAAAAACGTTAATAAAGAGCCAACATTAGTTTTTTCTGTTTATTAGCATTAAAAATCATGTTAAAGGCTATCGGAAAACCAATAATTCAAACATACATTGATATATTATGGAACAAAGCTGAAAATATAGTTAACTTCATAAAAAAAATAGAAACGAGGTAAGTGCCACAATAATTAACTTTGTAACTCTCGCAATACATATTTATTATAAACATCACCAGCCATTGCTAATACATTTAAATGCCTAGCAGTTCCTTGTAAAAATCTTGGTGCAAAGGATTACTCAGATAGGGCAACATAGAGTGAAGACTTTTCTTTTTGTTTTCAGATATTTTGTTTTCTGATGGGAGTCCAAGAAGTTCAGTCTTCATTAAATCTCTTATAGTTTTAGCTTTCTTCAAGATATTGGTTTCAGTCCATTGTTGTGTTTCAGAAAATACTGTTTTTGTTTTCACGTTGATGGGATTATCTCTTTCAATCCGTATTCTGACTGCTTTGCTGATTTGAAGCTTTGAAGTATTCAGAAGTAGGTCCGCAGGCCCTTTTATGTCCCAAAATCCAAAATCAGTCATTTTGATCACTTCAAATGGAGGGTTGTATCTTGCTGACTGAATAACGTTTATCAGATCGTCTGGTATAAAGGATTTCATAACTCTTTTGCGTTTTTCTATCAACGCAAAATCCCTGTCACAGGACATAAAGCTGTGCCCGCTGGTAAGAAACTTGATATCTATTAAATCATAAAGGCCATTAGCTACCAAGAATATTAGAACAAACAAAATATATTTGTTTTTGTTCTGTCCCCCGCAGTTGTCACACCAGAGGGTTATAGATCTTTTATCAGTGAATCCACTATTTAGAAAGCGGAGCAGACAGGAGGCAATCTCATTTGCACCACGTCCTGCCATACCTTCATGCCATAAAAACATGTAAGCTTTATTTGTGTCACCTACATGGATTCCAAAATTATAACAGGAAAGTTGCGACAAGTAAAACATATCAGAATGCACCAGCGTGGGAACAAACATTACCTGTTCAAGGTCCATAGATAAGGAACAGATGTGACTTCCTGGAAGTAAAGACTCGCATGTATCCTCTTTCATAATATCCCTAGCTCTTTCCGCTCTTCTTTGGTGAAGTTCGAGATCTGTTTTGGCTTGCGCACTTGTTCCAATATTTGCACGAACTTCACAATCTAGTCGATCACAAGTATGGCAAGTGTCCATTCTTGGTCGCCGAAATGATAGTTTGGGAAAGTCCTTAATAAATACAGACCGGTAGAACTTGTATGTTACTGGAGTTTCAGGATTACGTTGTTGAAAAGCCCTAAATAATCTGTTAACGTTTAAATTTGGGCTTAGATATTCTTTATCAGATTTTGTTCTTGTATAATGACCAACGTCTCTTGGTAGTAAATTTATATGAGCTCTTATGGCTTCTCGATCATTCTCGGAAAATTTCGACTTTTTATGACATGTTCTTTTATCAGAGTAAAACGTTTCGCCCGCTTTCTTTTTAGCAACAAGAATATCCAACTTTCTCCTTGTCACTGCAAAGATATTCACCATAGTTGCCTTACAAACTTGAACAAAATTTCCACTTTGTGTTGGAATGGTGTAGGCTATTGTTACTTGGCATTTGCTACTCACTGGATCCTCATAAGTGCCGTGTCTACGTCTCTTTATATGTCCTAGATGAATAAGATTCATTAGATACGAACCTTGAGCTGCTAACTTTTGATTATAAAATTTTTCAAACAAAACTTTACGCCATGCGTATTGCAGATCCTTGCAATAAAATTTGCATTTACAGGTGATCTAAAATGTAAAATAATACGTTAATAATATATTTTTAAGTAGATTACACAATAACAAACCTGTTCAGTCGGCAATGCTTTCTCTGTTACATTCTTAAGTTTTCGTGTTTTATAGGTCTTGCCAGCCTCCTTCAGATGCTTTTGTTCGCAGCCAAAACGACCACTGCCACTTTCTCTACGTTTCTTTTCGTCCAATTCACTCATATTTGACAAGAACTTCAACAAATTGGCTACTTATTTAACTATTTTCAACAAATAAACAAGTTTTGACGGCTACGACGCACAGACAGCTGAGACAGCTAATTAACTCTGGCACTTGTCCCTCTTGATAAGAAATACCCGTGGTCGCTTACCGGTGGCGCCATCTTATTTTTATTATAAAAAGCGTAATCTGACTCATGGCACTTACTTCCTTTGTGGGGTCACAAAGCATGTCTTTTAACATCGTTCTACAGCAATAACTCAAATTCAGAAAATATGGCACTTACCACCTTTGTTACTTCCACTCTTCAATTGATATCCCAAAATTGGTTGCGGTAGCTTCTGGAGCTTCAAAATAACAACTAATTTATGAAGGCCATCTTCAAAGGAACCTATCTCCTTGAGTAAGCGTTTCCGGACCAATGTACCTATATATGAACTTTTTGTATTTTCATATATTCTATCTACCCTAGAAGTTTGTAACATGGTCACATTAATACCCTGTATATGTAGGTACGTTCCAAACCAAAAAAAACATGCGGGTACTAAAGAACGATTGCGTTTCAAGCCATAGTCGGATGGGTCGGATCTGATCACGATCCCTCGGACGAGTTATCGTACTCGTGAGTCGAATTGTGGTGAATCAAGTCCATTTACATGGAATCACTTCTAGTAGGTCAGTAGAGCTTTGAATGTAGAGTACGACAATCAAAAAAATTTCATATTATGATCAAAATACAATAATTTTATTTACAACCATGCATGTAATAATGACATTTCATCTATCTTTGAGAGGTGGAAAGTTGACGCTTTTTTACTTTTACTTTCCACCGGGGTGGAGAGTAAATTTTTTTTTGTAATTTAAAAAAAAATCGATATCTCAAAATAATATACGAACACACTTTTTTTAAAATGCTAATAGCTTTAGGTATTTAGATATGACTACTTTTTTCATAATTGATAGAGTGATCCTCAGCATGGAAGAATATTGTGACCAAATCGTTGATATCTTCTTTGTCTTGGCATTTTCACTGAAATAGGATTTTGATCTTTGTTTCCCGAACACCATTTTTTGAAACCGTTATATGCCTTGTCATATCACGGGCAGCTTTTAGTTGCCAGAAGATCTTCTTCAACTATTTTTGCTGCTTCTCGAATTTCTGGTGGAGTAGCAGCAACATCAAATTCCTCATCTTTCTGTTATTGTGGACCTACCGTTTAATATCAACTGCATTTTTAGTACACCCAGTATAAATCGAAAATTAAATTTTTATCATAAATAGCAAAAACTATGACATTGTAAAGGAACCAACCTACAATGCAAAAAAAACATTCAAATCGGATCATAATTCAGAGAAGAAATAGCAACAAAAATATGGTAAATTTATGATGTTGCGTTAATTTTGTCCAGGAGTTTATATACAAACAATGATAACTGGGTGACACTAAAACCTAAACATTTTCATGGTCATTTTAAACTCCTTACTCTTTACTATAAGGGGAAAATTAAAAGCGAATGAAATGACAGAAACCTAAATTGGATTATAATCAAAGATCCAATAATACATTCATAAAACTCTTGGAAAGTGAAGCTGAGATTGTGTGACATGTTATTGAAAATCAGTAATGGGTGGAAGAGAGAACTACATGTTTGTTGGCTGAATGGCAACAATGCTGAAGTCTGGTTATATCCAATGGTTAAATATTAAAACATATTCATACGTACCTATGAAGAGATAGATCCTTATTTAAATGATCCACTCTTTTACAAGCTACATATGAATGCATCATGATTGTTGATAATAAAGACGATTTTTCACCAAAAATCACAAAAAAACACATATCAACCAAAATATATAAACAATCCCTGCGATCCCACCGACAACGTTGTAGTGTTAAGAAATTAATAGTCATTCATATTTTGGCTTGGTGGTTATATTTTGGCTCCTGGCAGTAGTAAAGTAGAAATAGATGTTGCCAGAGTGCAGTTGTATTAGTTCAAGATTCGTTTGATACTTTCAAGTATAATAATATCTTTGAAAGAATCTCTCATCGCCTTTTCACAGTTTGTTGGGAAATAAATGTATTTTAAGAGCAATTGCGGATTAATCTTAAGCCAGTTGTATTTGCCAAATTAACAAATTTTTTTTGGTATTTTGCAAGATGCCTTTGCGATAAATATGTCAGTCTGGCTATGCTGCAATAATTACCGAAAGACTATTTGTATTCGTTGTGTAGGCAAGAAGTATGCATTTTTCTATCTGTAGTTACTAAGATCTTTGATTATAATAGTCAATCAATTTTAATATACAGTATGTCCCATAACTTATGGGCCGTAGAGCAACTGGAGATAACATCAAACTAGATGTTTTTTCGAAGTGTTTCTCGAAAGTTTATTTTCGAAAACAAGCCATAATTTGACACGGTTCAATGTGTCTGATTGAAAGTTGATGGTATGATGTTAGAAATAAGAATTTATAGAAATTTTTAAGTTTCACATTAGATGGCGCTAACTACATACACTGTGTTTAATAAATCTACGATTTTTTGACCTGTTATTAAGTATTTTTAATCCAAAATTCTCAAAGAAGGGCAATTTCGAAACTAAAAAGGTATACCTACTATCTCGATTTTAAATCTCTAACCATTTTCCAGATATTTTTATTTTAACTTTGATCTTATTAATGCATTGCTCTTTAACGTAGTTTTTAATCTAAAGGGTGATTTTGAAAATCTTTGCTTCTTAGTTATGTGGTAACTTATTAAAAAGGCATAAAATTATCTTGTTAGACGTTTCCATGTAAAGTTCAGAGGCGTAGCCAGTTTTTCTCTAACAGTTGTCGTTTTTGAGATATTAACATAAATAAAAAATTTTAAATGCTCTATATATATATTATTTTTAACATTTTTAAACACCCTCTATATTATTTTTTTAATTAATTAAGCCCACTTTTAGCTTTACAAAAATTTATAGTTGTTTATATTTTATATTTTAAAATAACTGATTGATTAGTGCGAAGAAGTCAAATATCTCCGTTGTTCTTAAAAATATCGAAATTTATTAAATACAAAGGTTCTAGGATAAATAAAAGCGCACATTTTAAAAATATTTTTGGATATACAGGATGCTCCAAAAAACGGGGCATCATATAAGAATTTTTTTTTTAAATTTTAGTTTAATAGTATTCTTTTTGTCTCATTGAATTCAGCATCAAATTTTACATAAGATATGCTATTTTATTTTGGTGATTTATACGACGTTGCCAGATTATTCAATTGTTCCTGAAATTTTCTCGAAAAACATCATATCATAAAAATTATTTCAAAATATTACTAATTGAAACTAAAAAAGAAATTTTTATATTTTAATAAACCTTAGAGGTGTCCGAATAATTTTACTAAAAAAAGCATCAATATTGTATACAGGGTGTTTTTTACATCGGTACAAATGTAGCAATCTTTAGATAAATATTACTCGATTTTTTCAAATGTTTATTATTATGTCAGTTTACAGATTTGAACCTCTTTAAATAGGCAATTATAATAAATGCTCTAAAACGTAACGTTCTTTTAATATTTTATATTTTATTTAAAAAATGTAAAAATATCGGCACTTTCAATAAATTGGCCATGAGTTAAACAAAAATCAACAATTCGTACTGTCATCATAATAATGAATTTAGATTTCTGACATATTTTGATTAACAACTTTACGGTGTTAAGGTAATTATTGTAGATCAAAAAGTATTTGTGGTTGACACGCTATGAATTTTTCTACAGACGAATTAGTCGATATGGTTTCCTTACTAGGAGCAAGTGACAGATACTGTCTACTTGCTACAAGGCTTTATCGGGAAACTTATCCTGATAGAAGGCAACCAAGAAAAGAAGCATTTGATAAATTAATGGATCGTTTTTCTCGGACGGGAAAAGTAGAATATGAAAAAACGGAAAGAACTAAAAGTGTTAATATAGAAGAAAATAAATTAACCGTGCTGCTGAAAGTAACTCCAAATCCCCATATTTCCTAAAGAACAATTTCCAATGAAACAGATGTAAAACGTCGGACTGTCCAAAATATTTTTACTAAAAATAGAATGCACCCATATCACATTCAACTGATGCAAGAGCTGAACGATCAGGACTATGGAACCTGAGTTACTTTCTGTGAATGGGCTCGACAAAAAATACACCAAGAGAGGAATTTTTTAAATTATGTATTGTTCGTTGATGAAGCTACATTTCATAATATATACTAATAATATACAGATAATCAAAACTTAACAAATCTCTCATAGTTTTATTATTTATGAAATACTTATTTACCTAAGAATTTTTATAATATGTTTCTTATTTAATTATTCTTAACAATGGCCGTTCATGATAATAATTATGAAAAGTATTATGTATTAGTATGTTTTATATAATTGAATTTAATATTTAGAATATATGTCAAAATTTTGAATTTGTTTCTAATAAATTGACCATGGCCTACTATGCCTGATTTTAACGTAAATTATTAAAAATATCGCCTTTTAGGTTCTTTTTGACTATAAATATAAACAACTATACATTTTTGTTCTAGCCCCAGATAATGTTGAAAATGGAACACCCTGTACTTTCGTTACATTTTAAAGTATCTACAGAATTAACCTATATTGCAATTCAAAACTATCAACAAGGTGATTATTCTTTTTTTATTCATTTTACCTTTTTCAATTATTGCACGTTTTTTACGGTTCGACTCATATTTAGCAAGATATATTTAACCTGGCCAAAAAAAGAACATGCTGTAGATAGTTTTGAATGGCAAATTCTGTACATATTTTAATATTTAACGAAGAACACCCTGTCTCTTGGAAACGAAACATTTCCCGAACTCTATGAACGGGAACATTTTTCATTATTTTTGATCAAGGAATCACCTACATATTTTAATTTGTCGGTAACATTGTATATAAGCTATGTACAGCGATTTCGGACAATGCTTCAAAATACTATATGTTAAAATAAAGATAGTAAGTCGTATAACGAAAGTGGACGAAAGGTTTCCAGGGCTTTGTATTGATCGCGGTGATAGTATAAGTTGGCTCTCAAGATATCCAGACATCACATCATTAGACTTTCTTTCATGGAGCTGGTTCTAAAATGGAGGTTACATAGTTAAAGTGGATACTTGCGATGCACAAATTCGACGTATTAGAAATACTGCAGCCGATATTAAAGAAAGACATGATCCAATCAGGAGAGCAGCAGGCGTCCCTCGTAGATGAAGCAGAAAATAGTTAGAGGTCAATGGTAATATTTTTGGACATAAAACGAAGCTATCATTTAAAAAAAATGTTAATCTATGAACTTTTCAGTTTCAACCTTATTAGAAATTTATGTATCAATTTATTTTCCCTACTCCTCTTTTATGCTCCAGACTCTCCTACATGAACCCTGAATAGCTTTTTGAAATTATATCATAACTTTTGGGTTTGTTGTGTGCTAACCTGTAATATTTTGAAATAATACATGATGTTATGGTAATGTTTTATCATATTTGAATAGGTCCAGTCCCAGGGATTTATATTTTTCGGGACTTTCGCTTTAATTATTTTTAGAAGTAAAAATAAATAAAAAGGCCTACATGCGCTTTGAAAAAGTATGCAATAAAACAGGGTAAAACGTCTTTCTGAAAATAAATTACTGGCATATTTAAAGCAAAAATATATATTTAAAATTTCGATTAATATAAGAAATTAAATTTCAAGTTTTACTTGGAATTGTTGAAAAATTTAATAAAAACAATCTGCTCTATATTTTAATCATTATTTTCCATGCTACTAAAAACAATATTTTAATTTCGCACGAGTGCGAAAAATCAATTATTTCTCGCACTAGTACTTTAAGGTGAAAAATTTCACACTCAAATTGTGAGTTCAACTTTTCAGTCATGAGTAATATAATAAAAGCGCATTTGTGAAACCTAAATGTGCTTTCGTCAAAGAACTATCTCTTTGAATATGTTAGGGTACAATGGACGACTATAAAATTGTAAATTAAAGTACAAGTTTTATAAAGCCTCATATTTTAGCATGCGTCCATGTTAGAAAACGAGATTTCTAAGGGGACAAATGCTATAAAATGCTAAAAAAGTTGTCTCATAAAAAGCTTATTACGATCCTGGAAACGATATCGAAATAGGTTTGATATAAAACTAAAATAGGAAAAGAACATTTAACAACATTTCATATCCCAGCGAACTTAATATTCGACGACGTTTCTTAAATAATTCCTATGGGTATATGGGCACCCAAAATATTATACAGGGTGCTATGGAAATGACGTATTATATTTAAATGGACTCCTTGGGTGTTCTAGAGAAGCGCTACTTATTTTTTTTTTTAATCGACCGTTTTAAAAGTGGGGTAGCAATCCCTCTTACGCAGTCCGCGCTACTGTAAACATATATCACCCAGGCCCAATGGCAATAGTGCCCAACTTAATGTAAAACTGGAATTCCATATAAAATTATAAAAATAAATTATTTATCTACCTACTTGTATTTATCTTTATACCTAAAGAGCGAGGAAATCCAGGCACAAACACAATCAGTTTTTCTTCTTTTTCATGGGAACACTCCTGGAAACACACACAGTAATAGTGAAACAGAACCGATAGTTAGCTTTTGAAAATACACTAATGCAGATTATACTACAGATTATTAGATTTTATTACACGCGAAGAAACAACCGGTCTTAAACTGAGCAAATTAGTTTCGTCAATAAATACAATATTCAAAGATTATTTATGGACTGGCAAGATACACGCGTAAACCGAAATAACAGAGCGGATAGCTGCGACTGTGTTGGTTATCGACGAAATATAACGTATCTGGCCGCTGGTTGGTCTTCAACTAACAACCCGCAAGCATGCGGCGCTATACGAGCACTTCGGCTCAGCCGTTGTAAGCCGTCAAGAGGTCATTGGCATTTGACCTAGTGACATACGTGCCTATTTCAAACTTATTTAATACTATTCTTTATGTTTGTTCTGGTTGTTTAAAACATTTTTTGTCGTAAAGTTTCTTAAATTAATCGTACAATAGGGTATTACAGAATGGGAAATTGTTTAAATCATTTATTTTGTCCAAGGAGTTTAAGGTGTACATATGACAACACCGGCAAAAATTCGCTTTACGTTTACATGTAGCGCAGTGCCCCACAGGTGTTTCTCTGGTTTCACGTCAGATCACTTTTACCGCTGAATGGATTGAAAGCGCCATTTATGGGTATTTTTCTTCAATTTGTCTTTATCTCAAGAATTGCCGGTTTAAATATAATACGTCATTTCCATAACACCCTGTATAAAAACACTATATTTAAGTGTAATTTCCTTTTAAATTCAATTTCCTATAATTTTCAGTTGCTCTTTCACCCGCCCGTCCTACCCGCAAATTTGGCTCTTCAAAGGCCACAGTCGAAGACAATAAGCAGGCCGAAGAAATGGTGAAACTTCGAGAAGCTAGAGAAGCACGATTGGCCTTCATTAACGAGGAAGAGAAGAGGGAAAGAGTATCCTCATCAAAAGAAGTGGATGAAGCTGTAAGAATAAAGAAAGGGAAAGAGGAAGCAACGAGGTTAGCTGAGGAAAGGTAGAAATTATATTATATTGGCTTCAAATTTTTTTGTTCTAAATTTGATTTATTTTAATAAACATGCTAGCTGAGTCGATGAGGTTAAAAATCTGTACAAATATCGGACGTTCATATAATTCAATCCAGAATCGATAAAATATATTAATGAATTGATTGACTACTCCGTTACTTGGTGACAATAAATTTTACTTTGTTATTTGTCCCTATATTAAAAGGTTTTGGCGTTACGGCCGTCTCGTTGTACAAGTACATCTTCAAGACGCCACATGAGAGTGAACTCAAACCAAGTGTATATAATATAAGAAGTACCAAAAAAATATTAACTTGGTATAATAAATAATGTTTGACACAATAGTGTAATAAACTTAAATTAGATACAAACATAATAAGGGCTATACAATTTTTCGAGATTTTATCGTGAAAAATGTAAAAAATCAGGACTTAATAAGTTAACATCTAATGAATGCAATATAGAACAAACGGGACGAAATTTTGAAACGAGATTTAAAGAACCCGCAAAAATGCTTTAGACTTAATAAAAGATCATCTAATTTTGCTAATCACGATACAAACCACATATTTCGAGATATAAGCAGCCTACGAATCTTACGCACTGAACAAAAAGGCCATAAATTAAATGTACTAAAAGATATTGAAATTTATAAACATAAAAAGGACAGTAAACACACAATTAGATCTCGGTCTCTCTCCATTTTATATATTTAAAATCTATACAAGGTGACTAATGGTATTATGATATAGGTAACCCCATCCAAGGACACCCTGTATATAAGGTGTTGAAAAAAGGTCGGTACCCCGGAATAACTCGCATCGCATTGCCGCCGAAAATGTCTAGGGAAAAAGTTGTTTTGTTTCGAAGGAGGAATAGTCCCACCCTTGGGCGCGGTTGGGGGTAAGTTAAGATTTTCAAATGGAACCCCATATTTTTTATTAGCGTATCGTGTTCTCCGACCAAAAATAAACATCTTTTGCCCAAAAAATTTTTTTATTCGGGCCCATCCTTCACCAATAATCACCATGAGAAAGACAAAATCAGAACCGTGCGAAAATCAAGTTTTATCCTGGAAATACTCTTTTCCCTGTCTTGTACTAAAAAATGCCCGTGGAAAAAGTTGTTTGTATTCCTCACCCGCGCCCGGGGGTTGAGGGGGTGGGGGTGGTTTAAATTGCAAACTATTCCTCCTTCAAAATCAAACAACTTTTTCCCTAGACATTTTCCGATGCAATGCGATGCACCGGAGTTATTCCGGGGTACCGACCTTTTTTCAACACCGTGTATAATAATCGCTGTTGACATTCGATTAATAAATTCATGTTAAACAAAATGACCATAAGAATATACACTGCACCACTAGTCACCGCTAGTACAAGTAATGACATTTTGCGGTTACTATAACCACAAATCGTACTTTTATGCGAAACACAATACAAACAATACTGATTTCTCGCAGTTAACCCTTTTTTCTTATTTATGAAAAACAATTAAATCTTCTCAAGTATATTAATAATTATGTTCTCTAGTAAATTATTACAGATAAATAGCGAATAAAAATATTATTTCAAATCAAGAACTCCGACAGATTAAATTGCCAAAAAATTAGAACGTCGATAAACTATTAAACAATTGTCAAATAAACATCCCAAAACATAATCGACAGCTTCCTAATAACAATAGGTCCCCAGACTTTCATAGTTCTCGCTCGTTTTTTCCCTTTCAAAGAATGTAATGTTACATGTAATTGTGGAAAATGAAGATATAATATTATATAGAGAGATAACTATAATACATTTTTAAAAATACCTCAGTGTCAAAACATGTCATTCCTTTTAGACCTCAGGACTAAACGCTACACATATGATGATGTCATTCTTAGGCCAAAACGCGGATACCTTAAAAGATTTAAATAATTTAAGGAAGATACTTTCATTATTTCCCCAATAGTTAAACATACAGATATGTCTATAAATAGTAAATTTTACTTTCAGCGCACTAGCTGAAGAGCAAGTTCGTCAAGCAGCTCTAGCCAAGGATGCAGCCAGAAAAGCCGAAATAGCTAGACAGGAGGAACTAGCTGCCAAAGCAGCCGCTGAGCGCGCATCTGAGTTGGAAAGACAAGCTGAGGTAGCAAAACAGGAAGAAGCGAAGAAGCAGGTAAGAAAGCATCATCTAGGGTTTGTTCGAATTTGTAAAATATACCAAAGTTCATAAAGCAAGCCTTAGATACCAGCATTTCTGTTTATTTGTTATGATTCTCCGGTATGAACCAAATTATATAATATTTATTTTCAATCCCTAAAACGATCAATATAATATAGAAACTTAATTTATTTACATCAAATTATTAATAACACACAGAAAAAAATTACTCAGCTTCAGACAAAAAATTAAAGATTCTTTAATAACGTGCTAATATTTCAGGGTGTGATTCATTCGGTCACTTTATAAAGAAAAGTTCATATGAACATAATAATATGTCCGCAACGGCTTAAATTTTTTGCTACAGGGTGTTGAATTTTGATTTTTTAAATGGTTACTTTTTTAATATCTCCGCAAGTACTTTAGATATTATTTTCAATTTTGGTATGTGTTAATAGGATATAGAACCACAAATTTTTGTTAGAAAAGTTATTCAATTGTTCCACCAGTGGCGTCCCTGCAAACATGTCCTCTGATATTCTTTACAAAAAAGATGGTACGCAACTGACATTTTTCCATGTGGATTTTTTTCTGATTAGCCTGGTCAATTCTACATGAAAATGGTCTCTTGAGTTTCTCTCGTCAGATCCACCGTTCTTGATTATTAAACCAACTAAATTCATATTGAAACTTATTATTATTAACAGTGATAAAATAATTAATGATAAATTTTGTTTTATAAAAATTGTTGGAATTGGCCACCTTCACTTCAAAGGCATGCTTCCGTCCGTCTTTGCATCGAATTACCCACTCCAACAATTTTTATAAAACAAAATTTATCATTAATTATTTTATCAATGTTAATAATAATGAGTTTCAATATGAATTTAGTTGCTTTAATCAAGAACGGTGTGTCTGACGAGAAAAACTCAAGATACCATTTTCATATAGAATTAACCAGGCTAATCAGAAAAAATATTCATATGGAAAAATATCAGTGGCGTAACATCTTTTTTGTAAAAATATCAGAGGACATGTTTGCAGGGACGCCACTGGTGGAACAATTGAATAAATTTTCTAACTTTAATTTCTGGATCTATATACTATTAACACATACCAAAATTGAAAATAATATCTAAAGTAATTTCGGAGATATTAAAAAATAACCATTTAAAAAATAAAAATTCATCACTCTGTAGCAAGAAATTTAAGCCGTTGCGGACATATGTTCATATTATGAACTTTTCTTTATAAAATGACCTAATGAATCACACCCTAAAATATCAGCAGGACATTAAGGAACACCCTGTGTAATCCCGAGTAAATGAAACAATAAATTTCTGATTCCGATAAATATTACCACCATATCAAAAATGATAACTTATTACATTTTTCAATTGCAGGCCAAAATTGCTAAGAAGAAACAGGCAGACGAAGCAGAAAAAGCCCGCCTCGAGGAACAAAGAAGAATTGAAGAAGATAAAGCCAGAGAAGCTCTTGAAGCGCAACTACGCTTAGAAGAGATAGCTCGTAAAGCCGAGGAAGAGAAAGAAGCAGATCTCGCGCGACAAGCCGAAGAGCTTGCCGAACTGGCGAGACAAGAAGCCGAGTTAGCCGAGCAAGCCCAGAGAGACGCAGAAGAAGAGGAGCAGAGGCGTCAAGAAGCTGAACTCGAACAACTCAGACGCGAGGAAGCAGAACTCGCCGAGTTGGAAAGACAGGAACAAGAATTAGCTGAAGCAGCACGACAAGAAGCTGAGGCAGCTGAAAGAGCCAAGGCAGAAGCTGAAGCCGCGCAGGCTGAGGCCGAGCTGGCAGAACTTGAAAGGGCGCAAGCAGAGCTTGATGCTCTTGAAGCAGAAGCTAAAGCTTTTGATTCTGACTTAGGACCGCCACCAGCTGATGAACCAGCAGAAGAGCCTGAACCAGAAAGTGCAGAGCCTGAAGTTGATGAAGCTGAATTAGCCAGACAAGCTGAATTAGAAGAGCTCCGCCGTCAAGAAGAAGAACTAGCCGAGCTAGAAAGAGCTCAGGCTGAACTGGATGCCCTTGAAGCTGAAGCTATTGCAATGGAATCTGACCTTGGACCACCCCCAGCTGCCGATGATAATGATTATGAGGATGATCAAGCCATCGCGGAAGATGTTCCTGGAGAACAATCCGATGAAGGCGAAGTTTAAACAAAATTTTATGTTTTTTTTCTACTAAAATTTAAGCTCAATTAAGTTAAATCATTTTTCATTTGGCTTGTATAAACACGCATTTTGTTGCATTTTTTGTGTACATAATTTTAATTTTCCTTAAATTAATGTTGTATTTGTTTAAACAATAAAAAGAATCTTGTTGTGTTGTTTTAATTGGTATTTTAATTTAAAAATATAACAGCAACCAGGGGCAAGTAAACAATTAACCTCAAGAGAATTAATTTTTCATCTCATTAAACAACAAAAAATGATTAATACTTTAAATGATCAGTATTTAAAATAGAAGGTCCTTGAATATTTTTCCAACCTATTAAGCATGTTTCAGGGTAGTAATATTAAATATGAATGTTTGGGTGTCAGGTGGTAGTAATATCATATTTGATCAAATATGATATTACTGACTGACAAGTAAACAAACTTTTGGCATTTGTAAAAACCCCCGGGTTTCTGCTCAGATTGTGTTGGACTACTAAGATATGGCGCTACAGGTTGTGTTTTGCCAACTAAGGTAGATCCAACTTAAATTTAAGTTCCTTCTGATCGTAAGAATACCTACCCTGGAGAGAATAAAATAGTTATAAATTAGTCTGCAGGTGATTGCATTCTAGCAAAGGAGAGCTTCGTTTTCTTGGTAGCAACATTCATGCTGAATTAGAATTTTGATACCTAACTTTGTTAGCATGGTATAAATCACTAAGAGGTATGATTCCACGCCGATGGAGGCTTGGCTTGTGACGTCACCGGGTGTGTGATTTTTAAATCTCTTATGGAGATTTATATTGCTGTCAGCGTTTTTAACTTTCTTTTAAAGGTATCAAAAGGTTTTACGCATTTAATAGTATTAGGGGAGTCGTCCTGGCGAAATAAACGGCTCGAAAATCCCTTGACGAAATCGAGTAATTTTTTTTCCCCCAATCGATACAGTAGGATCTCCTCGACATTCTGAAATGAGTTATGTAGGGCGCCGCATGGGGGAGGGAGGGGGGCACGCCCCGTAAATCTAACCTACAACGGGAAATTGAAAATAACTCAGCCGGTTTTGATGCTACAAAAAAATGTAGAAAGAAAAATTAAAGAGCTTGACAGAGCGCGTAAGCTCGAATAAACCCGATCCCGATATCTCAATGAGTTCCCGAATTAACGCGATTTTTAACTGCAAAAACAATAAAATTTAATTAATTATATCTCGAGAAGGGGTATAATTTTTTCGCGAATTAACGGGTGATACCGAGTACTTTGACGGGCCGGAGGCTGGGGTTGGTGGGGTAATTAGGAGGGGAGTAAGCGGGATTTGAAATTTTTTACATAAGTAGTTTATTAATCGAGCTACTGGGATCAGGTCAGATTCAATTTGTTCAATTTTTTATCAGCTACGAGGTGGGATTGGCGAAAAATTTTTATTTTCCCAAATGCGCTCTGTTCACGGCATACAAGAAATGGCCATCTCCGAAAATACTTTAGATATCGTCGGTGCAATGCTAAACCCACGAATGTGCAAAATTACTGTTTGGAGATATTCGACTTTTAAAGTTTTAGTTTGTTGTGTAAAATCAGATCTAAACAAAATATATTATTTTGTTTTGCTATTAGTATTATTAAGTATTGTGTTTTTAAAGTTTTTTAATATAATTTAAAATAATTATTTATTTTCAAAAATAAGTTACATTCGTGAATTTGGCATTTTCATTCTTGGTTAAATCTGCACATAGGCAAAATCAAAAATAATAAAAAAACTTTAGATTGTTCATTATCTTTTATTTCAAAAACTTAAAATGATTTTTATCTTAATAGAAAAGACAGTTCTGTAACAGGTCTGTCTGTAACAAAATGAAAATACACTTATTTTAGGAAAAACATTAATCTTCATCTGAATCTTCGCTTTCATTAGGCTGCGGCAAATTGTCTCGAACATTTTGATTGACTTTTATAGATTTATAAAAATTGTGATAAATCTTTGGAATGGTTAGGTCGATACACATTTTTTGAAGATCTTGATATTTAGCAACGGAAATGGGTAACTCACTATCATAAGCTTTTTTTAAGTCAACCTGTTTTGGTCGTCCGCGACTCTTGCAGCAAACTTCTTGAAATTCATCTTGAAACTTTTTTTTGTAAAATAATTTTGGTTTTTCCGTCTTGATGTAGCGTAACCAACACACTTGACGCCAGGGAACTTTATTCATATTAAAGCTTTGACCTCCAAAGGACTTAAAATCAAAAAAATCATCAAACATTAAAGATTTTACTTCAAAAGGACGTGGTCGCGAACGAGCGCTTCTGATTATTTGAGCCCAACCTTCAGGTGAATAAACAGGAACATATTTTGATTTTTGCTCTATTTTGGAATGGATCGAATCACATTCCATTTCGGTATGTCCAGTCTCGAAAAATTTGTGTTCAATAATTTTTAAATTTGGGTGATCTGAAAGGAGCTTTAAACACATTGCAGCAAAAAAAGAATTTTTTTGTTGTCCACCACATCCGTCGGACATCATTCGAACTTCCGTTATATTTGGATGCGACAAAATGTAATTGTAAATACAAGAGGATATTTCATTTGAACCTCTTTTACCTTGGGTTTCATCCCAAAGATAACATACTCCGTCTTGGTTTCCCAAATTATAAATGGTGAAATTGTAGATTGCTAATTTACGTAGGTAAAATATTTGACCTGTTTGCCCTTTCGGAGTCGTTAAAACTGCTTCCAGATCAAAATTAAATGATAACACCTCCGAATTTTCTTTCGCAGTTTCCTTGTCGTCGTCCCGAGCTTTTCGAGCCAATTCTTTTCGTTCCATGTGTTCCCGATAAATCGGTTCTTGTGCCGTTTGTTCCACTTCTGTCATACTTTTATATTGCAAACATTTTTTACACTGGTCCTTCTTAGGTTTGTGAAAACCTAAATTGTAATCTTTAAAAACCTGTCGGTACTTTTCGAATGACACTGCTCGAACATTTGATTCTACGCATTTTTTTTTGTACAAGTTGTGCATAATGGAAATACTAAGTGAGGAATCCAAATACTTTTTTGTAGTGGAGGCTCTGCAGTAATGTGACTCAACCGCTGGAAATGTAAGAATGTGGTCACGAATCATTTTGTCTTCCTCATCTTTTAATTTGTTGTGGGGAACCTTGCCGCGCAAATCTTTATTAACTGCGCCACCAGAAGAAAGCTTTTTCAATGCTCCTCGCATAAATGCATCAGTAACATTAAGAGTACTCATAAAAAATTCGCGACAAACTTGTCTTTTTTCACCATTTACTGTAAAAGTGTAGCACATGGTAAAATTTCTTCTTGAATTTTCAATGTTTCTTGTCACTCTTTTTTTATAATTTTTTTCAATATGAATATTTAAAAAACAACGCTGATCATCTACTGAACCCATTTGACGAAATTCGTTGTAAATTTTTTGCCGGTCTTCCTCCTTAACAAGGCTGTAACATGTATGCTTCGGTTTTCCAGAACATGGAGGTGGTAATAAGGGACGTGCCGGTCTTTCTATATTTTTAGCTCCAATATAAGCTTCACCTTTTAATCTTTTTTGTTTTTTTATATTTTTCTTCCAATTGATTACATTTTTTTTCTTTCTCTTTGGAAAATAATCTAAAACAATTCGTTACTTTAAATGAAAGCCTAACTTGCTTTTCTAATAAACTTACCTAAGTTGTTTACATTTTGATTGCTGGACATTGCTAAATCGCTGGAATTTGAACTACTTGAGTTAGAGCAAGTAGAACAACTGCTGGAGCTTGAGTTCTCGTTGGGATCATAATTATCCGAGGAAGAGGCAGAAAAATCACTTTCAGTTGAAACTACCTCGCTATTGGACATCGGTCTCTCTTTAGAAGTGCTTGGCATTCCTATAAAATCTTTTTCGTCTAAAACAAAGTATAGAAAATAACAACAAACTAATTTATAACTGCATGAGACAAATGGACAGTACTTACCTACTACACCTTTTGCCACCACGCATGCTTGGTTAATTTCGTTTTCGTTATTCAAAGCAATCGCAGCGCAATCGTTTTCTACTGTATATAATATATCTTGATTATTATCTTTATCTAAATCCTAACAAAAAAAGTAAATTATTAAACAGTTTTGTAATAATTATAGAAGAATTCTTACCTTATTTTCACGCCCTTCCACTGATTCTGATTTATTTGCTTCTGCTTCTTTTAAAAGTTTAAATATTTTAACTGTATGTGAATTCATTGTCCCGCATTAATAAGTTTATATTATAAAACTCTTTCTATGCGTCTCAAGGGACAATGTAAAATCTTTTACTTGTTTTAGTAGAATAACAAAAACACGAATGTACTACTGTTAGAAAAGTTCACCAAATTCGGCAACGCCACAACCACGAAAGTGTCACATTCGCGATACAAGCACTGCAAGTGATGGAGGCAGACTGACTTTCGTGAAATTAGCCACACGCCTCCCCACCTTATTTTTATTGCCTCCACATTCGTGACTATGGCATTGCGTAGTTCTGTTTAAGGTACGTTTGGTAGTACACATAGGTCGAAAACACTGATTTTGCACATTCGTGGGTTTGGCATTGCACCGACGATATTATGTTTAATTTTGGTATGTGTTAATAGGATATAGAACCTCAAATTTTAGTTAGAAAAGTTATTCAATTGTTCCACCAGTGGCGTCGCTGCAAACATGTCCTTTGATATTTTTTACAAAAAAGATGATACGCCACTGATATTTTTCCATGTGGATATTTGTTCTGATTGGCCTGTTCAATTCCCCATGAATTCTCGTCAGACGCACCGTTCTTGATTAAAACCACTAAATTCATATTGAAACTCTTTATTTTTAATATTGATAAAATAATTAATGATAATTTTTTTTCATTTCATTTGCGAAAATAAAAATTAAAGGCATGTTTCCGCCCGTCTTCGCATCGAATTGCCCACTCCAACAATTTTTATAAAAAAAAAATTATTATTAATTATTTTATCAATATTAAAAATAATGAGTTTCAATATGAATTTAGTGGTTTTAATCAAGAACGGGTTTGTGGTGGGTCTGACGAGAAAAACTCAAGAGACGGTTTTCATGGAGAATTGAACAGGCCAAGAATAATATCCACGCATGGAAAAATATCAGTGCGTACCATCTTTTTTGTAAAAAATATCAAAGGACATGTTTGCAGCGACGCCACTGGTGGAACAATTGAATAACTTTTCTAACTAAAATTTGAGGTTCTATATCCTATTAACACATACCTAAATTAAACATAATATCTAAAGTATTTTCGGAGATGGCCATTTCTTATATGCCACGCCCAGCGCGCATTTGGGAAAATAAAAATTTTTTGCCATTCCCACCTCGTAGCTGATAAAAAATTGAACAAATTGAATCCGGCCTGATCCCCATAACTCGATTAATAAACTACTTATTATCATTTATGTAAAAAATTTCCAATCCCCCTTACTCCCCTCCTAATTGCCCCACCAACTCCAGCCTCCGGCCCATCAAAGTGCTCAGTATTACCCGTTAATTCGCGGAGAAATTATGCCCCAACTCCGCCCCTTCTCGAGATATAATTAATTAAATTTTATTGTTTTTGCAGTTGAAAATCGCGTTAATTCGCGAACTCACTGAGATATCGGGATCGGGTTTATTCGAGCTTACGCGCCCTGTCAAGCTCTTCAATTTTGCTTCTTACATTTTTTTTTGTAGCATCAAAACCGGCTGAGTTATTTTCAATTTCCCGTTGTAGGTTCCCGGTGTCGGAGTAAGAGAAATAGTTCGTAACGTTCCTATGATATGGGGGCCACCTCCTGATAGATCTCATATGGGTCGCCGAGCAGCTTCGGCTATCGCCGACCGGTTCGGTGTGTCGAAATATTTTCTCATTTTAGTAGTATTTTAGCTGTAATGTGTGTTATATTTATATGGAATTAATATACGTAAATACTTGTCATATATTATTCTTTCATTTCACATATCATTAGATGCTTAAAACCTCTTAATATCTTAAAATAGAATTTAAAACGCTAGCACCATGTAAATCTCCATAAGAAATTTTAAAATCACTCTCCCTCTGACGTCACTGCGCGCGGCAGACGAAATAGGGATTGTTAGATTTCTTACCTTTAGTTATTGTATCATGGGCTCTAGTGTCCTCGTAGTTAAAGCGGCAGGCGCGTGGGTTTGTTCGAGCTTGCTCCACGGCCGTTAAACCGATCCGCACCCGGTGGATTTTAGTGGTATAAATCATGGCGTTACTGTCTGACGTCATGCCAAAAATAGGGACGAGTAAAAATTGTGTGATCCGCAATACCAACCTCATTCACGCCGATAACCAGAAGGAAAGAGATATTTCGTGAGGTACTCACTCCCTTTTTGGTAGTTCATATCCCAATGCGATAAACCAATGGTTTATCGTCATTGGAGGAGCAGCGTAAATTCGTAGTTCCGAGCCTACGTTAAACAGTAACCCCTCGGACATGGCCCTGTCAGCGAAGATAGAGAAAATAATTCATAGAAAAAAAAAATAAAAAAAAAATTATATTTATTTCCACCTTATTTCACTTATCCAAGCTTCAGATTTAGATAATAAGATTATTATATAAAAATATGATATTTAGGCTTTAATAATATATTTACTTATACCTTATTTGTTGTACTACCTGTGGAGCTGTTGTTTTAACTTATGATCCTACGTCCCCCAACCTGAACTTTTAAGTTGTAGGTATTTAAAATATAGCTTATTTATATCTTAATTGTTTTATTATAATAATAATTTAATGCAATGCTAAATAAATTTAAGCTTATCTTTATAAGTTATTTATCATCATGTACTTTGTAGCCATTTCTTTAAAGTAATAAAGCCGCTTATTATTATTATAATTAATATATTTTGTCCTGTCGAAGTTAAGAACCTTTGAATTAATATCCTTTGGAATTTTAAACCTTTTGTTAAAAAATTTTTACAGGCAACTTCAGTAAATTTAAAAATAAATAGTGTGAAAAACACCTGTTAATTTTTTAATATTTTTCCTATAGTGTCTAATTAGAGGAATTATATATATCCGCGCAAAAGACCACCGTCACAAGATCTTGGTCTATAGCATCGATTTTTTAATTTAATTAAATTAATTTAACGCCAGTCACATGGCTAATTTTACTCTTCTGTATCATATAACGCCAATAATTGGAACTGAGTTATTTTAATCAGTCACTATAATCATTTTTCTATTATTTATAACAGCCCTGTCTTATATTGGCTTAAAGTTTTGAAATGTTCCTTATAGAACGGTAACATACTAAGAAAATTAGTCATATTTTCAATCTACCTAAGGTTAAATAGACCATCTTCATTAAAATACCCCTAGTTCCTGTAATTTACTTATTTATTTTTTAAATTCGGTATAATTAAAAAGGAGAGGTAATTAAATGGTTTGTCGTTATTAACAGTCGAGCTGCGAAATAATTAATTGGTCAACAAGATTTTACAATTTGTCAGTAGAAGAAAACATGTCTAGAAGCAGTTTCCCTCAGAGGGCCCAGGGCACTGTCAATTTATGTAATTTTCTTGTGATTTCTTTTGCCGAATACAGAAGGAAATCGGCTACAAAAGGTGTAGCGGGGGCGGGTTTTCACTTGTTTTCCCAGGGCACTGTCACGATTCAGAAATGTTTGCTATCCATAAAAATTAAGAACCCAGTACTTAGTAGTAGTACATAATAATAATAATAATTAAGGACAGAAAGAGCAATAATAATTTTAAAATCATCAGTTTCTCCGAAGCAAAGTAAATTACAGGATCGTTAGAGGTATTTTAATGAAGATGGTCCTTTTAAGGAACAAAACGTCGGAAAACCAGTAAGGATTGTATACTGCTGAACGTATATTTAGATCTTCTTTCATATTTTAAACAAAAACATCTAGCCCCGTATTTAAAAAAATTGAGTTGATGATGGTAACAAAAAGACGAAACGTCGCATTAAATATCTGATGATACCATCTTATGGAGAGTAAAAAGTAGCAATGGGATAGTGAAATTTATTTTTGGACATCTGTTCGAACAAAGTGAGGAAAGAATAAAAACCTAAACGCAAAATTTTATATTTTTTCAAATACTTTGAAAGCCCTTGTATTTATTTTTGATTTTTACGGAAATTGCCCCAATTTCATATCTATGGTATCTCTTACCGTTCCCGAAATCCCAATGGTGAAGAACGAATTTGTTACACCCTGTATAGTTAGCTACGTCACTCCGCCAAATCATGCAACCTTCATTTCGAAAACATGCATCATTTTTATATTTTCGTAAATCTTTAGTAGACGATTTACGTTGGAGATTTCTGTCAATATACTTTAAAAAAATATTTTTAGAGTGTAAATAAATATAACGAACTGATTTACGCAAAACTAGATAGATATATCATTTCGTATTGTCGTCAGCAGACTTTTTTTTAAATTTAAGTGGGAAATAATGATATTGATTTTTTTTCTGTAGAAGTTTTTTTTTTCTAAATTGTTTCCTATTCGTTCGCCTGATTGGGGCCATTTCCGAATGGACCTACAGCTTAACGTGGGCTCTGAACTACGATTCTCGGTCATATGCGGCTCCCCTAAGGGCTATTAGCCCTTGGTTTCTCACATTGCAACAACGAATGAAATCGGGTATCTCGTGGGGTACGGGCCCACCAGATATCCGATTTCATTCGGCGTGCGGTGTGTGGTGTGATTGGGATAGCGAGATGATTTGATATTTTTTACCTTTCCCTATTTTTGAATGACACCGGACAGTAACGCTATGACTTATACCACTAAAATCCAACTAGTGCGAATGGGTTTATCGGCAGTGGGTTTTCTCTCCTTATATAACGTGTCCAAAATCTCGGGATCTCGGAAACCGTAAGAGATACGAAGTCGGTTAAATAAAGTTGCACAATTATGTGCCTAATAATATGCCGTTTAGAAAGTTTTAAAATTCCGAGTAGTTCCGGAGATATCCGGAATGAACCGAAATTCTGAAAAATCGTTCCATTGTTTCCTGGTTTTTTTTTAAGATCGAATTCTAAAGTAAATTGCCACCTTTTCCGCTCTATCTAACAGCATTAATTGTTTTGTAATCCGACGAGTCGCCTTCGAAGGGCCATTATCAACTTTCTTTTTTTAAATACGGTCCTGTTTTTTTGATATTGGAATTTCAGCTCTTTTTTTCTTCCGAATGCAACGATGTATGACTCATTGTGATTTAATAACGTTTGGAGGGTTTTTTGAACAACATCAGGAGATTTTGGAATACGGTCCTGTATTTCTCCTAATTTTATAAATAATATCTCATAAGTAAGCTCTAAATTTTTTACTTATGTTGGACTAGTTCAATAAATAACAAATAATTTAATAATAAACCACAAATAAGTGAACAAAAATCATTCCAAAACAGTAATAAAACGAACAACTAAAAAGTAAGTAACTACATGATCATTTGTTCAAAATGATTTCCGTTATTTTCTAAGCACAAATAACATCTTCTAACGGCCACATAACAGTTTTTTTGAGATAAAATAAAACATGCGATAGAATATCAAACTTTTCAGCATTTGTAGAATTATGTTCCATATTTTCTGGAAAATACAAAACCCCCTAAAACACTTTCAAATATTGACAACGATCACAATGGGCCCGTCAAGTGAAACAAATCACTCGTCACCATTTCTTTGTTTCAAACGCCTACTTTTCTATTAAATCAACAGAAGTTTGAAATAATGTTTCTGTATTTTGTTCACTTATTTGTGGTTTATTATTAAATTATTTGATATTTATTGAACTAGTCCAACATAAGTAAAAATTTAGAGCTTACTTATGAGATAATATTTATTTAAATTAGGAGAAATACAGAATCGTGTCCCAAAATTTCCTGATGTTGTTAAAAAAACCCTCGAAACGTCATTAAACCACAATGTGTCATACATCGTTGCATTCGGAAGAAAAAATGCTCTCAAATTCCAATACAAAAAAACAGGACCGTATTTAAAAAAAGAAAGTTGATAATGGCCCTTCGCGAAGACGACTCGTCGGATTACAAAACGATTAATGCTGTTAGATAGAGTGGAAAAAGTGGCAATGTAAAAGTACATTTACTTTAGAATTCGATCTCAAAAAGACCCAGGAAAACAATTAAACGATTTTTCAGAATTTCGGTTTTCCGGATATCCTCGGAACTACTCGGAATTAAAAAACTTTCTAAACGGCATATTATTAGGAACGTAAATGTGCAACTTTACCTCCATTCAACAGACCTCGTATCTCTTACGGTTTCCGAGATCCCTGTACTGGCCCTCCTTATCTTGGACACGTTGTATATCATCACCATGGTTGTTAATCTCGCATAAAAATTGAATTAAATACATTGCTACATTTGCTACGTCGCAAACGTAGTAAATGTAATAATTGTTTTGATTGGCTGAAAGTGTTAAAAACACAACATAACCTCAACTTTATTATTATAAATTTGACATTAAAAGTTGGAAATTCGAGTTTAAAAGTTGAAAATAGTAGTTTTTGTTATTGTTCTTCTGCTGCTTTTTGCTTTAGAATATAATCTAAGAATATTATTCTAAAAATGAGTAAATGTAGTAAATGTTACAAAATACATCAAATTACTTTTACTACGGTAGTAAATTACGTAGTAAATGTTACATTAGGTTCGTTCCAACCAGCCTAAAAATCGTACAATGTACGGTCACGCACATGCGTAGTAGTCAAAAGGCGTTCCAACCGACACAAAACGGTGTAGCTGGCAATCCCTTTGGTGTTCCAACCGAATTGTGATCGTTCGCAAACCAGTTCCTGAACGGTAAAAACGATACATTGCCAAGACCAGGAACCGCTTGTACTGACTTGCGCCCTAAGAATTTTAACCGTTGTTTTTGTATTCCTGGCATTCATGCAGTTCGTTTAGCCTTGTTTTGTAGGACTTGTTGCTTAATATTTTGATTATTTAATTTATTCTTATTAAATTTGAATAATCCGGTTCCCAAACCTACAAGATATTCTTAACATTAAACGTTATTCTCTTTCATGATTATTAAATACAACAAAACGGAACGAAAAAAGATAATACACAAGCTTAGACGAAGAAATCAAAACAACAAAAATAGGGTTGTGATTTATGAATGTAATTAACTAATTACTAAACTTCTTTCCTAGAATCAGACAGGCGATCAGCTGAGATTTTTACACAGAATGGTCACAAAAACGTACCAACCTTGCCTCCCTTGTGCATCGGCAACAAACAGTGCAAAATTAACGCCTGCGCACAAAATCGATTCCAACAGTTTCGTGACTCTTCTAGAACGATACAAAAATAGGGTGTTGGAACAAACCTATTAACTACTTTAACAACCCTGATCATTACAGAATGAACATCCTATCCTGTACTGACCAGAACAAAATAGTTTAAAACCGATATCAACTGCACATTCAATCTCAATCAATGTTTAAAAACATTTTTTGTCGAAAATTCCATTCCATAAATATAGTAAGTAATGTTTATATTAAATTACACCTTTTTATTATCTAGATCACAGTCAGTCTTTTAAAATTGTCTGTTTATTAATACTCCTATAATAAAATCACCGTGTAAAGTTTATTAGGTACTAAGCAATGTGATTATTTAAAGATAAATTTCCATAATTTTTCATATAAGGAAGCAAGATTAATTATTCGTTTTAGTAACAAATTAGCCGCGAATAAGATTAGTAAAAATTAGGATCTGGATTCTCCCGCTACATTACAAGTTTAGAAAGAAAAGGAAAAGCAAAATACGTTTTAAATAAAATGTCGTGTTGTTATTTAGCAGAAGATAATATAAAATGTTTTAAAAGTGTACAGAACTTTTGTGCACAAGAAGCGACAGATCATACGGAAACGGCATTTGTAACTCCTAGGTATGTATTTTAATGTAATCATCACCAAAAATAGTGTTTTTAGTACACCACATAACCTCGAGGTGTATTTTCTTATGCATAGAAAAAACACTATAGTAAAATTATTATAGTACAGATTTTATTGTATGATTTCCTATAAAATATAGTATTCTTTTCATTAATAATCCGTATCAAAAAAATTTATAAGAAGTGTAGGTAGTATTTCCAATAAATTTACTACAATCAAGTAGACATTACAATATATTTTAATTTTTACAACGAATGTAAGTGAAAATAATAAAATTATTTTTCTTTTTGGGTTTCATAATGGCTACATTATGAAATGCAAAAAAATTGAATAACCTGCCACTTTACGAAACTGAAATTTATTTTTTTTATGTTGGCAGCAAGTAGGGTTCGAATTTTAGGATTACTTTATTTGTCGTTAAAATTAGTTTTCTAGGCATTATGGATTCGACAAAAATTTTTTATAGAAAACTTTAAAATACTAACCTTTAACCTTGCAAATAGATCATTTTTACTAGATTTATCTGAAATACCTATACTCGGAAATATATAACATGCTGCCGGTATCCGTCAACTAATTTCTAGTCATAACTATAAAACAACATAACCTAAAAATAATAGAAATATCTTCCAGTTTATGCTCTATTTCTAAAGTTTTATTCAATAAAGTACTATTTTTATTGTTAATTCAATATAGTATTATACATATTAGTTTATATATACATATTTATAGTTACTGTAGACATTTCCTGGGCATTAATTGTTATTCCTGTCAGATTCTGTATCGACACAATATTTTTTTCAATAGTATTATTTATTATTTTGTTCAATATTTTAAACTTTGTTCTGCTCGCACCATAACTCAAAGTTTTGCATATTCTTTTTAAAAGTTTTTCTAGATTATTTTCTGCAATTTCTCGTATTTCATGACGGGGTACAACTTTCTTCCTGACATATTTATATATTTATTTTTAATTATGACGGATGGGAAGAAGCTTTGTTTCTATCATGGAATATTTGATACTTGTAACATTTTGTTAAATTGTAAAAGTATTGCCAACCCAAAAAGGAAATAATAATTCAAATCTACTATATTGTTTAAAGTGTTTCAGACTTTAAAGACCCAAATAGAAAAAGTATTAAAAATACACGGTTCATAAGACAATTAAAGCACTTATACTTTAGAAAACTCCCCGCTTCGCGGGGTCTAAGATAATGTCTTATGAACCTTGTATCTTAATGTACTATTATAATTCCCGTAGTTAAATGATTTAAAATAGATAGTACAGTTCACTGACTATTATTTAAGCATTTTTTTCAATGAAGTGTTGTAAAAATGCTTTTCACAATAATAAAAGGTTTAAATAAGATGCAACTGGAATTTCAATCTTCGTAACAGATGATGGGTGGTGAACTCATACAGCATATTTATTCGAAGAAGTCAAGCTATACAAGACGACATTACCACTTGGATTGGTGACTGCTTGGGAATATAACGCGCAATCTTCAAAACATTTCCAAAAGACCTTAGTAAATTTTATCGAAACATTTTTAGCCAATTAATTGCTCAAAATTTTTTTGTAATTATTACTAAAAATTGAGATTAGAATTTTTCTATAATTTAATGCCATTTCTTAATAAAAGTTATTCATGAATTATGGTTAGTTATATTATTTTCATAGTGAATTTTATTTGAGTTTTTTTTTCGTATGATCATTAAAAAAGAAGTTTTTGAATAAATTTTGAGCCCTCAAGTCGAATTTATTCAGTTACTTTATGTCAGTAAAGAAAGATTTACATTTTCGCTCGTAACTTGTTTTAATGAAATTTTATAACTATGTAGCCCATATGGACTAAGTAACTAGAATACTAGCATCATTATTGTATACCCAGGATCAATATTAGAAAGTAAAAATATTTTATTAAATACTTTTGGCATTTCTCATCACAGCAGATACTCATATTCATTCGTCTAAAGAATACAACAACCTTCAATCTAACGTAACACTTTTATTGCTTCCAAACAAGAAGTAATTGAAAACAACCCTAGGAAAACAAATTAGTTATTGTCAGTATTACTAAGATTTTCTTCTTCCTTATTGACCACTCGCGAAAACCGAAATACCCCTCTGTAGAGCTCTGATGGGGTTTCCCTGAACCCAAAATTCTTTACTCCCAACAGAAATCGATTAGGAGTATTTAGTTGACAATTTTTATCTAATTAAATTTTATTTTATTTTTTATTTACAACCATCCATGTAATAATGATATTTCATGGTGGAAAGTTGACGTTTTTTTACTTTTACTTTCCATCCGGGTGGAACACATCAACATACAACTCATGACACAAATTTAACAATGAATTTTTTTTTATTTTTGAAAATAAACCTAATGACATTTATAAAAAATACAAAATTAACATAGTTTTGTTTTTACTTATTTACATTAAATATTACATTGGCATTATTGTAGGTAGTCACTGATATGTTAAAGCAATGAATATTGTGACCAAATCCTTGATAGCGTCTTTGTCTTGGCATTTTCACTGAAATAAGCTAGTAGCGCCGACTCAGAACCAGGATTTTGAACTTTGTTTCCCGTACACCATTCTTTGAAACAGTTATATGCCTTGTCATATCTCGTGCGGCTTTTAGTTGGCAGAAGATCTTCTTCTATTATTTTTGCTGCTTCTCGAATTTCTGGTGGAGTAGCATCAAAATCAAATTCCTCATCTGATTTGAGCATTTTTCTGTTGTTAAAATAATATATTGTTCGGGTTTGTTATTGTTATTTGAAATTTCGGTCTAATTTTTCAATGGAAAAGGCAAAATGACATTTATCTTTTATTAATAATTTTAATTCAAAATAATAAGAAGTGGATGTTAGATGTGGTTGTAAATAAAATAGTATACAAACCTCGGTGAAAATTTTCATGTCTGTCTCGAGATTTAGTTAACCTCGCCGCGATTCTCTCGACAGGAATGAAACACTTTCCACCTCGGTACGTAATATACTATTACATGACGCCGGACAGTAACGTCATGACTTATACCACTAAAATCCACCGCGCGCATAGGTTTATCGGCCATGGGGTTTGAACCTACGAACTCTCATCCTAATTTTTGAAAAAATTTGCGTTAATTTTTTTAATCAATACTTACAAGTCAGTCAGAAACTTTTAAAAAAAATAATCGTCAACGTGGCTATATTTCCTTCCAGCTTTTCGACCAAAAACCCATTGATAATTATTTCACGGATATAGATAAAACATGTTCATAAACAGGATTATCTACATCATAAATATCTATTATAATAAAACCAACACAATTAAAAAAACGTCTGGAATTCTTAACAACGACGAGCGACGCCGACGCCATCAAACAGCACAAAAAGTACGTTATAACCATCAATTAATAATAAAAACAATAAAAATTTTATCCTGCAATTACAGGTATATTTATCCACATATGACGTACATATATTCCTGAATTTTTACTGATTAGAGTGGGTGGAGAGGGGTCGAA
The DNA here is from genome assembly GCA_963991005.1 of Barypeithes pellucidus. Lineage (NCBI taxonomy): Eukaryota > Metazoa > Arthropoda > Insecta > Coleoptera > Curculionidae > Barypeithes > Barypeithes pellucidus. Next base: position 95,203,743 of record OZ022556.1, read on the forward strand.
CGACATGCAGCAGTAAAGCAACGTCAATCGCATTCAAACCGTGTGCTAACTCTAATATTCGGCCAGGTTAGTTCCCCGAGTTATTTTAAGCGGTTCAATAGCCATTCGCGAGAAGTCAATAAGACATAGAGGAGAAAATAGTGCGGGAGATATAGAGGTTAAGGTTACTGCTAGCAGGAAAGCGGTCCGTCTCTTTAATAACAGGAAAAGAAAGAAATATCAAGAAATATGAGGTCAATAGAAAACAATGTTTTAACTGCAGAAAGTAGGGTGCCATCTCTAAGGTAAGCAGGCAATATTGCGTTAAATTTAGTGAATAATTATTATAATATAAATTGTCTCCGAGATACGGAAGGTCTTAATGGGGATCTAGTTAATGGTAACATCCCAAGTAGCATTTTTACATACAAATTGGACACACATTCTTTGCTGAGAAAAGTTACGAAATATTTTCGATTAAAATTATAAAGTTGTATCGAGGCATATGTGTTACGAAACTTTTGCGACACATTTTCGAATCCAGTTACTAGAAACATTGAAGACGTGTTTGTTTCGAAATATTTTATAAACCATAGTGTCGATACATTAACGACACGCGAAGAAAAATATTTTCTTAATATTATTTATATATTAGCTGTTATTATTGATCCATTTTCAACCACAGATTGAAGTAAGTGTTTTATGTAGATTTTTAATCACCATCTGAACACGTTTGAGGTTATGATATTGTTTAGCGAGATTTCAATTGTTATTGTTCTGTAAAAAAAAGCTTACCTTACTGTATTTATCAACATACAGTATGGCTATAGGGTGGGTAAACTCTATGTTTATAAATACAGTGCAATAAGCTGTTTTTAGCAGAAAAATAACAATTTAAATCTCCCTATGGAAACAATAACATAACCTCAAACAAGATGTTGATTAAAAATCTTCAAAAACACTTACGTCAATCTGTTTCTGAAAATGAATCAATAACAACATCTAATATATAAATAATATCAGAAAATTGCTTATTTATCCCTTATAAAGATGTACCGATGCTTTAAAAAATCTCTTATGAGATTTTCAATGTAATTTTAGTTTGAAAAGGTTTTTGAAACCCCGCATCTCGTGACGTCAGACTTAGGCTGTACATACCCAATCTTTGTTTTCTGTGCATACAAGCAAACATTTTTTTGCTATGTCATTCACCATCACCTTAACAAACATTTTATTTTTCTGTGCATCATGGAAACATTATAGAAGCCAAAGCTAGAAATTGTGTGTTGAGTCCATTTTGGACCAGAATAATTTATTGCTTTCTAGCGGCCATTTTGGGAAATGAATCTTTATTTTATTAAAATGAGTTTTAATGGAGTTTCTGCATCTCTTGCAAAGCCAAAAGTTGTTAGATAAGTTCCATTTTCCTAGCTAAGTCGATTTATAAAAGAAATAAATAAAATTTTGATAATATTTTTATTTTTATTTTTTTTACAAAGTATATTTTTTCTGTAAATGAAAATAAATCGAGGGTACGTTAAAAATATAAAGCCAAATTACTAAACTGCACGATAAAATTTACTGCGACAATAATTTTTTGGTTCTTATGTGCAATAACTAGATACATGAAATAAAATAACTTATAGGAAATATACTTATAACGAATTCATCATGGCGAAATTATTGTTTCATATTGTATTTCTTTTATTTTACAATAGTGAAGATATCTTAATTGTTTTGTGCATGGTTTAACATAGCCCCGCCCCTTTATACTGTCATTTTTGAACGAGCATAAGTAACAGTTTAGAAATATTCTCGAACATTTTCGATACAAGTTTCGATTGTGCATCGAAGCAGCGAAAGTCACAGCTAGTACCAACCACTTGAAAACACGTGTAAATGTCCCATTTAAAATGTATACGTTTCGAAAATATTTCCATTTTTGTTGCCAACAGTTTCCAATTTTGATCGGAAACAGAAACGATAGTTACGATAAATGTACCATAATTCCGCTTGTCCAAGGACAAATAATTCGGCAGCAGCATGGATTCTTTAAAGGTAGATCAACAACAACAAACTTGCTTAGTATCTCACAAAGCCTTTCGGAATCGATAGATGAGGGTCTGCAGACTGATGTAATATATTTGGATTTCTCAAAGGCGTTTGACCGGCTTGATCACTCTATTTTAATTTCAAAGCTTAACAGATACGGTTTCTCACAGCCTTTAATAGCGCTTATCAGGTCATACCTTTCTGACCGCCGTCAGTATGTAGCTCTTCACGGCTATAACTCTGGTAACTATACAGCCAGTTCTGGAGTCCCACAGGGTTCTGTACTGGGGCCGTTACTTTTTATTCTCTTTATAAATGATATTGGCTTAGAGCTAACTGTTGAGTTCTTGGTATATGCGGATGATATTAAAATATTCAAAGTGATTAGAAATATCAATGACTGTATCATTCTTCAAAACAACTTAGATCTAATTAATAATTGGTGCTTGAAAAATAATCTTCAGCTAAACATTGAGAAGTGCAACGTTGTATCATTCACAAACAAACTTTCTGTCATTAAACATGACTATGTACTTAAAAATACAGTTATCTCCCGCTGCGACTCATTCTGCGACCTGGGAGTAGTTTTCGACTCAAAACTTTCTTTCGTCCCTCATATAAATAAGGTAGTGGGTGAATCTCTGCGGGGTTATGGGTTTATTGTGCGCTGCACAAGAGATTTCAATAATAGTGATGTCTTGAAGACATTGTACAATTCATATGTACGGTCCAAGTTAGAATATGCTGCAGTAATCTGGGCTCCTGAGTACAGTGTTCATATTAATGCCATTGAAGGTGTTCAAAGAAAATTCTTAAAATATCTTAGCTTTAAGAGAGACGGAATATATCCCATCCAGGGTTTTCCTCAATCCAGGTTACTTGAGGAATTTAATTACGGATCTCTCAGTGATCGCCGTGATTACCATCTTTTGATTACTTTGTTTAAATTATTAAACAATCAGTTGGATTGTATGGACATTTTGACGAAGCTTAACTTCAACGTGCCGCGCTTAGGTTCACGGCAAAACATAACATTCTATTTGCCATGTCCAAGGACAAATATTTTGAAGTTTTCTCCTATTTTTAAAATGTGTGACAAATACAATAAACACAATGAATTGGATTTTTTTAATTGCTCGATAAACATAGTTAAAAAGCTGGTGCCTCACTAGACTGCTTTTCAATTATATCATACGGTTTGCATATTTGTTTTGTTTATTGTAAGACTAAATAAGTTTTCAAATTTGTAATATAATGTAATGCAATGTAAATTTATCTTATCTTAAGTTCAATTAAGATTATGTGCCTGTATCTTTTGCCCTGCCTTGTAGTTGGGAAATGTTCCTGTAAGGCAGGTAAAGTAAATAACTAAATAAATAATGTGTCTAAAAATGGGATATAAAACTTCGAAAAAAACCTCTGCTAGTTGGGCGAGGTTACAATAAAGTACTCCGCATCGCACATATTAGATACATTCCTGGCGCTACATTTCTGGCGTCAGCTTTGGGGCTTGACATATACTGCTCTACTTAACATGGAAGGTTCTAACTGCAAAATTTGACATTTTTACTTCTATCAAATACCGCGTAGACAGAACGTCATACACAGTAGTCACATGTGAGCGACTAAAAGAAGTGACGGAAGTAAAATTGTCAAATTTTGCAGTAAGAAGAACCTTTTATATTAAGTAGGGCAGTATATGTCGAGCAACAAATCTGGCGCTGGAAATGTGGCGCCAGAAATGTATCTCAGATGTGCGGGTCGGCCTAATAGAACGGATTGTGTCGCGACGTGGAAAATTGTACTTCTTAATACTTATACGAGTCCAGTATGAGTTTGGTATCAAATTAACCAATATAATAGCAGTTAATTTTATTACTTTCATTGTTTTTTTTTTAATAAATAATAATTGCTTTATTTAAAACAAACAATTTTTGTTATTATTATTTGAAACCGGTAATAGAGGATAATAGTATAGTACTCTCCATTTGAAATAAATTGATACCTACATTAAGCTATTAAGTGTTGACAGATTAAAAATCTATAGATTTATAAAACGCACTATAAACCCACAATATAAGTAATTATACTTTAATTTACATAATTTGGTTTATGCATATATTTGCTGCTATATTGTGAGCAGGAATTACAGATAATTAGACAAATACAAAAATCATGTTATATATTATTGTGAGGATATCCGTGTGTTTTGTTTGACTTGAACCATCATAATTATACCAAATAGGGTTATTGAACAAGTACAATATATTGTCGGCATTTGTACTTATTTCGATTGTGCAACTCATAAAACACACTGTATATATTTTAAAAATGTATATACAGGGTGAGTTTTTTAAAGTGTTACAAGGCGATATCTCGCAAACGGTTTAAAATATTTTCTTGAAATTTTAATGAGGTAATAGTCAGATGGGGGGACATATTTAAACATATTTTTGTTATCTACCCCTTTTCCCCATTTTGAGGGGTGGGGGGTAACTTTGAAATTTTAAATGGGAATATGTACTTTTGTTTATTAAATTTGGATCTACGTAAAAAACTACGTATTTGTACAAAAAATTTTTTGGTTAGCTCCACTGGTTACCGAATTATAATTAATTAGGTTATAAAAATTTAAAAAATATTATTTACCCTTTATCGCCTGTCATGTTTCAGAAGATGTTCGAAATATCTCCCTTCAACTTCCAAACACTTTCTCACTCTTTTTTTAAACGAATTTCGTACCCGCTCTAACATTTCAGGTGTCACTAATAAGCAGGCAAAGCGGATTCGGTCTTTCATATTGTCTAAGTTGTAGGTGCAGTTGCCATCACTTTGTCTTTTATAAATCCCCAGAAAAGGGGTCAAATCCGGAGACCTAGCAGGCCAATTGACCGGACCAGCTCGACCAATCCACCTGTTTTCAAACAATTCGTGTAAATGATTACCGGCCTGTATTGCATAATAATAATAATAATAATCGGTAACCAGTGGAGCTAACCAAAAAATTTTTTTGTACAAATACGTAGTTTTTTACGTAGATCCGAATTTAATAAACAAAAGTACATATTCCCATTTAAAATTTCAAAGTTACCCCCCACCCCTCAAAATGGGGAAAGGGGGTAGATAACAAAAATATGTTTAAATATGTCCCCCCATCTCACTATTACCTCATTAAAATTTCAAGAAAATATTTTAAAGCGTTTGCGAGATATCGCCTTGTAACACTTTAAAAAACTCACCCTGTATATATTTTTGGTAATTAACTACTTAGGCTTAAATATTTGGTTATACAGGATAATTCTCGATAAGCCTATTAAAAGATCTCGGGACCGAAAAAAAAGATGTTTGTTTGAAATATTGATTCTCGCCGATCTTCTTAATAAAGATATTTTTATGTATTTATGCTTGATTATACTAAAAAAAAAATTTAAAATTTTATTTTAAATAGAATTCCCTAGATTGAGCCCTAGATATTTTTCGACTTTTTGTAAAAATCCAAGTAACAATTTCTTATACCCATCTTCAACCATTTCTGAGATAAAAGTCATTAAAGAAATTTTATATAAAGAACATATCCAAATGTAATTAGACCTGATTTTATAACAGTAAAAAGTAAAGTTAAAAATTATTAAAGAAAATGCTGTTTCAACGTCATAGCAACGGCGTCATTGGATAATGTGTTTACGTTCACTTATTAAAGTTAAAATCGAAAACATATGTATTTTCTTTAATAATTTAAAATATATATATATATATTTTTATGAAGTATAGTATGCATCCATCACTAGACGAAAATTGCAATTGATAAAATATATATAAATAGATACAATAGTAATGTTTATGTAAGATAAGAACTAATGTTGTTAACTATCAAACTGAGATAACTTCAAGTACTAATTCAATTATTAAAATAATAATAAAATAGGACACAAGAATATTTTGTTATAGAGCGAAAACACGCAAGACTTAATCTCCATTCACTTAATTCTAGTTATTTTAATACCTATTTACAATTTATATTAGAATTGAGATAAATCCCTATAAACAATACTCACTCTAGTCTTAGTACTTCTTTGATAATGACCCACGAACCACTCGTGTATCAATAGAAAGACGTAATTTTATTTCCTTGAAATGGATAAAATAGTATATTAAGATACAAGTTTCATAAGACATTATATTAGAGCACGCGTTTAATTTAGAAAAGGACCCGCAAAGCTGGGAGTTTTCTAAAGTACAAGTGCTCTAATTGTCTTGTGAACCGTGTATTTTATAATACTTTTTCTATTTGGGTCTTTAAAGTCTGATAGTAGATTTTTTCCATTTGAATTAATATTTTCTTATTGGGTTTGCAATACTTTTAGAAGTTAATAAAATGTTACAAGTATCAAATATGCCATGATAGAACAAAGTTCAAAATATTGAAGAAAATAATAAATAATACTATTGAACAAAATATTGTGTCGACACAGAATCTGACAGGAGAAATGTCTACAGTATCTATAAATATGTATTTATAAAGTAATATGTATAATACTATATTGAATTAAATTAAAAATAGTACTTTATTGAATAAAACTTTAGAAATAGAGTATAAACCGGAAGATATTTCTATTATTTTTAGGTTATGTTGTTTTATAGTTGTGACCAGAAATGAGTTGACGGACACCGTCAGCATGTTATATATTTCCCAGTATAGGTATTTCAGATAAATATCTAGTAAAAATCATCTATTTGCAAGGTTAAAGGTTAGTATTTTAAAGTTTTCTATAAAAAAATTTTGTCGAATCCATAATGCCTAGAAAACTAATTTTAAATTCGAACCCTACTTGCCGCCAACATAAAAAAAGAAATTTCAGTTTCGTAAAGTGGCAGGTTATTCAATTTTTTTGCATTTCATAATGTAGTCATTATGAAACCAAAATAGAAAATATCAATTATGAAAATTTATTAACTCTTGTTTAAGTTAGTCCGCACAAAACACAGCAATAATTACTGAGGAAAGCGTAAAATGTAAGTTTACCTTAAAATGAATTTGCTTGCACCAGCTGAACATTTTTCAAAACAAAAACATCATACTTTCAAAACAAAAACAACCAAAGTAGCGAAAAATAGTAGCAGGATTGCACCACCAGTATTTGTTTCCAAATATTTTTTAAAATAATCTGATTGTGACTTTTGTAATGGTAACAAAAAAATATCAGGAAAATTATATGGCGAAGGAAAAGAAGTTCTTTTGACTGTTCAATCATGTCTAAAGCATCCAGGTCGTCGAACTCCATGAGAAAGAAATTTTAGGTTATAAATCATTACTTAAAATTTGGCTACTTAACATATGAGACGTTTACATGGTGTTTACTGTCGGTGCAATGCAAAAAGGCAATTTCTTCACTACTTAACATAAAGGCGCCCCTGACGTGTTTCTATTAAGTGTGGTGTAAGCCGGCATAAGATACTTGAAAAATTAAGTATTTTCTGATGGATTGAAGTCGTTGGAACGGTGGTGGCCAAAGTCCGTTAAAGTTATTTTACAAAATCTAAATGATATAAATTTATTTTGCTTCCATTGTTACGGAGATAACTTTTCTATTATAAATATAACAGTCAAGTGGGAAAACCCAAATCAAAAGGAAATACCCACTGGTTATATTATTTTTAAAAATTTAAACAGATAAACCCAGGCTTTGGCGTTTTAATAATTATGATACAATATTTTCGTGTTTTTGGCTACTTCAAATCCACTTCACTTATTGTTATTATTAGTAATTTTTTAAGTGGAAGGCGCACCAATAAATCTTTTAATAGGCAAGTTTTACGTAGATGGAAATTTGTTTAGATAATCAGGACTTTATTTTGTAAAATCAATTACTAAGATACAATTTTTTAATTCCAAGTTTAGTAATATATTGTTAGTAAATGATCAGTCAGAGCTGATTTGGAGAAGTTATTATTATCTTTAATTAGAAAGTTTTTTTTTAATGATTAACATAGAAACAATTTGTTTCATACCTGGAATCATATAGACAGTATTACTCAAACATCTCGGAAACTACACACGTAATTTTGTATTCGATGGTATCATATACACCAGTGTTTCACAAACTGGGGTCCACGGACCCATTGGGGGTCCGCGAGCAACTACTTAGGGGTCCGCGAACCACAAAGTGGAAATAAAATGTCACAAAAACAAAATATTGTAATCGACTTATGCCGAACTAGATTTATATAAGGCTGCAGCTCTCTTCCAATCAAGCCCAACATAAAGTAGCTGTGTGGAAGTAGAAAGCATCCATCTCACTAAGGCTCCTTTTATGCACGCATTTTGTGTCGCGCGATAAAAATCGCTGCGTTTTCTAAAGACATTGTTCTTAAGCGAACTGCACACGAGGCGTCAGCTGCGCGGATCCGTCAAAGCAGACAAGCTGCAATACGCCCGGCGTCCAGCGGAACTACGGCGGTGCTAGTTGCTTTCAGTACGCTTAGCTTAGAAAAGCACGTGTTCATTGTAGAATGTAACACTTACCCCTTATTCAAAATTATATTGATTTGCACATATACTATAATGAATTAAAATAATGTTTAATGTATACAGTGGCGCAGCCAAGGGGGAGTTTGAGGATCGAAACCCCCCAAATTCTTTATCATACACATTTTTAAGCGAATTTAACATATAACTATATATTCATATAAACCACAAATTTATTAAACCCCCTCCCCCAAGAATTTTTTTTTGTAAGACCCCCCTAAAGAAAGTTCTGGCTGCGCCACTGAATGTGTACATTTTTTGGTTTATTTTATACTCACCTAAAGATTCTGAATTATATGTTTGAGTTTTTGACATTTCTTTATATTTTGACGTCTCTGCCTGAGTTTGACTTGTTTTTAGAGTTATGGTTACGTTTTTAATGTGGTTTTGTATTTACCAATAGTTACTTATTTGAAACGTAACATTGTTGTAACAGAGTACCCCGCTAGAGGGGTACAGTGTTGCATTCGACATGCGTAGAGATAATAATTTCATATGAAAGAATATATAAATTTAATGCAACAAGGACTCAGGAAATCTGTTGCCAAGGCATCAATAACCCTATGCAAAAAAAATATATATTTTAACTTAATATAATATGAAGAAAATATAAGTCTAATTAATATAGGATGTCCCTAACCCTTTCGGTAATCACCATTGTAAAATGTAAACAAACCCAATACCCAAAATCCAAATAATTGTTAAATATGCATACCTTTTATTTTATTATACTTAAATAATAATATAATACCTTACTGCTAAATGGTATAACTAAATTAGCTCACGTCCAATCGTTAGAAACTCAACAACAAGCAAAAAACAAAATATAACCAAATTTAGTGTGTGAGAATTGTACAAGGTATGTTCATGTAGGTATAAATGTTTTCATTTCATTCTATACATAACTAATATTAACATAAAATAAGAAATGTGTCACTGAAACCGCCAAAAATATTGCTTCTTCCTATTTTATTTATACGCCTTTTTTCTTTATTAACGAATGGTTTAGTATCATAAACCGAAACGTTAACCAAATACTGGAATTTCATTTCAAAGTGACCGAACCCCAAAAACTAACTCCCCATAATTTATATTCATTATATTCATTTTTTTTTGGCTTTGGCTTTGGCAGGTCTGCCATTCGGCCTTGTCATTAGAAAATTTAGTTTTTGTATACAGGGAGGTCACAATCTTAAAAAATAATGATTATATCTAAGAATAAAATTAATTTTTCGTTATTAAGTAAAATGACGAAATGGTCGTTAGAATTACCTTTTTCGTCATAATTCAAGATTTAAAGAAAATTTGTTTTTTGTATAGTGAGGTCAACATAATTTTTTTTTATAAATTCCCAGTCCCAGGTATTTTGGTTGGATTCCTTATAGTATGAAAACATCTTGGGCATGGGGAAAAATTGATTTTAACTAAATTTTCTTAGTTTTACTCTTGATAAAATCAATATTTTTTAAGATTTTCACTTCCCTGTATACAAAAACCAATTTTTTTAATGACAAATCTTAATTTTTTACAACCAAATTTTTATTAGAATAATTAATATGGAGAAATAAAGTGAAATACTCCAATTTTTCTGAATATCATCCTTAACGAGTTTTTTTAGTTTATTTTTGGTTATAAAAATATACTCAATGTCGTACAAATTTAGACTTTATTTTCTTGTATGCTTTAGAAGTCATAAAGTATACCTGATGTTCACTTTATGACTAAAGTTTACTCAACATTTTGGAACGTTACTTTTAAATAGACGACCTTGAAGAAGTTTATCATTTAATTTTAGGTTAAGGAAAAATGTGTTATTATGTTAACTAGATGACAGTTCGGCATTATAATTTTTGAAAATCGAAAAGAAACAACCCCTGTATCCTTTTCCAGAAACTGGATAATGAAAATAACGGTTATTTTTGTATATTATTTTAGGTTGTTTGTTTAGTTTTTGAAAACAAATATTAAAATGTTATTAAGTACTTGTATTTTCGCATTAATGCAACAATCATCAAGGCATCAATGAAACGGCAAGAAGTTTATATTCTTTTGTCGGGCAGAAATTAAAATTGCTTAGAATATTTTATACAGGGTGTTATGGAAATGACGTATTATATTTAAATGGGTGACTCCTTGGGTGTCCTAGAGAAGCGCTACATATTTTATTTTATTTAAATCGACCGTTTTAAAAGTGGGGTAATAAACACTCTTAATCACAGGTCAGTCCGCGCTACTGTACAACATTTCACCCAGAGCCAATCGCAATTTTGCCAAACTTAATGTAAAACTGAAATTCCATATAAAATTATAAAAATAAATTATTTTCTACCTACTTGTATTTATCCTTATACCTAAAGACTGAGGATCCAGGCACAATCCAACACAATCAGTTTTTTTTCTTTTTCATGGGAACACTCCTGGAAACACACACAGAAATAGTGACACAGAACCGATAGTTAGCTTTTGAAAATACAACAGTACAGATTATACTACAGATTATTTTATTAGATTTTATTACACGCGACGAAATTTGATGTCCAGAAGAAACGTGTCAATAAAAACAATATTCAAAGATTATTTATGGACGGGCAAGATACACGCGTAAACCGAAAAAACAGAGCGGATTGCTGAGAGTGTGTGGGTGATCGACGAGACACAACGTATCCGGCCGCTGGTTGGTATTCAACTAGCAGACGCAAGCGTGCGGCGCTATATGAAACTACTTCGCTCAACCGATGTAAGGCGTCAAGAGGTCATTGGCATTTGACCTACTGATGTACGTGCCTATTACTATTCCATATCATTTTTCGGGTTGTTTAAAACATAGTCCGTCGTAAATGTTCTTCAATTAATTGTACAAAAAGGTATTACAGAATGGAAAAGTGTTTAAATTATTTTATTTTGTCTAAAGAGGTTAAGGTGTACATATGACAACACCGGCCAGAATTCCTTGATTGCTTACATGTATCGCAGTGCCACACAGGTGTTTTTCTGGCTTGATGTCAGGTCACTTTTACCGCGGAATGAATTGAAAGCGCCATTTATGGCTATTTTTCTTCAATTTGTCATTATCTCAGGAATTGCCGGTTTAAATATAATACGTCATTTCCATAACACCCTCTATAAAGACATAGAATTCTCGCCTAGTAAACCCCTCTCAGAGATTGGTCGAGATCGTAAATAACTCTGGTTGAAGTGTATGGCCACAACGGAGCATCTCACAGCGCCCATCTCTCATCGCCTGGTACCATAGCACAGCACAGTAGTGTCCACAACGGCGCACCGAGCCTAGCTCATTGTCTTGCCTGTCGATCAGTTTGTCTCTCGACATCGAGATATAAACATGGACTGTGCGTTGTCATCTTCTTGCGATGAAGGCTATATTACATAAATTCAGAATTTGACGTGAAATTGGAAAATCAGTTAATATACAGGATGTTACATTAAAAAATATATTTAAACAGAGTCGTAATTAATTAATTAGAAAAAAATAAGGTATACAGGAATAATTTTTTACATTTTAATTGTTATTTTAAATAGTGTTAAATAGTTACATAAAAATCCAAGTAACAATATAATCAAAAGTATCTATATACATTCTCATATCTTCAAAAAAGCATTGGGAATATTCCCTTAGATCATTATAAAGGTGATAACATTCTCCATTGAGCATTGGCTTTACGTTAATGGAATGAACTGGCAATTTTGATTTTTGTTTAAGCATATAAGTACCAATTTGTTATATTAGAGTCTAAAACAATATCTTCATCATCGGAAGAAGATAACAACGCACAGTCCATGTTTATATCTCGATATCGAGGGACTACTGTGCGAAGCTCAAGCGAGGCTGTGCGGTGCTATGGTACCATGCTAAGGGCGAGGGGCGGTGCGCCGTTGTGGACACACGGTTAACACGGCAACACACCACACGAATTAGAATGTCAACATATTGGAAAAAGTCTGATGATGTCCAGTTGGGCGAAATAAGTAACTTTTAAGCACTTCGTTAATATACAAATACGTAATTCATGAAACCGTGACTTTGAGTTTACTTCTTAATAGATATTTAGTGATTTATTGTAAAAACCTCAGTCAGTATGATCAATGATAAGAAATATATTAAAAATATTATGCATGTAATGTTATCCCTTTATATGCCTATTAAATGTAATAAGTGTAATGACGCAAACGATAAAGATGCTGACGCAAATCATAAGGGCCGGGATTTAAAACTTTAGACAATTTTTATTAATGGATAATAACGTCAATTAAGACCACTTAAATTATTATAAGTGCATGTTTTCTCTAGAGCTATTTTTAATGATTTACTGAATAAACACGATGACTGAGGTAGGCTAATATACACGGTGGCCATTTAATGTGGCAATGTGGTTCAATTATTATAGTTTTGAGTAAATCGTGTTGTAACGTTTGAACACTTAAAAATAGTTGCAATTATACCTACCTATTTAATTTATTCATCTATAATAATTGTCATTATATACAGGGTGTTATGGAAATGACGTATTATAGTTAAATGGGTGACTCCTGGGGTGTCCGAGAGAAGGTTTAAATTGAACGTTTAAAAAGTGGGGTAATTCACCCCTAAACCCCCCAATCATATTACATTGCCAAGCTGTGTAATCAACAGATGTTCAAGCCCAATGTTGCCAACTGTGTAAAAAATTTAAAACTTTAGATTCTTATAAAAATAATATTTAGTTTACCTAGTATCCAAATAGAAGTGAATCCAGGTGCCAGTACACTAGCAAGTAATCCAGAGCACATACATCTTCAGGTTTTTGTTTCTTTTTCTATGGAAAAAGCTTTATGCTCATCACGTACGCTGATGATAATGTGGAACTGCATAATAAGCTTATACCCACTAAACCCCATTCGGCCTCTTATTTCCAATCTCTCGGAACATTTGCACTAAATCACTTAAAGAAACACAAAGACACCCACGAGTTTCAAATTAGTTTTTGAAGATATGTACTTATTATTGGATTACACAAAAGCAATAAATACTAACGCATAATTACACTTTACAATAATCTACCGTACACATAAAACAATATAGGATACAAATTATTTCGCAATAGAAATTCAGAAAGTATAAAAACGCTAATTTCTAATGGGCTAATCAAACTTATTAATCCTTCACTGAAGAAGAATGATGAAATAATTATGTTGATAGACAGGACAACCCGTTGAAAATAAATAGTCTCGTCCAACTAGCGGTTGCCATTTCCGAGACTATCATTATACAGAAAAGTATTACAGAAGGAAATTCTGCATTTTATGAATATAACCTTATAAAACATCGAAAGTGGCAACGCTGCATTTTTAAGTATTAACCCCATTGTCCAAGATCAGCTGTTTAAACAAGCCGGCCGTTTCCTACTGCTTTTTCAAGCAGATTTGTGTGTTAAGTTGTGTGTTAATACTTAAACCCGAATTTAAATTATTAAATTATTTGTTCTTTTCGCGACGGCAGTGCCCCAGTCCGGCAGTTCAATATCGATCGACGGAACCAACGTGTTATTTATTTTTAAAATTTTTAGATGTTAAATATCCCTCACCACCAGACAGAACAAAAAGGTAATTTAGTTTATGCAGAGTACAATATTATAAGTATTGATGATCTTCAAAAATGTATTACGAAGAACCCTAATCTATTACGAAATTTCGATCCGATTTATTAATTTGCTGCTGGCAACCCTGGTCCAAATTTCAATCGGGATAACATTAGTAATATCGACTATATCCGCTGAGCAGATATTTGGACACGCTCCATGTATATAAACAGTATTATTAGTCTATCTTTTTAGTAAAAAATAAAATACCTGATAGTGAATAACTACTATTGGGGAATGACGATAGGGATTATATTGTTTACGCAGATTTATTTGACTGTTTCGATATGAAGAGTAAGGGTAGAAAAATATATAAAAAATATAAAATATATTATGCGAGACATGGACATAGACGAGCTCAAACAATAAGTGGAAAATCAATTTTTATTTATGATCAAACACAAGCACTATAGGAAAAATCCTTTAAAGCACTCTGGGAGTGGTGCGTGTGCGCATAAAGCGATTCACGTTGGTTTTGAATCATTGGAGGTTATACACGTTGGGAAACACGAACTCGGGAAGGTCGTTCTATAAGAATGACGTCCTCCAGATGAACGAATTCTTAAATAATGAAGTTCGAGGAGTACTAAGCTTAACCACATATGTATGGGCGGCAGTGGTTCGTCGTGTATTTCTGTTATTCGCCCCTCTGGGTGGAATTAAGAGGGCAAGGTCAGCTGAGCACTTCCCATGGAAATATCTGTAAAAGAGAGTCAAATCACCAACCTTCGATGTTCCAGGCTGTCTAGGCACTTTGTCAGCTCGTGGTCTCCGATCAGACGAATGGCCCTTCTTTCGATGGAATCCAGTAGCCAAAGAGTATGTTTGGGTGCAGAGCTCCAGACAGGAGATCTGGGCTTTGTATAGTATCAACAGTAGAGGTATGAACTTTTTGGTTTGGAAGACTACACCAAGCATCTGAGAAGCTATCTTGGCGCAACAACGTAGTTATGCCAAGATATATTTCCTCCCAGACTGACGCCCAGCAAATAAATAGTTGAAGCCAGTGGGATTGCATGTCCTGCCATGACTATATCCGGTTCTGTAATGGTAATCTTTTTAGAAAAAACTGCTGCTTGGGTTTTTTAACGTTAAATTCGACTTAGTTACTGTCACCCCAAGCCAACATTTCTTCCAGGTCTTTGTTAAGGCGTGATACCTCATGCTGTCTGAGAAGATGTGCGTACACAGGCGATGTTTGTGCATTCAAAGAGAGCTAAGTGTGCAATCGTCGGAAAAAACTAAATATCGGATTTTTAGTTTACACTAGAAGGTCGTTAATGTAGAGTAAGAAGAGAGTGGAAGACAATATTGAGGATTCTTGGATTGAATTCTTCTTTAAAATTCAAAACTATATATTTTTCCAAAATGTCCTTCTGATTGGTATTATTATTTTATTGCTACTCCCCTCTTCTTTACATACGTTGCCACGATTTATTTTGTTTGGCTCTTCAAATGTTTATTTCTAATTATTGTCTGATCCGTTAAGTAACTGATAGAGAAAAACTAATAGCAAAACGTCAACGCCGGTATAATAAACAAACACAAAGTTTCCTCCCAGCGTTCCACGCCACTGTAAAGACACACTTCTGTGCGTTTTAATGGCGCTACGAAGAGCGAAACTACATAAGAAATAAAATTAAACTAATGAAGTTCTTGTTTTAATGTAGCATGTCAAATGTAACAAAACACATTTAATGATGGAATCTATAATGAGTCTGAATAACAAAGTATCTTGAATTTGTTCACATTTCAGTCAATTTAGGCATAATTATTTCTAGTTAACTTAACGAAAGGCTATGGAAAAATAGGGTATTCGCCCCTTAGCAAAAAACAGACCACGGCTACAGCGTTGCCATATATCCGAAGATAAATAAAGGAGATTTATTTTATTCATTTAAATATTTTGGAAATCATTATTCCAGAACTTTACGTTCGTCTAGGTTGATTTGATAATACTTCCGTCTTCGTCCGAACATTGGATTCAAATTTATTATAATACTGGTAAATTTAGTTGGTCTAATTGGAAAATACATGATTCTTTTCTGTTAACGATTTTTACAACACAACTAACGGCGACATGGCTTAATTTTTTGCTCGGCATGTTAAAATATAAAATAATTTTCTATCTAGAAAGTACTGTGTTCTCAGAAAGAACCCTTTTCTATAATCTCTCGTAGTTTGTCATGTATACAGCTCGACAAGCGAGTCTATAGCTACGACGTATCGGTAAGGGTTTGTTCGGGTTTGTTCGCAAGCAATATCTGTTAAAACATGGCCGACTCATGGGCGTGCTATATTATTATTTTAATAATGTAATAAAAATAGGAAATTCTTAAATAATTGTAATTTAAGTTTGAAGACAGTTAATTATTTTTATCAAGGTTTAAATAATTACGCATTAATAGATGCCATTCTTTCAGCATGGAAAAAACAGCTATATAGTTAATCGATTAATGACGATTTTTCATTTTCATCCATTTGATTTCAACATGCACCTCAAAGTTTCGGAACGGAAAGTTTATGTCACTTCTTAGCTTTTGTAGCAATTTTTTTAAGGTTGGAACCACTTTTAGTTCCAAATAAAACTTATGTATTATTCTCCTAACAACGCCAAAGTCGAAGACGGGCCCTTCTTTTACCAGGACATGACAACAATTGATCCGTATTGTTTCCTTTCCTTTCAGTATATTCTTTATGAATGTTTTTTTCTGCGCCCACGCTTACTCCCGCATAAATTGCAACCCTTTCTAGCTTTCGCTTAAGTGGCGATTTAAATGCTTTAACTTGTGATTCCTCTTCACACACCCTGTACACGTCGGCAATCACTTCACGGATTTGACTATGTAGGGTATTTTAAAACAACGAACACTTTTTAAAAAACTCAATTTAATACAATATAATAACTCTCGAACTCTCGAACAAACCCCTTCTATCACTATGCAACTGGATGAAGCATATCGGACGTCGCCGAACAACCACGCCGGCACAATGGGGGTGTCACTAGACTCGTGTCCACATCCTCCGTCTGGGATATAACCTATCAAATTAGCCCTAGCCACCTGTTACCCATGGTTACCGTGGATATTGCACTATGTTGCCTTTTTTTAAAATTAGAAGTACTTTAACAAAAAAATATTTTATTCTGCATTTAAATATTAAAATACATAGTATGAAAAGAAAGTTTTAAGAACATTGAAATAATAATTAATATGACAATTTATTTTAAATGGGTAAATTTATTTTTAGGGTTTACTTGGTAACATATTGTTAAATTAAAATTTAATATATGTGGCAACATTGTTAACCCAAGACATTTTCTTGCCGCATTCCTTTCGTAGCTACAGATAAAATTGTCGACCTGTACCTAGAATTATTGTCTTTTGGCGATATTGCAAAATCGCTATTCTGACGCAAAGATATCCAGTTAAAACTCATTGCATAAATTTCTAATATAACTATAGAAAACCTTGCTGGCATAATAGAAAATATAAGGCTGTCGTTCGGCAAAAGTTAATTTATCTAGGGAGTAAAAACAGGCTTTAAGGGATTAATACGGCGAAATTTGTTATTAAACCGAGCTTAATCCTGCAGTAATTAAGAGAGGTTGTTAGATAAACTTCGAACCTATGTAAACATATTCCATACTATATATAGAAATAAATTTGGGAGTCTCGGTTACGCTCCCTCCATATATTTTTCAAGGAAGTTTATGTTTTAACCCGGTATTAGCTTTAAAACTTTTGGGTTTCATGCAGAAATTTGACCCATCTCTTAAGATATATGATATAATAAATACATTGATGAATTCAAAAAATCATGCACAGGATATAATGAGATTTTTCAACAATTATAAGCAAATTTTGTAACTTCTGCTCAATTTTTTTCACGTATTTTCCTTCAAGTAAGGTTTCCATTACTTACACTTAATTAAATTTGAAACTCATTATTACAAACATTGATCATGAAAAATTGTTGGAAATAGCCACATTCACTTTTTTCTCTTCTCAATTTTATCTCTTCCCTCGCCTAACAAATTCTTTCCCGAGGTGACCTACAGCTTAACGTGGACTCCGAACCACCATCCTCGATAATATACTGGTTCCCAAGGCCTATCACCATTGCTTTCTGGCATTGTGGTATGACATACCGATCAAGGAAAGCGTTCGTGCGTCAGAAAATTTATGCCGCTGCAGACAGATTAGCTTGTCTTCATAAAGGAACACCCTGTATATCACTGTACACGATATAATGTTATTAAGAGACACAACATTCCATTCATAAAACACCATTTATTTACAGTCATACACAGTTCCACAGTTTCAAATAGTTAGAAGAAGATGGCTTTAAAAAATGGCAACGCTGTAATAAGGTGCCCGTTTAGATAATTTCGATCTAACATTAGTTATAAATAGGTAATCGTTGTAGGTATTTTTTACAGAAATTCAGATAATATCAAGAAATCATCCATACTTTTGCAATATTTACTTAAAATATAGAATTAGCTAAACCACTGCTTTGCCTAAAAAAAAACATAACCTCATTATTCTCACTTACAGACGAAATATAAATAAGGGGTTAGAACAGTCGATTTTCTTACACACCACACACTTACGAAGCATTGTAGATGGCTAATCAATAGCTCTAAATAGTTTTAGTTCGAAAAAACACTAAAAATTAATCCAAAAACACAATAGATCACAAACAATCACAATAGCCGCAGCGATAAATTGGTAACAACACCGCTGTCGATAATGAATGAAACTAGTAAACATCAAGGTAATTTTTACACCATCAGGTAAAAATGAGCATACAGCGTTGCCACTGTTATTTCCTTAAAACATTGTAATTTGATGTTCTTGGGATATACACGGTGTTGAAAAAAGGTCGGTATCCCGGAATAACTTCGGTGCATCGCATTGCAACGGAAAATGTCTAGGGAAAAAGTTGTTTGGTTTTGAAGGAGGAATAGTTTGCAATTTAAACCACCCCCCCCCCCCCCCCCACCCCCTCCCCGGGCGCGGGTGGGGGGGTAAGTTAAGATTTTCAAATGGAACCTCATATTTTTTATTGGTGTATCGTGTTCCCCGACCAAAAATAAACATCTTGTGTCCGAAAAATTTTTTTATTCGGGCCCATCCTCCACCAATAATCACCATGAGAATAGACAAAATCAGCATCGTGCGAAAATCAAGTTTTATCCCGGAAATATTCTTTTTCTCTGTCTTGTACTAAAAAAAGCCCGTGGAAAAAGTTGTTTGTATTCCACGAACATTTTTTAGTACAAGACAGAGAAAAAGAGTATTTCGGAATAAAACTTGATTTTCGCACGGTTCTGATTTTGTCTTTCTCATGGGGATTATTGGTGAAGGATGGGCCCGAATAAAAAAAAATTTCGGACAAGAGATGTTTATTTTTGGTCGGAGAACACGATACGCCAATAAATAATATGGGGTTCACACATATTTAGTACAATATTTTTATTTAATAGGTACACATGAGAAATGCATTCAATATAATTAATATTATACTTTTCGGTTTCAAACGCAGGCGGTTAATTTTGGGACCCTCAGTACAGACTTGGCATCATTGATTACTCTGTTTAAAACTTTGTATGATTCTGACAGCATAACAACAAGTCTATCTAATTATTAATTAAAGTTCCTGTTTAAAATACGTCAAATAACATTTATCAAAAAAAAAAATTCGTTGGAATTTAAATCTGGAAGCCGATCTATTTCTGTATTTTGTAAGACCGTAAGTTAACATAAAGAATGTTTGGCGGTTTATCCTTGCAAAGTCTGAAACATTTCCACTATAAACATCAAATGCAATAAATTTCAAGTCCTAAAAACTAATATCAGCGTAAAATTGGTTCGGTGTTGACACGAAAATTACCCTGCTGGAATTTTGGAATTTAGGTCGTTTATTCTCCAAAGTAAATAAACGAAACGACGATCTCTTTATCTCAAGGAAATGCGGTCACATTCTGTCCTAAAATCTCTGTTGTTGCAATAAGTGTAATGAGCTTTTGGTTTTGTATTTTATGCGGGTACGAATAAAAATGGTTTTAATAGCGATACGAAGACACGTCATTTCTATACTATATCCAATGAAGGAACGCATCACAACAATATCACATAACCTACAGTGACAAAAATGCATTTACAAATGTCGTGGGTTACAAAATTGGAGCTACCTCTACCCACCTCTCTATGTTGTTCTAACTGAGCCTACGAATTATCACAAATTATTTAAAAACGCTACAGTAATTCAGGTTCTTTTGGTTCGCCTCAACCCAGAAAGAGATTTTTTATCAACATTTTAAACATATTTGGGATTACCACAATTCCTCATCTTGTAACTATTTTATGAGTTACCTGAACTCAGTTTCTGAGTTGGGAAAACTTACCAATTGATTATAAAGTGTTGTTTTAACCCGGACGTGCATTATTTTAACCCATTACCATGTGTAAATTATTTTGAGTGGGAATAATTCACGAAACGTGCTCCAAAACCCCGTATCGAGAGTAAATCGCAAGATTGTAAGGTCACGGAAAGTTCCGAATTCGTGCTCGTGCAGGTTTGGCGCGGTTCATTGCATTGTTATTCGTCAATTTTCCTTCGTTCGCGCGTATAGACACCTGTTGGTCGTTGCGCCGTTTGCGAGATTTTTCATATTTGTTCTCCGTGCGTGAAAATTTGTGTTTTGCACAATTTTGGTCAGTTGGCGTAAAATGGAGGGACAGGAGAGAGATGCATTGTTATTATTGGAATGGAGCCTTATTATTTGTAAGCAATCGTCATCACTTCGTCCGCGTGGTTTCTTAGCCGTAGTATGCTCTCCTGTCTATAATTCATTTGACTATTTTTTTTTTAAATATACAACAAAAATTGAAAAAACACAAGGCAATTGAAGTCAACAATATGCAGGCGTTAAATCAAATAAATATTTTGAGTTCCGATAGTCCACAATTTAGGTACTGGTAGCCCAAAATTTGGAGTCTGGTAGCCCAAAGAGTGAGTTATTCTAGCCACCATCGTAAGCTAGAACAACTTAAATGTCAAGTTTTGATATCCCGAATCATGATTTAATCTAGCCCGACTAGTAACGCATCACAATTCACATACTGGTAGCTACGGTAGCCTATCAATAATTTAAGACGGTAGGGCGTGAGCTATTCCAACGCATAAAATAACCCATCTTCAGTGCTATCATAACTTACGAATAGTGAGTTGATGCAATTTCTTCGATTTGGTTGCCGTAATTCAGAGGTCTGGGCGCTCCCCTATTAGCAACACGTTTTGGTCTAGGACAACTCATATTTGAGTTATATCAACTCGAAATTTCTCTCAGTGTATAAAAGTTCGAATCTTTGTGGCAGAGTTGCCACACATTAAGGGTCGACCGGAAGTTTATTAAATTTTGAAAATGTATAATTAAACTGCATAATTGTTGATTATATAACTTTTATGCATTTTTATAAAAATAGGAACATAAACCACATGCAAGTATGTAAAAATTAATGACAATTTGAGTCACTAATAAGAATACAAACGACTTTTACGTCGGTAGCATTGAACGCTGTCTAAATAGCGCTCCTGTACAAGAGCCACATCTTCTGTACATTACAGGAGTGGCATTTAGACAGGTTTAAACACTATCGACGTAAAAGTCGTTTGTTTTCTGCTCCGTGACTTAAATTCATTAATTTTTACATACATGAATGTCGCCTATAATCCAATTTTTATTAAAATTCATAAAATTTATATAATTAACAATTTTTCAGTTTATACCTTTTCAAAAAATTTATAAAGATCCGGTAGACCCTTAATGCAACTGTGTGACTTTGATGGATCACGTGATATATGTTTTGACTGTGTACTGTACTTTCCATTAGTTATTCTGTAATATGGGAAATCTAGATCGTCCGAGCAGTGGCGGCTCGTGACCTATGATAGAGGGGGTTCACACGTATGTTTAAATTATTTTTAAAATATTATTTTTATGTAACGACCAAACAATTACTTTCTAGGCGTATTAAACGTAGAAAGAAAACAAGTAATAAGAAAATGCTTTAGGTAAAACATATTTTTAATTATTTTCTAATTTTACTCAAGGAAATACACCTTTTGAAAAATAATAAAAGTTTTCTCAGTGTGTATAGTGCTTAAACGTAAAGTCGATTTTTCGGTTCTTAATTGTAGAAAATTGATCAATTACAGCCTCATTAAAGTTTGAACTACCCCCTATAAAAAAATTTTCATATAGTTCATTTTTTAACTTTCTAATAAAGTCCCTATATTTACCCCTTGGGGTCTGCGTTAAATTAATTTCGGGTTTAGGTCTTCCCGCATTCTTCACTTTAATTTTTTTCTACAAGCTCAAAGAGCTAAAGTTATTTTTTAAATCGTCCACCATGAAACTATTCATTTTACCTTAATAAATATATAATATTAAAATATTCAAACATACATGCTCGAATTTCTAAATACATGCACGAACAGACAACAGCGCGGCGCACACTAAAATTGTGGGCCTTTCCCATGTTAAATCGCCATAGCCCCGCTATCCCTCGCTGTCCCCCGCCACCTGTTACTACAGAGAAACTGCCTTATACCCCGCCCACTTATTCGCATATGCGAGTATATCGCGTCATTCGCGTCATTATCCTCTCCGGGTGAATCGAGAGCTTATAATATACAGTTTTGATTGACGGTACGATAAAATTAGAGAGGGTCGGACTTTATACGATAAATAATATTCAATGAATATAAATTAATATTATTTTATTCGTTTTGGGGGTGCACGTGCGCATGTGCTCCTGTGGAAGAACCGCCACTGCCCCCTAGTAACGTGTATTATTATAAACTAGATCTACGTTAATTTTTTCAATAAACATTTTTGCAATATATTCGGAACATTCAATTCAGATTTTTCTTATACAACATTAGGTATTAAATCAAATAAATTCATGCACTTTTTATATACTACATACATATATTATGGGACTCTGAAGCTTCATACTTCAAAGTGGAATGGCAAACGATATTTCAAACGGAATATTAAAAGCGATATCTGAAGAAAAAAAATCCAGTATTCATACGGCTGTTGAATTGTTGAACCAATTTAAATTTCCAACAGAAATTTTGTCCCACTAAAAAGTAGTTACACAAGAATGCTGTAAACGTCCTAAAAAGTATTAATTACTAATATACAGGGCGTCCCAGAAGTCAATCATGAAATTTAAATCTTCTTAATGCGCAATCTGCACCTAAATACACTGCCCCAATTAATTTTCAAATATTGAAAAATTCAAAAAAGCAAATTTATTTCGTTAATAAGGAACCAATTTAAATAAGATTGTTTTAATTCATAGAAAATTGCCTAAAATTTAAATTTTACCTACTGTACCAAAACATTGAATTTAACAATGCGACATTCACTTTTGGCTTCTGCTGAATTAAAAATAAAAATCATATCAATAAGTAAATTCTACAATTCAGAGTGCAATGCAATTATCTGTTCGGTTAATTCATTTACTTAACATTAAAAATACAAAATCATTATATACATAAGCCATCGATAATAATAGTAACTGTGTACTGTACTTTCCATTAGTTATTCTATAATATGGGAAATCTAGACTCTCCGAGGCGGCTCGCGACCTATGATAGAGGGGGTTCACAAGTATCGTTAAATTATTTTTAAAATTTTATTTTTGTGTAACGACCAAACAATTACTTTCTTGGCGTATTAAACGTAGAGAGAGAAAAAGTAATAAGAAAATGCGTTAGGTAAAACATATTTTTAATTATTTTCTAATTTTACACAAGGAAATACAACTTTTGGAAAATAAGGAAGGTTTTCTCAGTACAGTTCGACACACGAGTCTATAGCTACGGGGTATCAGTAAGGGGAAGGCAATATCTGTTAAAACATGGCCGACCCATGGGCGTGCTATTATTATTTTAATAATGTAATAAAAATAGGAAATTCTTGTAGATAGGTCATTATTTTTATGAAGGTTTAAATAATTACGTTTTACAAGATGCCATTCTTTCAACATGGAAAAAACAGCTACATGGTTAATCGATTAATGACGATTTTCAGCTTTGGTCGTATTAATGTCAAAGACACGTAAAATATAGTTTGTCACAAATCAGCGAAATATACAAAAAAAAAACAGTTCATACTTTATTCATCATCTTCATCTTCTTCGCCTTCACTGTCACTATCATCAGTCCCAACCTGTATTATAATGGGTTCAATCTCCTCCATCATATAATCAGTTTCCCAAAACTTATTTTCTATATCGATGTCGATGTCGACAAAACTTTTCCCAATCGACTGCTGTCACCGAAGCAATTGCTTCGTCCAGAAGCTCCCTTAATTTAGAGATACTAAAATCCCCTGATGTATTACGATCTCTAATGAACTGTTTAATTTGAGCCCAAGACATCTCAATAGGGTTTAACTCGCACATATATGGGGGTATTCTTAAAGGAGTGTGACCGTATTGCCTGATAATGTTGTCCACCACATAATTTTTGTCATTATTGGATTGTTTTTTATTACCCCAAAAACATCTGCACTCTGCCAGCAATTTTTTACCGTTAGGTCATTGTCTACCCAGGTCTCATCTATGTAAATTATATGACGACCTTCTTCCCTATATTTTTTCATGGCATGAATATATTTGTATCGCCAGTGTAATATATTAGGCCTTCCAATTAATATTTTTCGCTTATTTTGGCATTTTTGCCAATAAAATCCATTTGATTTCAACATGCGCCTCAAAGTTTCACGGGAAAACGGAAAGTTTATGTCACTTCTCAGCTGTTGTAGCAACTTTTTTAAGGTTGGAACCATTTTTAGTTCCAAGCAAAACTTTTGTATTGTTCTCCTAACAATGCCAAAGTCGAAGCCTTAGATTTTTTCGACAGCAGAGAGACGGGCCCTTTTTTTTGCCAGGAGATGACAACAATTGATCAGGGTTATTTTCTTTTCTTTCAGTCTCTTCTTTGTGAATGTTTTTTACGGCACCCACGCTTACTCCCGTATACATTGCGACCCTTTCTAGCTTTCGCTTAAGTGGTAATTTTAATGTATTAGTTTGTGATTCATCTTCACACACCCCGTGAGGTGATTGCCAACGTGTACAGGGTTTTGACTATGAAGGGTTTTACCACGGGTATATTTATTCATCATTACAGTTTTAAAACAACGAACACATTTTAAAAAACACAATAAAATAATATCATAAACTATAACAGAATATAATATCTCTAGCCCTTCGTATCACTACGCAACTGCATGAGCATATCGGATATCGTCCAAGAACAGCGCAGGCAAATTGGGCGTGTCACCAGCCGTGTGTTGTCATGCTCTGTCTGGGATATCACCTATCAAATTAGCTCTAGCCACCGGTAAGCCATGGTTACCGTTGATATTGCACCATGTTGCCCTATTTTTAGATTAGAAGTACTTTAATAAAAAAATATTTAATTTTGCATTTAAATATTAAAATAAATAGTATGAAAAGAAAGTTTTAAGAACATTGAAACTATAATAGAATATTAGTTTCTTATATACTTATGACAATTTATTTTAAATGGGTAAATTTAATTTTCGGGTTTACTTGGTAACATGTTATTAAATTAAAATTTAATAGATGTGACAACATTGTTAACCCAAGAAATTTTTTTGCCTGCATTCCTTTTATATATGATAAAGTTGTCGACCTGTATGTATAGTGCTTAAACGTAAAGTCCATTCTTCGTTTCTTAATTGTAGAAAATTGATCAATAACAGCCTCATTAAAGTTTGAAATACCGCATATAAACATTTTTTCATATATTTCATTTTTAAACTTCCTAATAAACTCCCTATATTTACCCTTTGTGGTCCGAGTTAAATTATTTTCGGGTTTAGGTCTTCCCGCATTCGTCACTTTAATTTTTTTCTCCATGCTCAAAGAGCTAAAGTTATTTTTTAAATAGTCCACCGTGAAACTATTCATTTTACCTTAATACATAATATATAATATTAAAATATTAAAACATACACTCTCGAATTTCTAAATACATGCACGAAAAGCCATTGATAATGATAGTAATTCAGTAGTACTGTGTATTATAGACTTTAGTCGCTGAAATGATATTTATTTTTATTTTTAAATTGGCAAAAGCAAAAACTGATAAAATGTAATTGTTACGAAGCCATTTTTCGATACTATAACGTACTTATTTAGAAGAAATGGTAACTTTTTTTTTATTATGTTAGGATTTACATCGAGGGACAAGGAGATACTTTTGGGCCATTATCTAACCCAGATATATTTCTAATTTGATTGGTTTAAAATATAAATTAAATTCAATTGTTATATAAAATATGTAAAATATGAATTTTAGGAAATTTACATACATTTTAATTTAATGCTCCACCCCCATTTAAATTTCTCTCTCCTAAAGTGTAGAATCAATTTTCTATCAGTTAAAGAAAAATTCTTAAAATTGATTTATGATTAACGTTATTTCGTGAAGCATTTTTGAATATTCGAAATATTTTTTTATGGAATAAAATCACTGCAGCAAGGTCGCACAAGTACGTCGAAATGAAGGAATCCTAGAAATTCCGATTATGGATTCTGTGAGTCGGGCGAGAGGCCGAAATACACACGGATGTTCTACAGTAACCAGACTACTTCCTTCCCCCGTTTTCGAGGATGCTGAACCCGATGGTGCAGTTAAAAATTGTTTTTGGGTTGGCCAAAAACCACCCCAAGCGAGAAAATTGAAAATATTTGCTTGAAGCTGCCCGATCTCGAATTCCTTCCATTTTCGGGGTCACGGAGTACTCTCGCACCCTTCAATATTGCACCCGATGCAAAACCACCCCCCAGAGCGATGAAACTACCCTCCAAGGAGGTGCACCGACTGCTGACGGCTTTAAACCGGCAATATCGTCTGACCGCCCGTTTTCGAGGTCGCTGAAGACGATCGCGTTCTCGAAAACGGTCTCCGGTGCCAAACCACCCCCCCCCCCCCCCCGAGCGATGAAACTACCCCCTCCAAGGGGGTGAATCGCCTGCGGGCGACTTTAAACGGGAAACATTGTGTGACCCCGCCCGTTTTCGAGGTGAAATTTAGTTATATATATGTGAATATATAGGAAGGGTAGTCGTTGCTGACTAGTTAGGGATAACGATTTGGGTAATATTGGGCTTTGCAGCAAATGAAAGTGTACTCTTTAAAGTTGGTCCAAGCTTTCGGAAATCTTTATTTCCATCATCAGGGATACTACAATATAAGAAAATTGACTGAAATCAGAGTTAAGCTCTACAAATCTAGTTACTTACAACTTTGTTGAGGATGTTCATATATTTGTAGTTAATTACTAATAGTCACACAGTAAAATTATGAAGCAATGAAGCATCAACAAGCCAAAATCTCTTGTGGTTGGTATAACCATACAAAAACACACCATAATTCATTAATTAAAAAGACAGCACAGATTAAAATAAAAATTACTGGTCTTTATCGACCATGCTTACGGAAAAACGGCCATTTTGTAACGGTATTATTTGATAAATCGGCGTAGAGAATTTATAGGAACAATAATGTATACATGTTTGATAAAAGATATATAATAAAATGTTCATTTCGAGGAATATAAGGGGTGGTTTTGCATCGGGTGCAATATTGAAGGGTTCGATAGTACTCCGCGACCCCGAAAACGGAAGGAATTCGAGATCGGGCAGCTGCAAGCAAATATTTTCAATTTTCCCGCTTGGGGGTGGTTTTTGGCCCATTTGAGGGGGTGGGCCAACCCAAAACCAATTTTTAACTGCACCATCGTGTTCAGCATCCTCGGAAACGAGAGGAGGAAGTAGTCTGGTTACTGTAGAAAATCCGTGTATGTTCGCCCGACTCACAGAATCCACTATATCCTAGAAAATATTTTAACAAATATTTGGGATTTCCTTGGTAACCTAACAAGGACGGAAATAACCGATTATGTACTGTAAATAGCAATAAGGAAAGGGGGCGAGATTGGTCTCTTTGTGAATTAATTCATGCCACAGTTACAGTCGATAATTGGGGTGATATTTCACGGGATATAAATATTTTCTGAAGGCCAAGGAAGCTAATTCCTAATTTAGTGATTCCTATATGGCGAAAATAATTCTTCTTGACACATACAAGATTAATTGCGACTTTGAAATAGGAAAACTACCTATGAAGGAAAACAAGAATATTAACTTATACAAGGTGTTTCAGAAAAAAAATAGGGCGAATAGTTCCAATCAACATGGTCAGCAGATGCTTTGTTTGAAAGATACAGGTGTGTTAAAATTTCTCGTTTTATTCCAGATATTTCCGAAACGGCCTTAATAATAATAATAATAATAATAGTAATACTTTTATTGTCATAAAATACATTAACTAATGAACATTGACAGCGTCAAATAAATACAAAAATAAAAAAGAATCTTAATACATATAAAACAAGAAAATTCCAAATTTAAATAAAAAAACAAAACAATCTTAAACTATGAACAAAAAAAAATTGTGTAATTTTAGTGAAATTACCTGAAATATGTCATATATTAGCAATTAAAACGGGTTTACCAGTGGCACGCGTGCTATCAGGAGCTGTAAAAATTATTAACAGAAAATGGTCACGACTTTTTCACGTTTGGCTAGCACTATTTCTTAGAAATTTAAATAACTGAAAAAAACATCTCATCTACATTTGCAGTAGCTTCGTTTATAAGATAAATGTAACTTTATTAGGAAGCATACAGGGTTTTCCAGCTAAAAGGAGCCACCCTTAACAACTCTTGAAATATTTGATCTGTAAAAAATCGCCAATACACGTCAACAATAAGTAGTGGTTTTGTGATCGCTCGAGCGAAAAACCGCTTGATCACTCGATTATTGAAATAACCGACATGGCTCAATTATTAAAAAAAACGCTCGAGTTATCTATTCAGGCTAAAACCGTCGCCCGTCACTTATTATCTTTCACTCGATACCCGAGCTTCGCTTGATGCCGGCGGAAATATACCGCTGTAGTGTGATCGAGTTAAAAAACTGCTCGTATATTCGAACAGTTTTTCGCTCGATCGGAAATGCTCTAGTTATAAATTCAAGCAAAAATCCGAAAAATATCGGCGGTTACTTGATACACGACGTTCGGTCTACGCGCCGCGCCATCCGATTGACGACGTTCGAGTTTGACACTGAGCAAGTACACGACATACGTCTTTCTTAAAGGCACATAAACGAGAAGGTGCATATAAAAAAGTATGCCGAATCCCTTAGCGGAGTCATCGCGGCATGTTTTGTTTTAACTGGCTAGCCAGCGGAGTAGTTTAGGTCTCCGATTGTAAATATTAAAAAATTAAAGGATATAATTTTAAAATTTTTAATTACTATAAAGACGAGAAAACTTCTCAAAAATAACATAATAATTGTTAATGAGAAATAATAAAACGAACAAAATGGTTAACAAAATATATTATAGATAAATTCATTGGTAATCTTATAGTAAACATTTTTAAATCTAAGCAGGAACTTTTTATTATTAAACTCAAGAAGACTTTTTAAAAATAACATACATTATAAAAAATGTTAATGGCAAATAAGAAAACGAGCAAAATAGTTAACAAAACATAGGTATCGACAAATATTTTGGTAATTAAAAGTAAGCATTCTTAAATTTAAACAGGAACTTTTAGGTAACTATGAATACATGAGTACATGAATTTAAAAAAATAATAACCAATTTTCTTATTTTGCCAGTCGCGTAACTAAGCCTAAATTTTTGAAGTGCATACAGTGGGCACCTGATAATTTAAAGTGGAAGAATTTCACAAGCTATGTTAAATATTTACTTATTTTATGCTCATAGATTGAGGAAGATGTGAAGAAAAATAACTCTTGGTAATACTTTTTGTTCGGGTTAAAAACGCACAATAATAAACCTAACAATAAATACATATTTGGGTGATTTTTGCAGTTTTTTTGTATTGTATCGAGACACGTGGTAAAAATTCATTATTCACAAATAAATAAATTTCTGGAATTTTTTTGGTGGCTACTACAATTTTTTAGCTAAACCTGTGCCCACCCGTAGTTACGTGCCTGCTAAATACCCTACCTGACCACATGTAAACGGCTAGGCTGCCGGTGGAGCAGTCAGTGACGTGATCGCTTTGCGATTCACTCGAGCGATTCACTCTATTATTAAAATCGCTCGAGTATCAAGTACTCGATTATTAATATCATCGGTTTTTTCCAATACTAATAATTAGGAGGGGGATATCTTTTGACTTATGTGACAGTTCTACTGTCACTATCATGATTCCCATATGATCAAACTTTAAAATCTTAAATACGACGTTACCACTTGTGGTACCTTATTGGAAAGATAATTTAGTCTGTAATTCAATACTCAGTTTTTGATCAAGTGGAGAATTTTAAATCAAAACTTTTTTCTATATAAATAGTATTATTTTCGAATTTTTTATCTACATGAAATAATAAAGTTAAATCTTTTCATATTTATACGAACCTCTTTGTCTTATTTTTGGATCAAGAATTACCACAATAATTGGCACATGTTTTTTGAAATATCCTGTACAGAAATGTAGTGTTCACCCAACAAACTGAAATACTAATTTAGTTACTGATTATTAATTTCATTTTTCAAGCGTAACTAACTTAGTAGAAAGTTATGAAACAAACTAATTGCCCTCAATAAGAAGTTCATTGGCCAGTTTTCTGGAGTCGATCGTCTTTACTAGTTTGTAGGCAAACCACATTTATATATAAACAGTATATTGCTAATACCATCTGAAATTATGTCCCCGCTATGGGCATCGAAGGGGGCGTTGTGAGTTTGTGCAGTTCGGAAATTTCCTTGTGAAAGTAAACATTCGACAGGACCGGTTTCAACTTATTGAATGTAAATTTCACTGGTTAGTTAGGGAAAATATTGCAATCAAAATTTCGTTTGGTTCCATTTAAGACAGCGTTCCATGCATACGATTTTTGACGATATGATGATCTGACGGTGCCCTGGTTGGTGTAAACTTTTGGTGCCGAATTCCGTCCGAATAGTTGTAACATTCGACACGATGAGCTTTATTTTAACTTCCATCCGACGTCGTATGTTTCTTAACCTCACTTTTTTTCTGAACCAAAAATTAAGAATGAATGACTTTATTGACTATTTTGGCAATTATTATCAGCTATTAATGCACCAAATTAAAAATACATTAATTTTAAGGTTAGGTAGTGACAACATATACATATATTATATTGTATACGAGTGACATTCCCTTCTTTTTTACAAGCTTTTTAGTGAAATTCGGTTCCGAAGATCGGATAATGTGATAAGCAAAATATTTTCGTATATATATGTACATACCTACCTGAAATACTTTATACCTGGTATTGATCCACGGCTTTTGCAAAAAGCACCATGCAATTGTGTCCTTTCATCATAAACAAAACAAGCCACTAACCAACCAAACAGCGAATCGAATTACCACAAATTAAAAACTCCTTTACAACAATTGTTGTTAGATAATGAAAGTTTATAACGCGCTAATATACTGACAACAATGTGGATGAACCACTTTTTATTCTGTAATTTGAAAAAGCATCCAGAACCAAAGATGGCGACGAATAACAACAAATAAATAATGTCGGGCCGGCTCTGACGCGATCGATAAAATTTTCACTCTACTGCGCAAACTCAATAGCCCCGCGCCATCTCTCATAGCGGGGACACTTTTTATATTTTGGCAATATACTGTTTATATTTATGTGAGGCAAACCAGCAGGCCCTTCTTCGGCCAGCCGCGCACTTGCCATTGGCACTGCACGGTTTAGTTTGCGGCTACCCGTCGTCTTGTTAGGATTATTTGATTTTTGATAGACTGAACGACTTCTATCGAGTCCATCTGCGAAATGGTTACTTCTTGTGGGCGCAATCAACAACGGCTTGCAGCAATGCGGTTTCCCGCCTAGTGCGTATACGCCCTTTAGGTGTGAAGTTTTCAAATTGTATATCTTTTTTAGTGACATTTTATTCAAACCCGCAAGAAATATTGCGAGGAAAAAACTTGAAGAAATTTAATTATGAACAGTTTTTTAATACGGTCAAACTATGGAATCATAATACCCCTAATGGGCACAAAGACTTGTATTACGTAATAAAAAGCTCTTAACTACGGCTTTTCTTTTTCTTTAATAGGAGTAAATAAATTTAACTCTACCTAATCCAATAAACATTATTTACGAGTCTGGGAGGCAACAGAAGCGTAGTTTCCAGGAATTTTAATGGTCCCCCCTCAAAATATACATCAATAAACCTTAAAATATTCCTTGCACGAATATACCAATTAATATAAGTAGATTTAAAATAAACGCTCAAGAATTTTAAAAAATACATTAAAAAATAAAGGAATGTTTTGATAAACACTCAATTTTGTCTATAAAACATATCTAGACATTAAATTATGTTTTTTGCGTACAGCGAATGGCGCGGGTTAACATCTGCGTCATGTTTGCCACAATTTTGCTACATTGCCAAGTTGTGTTAAAAATATCGGGATATCGTTTATTTAAAGACTTTATTATAATAATTATACAACTAAAGTCCGCGTCACGAATCTGTGTTGATTAAAAAAATGCGGATAAATATTTGCTGGTTATTGAGACATTGCCACGTTTTCATACTGATTAATCGTGATTTCATTTATACTTTCTTCTTTAATTTTCAAATTACATTATCAACAAACCCTAAACTAAAATAACAACATTTAGTAAAACTTTTTTTTTTATGATCAAACACAAGCACTATAGGAGAAATCCTTTAGGGCACTCTGGGAGTGGTGCGTGTGCGCAAAAAGCGATTCACGTTGGTTTTGAATCGTTGGAGGTTATATTTATTGGGAAACCCCACCTCGGGAAGGTCGTTCCACAAGAATAAAGTCCTCCAGATGAAAGAATTATTAAATAATGAAGTTCGAGTAGTACTAAGCTTAACCACATATGGATTAGCGGCAGTGGTTCGTCGTGTATTTCTGCTATTCGTCGCTCTGGGCGGAATTAAGGGGGCAAGGGCAGCCGAACACCTTCCACGAAAATATCTGTAATAGAGAGTCAAATCCCCAACCTGCCTTCGATGTTCTAGGCTGTCGAGGTTCTTCGTCAGCTCGTTGTCTCTGATCAGACGAATAGCCCTCCTTTCGATGGAATCCAGTAGCCGAAGAGTATGTTTGGGTACAGAGCTCCAGACATGAGAGCAGTACTCTAGTGATGGTCGAATCTGGGCTTTGTATAGTGTCAAAAGTTGTTGAGGTGTGTTCAACTTTCTGGTTCGGAAGAGTACCCCAAGCTTCTGAGAAGCTATCTTGGCGATTGCCACAACGTGGTTATGCCAAGAAATATTTCCTCCCAGATTGATGCCCAGCAAATTAATAAATGAAGCCAGTGAAACTGCGTATCCGGCCATGACATATCCAGTTCTGTAATGTTAACCTCTTTAGAGAAAACTGCTGCCTGGGTTTTTTTAGCGTTAAATTCGACTTGGTTACTGTCACCCCAAGCCAAAATTTCTTCCAGGTCTTTGTTGAGGCGTGACACTTCATGCTATCTGCGAAGATGTGCCTCGGCAGCCGATATATTGATATATTTAATTCTATTATAATAATTATTTTATTTTCTGGTTTACTTATAATATTTATTCCGGTACCTACATAAGAATTAAATATTCCTATCGCCCTTAATTTTCTTCCGCTGGCATCAATGCTTAGTTGCCTATCGCTGTGATGATTTAGCAGGTGGATGTTAAATGCTCTGACGCTGTTCGCTGTTCGGTTCTCGGCATGCGATCGTTGTCTATCTAGCGAATGTCGGAAGCATATCTATCTTGGAATGGATTTGATAGCACAACCGTACTAACAGTTTAATGCAGTGAAAATAAATATGTACCTACCACATGAATGATTTCTTATTTCTTATTACCACCTCATTTAGGTAGGCAGGCTGAATGAGGTCGGATATCTAGTTAGTATCGGGAGATGTTACATACTCCCCAATCGGTAGGTCACCATGACACGAAAAAAAATTTCACCCCAGCATAATAGCAAAGGACATGGCAACGTGGCGTCGCTCGTAGCACGGCAATAAAATTTGCGATCGCCATGCGCTAGACGAAACATGGTGTGGTATGCGATTTGCGTTAATCGAACTAAAAATATTTCAATATTGGCATTTTGCCACATTTTAATTATGGAATTCTGAATGAATACAATAAGATCGGATTAATGTTGCTTTTTGTGAATGGAAAATGTAAAAAAAGAAAATGATGTGGGTTTTATTTGGCAATAAGAACCGGACTATTCCGGTTAATTAATCAATGAATATTTTATTAGGCAAAAGGTATGTTCACGATAGTATCAGAAATATAGATAAAAAAAATAGACAAACAGATAATTTTTGGAGCATAATAAGTATACAGGGTATTTAAAAAACACCGCTCTTGTGA
The DNA here is from genome assembly GCA_963991005.1 of Barypeithes pellucidus. Lineage (NCBI taxonomy): Eukaryota > Metazoa > Arthropoda > Insecta > Coleoptera > Curculionidae > Barypeithes > Barypeithes pellucidus. The sequence continues at coordinate 95,238,505 of OZ022556.1, forward strand.
TTCCTTAAACAAATACATCAAATTGTGAATGGAATGTACCTAAAACAGCATGTTATATGTATAAATCTTAAATCGTTTTTCGACGAATAGTAGTTTTTGAGATATTTCTTCTTAAAATTCCGTGTAGTGAAGGACATTTCATATATTTCAAAATTCATCGTTCTAAAATTCAACAAGTTTTTGAAATCCCCGTCACAAATTTTCTGATCACAAATTGTAGAAACATTTTTGAATGCTAAATCCCATTTCAGATGTTCCATTTCCAATCCCATTTCAGAGTCATGGACAAAATGGAATTAAATTTTAATCCTAATGAAAAGAAAGTAAATAAACAATAATATATACAGGGTGGCCCATCGAAAACAGTCCAGCAAGGTTTGCGGCTGTCTACGTGAAAATTATAAAAAACCTCGGACCCGTAAACTTGTGTTTTCAGGGGGACACGTTTCACTATTAATTTCATCCCTGTAACCTCAACTCCCCTAGCGGGGGCGGCTACTGCCCTTGCTTTTTCACATGGGAATGGGTATGTTGTGATACATCTTTTTAAAGGGCATTAAATTCTCTTTAAAATGGCGCTTCGTTTTGTAAATTTGAGCTACGCGCCGCCGAGCAACGGAATTTGAAACATTTCACTGCACCTCTTATCAAGTACACAGGTTTGTGTGTTAACAATTTTTTTTCCAAATAACGTATGTAGATCTGGATCAACCACTTTACTGAAGATAAAGTTGAATTGACTGATACTTATTACTTAAAAAAAAAAATTGTTTACGCACAAACCTATGTACTTGATAAGAGGTGCAGTGAAATGTTTTAAATTCCGTTGCTCGGCGGCGCGTAGCTCAAATTTACAAAACGAAGCGCCATTTTAAAGAGAATTTAATGCCCTTTAAAAAGATGTATTACAACATCTCCATTCCCATTTGAAAAGACAAGGGCAGTAGCCGCCCCCGCTTGGGGGGTTGAGGCTACAGGGAAGAAATTAATAGTGAAACGTGTCCCCCTGAAAACACAAGTTTACGGGTCCGAGGTTTTTTTTTAATTTTCACTTACACAGCCGTAAACCTTGCTGGACTGTTTTCGATGGGCCACCCTGTATATAATATTATAACGTTAAGTTTATTATCTTCTTGTTTTAGCATCATAATTGACGATTTTGATTCCTGCAAAGAGGCCAACAGTAAAGAACATAAACTCCAATGTAATTCACCAGGAACCGCGCCCAGAGTTTATACGAGATCTTATTCAGATGCATCCATTAAAAAAATATTGGTAAGTTAAGAAATTAAAATTATTAATAGATTATACACAGTGTGTCCGAGAATAAGCGAAGCGAATTTTCGAATTAAAATTTAACCGTTTTGAATCTAGGCTTGCTTGATTATAAAATCAAATTGAACACCCTCTGGTGTTTATGACATCAAGCAGGTCTTGACCGTGTGTACCGAATTTAATAACCAGCATCTTACATTAGTGTTTTTCATTTTATACAATATTTTTCCTACTTAGAAATTTCTAATTTTTGTCATATTAGCCTAAATTAAATTACTCATAAACCATTTCTAATACATTTATTTAATATCAAATTCAATAATTTTTTCTGTTTAGAAGTTTTAAAAAAATGCAAGAAAATTAATAAATTCGGTTTTGAAATCTGAGTAACTTTCCTTGATGAAATGTTTCGATATTTTACGAAGAAGAGGGCACTTTAACTATACAAAAAGAAAAATAATCTTTCGGTCAAAGCAATATCTTTTAAAACATGGCCGAGTTATGGGCGTGCTATTATTATCCTAATAATGGAATAATATATATTTTTTCATGGCATGAATATATTTGTATCACCAGTGCATTATATTAGGCCTTTCCATTAATATTTTTCGCTTATTTTGGCATTTTCGCCAATAAAATCCATTTGATTTCAATATGCACTTCAAAGTTTCACGGGAAAACGGAAAGTTCATGTCACTTCTCAGCTGTTGTAGCAACTTTTTTAAGATTGGAACCACTTTTAGTTCCAAATAAAACTTTTGTAATATTCTCCTAACAATGGCAAAGTCGAAGCCTTCAATTTTTTCGACAGCAGAGAGACGGGCCCTTTTTTTGACAGGAGGTGACAACAATTGATCCGGGTTATTTTCTTTCCTTTCCGTATCTTCTTTGTGAATGCTTTTTACTGCACCCACGCTTACTTCCGTATACATTGCGACCCTTTCTAGCTTTCGCTTAAGTGTCAATTTAAATGTATTAATTACTGATTCCTCTTCACACACCCTGTATACATTGGCAATTACTTCATGGGTTTGACTATGAAGGATTTTACCAGGGTATAATCATTCATTATCACAGTTTTAAAACAAACCCTATCACTACGAAACTGGATGAAGCATATTTGACATCGCCGAATAATCACTCCGGCACAATAGGCGTGTCACCAGATACGTGTCGCATCCTCTGTCTGGAATATAACCTATCAAATTAGCTCTGGCCACCGGTTACCCATGGTTACCACTTTTCTGTTGTTAGTTTTTTTTTGTATTTGAAGCCCAACTCTTTTAAAATGATGAACTGGTAGTTCCAATATCGCAAAGTTCTTTCTTCTTTATCTTTTCAAGAATATCTTTGAGGGTAACATATTCCTTGGCTTTATACATATCATAAACAATATTCCTAATCGATAGTTTTATCCCATGGAATAAATGAAAGGTTTTCGAATGAAGTCAAACCCTTGTATATGATCTGTTCATATCCTCTTCACTCTTTTTCGAAGTCTTTTTAAGATCTTATCTGAAATGCCTCAAGCATCATACGTTCGTTTTTGCACTGCCAAAACAGACACTAACGGGCCCGAGTTATCTTTTTCTAAGTAAAATAACGTTCCACTTGAAATACCAAACGGCGTTCACCTGGAGATAAACACCTTCTAGGCGTTGTGAACATTTTCCATAACTTTGCTTTATAACTGCTGTTAATTCACACACAATGAGAAATAAACTAAAAGCAAAAAGTATAACTACTTATTTAAAATAGAACATACCATCCTGCACTTGAGCAAATTTTAATTATTTCTTGAAAAATAGTGATTATTATATAGATTTAACTATAATGATCCTAAAATAACTAAATTCTAGGAAAAAGTACCTAAGAACATCTTTAACTTATTGACGCAAAATGTTTTTCATTTGATAAATAAAAAAAAACTGTGAGTGAAAAATAAACAAGATAAAAATATTTATCGCGGTACATAATTCTAAGAGAATTTTGTTTTGGAACCGCTGATTTTGCACGGCCGACTATAGTGAACCAGTGGAATGTTCGGTACGATCAAGTATAGCGAAGGTATTGTTAACTTAACCGTCTTACTGTTTAACAACCTTTAATGATTTAATCCGATCCGATAAAACTACAACTTTCATAATATTGAACCATGTCAATATTATGAAAGTTGTCTTAATTTCTTTATATAATCTCGATTTGAATCATACTATTACAGGTGATGACGCACGTTAAATCTTTCCCCAGCCCAACTGTAACACGGTATTATGGAACGTCCTCTTATTATATGTATGTTAGGTTAAAACTTTAACTTGTGTGCGTAAGTTACTATCATGCCCTGCACGGCCGTCAAGAATTCTATCTACGCCTTCGCTGGGACCCCTTGAATTGTGAGCACTTTAGTTTTGACTTTAAAAATTACTGTAAATTTGCTGACGATTTTTTATCTAAGAATTTTACAGTGTATTTTCCCCGCAGGTACATATAACATTCGTTCGTCTTTTATTAACTGCTGCTTTTAATGTTACAGGAAGAGGCCGAACACCGGAAACACGAATTCTGGAAATTGCTCGACGAACACAATGCGGTGATCGAGAATCTCAAGAGGATAGAAAACCAAGAACATAAAATCATTTGAATTTATTGGCCGGTTTGACGCTCAACTGATTTTGCACAGTTTTAGATCCCTAAAAAAAAATAAACGACTGGGACACTGAATTGTTACTACTTTAGGTGAATGATTCCGTTAGATTTATTTGATAAATATATTTTTAAATATCCTCGCATGGTAAGCAGGTACACAAGTAGATACACGTAAATTTGAAATAAAAAAAAATAAGTATGAATTTGAAAAGATTGTAAATAAATTTTCCTATACAACGTGTCCAAGATAAGGAGGAATCTCGGAAACCCGAAATTCTGAAAAATCGTTTTATTGTTTTCCTGGGTTTTATTGAGATCGAATTCTAAAGTAAATTGCACTATTGCATTGCCACTTTTTCCGCTCTATCTAACAGCGTTAATTGTTTTGTAATCCGACGAGCCGTCTTCGAAGGGTAATTATCAAGTTTATTTTTTTAAATACGGTCCTGTTTTTCTGATATTGGAATTTGATAGCTTTTTTCTTGCGAATGCAACAATGTATGACACATTGTAGTTTAATGACGTTTCGAGGGTTTTTTGAACAACATCAGGAAATTTTGGGATACGGTCCTGTATTTCTCCTAATTTTATAAATAATATCTCATAAGTAAGCTCTAAATTTTTACTTATGTTGGACTAGTTCAATAAATAACAAATAATTTAATAATAAACCACAAATAAGTGAACAAAATACAGAAACATTATTTCAAACCTCTGCTGATTCGGGATTTCAAAGAAAAGTAGGCCCTTGAAACAAGATAATTAAGATTGTGACGCGTGATTTGTTTCACTTGACATTCCCATTGTGATCGTTTGATGCTGAAAAGTTTGATATTCTATCGCATGTTTTATTTTATCTCAAAAAAGCTGTTATGTGGTAGTTAGAAGATGTTATTTGTGCTTAGAGAATAACGGAAATCATTTTGACCACCTGATTATGTAGTTCCTTACTTTTTTCGTTGTTCGTTTTATTACTGTTTTGGAATGATTTTTGTTCACTTATTTGTGGTTTATTATTAAATTATTTGTTATTTATTGAACTAGTCCAATATAAGTAAAAAATTTAGAGCTTACTTACGAGATATTATTTATAAAATTAGGAGAAATACAGGACCGTATCCCAAAATTTCCTGATGTTGTTCAAAAAACCCTCGAAACGTCATTAAACTACAATGTGTCATACATCGTTCCATTCGGGAGAAAAAAAGCTCTCAAATTCCAATATGAGGAAAACAGGACCGTATTTAAATAAAGAAAGTTGATAATGGCCCTTCGAAGACGACTCGTCGGATTACAAAACAATTAACGCAGTTAGATAGAGCGGAAAAAGTGGCAATGTAAAAGTGCAATCCCTTTAGATTTCGATCTCAAAAAAACCCAGGAAAACAATAAAACGATTTTTCAGAATTTCGTTTTTTCCGGATATCTCCGGAACTACTGGAATTTTAAAACTTTCTAAACGGCATATTATTAAGCACGTAAATGCGCAACTTTACCTCCATTTAACCGACTTCGTATCTCTTACGGTTTCCGAGATCCCTGTACTGGCCCTCCTTATCTTGGACACGTTGTATAAAGTTATTACCTATGGGACAAGCTCACAAGCACCAAGCACAGGGGAAATAATGAAAGTAGGTAATCGCCTGTAACAGTACAATTCAAATTGAGATTACGTAGATCAAATAAGACAGAACCACGTCAGTAGCTAGTACATGCGATTAACATTTTGAAGGCCGTAGATATAAAAAAAACTTCTTTATTGTATTAAAGTTTACAATTAAATTTCAAAATTTTATTTAATTATATCAATTCAAATATGATTATTGTTCAAAATATAATATATCTTGATTCTTCTTCTTCCAGTGCCTATCCGTTACCGAATGTTGGCAATCATTCTAGCAATGATAACTTTATTTGCCGCAGCTCTAAATAGTCCTGTGGTGGATGCCTCAAACCAGGTTCTCAAGTTCTTTAGCCAGGATATTCGTCTTCTGCCGATGCTTCTCTTACCCTGAACTTTCCCTTGCAGAATGCATTTCTGTAACTCATATTTGGTTTCGTTCCTCATGATATGACCTAGATATTCCAATTTTCTACGCTTTACTGTGAACATTATTTCTTTTTCTTTATTAAGTCTTTGGAGTACTTTGGTGTTTGATACTTTGTCCTTCCATGATATTTTGAGGATTCTTCTATATGTCCACAACTCGAATGCTTCTAGTCTCTTTGTTGTTGCCTCAGTCAAGGTCCAAGACTCTACTCCATATAACAAGATGGAAAATATGTAGCATCGGAGCAGTCTGAGTTTTAATTTTAAGTTCAGATTATGTGTTTTGAACAATTTGGACATTTGAATGAAAGCTGCTCTTGCTTTCTCAATTCTTGACTTTATTTCTTGGGAATGGTCCCACTGTTCATTTAGTACTGTGCCAAGATATGTGTAAGTTGACACTCGTTCTACCACTTTTTCGTTGATGGTAAACTGCATTCCTCCAATTCTTTCTTTGCTAATTATCATGACTTTTGTTTTACTGGTGTTTACTTCTAAGCCATATTTCTTACTACTTTCAACTACCCTGTTCATTAAAAGCTGTAGTCCCTCTGCCGTGTCGGCAAAAATAACGGTGTCATCAGCATATCTAAAATTGTTCATTCGTTCGCCATTTAATAGTACTCCTGCTTCCGTGTATTCTAGGGCTTCTTGGAAGATTGCCTCTGAGTACATATTGAATATAAGAGGTGACAGTATACATCCTTGCCGTACTCCTCGTAAAATTTTCACTTCGTCTGTTTTCTCATTGTTGATTCTAACAGAAGCTGACTGATTCCAGTATAAGTTCTTGATTATGCGTAAGTCTTTGCCATCGACTCCATTATCTTGCAGGACTTCCATCATTTTGTTGTGTTGAACTTTATCAAATGCCTTTTGATAATCAATGAAACAGGCATATACATTACAATTCATATCTCTGCAACGTTGGAAAAGCACCTGTACACTGAACAACGCATCTCTCGTTCCAAGACCCCTCATAAAACCAAACTGTGTTGGTGATACTTGTTCTTCACAGAGTTTGTACAGCCTCCGATGCATGATCTTTAAAAATATTTTCAACAAGTGACTCATGAGGCTTATTGTTCTGTAATCACTGCACCTTTTGGCTCCCTGCTTTTTTGGCAGAACTATAAACTCCGATCTCAACCATTCTTTGGGTATTTTTCCGCTGTTGTATATTTCATTGAAAATGACAGTCAATTCTTTCTTGAAATCCTCATCGAAGCATTTAATGATCTCTGACTGTACTTCATCTGGACCAGCAGCTTTTCCATCTTTGAGTGACAGTATTGCTGCCTCAACTTCATCTAAAAGGATGTCCGGTCCTGTTATGTCGTTCGGTATTTGTTGTTCTGCTCTTATGTCTGAGAACAGTTCTTTTACATAATTTGACCATGTTAATTTTATTTGTTCGATGTCTACAATTATTTCTCCTTGGTCATTTTCCATTTTATATCTTGATAAAGGTAACCAATTGCTTGCTTACAAACCATTGTAAGAAAATGTTCCGTTACCCTGTGCCGCGACGCACAAATTGATTAATTAATTATTTTTCACGCTCGATAAGAATGAGCCTATAAAGTATAGACTAATAGAGTGACACACATAATAAGTCCGCATCATATGGGAATTTTTTTTCCTAATGAGGTTAAGGCAGATTTTTATTCGATACCATCACAATGCGCATCGGTTTGTAGTGCTGCTGAATTTTGTTGTCAGTTTTTTGTTTGGTTAGGATCCCTCCTAAATGTTTTCATCAAATATTACATCTTTTCAGTACGAAATTGATAATTTTATTTTTAATGCTCTACTGCACTGGCGGACAGTGGCGGATCTACGGGGGGCGCTAGAGGGTCCATAACCCCCCACCCCATAACTAACATTTAGAATGGGTGAAGTAAGGTTAAATGGCTTAGCACTCGCTAATATAGCGCTTTCGGGAGATTGACGTCCCTGAATAAGTATTTTGCCAAAAGCCTCGTCACCTAGAAACGTCAAACTGAGATTAAATACTATATCTTATCCCCTTCCCTTTAATTTATCGTAGACGGGAAATTTCGGACGTTAGCGGTCCTTTTGTTTTCGATTTTTTAAAGATTATCTCTATAAAATACGGACTATTTTCCAAAAATCATTAATTAAGCCCTTCGGGACAATAGGGGAAGCGCCTTTGGCGTGAATTATATTGACGCCTAACGGTAGTCAGTGTGTTTAAGACTATGTTTGCTTGGCTCTTCCTCTATATTTGTGCCCATGAGTCCCCACTGTAATTAAGTGTTAAAGTTACAAGATATAATGTAAAAAACATCAACATTTCTGTCATTTATCAGAATTCACACCTTACCACATCAGTTTTTCTAGCACTGTCTACTATAAATTATTGATCAAATTTAGCGATATGTCCTACCTTTTCTTAGCCTTCCCCCCTAATTCTAATTCTCGATCCGCCGCTGCTGGCGGACACCGTGTTAACATGTTTTTATAATTATTATAAATCACTTCTTTCGCCATTTTTATAATTTTCACTCCTCAACGTGACAAACAAAACTGACAAATCACAAATTGCTTTCTAAATTCGATGGAAAATATTGCGTTCGATTTCCCATCGATTTGTGAAATCGATTTTTTTTTTAGAGCATTCACCAAATAATTAACTGATACTAATCGCTTACAAACCGATGGGCTCTGCTGAATGCGCCCATTGACATGCATATGAGAAGTCACGTTACTTTTTTAATAGTCAAATTTGACATTTGACAAAAATTACAAATAAACTCCTGGACAAAATTAACGCAACATCATAAATTTCCCATATTTTTTCAATTTCAAATCGGATCATAAATTCAGAAAAAAAATAGCATAAAAAATATGGGAAATTTATGATGTTGCGTTAATTTTGTCCAGGAGTTTATAACATTTTCAAAATTTTTTCAAAATTTAAAAAAAAATGTAATTTTTACTCACATACTAATTGTCAAGATTTCACGTTCTTCTACAATATATGGGTAAAATAACAAAAGTCTGATACTCAATAAAAAATAATTTAGTAATATAGCTTAGTTAGTTATATTTTTTGAAGGCTTTTAGTAGCTGTATTGTGTATTAATTGTGTAACTCTTATAATAGATTCCTAAGCCTTGCGAGCGCATATTATTAAAAAATAATATTTAAATAACAGAACGAAAATATCGGGCGCAAGAAAAACGGTAGTTGAATTCCATCATTCACAATTTAAGTTGAAATAAAGTTTTTTATTGGATATTGTTTTGTCATTGGTGACCGCATGTATCTTAAGCAAATGGGAATTCTATATTCCTTTCAAACATAAGGTAAGCAAATTTTACCCCCACTGGATTCACCAGTGAATCTTTAAAATACTTATCGGTTTCAAGAATATACCATTGAAACTTTGTTTTGGCGATACCTGCTTGACAATGGGAAAATATACTCTGCTCTTAAGAAATCCATATTATATTTCTTATTTTACTTATAATTCATTATTTCTATATATTTTTTTAAGTTTTGATACATCATATTATATGGTTTCCGTATATTCTCATGGATAAAAAGTTTCTCAAAACCTTATTGTTGAAAGACTGACAAACTGGATGTTCCAGTATGTTAAAAGAACCAATTTTTAACAAATTAGTATTTAGTAAATTGCTAGAAAATAAAATATTATGTAAATAGATTAAAAATAATAATGTACGTACATAGTTATATATTTAATTTGTCACTACTTTCATAGATGAATAAAAATTTAAAAAGTATGGTTTGCTTTATTTTTTTGGGTTCAGTTCATTTGGATCGGCTATTTATTTAGTTCAAATCATATATAATGTAAATTTAATTTTGTTCCGATTTAATTAAAAGTGCCCCAATTAATTATCGAATATTGAAAAATTCATGTCCAAATTAATAAGCTTTTAATATTTTTTTAACTGATAGAAATAGAGTTTGAGGCAGATCAGATTACATCCCGATACGACTTACCTATTTGGACCACATAAAATCTAGCATGTAAATTTCCTAAAATTGAAAAGTGACATATCTTACATAAAAATTGAATTTAATTTATTTTTTAAACTAAACCAATTAGATATAGATATGAGTTAGACACTGTCCCAAAATATCGTTATGCCACTCTAGGTAACAAAAACTCCAAGCGATTAATTCCTTCACTTTCTAGATATTCATTCAGAGCTCTAGTACGATGGGGCCGGGCATTGTCTTCCATAAACACAAAATTGTTACCAACAGCCCCTCTCCACATTATAACATAAGGAGATATCCCTAATGTACCTGTCGCCAGTCATTGTGCCTTGACCGTGGACTAACTTAGTACGCTCGTCAAACCTAATACCTGCCCAAAACATGGCGCTTCCTCCGGCGAATGGAGGCAAGTGGCGAGCATGGGCAAGTTTATCTGCTCTTGTTGGTTCTCTCCAAACACAAATCCAGCGACTATCGTGTACCATACAAATCCTGGTCCGGTCAGAAAATAGGACATAATTCCAAAATTCTTCGGGTAAGCGAACGGATTCAATAATTCGTCTTCTTAGTGTAGAGACGGATACGCGAACTCCAATTGCATGCGTAAGATCTCTCTGTAGTTGTGGGACTGGCATAGTACGATTTCTCCGAATTGTTAACGTAATATAGCGGTTCTACTGTTCGTTAGTAACACGCCTTCTACAACTTTGTTGTCTGCCTCGCACAGAATTGGTCTCCAGATAGCGACTCCATAATGAGAGAGACATCGCTTTGAAAAACCCCTATTGTTTCAGCAACAAATCATTGTTCATTAGCTTCTTCAACTAAAGCTACTATTCTTGCACGATCAATTTAAAATATTACTCGGCCATTCATTTTTACACACTGAACCGAAAAATTTAACTGGCCAGCGCCAACAAAATACAATACTCAAAATGTTATCTTAAACAAATGTCTTGACAATATTTTTTTTGCTACGAAAAATTTTATCGTTTTAACTGATAACATAAATAAACATTTAGAAAAAAAATTCATTCCTGAAATTATCTTAACATGGCAAAATTGCTCGGCTGACCTTGCCCTCGTAATTCCGCTCAGAGCGACGAATAGCAGAAATACACAACGAACCACTGCCGCCAATCCATATGTGGTTAAGCTTAGTACTCCTCGAACTTCACTATTTAAGAATTCTTTCATCTGGAGGACTTCATCCTTGTGGAACGACCTTCCCGAGGTCGTTTTTCCCAACGAATATAACGTCCAACGATTCAAAACCAACGTGAATCGCTTTTTGCGCACACGCACCACCAAAGATTTTTCGTATAAGTGCTTGTGTTTGATCATAAAACAAAAATATCAGAGTGATGAACTTTTGAATCTATGTGTAGTTCATTTTTGCGGTACGAAGAACACCTGCACACCTTTAGACTTTTACGTTGCACTGTTAGTCGATTTAGATTATTTCGATAAGAACTATATGAAGGGTCCACTGTCTCCCTGTTGTCCATTGTCTACCCACTCTCCATATCATGTGTGAAGGACAAGCCATCAAATTAAAATTTCTGAATAATAAATAACAAAAAGTTTGCCAATTTTTCATCATTCTCTTATACATATAACATGCCTCGCCTCCTTGATGATCCTATAATGAAAAATTAACGAAACTGACCCATTTTGCGCTCCATATTCTACCTTGTATCATGTAGGCAATTTAGGCTGGTAGCTTGTATATCGGCAATTTATTTATGTATAATCCTCATGAATGATATACTAGGCGGAATGAGCCGACCCTGACCGAATTCGCCTTGATGAACGTTACATCGCTATTCTTTAAGTTGATGGAACTGATCGCATATAAGTTATAGATTGTTTCACGAAAAATGGATATAACTTAATGACTGCGGTAAAAGTACCTGCAGCCATCCCATTATTTATGACCGTTTGTTATTATTATGTGGAAAGGACCGGATTGTAATAATTATAATTAAATATAGGCACATCAGGTAGGTTAGGTTGCTTAATTTATATTTAAATATCTTTTTGTGGTAAAATTTGTTAGTTTTTATTTCTTGCTGGAAGAGTTTAGTTGTATTACCGATATTATTTTACCAAACGTATAAAAAAACAGTATGTGGCGTCCATGGGAAAACATTGATGGTGCTTCTTCTATAGTGTTGCACTAAAACAAAAGCTCCGCCAAATAAAGGAAAAAGAATAAGCATTTTATATGCTGGGTCAGAAAACGGTTGGGTTCCAAATGCCTTGTGGCTTTCTGCAAAAAACATTAAAGACTCTTGTGTGGACTACCATGAAGATACAACGGCCGAACTTTTTGAGGAATGCTCAAGAATTGTCTTTTACCAAACATTCCTCAGAATGGCGTGATAGTAATGGACAATGCGAGCTATCACAGTCGCCAATTACATAAAGCTCCAAGCTCAAATTATACAAAATTGGAGATTCAGAACTACATGGCGGCGAATGATATATATTTTGAAGAAAGTTATAAAAAAAAGTGATCTTTTAGAAGTTTTAAAGACATTTTGTATAAAAAAAGTATATGTTTGTGACACATTGGCAGAAGAAATTGGACATACAGTGCTACGGCTCCCACCATATTATTGCATTTTTAACCCCATAGAACATATGTGGCACCAGTTAAAATCACTGGTTAGGTCTGAAAATATTTCTCCGACTTTAAGTTCTAGTGTTGTAGAATTAATACGAAAATGCTTTAATGATAATTCCCCCAGGTAGTTGGAAAAATTCAGTCCGTCACGTAATAACTGTAGAAAATTCGTATATTAGGCTGGATCGTATAATTAATCCAATTATAATTAATTTTGATGAGGATAGCGATAGCGAAACAGAACTATCTATAGAATGACATTATAAATGTATATAAATATGACTAGTAATATTTAAAAAAAATGTTATTTCATTTGATTACATTAATATAATCATATCATTACTTGTTTTCCTTAGCCGTATCCAAATATCGTGAAACGAACAATACATAAATGCAGTTTATATCGACAGTATTTGCATGGTATAAATAACTGACAGGGATTCCACGCCGATGGAGGCGTGGCTTATGACGTCACCGGGTGAGTGATTTTTGAATCTCTTATGGAGATTTATATTGCTGTCAGCGTTTTTAACCCTCTTTTAAAGGTATTAATATGTGAAATGAAAGAATAATATCATGGTATTTAGGTATATGAACATACAACAAAGATTAAAGCTAAAATATGACCTACTTAAGTAGTTATAAAACAAATTAAACTATTTTTTATATAGTCCATCTCTCAGTGGAGTGAAATTATGAAGAGGTAAAGAAACTCATAGTCTGCTTCAGTAGTTACATCAACAATAGTTTAATTTCCATATATGTTCCGAAGGCATATTCTCATCAGCTTCAGTGGAAAATACTTAAGAATTAAAATAAATAAAACCGTATCCATTCTAATTTTTTGTTCTTATCCTTAGGAAAGCGGAAACACCTTATATTTCTTACACATTTCTTTGCTTGCTTATCCATATCACAACCAAACACAGCTCACCTCATTTTATGAAAATTCAGATATTTCTTTTAATAAACACACATTAAATAAGAAAAAATTCTGGTGAACTTTCAAAATATCCGTGGAAAACTATGGCAAACTGCACTACGTGGCGACCAGTGTTGCCAGAAATATTTGATCAAAAGTAATAGGTTGACGATTCGAAACCGAATAGAATAGTAAAAGACGGTGTCAGAGTATATGAAGATTACGAAAAAAAGGTCGTTACTTTCCTATGATATGGGGGCCATCACCAGATTGAACATACATTTCGTATGGGGAGCCCCACAACAAGAATGAACATCTCAAAAATTGTTAAAATAGTAATGGATATAAATTACGATTGTAAAAGACTGACAACGCTGGTGGCAACGAGCAGGGGTCGCCGAGCAGCTTCGGCTATCGTCAACCGGATCGGATGGCGCGGCGGATGGTTTAAAAGTTTGTAGGAATCTGTTCTTATTTTAGTGGTATTTTAGCTGTAATGTGTGTTATATTTCTATGAAATTAATATACGTAAATACTTGTCATATATTATTCTTTCATTTCACATACCACTAAATGCGTAAAACCTTTTAATACAGAGAAATTTAAAAATCACTCTCCCTGTGACGTCACTGCGCGCGGCAGACGAAATTCGAACGGTCATATATCTTACCTTTAGTTATTGTATCATGCATGGTATTAGGGTCAACCAGATAATAAACTTTGTTATGTCAAATAGAACATATAGTTGCAGAACAGCTCAACTTCAAAGATGTGAAATAATATATAGAGAATAAGAAATGAATGTGTCTTTTCTGAGGTACTAATTTTGGAATAAGTCTATTTGAATATTTTGGGATTTTAACATCAATAAAGCTTTGTTGACCAGTCAATTTTCGTAAATTAAACGTACTTAATCATACTTAATCTTGTATTATAAGCGGAGGCAGATTGGGACTGTCTGATGCTTTACAGTTTTAATAGAAATTATACAGGATGTCCCACTTATAATGGAAACAAGTTAATATTTTCGGCATTTCTAAATTGATTGGTTTGAATATCGATATGGTTACGTATGATACTAGGATGCACTTTTCTATTGCTTAACGTGTTAGTTCATTGCCGTACGCATTGCCGTACGGATTTATAGGGGTATAAAATAATAATATAAAGAGTAAAGTGCTTTTAGCGCTTATATTATTTCAAGACTAATATCATTCGATATGGCATCACTCATAACGACCAAATTTGTCAATAAATTGGCACAACCAGTGTTATATTTCCTTTAAAAGTAATTACGTCTAAAATACGCGCGTTAAGGAAGAAGATATTTACCAAAAAAGTTGTTTGTTAAAAGCAGTGGCGTACTGTATTTTCGGGTATAAAATTAAATTTTGTAAATAGGACATCTAATAATTTATTTTTGCATAGTGTAAAATTAGAAAAGAATCAAATCATAAGTGAAAAAATTGGAATCACTTGGTCGTTTAAACAAAATATTGTTGACACGTCAACGAGAAATTTTTCACATTGCAAGAATAAAATGTACAAAATTTAATTTTATAGCAGAAAATAAAGTACGCCACTGCTTTTAACGTATAGTATTTCTTAAAATGAAGCAGTTAACAGTCAACATTTTTGGTAATTCTCTTGTTCGCGCACGTATTTTAGATGCAAATATTTTTAAATGGAAATGAAAATTAAAATTAGTCATACGCGCGCCACTGGATGTGTCAATTTATTGAAATTTTGTATTTGGTCCGTCTCATCACATAACTATGGATACGTATAACTTATGGGGTTCGCAGTAAAAAGTAAAATTTTATGAGTGAAGAAATGGGTTCGTGCGCATAATTTACTGGTCATTTAAGGTTGCTCGTCGATTGTCTTGCTAACAATGTTGCCACTGTCACATAGAAACCCCCGCCCTATTGGTGCCGATTTGGTTGCAAAGCAACGACATGAACCAAAATTTTTTTTTTATTCGAGCCCATCCTTCACCAATAATCACCATGAGAAAGACAATATTAAAACCGTGCGAAAATCAAGTTTTATCCCAGAAATACTCTTTTTCTATGTCTTGTACTAAAAAATGCCCGTGGAATACAAACAACTTTTTCCACGGGCATTTTTTAGTACAAGACGGAGAAAAAGAGTATTTCCGGGATAAAACTTGATTTTCGCACGGTTCGGATTTCTTACGGATCGGATTCGGATAACTTACCCCCACCAGCGCCCGGGAGTTGAGGGGGTGAGGGGTTTAAATTGCAAACTATTCTTCCTTCAAAACCAAACAACTTTGTTCCCTAGACATTTTCGGCTGCAATGCGATGCACCCTATATATTAAATTTACTTGATTTTACTAAATTTATTAGAAATCCTAAATATAGTTTTTTAATTTATTTTTTAAATTATGTCTACAATATTATTTTGTAGAAATTTTACTATAGTCTTTTTCCGTGTACCAATATTATCCATAAAGGTTCCGGTTTAGTCATGGAAACAAGGAAAAAGTAACTAGATACGGGTTTATTCTAGTTCGATCCCGTTAAAATCTTAGCTAATGAATACAGTAGCTATTACATTAGATCGATTCTATCTGATCTGCGTGAATGATATAACACAGTCTATGACTACCCGCTGGAAAAGTCAGGGTTAACAGGGTTGAAAATATCCTGTTGTGCTTGGTAATAGAGCCACCTAATTAATGTCTGCTTCTTTATTTATGTTTTATATTTACGTTAATTAATTGTTACAGAAAAACGTATATCGTTGGATTAATATGAAAATTGCGAAATTCCGAAAAATTTTGCAGGAACAAAAAACTGATTTACGACTTAAAATAATTAGTGAGTTTTATTGTCTTAATTAGAAAGGTATAATGATGTTTGGTTGATTATACATTTATACAACACGTCCATAATAAATAGCGGACTTGCGTAAAATTCATTCTCTGATTTAAAACGAACTTGCAAAATTCATGAAAGGAAAGCTTTTTAACTACGTTTATTTCGCAAAATTTAAACCATTAACAATATTTTATAATCGAACTAATAAAAAAAAAACTTCTGATTAAGAAAACAAATGATTTGAAATGTGCTTAACAGCGAATACTAGGCAGGCAGTTTTGTATTAACCATTTACGATTTAATATAACATCAAATGGAATATAACTTTCACATGGAAGATGTCGGCCTACCCGGCATTGCCCGGTGAGATACCATTGCATCGGTTTAGACGGCGTGAAGCTTGCTCTTGAGTTAACGATTGCTCATTGAGTTGACGTTTCGTCGCTGTGTCTAGCAACTATCGACCAGTCGCATTGCTTTCAGTTATATCAAAAGTAATGGATAAAGCTATTAACCAACATCTTCCAAAGTACCTGAAAGGCTAACATTATCAGTGATCATCAATATGGTTTTCGGAAGTCCAGATCAACTGGAGATCTTCTAGCCTATGTCACCCATCTTTGGAACAACGAAATCGAACATTATGGGGAGTCTCGGGCTGTTGCACTGGATATTTCTAAAGCCTTTGATCATGTTTGGCATAAGGGACTTCTAAGTAAACTGCGATCCTATGGTATGCCCAGTCGATTCTGCCCATGGTTGTCTAGCTTTCTTAAGGACCGCTCTCTACAAGTGGCGATTGACGGATTTCTCTCAGACACATTCACCATCAATGCCGGTGTTCCTCAAGGGTCCATATTGTCTCCCATTCTCTTCTTACTTTACATTAACGACCTTCTAGTGAAAACGAAAAATCCGATATTCAGTTTTGCTGATGATAGCACACTTATCTCCTTTTTATTTATGAATGCACAAAGAACAGAACCGGATATAGTCATGGACGGACACGCAATCCCACTGGCTTCATCTATTAATTTGCTGGGTGTCAATTTAGGAGGAAATATGCCTTGGCATAACCACGTTGTGGCAATCGCCAAGATAGCTTCTTAGAAACTTGGTGTACTCTTCCGAACCAGAAAGTTGTACACACCTCAACAACTTTTGACACTATACAAAGCCAATCACTAGAGTACTACTCTCATGTCTGGAGCTCTGCACCCAAACATACTCTTCGGCTACTAGATTCCATCGAAAGGAGAGCCATTCGTTTGATTGGAGACCACAAGCTGACTAAGAACCTCGACAGCCTGGAACATCGAAGACTGGTTGGGGATTTGACTCTCTTTTACCGATATTTTCATGGAAAGGGCTCGACTGACCTTGCCCTCTTAATTCCGCCCAGAGGAATAGCAGAAATACACGACGATGCATATCCATATGTGGTTAAGCTTCTCCTCGAACTTCATTATTTAAGAATTCTTTCATCTGGAGGACTTCATCCTTATGGAACGACCTGCACGAGGGCGTTTTTCCCAACGAATATAACCTCCAACGATTCAAAACCAACGTGAATCGGTTTTTGCGCACACGCACCACTCCCAGAGTGCCCTAAAGGATTTTTCCTATAGTGCTTGTATTTGATCATAAAAAAAAACTATGAGTCATTGTAGACTTACCTAGGCGTTATTTTTAATAAATTTTTATAAAACACCTCTTGAAAACTAAGCGAAGTTTTGTCACAAAAACGACGCCGTATTTGACTGATGATTAATAGGACTTAGGCAATATTCATGTAAATTTTAAATTTAGTCTTATGCAGGTTTCACTTTTGGCTATATCTAGTGGCAATTTTCATAAACTGAGAATATTAACTTATAGTTTCGGCCACTATCTTCTTCTTTTTTAAATAATTTTTTATTTTGTATTTTATATTTTATTTTATACCGTTATCAATTCCCCTGCAACAAATTCTGCACAATAATCTCGAATTTCCACCTGAGAAAAGTAAGAAAATATATATCCTGAATAAATGATTAGGTTAGTTAGAAAGAAAAACAAACTACGTAGTATAATACTGATCTGTGATATATTTTTGTTATTTTTAAGGCTTCTGCTTTGAAATGAACTCTATATCTGAAAATAACGCCTTTTGTATCCTCTCGGTAAATATTCGAAGGTAAATTTGAAATAGGATTTAGTGATTGTTTTTTTTTTGTGGCGAGAGTATTTTTTTTGTCAGGAAGTAAAAAATATTTCCTCGTATTTTTATAACAGCGCGCTGCAGAAATATTTCATTATGAAATTAATGATGTTGGCACAAACGATTCACTAAATCGTTTCATCGTTTCTCCCAATGTCGATTCTGTCAGTGGTTTGGTTTGTTAAATAATTATTGGCTTTCTGTAGCCTAAAATAAGCATACTTAAATTTTATTTGTACCCATCATTATTATGCCATTTATTACACTTTAGAGATATTTTGAACGAGAAATTGTCACTTATAATCTCCCTACTATAAATTACTTCCAGAATTTTGTAAAGATTCGCAACTGGGAAATAATTTCCGAAATATTAATTTAAGCTCGCGGAAGATTCGATAAGAAACTTTTATGCTAAAATTAATTGAAAATAGAATTAAATTGTTGAAAAAGATATGTAAGGAACATCATAGTAGGACGCTAATGATTTTATATCCGTGGCACTTTTACACAATATTTACCAGTGGATAAGAAACTTCTACAACATTTGAAAATTATATCTATATAATTTAAATAAATATTTTTTTAAAATATTTTTTCTACTCCTACCTACCTACGCACTGTATACTTTATCAGTAAGAGGCTGATAACACACACTGTGATGTTACAAGCCCAGCGCTGTGCGTAAGGACTGTACCGTAAGGACTGTTATGGTATTATACAGGGTGTTATGGAAATGACGTATTATATTTAAACCGGCAATTCCTGAGATAAAGACAAATTGAAGAAAAAAATACTCATAAATGGCGCTTTCAATTCATTCAGTGGTAAAAGTGACCTGACGTCAAACCAGAAAAATACCTGTGTGGCACTGCGATACATGTAAGCAATCAAGGAACTCTGGCCGGTGTTGTCATATGTACCCCTTAAACTCTTTAGACAAAATAAAATAATTTTCCATTCTGTAATACCTTCTTGTACAATTAATTGAAGAACATTTACCGACGAACTATGTTTTAAACAACCCGAAAAAACATATGGAATAGTAATAGCCACGTACGTCACTAGGTCAAATGCCAATGACCTCTTGACGCCTTACATCGGCTGGGCATGGGCTGGGCACATCGCACACGTCCGTCTGTTAGTTGGAGACCAACCAGTGGCCGGATACGTTGCGTCTCGTCGATCACCAACACACTCTCAGTAATCCGATCTGTTTTTTCGGTTTACGCGTATATCTTGCCCGTCCATAAATAATCTTTGAATATTGTTTTTGGACGTCAAATTTCTCGCGTATAATAAAATCTAATAATCTGTAGTATAATCTGTATTATTGTATTTTCAAAAGCTAACTATCGGTTATGTTTCACTATTACTGTGTATACATAAAGTATTTCCAGGAGTGTTCCTATGAAAAAGAAAAAAAAACTGACTGTGTTTGTGCCTGGATTTCCTCGCTATTTAGGTATAAGGATAAATACAAGTAAGTAGAAAATAATTTATTTTTATAATTTTATATGGAATTTCAGTTGTACATTACGTTTGGCAACATTGCCATTGGCTCTGGGTGAAATTTTGTACAGTAGCGCGGACTGACCTGTGAGTAAGAGTGTTTATTACCCCACTTTTAAAACGGTCGATTTAAAAAAAATAAAATATGTAGCGCTTCTCTAGGACACCCAAGGAGTCACCCATTTAAATATAATACGTCATTTCCATAACACCCTGTATTTAAATGGGTGACTCCTTGGGTGTCCTAGAGAAAGTATACATACTTTTTTTTTAATCGAATATTTAAATACTGAGGTAAAAACCTTTTTTGCCTACATGCTGTCGCGCCGCTCCATCTGGTTTCAGTTAGCAACAATGTAGGTCACTAGAGTAAACTACAGTGATGCCAGATCACACCGCGCTCGCTCTTGCTTGGATAACCGCCGTGCACGTATGTTTCGACACTCGGTGTTGGGACGGCGTTGCGGAGGGTTCCACATGCCTGAAGTATACGAATTTTAAACGTTTTGTTAGTTTAAGTTTAGCATTACTTCCTTTCTGTTATGCAATAATTCATAATAATAAATATTGTGATGTGTTTTCAACTTTGTGTGATATTATCTACTGTTGGTTTTGCTGCACATACTTTTTGAGTTTTATTTTCTTATGGAATTTAAATATAAAACGGATTATTTTAAAATAAGATCGAAGGTAAGACAGTATGTTCCTTAACTTTGTAGTTTTTTTTTAAGTTTTGAAAAAGAAGTGATAACGCTGCTCAAAGATTATTTGTTGTCAAAAACTGAACACGTGCGTTTACACTTCTGTGTTGCAATATGACAACACCGCCTACCATTCGCTGACCTATTTTGAGACTTGAGACTGTCTCAATAAGCCATGTCAATTTTCAGATTTCAAATAAAGTGTACTTATATTTCGCTGAATAATTCAAATTATATAAAAAGCTTTTTTATTTAAATTAAATTTTAAAAAATTAAAATTTTGTAAAAATTTATGGTTATTTTCCTTCAATTTATTTTCATCTCATGATTTCTATAACACCCTGTATATTACGTAAGTGTTCAACAAATTTTTTGGTTTTTTAGTAAAGTATGAGTGACTACGATATTCAGATTAAGGAAGTATTCCAGGGAGAGATTGTATCAAAAATGTATTGACTGGTGTACTAATAACCATGTTTGTACCGACTTAGAAAATGTTTTATTAGCATATTAATGTGGTCTGAAATTTTCACTGTAATTTTTAGGATAATGAAAGAACATATTATATTATTGAAATGTCAATATTTTATAATAGTAATTGTACAATAATAATGAATGGAAATTAAATTATTTTCGTGGGGAAATCTTCAATTGTGCATACAAGTCAACCAGAAAATGATAAAAATCGGGTGTTGCTTGCAGGAAATCGCATTCTGTACTTTTTAAGTTCTCAGTATCATTCGGAGAAGGCTATTTTTGTTTTGAAGTCAAATAAAAGTAATATCTAAAAGTATTTTATTTTTTCATTAGTTGCATCAAATTCACTTCTTGTTTTATTTGACGTTACTTAAAGTACCCACATTAGATTTTCCCTTGATATTTTTTACTACTTTAGTCCGATAGTATTAAACATCGTTAGACTTAGCATGTAAGTTGCATGGATGGAAAAAATTTCACTTTAGATTTCATGTGTAAAAAATAAAATGTTGTCAATTACCTCAAAAATTCAATGCGATACTGATAAAAAAATATCGTTAAAAAAACTACTTTGTTGAGACTGGCTTGTATACATCGTGGTAATTTTCTACTTATATTATTTCTTGATGCAGAAACTTTTAAACATTGTGAAGTTGTTGCAACACAACAAAGATTGAGTGTTCTCGTGACAGTAAAATGAAAAAACGAAATTTTCAAAATGAATTTGAATCAAACATTACTGTTAAAGAAGGTTTAAACTAACAATGCCTTAAATAACTCTACAACTAATATTTTGAAAATAACTTAAAGCTATCGGTTTCAATAATTGTAATAAAATTCAGTGCTAACGCTCTTTCTAAATCAATTTACTTTCTGCGCTTTTTCATGTAAACCTTTTTGTCCCAAACATTCTCCATATAAATGGGTTTATTTCCCTCTACTTACATTCTCTTTTGTGTTCGGAAATACTATCAGTTGCGTGCGGTTTTTACAATATTACATAAATAAATTGTAATTAATTAAAACTAATACAACAAAATGTTACTGCTTTTACGGTTTTAGGTTTTGGTTTATTATTTTTATTTTTTCAGCGAAACTTAGTCTGAAAAAGTCTTTTAATAATAGGTTAAACTCGTATGTCACATAGTAAGTGGTACAAGCTATAGACCACTTTCCCCAGTAACCTCTATATCAAAGTCAGCGTGTAAATCGCATCGTACCTTGTCTAGCTCAAGAAAACGATCTCGCCTCATCAAAATCCAGGGCCATGTAAGAGTGTGGCCAGCTGATTTTTATACAGAAAACCATCGCAACCACCTCCAAATATCACAACCGACCAGCATGTACACGTATACGTATAATTTTTCATAATGGTATTAAGGATACTCCGACCTATATCTATATACATGGTAAGTAATAGGACATGGAAAAACCACAGACTCCTTACGTAAAAATATTAGGATATATTTATACTTACCTATGGTGGTGTGCTTCAAAAATGAAGTTTACAAAGTAAAAATCGAGGCTCGGGATGCACTAACTTGACGTATTAGAAGTAATGGAGCCAATATTTAAGAAAAACAGGAAGGAGAGCAACGAGCGCTCTTGGTAGAAGAAGCAGAAATTGTTTAGAAGTCACTGGCGATATTTTTGACAAGAACGCCCAGATTAACAAATGTTTTTATGAAACTTGTGAAATAAATGGAAGTGGGATAAGGATGTGTTTATACATTTTTTTCATTTGTACAATATATTTTTGGAGCCTGGTCTATTCCTTCCAACCAGTGGCGGTTCTTCCAAAGGAGCACATGCGCACGTGCACCCCCAAAACAAAACGAATAAAAAATATTAATTTATATTCATTGAATATTATTTATTGTCCGACCCTCCCTAATATTTTATCGTACCGTCAAACCAAAAAAGTCCGATCCTCCCTAATTTATCATCCCGTCAAACCAAACTGTATTAATCGGCAACTGTGCCTCGGTCAAGGTAAATGACGATTATGACGAGACTTGCTCGCATGTGCGATTAAGTAGTGCAGTTTCTCTGTAGTAACAGGTGCCGGGTGGCAGCGGGGGATAGCGGGGCTATAGCGATTTAACATAGGCGCACAGTTTTTGTGTGCACCGCGGTGTTGTCTGTTCGTTCATCTAGTTAGAACTTCGAGCGTGTATGTTTTAATATTTTAATATTATATATTTATTAAGTTAAAATGAATAGTTGACGGTGGACTATTTAAGAAATAACTTTAGCTCTTTGAGTTTGGAGCAAAAATTTGAAGTGAAGAATGCGGGATTAATTTAATGCAGACCACAAAGGGTAAATCTAGGGACTTTATTAGAAAGTTTAAAAATGAAATATATGAAAAAAAAATTTATAGAGGGTATTCCAAACTTAATGAGGCTATTATTGATCAATTTTCTACAAGAACCGAAGAATGGACTTTACGTTGAAGCACTATTGTTCAGGATCGATAAGTGTTGTGTATTTCGATAAATGATACTCGATATGATTTTAAACCATTTTATTTAAAGATTTAAACTAAAAAACACTGAAAATATGAAGAATGCCAACTTGTCAGTCTCGTGGCTCGATTCGTTCTCGTCATAAAACAGTTAACTATTGTTCTCGTCTTGGTTGCGCCTAATGACGTAGCCGTAGGATGGGTATTAGACATTATTCGGTTTTCTTGATAACTCGTAGATGGCGGTAGTAGTATTGGACATCATTCGGTTTTCTTGATAGCTCGTAGATGGCTTTAGTATTATTAGTACTGGACTGTATAACTATTGTTACGAGGGTTTCATGCGATGACGTTAAGATCCGACAGCTATACACACTAAGGAAACCTTTCTTATTTTCCAAAAATTGTATTTTCTTGTGTAAAATAAAAAAATAAATAAAAATATGTTTTACCTAACGCATTTTCTTATTACTTTTTATCTTCCTACATTTAAAACGCCTAGAAAGTAATTGTTTGGCCGTTACACAAACATAAAATTTTAAAATTAATTTCACAATACTTGTGAACCCCCTCTATCATAGGTCACGAGCCGCCACTGCTTCCAACTCGTACTGTAAAGAAAGGCCAATTCAAGATTTTTGTAATGAATTTTGTAGTGTCAGCTATCAAATTATAATAATGAACTTAATTTGACTAAAGAAACTAACGCACAATATTTATTGTTTCCCTTGCTGTCATGGACGGTAAGCCACTGCCTCATATGGTATTATCTAAATATATTTACCACCTACTCTTTAAGCGCAAAGCTAAAATACCCATTATGTGTAAACTTTTGCGCGTACTCCAAACTTTTCTACTCCCTTGAGACTTCAAACGGCTTCATCTTCTGCTGCGAACTTCCTTAGGAAATCCTTCGGGATTATCGTACTTTATTATTTTACCTGTAAAATGTCAAAGATTTATTTAAGTTCAACTTTATACTTCTTATCGGACTAATTCGTTGGAATTGCGCAGTTTTGTACGTTCTTGATGGTGGCTTACAACGTATTACTACTTCACCGACGATATACTTTGTGTGATAAATCTATAATTTTTTTCTTACCTGTTATTAAATATTTTTAATCTAAGATTCTCAACGAAGGACAAGTTCTAAATTAAAAAGGTATAATTGGCTCGATCTTAATATCTGTAACCGTTTTCGAGATATTTCCATTTAAACATCACAATACATACCTAAAATTTTATATTTAGCTTATTTCCATTATAACTGTACAACGTGTCCAAGATAAGGAGGGCCGGTACAGGGATCTCGGAAACCGTAAGAGATACGAAGTCGGTTAAATAGAGGTAAAGTTGCGGATTTACGTGCCTAATAATATGCCGTTTAAATTCCGAGTAGTTCCGGAGATATCCGGAAAAAACCGAAATTCTGAAAAATCGTTTTATTGTTTTCCTGGGTTTTTTTGAGATCGAATTCTAAAGTAAATTGCACTTTTACATTGAAACTTTTTCCGCTCTATCTAACAGCGTTAATTGTTTTGTAATCCGACAAGTCGTCTTCGAAGGGCCATGATCGACATTATTTTTTTAAATACGGTCCTGATTTCCTGATATTGGAATTTTATAGCTTTTTTCTCCCGAATGCAACGATGTATGACATATTGTGGTTTAATGACGTTTCGAGGTTTTTTTTTTACATACTTTTTTTGAACAACATCAGAAATTATTGGGATACAGTCCTGTATTTCTCATAATTTTATAAATAATAACTCATAAGTAAGCTCTAAATTTTTTACTTGTGTTGAACTAGTTCAATAAATAATTGAATAATAAACCACAAATAAGTGAACAAAAATTATTCCAAAATAATAATAAAACGAACAACGAAAAAGGTTAGGAACTACATAATCAGGTGTTCAAAATGATTTCCGTTATTCTCTAAGCACAAATAACATCTTCTAACTGCCACATAACAGTTTTTTTGAGATAAAATAAAACATGCGATAGAATATCAAACTTTTCAGCATTTGTAAATTTATGTTCCATGTTGTCTGGAAAATAGAAAACTTCTTAAAACGCTCTCAAACGGTCACAATGGGAATGCCAAGCGAACCAAATCACGCCTCACCACCTTAATTTTCTTATTTCAAGCGCCTACTTTTCTTTTAAATCTCGAATCAACAGAAGTTTGAAATAATGTTTCTGTATTTTGTTCACTTATTTGTGGTGTAAATTATTTGTTATCTATTGAACTAGTCCAACATAACTAAAAATTTAAAGCTTACTTATGAGATATTATTTATAAAATTAGGAGAAATACAGGGCCAAAATTTCCTGATGTTGTTCAAAAAACCCTCAAAACGTCATTAAACCACAATGTGTCATACATCGTTGTATTCGGAAGAAAAAACAGGATCGTCTTTAAAAAAAGAAAGTTGATAATGGCCCTTCGAATACGACTCATCGGATTACAAAACAATTAACGCTGTTAGATAGAGCGGAAGGAGTGGCAATGCAAAAGTGCAATTTACTTTAGAATTCGATCTCAAAAAACCCAGGAAAACAATAAAACGATTTTTCAGAATTTCGATTCCTCCCTTATATCTCCGGAACTACTAGGAATTTTGAAACTTTCTTAACGGCATATTATTAGGCACGTAAATGCGCAACTTTACCTCCATTTAACCGACTTCGTATCTCTTACGGTTTCCGAGATCCCTGTACTGGCCCTCCTTATCTTGGACACGTTGTATATCTTGTATATATATTTAAATCATTTATTATTTAATTTATCAACAATATTAAGTTTCCAATATTCTGTAATTAATTCTAAACAACTTTTGTCAAAATAATTTTTGAAAAAGAACAGCTTTTTTTTTAAATTTAAAATTTTTGTGTAATTCGAAGAGCAATCGAAGAGCAATTGGTATTCCATCTTAGCCACCCACTGATAGCCTCCTTTCTAATTCGGATCTTCGTTTCAGTGATGAACGCTACTCTCGGTGACCCAAGCCAGACCGCGGAATAGCTAGAAATTTGTCATATAAGCTGTAAAATGCGGTTAGCGTGTTTATTATACCATTCGTAGCTACGGAATCCTGTTAAGAACAAAATAAAACGCTCAAAAAGTACTTTTCAAGTTTATTTATAAAAACATAAATATTTCTTATGGGTAGACCCTATATAATACTGATAAAAACTTTGACATATAACCGCAACATTCATATTCTCAATTTTTCTGACAAGTTAAAAAATATTTTTTACGACGAGATTCTTAGAACCATACTAATGTTGGATAAAATTTTTGACATAACTATCTAACAATTGATCCCATACTCTTCATAACAGATGTTTACG
Source organism: Barypeithes pellucidus (assembly GCA_963991005.1). Classification (NCBI taxonomy): domain Eukaryota; kingdom Metazoa; phylum Arthropoda; class Insecta; order Coleoptera; family Curculionidae; genus Barypeithes; species Barypeithes pellucidus. Next base: position 95,265,581 of record OZ022556.1, read on the forward strand.
TTTGGTTGCAAAAATTAATAATTTGTTAAACATTAAGCCTCCAAATTGTTGAAAAATTTAGCGTTAAAATTTATACCATAATCAGCCAAAAAATCGACATTTAGAATTATTTTTAAATGTACCTAATGCCCGGTTGAACAAAGCAGATTTGTTTAATTCAAGTTTAAAGGAAACTTGAGTTTAAACAGGTTAAGGTTTGTTCGCATAAGCATTGTTTGCTGGTAAGAACAAGTTGAACCTGGTTGATCATTGTTTAAAGGATTTATAGAAAATATCACCTAAAAAATGCAAAATATCTCCGATCAAGGAAACATTGTGGATTTAGATGGCATAATATAACAACCGGAAAGACGCCCACAACTTTTGAGGGAAAGATAACCGTTTTCTCAAATGGAATAATTACAAATATTTAAAAATATGCAGTAAATAGTTTGAGCGTATAGATCTTCCCTCAAAACATTATTACAACCATAAAAAGAGATCTATGAGTATAAAATATCCAGATTTGCTACATAAACGTTATACAACAGTGGTTAGGAAACATCAATAAACAATTTATAGTCCAAAAGGGCTTGCAGAACCTATTTTTCTGTATAATGAAGGTTCGAATTATGTTTTTACAGCAAAAAAACTTTTGATAGGTTGTTACAAGTTTTATATTAGTTTTATGTTATTATAAAGCTACGTTTGAGTTTGGTTCGATATGTGGTATATGAACTGTTAGAACTATAACCAACCTATGATTTATATTGGTTGCATTGCCACTTAATTTAAACTTCCTTCATTTAATTTTCCTTTTTATTGCTGAACTTGTAGTAAATTTATGTTATAACCTTATAACCCTAAACAGGGAAATGGTATATTGTGCTGAGTTCAGTATACAGGGTGTTATGGAAATGACTTATTATATTTATATGGGTGACTCCCTAGAGAAAGTCTACATATTTTTTTTAATCGAATATCTAAATATTAAGGTAAAAACCCTTTTTGCCTACATGCTGTCGCACCGCTCCATCTGGTTTCAATTAGCAAGAATATAGGTCACTAGAGTAAACTACAGTGATGCCAGATCACACCGCGTGTCTTGCCCTTGCTTGCATAACCGCCGCGCGCGTATTGATATGTTTAACCATCATCATCGTTGCTTCTGTATGTTTCGATTCTCGGTATTGGAACGACGTTGCCGAGGGTTCCACCTGCTTGATGAATACGAATTTTAAACGTTCTGTTAGTTGTAGCATAATAATAAATGTTGTGATGTGATATCAAAATTGTGTGATATTATCTATTGCTTTGTTGCAAAACATAATTTGTGTATTTTATTTTTTTATGGAATTTAATTATAAAACGGATTATTTTAAAATAAGATCGAATGTGAGAGAGTAAGTTAAAAAGTACGTGATAACGCGGGCCAAAAACATATTGTCGTCAAAAATAGAACACGTGCGTTTACAATTCTGTATTGCAATATCACAACACTGCCTACAATAAATTAGTGATTGCGAGCGTCGCCAGTAATGGTCACGTAAATTTTCAGATTTCATATAAAGTGTATATTTCGTTTATAAATTCAAAGCGCCATTTATGGTTATTTTTCTTCAATTTATTTTCATCTCAGGATTTGCCTGTTTAAATATAATAAGTTATTTACGTACACCCTGTATATTTTAGAACACGTTTTGAATAAAACACTTAAACAAGTTAGCAATCCTAAGCTGTCTTTTTCTGGGCGTAAGAAAATATATTTACTGTCCCAATAAAATATCTGCAGGATAATATTTATAAAGCTGATACTGCGACAGCACAATCAATTTTACCATCACAAATATTTTTTTATCGTACCTCTATGTGGGCATTTTTTTTGCTATCGTAGTTAAAATTTTTATAACCGTAGTAAAAATCTTTTCCCAGTGAACCCTTGTATAAAAGGGCATAGCAGACATATAACCATTTTACTATTTTACACTATAATGAGAAAATAACGAGGGAAACAACCGAAATAAAACCTTCCAAGACTGCTTTTAAGAAAGAATACATTAGCGGCACTCACAACGCGACGTTATAAAACGTGACTTCGTAGCTTGCGAAGCCTTGAAAACGCAACAGCCTTGCACTTTAGTCAAAGTATTCTTATTCGTATTAAATTCGCAAATTGTTAACGCATCGTCATCGTAAATCACGCTCTTTGGCATACGATCGTTCAGGTAAATATCTTACCTAATGGCAAGCATAATTATACACTTCCCAACCATAAATTCCTCCTCCCCGAGGTCGTTTTTCCCAACGAATATAACCTCCGACGATTCAAAACCAACGTGAATCACTTTTTGCGCACACACACCACTCCCAGAGTGCCCTAAAGGATTGTTCCTATAGTGCTTGTGTTTGATCATAAAAAAATGGTTTATATTTTGTAACAGTAACTTTTTAAATTGATCTTGGTAAAATTTTTAACAAAGACTAGTGCCTCAAAATGTTGGTTTGAATTTTAAATTTCAAAAAATATTGATATGTTGGTCATTATACTTTTTTACCCCTAATGTCTTAACGCCCTATGGAAAAATTGAGCAATAGAATTTTTTGTTTTGAAAGGTGACCTTTTCTTAAAACGATGTTTTTTGGTTCACCTTATTATCTGCTTTTTAAAAGCAGATAAAAATTTTTTAAGAAAGTATTATTGCAGTTTTTCAATTGTATTCACAATTCAGAACATAGTTAAAAGCGCGTATTCTCACCTCGTGTTCTTAACACTTCTACCATGTGGGGGGAGAGAGCAAAGTCAGTTCGATAATAAATTACATTATTTTTACATGCATTTTCCCATAAGAAAATTTAAGGTTAATTCTGCATTTCAAGGCCACCGAAGCGCGACGATAGTAAATAAGAACTATTGTCATTTTTCCCACTCATATTGTGTCTCTTTTTGCTATTTTGCTTGGAATTGTTAATTTTAAACTTCCTTCCGGTCGTAATAAATACTGATGTCTACTCAATCATACCATCGCTATGACAGAGAGAGATGAAACAATATTTCTGTCTAATGCTGTCCACGAACGCGACGGTCACATTTACGCGCGAGCATGCATGAACACATAGAGGCATGCATGCAAATTTGACCAAATCTGACGATCTTTCATGGTTCTGGCGCTATGATCTGTCTCTGCCTCACCTCTAGAGCGCAGTAAAAAGTTAAATTTTATGAGTGAAAAAATGGATTGGTGTGCACGGTTTACCCATCATATTTTTAAAGTTTATTCGTCGATTGTCTTGCGCACAATGTTGTCGCCGTCATATAGGCAACCACGCCAGCATTGGTGACCGTTTGGTTACCAACCAACGACGTGAACCAACGACAACCGTCCTGTTGGCAGGTTAATGTCAATAGTTTATCACAGCCCGGTGAGACTGCTTATGGGGGGGATCGAAACACGTAAGAAGGCCATGCACGTGACGTCACATGCCCAGGTCGCCAGGCTGGTTATTCCATACGTTTATCATTTTGTGTCGATCGTTCTGTGTCAATATCAGACTAACGTAGCTATATCTGAAAGTCAAAGACGTGAGTGTATTTGTTCGGGTTTTTTCCTTAAATTTTACAATGTACAAGTCAAAAGCTACAACATAATATTTACAGCTTAGTTATATTAACCCGTAGCCAGAATTTTGATAAGTCCGGTAATATATTATTATAATAATTCTTTCTTTTCATAGTTTAATTGAGAATCCCATAATGACTGAACATTAAAGAGAACTTCGATCACTAATGTTGCCATAAGTATGCTACGAAATAAACAAAATTGGAAGCCCATAATCATAATGATGGTGCATATATTTACTTGGTTAGTAGCTGTACATATAGTATTGTATTTACTTTGATTTGTTTGGAGTTGAAGATGGTAAAATATTTTAAATAAATTATGATTTATTTCCTATTTTTTAATAAATCTAATTACACCCTTCAATCTCTGAATTTTTTATTTCTAGTTTCGTTACTAGTTCAATAATAATATAAAAGTATGTAAGAGCAATTTTGAAGCGATATTTACAGCTGAAAACCTCTGTCAAAATCCTAATATTTGATTTTCTCTACTTAGTAAATCAAATGAGAGGGTTTTGATGTTTTCTTTTGCGTAAGTGTCACTTTAAAATATTGACAGTAATAAAAATTTGGACAAAAGTGACATTTGGAAAGCACGTGCGCGCCAGGCGTAATGGATGCCGCCGTATCATGCCTGCTTCGATTTTTTAACACGGCAGTTTGTCTTCTTCCTGGTTATAAGTATTCGTTGGTTTATCAGCACATGACATCTGACGGTCAGCTTTGTTTACATGCGCGAGGCCATAAATTTACCACTTTTGCTTTTAGAGTTTGTCTATCTATAGATATAGGTCGGTGAATACGGGCGATTCATTTTTGGATATTTCTTTATGCTACTTGATAAAATATCGTAATGTTATGAATTGTGAATAAAATTGAAAAACTGCAATACTTTCTTTAAAAATGTGTGCCTTCTCTTAAAAAGTAGATATTGACGATAACCAAAAAAAAAATGTAGGGAACATAAACATAATCAAAAGTCAAATTCTACTGCTCAAGTTTTCCACAGGTCGTTAAGAAATTAAGGGTAAGAACTAACTTTTGTTTGTGCCTGTACAGTGATGAAGACATCCGTATTTTTTTCATCAAGATCGGAAAACAATTTAAAAAGTTAGAGGACTATAAACTTGCCTAACATTATCTTGGTTCGGAATTTATTGTCGGGTAGTGTATTTATGCATTACATATTTCGTTAGCTAATCAATATAAGGCAGCCTTATCAACCTACATTCATTTGCTTAGGTAAACGTAACAGTTCGATCATTAATGGTAAATTGGTAAAAAATTGTATTCATATTTCATTCCTTACAATTTATTCTATCATAATATCGACTTTTAATTATTGTTTCAGAAGAGAAACGTGCCTCATAGTGCGAGAAATTGTACTTCGGGTGATTACTGATTATGTTAAACATAGCAGAACAAACATTTGGGCAATTTTTTAGAAATTGGGTTGTTCTCTGTATACAAGGTGTCCGGCAAGTATACAGCAAAGATAAGATATTACAAACTACAGATAGAAAAATGTACATTTTTAGCCTACGCATCGAATACAAAGAGTCCTTCCCACCTCTTTCGGTCATTATTGCATCATAGCCAGATTAACATATTTATCGCAAAGGTGTCTCGCAAAATCCCAATTAAAAATTTGTTAATTTGACAATTACAACTGGTTTAAGGTTAATTCGCAATTGCTCTTAAAATAAATTTATTTCCCAGTAATTTTACTATACACTGTGAGAAGGCGACGAGAGATTCTTTAAAAGAATATTATTATACTTAAAAGTATCAAACGAATCTTGAACTAATCCAATTGCACCCTGGCAACATCTATTTCTACTTTACTACTGTGCTACGAACCAGGAGCCAAAATATGAATGAATACTAATCTCGTAAACATTACAACGTTGGCACTGTGATCTAACGGATTCTTTATATATTTTGGTTGATTTGTGTTTTTTTGAAATTATTGGTGAGGAATCGTCTTTATTATAAACAATAATGGTGCATTCATTTGTAGTCTGTAAAAGAGTGGATCATTTAAATAAGGATTTATCTTTTCATGTGTAAGTATGGTAATGTTTTAATATTTAACCATCTGATATAACCAGACTTCAGCATTGTTGCCATTCAGCCAACAAATATATAGGTCTCTCTTCGACCCATTACTGATTTTCAATAACATTGCACACAATCATAGCTTTAAGAATTAATAATTATGGGATCTGTAGTTTACAATACACCTTTGGTATAGATCAATATTTACCCAGCTTACAGTGGAGGGGAAAATAATACTAGTAGTTCATGATATAATCAGTTTTTCTAAAATCCCCCCTAAAATAGACATTTAACCCCACATTTTCGATTATAACTTCATTAATGATATTTTTTAACTTTGTAGAGCGCAAATGAACTAAGAAACTCGTATTAGAATCATTCTAGCGCTATTGAACATAACCAGGGAAGCCAGTAACGAACTCTTCACTTCACTTTTTTAATTTGAAAGATGGCAAAAAATGTATTAAGTCGGCTTAAATTATAATAAATAAACTACATTTATTTATGTTTAATGATGACACATCTGTTAAGAATGTATCTTTGAAAAGGCAGACTTTTGGGTATTGTACCTGTATATCCCTGTACAACAGCAAAAAAAAGTGTTTTAACCACAGAGCCAACACCCCATTCATAAATCTGTTGGAAAGTGAGTTTGTGATTGTTTGAAATGTTATTGAAAATCAGTAATGGGTGGAAGAGTGACAAAACATGTTTGTCTCGCTAATGGCAACAATGTTGAAGTCTGGTTAAATCCAATAACGTTTAAAAGGTTATGGAGCGGCCTTCCTCGTTTCGGAGCGGAGCTAGTCTGGGCAAAAAGCCCAACAAGGGCGTATAATTTACTTTGAGATTCTTTACGTTTAACTATATTATCTATTCAAAAATTGTAGTTTCGAATATTGGATATTTATAAAAAAGATAGAAATATTGATCCAGTTTTTATATACAGTGTATCCAAGGATAGATTTAACTATTTATGCTTAGCATCAATGTTTTTGGTGTATTCATTATTGGATGATAATTCTCCAGATATAAAAGTGTATATTTCAAGCCAGATTGTCATATTTATCACTAAGGTATCTTGCAACATTTCAATTAAAAATTTGTAAATTTGACAATTATAACTGGTTTAAGGTTAATCCGCAATTGCTCTTAAAATAAATTTATTTCCTAATAATTTTACTATAAACTGAAAAGGATGAGAATGCTTTAAAAGAATATTATTATACTTAAAAGTATCAAATAAATCGTGAAATAATCCAACTGCACTCTGGTCATCTATATTTAGTTTATTACGCGCTCACATGCATTGGGTGTGGCCAATTAGCAAGCAGGGAGAAACGGAAAGTTAAGATCAAATAAATAAAAATAAATAAATAAATTATATAAAACCTGTCTTCACGTACTTGTTACACTGCAAACGTTGTTTAAATATATAAAAATAAAGATGTAAAATATTTTGACGGGACTCTTCCTTTCTTCAGTATTTTATTCCCATGTACATTACCTCCATAATCTTCTTTTGTGAAGTGTTTCTCACAAATAATTGTTGTATCACCTGGGCTATAATTATTCCCTCTAAGGGCATGTATCCAAAAAATTTGCCGTAGGCTACGACCTTTTAGTATCCAAACGAAGTGGATAAACATTTAGTACATTCTTAAACAAGGCGAATTTTCATAGAGATGCAAACTCAAAATCAAATTTCAGAATATATTTACTAACCTGGGAAATTTTAATTTAACACCATTGCATCTTCTAGTGAAGCATTTTATGGCCGCACAAGACTCAACCATCTTGTAAATGCAAGATTTATATTAAGAAATAAACCAACTCGACTGATTTTTGCCCGGACTAGCTCCACGGACCGGTCCATAACCTTTTAAACGTCAATGGTTATATCAGAAATCATATCACTACAATCATATTAAAACATAACCATACTTACCGAAGAAAGGATAAATCCTTGCTTAAATGATCCACTCTTTTACAAACTATACGTGAATGCATCATCATTGTTTATAATAAAGACGATTTTTCACCAATACTCACAAAAAAAATTAAAAACAACCAAAATATATAAACACTCCTTTAAAAGCAGTTAGCATTGACCAGCAACACTGTATTGTTTACTATAATCCGATCCATTGATAAAGTTTGACTTTTTGCCATAGAGCGTAGTAGCTGTAGCGTTGATGTTGCCAGAGTGCAGTCGGCTTTAAATTTATTTTAAAAGCAATTGCGGATTAACCTTAAACCAGTTGTAATTGTCAAATTAACAAATTTTTCATTGAGATTTTGCAGATACCTTAGCGATAAATAGGACAATATGCTGCAAGCATAACAGCAAGGTGGGGAGTGCACGTTTACATTCCTTACGTCGACTACAAATGTAAACAATTCTATCTGGAGTTTGTAAGATCTTTGGTTTTAACAAAAAAACATGTTATGTAACATGTAACATTGCATGTATTAGAAAACTGCGTTTAATCAATAATGGACTGATTCTGCAGCCTAAGCCTTGGTGTTTTTTATGGTATAAGCATGTATTTTCACGATATTTAGCAAGGAACCTAAACCACTGCTACTTAGGAATTGAATACCAAAACGTCATTCATTAGATCCGAAACTTTCTTTGCAACCAAACTTACAAGATATCAAATAAAATCTATAATACACTAGAGCCGTGCTTCATCACATGCGAGGACCCTTTAATAATTAGGACATCAGATCCCCTGATCATCGCGAGGCTCTCCACCATGCTTCTACTACTCTTAAGCATCAGTCTTGGTGTTTCGCATGGCAGAATTATTTTTGGATTACTGCATACGACTTTTTGACTTTCTACGCTTGATAGTACACCAGAGCTTTCAGGTCTGGCTATAGGAACTGAAAAAAAAATATAATTGTAGAAAGCAATGTTTTATCAAAAAGTTGATTTTGTCGTAAGTAACCAAAACGTTATATTAAGTAACAAAATAAAAGCAATACAGTATCACTCAAATCAAGATTATATAGATCTAAAACTATGTCAGCAGATAATGGACGTAATTAATATTATGAAGGTAGTAGATATAAAACAACTTCTTGATTGTACTAAAGTCAAAAATTCAATTACAGTGAAACCTCTCATAACGGACACCTCTAATAAGCGGACATATCTATTAAGCGGACATGTACTCATAGTCCGGAACTAGGGATATGAAATTCCATGAAAATAAACCTCTCCTTTGGGCGGACGCCGACAGGCTGTTTTCATACAAAGAGTGCGAAAACCCTAATTTAAACGGACAAAAATATTTAAAGTATAAATAATAAATAAAGTATTTGAGAGACGAATAAGTACGGTGCAAAACCTCTCTAAAGACAGACCGGCAACCAATTGCGTATGCGTGGCAGAGCGAAAGGGCTTCGCCGGATGAAAGTATGTGTGATTCCCCGACAGCAGTCCGCGGTTTATTTGTGAGTTGTAAGGTTAAAGTCGTAAACAATGGCACAAAAATGTCGCGTTTTGAGTCTGAAAGAGAATATCGATGTTGTGGAAGTTTGTAATTTGATAACAATGATTTGGGCGAGTTCGTTAACATTGATAGCAATGTGCTATTAGAAGATGATGACAACTCTATTAGGAGGACACATTTAGATGGTCCCATAGGTGTCCGTCTAAGAGGGGTTTCACTGTATAAGTATTTTTAATTTTATCAATTTTGATTAGTTAATCAAACTGGCTGCTGACGATCGCTGACGCATAACATCATTATGAATTGTATGCCGCAATATAGCTCAATCCTTGCTCTTTTAGAAACAGTAATCAAAGTCAATAAAAGTTATAAGACTTCTGAGAAAATTTACGAAAACTGAAACGACACCCTTTGTCACAACTCTCCTTACACCGAGGTAAGTTGCGACAGGTACCAAGGTAAGTTGTGACAGCTGTGTATCTAGACTAATTTTAATAGATAAAATTACTTTTATATGAATTATAAACAAAACACACGTTTTTTGCATAAAATTACTTTAGGCATAATTGTAGGAACTACAATAACATGAAACATTAACATAACAGTAAATCTTTTATAAGTAACTATGGCATCATTGTATCAAACTAAGGTTGTAAGAATTGACCGAAGCAAACGAACAGGAACAGAAATAAATAGAAATAAACATTGCAAAAAGCCTGTAAAATAAGCTAATCAGAAAATAACCTTCAATAGGAGAGTTGTGATACGCTGTCACAACTCTCCTAGGTGGGAATAATAATTCATAATTTCCAAACAATATACAGGGTGTCCCATAACTAATGGTACACAGGAAAACTACAGATTCCTTGTGTAAAAATACTGCGATTTGGCCATACTTAGTTTAGTTCAATAGCTGGTAATAACCGAAATACAGGGTGTCCAAGTAAAAATTTAATTTTCAATTTTCCTAAATAACTTATTTCTGAATCAATATTTTTGCACAAAATTTTGTGACTAGGGTTTTTTTGAGGAATTTGAATTTGTTAATAATTTTGATGTAGATTATAGGGGGCGCTCTCTACGGTACTCTGAACACATAAAAAGAAATGTAACTTTTTTGTGCCTTGGTATAATTATAAAATATCAGTTTTTTCGTCATTTTTAAGCAATAAAGGTATACTTTGTAAATGTCGCTCCGACTAACCGTTTTCGAGATATTTTCAAATACAATTTCTAATGCGCCCGTTTAAATTTTGATTTGTAAATGTGAAATTTGTCACAGTAGGCTTTGGTAAAAACAAATACAATGAAAGCACTTTGAAACCTCATTTCTGTCAAAGTTTATTTTCATTTGTCAGCATTGTGGGTGCTTTTAAGGAGTATACGACAGACTGGGAGAAACAGGATCCTCCACTATTAGGTTTTGGAAGCAAAGATCCTGTTTCTCCCAGTCTCTCGTATAGGCTTCTAAAAATTTTAAAATCTGGCTGCCTTCTATTTGGATACATTTCCAAATACCGCCGATGTGCCCCGCCCGCGTCTGTTAAAATTTTCTTGTGCGTATAAACATACGATGTCTCGCATTTCTCCGTTAGAAAACAGTTATGTCGCGGCATTTTTAGTTTCATCTTTGATAACAGTATCTTCAAAAACTCCTTAAAAGCACCCACAATGCTGACAAATGAAAATAAACTTTGACAGAAATGAGGTTTCAAAGTGATTTCATTGTATTTGTTTTTACCAAAGCCTACTGTGACAAATTTCACATTTACAAATCAAAATTTAAACGGGCGCATTAGAAATTGTATTTGAAAATATCTCGAAAACGGTTAGTCCGAGCGACATTTACAAAGTAAACCTTTATTACTTAAAAATGACGGAACAATTGATATTTTTAATGAAAATATAATAATTATACTAAGGCACAAAAAAGTTACATTTCTTTTTATGTATTCAGAGTACCGCAGAGAGCGCCCCCCTCAATCTACATCAAAATCATTAACAAATTCAAATTCCTTTCCCCGAAAAAACCCTAGTTACAAAATTTTGTGCAAAAATATTGATTCAGAAATAAGTTATTTAGGAAAATTAAAAATTAAATTTTTACTTGGACACCCTGTATCTCGGTTATTACCAGGTATTGAACTAAACTAAGTATGGCCAAATCGCAGTATTTTTACCCAAGGAATCTGCAGTTTTCCTGTGTACCATTAGTTATGGGACACCCTATATATAAAAAATATACTTTGCGGTTGTTTTTTCATGCGGACGTCGTAATCACGCAACCGCTTGTCGTGGGCCATTGGCGCGTACTGCGTCAAGTAGCGCGTCTATGAACAAACAATCGGGCGCTGTTGTCAGCTCGCTAACGGCCATAGATTCCGAAAAATCGTCTTTGTCACAACTCTACTCTGTCACAAATCTCTCCGGTCTCCCCTATATAATTGTCCACAGCGGTCATTTTGATTGCCTAAATATAAATTTTAGGAAGCGTTTCTGCATGTAAGTCATTTGAATTCAGGTGTCATTAAATCACGACCGATGTATCAGTCAAACCAGTAAGGGAACGGTTTTCAAAAATTAATTCCTATTATTCATAGTTTTTATTGCTTTTGTAGGACTTTCCTTAATATAGTATTAAAACAATTTCTTTGCTACCTGTAACAGAGCTAGGCATGTCCCTTGAAGGCTTGTCATTTGGGGACTTTTAGAAAGTTAATGATAATTTGTGTTCAATTCAATCCCTTTAAATTGATTACAAGCCATATAAAAAGACTGTAGTATTTTTTAAAGTGATTCAAACCCCTGGGTTTGCAAGCTTCTTGAACTATCTAATTCTAAACATAGCTGCTCTATTGCTAAGAACTTGGCCCAGTTCTGATGTGTAATATTGTTTCTATACTTTTCTAACTTACCCAAGAGAAAATCGCCTTCCGATTTCCAACAAATTCCCTCCCTTTGTACGTGGTTTATGAACGTAGCAGGCTCCCCGGCTGTAGCGGCTACACTCGGAGCAATTTGATCCCTATCTGATATTTGGTGACTACGATATGTGAATCCTAGGGCACTAAGTAAGTCGTCTACTACCCGCCTTACCGCCGCTCGTAGTTCTGAATTACGATAGCCGTAGATCCATGGATTGAAAGCACTGCTAGATAAAATTGGAAGCGCTAGGTAGATTGAAACCCAGGTGGTGAGGATGGTGGTCTCAAACATTACGTCCAAAAGCATGCATATCTGTAACAAGGAGACTATGTTTAAAAAATATATAATATGTATACAGGGTGTATATAATATGTGTACAGGGTGTAAGTATTTGTATGTATGTAATTTCTCGGGAGCATACAGAGGAGGTCAAAATAAACCTAATTTGTCAAAGAATTTACTTTTTTGGCTCTAACTTTTGAACCGACATGTATAATTTAATTAAATTTTAATATTTTATAGAGGCCATAAAGAGTCATTAAACCATACTAGAGCAGATGTTTTACATCGTCAGGGACGACAGGAATAGACTTGCCACTACACTCGTTGGTCCAAGATTTTTACTGATGTCATTTGACAGAGCTCTGCACCCAAACATACTCTTCGGCTACTGGATTCCATCGAAAGAAGGGCCATTAGTCTGATCGAGGACTACGAGCTGACGAAGAACCTCGACAGCCTGGAACATCGAAGACAGGTTGGGGATTTGACTCTCTTTTACAGATATTTCATGAAAGTGCTCGGCTGACTTTGCCCTCAAAATTTCGCCCAGAGCGGCGAATAGCAGAAATACACGGCGAATCACTGCCGCCCATCCATATGTGGTTACGCTTAGTACTCCTCGAACTTCACTGTTCAAGAATTCTTTCATCTGGAGGACTTCATCCTTATGGAACGACCTTCCCGGGGTGGTTTTTGCCAACGAATATATCCTCCAACGATTCAAAACAAACGTAAATCGCTTTTTGCGCGCACGCATCACTCCCAGAGTGCCCTAAAGGATTTTTCCTATAGTGCTTTTGTTTGATCATAAAAAAAGATTTTTATAATGCTTTTGTTATACCCGTAAAAAAAGGGATTCTTAATTTATTGCGATAAAGCTGGCTTTATTGAAATTATAGAGGAATTATCGTGGTAAGAACTTACAAAAATATAAGATACTTTTTTCCGAGAAATTAAATTAAGGGAAAAATATTGAAATATTAACATCATCGCTGACTAATCATATGGGTTTGTTTTCAAATTTGCGGCTTTCTAAGAAAATGTGTAAATATGATACGGCCATTTCCGTATAGCCATTTTTATTTTGTCTGCAATAACTTCATTTTAGTTTTGAAGCAATTATTACGGTAATTCAATTATTATCTAAATATTTTACATTGAAGAAGGTTATTGACTTAAAATTAAATTAACGCCCCGTTTGAATTAGCAAATTATTAACGTCCCCTTTTAAACTTTTTCGTATGGTCGGAAAACCTTTGTTTAGGGTAGTGTCCGATTATTTTCGTCTGAAGTCTAATGCTTCTCCGAACAAGTTTCGGATTACCCACAAAATTTGCTTAAAATTGTCTCAGGTATTGTATGCTGAGCCGTTTCGGAACGTTGCAAGCAATGCGGGTAGAAAATTAGGCTATTCTGGCGTTAGTTGTAAAAATTGTTAACAGAAAAGAATAATGTAGAGTTTTATTCATGAAAAATGGGTACACTAAATTTGTAATAAAGTAAATCGATCTTAACTGATTTTGACTTTTTCAAAAGTTGTCGCTGTCGCTGGCTTTCAAAATACCTAGCTATTTAATACAACTTGAAAAAGTTTAAATGGTAGCCAGAATTGAAGATGGGTGGTCAATACGGGCACTAGCGAAATTTTACGAGAAAAAGCAAGAACACAACGGTTAAGCATCTTTAAAGAAAAACTGGTACTGGTCAGGCTCGGCCCGCATTTCTGACCTAAAAAAGTGGAGCTAAAAAAACTGAGTAGCTGCGCTGCGTAAGAAATTAAACAGCCTCGGATAACTTTCACCTTAACAGGATTCCGGAGTACTGTAAACGAGTTTCCTTCCCAAGCGTTTATTCCGGTTTTAGGAGAAAAATATCAAAGAAAAAAAACTTTGTAATAGAACTAGAACTCTACTCTACAGTAACTATAAATATGTATACAGGGTCCGCAAACGAAGCGTGGACGGAAGATTAAATCGTTATCGAAGAACTTATCAACAATACTGAAACAGCTTGAGATATTGGATTAAAAGCGGCATGTTTTAAAAATATTTTACATTATACAGGGTGTCCCAAAAAAGTATGACAGCCTAAAGTTATATTTTTTTAAATGGGACATCCAGTATTTTATTGCATATTTAGGTTCGTATTACTATCGCTTATAAGTTCCTCAAATTTTATTTAATTTGGTTATGTAGTTTCGGAGAAATAAATTAAAAACTAAAAAAAAAAGTTTTGCAGTCCTGAATAAAACAATCAAAAAAACAATCCAGAACTATTTTTTTAACCTGACAAGAGGTCTAGATATACTATGAATGTAATTGCGTTTATTTATTTTATACAGGGTGTTCATAATAAGCTTTCAAAAACCCCACATTTTAAAATACTTTTTCTCAAGTTTTTCAAATGGTACACCCTGTATATTATTTGGCTATTTGACATAGAATTCATGTAATACAAGCATATAAGTTATATCCAGCCGTTTTCGAAATAATTGTAAATATCATAAATTATGCTGTTTAATAGAGTTTTTATTGGGAAAATTTGTTATAGGCGACTAGACTAATAATTGTAAACTAAAGTAAATGTTCAAAATATGTTCCTTTTACTTAATTTAATGATTTTCCTCTACTGCCAACAGAACTCTTAATTCATGTTCTTCATTAATAACGGGTTTATTGATTATCATCCTTTTCATGTACGCAGTGCTTCCTGTTGCTACAAATCTTTGCAACAACTTCTCGAAGGTTTTTGGTCTCGGCTTTATTTCAATATCTATATATCTTTCAGCATAAACTCGGCTCGCGAGGAGGCAATTTCTTGCACATTCACCCAGTATAAAAATTATATTTTTCCAAAATTCGACATTTTCTGTAAGTTAGTACTTAATTTCGACGACTGAACAAATGTAAATAATTTTATTTAACTGTCATAGTGACAATCTAAACAAGAATAAATCATGGCAACTCGATTAAGAATAAAAAATAAAATTAAATAATAAAAGTAGCAAAAATGTATGCTTTTAAAATTTATATCGAAAAAAAAGTAAAAGGAAGCTATTTTGAACTTTTACTTTAGTTTACAATTATTAGTCTAGTCGCATATAACAAAATTTCCCAATAAAAACTCTATTTAAACAACATAATTTATGATATTTATAATTATTTCGAAAACGGCTGCATATAACTTATATGCTTATATTACAAAAACAAATTGTTTATGAATTCTACGTCAAATAGCCAAATAATATACAGGGTGTTCCATTTGAAAAACTTGAGAAAAATTATTTTAAAATGTGGGGTTTTTGAAAGCTTATTATGAACACCCTGTATAAACTAAATAAACGCAATTACATTCATAGTATCTCTAGACCTCTTGTCATAAATTTCACTCAATGCCGAGGTTAAAAAAATATTTCTGGATTATTTTTTTTGATTTTTTTATTCAGGACTGCAAAACTTTTTTTTTTAGTTTTTAATTTATTTCTCCGAAACTACAAAACCAAATTAAATAAAATTTGAGGCACTTATAAACGATAGTAATACGAACCTAAATATGCAATAAAATACTGGGTATCCCATTTAAAAAAATATAACTTTATGCTGTCACACTTTTTTGGGCCACCCTGTATAATGTAAAATATTTATAAAACATGCCGCTTTTAATCCAATATCTCAAGCTGTTTCAGTATTGTTGATAAGTTCTTCGATAACGATTTAATCTTCCGTCCACGCTTCGTTTGCGGACCCTGTATATAAAGTAATATGTATAATACTATATTGAATTAAAAATAAAGATAGGAATTTATTGAATAGAACTTTAGACATAAACTGGAAGATATTTCTATTATTTTTAGGTTATGTTGTGTTATAGTTGTGACTAGAAATTAGTTGACGGACACCGTCAGCAAGTTATATATTTCCGAGTATAGGTATTTCAGATAAATATCTAGTAAAAATGATCTATTTGCAAGGTTAAATGTTAGTATTTTAAAGTTTTCTATAAAAAATTTTTGTCGGATAGATAATGTCTACAAAACTAATTTCAACGATATCGAAGTAAGCCTAAAATTCGAACTGTACTTGCTGCCAACATAAAAAAAATAAAATTTCAGTTCCATAAAGTGGCAGGTTATTCATTTTTTTTGGATTTCATAATGTAGCCATTATGAAACCCAAATAGACAAATAATAATGCCCGTCTAAAGGACATTTTGAGAAAAAAACCTTACTTTGAATTTCCAGGAAGAATCTAATCGTGAAATCAATACTTTGTATTTTTCCACTTAATACCCTGTTTGAGCACGCCTATGGTGACACTCTTTCAAGCATAGTGGTTATACATTTTTCTCCCCTCGCTCTTCATACGGAAATGTTCATGTTCAGGAACAAATTGGCAAACAGTAAAGAAAAGTTATGGTCATAAGATTAGTTCAAGTTCTAGTCAAATTCGGGTTAAGACACAAAAAAATTATAATAATTTAATAAAAACTCTCGATTTGAATATTGCCTTTTCCCCTGGTAAAGAATTGGTAAGGGCATCACCCGGAGTGACTCTCTACTGACCCCTGATCATTCTACTAAAAGAAGAGACTACAAAATAATTTTTCTGCAAATTACTACTCGAACAATAATAAATTAAGGTATTATTGGAAAGACGTTTTAACGATCTTACCTTTAAAATTCTGTTCCATTTTCAAACTCGCTTTTTGCTTGAGTTGAGGACAATGGCTCTGGAGCGACATGAATCAGAAATTTAATTTTTCATATTTTATATGACAAAGACATACCTTCTTCTTGTAAATTATCTGATTTTATATTCCTTCCGTCATTTACGGTCTATCTTTTATTCAAACTTTCGTTGTCTGGGTTTCTTGACCTTAAAAATCACAGCCGCAAAGGACGATATCCGGGTTTTGTGCCCTCTCTTTACAGATATTTTGTGTATTTTTTTAATCGTATTTTGTCATTGTTTGTACTCGTGTTGCGATCGCGCTAGTGAAGAACCGCTCAAGTACTCGATTATTGGCAGAACCGATATCGTCGTGTTTAAATTACCAGTTTTATGCTCAAAAACAAAATAATGAGAGAAGAAAAAAGTCCTACTTGTAAAACACCCATCGATATATCAAAAATAATAATTTACAAACCCAAGTTTATTCAAGCGGATTTTCGAGGTGGTTCAACTGAAAACCTTGTACAATATAGGCAGGGTTTAAATATGACCTATCACCTCCTCAAAGGCCAATCTAATATATATCATGGGTCATATGAACTAAGGGAATATACAAATCTACATATAAATCATTCAAGGGTTCAGGGTACCTAAATTTAATTTGTTAGAAGCTCCTTTATTTAAATGTAATTTATTTAAAACTAAGTACCTACCTAATTTGAATATGTTTGTTAGGCATATTTCCATATCGGGTTGTTTTATTTCTAACGAGTTTCTTTTACCATTTTAATTTAGTTATAAGTGTTAACGAAGACGCGTTAAATTAAATAGAAATAGAACAGAATTACTGGACCCCTTTGCTGCGAACTTCAGCCTGAGATAACACTTGAACACCCTTATCTTTAAACATTTTTATCCCATTTTCCAGTTCGACGTCATTCTCAGTATAAATTTTTGAAGATTCAGGAAGTAACAAGTTGTTAATAAAAATCGCTGTTCTTTCTTTTGTAAAAACCGTGACGATAGTTTCCGATTTTCATTATCTTTATGTACATATAATTTTCTATGTCTTTTTGTAACTAAAATAAATATATGTATATCATATATTTTGCAGTCTGCTTGCACGTTGGCGTATTTAAAATTACGTTAAAGCATCGATTTTTCGAATATTTACTATAAATTATTGACGAAATTTAGCAATATTTGGGCGTGGTCCTAACAGTTTTTCTGGAGCATTTCAGTGTTGAGGCACTCAGGAACCACACAATATTTATTACAAGCTTTCTTCTCACTCATTTTAATCCAGTAAGAAGATAAAAAAGATATAACTTAACAATCAAATGAAGTTTTCATACAGAAATACGCGCTCTCTATCAGTGGCGTCTCGTGATTTATGATAGAGGGGGTTCACATGTATGATGAAATTATTTTTTAAATTTTATTGTTGTGTAACGCCCAAACAATTATTTTCCAGGCGTTTTAAATGTATAAAGAAAAGAAGTAATAAGGAAATGAGTAATATGGAAATGAGAACATATTTTTATTTATTTTTTAATTTTACACAAGGAAATACAACTTTTGCAAAATAAGAAATGTTTTCTTAGTGTGTCAGTCCCTAGATTTACCATTTGTGGTCTGCGTTAAAATAATTTCGGGTTTAGGTCTTCCCGCATTCTTCACTTCAATTTTTTGCTCCAAACTCAAAGAGCTAAAGTTATTTTTTAAATAGTCCACACAGACACACTAAAACTGTCCGCCTTTCCCATGTTAAATCGCTATAGCCTCCCTATCCCCCGCTGTCTCCCGCCACCTGTTACTACAGAGAAACTGCATTATGCCCCGCCTACTTAATCGCACATGCGAGCAAGTCTCGTCATAATCGTCATTAACCTCGACCGAGGCACGGTTGCCGGATCGAGAGCCTATAATATACAGTTTGGTTGACGGTACGATAAAATATTAGGGAGGATCGGACTTTATACGATAATTGACGGTACGATAAAATATTAGGGAGGGTCGGACTTTGTACGATAAATAATATTCAATGAATATAAATTAATATTTTTTTATTCGTTTTGGGGGTGCACGTGCGCATGTGCTCCTGTGGAAGAACCGCCACTGCTCGCTATACGCTTCTAAATCTGAACTGTCTTTCGACCAGCATATAGGATGTGACGTCACACGAAGCTCCGCCCCATTTTCGCGAGGTCCAACTTTGATGATTTATTTAAGGGCTTAAAAGTCCGAATAAAAATCTATAAATTTGAAAATTGCCTTAAAAATTGTTCTACTTTCGATTTCTAAAATTTAAAAAAATGCGCCCATTTGTTTTGAAATTGGTTAAAAAAAGAATGCTAAAGAACCAAAAGATTTTAATTAAAAATAAAATTTTAGGAAGAAAAAAATATATATTAGCCATACGTTGTGCATGCGTCTGCCAAAACAGTTTGCAATCGAGCAACAACGGAATGAAACGGGGCCTTTTAATTTGTTCCGGACTTGCTAACGTCCTTTGGGAGTGTAAACATTGAGTAGAGTACATGTAAATTAATCATCACTCATCAGTATCGTGTACGTTTGAGTTCTAATTTTATTCTTTACAGTTATTTATTTACTGGGTCATTCGCGGTGAGTGGCCAATTAAAAGATCTCGGTAACTAAAAAAGATATTTGTGTGAAATACGCTGTATATAAAAAATGCTAATCTTTTTACCGGAAGTCGGTGTTAACTTGCTTATTGTAAATGGTATATCCTATGTATTATGACATTTTTGGATTCTACGCAAGATTCTAGACCGATTTCGTATATCATTTGTCATATACATAGACAAAGGAAGAGAGGGGACGAATAATTCCGGTTTACGGGCCGTCTCAGAAAGTGTTACCTAAAATTGATCGGCCGCCATTGATAGAGAGCCAGACAATCGAGGTAGCACCCAATGTATTTTGGTGATTTGTGATGAGAAGAGCTATTATAAGAATTCAGTTTATTTACAGAAAAGTGGTGAATTGTTGTGCCTATAGCTGTAAAAGCCGTAATGAACGAAAGAAGCTTGGAATTACTTTTTCAAATTACTAATATTCAAATTGTATTTTTTGCATGCATTTATTTTATATTAGATATCTCCCTTGTAAGTTTAGCAGTATATATTATTTGAAACTATGATTAAGGCCATAGTTAAAGCTACCTTCCTTTGTAATTTGTACTAGATTTGTTGCACTTTCCATTCAAGATTTCTAATAAGAACCAGGTAATTGCACTTGGAGAGGGTGTGTCACTCAATGGCGTACCTGCATGATTTGTATATTTTGACAAAATTAAATTATTTCTTATTTAATTTTGGTTAATTATTAGTGAAAGCATTATATTATTTCGAATATATACCAGTGTTATTTTTTTAAAGAAAGCGATTAACGTTTGTCTTAAATCGTTGAAGGTCATAGTCTTTGAGAAACACGACTTCAGGCGAAAGTCGTTTCACAAGGATGCCGTCCTCTTAAAACTTATTTTAAACCACTAAGCTCACACATTGTTGTATTGTTTTTAGATTTATGAAAGATCCACAAAAAGCAAATGTTTGGGTGCAGAACATGGGACTTAGAGATTGGACACCTTCTCCTGCCTAGAGGATTTGTTCAGAGCATTTTGAGAAGTCCTTTTTTATAAAGTTTTGAGGAAAGAGTACGATCACTTGGAGGTGCTGTGCCAACAATATTATCAAAACTACCAGTAATTACATTTTGTTGCTTCTTTGTAATAAATTTTGAATCGACCAATTTTGTTTTTTATCTTACATTTTCCCTAAGTTGAAAGATATTTAAATTTCACAACCTTTCCTATATGAAATTATATTTTTGGCTAATAAAATTAATATTTACTAAGCATTCATAAATTATTGAGAAGCAGAAGAACATTTGTACTCAGTAAGGGACACAATATACAAATTCAATTCAATAAAAATATTACTTCCATATTCCATAAATAATAATTTTGTACTGGGATAATACTAAGAAAATATTCATGTAACGCCACTGCTAAATCCGATAAGGAGCCAGTCTATGGTCATATACCTCAGTCTAAACATGTTTGACACGTTTAAGGTTTTATGTCTAAAATGACGTTTGCGGGCCTTAAATAATTTTTTAAAAAAGCCTTTATTATTTAATTTGGGTTTGATTGCTTATTGCAATGCACCTTCTTTAATAGATTTTTATAATATTTCTATAACTATAAAAAAATAAGAGTAAAAATGAAATTGAGAGAACTGCAACAAATCTGCTTTTCCAAATGGAAATCCCGAAATTTTATAATTATTTTCTATTTAGCATTAAAAATAAGGGTAAGTTTGTGTAAGGTTGTTTTCCGAAACTGATTTCATATGAGCAAGGCGATATTTAGCCTTAAATGGCTCAACAGCCTAGAACATCGAAGACAGGTTGGGGATTTGACACTCTCTTTTACTGATATTTTCATGGAAAGTGTTAGGCTGACCTTGCCTTCTTCATTCCGCCCAGACCGGAGAATGGCAGAGATACACGGCGAACCACTGCCGCCCATCCATATGTGGTTAAGCTTAGTACTCCTCGAACTTCATTATTTAAGAAATCTGGAGGACTTCATCCTTATGGAACGACCTTCTCGAGGTCGTTTTTCCCAACGAATATAACCTCCAACGATTCAAAGCCAACTTTAATCGCTTTTTGCGCACACGAACCACTCACAAAGTGCCCTAAAGTATTTTTTAGTGCTTGTGTTTGATCATAAAAAAAATGTACAAAATTTAATTTTATAGCA
Source organism: Barypeithes pellucidus (assembly GCA_963991005.1). Lineage (NCBI taxonomy): Eukaryota > Metazoa > Arthropoda > Insecta > Coleoptera > Curculionidae > Barypeithes > Barypeithes pellucidus. Next base: position 95,287,370 of record OZ022556.1, read on the forward strand.
AAAAATACAGTACGCCACTACTTTTATCTTATAATAGTTTTTTTGATGAAGCAGTTAAACATTTTTCATAATTAGCTTGTTCCTTATCGGGTGTAGTTTAGATGTGCACTTCTGATATTAGTTTTGAAATGAAATAATCGCTGAACGTACTTTACTCTTTAAATTATTATTCTAAAACTCCTATAAATCCGTACGCCTATGAGTTATCTAGAATTGTAAGCAACTAAAAAGTTCGCCCTAATGTAACCACACTAAAATTCAAAACAATCAATTCAGAATTACCGAAAATATAAGAATAGCCGGTCTGTTAAGACAAAAAAATTAATGCTAAATGCAGTTGTAGAGAAAATATTGTTTCACCAAAGACAAAAATAACTATTGTCACACGTGTCGACCAAATTATAGTAGAAATCTTTAACAAACGACTTCGTTATTCCTTAAATCGGCAGAAAATACGCGTGGATGTACCACGTGTGTCTAATGATTAAGAAATAAGCAAATAAGCCTTAATTGTTAAATTTATTCCACTTCTTGGCCTACGCAAATGCTATCTTATATCACGTTCAATTTACATTTCTTCTCAACTACATTTAGAAATCACATTTTTTCGAAAGTTGCTTTATAGACACGAAGTATATTTAATTAAGGAAATATGTTATATCCAGGGGTCATTGAATGGTTAATCTTTTTAATTTATCGTCTTAAAGTACAAATATAGATGTCATTAAAACCTAAAAAAAAGTTTCGGTTCTGGTAATTGTCTAAATCGCAAACACAGAATTCTTGGCATTTTCCTTTTTAGAAGCGTTTGGCCGTATCATGGCTCGTCAGTAGGGCTAGAGTCTGATAGAAGGAGAAGAGCCATAATTCTATATTTGTGGTTTAGGCAGACCTCTACTTCTTTCATTTCACCTTAACCTCTGTGAAAATGGACTACTGCTTGAACCTTTAATTGTTTAGTCGTTTTCACATTATTATCCCCCGAATAAAATGGTAAGCCCGCCCAAATTAAACGTCAAATAAAGGTTAACTACAAAAGTAATACTAACCTGAAACGGCATCCATAAGCCAACAAACAATCCCGAAGTAGTAGCTAACGCCAACCCATATCTCGGAGGGCCTACAGCACCGGCATAATGCTGATGTCTGTACTGCGATTGCTGCTGTTCCGTTCTTATGGCTCTGGCGTGACCGCGGGCAACAAAGTAAATGTAGCCGTAGCAAACTAAGAGGACTATGGAACTTGGTCCGTAAACTGCACAGAACATAAACAGCTGCACGGGTTTCTCGACCATGTCGCCGAAGGAACAGTCTGGAGTGACACTGGAACAGATGGAAAATAATTTAACTTTCTAAGAGATTTTAAACTCAAATAGGGGATATAACTTCGTTCAAGTTTAATATTGAACTTACAGTTGTTTTGTGCAAAGAACTTTTTCAACAAGAATTATTAATTCAATCGTGAAACACGTTTACATAAACTGAGCGTCAAATAGCTCGATTAAGTGATTTGTTAACACTTTTTTGTGGGTCTGTGGCTTGGAAACTGATTCACGGATTTGAAAACGATTTGCAAATTTCGAAACACTACTCTACATAGGTAAATTGCACGATATCGCTCTAACGTAATCTTAGCTTTCCAATATTATACAGAGTGACAAAATAGTAGTGCAAGAACATTTCGAGTTCGTAACATTTCGAGCAACTTTTTGATAATGCATTATAACGCTGCTTTTTAGTCTCAGTCATCATCATCATTATCAGCATTAAATTAAACAGCTGTTCTTGTTATCACTAATAAAATCAGCCACCTTGAAGCATTTGTACTTACGCAATAAGGAGAACAATGAGCGACATTCGATACGATGGAGTGGGAGAAACATAATCTACTCTGTTTGTTTTGCGATACTTCATATTTTTCACTGTTCTTACTTATTACTCGTATATGTGCGAACAACGCATATCGAGACCTGCTCAAGCTTCTCTTCGACACGGGGGCAATAATCAATTATTTCTGCACTTAATTAATTTTTGTAAAAAATACCTTTTTTCTAATTCCAGAAAATTAATGAATTTTTTTCCGTCAAATTATTCTATATAATTTAATAAGGAAATTGGATCGAAGGTTGACGTATTCTTTCAATATGCTTCATCACCAAAATCATGAGAACGGCTTTACGGGCGTCGACGGCATGAGATTAGAGGTTTAAGAATGACGCAATGTAGCGTTTAGAAGGATGAAATAAAAAATTGTTTTAGAAGTCAGTCAGTTTTCTGGTATCCCCAGAACCGCGCTCACTCGCGATTTTATTTTTTTTTCAAAACGGGGGCCGCAATGGTGACATAGCGTGTTTTTATATCAATAATATAAGAAATAATTCCGAGAACAGCCAACCGCGGATTTTCCCTGAGAAAATTTTTATCTTCGCCTACTCGTGTTTCCGGCGAGTTTAAACAATACTGGACTGTCATTAAACACTCGTAGTTTCCGTGCGAGTATAAATAACTTTGGAATCTCTTCAAACACTCGTATGTTTCAGTGCGAGTACAAAGAACTCTGAAACATCTTCGGACACTCGTTAATTTTAGTGCGAGTCTAAATAACAACTAAAATTGATTTACGAAACCTCGTAGCTGTTCGTGCGAGTATAAATAATGCTGCGATATCTTCGAATCACCCGATTGTGACATCAAAAGTAAGTGTTAAAATATCTTAAGTTAGCATTAGTAGTCACTACGCGCATTATAATTTTTTGGAAATTATTAGGGTAGTTGACCCTTTAGTTGGGAATATAATGTTAGCTTAGGTTTATTTTATATTGTAAATAATGTAAATACCAAAATTTAAGCGAAAGTCGAGAGTTCGTGATAGGATGAATGTTAGGATGGTTGGATTCTCTATGAGAGGAAACATGCTAGTATAGGTTAAATTATTATTGTACATAAAAATAATTAACCCCCGAGTATTCCGGTTCGTGAGACTCGACTAACGAAAGGACTAACCCCTTCATTACCCTCAGAAGACAAAGGGCATTAAAATTAAATAAAACTAGCCCTCCGTGTTCCAACATAATAATGTGTATTGTTATTATATTCATTGGACGCGCCCGAGCCAATACTATCAAAAGTATAGTCTGAACGTCAGTTAGGCCTCGTCATACGTTCAACTAACAATACTTTTAAATTAAAATCATTCATTCTTTCTAATGACAAATTTGCCCTCATCTCTTCAATTGCTCTGGTGGACTGCTGACAGCTTCCAGTTAGCGGGGAAAGGATGGTGGGCCCACACAAGACCGACCGGCAATGGCATTAATTGCCTGACATCCCTGATATAAAACACCTATTCGATTCGAAAAACCATAATCGAGAAAAATACTTTAAGTAGGAGCGTCTCTAAATTATGATGAATTTTTTATTGAATATCAAGACTGGCGACATTACTGATAGTGTCGACCTGCACTCACACATGTATTCAAAATGCAATGATTAAGAAAGTTAGATTGGCTCTAAATAAATAATTCCTGGGTGGGAAATTCACCTCAGGATAGAATTCAAAAATGGAGACAAAATTAAATTTCCAAAAAATAGCCGTCTACTTAATAATCTGATAAATTCAAATAAAACTTAAGGGAAAACTTGGTTATACGGGGGTTATCAAAAAACGTCTTACGTGAAACGCGCAGATAAGGAGAACGTTTAGAGTTACCTATCATTAATTAAGCGCAAAAGGGACGGACGTTTCGGGCTACGTACTCCACTCATATCATGGTATAATGTACGTACATTCCGATTGAAAAAATTCCTTCTTGTCTTTTTCTCAATTCGGCGCCATAATATTTTACTAGGCCTAGACCTAACTAAAAGTGTGTGTACAGGATGTTATGAAAATGGTATATTATATAGCTGAACAAACGATTTCTCTAATCAAATCTTACAATCAACCTGATACGGTGCTTTTTTGGTCGATTTCTTAAATAAAGTCTTGGCGCCGCTGTATAACCGCTAACGTCGAACATAATTTAAGTGTCTATGTAGACCAATTAAAATTTCGATAATCTACATGTTTTCAGTCTTCATCATTCTAAATTGCAATTTAAAATCAGCCATCTGGTAAAATACATTTTAAACAGATTTTATCAGGTAATTTAGAATTTAAATTATGAATTTATATTTTACCGCCTATTTGTATTTAGAGGATTTTTGTATCAGTATGTATACTCAATTATTTGCCCTTAGGAAACCGAATGATTCCAGTCATTTAAAAATTTCAGTATAACACAATTATTGATTATATGATCAACACTTATTTATTTTACCACAATACTATAAAATATGATTTACACTTAATTATTCTACACTGTTAAGCTTAAAGGTTTTAGCTGACTAAAGGGTTCAGGATCGTTTCGGAGATCCGTGTTGTTGTTCGTAGATCTTCTATAAAGAACCATCCCATAAAATCCCAACGTGGAAAACTCGGACATCACTTATTCTGCTTGTTTATTATTAAATAATATTATAAATTTTAAAAGAGCAGTGCATTACTAACTGCAGAACTAATATTTTCTATATTTCTATTAATGATAATAATAAAAGACAGTCGGTTGATATTTCTCTTATTATATATTTATTTTTCAAATTTGACAGTGTCAATTCAACTATTATGAGTTTTTTAAATAGTTGCTCTTTCTACTGTGAGGTATCAATATTCTGTGAAGTTGTCAATATTTGGTAATCTTTGGTTTTGTTCATTGTACTTCTTGGCTCGATTGTCGGCACTTCGTTCACATATTGTGTCGCAAGGCAACCTTTCCTCCGGGTGCGATTTTCTATTTTCCTGTGGAAGCCAGCCTTGTCCGGAATTAATAGTATGATGCCGTTCTTAACTATAAATCTACAAATCTTCCTTGTCCATCCAATTTTCAACAAAGTAGTCATAACATCCCATGATGTTTAGTCCAAAACGAAACATATTCGGTTGGTACATATGCCCAAGCAGCATGCATCATTCCCAAGTGTTGGAACTTTCCTCAATAAACCTTGATTGAAATAAAAATTGCACAACTCTTTACTTCAGCCATTGTAAATTCTTTCTTGACGGCAATCATCGTCATTGCTTTAAAATTCACGGGTAACTAAAACACTTCAGTCTCTTTTCTGAACACCTATTTTAATTGTATACACGGGTAATTATAAAGTTCTAATTACAGGCAATAAAGACATTTAAAAAATATAATAATTAAATATTTTAGAATACCTAAATCAAATTAACTTCTCGACAGGTACCCAGTAAAATTTGTTGATAACAAACTTATTTGGCATTCGCACAATTACACCCAAATTTAAATTCTGACCCTTCATTCTTTGCAAAAAGTTTAATTTCTAATTAATTAGAATTAAACTGTTTACCTTTGTCAGACATCAGCGAGCGCAAAGGTATGCTAAAATTTCTTAAGAGGTTCACAATTTAGATTGGTTATGTATTTCGCTATTCTTTAAATGAGTCAAACCTAATATTTATTTAGGTTCGGCTGAAACTGACCATTCATAGAATTTTGAACTATTTTCATAGAAAAATTGAAATTAATCTTAAAATAATTTTCTAAGAAAAGAAATACTTCTATTTAAAATAACAAATATAATTGAAATTATGCAGTTAACTTTGCAGATTTAATTCGTTTAGCATGTGACTTTATATCCTATCTTGGTAACTATTTAAATGTAAGCAATTTTATTTGATTCCAATATTTTAATTGTATTAATTGACATTTATATGTTGATGAAGTCTATCTTACAGAATCTTGGCAATCATTTAAATTTTTTGGTCGAGAGTTTTTGTTTGTTCATTTTTATATTTCAATTGGTGGTTGATTGGTTGATATAGTTTATTGTAATAAAACTAATATCTATATAAATCAATATACTTTGATTGTAACTTCATCGACATTCGTAGACCTGATTTATTCACAATCGTAGTTCTCTGGTTAATTAATAAAAAATTCGGATAACCCCTTTCATCGTGAGAAATTTCTTCCTGTCAATGTTATTTATATCGCGACATTTATGTTGTTTTCTAATAGGAAAATAATTACTTTACAAATCTACTAATAAAGTTGCAAATTCTGAGTCGTTATTCTAGGTGCTTTACTGTGGAAGAAAAAAACATTTTAAATAATTAAGAAAGTCTAACTTCCGGTCGCTAAATTACACCAGTAATGAACTTCCGGACAATTTGCAAATGGTCTAAATTTACGTTAATGTTCATGGGGGGTCAAGTAAATACGTCCGTAAAGTCTTGCAGAAATTGATCTAAAATTCAGTTATTTGTTTTTTTAACCGATCTTATAGTATTTTTAGATTAGTGTTTTTTAAGACAAAACGTTGATGAATAGGGTTTCCCAGGTGGGAGGTATGATGTCATCTAAGATTTTTTAAAATAAAACACCAAGTATATTAAATCAATATTAAATTATATTTCCAAGTTCAAAAAAGTAGTCTATTTCTCGAAGAGAGCTGATTTTAATTTAAAAAAATTAATAAATTATAAACATATACATATACAGGTTGTTATGGAAATGACTTATTATACTTAAATAGGTGACTCCTAGGGTATCCTAGAGAAAGTCTACACACTTTTTTTTTAAACGAATATCTAAATACTAATGTAAAAACCCTTTTTACCAACATACTGTCGCGCCGTTCTATCTGGATTCAGTTGGCAACAATGTGGGTCACTAGAGTACACTAATAGTGTTGTCAGATCATAACGCATGTTTCGCCCTTGTTTGGATACCTGGCGCGCGCGATTATCATTGCTTCAGTATGTTTTGAGACTCGGTAATGGGATAACGCTGTCGAGGGTTCCACGTGCTTGTTGTATTTTTTTTATAAAGTTTGAAAAAGAAGTGATAACGCGGGTCAAAGACGTCTTGTTGTCAAAAACTGAACACGTGCGTTTACAATTCTGTGTTGCAATATATGAGAACACCGCCTCAATAAACAATTGATTGCGAACTTCCTCAGTAGCGCCGACATAAATTTTCAGATTTCATATAAAGTGTATATTTCGTACAATAATTCAAAGCGACATTTAAGGTTACTTTTCTTCAATTTATTTTCATCTCAGGATTGGCCGGTTTAAATATAATAAGTCATTTCCATAACACATTATATATAATTTTGATGAGACGCCGACTTCACGATTTTCTAATTTTTTATTTTTATTATTTAAATTCTATGATAGAAACTTAAAACTTTTTGTATAAACCACCGAATAAACCCACCATATCTCTGGAGGGAATATAGATTTCCGAAATATTGACGTTTGTTCGGGACCTTGAAATTGATGACATGTCCTAGTCTACCGATGCGCTTGGTAACCCTATAAACTCTACTCACTAGATTGGTTTTATTTCTCTCTCTATGATGCTCCGCTGCTGCATATCTAACTGGTATTTAAAAAAATATATTTTTTTTTCTGTTTATTCTATAAATTAACTGAAACAAACAGGTTTAGCCATTAGCATACATTAATACATGTTACATTTATTTAACGTAGTTATATCATGTTAAAATTTTATTTAGCGATTATTTTGGTAAATTTAGTAAAACTAAGTTTAATATCGGTCTTAAATCATTGAAGCTCGTAGCCATAATAAGCCATTTCCATAACACCCGGTATATTATATAATGTAAAATCGGTATACATATTATTTCTTTGTATATTTTCATTCCAGAGCGGCGAAACGTTTTTATTGTTTAGCACATTCACGAGACCCAGAAAACTTTTCCTTGACCAAAGATTTCGAGAGCCCTTTTATTAAAGTGTTAAGCCCTAAGCACATGGTCAAGTAAAAGGTCAGCAGAGTCTTTACGATAGCTTATTCCGTTCTTACTCTATATTGAAACGAAAAGGAAAAGAAAATGAGAACACATGCATATTGCATTTACCAAGTGTTGTTCGCTTATCCTTCTTAGGGTTTCGGGTCAATATTACCTTAGTGGACTAGATATTGTATCTGTGTATTCATAGGATAACTTAAATCTTGATATACATATTAAAAAAATCCGAGAAAATACAAGGGTTTTTAACATTTATTTTTTTTAGATAAGTTAGGCTTTCCAGGCCGGATCAGATTGTGGGTTTGTAGGTCATAACATAAATGCGTGAATATAAGGGTTGATAGCCCCAGGAGATTTATTCGGATTTGTTCCGGCTTGTACGGATTTTTTTGCCCACATTAAGCCATAGGTCCTCTCAGGAATGGCCAGGCTTCGATCCAAGAGGAAAAACAGAACCTATTATTTAATCGTTATTATTGGAAGGATAATCATAGCTGCGCTATACATGGTGTTTGTTCTGGTTGGGGGTAGTTACCCTTCGTATTTTAATAAAATCGGGTGTCTTGTACCAGTACCAGAGTACCTTAATTGTATATTAAAGTACAAATTTTAATAAGCATCATATTTTAACATGCGTACAAGTTTAGCGAGTTTTTTAAGGAGACTAGCGCTATAAGAGCTTTATAAAATATTATACTATTTTTATATTTTACATGATTTTTAGTAAAAAATCTATATTTAAAAAATATACAGGGTGTTATTTAAATATGTGCAGTAATTTTAAGACACGATTCTTTGGGTGATTTTAAGACGAGAAGTTCATATAAACATGGGTTCGCAAATGTTCGTTTTCAAGATCCAGGATGTTAAAAAAAATTTTTAATCGTAAATTTTAATATATTAAATATCATTTGGGATCTCCAGGGCATGCATCAAAGTGGTTTTTATTTTTTTCTCGAAAACAAAGTAAGATACGAAAAAAATTCAAGAGACAAAAGTGTATTTTTAGTTGCTTAATCCGAGAAAATATTAAAATTCCAAAAAAGCCAGTGGCTTGCTATTTTTTTCCAGTAATATTCGTTAAGGTGCCGCCCGGGACGCCACTGGACTCAATAAATTTAATCTACTTAGGGCTAAATTAACCCCTTAACACTACAAATGAAACTGCCAATTTCCAACAATATCGACAAAAGGATATTTAAGATATTTACGAAAACCCGATTAAAAAACTTTTTTAACACCATGTATCTTGAAAACGATGCATTTGCGGTTCCATTATTATATAACTTTTAGTCTTAGAATCTCCCAAAGAATCGTCTCTTAAAATTACTGCATATACTTAATTATCAGCCTGTATATGCCATATAAATTTCGTAAATATGTATGTCTAAATCGTATGCTGATAATACTATCAAATTATCAGTGTCTGCCATTTTGTCGCGAAAATTGAAAACGTTCTTAAACAATTAAACAATGCGCACCAAGATGATTTTAACTCCTCCTGAGTTGGAAAATTGCAAAGCTTTAAATTAAGCTCAGTTCGATACTGAAACCGGTATCGAACTAACTTTGATATGAAACCAAAATAGAAAAAGAATTTTCCCTATAGTGCTACTATGTGATTAAAAAAAAAATTATCCTACCTTTTCTTCGATCCAAAGAACATAGCATACATCCACGGACTGAATCCCACCAGGCTCGAGTACACCCAGAAGATCAAAATATACCTCTCCACCGCCGAATGGGTAATTAAATTATTATACCGCAAGGGCCTTGCCAAAGACGTGAACCTATCAACCGCGATCGCAACCATCACAAGAACCGACACACAACACAAACTGATCACTACACCGTAACTAAACAAACACACCTGAAATTCAGGGAACGTATTAGCACCATTGAGTTCTAAGTAAAAACCTACTGGCATGAACATGCCTACACCCAAGTCACTAGTCGCTAATGACATCACTAGATAGTTGCTAGGCGTCCGTAGTCGTTTAAACCGGTACATCGCTACTAGGACAAGGGAGTTACCGATTAGTATCATCGGCGAAAGTAAGAATACTAAGAGCACTACTATTGTGACGGCGAGTGGGGAGGTCAGTCGGGTAACCGACCTACTGATATTGACCTCGGAAAAGTTATCGGTGGTGTAGTCGGCGTGATTGGTTCCAATGAGGGCCAGCTGACTGTAGTTAAATGAAACGTCATCCATTGAGAATTCATTGAGGTCGGTGAGTGGGGAGAGTAGGAGCTTGCGAGTACTTTGGGGTGGTTTGGCTTCTTACGTAATGATGTTGATGGGCAGTAAGTATCTTCTGAAAAAAAAAAGGATTTTTTATACAGGGATGTCCCATAACTTATAGGCCATAGCAACTGCATACAACGTGTCCAAGATAAGGAGGGTCAGTACAGGGATCTCGGAAACCGTAAGAGATACAAAGTCGGTTAATGGAGGTAAAGTTGCGGATTTACGTGCCTAATAATATGCCGTTTAGAAAGTTTTAAAATTCCGAGTAGTTCCGGAGATATCCGGAAAAAAACGAAATTCTGAAAAATCGTTTTTTTGAGATCGAATTCTAAAGTAAATTGCACTTTTACATTAACGCATATATCCTCTTAAAATATGTCTAAATTGTAAAAAAAGTACTACCGAAATATTAAAAAATAACGATTTAATTCTCGAAAATTTCAAAATTCTGTAGCTAGAAATTTAAGCCGATACGGTTCCTAAATTAATTATGTATGCCATGTAATCCTCTGTTTTTATTTTAAAATTTGCCTAATTTTTTAATTATTGCTTTTAAAATCATGTAATAGAAAGGCAGGTATAATTAAATTCCCCACGTCCTAATTATTTCACACTTTGACCCAGTTTAAATATTTTTTAAAATACCTGCAACAAAACCTTCAAAGAAGCCAGAAAATAAAATTAAAGTTTGTTTCCTACGTCTTAGCGAGAAAAAGATATACATTCAAAAGGCATCTATTGCAGCGTTTTCAGAGCTTTCCTTTGTATAATATTGCCTTGTCAAGCTTGTGTCCTTTAAAAGTAGCACAATTAAATTCTGTTACAAGTTTGTCTCGGGGTTTCTTTGTCATTTTTATATCGCTTTTTTAAATTAAATTGCCATAAAAAAGCCGCAATAAAATGGAATGATTCGCATTTAAAGCATTATTTTTAATTCTTATTATTTTCTTGCGATGGTAGCACTGGCGACTTTATTATATATTTATTGGAGGGGGAGAGTAGATATTACCCTGGAAAAATTAATTTTAAAGCTCGTATAAATCTGGTTCCTATAGTACTCTAATTTATTATTTTTTGAGTAGTAATTTCAAGAAATCACGTTGAACAAACACGAAAATTGGAAGTAATTATAATTTATCTGCAAAGAGATTTATGGTTCTTATGTTATTATTTAAACTTTTTTTTACTCCTTTTTTAGTAGGTCCGTAGATACTCTACATTCCACTCCACATATGTTGGAGCTTCTGGGCGCCCCACTTATTATATTTAGTTTTTAATTATAAATCAGTTTCTTTCGCTCACTTTTATGTACTGCGGCGAATTTCTTTAGCATTTTGATCAAGTGCGATTGCCTTGGATCGATTTGTTTATGTAAGTTTTGCCGGTTATGAATAATAATAAAAATTAATTTCTTTTAAAGTTTAATAGCTAATAGGGCTATTCTGTAATCGATAGTCAACTAATAAATTCGAAATTAGAGAACTTACACTTACGTATAAAATTTTACATGAGGATAGTGGTTTTATATATATATATATATATTTTTCTATTAGAGTTTCATAATGGCTACATTATGAAATGCAAAAAAATTGAATAACCTGCCACTTTATGACTGAAATTTTTTTTATGTGGGCAGCAAGTAGGGTTCGAATTTTAGGCTTACTTCGATTTCTTCTTCTATGAATTCGACAAAAAAAATTTATAGAAAACTTTAAAATACTAACCTTTAACCTTGCAAATAGATCATTTTTACTAGATATTTATCTGAAATACCTATACTCGGAAATATATAACATGCTGACGATGTCCGTCAACTAATTTCTAGTCACAATTATAAAACAACATAACCTAAAAATAATAGAAATATCTTCCAGTTTATGCTCTATTTCTAAAGTTTTATTCAATAGAGTACTATTTTTATTTTTAATTCAATATAGTTTTATACATATTACTTTATATGTACATATTTATAGTTACTGTAGACATATCCTGGGCATTAATTGTTATTCCTGTCAGATTCTGTGTCGACACAATATTTTGTTCAATAGTATTATTTATTATTTTGTTCAATATTTTGAACTTTGTTCTGCTCGCACCATAACTCAAAGTTTTGCATATTCTTTTTAACAGTTTTTCTGGATTATTTTCTGCTATTTCTCGTATTTCTCACGGAGTACAACTTTCTTCCTGATTCATTTTTATTAACTTTAATAATATATTTATTTTTAATCGTGACGGATGGGAAGAAGCTCTGTTGTCTCAATTGTTTCTATCATGGCATATTTGATACTTGTAACATTTTATTAAATTGTAAAAGTATTGTCAACCCAAAAAGAAAATATTAATTCAAATGGAAAAATCTGTTATATTTTTAAAAGTTTTTCAGACTTTAAAGACCCAAATAGAAAAAGTATTATAAAACACACTGTTCATAGGACAATTAGAGCACTTTTACTTCAGAAAACTCCCCGCTTCGCTGGTCGTTTTCTAAATTAAACACGTGCTCTAAAATGATGTCTAATGAAACTTGTATCTTAATATGCCATTATATTATTTTAGACATAATATGTTTTAATAAATATTTTAATTTTATTAATTTAATAAGTCCCTTGAAAGGGTATATTTACCTGCTATGATTTGTACCTAGAATATAAAATGTGGTCAATAAAATAAGTTTATGTTTATAAATAAAACATATAATAAACGTATAAACACTAGCTACTGCATTATTTACTTTAGCTCTAAATGCATCTTTTGCTGCCTATCGAATGGGATATTATGTTTCTTAACACGTGTTATATTTACAAATAGTTCTGTCGCATTTAAAGTGGCAAATTTTAGGATCTGACAAGTTTTGTGATTGTATTATTAATATATTTTCTGTTAAACGAACGTTGAAACCATTTAAAAATGCTAAGCTTATGCATAATGTTATATTTATTTAACTTATATATATAACCTTCTTGCGATGTAAGTTCATGTAAAACTATCGTCTTGCACCGGTAACGATTTGAATGCTGAAGATGGTGATTTTTTAAAATAAAGTAGGTAGGTAGATAGATAGATATGATGCTAGAGGATGTACAACAAATTATTGTCATCAATCAGAAAAATCGTTTAAAGTTTATTATATAAGGTGTTGAATAAACTCCGGTGCATCGCATTATAGCGGAAAATGTCTAGGGAAAAAGTTGTTAGGTTTTGAAGGAGGAATAGTTTGCAATTTAAACCACCCCCCACCCCTCAACCCCGGGCGCGGGTGGGGGTAAGTTAAGATTTTCAAATGGAACCCCATATTCTTTATTGGCGTATCGTGTTCTCCGACCAAACATAAACATCTTTTGTCCGAAATTTTTTTTCATTCGGGCCCATTCTTCACCAATAATCACCATGAGGAAGACAAAACAAGAACCGTGGGAAAATCAAGTTTTATCCCGGAAATACTCTTTTTCTCTGTCTTGTACTAAAAAATGCCCGTGGAATACAAACAACTTTTTCCACGGGCATTTTTTAGTACAAGACAGAGAAAAAGAGTATTTCCGGGATAAAACTTGATTTTCGCAGTGGTGAATATTGGTGAAGGATGGGCCGAATTAAAAAAAAATTTCGGACAAAAGATCTTTATTTTTGGTCGAAGAACACGATACGCCAATAAAAAATATGGGCTTTCCCCCACCCGCGCCCGGGGGTTAAATTGCACACTAGTACCGACCTTTTTTCAACACCCTATATGAGTATTAATTAATAGAATAAAAGGTTTTTTTTTGACTTTAAGTTCAGGATAAATTTGAAAAATTTGAAATCCATGTTGAAATCTCATGATTGAAAAAAAAAAACTACTGGAGCAGTTTGTGAGTTTATTTAACTCTATTTCATAATTTTTTTTTCTTCTATTTTTGGAAGAGTCATTAACTGTTATTGCATAATACAAAAGGATTTAATTAAATAGTTTGTATGATATTTTCTATGTACAGAGATGTATGTAAATTAGAAAAAAAATTTAAGGCAAATAACTTCCAAGCCGCGTCGATCTACCAAAAAATAAAAGAAATCGAAATAGGCAGGTGATCAATTTATCCCTTTTCCTTCAAATTTATCCCATAATGGAGTAAGTAGAAGGACATAGTAAAAGGAAGTTTAATTTGCTTTTGCCCTCCTTGTTCAGGAAAATCAAATTGTTGAACATTTCCCTTATCTATTGGTTGATTGAAAAGTCAGGGCCAGTTTGACAGATAAACCATTACGTATTGTAATAGAAAAAAAGTGTGCCAAAAGTGAAGGTTATGGCACACTTTAGGTAGAACATATAGGTCAAGTATATTTGCAGGTTTCATCGTTAAATATACGCAAGTAAAGCTTTGAGTACCTACATAAATAATAATTTATTTTCGTATAAACCTGAGGAACATTATTTTTTTAAATTTTTGTATTGTAATACATAATTATTGTATAGTTGTTTTAAGGTCTTATTTCTTACTGATATTTTAGTATAAAATGAAAATTGTATTGTATCATGATTCTCACGGGGATATAGCAACTCGATTCTGAATACAGGCTAGAAATCCGTTGATGTCTGTTTAATACAGACGGAAATCAATCAAGATTTTTAAATTTAATATTCAAATACTGAAAATACGATAAATTCTGCCCCAAATATAGTAACAATATTATATGTGGGTTATTATTTTATGGGTTTGTTCTTTATCATTTAACTGGTTAGCAAAATATTCTTATTTTTGCGAACAGAAAAATGTAATCGGTCAGCCAAAAAGGCTAGTTGGTCAGCAATTTATTAATTAACTTAATTAATGTCATACTAGAGTGCTCTAAATTATTTTGGTACGCAAATTAAATATATAAGTTGCTATGAGCGATCCACTTTTAATCAGATATTAGTAAGCAATCAGCGGGTAAGCAAAATATTTAATCTTGGTCATCAAAAAAACAAAGCAATAAAACGTGAAATAGTGACAGTGCCCTGGGAAAACAAGTGAAATCCCGCCCCCACTACACCTTTTGTAGCCGATTTCCTTCTATATTCGGCAAAAGAAAACATAAGAAAGTTACATAAATTGACAGTGCCCTGGGAAAACCAGTGAAAACCCGCCCCCACTACCTTTTGGGCCTTGACTGCTACACTGAATGAAAACACACGCACGAAATACGCTTCTCGTATCACGCGACAGCTTTCGCTCCGCCCACAATAACGAACTTTGCCGATTATTCAAAACAAACGCAATCCAGTGATTTACATTGGTAACCATTATTTAATATACAAGCCTCTGAAGTAAACTACTTCTAGGCATGTTTTTTTTCTACTGACCAATTAGAAAATCTTGCTGACCAAGTAATAATTTCGCAGTTCGACTGTTAATTAAGCGAACACATGATATTACAAGCGGACTGATATCGGTTAAATTGTTGACAATTTGTAGCATTTTTTGCAGAACAAGTGTTGTAGCCCAATTTTTATTTATAGCAAACAAAATCGTTTTATGCTGATCAAATGATTTAATGGTTATTTCTTGCTGCGAACCAATTTTAATAACAGCAAACCATTTAATTACTTCTCTTATTTTATATATCTCCAGTTGTACTGATCGTGTCAATGTTAGTCTTTTTTTATTCAACACTTTGTTATGTTAGCTTCCGAAGTGTATTAAAAAATAATTCTCATTGTGAAGAAATGCAAAATATTAACTAAATCTAATAATTGTTTGTACAGTTTTAACAGGCGCGTCCCCAACCTTAAACTAAATTAAAAAAAATAGCGTTTTGTTCTTTATCCTCTTATCTGAATAACCTATTTTACGAAAAAGTGGCACCTCTATTAGTTCGAAAATATTTTCGATCGCAAGTCACCCATTCCGCGACGAACAAACCCGAACGACGCATAGGATGGAAATATTAATGATTCACACTGCACCGAGCTCGAATGTAGACGCCTCGAAACGTCGCGCTGTGACATTCCCACCCGCTGCCATTCATATGCATAGCACTTTAAAATCTCATACTCAGTTTTTCTTTCTGAAAATCTTTTCTTAATAGTATTTTGTCCTATCTCCTAGATAAAATGCACTTTACTAGTGGGAAAAAAGTTTTTTTGTCAATTTCCAAGGCAAAGTTGAATCTTTGAAGTTTGATTGATTCTTTGAAAATTATGATACAAATTAGTTTCTATTCAAGCAGTACTCAACCCCAAAAAATAAATTTTCTATTAAAAATTTTTTAGTCTTTGTCCTTAATCCGAGGACACACTGTATATACTCGACATACTATGTTCTATTTTTAATCATAAATCGATTTGCTACAAATCGCTAAACATCATGTTTTAGTCTGATAACAAATAAATTAGAAAAACAGCCTTCATAATGATAAAAATTATTCATTAGATCAATAATAACTACATTACTATACAATTTTAGTAATGATAATAATATATCATTATTGGAATTAAAATTAATTATTTATGTAAGAAGAGCTTAAATGCTATTTACAATGTTTAATTAATTCTAATAATTTTTAAAAACGAACTACTTTTAGTTGTTACTTATTGATTTTTAAAAATATTCTGTTTTTCTATTGACTTTAAAGGCACTAAAATACTAATTTTTTAAATTATTATTAGGGTTGTGAACTTAACGTTGCCGTTCATCGTTGCCACTCGCAGTGCCTTAAGGCTAATCTACAGCTCGTCTAAAACCATCTTTTCAAACAAATCAACAATACATTTTTTTATTTTTAGTCCGATTTTAAGAGTTTTTTTTTTAAATATCTAGAAATATTATACTCATAATTTCATTATTTTATTTAGGTTTTGTGGAATTTGTTTTTTTTTTGGGAAAATTAAGTTTCTTAAATTCAAAAAATTTCGATATTCTAAAACTATCGAACAACACAGAATTACAAATCATTAATATTTTTTATGTTACATTTTAAAATAGGTTAAGAAGTAATTAGAGTCGTTTGAAGAGTCTTTCAAAAGCCTATATGTCCATTGTTGAGCGTGAAAAGTCCTAGTTCTCGAGATAAGGAACCTAGTTATAATCAAATAATACCCCCACTTATGTTTTTTACTCTCCATTGGCCGATACCGAAGATATAAACAAGAAACTGAAAAAGACAAAATTTTAAACTTCAAACCCATATTACTTTTTTGTGAAGAAGATAAAAACAAGTTTGTTCGGGTTTGTTCTATTTCTTAGTACATTCTCTTTCTCTTGGCATATGATTTATTTCAAATATTTTGTAAATAATATAAGAAACAACGGCAATATTTAAAGAAAGGCCAATCATTTTTCAAACTCACTTCACCATAACTTCCTTTTGGAAGTAGCTAATCAACCATTTTCTAAACACTGCGCAATTTAAAGGACATTATTTTGACTTCATTAATATGGGGTATATTTTTTTATAATAAACCCGGTAGAGGCTTTAAAACGGCTCGTGCTGGGGCGGCACTTGCGGGACTTACCCGAACTACACCGCGGCCGCGATTGAATGTATCGTCTGAATATATAGAAATCATACAGTCATACTATTCATAATTTTCAGTTTTGTTGTTTTAATAGAACAGTTCGTCTCCGGTTGTAATTAAAACATTTTTGGTTTATGGCTTTTATAGAAAGTTATGTGTGTTGTTTTGTGTGGTGGTTGCTGTATTAGAAATAATTTCAGTATGGACAATTATGTGTCTATTTGCATTTTTATAATAGCTTTAATTTTATGAGCCATATCTACATTATAGTAATAATTGGTAGATAATAACATAATATCGATGGGTATTTGACAAAACATCGTAAATAACAGTTTCTCATTATTTTGTTTTTATTATGTTCAAAAACAACTGACTGTTTAATACACTTAGATTCAAAAGTTTTGCATTACTCTGATTCTCGAATACGTAATTACGTCATCGCGAAAATAGACTAAATATTAGTTCATTGATAAGTTTAAAATAAAAATTAATGAGTTTTAAAAATTTTTATTTTACCAAAACATTTTAAACCTTCCAAAAAAAAACTTAACAGAACTTTACGCTTCTTTCTAGATTTAATGGGATTTGACGCGATTCTTTTCACTGTAGTCAGAGGTATCTTAATCAGACGTTTCAGTCGCAGCAGCACTAGCATAAAGTCCTCTGTTGAGTAAAGAAGTATATACTCTTTTTACAATTTCCCTAGCATCGAGAGATAAATGCATTTTCTTCACTGCAACACTAGAAGAAGCACCATCAATGTTTTTCCATGGACGCCACATACTGTTTTTTTATACGTTTGGTAAAATAATATCGGTAATACAACTAAACTCTTCTAGCAAGAAATAAAAAGTAACAAATTTTACCACAAAAAGATATTTAAATATAAATTAAGCAACCTAACCTGCCTGATGTGCCTATATTTAATTATAATTATTACAATCCGGTCCTTTCCACATAATAATAACAAACGGTCATAAATAATGGGATCGCCCCAGGTATTTTTACTGCAGTCATTAAGTTATATCCATTTTTCGTGGAACAATCTTTACATAATTTAAGGTTTGTATTTTGCGATACGAGGTGGCATCAAAATACGTTAATTGTTCTATAAACTTGAGCGGATGTTTATATGGAGGAACTAAATGTATTACGCATTTTTTATTAAGGAAAAGTCAAATGCTTTATTGAAAGTTTTGTATATTTAATGTCGCCAAAAAATTAAAATAAAACTGAATAGGGGAACCTGAAACTGCTCCTAATAATTGTTCGATGCCTTGCTATTTTTTGTTTCGTCAACAACACGATAGTTCTGTTTATTCCCAGTTCGCCTGCAATATTCCTAATAAAAGCACCATCTCGCAACCGACTGTAGATAATAGCCTTTTGCTGTGTGGTTAATTGTGCCCCATATTTAATAAAAAATGTGATTGACAAGTTAATGATAAAGTGACAATCTATGTTGACATGTAAAATTTGTATATGATATTTTACTGGTACCAGACTCGACAGTAAATAATTCCTAATAGTCAAGGAGAAAATAAGAAATTTTGCTATCTTAGTTCTTTTTTTGCACGATTGTACGTATTGTTATAGTTTAGTATAGGCTAGTCAATTTTAGTAATCTTCAACATTTTAAAGTAGTTTTGTCATGCCATGTCAATACATTTTTTTGTAGGTTTCCTATATTTATTTGTCGCTTAAGATAGACTTTACTCTTAAATAAGTCCATGGATGCCTACTACCGCCCAGTAGCGGGTTTTTTATAAATTATCGTAAGCGACATTAGGAGAACTCGTAACCACCACGAATATACGATGCATACTATGTTTTGGAAAGGACATATAATATATGTAAACACGACCGTTTTGGTATTTTTATACCTTTTTAAATAATTACGGGCTAATCAAAGTTTCCTATAAAATACAGTTTATACCAGCTAACTTGTGGGAAAAGAACATGTTCTGTTAGGTCCTGGTACCCACTTTCGTTCAAACATACACCCGTTATATCAAATTGCGACTGTCCGATCTGGTTATATGAATAATTGTCATTGGTCACTTAAGGTACATAAATCCCTACGTAAATACCTGCTATTTATCACAAAATCCTAAAATATTATCTCAGTTAAATTTTTACGTAATAAAATAGATGAATTGTGCGGTCTTTTAACCGCATGCCCTCAAGGGTCCATTATTGTACTCGTATCTCTAAAACGCGAAATAATTAAAATTTACGGATTGCAGGTTTTGAGATGAAAACAAGTCAATTATTTCCAAAGCTTTTTAGTTCAATTTAATTTTGTGTAGCTAATAATCGCGGTTTTAAAAAGTATGATTTATAATTATATGAGGTTTCAGCTAAAATAAGAACATTTGATAGTAAAAAAGTATATTTATTTTGCAGGTGGTATTAATATCAAATACCAATATATGGAAAAATTATTAGTTTTCCCAGACTACCCAATGATACCTTATACAATAAGTTCGTATTTTTGTCTACACAGTAGCACTTTAAAATATTAATTCAGATTGAATGGTACTGCCAAGAAATGGAAGCCTTTTCCATTGATAGGATGTCACCATCTGCAGACCGGTTTCGAACTTTGTTCTCGTCAGTACGGGGTAGGTGTACATACCTATCATCAGAGAAGACTCTATACTTCACGCTATATTATCAACGGTAGTCGAGTCAATGGAAAAGGTTTTTGTAGTATTTAGTATTTAGTATTTTAAAGTGCTACTGTATAGACAAAAATACGCCCTTATTGTATAAGGTATCATCGGGAGGTCTGGGATAATAATAATTTTTTCATACATTTGTATTTGGTATTAATACCACCTGAAAAATAATTAGACTTTTTATTTTTTATTTATTCAAATAACGTCTGTTCAGATAGTGTGGGACTGCTAAGAGATGGCACTGCGCGTTTTATGTCATGTCTTATTTTCTCGACTACCTTTGATAATACAGCGTGAAGTGTAGAATCTTCTCTGATGATAGGTATGTACACCTACCCTGTACCGACGACAACAAAAGAGTTCGAAACCGGTCTGCAGGAATAGTCTATCAATAAGGCCTCCTTTTCTTAGCAGTACCATTCAATCTAAATTAGTATTTTAAAGTGCTACTGTGTAGACAAAAATACGCCCTTATTGTATAAGGTATCATCGGGGGGTCTGGGAAAATAATAATTTTTCCATACATTGATATTTGAAATTTTATAGTTATTTACATTTCAAGTATTACAGTCACGAGTGAGGAATATTACCATCACCACTACGAGGTTTGTTCGGATTCGTTTGTTGGATACTTTTTTTTCTCAAAATGGCCTTCTGATGGGAATTATTAGTTATTATTAGTCCCTCTCTTCTTTACACACGTTGTAAATATTTGCCTCTAGTAATTTTGGTTGACGCTTCACATGTTTATTCCTAATTATTGTCTTATTCACCACGTAACTGATAGGAAAAGAATATTAGCAAAACGCCTACGCCGGTATAATAAAGAAACTGTAGAGACAAATTCCTGTGCGTCTTAACGGCGCTACGAAGAGCGGACCTACATAAAAAAATAAAATTAAAGTAATGAAGTTTTTGTTTTAGTGTAGGATGTTAAATTTGATAAAACACATTTGATGATATATTTTATGAAATCTATAATGAGCTGGCATATTAAATTATCTCGAACTTATTTACTTTTGAGTCAATTTTAAACTAATTATTTCTTGTTCGCTTAACTACATCCAAGACCAAGTCTATTCTTTTTTCTTTAAGGCCGAATGCCAGAGATGACAGCGTCATCCTGTTTGAGAACAGTGTCGACTGTTTTTGACGTCGTCTTCAGATGCTAAAATGTTGGGGGTTGTTTGTGTCCAGGGCGTAAAGTGTGATCGTCATATAGAAATATATGTGCCAGGCTTCGCAGTGGGTGTTATACTCTTAATTTTCTCTCGAAGCAGTGTAGTCAGCCTGTTTTACTAACACTATACTACTCAAATGTTCACACTCATATTCGTTATGCTATAATAAATTGGGGTTCCAGCTCACAAGTAAATAGAGTGTTTTTGTTACAGAAATATGCGGTACTTATCTTGTCATCATTAGGTTACAGGGAATCTTGTCGAGTGACGTTCAAGGACTTAAAAATTTTAACTGTGGCTGGTACATTTTTGAGTGTTGTGTTTTTGTATTTAAAAATAGAACTCATTTTTTGAGCACTAGAATGGATCACTCACACAATACCAGAACAAGAGAACTTCTGCTGCCACCTATTCATAGTACTGCTTTGTTTCAAAGATCAGTGTCATATAACGGTTGCAAGTTCTTCAATGCGTTGAATCCTGAGATAAGAAATTCTCCTAATATGTACATTTTAAGAATAGACTCAAGCATTTATTAATACAAAAAACTTGCTATACCATTCACGAATTCTATCAATGATTGTCGTCGTATTGTATCGTTGACAGCTTCAATTTTAATCAGTAATTATTACCTATGTTCGTTCGTATTATTAGCTTAATTATCCTACAATTATTTTATTGTTTAGACTTTAGATATAGAAAACCCTTGACGTTTTCTTCAATTATTGTATATAATTCTCTTTTTTACAGTTAAATTGAAGAAATAAATGAATTATTATTATTATTATTATTATTATATTATTATTAATGAAAGGCTATGGAAAAATTTTGCAACAAAACTTTTCTTCAAAGATGAGGTCAAAGAATATAGTTAAATATGATACCTAAAGTCGTATACAACACAACTTTCATCTCGGACACAATTACTATTTTGTAAATAAATTTTAAATCCCAAAATCATAAAACAAGTTTCATAAAGAAATTATATTCGCCAACTTTTTCGATTTAACTTTTGTCAAGTTGTCAGCTTGTGTGGAAGCTATGTTTTCATATTGTTAAAGTTTAAATATTCAATAGAAAGCTATTACACATAAACCAATAGAAAAGTAACAGACTAACTTTCAAAAGTCTTACTTTGTAATCATATCTGTGTTATTTTATCGTTAATTCATATTAGAGGAACGGACAGCGGCTAGTTGACCAGTGTAAATATGGCAAAAAGAGTTCGCCAATGGTTAGTCACTGGGGCTCGTCAGCACGCGTCACCGCTGCTTACTTTCCACGGAGTCTGCGGTGTACAGATTGGGAACTCCTAAACGAAAGTAACAAATCACACACCTCGGCCTCGGTGAAAAGTTTCCTCGAGATTTAAGCTGAACATAGGTGAATCGGGCGTAGTGACACGTCGCGGCGAAAATCTAATCCCAGATAAAATGTTAGAAGGTCGAAATATTTTCAGCCCGAACAAGAGTACCTCCCCCCCTGTTTTTGAGGATGCTGAACACGATGGCGGCGTCAGAATTTCTCTTTTAGGTTGCGCAACCCTTCAAGATGGCCAAAAACCAACCCCCAGAGGGGTTAAACGCGCTTCGAGAGGTTTCCCTGCAGAGAAACAGCCTTTCCCCCTGTGTTCGAGGATGCTAAGCACGGTGGTGGTGTTGGATATCGCGTCCGACCCCTTCCAACCCCTCCACCGGCCAATCCTCGCCCCTGAAAGGGGTTTCAAGTATCAGCGGCAAATATCTATTCCCCCCTCTCCCCCCGTTTCCGAGGATGTTGAGAATGGGGAAAATAGTTGTACTTCTCTTTTTGGTTGTAATGGTCTCTCATTCCGGTCCAACTGAAAAAATATAATCAAATAGCTTTCGCGAAAAAACGCGAAGGCATGATCAGTTTATTTTTAATTTTTAAGAAAAAAACTTTTTTTTTTCTAAGTTACATTTTTTTTTTAAATTTCAATTAAATAAAAAATCATAAAACAGTAAGTAATTAAAAAAAAAAAATTTTAAACAATTGTAATTTTTTTTATTAGAAGGTAATATCGTTCCATAATGGGGGCGAGTATTGGTCGGTGGAGGGGTTGGAAGGGGTCGGACGCGATATTCAATACCAAAAACGTGCGCAGCATCCTCGAAAACGGGGGGGTATATTTGCCGCTGATACTTGAAAAATAATGCACCCCTTTCAGGGGCGAGTATTGGCCGATGGAGGGGTCGGTCGTCCAACACCACCACCGTACTCAGTATCCTCGAAAATGGAGGGAAAGTGTGTTTCTCGGCAGGGAAACCTCTTGAAGCGCGTTTAACCCCTCTGGGGGTGATTTTTGGTCGAAATGAGAAATTCTGACGCCGCCATCGTGTTCAGCATCCTCGAAAACGAGAGAAAAAAAATTCACCCCTTTCAGGGGCGAGTATTAGCCGGTGGAGGGGTTGGAAGGGGTCGGACGCGATATCCAGCACCATCACCGTGCTCAGCATCCTCGAAAACGGGGGGAAAGTGTGTTTCTCTGCAGGGAAGCCTCTTGAAGCGCGTTTAACCCCTCTGGGGGTGATTTTTGGTCGAAATGAGAAATTCTGACGCCGCCATCGTGCTCAGCATCTCGGCCTCGGTGAAAAGTTTCCTCGAGATTTAAGCTAAACATCCACTAGCTGAGTCGGGCGTAGTGACACTTCGCGGCGAAAATCTAATCCCAGATAAAATGTTAGAAGGTCGAAATATTTTCAGCCCGAACAAGAGTACCTCCCCCCCTGTTTTTGAGGATGCTGAACACGATGGCGGCGTCAGAATTTCTCTTTTGGGTTGCGCAACCCTTCAAGATGGCCAAAAACCAACCCCCCGAAGGGTTAAACGCGCTTCAAGAGGTTTCCCTGCAGAGAAACAGACTTTCCCCCCTGTGTTCGAGGATGCTAAGCACGGTGGTGGTGTTGGATATCGTGTCCGACCCCTTCCAACCCCTCCACCGGCCAAACCTCGCCCCTGAAAGGGGTGAATTTTTTTTCAAGTATCAGCGGCAAATATCTATCCCCCCCCCCCCCCGTTTTAGAGGATGCTGGGCACGTTTGTGGTGTTGGAAATCGCGTCCGACCTCCCTCCCCCCTCTCCCCCCGTTTCCGAGGATGTTGAGAATGGGGAAAATAGTTGTACTTCTCTTTTTGGTTGTAATGGTCTCTCATTCCGGTCCAACTGAAAAAATATAATCAAATAGCTTGCGCGAAAAAACGCGAAGGCGTGATCAGTTTATTTTTAATTTTTAAGAAAAAAACTTTTTTTTTCTAAGTTACATTTTCTTTTAATTTCAATTAAATAAAAAATCATAAAACAGTAAGTAATTTAAAAAAAAAATTTTTAAACAATTGTAATTTTTTTTATTAGAAGGTAATATCGTTCCATAATGGGGGCGAGTATTGGTCGGTGGAGGGGTTGGAAGGGGTCGGACGCGATATCCAATACCACCAACGAGCGCAGCATCCTCGAAAACGGGGGGGAAATATATTTGCCGCTGATACTTGAAAAAAAATGCACCCCTTTCAGGGGCGAGTATTGGCCGATGGAGGGGTCGGACGCGATATCCAACACCACCACCGTACTCAGTATCCTCGAAAACGGGGGGAAAAGTGTGTTTCTCTGCAGGGAAACCTCGTCAAGCATGTTTAATCCCTCTGGGGGTGATTTTTGGTCGAAATGAGAAATTCTGACGCCGCCATCGTGTTCAGCATCCTCGAAAACGAGGGAAAAAAATTCACCCCTTTCAGGGGCGAGTATTAGCCGGTGGAGGGGTTGGAACGGGTCAGGCTGTTTCGGCTGAAAATATTTCGATTTTTGGAGCTTTTTTCCGACTCACAGACGCCACTACTATAGTCTATTTATTTTCCCAATTCAGAAACTAAAACAAATACAATATAACCCGAATAATATAACAGTGCAATCTCGAACCACGCATGAGCAGACCTAAAGTAATAGCTTACACAGGACAACTACCCTGTTAGAAATGCAGCGCGCCAGCATCGGAAATTTTATCGTCGATTAACCAATAGCAATAAGTTTATGCATCGAGCACGTGGCTATCACGCGCTATTTGTTTAGGCACCTTCTTATGCACGTGTTTCTTGTCGTGGCGACAAGAAACACGTGCATAAAAGGTGCCTGAACGGACACCGAAACAAGTCCGCTCACACCCGAACAAACACAACTATTATTTCTCTATTGTTATTTCGAATTAAACTTTTCCTAATTGATTGATTATTTGCTATTTCTGTTCCCCTGCGATGATAAATGGTTATGGTTAAAAGAAACCTTATGACGATCAGCAAAAAAGAAACATCATACGTTTTCTTAATAAACACAATAACAATATATTTAGTATGGTTATTTGTTTTATGTAAATAGACGGAAACCTGGAGAGAGCACTTTATTAAACGTTTGTTTGTATACTTCAGCCCCGAAATAAAATCGTGGAAATCTAAACAAAACAGAAACACAATTTGCCCCTTTATGAGATTCCTCTTGTTTTTTAAACGATAAAAGAATAAAATATACTTAAACGTTTGTAAGAACCTTGTATTTGAATATCTATATGGAAAAACAACTTCATAAATAATAATAATTGCAAAAAATGTTGTCAAATTTACTAAACAAGATTGGTAAATTTTACGTATATCTAAACAAGAAATTTGTGAATGTTCCTTATCCATTTAACGGATTAATAAAAAGTTTTTCAACTGGATTTCCTCTTTAAAAATAACTTTCAAATACCTATTTTCGTTTCATTTAGCTTCTCGTTTGTAGCGAAATGTTAAAATTTATCTCTTGGAATAAAAAATTTCCAAGCGTTATCTTCAGATACAGACAGTCTTTTGTCTTTATGCGTATGCCTCATTTTACCCAAGAATAACACTGCTTTTGTCTTTAAGCTTAGACTTCAGTTACATGTCTATTCTATTGTTTTCGGGTTGAGTGTAGGTGTTCAATGGATAATATTCATAGAACAATAGTATCGGTTTCATACTAACAGCTTTGTTTGAATTTATTCCAATACAAAATAATTCTTATTTTTATTTGAACGTCGTGTAATATTGTGCATAAAATATTATTATTATTATCTGAAGCTTTCAGAGACGTTCATCTATGACCGCTTCGGTAAATAGTAACAATCACTAGTGTTGGGAAAAACCGATGATTTTAATAATCGAGTACATGATACTCGAGCGATTTTAATAATCGGGTTAATCGCTCGAGTGAATCGCCTGAAATTCCAATTTACCAAGCGATGACGTCACCGACTGCTTAACGGGCTGCCTAGCCCTTTACATATGATCAGGTCGGGTATTTAGCAGGCACGTAACTACGGGTGGGCACAGGTTTAGCTAAAAAATTATAGTGTCAAAAATTCCAGAAATTTATTTATTTGTGAATAATGAATTTTTACCACGTGTCTCGATACCAAACAAAAAACTGCAAAAAATCATATTTCATATCATATTTTTCTTCACATCTTTCTCAATCTTCGAGCATAAAATAAGTAGATATTTAAAATAGCTTGTCAAATTCTTCCACTTTAAATTATCAGGTGCCCACTGTGTGCACTTCAAAAATTTAGGCTTAGTTACGCGACTGGCAAAATAAGAAAATTGGTTATTATTTTTTTAAATTCATGTACTCATGTATTCATAGTTACCTAAAAGTTCCTGTTTAAATTTAAGGATGCTTACTTTTAATTACCAAAAAATTTGTCGATACCTATGTTTTGTTAACTATTTTGCTCGTTTTCTTATTTTCCATTATCATTTTCTATAATGTATGTTATTTTTTAGAAGTCTTCTCGTCTTTATAGTAATTAAAAATTAGGAGACCTAAACTACTCCACTGGCTAGGCAGTTAAATCAAAACTTTACCAAATCATGTCGCGATGACTCCGCTAAGGGATTCAGCATACTTTTTTATATGCACCTTCTCGTTTATGTGCCTTTAAGAAAGACGTATGTCGTGTACTTCCTCAGCCTCAATCTCGAACGTCGCCAATCGGATCGCGCGGCGCTTAGACCGGAGGTCGTCTATCAGATAACCGGCGATATTTTTCGGTTTTTCGCCTGAATTGATAACTAGAGTATTTCCCATCGAGCGAAAAACTGTTTGAATATACGAGCAGTTTTTTAATTCGATCACGCTACAGCGGTAAATTCCGTCGGCGGCAAGCGAAGCGCGGATATCGAGTGAAAGATAATAAGTTACGGGCGACGGTTTTCCCCTGAATAGATAATTCGAGCGGTTTTTTTAATAATCGAGCGATGTCGGTTATTTCAATAATCGAGTGATCAAGCGGTTTTTCGCTCGAGTGATCACAACACTAACAATTACAGTACCTGCCATCTATGTAAGTGGAATTTTATACATTTTATAAACAATTAATTAAGTCCTGCATATTCAATTTAAAGTATTTTAGAATTTACTTACATTTAATTTGCTATGCTATAAAAGCAATTACAAGCGATGCCCTTTAAATCACGAATTTATTAGTTTTAGGTACTCTTACTGATAATTATAATTTCCAGTTGTAATTATTTCAACATCGCAAATACAACAATCTAGTCGCAGGCGCGTATACAGCTCTCAGTTATGGGGGGGGTACTTTTCGACTTTTGAATCTAGTTAGTACTACTATATTCGATTATTGAACTATAATTATGTGTTCAAATTTGTATTTTCTTTTGTAATATTGGAAGTATAGATATAATATTGAGCATTGATATATTTTTGAAAAAAAAACATTAATTTAAAAAATATTATAAAACATGACATATATTACGTAACAATAAATTGTAACATACGTAAATATAACGATTTACAAACACAACAACATATAAAGTATAACACGAACTCTATATCGTCGGGTTACAAGCAAAACACATTAAGTCAAAAGGGTGTAAAAATCCGCTAAGTTTCATAATAGGTTTTACCTATTTTTTCAAAACAGAAGGTGTAAAAATTCATACAACTGATACTTAATTACTAATATTTAAAAAAGAAGACAGAGTGTTTTGCTTGTAACCCGACGATATGTTATATAACATGAAAAAAATGACTAGGGAAAACCAAAAACCAAGTATTATCAAAAATAAATAAACTAAATTAGTGTAAGTAATAGTATATCTAAAAGAAACAACAATTGAATTGTTCCACCAAACACCACAATTTCGGATTGAGGTATACCTATCATAAGACATTTTACTAAACCACCAAAAAAAAAATGTGCAGCGACTCAACAATGCCATGATACAAGTATTTAAGGTATTTTACAGTTATTGACAATGTTATCAAGGAACTCTTATTATTGCATATATTTTTGATAGATGTTTTATTATAAATCACAAACTAATTAAATAACAAAATCAATTTTTCTGGTCGACTCGTTTACAAAGCGATCAATAACTGATTCTGGTTTTATTTCAATATCCCAACCATGTACATGTAAAAGAGCTAAACCAACTAAGCGATCTTGGGACATGTTAGACCTTAGCCAGGTTTTAAGGCGTCTTAAGGAAGAGAAGCTCCTTTCAGCAGTAGCAACACTACTTGGCCAAGTAAGGGCTATTTTCAGGGATTTTTTAATAAAAGGAAATAAATCTTGGTCACATTTTTTAAAAGCCAAATCAATACTATTAGGAATGTCTTCTAAATTTTGCCACATTGTTTTATATAGATCTGTCTCTCCACGGATAGTTGTATAAATATAATTTTCCGAACTATTCTCGATTTTTGATAAATATCGAGCGATGTTTTCTAATGCTTCATTTATTTTAGTATAATCTGCAGCAATTAAGACTTGTGGGATTAAAATATTGAAATCAAATATAAGCATGCCATTATCATTAAATCGTACTTGAAGATCTTCAATAATACTGTCTAAAAGTGGTATAAACACAGTTATTCTAAAATAATCCTCAGGAGTTTTAACTTCTGGATTAGGTCTATTTTTTGTGATTTTGTAGTTCTAGGCAATACTACTGACACTTCTAGCTCGATAGCATTTTTTTCCACTTCTTTAAATATGGTTTCAAAATTTTCACTAGCGTGTTGCCTTTTTTGCTTCAGAGTTTCAATAACACCCTTTATTAAACCATCGGCGTATTGCTTAGAAATAGATTTTGATTGCAAAATTTTACTTAGGTTGACTGTTACGCTTAAGACTTCAGTCAAGCAATGTAAACTCACCAAAAAATTTAGTGTTAAGACAGAGGTTTTTAAACAATTAGCCTTAGATGCCGATTCTAAATCTCTCCATTCTGATATAATTGATAAACATTTAACAATTTGTTTTAAAGAACTCTTAAATTTGATCACAGATTGGTGTCGATCTACCCATCGAGTTTCACATAGGGATTTTAATTTTTCATCGTTTACTGACTTTAAAACAAACGATCGTTTAGAGGAAGCGTTAAAAAATGCAACAATTTCAGTAATAACACCCAACGAATTTCTTACTGATTGAACTTTGTTACATTTTGAGATGGAGAGATTAAGTGCATGATTCTTGCAAGGGCATCTAAGAGCATTTACAAAATATTTTTTAAGCTCTGTAACAGCACCCTTTTGTTCCCCTAACATTAAATTGCAAGTGTCGGTCCCTATACCTACACAATAATTCGGATTAAGGTCATGACTTTTTAAAAATTTTGTTACAGTATTAGCCAATACTTCACCAGTCAAATAAGGCTCATGTGTGGTTTTGTTATATATAAGTTACATTTTTTTTTTAAATTTCAATTAAATAAAAAATCATAAAACAGTAAGTAATTAAAAAAAAAAAATTTTAAACAATTGTAATTTTTTTTATTAGAAGGTAATATCGTTCCATAATGGGGGCGAGTATTGGTCGGTGGAGGGGTTGGAAGGGGTCGGACGCGATATTCAATACCAAAAACGTGCGCAGCATCCTCGAAAACGGGGGGGTATATTTGCCGCTGATACTTGAAAAATAATGCACCCCTTTCAGGGGCGAGTATTGGCCGATGGAGGGGTCGGTCGTCCAACACCACCACCGTACTCAGTATCCTCGAAAATGGAGGGAAAGTGTGTTTCTCGGCAGGGAAACCTCTTGAAGCGCGTTTAACCCCTCTGGGGGTGATTTTTGGTCGAAATGAGAAATTCTGACGCCGCCATCGTGTTCAGCATCCTCGAAAACGAGAGAAAAAAAATTCACCCCTTTCAGGGGCGAGTATTAGCCGGTGGAGGGGTTGGAAGGGGTCGGACGCGATATCCAGCACCATCACCGTGCTCAGCATCCTCGAAAACGGGGGGAAAGTGTGTTTCTCTGCAGGGAAGCCTCTTGAAGCGCGTTTAACCCCTCTGGGGGTGATTTTTGGTCGAAATGAGAAATTCTGACGCCGCCATCGTGCTCAGCATCTCGGCCTCGGTGAAAAGTTTCCTCGAGATTTAAGCTAAACATCCACTAGCTGAGTCGGGCGTAGTGACACTTCGCGGCGAAAATCTAATCCCAGATAAAATGTTAGAAGGTCGAAATATTTTCAGCCCGAACAAGAGTACCTCCCCCCCTGTTTTTGAGGATGCTGAACACGATGGCGGCGTCAGAATTTCTCTTTTGGGTTGCGCAACCCTTCAAGATGGCCAAAAACCAACCCCCCGAAGGGTTAAACGCGCTTCAAGAGGTTTCCCTGCAGAGAAACAGACTTTCCCCCCTGTGTTCGAGGATGCTAAGCACGGTGGTGGTGTTGGATATCGTGTCCGACCCCTTCCAACCCCTCCACCGGCCAAACCTCGCCCCTGAAAGGGGTGAATTTTTTTTCAAGTATCAGCGGCAAATATCTATCCCCCCCCCCCCCGTTTTAGAGGATGCTGGGCACGTTTGTGGTGTTGGAAATCGCGTCCGACCTCCCTCCCCCCTCTCCCCCCGTTTCCGAGGATGTTGAGAATGGGGAAAATAGTTGTACTTCTCTTTTTGGTTGTAATGGTCTCTCATTCCGGTCCAACTGAAAAAATATAATCAAATAGCTTGCGCGAAAAAACGCGAAGGCGTGATCAGTTTATTTTTAATTTTTAAGAAAAAAACTTTTTTTTTCTAAGTTACATTTTCTTTTAATTTCAATTAAATAAAAAATCATAAAACAGTAAGTAATTTAAAAAAAAAAATTTTAAACAATTGTAATTTTTTTTATTAGAAGGTAATATCGTTCCATAATGGGGGCGAGTATTGGTCGGTGGAGGGGTTGGAAGGGGTCGGACGCGATATCCAATACCACCAACGAGCGCAGCATCCTCGAAAACGGGGGGGAAATATATTTGCCGCTGATACTTGAAAAAAAATGCACCCCTTTCAGGGGCGAGTATTGGCCGATGGAGGGGTCGGACGCGATATCCAACACCACCACCGTACTCAGTATCCTCGAAAACGGGGGGAAAAGTGTGTTTCTCTGCAGGGAAACCTCGTCAAGCATGTTTAATCCCTCTGGGGGTGATTTTTGGTCGAAATGAGAAATTCTGACGCCGCCATCGTGTTCAGCATCCTCGAAAACGAGGGAAAAAAATTCACCCCTTTCAGGGGCGAGTATTAGCCGGTGGAGGGGTTGGAACGGGTCAGGCTGTTTCGGCTGAAAATATTTCGATTTTTGGAGCTTTTTTCCGACTCACAGACGCCACTACTATAGTCTATTTATTTTCCCAATTCAGAAACTAAAACAAATACAATATAACCCGAATAATATAACAGTGCAATCTCGAACCACGCATGAGCAGACCTAAAGTAATAGCTTACACAGGACAACTACCCTGTTAGAAATGCAGCGCGCCAGCATCGGAAATTTTATCGTCGATTAACCAATAGCAATAAGTTTATGCATCGAGCACGTGGCTATCACGCGCTATTTGTTTAGGCACCTTCTTATGCACGTGTTTCTTGTCGTGGCGACAAGAAACACGTGCATAAAAGGTGCCTGAACGGACACCGAAACAAGTCCGCTCACACCCGAACAAACACAACTATTATTTCTCTATTGTTATTTCGAATTAAACTTTTCCTAATTGATTGATTATTTGCTATTTCTGTTCCCCTGCGATGATAAATGGTTATGGTTAAAAGAAACCTTATGACGATCAGCAAAAAAGAAACATCATACGTTTTCTTAATAAACACAATAACAATATATTTAGTATGGTTATTTGTTTTATGTAAATAGACGGAAACCTGGAGAGAGCACTTTATTAAACGTTTGTTTGTATACTTCAGCCCCGAAATAAAATCGTGGAAATCTAAACAAAACAGAAACACAATTTGCCCCTTTATGAGATTCCTCTTGTTTTTTAAACGATAAAAGAATAAAATATACTTAAACGTTTGTAAGAACCTTGTATTTGAATATCTATATGGAAAAACAACTTCATAAATAATAATAATTGCAAAAAATGTTGTCAAATTTACTAAACAAGATTGGTAAATTTTACGTATATCTAAACAAGAAATTTGTGAATGTTCCTTATCCATTTAACGGATTAATAAAAAGTTTTTCAACTGGATTTCCTCTTTAAAAATAACTTTCAAATACCTATTTTCGTTTCATTTAGCTTCTCGTTTGTAGCGAAATGTTAAAATTTATCTCTTGGAATAAAAAATTTCCAAGCGTTATCTTCAGATACAGACAGTCTTTTGTCTTTATGCGTATGCCTCATTTTACCCAAGAATAACACTGCTTTTGTCTTTAAGCTTAGACTTCAGTTACATGTCTATTCTATTGTTTTCGGGTTGAGTGTAGGTGTTCAATGGATAATATTCATAGAACAATAGTATCGGTT
The DNA here is from genome assembly GCA_963991005.1 of Barypeithes pellucidus. Lineage (NCBI taxonomy): Eukaryota > Metazoa > Arthropoda > Insecta > Coleoptera > Curculionidae > Barypeithes > Barypeithes pellucidus. Next base: position 95,320,601 of record OZ022556.1, read on the forward strand.
TCATACTAACAGCTTTGTTTGAATTTATTCCAATACAAAATAATTCTTATTTTTATTTGAACGTCGTGTAATATTGTGCATAAAATATTATTATTATTATCTGAAGCTTTCAGAGACGTTCATCTATGACCGCTTCGGTAAATAGTAACAATCACTAGTGTTGGGAAAAACCGATGATTTTAATAATCGAGTACATGATACTCGAGCGATTTTAATAATCGGGTTAATCGCTCGAGTGAATCGCCTGAAATTCCAATTTACCAAGCGATGACGTCACCGACTGCTTAACGGGCTGCCTAGCCCTTTACATATGATCAGGTCGGGTATTTAGCAGGCACGTAACTACGGGTGGGCACAGGTTTAGCTAAAAAATTATAGTGTCAAAAATTCCAGAAATTTATTTATTTGTGAATAATGAATTTTTACCACGTGTCTCGATACCAAACAAAAAACTGCAAAAAATCATATTTCATATCATATTTTTCTTCACATCTTTCTCAATCTTCGAGCATAAAATAAGTAGATATTTAAAATAGCTTGTCAAATTCTTCCACTTTAAATTATCAGGTGCCCACTGTGTGCACTTCAAAAATTTAGGCTTAGTTACGCGACTGGCAAAATAAGAAAATTGGTTATTATTTTTTTAAATTCATGTACTCATGTATTCATAGTTACCTAAAAGTTCCTGTTTAAATTTAAGGATGCTTACTTTTAATTACCAAAAAATTTGTCGATACCTATGTTTTGTTAACTATTTTGCTCGTTTTCTTATTTTCCATTATCATTTTCTATAATGTATGTTATTTTTTAGAAGTCTTCTCGTCTTTATAGTAATTAAAAATTAGGAGACCTAAACTACTCCACTGGCTAGGCAGTTAAATCAAAACTTTACCAAATCATGTCGCGATGACTCCGCTAAGGGATTCAGCATACTTTTTTATATGCACCTTCTCGTTTATGTGCCTTTAAGAAAGACGTATGTCGTGTACTTCCTCAGCCTCAATCTCGAACGTCGCCAATCGGATCGCGCGGCGCTTAGACCGGAGGTCGTCTATCAGATAACCGGCGATATTTTTCGGTTTTTCGCCTGAATTGATAACTAGAGTATTTCCCATCGAGCGAAAAACTGTTTGAATATACGAGCAGTTTTTTAATTCGATCACGCTACAGCGGTAAATTCCGTCGGCGGCAAGCGAAGCGCGGATATCGAGTGAAAGATAATAAGTTACGGGCGACGGTTTTCCCCTGAATAGATAATTCGAGCGGTTTTTTTAATAATCGAGCGATGTCGGTTATTTCAATAATCGAGTGATCAAGCGGTTTTTCGCTCGAGTGATCACAACACTAACAATTACAGTACCTGCCATCTATGTAAGTGGAATTTTATACATTTTATAAACAATTAATTAAGTCCTGCATATTCAATTTAAAGTATTTTAGAATTTACTTACATTTAATTTGCTATGCTATAAAAGCAATTACAAGCGATGCCCTTTAAATCACGAATTTATTAGTTTTAGGTACTCTTACTGATAATTATAATTTCCAGTTGTAATTATTTCAACATCGCAAATACAACAATCTAGTCGCAGGCGCGTATACAGCTCTCAGTTATGGGGGGGGTACTTTTCGACTTTTGAATCTAGTTAGTACTACTATATTCGATTATTGAACTATAATTATGTGTTCAAATTTGTATTTTCTTTTGTAATATTGGAAGTATAGATATAATATTGAGCATTGATATATTTTTGAAAAAAAAACATTAATTTAAAAAATATTATAAAACATGACATATATTACGTAACAATAAATTGTAACATACGTAAATATAACGATTTACAAACACAACAACATATAAAGTATAACACGAACTCTATATCGTCGGGTTACAAGCAAAACACATTAAGTCAAAAGGGTGTAAAAATCCGCTAAGTTTCATAATAGGTTTTACCTATTTTTTCAAAACAGAAGGTGTAAAAATTCATACAACTGATACTTAATTACTAATATTTAAAAAAGAAGACAGAGTGTTTTGCTTGTAACCCGACGATATGTTATATAACATGAAAAAAATGACTAGGGAAAACCAAAAACCAAGTATTATCAAAAATAAATAAACTAAATTAGTGTAAGTAATAGTATATCTAAAAGAAACAACAATTGAATTGTTCCACCAAACACCACAATTTCGGATTGAGGTATACCTATCATAAGACATTTTACTAAACCACCAAAAAAAAAATGTGCAGCGACTCAACAATGCCATGATACAAGTATTTAAGGTATTTTACAGTTATTGACAATGTTATCAAGGAACTCTTATTATTGCATATATTTTTGATAGATGTTTTATTATAAATCACAAACTAATTAAATAACAAAATCAATTTTTCTGGTCGACTCGTTTACAAAGCGATCAATAACTGATTCTGGTTTTATTTCAATATCCCAACCATGTACATGTAAAAGAGCTAAACCAACTAAGCGATCTTGGGACATGTTAGACCTTAGCCAGGTTTTAAGGCGTCTTAAGGAAGAGAAGCTCCTTTCAGCAGTAGCAACACTACTTGGCCAAGTAAGGGCTATTTTCAGGGATTTTTTAATAAAAGGAAATAAATCTTGGTCACATTTTTTAAAAGCCAAATCAATACTATTAGGAATGTCTTCTAAATTTTGCCACATTGTTTTATATAGATCTGTCTCTCCACGGATAGTTGTATAAATATAATTTTCCGAACTATTCTCGATTTTTGATAAATATCGAGCGATGTTTTCTAATGCTTCATTTATTTTAGTATAATCTGCAGCAATTAAGACTTGTGGGATTAAAATATTGAAATCAAATATAAGCATGCCATTATCATTAAATCGTACTTGAAGATCTTCAATAATACTGTCTAAAAGTGGTATAAACACAGTTATTCTAAAATAATCCTCAGGAGTTTTAACTTCTGGATTAGGTCTATTTTTTGTGATTTTGTAGTTCTAGGCAATACTACTGACACTTCTAGCTCGATAGCATTTTTTTCCACTTCTTTAAATATGGTTTCAAAATTTTCACTAGCGTGTTGCCTTTTTTGCTTCAGAGTTTCAATAACACCCTTTATTAAACCATCGGCGTATTGCTTAGAAATAGATTTTGATTGCAAAATTTTACTTAGGTTGACTGTTACGCTTAAGACTTCAGTCAAGCAATGTAAACTCACCAAAAAATTTAGTGTTAAGACAGAGGTTTTTAAACAATTAGCCTTAGATGCCGATTCTAAATCTCTCCATTCTGATATAATTGATAAACATTTAACAATTTGTTTTAAAGAACTCTTAAATTTGATCACAGATTGGTGTCGATCTACCCATCGAGTTTCACATAGGGATTTTAATTTTTCATCGTTTACTGACTTTAAAACAAACGATCGTTTAGAGGAAGCGTTAAAAAATGCAACAATTTCAGTAATAACACCCAACGAATTTCTTACTGATTGAACTTTGTTACATTTTGAGATGGAGAGATTAAGTGCATGATTCTTGCAAGGGCATCTAAGAGCATTTACAAAATATTTTTTAAGCTCTGTAACAGCACCCTTTTGTTCCCCTAACATTAAATTGCAAGTGTCGGTCCCTATACCTACACAATAATTCGGATTAAGGTCATGACTTTTTAAAAATTTTGTTACAGTATTAGCCAATACTTCACCAGTCAAATAAGGCTCATGTGTGGTTTTGTTATAGTTATCAGCATGACAGTCTATAAATCCTACAAAACTTTCTTGTGGGTCTCCACTATCGTCGACGTAGCGAATCACAACGGACATTTGTGAAGCGTGACTGACATCAGTAGTCTCATCAAATATAACACTGTAATACTCGTTAAATTTAATTTTACATAATATTTGATGAAGAATTTCGTTTCCACAGCAGGCTATAATCTGATTTTGTGTTACACTACTAATATATGTAGCTTTAGATGAAGCGCTTTCCAAATGATTTTTTAAAATGTTGTCTCCGCTGTTTATTCTATAACGCAATAGTTCCCTAAAATTGCCCTCGTTAATTACAGAATTATTATTAAGAATTCCGCTGTCACGATGTCCCCTAAAAGGTATATTTTGTTTACCCAAAAATATTATGGACTCTACTATTGGAAGTAAGCGGGCCCGGTTTTCAGCAACTAGCTTGTTTCTTTCAGTGTCAAGAACGTTTCTAACATCTTTTTGTGGGTTTTCGTAAATATCTATAAAGTTTTTTGCATAGATTGTCGAATCTTTATGGTACCAATATTCATGGTGGCAACTTAAATCGCCATCCTTACCTAACAGTTTTGAATACTTTTGAAGCGGAACTACCACAAGTTTTTTTAAAGGCGTGCGCTTATCTTTTCCGCCAAATTTACCGAAAATGGCACAATAAATGCAAAACACTCCATTTAAACTTCTTGAAAAAGTGAGCCACGTAAATTTTTCAAAATGTTTACGAGATAAATAACACCTAACTTCTTTGTCATTTTTTTTATGGGCACTACATGGAAACGCAAAGTCTACACCAGGTTTAAAAGCGTGTTTTAAAAGTTGATATTTATCTTTATCAGAAAGGTGTTCATTCTTAAATATTATAAGTCCTAAATCAAGGTCTGCCCCTAAGGTAGAAGAATCGGAATGTTCAGATTGTAATGCCTGTGGTGCTGCTGAACTTTGCTCTTTATTCTGATTTTCGGACGTACTGGTGTAATGACCTCAAAATACGGTACGGAAAAGGACGACATAAGAATGATTTTATTAAAATAAAATTTTAAAGAATCCGAGTAAAACACTAGTCTAAATGAATAAAAGTTAATTGAGGGTTGAATTAATTACTTAAAATAAAAACTAAGTATTAAAATTAAATTCCAGGGGAAACGCGAAACAAAATCATTTATAGAAAAACTTACGTGGAATTAATCCGATTTATTAACAAACTAAATTCTTCATAAAGGGAACTTCGGAGAAAACAAAACATTTTTATTTTTTTTTTTTTTTACCAACACCAATGCACTTCGGGACGCGACAAACTAATGAATAAAGCCCCGGGAAGATGCCGCGTTCATCACCCCCACTTACAACAATAGGACACTGACCCAACACACGTGTGACCTAAAACAAAAGAAGTCGAGCAAAAACCCCTGCAAGGTTCAATCACCGCGAGACATTCATGACCTTATAAGGAGAACGCGGTGGCGATCGTAGAAATATTGCGTAATAGAACACCTGCGTGTCCTAGATTTCCCCGGAATACGCGACTTTGGACCTTATATGACTATGATGCATGTCCAAATATGGTAATAAAATTGTCACGGAGAGGTTTTGGAAGGGAAATAGAGTGGAATTTTCGGCTATTTAAGCGGAAGCGGAATTTCTCCAAGCTAGTCACCAAAGTGTTACCGTCGAATCTCTAAGTAATCCGCGAAGTTATAGGCCGAAGTAAAGTGTAGTGATTTTATCGTGATTAAAATTGAAGTGAAATAAGTGGAAAGTGGCATTAAGGTGAATTAATGCCCAAAAATCTCTTGAATTAAATAATTGATGTTAGAAATCGGTCGGAATTAAGATTGTATTAAAAGTATTTTATTAAAGCGGAAGTAAGTGTTACATTTGGCCCAATAAGTTGTTGGTGACTCCTTAATACTAGTAATAGTGTGTAAAAGTCTGTAAAAGATTTATAAACCAGATTTAAGATGATAACTGTGTAACTGTAATAACTAAAGAATTGAGTTTTCTACCAAAAGTTAAAAATAAAATTTGTGTACGTTATACCTGAAAATTGTGTTGTTTATTGATACGACTAATAGAGATAGATGAAACTTGACAGATTTAGGCGAGCCCTTAAGGAAAGTATATACAGGGTCGCGCGTCTATCAGGGAAGTGATAGTTAGGTAGTATAGTAGTCCGCCACTAACACGGGAATCTTCCGAACCCGGCAAAAAGTATATTTTGTAGCCAACCCTCTTGTGTTGAAATTTAGACCGCTCGGATTTCCAGAATAGAGATAACACGAGGTGGGTTGTATATCCGGCTCCAGCCGCTGTAACCGATATCAGACGGAGCGCTACAGCAGGAGTTGGGCGCTAGGCTGAGGGTGGGTACTACAACTGGTGTCAGGAGCTGGACGCTACAACTGGTGTCAGGTGTGGGGTTTTTGTTTCTGGAACAAAAGAAGATTTTACTTGTGGATACCACCCCATAACGTGTTAGTGTGCAAAATTTCATCGCCATGACTACCACTACAACGACAGCTACAACCACGGGAACCGCTACAACGACAAGCCCTGGAATGCCAGCAAGCTATGGAAATATTGTAATAGGACTGGATTCATTGCCAGTATATAATGGAACAACGCCAGTCGACGATTTTTTGACGATAGTGGAAGGTACAGGTACACTTGCAAATTGGACAGACACACAATTAATAGCTATTACGCTTTTAAAATTAAGAGATAAGGCCAAGCAGTTCATAGATTCAGAACCAATATTAAGAGATACAAAAAGTTGGGTAACACTAAAAAAAGGATTAAAGGATCAATTCAAGAGACAGTATGTCAAGGGAGCAGCAATGAAAAATTTTATCGAATGTCGACAAAGGTCAGGAGAGACGTGTCGTGAATATTTGACTAGGTTAAAATTATTGGGTAACAGGACAATAACTTTAACAGGAGACCCCGTGCAAGACGACCCTATAAAGAAAAAGTTAGAAGAAGATATTACGATGCAGTTTACGTTAGGACTGATGATGCCAATTAAGCAAAGGGTTTTATCAGGAAATCCCCAAGCATTGGAGGAAGCATTAAAAATAGCTGAACGAGAAGAGAGCATAGAGAACTTAATACATCCATCGAGAGGTGAACATTGTAGACTAGTGACCAGTACAACGACAACAGATTCTAGAAAATATAACAACGCTAAAAATAATAAATGGAAATGTACAAAATGTCAAAAAACGGGTCATACAGCAAACTACTGCTGGGCGAAAAATTTACAAAACAACAACCCAGGTAATTATACAAATCAAACAAACCGGGTATATCAAAACAACAATGTTATAAAGAAAGCACCTGACAGGAGATGTTTTACTTGCAATGAAATTGGACACTTAGCCCGGACCTGTCCAAGGAAAAAGAATTATGCCGTTCAGCAACACAAAGATTTAAACTCCAAAGCAGCCGGATTTCAGCCCCTGAGTTCGTCTGCCATAACTCAGGCAAATTGGGAATAAGTAAACAGTCAAAGGTTGGGATATATACGTGCTCAGAAGAACAGAACCCAAAACCATGTAGTGTGATTAAAGTTAGACTTGATGGTAAGCCATACCTAGCTTTAATTGATTGTGGAGCAGTTATATCCCTAATAAAACCTGATATTGTCAAGGGGTTCATACAAAAGTCAAATATTAGTTTAGTGGATATCCAAGGAAACAAGATACCTACCTCAGGAGTAGTGCAGGTACCAGTGGAATTTCCCGGAGATATCATATTGCAGCAGGATTTATTTGTGATAGAATCGCACAGTTTTCAGGCTGATATCCTGCTGGGAATAGATTTTTTGAGAAAATACAGTGTTAAATTGGATTGGAGTAATAACTCCATGTATTTATTCGAGAGTGTCATTCCTATGATGGAGGAACAGGGCACAGACGAATTGGAGGCAAGACTTGCCTGTTTGGAAGCGGAAATATTGGAAATTAAGGGAAAATATTTGGAAAGGAAAAATAGAGGAAAAGAAAAAAGGATGTTAACACAAGCTACTTCGATGGATTGCCCTGCGTTACTACCAATAACGCCAGTATGTAGTTTTCAAATGATTGGTAGTCATTTGGATTCTAAGGGTAAACAACAGAAGCCAGAGAAGGAGTTAGTGATATCGTCTAGGAAGGCGGCAGCTTCCAAAGACATTCTAGAAGGGAAAGCTTCCAAGGTGGATTTGGACAGAAAAGTTTTCCAGGATTTTGGAGAAAAGGAATTTTCCAAAGGAGTTTTAAGTGAAAAAGTTTCCAAAAATTTCGAAAGTAATATAGCTTCCAGGGATGTTTCAGAGGGGAGAATGTCCCGAAGTTTTGAAGAGAGTATAGCTTCAAAAGACTTTTTAGAAAAGAGAGTTTCTAAAGTTTTTAAAAATGTGTGTACTCAAACCCAAGGGTGGGTTGAGGAAGAGTCTCACAAGGAAAATTTGGAGGAGTTATCTTCTGGAGTAGAAGAGAATGGAGTAATTGTGTCCGTATTAGAAGAAATAGTCATACCTCCAATGACTCGAGCAGTTTTTCCAGCCAACTTAAGAGGATTAGCGAAAGTTTCTACACCATTCGTGGTTTTAGAACCAAGCGACGATACGCCGACAGGACTACTCGTCGCCGGAGTGCTCTGTAGAACAAGTAAAACTATTCCTATGAGAGTTGTGAATGTTACGGAAAAAGAAATAAAGCTAAAGAAAAGAATGGTTATCGCCAGAGCATACGAGACGGAACTCAGTGAAAATTTGAAGGAAAATGGAAAATTTTCCATAAGGAAAATAAGTGAACAGGAGACAGCAGAAGTTTTAAGAATCCTCGACTTAGATAAAAATATGTCAGAAGAGAAAAATAAATTAAGGGAATTAATTATTGAATACATGGACATCTTTAAAACACCTGATCAGAAACTTAGCTGTACGTCACACGTGACGCACAGGATTATTACCGAGGACGTGCCTCCTATTCTAAAACGACCATACAGAGTGCCATATCACCGACAAGAAATTTTGAAGAAGGAAATTCAAAAACTACTTGATGATGGAGTTATAGTGGAGAGTCAGTCTCCGTGGAGTTTTCCCGCCATATTGGTAGAAAAGAAAAGACACCCGCATGAAAATGGGGTACAATGGAGACTAGTGATAGATTTTCGTCTGCTTAATGATATTACGAGGACAGATTTTATACCTCTCCCCAACATTAATGAATCATTGAATAGATTAGCAGACGCCAGCGTATTCTCCACAATGGATTTGGCATCAGGATACTTCCAAGTTCCTATGCATGTTGATGACCAAGAGAAGACTGCATTTTCCACTCCAGATAACCATTACCACTTCTTGCGCATGCCCATGGGACTTAAAAATAGTCCAGCAACATGGACAAGGATGATGAATCACATTCTAGGAAAGTTGACATATACCGAGTGCCTAGTATATCTAGATGATATTATTGTATTTTCAAAAGACGGAGATTCACATTTAGAGCGTTTGAGACATGTGTTTGATAAGCTAAGAGAAAGTAATTTAAAATTGAAACCAACAAAATGTCATTTTATGAAGAAAGAAATCGAATACCTGGGACATCTTGTTAAAGATGGAGGTTTTACTACAAGTCCTAGTAAAACTGAACTTATTGAAAGTTATCCGATACCAAGAAACGTAAGAGAAGTCAGAGCATTTCTTGGCCTGTGCGGTTTTTATAGAAAATTCGTTAAAAACTTTGCAAAAATAAGCCAACCATTAACAATGCTTACAAGGAAAAACACCAAATATAATTGGGGACCAGAACAACAAGAAGCTTTTGTCAGCTTGAAAGGAGCCCTCGTCAGTCCTCCTGTATTACGCTACCCTGATTTTGGAAAGCCTTTCATCGTAAACACAGATGCAAGTGCTACAACTGTAGCAGCCATTTTAGCACAAGTTCATGAAGGAGTGGAGCTACCTATTTGTTATTCCAGTCGCACATTAAACTCAGCAGAAAGAAATTATAGCGCCACCGAACGAGAATGCCTCGCCGTAGTTTTCGCAGTAAAAACCTACCGCAACTATCTGACAGGTACACACTTTACTATAACAACAGACCATCAACCGTTGAAGTACCTGCTAACCATTAAAGACCCAAGCTCGAGGCTTGCGAAATGGGCCATGTTCTTACTGGAGTATAGTTTTACGATAATTTATCGCCCAGGAGCGAAAAACAACAATGTGGATTCCTTGACGAGATTGGAAAAGGAAAATGGCATAATCGACCATAAAATAGCTAAAATAAATACAGCAGACAAAACAGAACTAAACGATATTATTCCAGTAACTAGTGTAATATGGAGCAAAAAGGAACTGCAGGAAATGCAACAACAAGACGCCCATATAATAAAAATTTTACAGGCTTTAAAACCAGAGGACGAGCAATATTATGTAAATAATGACGGAATATTATATCGGAAAAGAAGAGAGGATCAGAGACATGACGTGGTAATGGCACCAGAAAAGATAGTCCCTGATATTTTACAGTTGTATCATAGTTCAATATTTGGAGCACATCCAGGTCAGAAGAAAACACAGCAGCTAATAAAACAAGATTTTTATTGGCCTACCCTAAGAAAGGATGTCATAAGTTATGTGGAGCAGTGTAGATCATGTAACCTTAGGAAAACGAATTACCAACCCCCTCCAGCTCTCCAAGAAAACCCCATTCCATCGTTACCCTGGGGAAGGATCTCATTGGATCTGGTGGGCCCGTTAAATAGAACTGTCAATAACAACAAGTACATTTTGACATGCGTGGACTATTTAACCAGATACCCCGAATGCATACCACTGCCCGACATAAAAGCAGACACAGTAGCTAGAGCGTTTGTAGAACATATCATATGCCGTTTTGGAACACCGAGAGAGTTAATTACGGATTGTGGAACTCAGTTTTTGAGTCAATTATTTTGTCAAATATGTTCTTTACTTGGAATTCGAAAATTGAAAACAACACCCTATCATCCTAGTGGAAATGCTGTGGTTGAGAGATTTCATAAAACGATAAAAACAATGATCGGACATTTTGTTAGCGATTATAATGACAGTTGGGATTTAATATTACCTTATTGTTTAATGGCATATAGAAATTTGCCACATGAAGGAACGGGTGAAACCCCCTTCTATTTAGTATTCGGAAGAGACATGGAACTACCTATCCATCTGACAATAAGAGAACAACACGTAAGGTATGATGTTGATGAAAATTACGTAAGCGAATTTATCGCAAGAATGTCCAGTGCGCATGAGCTAGCCAAGAAAAATTTGGAGAAGAGTATTAAAACAAGGTGTGAAAAACATAACAAAAAGAAAATTAGAAAAGAATTTATGTTAGGAGATCTAGTATATTTATATACTCCTGCTATTCCTGGAAAGAAGTTAGCATCAAAATTTTACAATAAATGGACCGGCCCTTATAGAATTATTGAGAAAAAGGGACCAGTTACTTTTAAAATTAAGGCACCCAGAGGAATAAAGGAACAGATGGTACATGCAGACAGATTGAAGCCATGTAAGGGGATAGATATCTCTAAGGAAAAAGTGAGGTTAGATAACCATGGAAGAAAAGAAAAAGAATCCGAAAAGGGAAAAGAACTATCAGATTCAGAAGAGAACGAGATGGTTCAAGATGACATTGATTTTTATATAAATCATGGGAAGGAAGAGGCACCTTTAATTGTAGAGGAAAATGAAGAAGAAGTCAGTCACGAGGAAAGCGATGACTCAGCAAGCGATTCAAATGAATCGGAATATGAATCGATGGAATCGGATCAAGAGTTACCGGTAATCGACAGGCGCACGCGCACAAGAGAAGTTAGATTACCAAGGAGATATGAAGATTATTATATGAATTAATTTATTATAAGGAGTCACCTTAGATTAGGAGTATAGTTAAGAACTATTTGAGTAACACAGTTATTTGTACAGTGAAGAAAAATATTGCGATAGCACAAATGAAGTACGCATGGATGTCTTTATGGATCACAGTAGTGCAACAAGCGGATGCAAGTTTAATTGCATATGATTGCAGGAATCCGGCGACTAATATAACGGCTATATCGTTAAAAGACGTTAGTAACTGTCCAGATCCGGAATCAGGATATTATGTCGAAGAAACCTATATTCAAGTAATGGAGAGACGAAAATTTGAATATGTACATGTATTCTCTTGTTTAATAGAGATAAATAGACTCATCACTTATTGTGGAGCATTTTCTCACCAGTCAGCGGTAGATGGTGGGTTATCAAGTTATCTATATGATATCAGCACGGAAGAATGCCGTAAGACCCATGCTTATAGGCAATTCAATGGAATTAATGGACATATTATAAATAAGTTAAAGCCGAATGCGACTACGGCTATATCACTCACGTTAGCGGGAAAAATAGACAGCAAACACAATTGCGAGGGAACTCAATACATAGAGGAGGATAGACAATGGAGCAATGTGGTAGTGCAAGCTGATCTAAAAATTTCCTTAAGGGATTATTATACCAAGGTTACCCTAGACACTAATGAAATTCATTTACAAAATAGAGTTAAATGTCCCTATTTACCGGGAGAATGTACAGACTATGTTAATGGACAAACACTATGGGAACAGATCAGACCGGAATCGTGCAGTGAATATAATTTAATTTATGAAGGTATTTCCACCTTCGTACAAGAGAAGGGAGAAAAACCTAACATGTATGTAGTGGTGGAAGATAAGGACAAGGTATTCGCTATACAAGTGCTAGAGATAGGTCAAATTTGCGGAAGAAAGGTATGGCATAGCGAACATCCGAGACTATTCATGTACAGAAAAATGAGCGCTACAGAAGAAACACCGTTCAATAAGATAACGGATAATAAGGATGCAGACCTTCTTACTTACGTAAACACTAAATTTCTTTACATAGAACAGTCCTTTAAACGGACAATAAATGAAATGTTTACACAAACTATACATCGGAGATGTTTACTACATCGGGAAATATTGAAGAATCGATTGACAATGGCTACTAATAATCCGAATGCAGTAGCCAGCTTAGTAAAAAATCAATTAGGATACGCAGCTAAGGTTAGCGGGGAAGCCCTTTACATATTAAAATGCGTACCCATTTCAGTACAAGTGAGAAGGACGGAGAGATGCTATTCGGAATTGCCAGTCAGCGCCAATAACCAAAGCATGTTTATGTCCCCAGTAACTAGGATATTGCAAGAATACGGAGTAGAAATAGAATGTAACGCAATCATACCACCCCTATTTCAAATAGAAGGAAGGTGGACAGGTTTTAATCCATATCCAAGTCACGGTATAGAGCCTATGGAGCTTAAAGCAGATTACGAGTTTCCGCATCGATTCCAAACGATAAAAAATCTTGGTGCGGGTGGACTATATACCTACGAAGAAGTGAGAAGGGCACAAGATTCCGTAATGTTTGACGCCGAACGGAATGCGGTGACCAATTTATTAATTCGCCGTATAGCGGGACAACAGGTTCAAAATCAAGGATTTTCAACCCTAAGCTTATTCAATAAAGAAGAACTGGAAAACTTAGCAAATACAACAATTCGCAAGTTGTATGGGTATTTTACTATATTAGGTGATCTCATAAGCGGCTTTATAGGAATTTACTTCCTATTTAAAATCTGTAAGTTCATAGTGGAAGTCTTCATAAATGCAGTGGCTATTCACCGAGTTGCAGGGTGTACCCCTCATATTATAGCCTCTTGTTGGGACACGCTTACTTTATTTGTATTACATGACCGCCAAGAAAAACAAAGAAAAACTGAGAATCAACAAGTAACCACATTTTGGCAAGGAGAAGACCCCGCGTGTCATCTGCCGGCAGAAGTGAAAACAAACACCGATGCACCAACCCGGCATGTCACATTTCATATAGAAAATGAACAAAAAGATATAACCCAAAAGGCAACGACGTCTGAAATGAACAAACAAACAGATTACGCCCTCTTAAGGAAAGAAATGAAGAATATGCCCCGAATCAAATGGAGCTTGTTCGGAAACGAAGGAAACGACAAACCGTAATGCTGATTTTCGAAACTTACCTCCTAGCGCCCTCTAGTTAAGACAAATTAAAGTATAACTTATTTACTATAAGAAGAAAAAGGATACCGATATACGGGGATTAGTATCCGGTAGGTGCTGTCACCTGGAAACTGTTAAAAGAAATTGCCGTGGGAGAGCATAGACTAACGAACCTTTTAATTACACAAGGGACTCAAGTGGTATAGGGATTGCTGATAAAATTTCTCGTAGGATGCAAGAATAAAATCTTGAACCTTAAGATAAGGAATTAATGAGACTCTTAAGTAGGTCCATAAATTTAATCAAAATTTAGGAAAATAAACCAACTAAAAGGAACTTAGCCCTAATTAAGTAACATAGTAAATTAAAAAAAAAAACACTTTAAAACCTTGGGAAGAAAGTGATAAAAATACAATTTTTAGGTTCCCCCTACAAAAAGGGAGGATTGGAAGAGACTTTTAATAAACAAAAAAATGTACAGTTTATGGGAACGGAGAAATCAACCCGTGGGATAAAAAAGTTTTCCCACCCTGCCTAGTTATATAAACCCCCCTAAAAACAGAAGGAAGGTTTAAAATATTCCAGTTAAAAGCCAAGCTTCGCGAGTGTTACGTAAAAAGTAAACAGTGAAATAATCGAAATTTTTCGTGAACAGGCAAATTCCGCTAATTGACTTTAAGAGACAGATTAGTGCGGTTTATATTGGACAATCGGGACGTGACCGGAATCACAAGGAAAAGACATTTATATATACATTAAACAAACTAAAACGGGACAATTATGGAGTGGATAGTGCTATTCATTACCTATACGCGAATGATGAAAGGGAAATGGAAGGTAATTGATAGAATTTTGCGAGTGGCGCTATACCACCTCAAGGACGCATACGAGCAGTTGGGAGGAGATGGACCATCGGCCAGCAACTATCTGCCATACCGGGCTACCGTAGCCCTATGGCTAGGATTGGTCCATATGGAATACCAGGTGTTCCGGACAGATTGGGCAATTGCATTCGGGCAAAGTTACCTGTCGGAATTGTGCGATTGTCCAAATTGTCGCCCTCTTCCCCTGAACAAAGACCTGTTCCGCCTAGAGGAATTCTGGCAATTAACGCAAGGCCATGGAATGCCGGAATGTCCCTGCCAGCAATGCCGGGATCAGAGACGTCCTCCTGCCACTGAAGGAATAGGCCGAAACCAACAGCCGGAGCCACAACCAGGTACAAGCAGGACATTTGAGCCACAACCAGGTTCAAGCAGGACATTTGAGCCACAACCAGGTCCAAGCAGGACATTTAAGCCACAACCAGGTTCAAGCAGGATATTTGAGCCACAGCCAGGTCCAAGCAGGCCATGTGAACCCCAGTCAGCTCCACCAAGCCCTGACTCGACAATACAGCCTAATGCCGTGGAAAGTGCGCTGGATCAACTAGCCGCCACAGCTGAATGGGTCCACCACGCAGTCGCCCCGGAAGCGACGACAGCCCAAAGACCAAATCCCCCCGATGAGGATGCATACCAAGTCTCCAGACTGGTGGGTTTAAGGATGACCCTCAAACGAAAACAACCGGACACCGAGGACTCCGATTAGGCACGAGCAGACGGATGCTCATACCTATAACATTTATTAAGCTAAGTAACCGTTTAGAATTAGTAAATTTAGTTTCTAAGAATTTAAAACTAGGAAAATTAATAAGCATAAAATTTTGGGGTGCTACCAGAAATTTAATTAGGATTGCAACTGAATAATTAAAACAAAACTTCTAGCTTGGAATTTTTGTAGAGTATTGATACCTCTAGAGTAGTAAAAGTAAAATATTATATTTCCATACTCTCATTCCATTAATTTTTTTAGTTTTTAAGAAACATATTTAGATGCTATATTTAGATTTATTTGATAAACTAATCAAACCAAAATTTTATAGTTCAGTAACTATTGATTGGTCGCGGTACGCGCAATAAAAAAAAAATATATATATTTTTTCTTAAGAAAATTCCAGTGGAATCATAAAATTTTGAGTCTCCTAATAAAGACTGTTAGCATTAAGGTATCTAAGTATAACAAGGAAGTAGAATAGTAATGTAAAATTAGACAACCGATGGGTGAAACTAGTCGCTTAAAAATTAAAATTGAATTTTCTAAAATACGGTATAAAATAACTAGAAATGTAAGGTCCACAGAATAATAGGTACATGGAAAGGAATTTTCAACGGGTAAAAAAGATTTTTGAAAACCTAAACACAGAAGTAAAGGACTAAAGTCCATGTACCTATATCTGACTAATTATTTATCTAACTATTTTAATGCATTAACATTATAATGTTCTCGAGTAGCACCCCTAATATTGTAAATCATAAGGGCCATAAGTGTCAACACTTGCTTCCAACCGAACCACACTCTTTCCCAAAACAGTGACAGATGTTTGAGTCAACGACCGGAGGCCGTGACCTGTTAACCGACTGACAGTAAGACACGTGCGGATTGAAATTCTTTTAAAATACTTTCATTAAGAAAGGTATTTTAAAAATTTAAGGGGGAAGTGGTGTAATGACCTCAAAATACGGTACGGAAAAGGACGACATAAGAATGATTTTATTAAAATAAAATTTTAAAGAATCCGAGTAAAACACTAGTCTAAATGAATAAAAGTTAATTGAGGGTTGAATTAATTACTTAAAATAAAAACTAAGTATTAAAATTAAATTCCAGGGGAAACGCGAAACAAAATCATTTATAGAAAAACTTACGTGGAATTAATCCGATTTATTAACAAACTAAATTCTTCATAAAGGGAACTTCGGAGAAAACAAAACATTTTTATTTTTTTTTTTTTTTACCAACACCAATGCACTTCGGGACGCGACAAACTAATGAATAAAGCCCCGGGAAGATGCCGCGTTCATCACCCCCACTTACAACAATAGGACACTGACCCAACACACGTGTGACCTAAAACAAAAGAAGTCGAGCAAAAACCCCTGCAAGGTTCAATCACCGCGAGACATTCATGACCTTATAAGGAGAACGCGGTGGCGATCGTAGAAATATTGCGTAATAGAACACCTGCGTGTCCTAGATTTCCCCGGAATACGCGACTTTGGACCTTATATGACTATGATGCATGTCCAAATATGGTAATAAAATTGTCACGGAGAGGTTTTGGAAGGGAAATAGAGTGGAATTTTCGGCTATTTAAGCGGAAGCGGAATTTCTCCAAGCTAGTCACCAAAGTGTTACCGTCGAATCTCTAAGTAATCCGCGAAGTTATAGGCCGAAGTAAAGTGTAGTGATTTTATCGTGATTAAAATTGAAGTGAAATAAGTGGAAAGTGGCATTAAGGTGAATTAATGCCCAAAAATCTCTTGAATTAAATAATTGATGTTAGAAATCGGTCGGAATTAAGATTGTATTAAAAGTATTTTATTAAAGCGGAAGTAAGTGTTACATTTGGCCCAATAAGTTGTTGGTGACTCCTTAATACTAGTAATAGTGTGTAAAAGTCTGTAAAAGATTTATAAACCAGATTTAAGATGATAACTGTGTAACTGTAATAACTAAAGAATTGAGTTTTCTACCAAAAGTTAAAAATAAAATTTGTGTACGTTATACCTGAAAATTGTGTTGTTTATTGATACGACTAATAGAGATAGATGAAACTTGACAGATTTAGGCGAGCCCTTAAGGAAAGTATATACAGGGTCGCGCGTCTATCAGGGAAGTGATAGTTAGGTAGTATAGTAGTCCGCCACTAACACGGGAATCTTCCGAACCCGGCAAAAAGTATATTTTGTAGCCAACCCTCTTGTGTTGAAATTTAGACCGCTCGGATTTCCAGAATAGAGATAACACGAGGTGGGTTGTATATCCGGCTCCAGCCGCTGTAACCGATATCAGACGGAGCGCTACAGCAGGAGTTGGGCGCTAGGCTGAGGGTGGGTACTACAACTGGTGTCAGGAGCTGGACGCTACACTACTCGTACTCGTTCCAGGAATGTTTCCATTATCAACATGTGATTCGTTTACTTTAGTTTCTTGTAAACTTGCTTTTTTTGACTTTACTACAAAGGCATCCAACGTGCCTTTTCTTTTACTCGTCATTACAAGCCACTAGAATTTCTTTTTCTGACAAAGTGATTTACTCAATATTTCCACGTTACAAAAGCCTAATAATACAGGGTGATTGATGGTGGATGGCCTATTAGACGTTTAGGACGAACTAGTCAACGGATCACTTTAAAAATTTGGGAGCTTATATAAGCGGGCATGATCTCTCTTCTAAAAATATTTGTAGCCATGCAGTGTTGCCGGTTCTACTAGAAAGTATTGGCAACTTTGATAATTTAAATTGAACACCCTGTGTATTATTATTTTTTTAGAATCCCTATTCTAAATAAATGATTTTCAAAAAAAATTTTCTTAATAACTTTCCTTAACCTTTTCCTATACCTATCTGTTATCGTTCTCGAGATAATAATTAATTTCACTTTTTTTTTTGGAAAAACGTTCCTCAAAATGGGCTGATATTTTTTAACTCTGATAAACTAAAGCACTGAAATTTGGTATGGAGTCAGGTTATATCCAGATATCTTTCACTCTGTTTCCAAATATTAGTAATAATTGTACAGGGTGTTTCAAAATACAAATATTTTGATGGTTTGGTAGAATGGTAAATAGTATGTTTTTTTAAATGAAACACCCTGTATTTTATCTGTGCTAATAAAAGCAATTGAAATTGCCTATCATTCTATGCAATTTCCATAGCCTACTTGCCAAATTGGTCTAAAAACTGTGATTGTTATCTGCAACAATTAATTTTGCTAAATAAATGCTCATAAGTCAAAAACTGTTCGAGATAGGTATAGCAATATTGTACATAGAAAGATAGACAATTTCAATAGCTTGTAGGACCACAGATAAAATACAGGGTGTTTCATTTAAAAAAACATACTATTTACCATTCTACCAAACCATCAAAAAATTTGTATTTTGAAACACCCTGTACGATTATTACTAATATTTGGAGTGAGAGGTCTCTTGATATAACCTGACTCCAAACCAAATTTCAGTGCTTTAATTTGTCATAGTTCAAAAATATCAGCCCATTTTGAGGAAAATGTTTTCCAAAAAAAAAGGGAAATTAATTATTATCTCGAGAACGATAACAGATAGGTATAGGAAAATTTTAAGGAAAATTATTAAGAAATTAATAAGGATTCTAAAAAAATAATAATACACAGGGTATTCCATTTAAATTATAAAAGTTGATAATACTTTCTAGTAGAATCGGCAACACCGCATGACTAAAAATATTTTTAAAATAGAGATCATGTCCGCTTAAATAAGCTCCCAAATTTTCAAAGTGATAAGTTGGCTAGTTCGTCCTAAACGTCTAATAGGCCATCCACCATCAATCACCCTGTATAATATGAGGGGTTCATAGCAACAGTGGTATAAGTGAAAATTATTATTTTTTGTAATTAGTTTATCTTAAGATTATAAAACAAGGCATTGCCACAATTAATTATTATTTTTTTGTAATGGTTATTGCCATTATTAGATAGTTTTTATCATAATAAATAGTTATTATTTTATCCCCGTTTGAATAATTAATTAAATAATAGGAAAAAACTAATAATAATTTGACTTACACCACTGTTGCTATGAACCCCTCATATACTAACTATTCTGTTATAAAATTAGTATACAACTGTTGTTAAATATAAAAAAATCTTGTTCTTACATTAAAAACAGTCCAGTCGTTTGTTAAACTTGCGGGTGCTTGTACGGCTTGTACCTACCCGTAGATTTGCTTTGCTTTACTTTGCACTTTCCTACTTTCCTGTGGTTTACAGAATTCCAAAGAGAGACTGTCAGAGAAGAGAAGCACAACAATTGCCGCGCTTGCATACAAGGAACGCGTTGTCCAGTGTTGCCAACTTCAATGAAATTATAATAGTACATTCGATGTCAAAATAAAAGGACACGAGGTGAAATAATAGTACACACATTTTAAGTAACGGTATTTTAAAATTCAGGATACTATTACAGCCAGCCAAAAAAAAAGTAACAAAAAGGAAAAGTTGCCATCATAGTACCTACTACTAAAATACCTAAAAAAAAAAGTCGACTGGCTACGAAAAATAACGTAAAAATGTAATACAATTGAATCGAGCTAATAATAGTATTTTAGGCGTCCTATCAGACCTATGAATAGTACGAAACCCGTAAATAATAGTACAAAATACTATAATAATAGGACGGTTGACAACACTGTCGTTGTCGAGCAATTAGCGATACGACCTGTGACCTCCAAAGAAGCGATTCCAGGGTTGCCAAGGTTTTCGTTTTTTAAATAGTTTGTAAAATTTTTTTTAGTTCGATGGGATGGGGGGGGTAATTACCCCCAGTACCCCCCCCTTGTATACGCGCCTGGTCTAGTCGCGTATCACGAAGATATAATTTTAACAATCGGACGCGGCAAAAAGGGACAATGTAGAACAAAAAAGAATAGCGTCCCGATCATAGGGATTGCCCTAATTCCTTTGTACTTATTTTCTGTAGATCCGCTTTCACAATGCGTACAAGTAATTTGCCCCACGGTTAAAAAAAAGTCCTATTAATTATTAAAGGCTGATTGAATTATCTTGGTGAAATTTTGGTCGCTTTCCGTTCCGTTATAAATAGTTTTTTTGTTCGTACAAATTATAAAATTATGCTGCTATAAGTATTTCCAATATTACTAAATAAATTAAAATTAGTTTTCTCAATAATTATACAGGGTCCGGCACTAGTGTGTCAGGCTTCCATAGCTCCTATACGAATTAACTTAGGAATTTCATTCATATGCTGATTTATACTGTATTATAGGGTGCATTTCAGGAAAATATTTTTAAATATACAGGGTGGCCCAAAAATGTGTGGTAACATAATGCTGTATTTTTTTAAAATGGGACACCCAGTATTTTATTGCATATTTAGGTTCGTATTAGTGTCCTTTATGTTTGCTTAAAGTTTTATTTCATTTGGTTATGTAGTTTAAGAGTAATAAATTAAAAACTAAAAAAAAGTATTTATTTTTTATTTTTATTTTTTTAAATAAGAAAGCTGCTTAAATTAACTATTTTAATCAAGACGTTGGGTGGAATTTAAGAGAAGAGGTCTAGATGTACTGTGAACATGATAGCATTTATCTATTTTATACAGGGTGTTCATAATTAGGTTTCAAACACGACACATTTCAAAATAATTTTTCTCCAGATTTTCAAATGGAACACCCTATATATCATTTAGCTATTGGATCTAGAATTATCAGCATTCTTTTTTTGTAATGGAGGCATATAAGTTATTTCCAGCCGTTCTCGAAATAATTGCAAATTTCATAAATTATGTTGTTTAAATACAGTTTTTATTATGAAAATTAAGCATAGGCGACTAGACTAATAATTATAAAATACAGTAAATATTTAAAATGCCTACCATGTTGACCTGAACACAAGTTAATACGCTCTTCTCGCTCTCGCTGATCTATTTACATTACTCAACATTTCAGATGAAATACTAGCAAGTCGGCTCATTAGTGATGGTTATGCATAAAAACATTGTTAGGCTTTGAAATAAAATAACAATTCTTTTATTTATTATAGTTTGACAGCTAAAAAACAATTTTTTTCGCTCTCACCAAGTACAAAGATCATATCGATCAATTCATTTTTATTAAAATTCATTTTAATTTCTTATAGTTTTTAGCCCTAAATAACAATAATATGAAATTAAAGAATTGTCAAACTATAATAAATAAATTAATTCATATTTTGTTCCAAAGTCTATCATGGTCTTGCTAGTATTTCATCTGAAATGTTGAGGAATGTAAATAGATCATTTGAAGAGCGTAATAATTTGTGCTGAGGTCAATATGGTAGGCATTTTGAAAATTTCCTGAAGTTTATAATAATTATTAATCTAGTCGCCTATGTTTAATTTTCATAATAAAAACTGTATTTAAACAACATAATTTATGAAATTTGCAATTATTTCGGGAACGGCTGGAAATAACTAATATGCTTCTATTACAAAAAAAGAATGCTAATCAATTCTTCATCCAATAACCAAATAATATACAGGGTGTTCCATTTGAAAATCTGAAGAAAAATTATTTTGAAATGTGTCGGGTTTGAAACCTAAATATGAATACCCTGTATAAAATAGTTAAACGCTATTATATTCACAGTATCTCTAGACCTCTTGTCTTAAATTAAACCCAATGCCTTGGTTAAAAAAGTTATTTTAGGTAGTTTTTTAAAAGACTACAAAACTTTCCTTTTTTATTTTTAATTTATTACTCCTAAACTACATAACCAAATAAAATACGCGATTATAAAGGACACTAATACGAACCTAAATAAAATACTGGGTGTCCCATTTAAAAAAAGAGAGCATTATGTTACCACACATTTTTAGGCCACCCTGTATATTTAAAAATATTTTCCTGAATTGCACCCTATAATACAGTATAAATCGGCATATGAATGAAATTCCTAAGTTAATTCGTATTATATTTATATTATATTATTATGTTATTATATATATACATCACAATCATAAATGCACGATCAGATTAAACAAAATACTGCATAATTAGAGTTCATATTTCATCTACTTACTTTAAATTAATAGTCATAAAATCCTATTTATCTTCCACATGTTTAATTCTACTTGCAAACTGGCAATATTCCTCGCAATAGAACTGTGATTGACTTTGGGATGACGACGTTTAGCTTCTTATTGGCTTAAATTTAACCCCTTGCACGTCTCGGTTTAGACTGATAAGTTATTATTGACCAGTCAGTTTTGTCATGTCTTTCAATTAAGGGTATACTAAGCAGATATGAAGGTTAGGTTTGTTCTTGAACGGTCCCGCAGTAGATACTACTGAATAAATT
Organism: Barypeithes pellucidus; assembly: GCA_963991005.1. Taxonomy (NCBI): domain Eukaryota; kingdom Metazoa; phylum Arthropoda; class Insecta; order Coleoptera; family Curculionidae; genus Barypeithes; species Barypeithes pellucidus. The sequence continues at coordinate 95,343,357 of OZ022556.1, forward strand.
AAAATTTTAACAGCATCAAATACAGTTTAATTACTTATGTTATGTCACAGAGAAAGTTTTGGATATAGTAGTTCTGCAATGATTCCTTATGGGACCACGTATCTGCTTTTTATAAATATTCCAATACAACGTCTTCAACGTCTTTTATAAATATTCAAATACAACGTCTTCATATTCGCTGTATCACTTTACATTAGTGATAAGACATACTCTATTTATATCTTTTGTGCTTCGTCGTAAAGGAAATTGTATTTAACGTTTTGACGTCTATTCTCGCACGTGTAGGCAAAACTATATTTGGTAACATTTAACAACTAATTGTCTGTTAAAATGGAACTTCTGACGTCTCAATACTTCTGCACTTTGGCTTATCGTCTATATTGTATCTGCTTTTCACTAGCTATTTCTTGTTGCGTGATGAAGTAAAATCAATTCTATATTAAGAGGAGCAGAGTGAAGGTAAAATATTTTAGCAAGGATTGTGTTATCGTTGAACGGTAAGAATATGGTTCTCGTCAATACGCAAGGGTCCTGGAAAATCGCTATTATCAATAAACTGTACCAATAAATTAAGTTTTTTAGAATTGTTATTCGGTTCCATGGTTCGGTTCCGTTATATTTACTTAAGTCAGATTGAAATTTTGAAGTTTTAACAATTATTTCTCAGGTTATCACTCAATTAATGCATAAGTTATGTGCAAGTTAATATACAGGGTGCTATGGAAATGACTTATAATATTTAAACTCCCAAATCCTGAGATAAAAACAAAATGAAGAAAAATAACCATTAATGGCGCTTTGAATTTATCGCTCCATCTGAAATTAAAAAAAACAAACACGTGGCCGCCACTGGCGGCGCGGGAGGCGTACACAATTAATAATTCGCGTAAGGTGGGTCTCAAAAGAGGGTTCGCAAAAAATTCGGGAGTAAATTTAACACCTTATTTATTAATACAGAAACACCTTAAGGTTTAATATTCATACACAAATCCGTGAGAATATCGGCAGCCGACGCGGAAGCGACCCGTCGACGTGTGCGCCAAAGAAAATATATCATGAGAAATATTAAGTCCTTGTTAATAAATCGAAACTCGAACGAGAGGGAAAGAAGAGTGAGCGAGAAAGAGAGAAGATTTTTAGTACGCCACTTGACTATCCGTGGCGTTTTTGCGGGAAATTTGAATGTAGATTTTATTTAGTTGTAATTTATTTATTCATCAACTTTTGTACGTATTTTTATTAATTTAAATCGGGATGCGACAAAATCGAATCACGACTTAAATTAATAAAGAACGTACAAAAATCAATATTTTATGGAAAAAGACGAGACATTTTTGTGTTATTTATTTAAAAACACTTGCATATATGTAAATAACCATGATTATATTATTTAAAATAAAATGTGCATAGAGGAAGTCACATATCTAGGAGGAGATCACATATCGAGGTGGAAGTCACATATCAGGTAGGAAATCTCATCGGGTAGGAAGTCACATATCAGGTAGGAAATCTCATCATGTAGGAAATCTCATCAGGTAGGAAGTCACATATCAGGTAGGAAATCACATCGGGTAGGAGTCATAAATGGAGTAGAGTCTCAAAATTAGGTATGAAGTCTGAGATCAGTCACAATCCATGTAATTCGTGTAGAGGCATCTGAAATAAAAGGAATAGAAGCAGTATCGGCTCAACATTCGATTTGTCTGAATTCTTGTTTGGGCTAAAAATCTGTACAGTCTACATCACTTGGGCAATCATCAGATTCATCAGGGTCACCATCTATACTGTTGTAATCGATTGTTAAAAATTTTGTAACTTATTGAGCCATTCTAAAAAGATGCAAATTAGTAAGTCAGTTATTGAAAAATAAAACTATTCTACTTTGTAATTACCTGTGTGGAAGCCAATAACAAAACATATAAATACATCAGGCATCTTTGAAATGGATATACTTTTTAAAGTAATGGAACAACTTTAAAAACAAAAGTTATGTTGACTGGTGACTTGACACTGTTGACAGCGTAAGGTTTCTCAATTGGCAACTTTATCAGCTTTTAAACTAGTTTAGACCTTTTCTATCCTTCTTCTTCATATGTCAAAAAGAGGGGACAAAAACTGGTCAAACGGAAACCTCAAAATAGAGAATGCCCCATGAAGTGCGACGACAGCGCCACATTTTCCCTGGACGTCAAGTGGCACATAACGTGACCTTCTGTTGCAAAAGCTGTGGTGTGCCCACTTACTGAAGTAGTAGCGCCGTGTAGTGATTGACCAACGTTCTCGATTGGCCGAAGCCCACGTTTTGATCTGGCGAGTGTTACCCTACTGAGCTACATACATTCGTTAAGTGGGTTTTTGACCTAAGTGCGACTAAAAAAAAGTTTGTATGGTATCTCTAGGACGTTTAAAGCCATTTAAATATAATAAGCTAATTCCATAACACCCTCTATTCGTCCGATGTAAATAATAATTTGATATATCGTCTGAAAAAAATTCTTTAAAAATCCCCAGTATAAATGAGTAATTAAAGAGGTCCCAGGACTGAACCATGAGGCACAACAGATATTATAGGAAGTAATGACTTCTGTCGGGTTAAAACTACTCTCTGTCATTTGCTAACGAGGTGGGATTCTTAAAACTCTGTCCGCCAACCTAAGTTTAACCCTTATACTGCAAAACTCCCAACTTTACAAGTTTTCATAAAGTCATGCTGCGAAGTAATAAACAAACCCTTAATTGGATGCACTGGAAGTAGTTTCGTCCGCTGTAGCTATTAAGCTTGAAAAGAAAGCGATTTATTTTTAAGGAAAATTGGTTCCGACTTAGTAGATCCAGTAGATTGACCTAGTAAACATATAATAAAACAGTAAGGAAAATGTATCTTAAGGTCTGTTACCGTAACAACCCGATTTTAGTTAAAACCGGATTCTCCTAGGGAAAATTTCTTTTAACTATCCTCCCTAGTCAATTCTAGAATTAATAGATTCAATAGAATTAACAATAATTCCCAGTTAATTCTGGTTTTGCTTAAACATATTTTAGTATATATTAGATGTATCTACACTGACAAAAATGCATGGGTTACAAAATTGGAGCTACCTCAACCCACCTCTCTATGTTGTTCTAACTGAGCCTACGAATTAGCACAAATTATTTAAAAATGCTACAGTAGTTCAGGTTCTTTTGGTTCCCCTCAGCCCAGAAAGAGATTTTTAAACATATTTGGGATCACCACAATTCCTCATCTTGTAACTATTTTATGAGTTACCTGAACTCAGTTTCTGGGTTGGGTAAACTTACCATGTGTAAATTATTTTGAGTTCGAATAATTTAGGAAACGTGCTCCAAAGCCCCATATCGAGGGTAAAACGCAAGATCGTAAGGTCACGGAAAGTTCCGAATTCGTGCTCGTGCAGGTTTGGTGCGGTTCATTCCATTATTATTCGTCAATTCTCCTTCGATCGCGCGTATAGACACCTGTTGGCCATTGCGCCGTTTGCGGGATTTTTCATCTTTGTTCTCTGTGCGTGAAAATTTGTGTCTTGCATAATTTTTGTCAGTTGGCGTAAAATGGAGGGACAGGAGGCAGATGCATACAAATTGTTAATATTGGAATGGAGCCTTATTATTTATAGGCAATCGTCATCACTTCGTCCGCATGGTTTCTTAGCCGTAGTATGCTCTCCTGTCTATAATTCATTCGATTATTTGTTTTTTAAATATACAACAAAAATGTCATATCTTGAAAAAACAAAAGGCAATTGAAGTCCACAATATGCAGGCGTTAAATCAAAGAAATATTTTAAGTTCTGATAGTCCATAATTTAGGTACTGGTAGTCCAAAATTTGGACTCTGGTAGCCCAAAGAGTGAGTTATTCCAGCCACCATCGTAAGCTAGAACAACTTAAATGTCAAGTTTTGATAGTTCGAATCATGAATTAATCCAGCCCGACTAGTAACGCATCACAATTCACATACTGGTAGCTACGGTAACCCATCAATAATTTAAGACGGTGGGGCGTGTGCTATTCCAACGCATAAAATAACCCATCTTATGTGCTATCATAACTTATAAATAGTGAGTTGGTGCAATTTCTTCGATTTGGTAGCCGTAATTCAGAGGTCTGGGCTGTCCCCTATTAGCAACACGCTTCGGTCTAGAACAACTCATATTTGAGTTACATCAACTCGAAATATCGCTTAGTGTAGTTAAAATTAGAATCAACAAAGATTCTCAGTAAATTCTAGTTTCGTTAAATATATTTTGGTCGAAATTAGTTTCTACCAGCCCGGTAAAAATCAGAATAAACCCGCGCCAGCCCATCTCGTCTTGAGGAAGTGAAACCGTAACCTTGGTTCTCTTCTAGGATAGTTTTAACTGATTTTTCTTATTAAAAACTAGGTTTAACTAGTAAAAGCCATTGTCAACTAAGTGAGTATGAAATTTTCAGTTTTAACTAAGTAGCTCAATCTTGAATTAACTAGGGAAGATAGTTCAAACTAGTTTTTCCTAGGAAGATGAGGTGTCTAGTGGCGGTAACATAAAATATAGGTATACTTTTATGCATATAATTCGGTCCATCGTAAACTTTTGACTGTAATAATTAATAGTATATTAAGATATAAGTGTCATAAGACATTATCTTAGAGCACGTGTCTAATTTAGGAAAAGACCCGCGAATCGGGGAGTTTTCTAAAGTACAAGTGCCCTAATTGTCTTATGAACCGTGTATTTTATAATACTTTCTCTATTTGGATCTTTACAGTCTAAATGTTGTTGTATAGTTGTGACTAGAAATTAGTTGCCAGACACCGTCAGTATGTTATATATTTCCGAGTATAGGTATTTCAGATAAATATCTAGTAAAAATGATTTATTTGCAAGGTTAAAGGTTAGTATTTTAAAGTTTTCTATAAAAAATTTTTGTCGCATCCATAATGCCTAGAAAACTAATTTCAACGAAATCGAAGTAAGCCTAAAATTCGAACCCTACTTGCTGCCAACATAAAAAAATAAAAGTTCAGTTACATAAAGTAGCAGGTTATTCAATTTTTTGCATTTCATAATGTAGCCATTATGACACCCAAATAGAAAATTAATTTTAGAAAGTATTCATTGAATCAAAAGAAATATATAGGCTGTTTGAAAAACAATTTAATATGCCATGATTTGGATAAAACAATAAATTTTGTTTCATTTGTTCAACGGCGTAATAATATATTTTCCCATATTATTAACTTTTTAAAACTTTCTTGTGTATACATATTATATGTACCTTAAATTAGAAATGATGTTGAACATATTTATAATTAAATTTTGCGGTTAAAAGATCTCCTTAAGGTATGCTACACGTGCGGAACTTTTTATCCATAGAAACATTGAATTTTCTTTTGTTTTATTTTTTGTCAAGGTTAAACAAAGCCTACGTACTTCCTTATTAATTTAAATATACACCCACGATGTTATTAAGGACATTCTTTTAATAATTTCCATATAGGCAACGTTACACTAAATCAATGATATTATTATAATATTGTTGACGTAGACGACACGTAATTCATTAAAATGTATTTATACATTGTCTTCAATCAGAAAAAAATATATAGGGTGTCCCTCTTCAGTGGCGGCTCGTGACCTATGATAGAGAGGGTTCACAAATATGGTGAAATTATTTTAAAAATTTTATTTTTGTGTAACGACCAAACAATTACTTTCTAGGCATTTTAAATGTAGAAAGAAAAGAGGTAATAAGAAAATGCATTAGGTAAAACATATTTTTATTTATTTTTTAATTTAACACAAGGAAATACAACTTGTGGAAAATAAGAAAGGTTTTCTTAGTGTGTATAGCTGTCGGATCTTAACGTCGTCGCATGCAACCCTCGTAACAATATTTATATAGTCCACTACTAATACTACTAAAGCCATCTACGAGCTATCAAGAAAACCGAATGATGTCCAATACTACTACCGCCATCTAGGAGTTATCAAGAAAACCGAATGATGTCTAATACCACTACCCCATCTACGGCTACGTCATTAGGCGCAACCAAGACGAGAACAATAGTTAACTGTTTTATGACGAGAACGAAACGAGCCATGAGACTGACAAGTTGGCATTCTTCATATTTTCAATGTTTTTTAGTTTAAATCCTCAAATAAAATGGTTTAAAATCATATTGAGTATCATTTATCGAAATACACAACATTTATCCACCCTACACAATAGTGCTTAAACGTAAAGTCCATTCTTCGGTTCTTAATTGTAGAAAATTGATCAATAACAGCCTCATTAAGTTTGGAATACCGTCTATAAATTTTTTTTCATATATTTTATTATTAAACTTTCTAATAAGGTCCCTAGATTTACCCTTTGTGGTCTGCATTAAATTAATTTCGGGTTTAGGCTATACCGCATTCTTCACTTCAATTTTTTGCTTCAAACTCAAAAAGCTAAAGTTATTTCTTAAATAGTCCATCGTCAACTATTCAATTTAACTTAATAAATATATAACATTAAAATACACGCTCGAATTTCTAACTAGATGCACCTTTTCCATCTTAAATGGCCATAGCCCCGCTATCCCCCGCTGCCACCCGACACTTGTTACTAAAGAGAATTACTTCATCGCATGTGCGAGCAAGTCTCGTTATTTACCTCGACCGAGGCACGGTTGCCGGATCTATACAATTTGATTTGACGGGATGATAAAATATTAGGGAGGGTCGGACTTTATACGATAAATAATATTCATTCAATATAAATTAATATTTTTTATTCGGTTTTGTTTTGGGGGTGCACGTGCGCATGTGCTCCTGTGGAAGAACCGCCACTGTCCCTCTTATAATGGAAACACATATGTTCGGTATTTCCGAATTGACTATTTTGGTGTGGTTATGTATGAGTCCATGTTTCATCTAGGAAAATAAATTCACGTTTATGAATATTGTTACGAGTTTCAAAATATACAATATTTAACATTATTTGCAGATAACGAAAATTTGTAACTAATATTTCTTTAGGCAAGTTTTGTTGATTAAATTGTATAAAGCAAAGTAGATTCAATTAGAAACTACAAAAACTACACTAAACAAAAAGTATAAATATCCACTAATGACTGCTAATATTTTAATTTTGCCATTTCCTCTCTAATACACTGGGATTGTATTGAATTTCCACAGAGAAACGTTGTCTTTTTTATTCTTTTTCATTAACTGACAAAACAAAAAAACATTAAAAATAGTAGGTCCTTGTTCGGGTTTATTAACTTTTGTAAAGTTACGACATTCTTTCTTCATTAAGTCTATTCTCTTCCCAACTGTACAGGGTGTCCCATTTTCAACACTTTTATAAGGTATCTCCGTAATTGTTAGTGCTATCAAAAAAGTAATGTTGGATCAAAGAATTTTGGGTCAAACTCAAACAAACGCGAACAAACCATGTTCCAAATTTCAATCATCTTTATTGTATGCTTTTAATTTGGTCCCTATTGAATAGGTATTGGTTATTCCTTTCATGTTAGAAAATAATCAAATTATTTCGTCTTATCAGTAAACAGTACATTTTCAACAATTTTATAGGTTATCTCCGTAATTGTTAGTGCTATCAAAAAGTAATATAGGTGTAATGTGCTCTTTTTGGGTCAAACTTAAAATGGTAAAATCAAAATGTGAAAATTTTCGCTCGCTTAAACGAAAAATGTTTTATACAGAAGTTTCTTTATATTGATTGTTGAATAATCTGTCGTTTTCAGAATATGTATACGGGGTCAGGTAAAGGAGTTATTGGAACTAACCTAATTTTTTTAATTGGAACACCCTGTATATTAAAAAAAACTATTTTAAATTCTCCTTTCAAATATATAACACACCATGGATGAAATTGGTCTCCTAGACGATTTATTTAAATTTTATTACTTTGATACGAAATATACGAGGTAAAAAATAACGGGAATCATCGCAAATGTTCGAGATATGTCCTTAAAGGGTTACCGTCTTTCCGAAGCGTTTTTTCCACTTTCAATATAAACTAATATCATATCAAAATTTTCAAAATGTTGATAGGTCATTTTCGCAAATGAATAATATGTAGAAATTAAATTGACGTTTCTAGGATATTAGCTTTTGTTTCCTGGTCTACTGTGGTTTAACGTAATAAAGTTTAATACATCGCCTAGGAAGCCAATATCATCCTTGGTGTATATATTTGAAAGGAGAATTAAAATAGTATCTTTTTAGATTAAAATATACAGGGTGTTCCATTTAATTAAATGAGGTTAGGTCCGTAAACTTTTTTACCTGGCCCCGTATACTTATTCCGAAAACGGCAGATTATTCAACAATCATAATCATATCATAAATAAACTTATGTATAAAACATTTTTCTGTATCTCTTTCAACTAAGAAAATATAGGGTAATTTTGAAATTGTCAATTTTTTGATTTTCCCCCGTATCTCTTAAGCGAGCGAACATTTTCAAATTTTGATTTTACCATTTTAAGTTTGACCCAAAAAGAGCACATGACACCTATATTACTTTTTGATAGCACTAACAATTACGGAGATAACCTATAAAATTGTGGAAAATGTACTGTTTTCTGATAAGACGAAATAATTTGATTATTTTCTAATATGAAAGGAATAACCAATACTTATTCAATAGGGACCAAATTAAAAGCATACAATAAAGATGATTGAGATTTGGCACATGGTTTGATTTATATTCTGAATAATTACTTTCAGATTTATTGATACTCATAGTTAATAAATCGGTACCTATGCTATGGTGGTTACAAAGCAAATAATTTCCCAAAAATATGAATTAAAATATCCCTTATACCACACAACAACAGAAAGAATTAATTGTCGTGATATTCTATACGTATTATACCTACTGTGCAGAGCAAAACCAAAGTTTGTTATGCTTAATTTAATGAACTTTACTATTCTAATACGAAACTATGTATTTAGATACAAAACAACCCTTGATCCTATTAAATTACAACCTTGACTTATAGGAGGTAACCTTTTCCTAAGTATTCATTTTAAACAGGGTGATATGGAAATGCTTTATTATACAGGATGATTGATGGTGGATGGTCTATTAGACGTTTATGAAGATCTAATCAACGAATCATTTTGAAAAGTTGGTAGCTTATGTAAGTGGACATGGTCTCTCCTTTAAGAATTATTTTGAGCCGTGCTCAATTGCAAAGCCAATGTGAAAATTTTCATTAATTTAGAGATTTTTTGAAGAAACCTAAGCACGATTTCTTTTTATACAGGGTGGCCCAAGTAAAGTGGCCTATTAGAAGTATCTCGAGAACTAAATGAGATTTGATTTTGAAAGTTTTGTCCAAAATAAAATCTCATTTAGTTCTCGAGATACTTCTAATAGGCCAGTTTACCTGGGGCACCCTGTATAAGGCGAACAAAAAATAGTTTAGGCATCACTATTGTAAATATTTACTAGTCTGGCAGTATTGGAGAGTGGCTATAGTCGAGAAATTGAATAGTCTGTACGATTAGTCTCTGAACATTGTCTCGACCACTAAAATCACCCTTACCTTCCTAGATACCTAATATTCTTTTACGTGAACGTCTATAAATATTTGAACCACTTTGCGCCTTATATTTAGTTTCCTACAGGTAAAATAGCCTTTCCGTTGTATGGGTTAGGGGCCAGATGACGGACCTTAGAATAAATATGGATTTTTTATACAGGGTGTTCATATTAAGCTTTCAAAAACGCCACATTTTAAAATAACTTTCCTCAAGTTATTCAAATGGAACACATGTATATTATTTAGCTATTTGACGTAGAATTCATTATCTTAATGCATGCATATAAGTTATATCCAGCCGTTTTCGAAATAATTGTAAATATCATCAGTTTTTATTGATAAATTTTCTTATAGGCGACTAGACTAATAATTATTGTAAACTAAAGTAAATGTTCAAAAAAGCTTCCTTCTACTCTTAGAGTTTACCGTATTTTAGTTATTTCGATATAAATTTTAAAAACCTACATTTTTGTTACTTTTCCTTAAAATCTAGCGGTAATTTTTTACATTACAAAAAAAATTGTCTACGAATTCTACGTCGAATAGCCAAAAAATATACAGGTTGCTCCATTTGAAAACCTTGAGAAAAATTATTTTAAAATGTGGCGTTTATGAAAGCTTATCATGAACACACATCCAACACAAATGGATAAACGCAATTAGATTAGATTCATAGTATCTCTAGACCTCGTGTCATAAATTTCACCCAATGCCGAGGTTAAAAAAATAGTTCTGGATGGTTTTTTTTTAAATTTTTGTATTCAGAACTGCAAAACTTTTTTTTTAGTTTTTAATTTATTTCTCCGAAACTACAAAACCAAATTAAATACAATTTGAGGCACTTATAAACGATGCTAATACGAGCCTAAATATGCGATAAAATACTGGGTGTCCCATTTAAAAAAATAAAACTTTATGCTGTCACACATTTTTGGGCCACCCTGTACAATGTCAAATATTTTTAAAACATGCCTCTTTTAATTCAAGACCTCAAACTGTTTTAGTCTTGTTGATAAGTTCCTCGATAACGATTTAATCTTCCGTCCCCGCTTTGTTTGCGGACCCGGTATAGATAATCTCGCTCTAAAGCTGGGTACTGACCGGAGCAAATTTACGCACACGAACGGTTTGGGCGTAAAAAAAGATTTACGCGCAGAGATGTTTGTTCGCGAAAATGATTTGTTTCATTAAATTCGTGCGCGCAAATTGTTGTTCCAGTGAGTTTGTTGAAATGTCGCATAGAAGACGTAATAAAATTATTGCAAGTGCCTCCCTCCTACTGTTGCATGAGGCAGAAAAAAAGAAAAAAAAAGCCTAAACGATGGTGGATTACAAAATTGTATGAAAGCAGGCCGGCATACAGTGGCTGTAATTTATTAACAGACATGAGAGCCCAACAAACTATTAATTTTTTGTTTTACTTCCAAAACATTTAGGTTTAAATCGGTAGGTATGAGGTTTGTTCCAACACCCTATTTTTGTGTCGTTCTAGAACCGTCACGAAACTGTTGGGATCGATTTTGTGCGCAGGCGTTAATTTTGCACTGTTTGTTGCTGATGCACAAGGGGAGCAAGGTTGGTACGTTTTTGTGACCATTCTGTGTAAAAATATCAGCTGATCGCCTGTCTGATTCTAGGAAAGAAGTTTAGTAATTAGTTAATTATCATAACATTCATAAATCACAACCCTACTTTTGTTGTTTTGATTTATTCGTCTAAGCTTGAGTATTATCTTGTTTCGTTCCGTTTTGTTGTATTTAATAATCATGAAAGAGAATAACGTTTAATGTTAAGAATATCTTGTAGGTTTGGGAACCGGATTATACAAATTTAATAAGAATAAATTAAATAATCAAAATATTAAGCAACAACTCATACAAAGCAAGGCTAAAAGAACTGCATGAATGCCAGGAATACAAAAACAACGGTTAAAATTCTTAGGGCGCAAGTCAGTACAAGCGGTTCCTGGTCTTGGCCATGTATCGTTTTTACCGTTCAGGAACTGGTTTGCGAACGATCACAATTTGGTTGGAACACCAAAGGGATCGCCAGCTACACCGTTTTGTGTCGTGTTGGAACGCCTTTCGACTACTACGCATGTGCGTGACCGTACATTGTACGATTTTTAGGGTGGTTTTAACGAACCTATGGTATTCCACGCATCTACTTTCTTTTGTCTGTTAAAATACAAGGCATTTTTTGGATCCCATAACACGCTACATTTTTCGTACTCATCTATTAATTTAAGTGAGAATTCATTATTCCATTCCATTTTCGACGCACAACAATAACTGAACGCAGCTACGTCCACACTGAGCATTTTTTGCACACGAAAACTCTTTGATCTTGGCAAAAGACGGACAGCCGCCGGGACCTGTGTGTGCGCGTAAAAAATTTAAGCGCACGCACATTCGTGGCAGATAGCGCCGTACTCATCTGATCTTTTTTGCGCGCAAACCGTTCGTGTGCGTAAATTTGCTCAAGTCAGTACCCGGCTTTAGGAGGGCTTTATTTTTTTGCCCGCATTCTTTTCACTGATTTTACTAATAGCAATACCATAAACCTCGTGACCGGCTCAAAATGTCGAACACGCTTTTAGATTCCTAAAAATTTCTCTTTAACTAATTAAAATACTTGAATTGATTTTCAGCGACGCGACGCCTAATGAGTTTAAGATCCTTTTTTCAAATGTAATTAAAATTCGTTATTAAATTTAATCACCGTCTTTTGCGTTTTACTCTTATTAATTGGTTTTTCACCTCTTAATATTCATAAAAATTGCGTACGAAAAAATAAATTTTGTTAGTAGGTATTGTCCGCCTAGAGGTATCTGGACGTTTCCGTATGTAGAGCGATGGGGCACTCGAAAGGGTGATACCATAGGCGTGCTGAAACAATAATTTATTAAATGGAAAATAAATACAATTTGTTCGCTTCGGTGTTGGATTCTTCCTTCAAAACTAGTTTTTTTTCAAATGTCCATCTGACGGGTATTATTATTTAATAACTAGTCCCCTCATTAGTCCCCTATTCTCAACATACATTGTTTTTATGTTCAAACACAAGCACTATAGGAGAAAAGCGATTCACGTTGGTTTTGAATCATTGGAGGTTATATTCGTTGGGAAAAACGACCTCGGAAAGGTCGTTCCATAAGGATAAAGTTCTCCAGATGAGAGAATTCTTAAATAATGAAGTTCGAGGAGTACTAAGCTTAACCACATATAGAAGCGCGGCAGTGGTTCGTCGTGTATTTCTTATATTAAGAGGGCAAGGTCCGCTGAGCACTTTCCATGAAACTATCTGTAAAAGAGAGTAAAATCCCCAACCTGTCTTCGACGTTTTAGGATGTCGAGGTTCTTCGTCAGCTCGTGGTCTCCAATCAAACGAATGGCCCTCCTTTCGATGGAATCCAGTGGCCGAAGAGTATGTTTGGGTGCAGAGCTCCAGACATGATGAGAGCAGTACTCTAGTGATGGTCGAATCTGGGCTTTGTATAGTGTCAAAAGTTGTTGAGGTGTGTACAACTTTCTGGTTCGGAAGAGTACACCAAGTTTCTGAGAAGCTATCTTGGCGATTGTCACAACGTGGTTATGCCAAGACATATTTCCTCCGAGATTGACGCCCAGCAAATTAATAGATGAAGCGAGTGGGATTGCGTGTCCGTCCATGACTACATCCGGTTCTGTAATGTTAACCTTTTTAGAGAAAACTGCTGCCTGGTTTTTTTAGCGTTAAGTTCGACTTGGTTACTGTCACCCCAAGCCAGAATTTCTTACAGGTCTTTGTTGAGGCGTGATACTTCATGCTGTCTGCGAAGATTGTGCATTCAGAGAAATATTAGATAAGTGTGCTATCATCAGAAAAACTAAATATCGGATTTTTCGTTTTCACTAGAAGATCGTTAATGTAGAGTAAGAAGAGAGTGGGAGACAATATGGACCCTTGAGGAACACCGGCATTAATGGCGAAGGTGCCTGAGAGAAATCCGTCAATCGCCACTTGCAGAGAGCGGTTATTGTCTAATCCATTACGTAATTGATAAATAAAACCTTATTAGCAAAACGCTAACGCCGGTATAATAAAAAAACAAAAACTTTCTCCCCCGCGTCTCATGTCACTGTAGAGAGAGCGGTACTACATAAGAAATAAAATTAAACTAATGAAGTTTTTGTTTCAATGTAGGATGTCAAATTTAACACATTTAATTAAATATTTATGGAACCTATTAAATTTTCTTGAATTTGTTTACATTCCACTCAATTTAGACCTAATTGATTCGGTCAGAATAAGAACAGTACATGTTCAAATAGTAAAATATTGAGAAAACAAAAAAAAAACGGTCTGTAAAGTTAGTTAAGTACTGTTCTTACTCTCAGTGCTACACACTGCACGCTGCTGAACGCTTTCATGTGGTGATATCAATACTGTTTTCACACTGATTCGATGCCATGTCGTATTTAAAAGAAAATGGCTATTTCAAATCGAAATATCAAATTTCAAACTACTGTTCTTATTCTCAACGGTTCAATTATTTGTTGTTAACTTAATGAAAGGATATTAAAAAGTATTGGATGGTTTCGCCCCATAGTAAAAACCAGACCGCGGATACAGCGTTAATGCCATACAGGGTTATGCTAAACAAATGGATCAGGCCTTTATAAAGGGTGTTCCTTAATCACGTGTTAATATTTCAGGTTGTGATTCCTTTGGTCATTTTATGAAGAAATGTTTATATGAGCATATGTCCGCAACGGCTTAAATTTCTTGCTACAGGGTGTTGAATTTTTATTTTTTAAATGGTTATTTTTTAATATCTCCGAAAGTACTTTAGATATTATTTTCAATTTTGGCAAGTATTAATAGCATACAGAACCACAAATTTTAGTTAGGAAAGTTATTCAGTTGTTTCATCAGTGGCGTCCCTGCAAACATCTCCTCTGATATCTTTTACAAAAAGATGGTACGCCACTGATATTTTTCCATGCGGATATTTTTTTTAATTAGCCTGGTCACTTCTACATGAAAACGGTCTCTTCAGTTTTTCTCGTCAGACGCACCGTTCTTAATTAAAACAATTAAATTTAAATTGCTTCATTTAGCAGTATTAACGAATAATTTTTGAACCCATACATCTAGTTATCCTGGAATAAATGATGTTTTTACAAACATCATTTTCCAAGCAATACTTGTTGACATAAAGTAAGTTGTTGGTGTTCAAAGCCATCTCACAAGTATTATTCTTCAATTTTTCGTGTTTCATCGAATTTATTTATTTTCTCGCTGTTTTTATTCGAATATGGTGTATTATACGAATGCGGAAATGGCGGTAATGCATTTTGGTAATTTCTAACAATTTTTATAAAACAAAATGTATCATAAATTATTTTATCAATGTTAATAATAATGAGTTTCAATGTGAATTTAGTGGTTTTAATCAAGGGTGCATCTGACTCGAGACCGTTTCCATGTAGAATTGACCAGGCTAATCAGAAAAATATCCGCATGGAAAAATGTCAGTGGCGTACCATCTTTTTTGTAAAAAAAATATATCAAAGGACATGTTTGCAGGGACGCCACTGGTGGAACAATTGAATAACTTTTCTAACTAACATTTGTGATTCTATATCCTATAACACACACCAAAATTGAAAACAATATCTAAAGTACTTTCGGAGATATTAAAAAATAACCTTTTAAAAAATAAAAATGCCAACACCCTTTAGCAAAAAATTTAAGCCGTTGCAGACATATGATCAACCACGTTGTGGCAATCGCCAAGATAGCTTCTCAGAAGCTTGGCGTACTCTTCCGAACCAGAAAGTTGTACACACCTCAACAACTTTTGACACTATACAAAGCCCAGATTCGACCATCACTAGAATACTGCTCTCATGTCTGGAGCTCTGCACCCAAACATACTCTTCGGCTACTGGATTCCATCGAAAGGAGGGCTATTCGTCTGATCGGAGACCACGAGCTGACGAAGAACCTCGACAGCCTAGAACATCGAAGACAGGTTGGGGATTTGACTCTCTTTTACAGATATTTTCATGGAAGGTGCTCGGCTGACCTTGCCCTCTTAATTCCGCCCAGAGCGACGAATAGCAGAAATACACGACGAATCACTGCCGCCCATCCATATGTGGTTAAGCTTAGTACTCCTCGAACTTCACTATTTAAGAATTCTTTCATCTGGAGGACTTCATCCTTGTGGAACGACCTTCCCGAGGTCGTTTTTCCCAACGAATATAAACGTCATTAAGGAATACCCTGTATAGAGTACCGAATACTTAATCAAGAATCGCTCGGACCCACCAAATTTATTTTTTTGAAATGCATTTTTTTAGAAGAAATATATTATACAAGGTGGAGCATAACAATGCTACTTGTATCAACGTTAGTTTTTTTATATGAAACATATTGTATATTTTTACATTCTACACTCAATTCTAGACTTTTTGATACATCATCATCATCATCAACCGTTTACAAAATATTAATACTTTAATGCTGGTATGCACCATTCATATACGAGAATTTCTCGACATAGCAACGTTCTGAACTCAAATCACAGTGTTGAAGGCATTAACAGGGACAATTCGCTATTTAAGTTTGAGGAGTCAAAAAATGTCAGTGAATGTTAATTAAACTTGCAAAATTGCTATGTCAAACATATCAATGGAGCATATCAGTATTAAAGTACATATTAATATCTCGTAAACGGTATGTATATAGGGCATAATTTATGTAAAACGTCTAGCATTGTAGACTGTGAAAATATAAAAATATATAATATGTTCCATTAAAAAAATTGAAGTTGATACAAGTAGCATTTTTATGATCCACCCTGTATAATAATTCTGAAAAAAATTAATTTCAGAATAATAAGATTGACGGGTCCGAGCGAATCTTTACTAAGTTAACGGTATTCTATAGAAAATGCTGATCCGTTTCTTGATCATAACGCTGTATATTTAAAAGTTTAACTACTAGTTTATTTTACAGCGTTCCTTATATTGCATCAATGCAATGTGTCGTTTCAGTTACGTAATATCTGGCAAGTAGCCATTTTAATAAAGCTTTGACCTTTTCAAAATAAATGGTATAAAATTTTATTTATTCCAAAGCCGAATGTTCAATATAAATGATATTGGTTTTCCGGAAATTAGATTATCAGTTGGTCCTATTTCGTGTGTGAATTATTATGTTCATGATAATTTTTTATATAATAATAAATTAAAGGGATTAGTTAGTTCTTGCTTTAGTGTACATAACACGAACCAAATTAAAATTAATTTTGATTTATTCATATAAATGTCATTTTAAATCTCCCAGCTGCCAATTAGAGATAGTTTTTAGGGGAATTATATGACTATAATTTTTTTCGGACCCGTCATCTCTAAAGGGTTTTAACTTTAAAAGCATTCTAAATTGATATTTAGAGGTTTAAAATGACAACTGCAAGGATAAACCCAAGTTTTGCCTTATAATTTTTTTCCTCAAAGTTCTTATGAAAAAAGTATTTTTGAATTTACTGTTATCAAACCATATCCCTATATAGATATTCAATAATGGAAGAAATTACCTAGAAAAATATTAAATTATAATCGAAGCATAATATTTCTATAAAAACAATGACTTAGTGAAATCACAACTGGGCGACTATATACAGACTAAATATACAGTGTTTATTCGGGTTTGTTCGTAAGAAAGTAATAGGGATTCGATGAAAAATAATGCACAGGATGTTCCATTTAAATAATTGTCAAAAGAGAGAACATGTCCACTTATATAAGCTACCAAATTTTCAAAGTGACCTCGTTCTTCATAAACGTCTCATCATTAATCACCATGTATTGAAGGAGTAAATTAAATCTCTTTAATAAATAAGGGGATAAAAGTTTATAATTCGAAATTTCAATAAGATATCACTAAAATCTGAACAATTTTCACTCATAGTTTCATAAATTAAAAATATGAAAATAAAAGATTTTAAATTTTTTGTCTAGGTGGAAAGTTTTTCCCATTAGTTTTTGAAATATCGTAACGTGATATATTGCTAATGCCTGCAGGGTTATATAGCTTATCTTATTAGATGAGATTATTTAAATTATAATTAACCTTGCTTTACTTCAGCTCATTACGTGATATATTAATATATAAAAGCTTAATAGGGTCATCACCCCATTAATAACTTAACAAAGAAGGGTTTGGCTGGTATTTGTTACCAATTAGCGAAATTTGTATAACGCAGATATATACTGGATGTCCGGTAAGTATATGCCAGGGGGGGGTGGAGGTCAAAATAATACTACCAGTTCTTATAATCATTTTTCCTAATGTTCCTCCTAGAATAATGTCGGGCAACAAAGACAAACCTGAAGATACCGAAAATGTCAATTATAACTTTTAGCAAATTTGTTTGTTCTTTTTCTTGAAAACAATTGAACGTAGAGAAATTCTGAGTATGGCACTGGATTCTACATAATAAATTACAAAGAGAACATGTTATTTCTTTTTGATAAGTTATAGAATAACCGAAATAGGGCGGTGTCCCAAAATGTAAAATTGTCAAAGACGAGCAGGCCTAGGAAAATTCTAATTGGGGCATATTTTGTTTCACAAAAAAGTAGCAAAGTTGTTGCAAAAACCACATCCTTTTCTCATTACTAATAACGGAGATACCTCGTAAAACCACCTAAAAATGGACACTCTGTACAAGAACGATTCTAGTATGACTTTTTGTAGTCCATATGGACTGTACGTAGGTAGATGTGCGTCTTTGAGGCCGATATCTTTGTCACCAAAGACGTTAGGAAAAATGATTATAAGCTACTAGTATCATTTTGACCTCCCTGTACACACACAGCTGAAACTTACCAGACACCCCGTATAAATATTTGTTTTTGCACTCGAATATTAAATTTAATCAATTATTAGTATATGTCTCCGGTAAACCAAGCGACATAACTCTGTCGATTCTTATTTTGAGAAAACTTCGTATAAAACAAATCGACATTTCCACTAAATTCCCTATTGCGCGCTACTTTATCAAACCAAAATCTCTGGAGAGTCGCATTATATATTTCGAAGAATTTGCTCAGCAAATTGAAGTGCCAGGTATTTTATGCTCCAATACATTTTGATGTGAAAGCCACCAACCGAACGAACCTATGGCTATTCATTTTGATAATTTCTTAAGTTGTGCCACAAAAGTTAATTGAAAAACACTGAAACGCTTTCAGAGAGAAAAGGGACGAGAATTTTTCAATGGCAAATTAAAATAATTAGTCAAAATTATCAATAATTTTTTTATTGACTATTGACATTTATTTTAAATACAAAAATTTTACAGTAAACGTCTGTGTGTCACTGGTATGCAAAGATAAAGAAACAATAATTTTAGCTGTTTCTATTAAAACAGGACATAATATGAAGTTAAAAATTTAGCTTGAAAACCCTATGGTGCGCTTTAAGAAAAATATTCTGTACAATACTACTTTTTAATTTTATTTTATTCAATTATTAATGTTTTGAAGTATTCTGCTAAGAAATATTGGTATAAGACAGATTAATTTCGTTTGCTTCCTCAATAATCTCTTACCGGATATAATGCAAATTTAACAGCATTTGATCGACGTGTAAGACTTTTCAGACAGCCGATTGCATTAGTACTAGTAAGTAAAATCTATTTAACTTTATTAAGAACAGATTAAAATAAAATTGGATTATTTCAAGCAAGATATATATACGGTGTCAATTTGAAAACTTCCCACCATTAATATCTCAGCCTTTGTCGTTTAACAACACTGAGGATTATAAGTTACCCTTAAGATCTTAAATGGGAAGTAGGATCAAGTGGCACATTATTATAGAGTGTAGCATTTAAAAATCCCAAGATACCTATCTTGAGGTAAATGCTACTGCTTTATGATTTAAAAAGGATACAAAACACTTTAGTTCACTTGTTCACTTTAACTTTAAACTTTAATAAATAAAATCAAATAGATTCCGATGTGAACCAATGTCATTTGGGTTTATAACGGCTCGACAAAAGTTCTTCAAATATTGTAGGATAGAAGATAAATCATTTGAAGGGTTTTCATTAGTATGAACCATAAAAGTCTTATTTCCAAGTGGTTGCAGGTGTCCGAGGAGCATATCGAGATTCCATCGAATAACCTAAAAGAAAGGAATAAGTGATATAAAACAGTATTTGACCTCCATTGTATATTATTTCTAAATTTCATGATTATTTAATTACCTTGTATTATAGATTTTTCCTTATAAAACGAGGATTTTTGCGGTTTTGTTTATTTTTCGTTTGACAGCCAGAAGTCGATGACTTTTCAGGATTTGTAAAAATCGATAACGGATGTCTGGTAGTGGTCGAGCAAGGCAGCGAGCACAGAAGAGGATTAGGTGCAAATCCTCCTTTTTATTTCAGGCCTTTGTCACTAATAGGGAGTGGCTCAGGATATTTTTGGTTATTAATTAGGTTTTCGCTGATGGAGCCAGCGGAGGACCGGAAATTTGTTTTTTTGGTAAGTTGGTCGGACGAGAGGAAGTGACGTATTTGGGACCGAGTTTTGCTGATAAAGAGTAAAGAAAGGCGAAAGACTTTCTGTTAAGAAGTCCGAAGATGAGGTGCTAAGATCTTGAATTCTTCGTTAAAAGTGTAATTTTGCGGCGAGATGGTCGGTGTAGTGAAGTAAATAACATCTTAAAGTCCTTTCGGCATATATAGGTGCAGAAACACGGAGGATGTCTATGATTTTTGAAGATTTAGTTTATGGGTGTCGTGTGGCGACTGAATCCCGTATGATTCCCTCATGGTAGAGGGCTCAAGCAAGGGATGGTATTCTCCAGCAAGGGATGGTATTCTCCAGCAAGGGATGGTATTCTCCAGCATGGGATGGTACTTCCACTTCTAGATGGATGTTCATTCTACTCCTAGACGTTTCATTCTACTTCTGGATAGTTCTTCCTACTCCAGGAAGGTCCGTTCTGTTTTTAGGACGGCGATGTTCTTCTACGAAGTACTTTCGTAAGGATCTTCAAGTCAAAATCATGGTCAGCGTCAAGCTTCATTCAGAATTTTCAGCAGTCATTTGCCAGTGACGTCCCCATTCAGAAAAGCAGTTCATTCGTAGGTGGTGGCTCGTGGACGCTAGTCTGTGAGTGGAAACTTGTCTGAGGAAGGATCCGATCGGGTATAATGACATTTTTTATTTTTAATTATTGACCATAGACAATTTTTATCGAAATTGAGATATTTTCATTTTCAATTATTAGTATTGTAAAAGACAAAAAGGTATGCCTTCGTTTTTAAACCATATATAACTACACGCACCAGAAAACAAAATTCATGAATTTTCCCTGGGTAAATAAAATTATACAGCGTATTACAATTTCGAATTACCTCGGTTAAACATACCATCGTCTTGTGTTCACTTTCTTTCAGATTCCATAAATTGTATCTATAAATGTACCTACATAATTTAAAAAAATGAAATAAGTAAGAATTTAATTTTGATTTCGAATAACCAATAAATGTCATTTAATTCGCATGATTAAAGAGTGGAATAAAATCACAGTAATTAAATGATTATTTTTGTTTCAATAAATTTCTTCAGAAGGTTCTGGTTTCTCCATAAAACCAGTGGCGCCCAAAATTATTATTGGTAGACACAGAGTACTTGAGGCTGTAGGAGAATCAACGAACCTGAGAGCTAGTCTGGGCAATTATAGGTGAATCTCGCAAGTGCCACCGTAATAAAGTCGGCACCTCAGGTTCACCCGTAATAAGAGGTCGTTTAAATCTCTTTCCAATAATACCCTAGCGCAAGGTATTATTTTTGAATAGTAGTTTTCCATAAATAGCGTTCCGAATATGGACGTAAGTTACCTATACTGAGATTTGTGGTTATTAGGTTATTATTAAAAAAAACATTATTGTGTTGACTTCTATTTTAGCATAATGATTAGGGGTCTCTAGGAAGGCACTCTCTTTAAAGAGGATGTTAAAAGAAGCTAGGCATCAACGCCAAATTTATTTTCCATTAATTTTTTAAAAAAATATCAAAAACGAACAGACCAGAAAATATTTCAACATTAGTACAATACGGTTATGATTTACGTAAATATTTAGATTTATTAAATCAACTAAATTTGACAAAGTCAAATTTAAAACGTGAAGTTCGATTTGACTGGCACAGGCTTAGCGGTAATATTAATGATTTGCGACTAAAACCTACGACAAGCCAGTTTATTTTATTCCGATTTTTTTTTTCACACTGCTGCCGTTGTCGTTGTCTTATTTTAAACAAGGGTCTAAAGAAGGTATATGCAAAGAAGACAGTTTACTGTTTAGATATTGGCCGTTCCTTTCATGGATAAGTGATATCGGTAAAAGGCTGTTTATCATTAACCCTTTGCGCCCTAGTGGTTTCTCTATGAAACCACTTACTAAAATATTTATTTCTACTTTCCTGGTGGCATTCTCGCGAAACCATACGTAGGAAAGCTCCGCCTACTTTTCCCTTTCTTCAAATAGTGCATCGCTATTCAGCACATTTGGATATTTTTGACAGTTAGTAATATATTATTAATTGATCCGGCAGTAAGTGCACGTGCTTACATATTTGTTCAGTTTTTTGGCGTTTTTACAGTCATGACAGGTAAGTTTTTGTATTTTTTAGTATAGTATAATGTTACTTGAACTTGTTAATATGGTTTCATTACAGTTTTTTATAATTTAATAATTATTATTGGCGTAAACAAACGTCGGTTTCATGCCAAAACCAGTAGGAATCTGTGGTATATCATTTTATCAAGCTGTTATTTTGAGGATATTGACATATTTTATTAGTACATGCGAATTTTGTGTTTAGCTAGCCTTTTAAATATTAATTGTAAGCGGTGTTAATATTTGTGGATATAAAAATTTGATCTTTATAAAAAAATATTATTTTTGTTTTCAGAAAAAAAGATGTATCTTTTCAAAGATCTAGAAAAAATGGGATCTGAGGATGTTTTCACCTTGCTGGAAGATCTTCCTTCAGATAATGAATCAATTGTCAGTAATGATGATCAGGAGCAGCTGGAAAATATGACTATTGATGACAATTCTGATTTATTGGACCTAAATGACATTCCCATTATTTTCGCCGATGATATGGATCAAAACATCATCAACGTCGACGACGCCGACGATGATAGTGACATAGAGATGAATGAAACCCTGGTCGTAATAAGACGTAGAGAGCTGGCTAAGCATACTATTTGGACAAATTCGATAGAAAATTGCGTACAAAACAAAAAAACATTTTCCGAAACAAGTGGCCCGAGTATTCCAGATAACTTGGAATCACCTACAGATGTATTCTTTCATATATTTCCCCCGAACCTAATTGAAAAAATTGCATTTCAGACCAACCTTTATGCATTACAACAGAGTGGCGGAGACCCGAATACTTTTATGCCCACCAACTCAAATGAGATAAAAATATTTGTTGGGATAAATATTCTAATGGGTGTAAAGAAGCTGCCAAGTTACAGTGATTACTGGTCGTCAAGGCCAGAACTAAGGGATCATTTTATTAGCGCAGCTATGACAAGAGACAGATTTGCGTGGCTTTTGGGCCATATTCACTTAGCTGATAATTCTGTTATGCCGCCCAGAGGATCCGATAATTTTGACAAACTTTACAAAGTTCGATTATTGTTGAACACACTAACTGAAACGTTCGGAGCATCATATAAACCTTCTAAGAACCAAAGCATAGACGAATCCATGATCCGTTTCAAGGGGCGCAGTACTTTGAAACAATTTATGCCACTCAAACCAATAAAGCGTGGCTACAAAGTCTGGATAAGGGCAGATGAATCAGGCTACGTTTGCCAGTTTCAGATATATAGCGGAAAAGTTAATGATGTTGCTGAAAAGGAATTAGGAGCTCGCGTGGTCAAAGATTTAACCAGAGACTTGGCGGGAAAAGGACACAATGTTTATTTTGATAATTTTTTTAATTCTGTAAACCTACAAAAAGATCTGCAGGCTGTCCTTATTTATGCATGTGGTACAGTCAGAAATAACAGAAAAGGCCTTCCCGATGATATAAAACCAGATAAGGAACTAATTCAAAGAGGAGATTTAGACTGGCGTGTCAGCAGAGATGGTCTGATTTTCCTCAAGTGGAAGGATAGAAAAGTGGTATATTTTCTTGGTAACCATCAGAACCCTTTAGAAGGCAGCACCGTTCCAAGAAAAGAAAAAGATGGTACTTCAAAAGCTATTAATTGTCCAATCATGGTAAAAGATTATAACGCCCATATGGGCTATGTTGATAAAATGGACATGCTTAAATCTATTTACGAAATTGATCGCAAATCAAAAAAATGGTGGCATCGAATACTATGGTACTTTGTCGATGTCTGTGTTGTAAATTCGTTTATAATTTTCAAACAACGAACAAACTCCAATATACCAAGTCTAAAAATATTTAGACTGTCTGTAGCGACGGGCTTGATTGGAGTAGGGCAAACACTACGTTCTAGAGCACCACCCAAAGTTATAAACCATTTTAAACGTACAGTACCTTTTGAGATAAGATATAACCAATGTTCTCATATGCCAGTTTATTCAAAATCAAGACGATGCGCTTTTTGCAGCAGTACCCAGGAACCCCATAGGACAAGATGGACATGTAGCACTTGCGATGTAGGATTATGCCTAAATGATAGAAACAATTGTTTCCAAACGTACCACCAAATTTAGTACCTACTAGACATAAAAATAAGATTTGTGTAAGTTTTATAAATAAAGATTTTTGTATTTACCACCCATTTTATTCCCTAGTGGTTACGTTCCGAAACCATATCCTGGAATCAAAAGCATATTCCAGATGGAAAAAATTATCTTAAATATATTATATATTTAACTCTCTGCCACCATAATATTTAGAAAAAAAAAGTATTAAAAGAAAAAAATAATTTCGGGGGCAAAGGGTTAAGCAAGCACGTAATACTATTAAACGAGTTTGGGATATTAAGTTTTATCACCAATATGACTGCTAATGGATATACACTATGTCCACAGATCGAGTTTACAAGAGGGAAAACTTTATATTTTGATTTTTTAGAGAAAATATTTTTCAAAACATTTTTGCTTGTAATAAAACTATGAATGGCGCTGACTAACTTAAGTTTCAACATACAGGGTATTCCAATAATGAAAAACCGAGGAAAATCTTTTTCATTTTATATTTTTCGAGAAAATGTTGTTCTATAACATTTTTTGCTTGTAATAAAAATAGGAATGCGTTTACCAATTTAAGTTTCAACATGGGGTGTCTAATAGGTGCATAAATCCAGGAAATTATAATTTTAGAGAAAAACGCTAACAAGTAGAAGTTAGCGTTACCTTAGATATGCCAATAATATAATATCAAAAATGGAAAGAGATAATTCCGATTCCGAAGAAAAAACTCATTTCAGTGCGCTCTAGACGAAATAATTAATAAAGCCAATGAAGCAACACAAAATTTGTTGCCTGAAAAATCGAAAAAAGCTTATAAGAAGGAATATAATTCGTTTATTAAATTGCAAAAGCAAGTGGAGAGTTCCAGCTAACGAGTATTGATACGTATTCAACAAAACATTTTTAAATCTTCGATTTTATGGTGATGCCATTCCAATCTAAAATCGACATTAATTCTAAATAATCAAGTCAATATAAGAAAATATCCCAAACTTATTGCATTCCTAAGTGACAGTGAGTTGGTTATACACCAACATATGTATATTTTTTATTTCCGAAAAAGAAAACTGATACGACCGTAGAAAATTTTTTTTGCATTTGTTACATAGATCCCGTCAATACGAAATAGCTGCAATTTTGCAGTACGGTAATTGCCCGCAGGTTCCATCAGTACTGTACTCTTTGATGATTCTTCTGTGGTTGTGTGGACACGTCTCCATGTGTATCTTCTTATTTATTTGATTAAGTTTCAACTAGATGGCGTGAGCGTAGATTTGGTACCGATTATTATTGATTTTGTATATATTAATTTGTGTTGATTTTGTACCCTCGCAGTTATGTAAATTTTTCTGGATTGTCGGTTTGATGTGACAAAATAAGACGGAATAATTTTTCATAATCTACCGGCCTCAGGAATTGGAATACTTGGCATTATCTTCGTCCTTTAATGCATATAGTACTTAGTTACATAGTACATCTGGTATCCACTATCATTTACTCTAATTTATTGTTAAGGTGATGCTAAAATCTTGTAAAATTTATATTATTTAAGAAGGAAAAAATACTTATTAAATAAATATAAGAAAAACGCGGTCATTGTCGTCTTTTTTTGATTACAACACTATACTGTCGGTCCTCGGTGCGTAATAAAGTTTCCTCTTATGGGCAATAATCCTGGAATACAGCCGTTGCTTACACCTTTTTAAAGCAAACATTTTTATCGTCCAACTAACTTTTATACTGGTAGTTTTGCCATTAAGCTTGAACACATACAAAGCGGAAAACTAGAACAGATTGGCGTAAACGTGAACATTTTTATATTGTTCTTACAAGCCGGATTTAAAACTAGAGGGGGATTAAAATTACAGAGGATCAGCCAACAATATATTTTTTTATCAGCTTGCCAATACAGCACCGCAAAACGAAATATTACTGAGCTGGCGTTGTAGAGATTTATGATCCGTTCTAAAACATGCGTCAGAATATAACAGTCCAATTAAAAAATTTGTGTTGGGAAAAACTGATGATTTTAATAATCGAGTGCATAATGGCTCGAGCGATTAATCACTTGACATTTTTATGATTAAGATGAATGTATTGATAAAACACCGGCGATTGTTTTTGTAAGTTTTAGAAGTTTAGTCTAGAGTTTTTATTAATGAAGAACAGTTCATTTTGATTTTTAAAAAAATTACATCCTTTAATTTTTTTTATATGCACCTTCTCGTTTATGTGCCTTTAAGAAAGACATATGTCGTGTTTACCTTCTCAACGTCAAACTCGAAAGTTTACAATCGGCACAGTTCGGGTGGTGCAGCGAGTAGATCGAAGGTCGGGTATCAAGTGACAGGCGATGATTTTCGGTTTTTCGCCTGAATTTATAACTAGAGTATTTCCTATCGAGCGAAAAACTGTTCGAATATACGAGCAGTTTTTTAACTCGATCACACTACAGCGGTACATTTCCGTCGGCGTCAAGCGAAGCTCGGGTATCGAGTGAAAGATAATAAGTGACGAGCGACGGTTTTCGCCTGAATAGATAACACGAGCGGTTTTTTTTTAATAATCGAGTGATGTCGGTTATTTCAATAATCGAGTAATCAAGCGATTTTTCTCTCGACACTATAAGAAATACAATATTTCACAGGGTGGCAACTATTTAATTGATCACTACGGATATCTTTTGAACGGTAATTCCTGCGTTAAATTAGAGAAAATGTGCAGTTTTTAAACTTAGAATCCATTATCGTCGTTTCCGAATGATTTCCGATTCAGGATATACAGGGCGATTTGTTAAAAACTTCTAAAATTAATTTCCTTAATAACGCGAAAGGATTTCATTTTATAAATACGCCCTTTAAATGAAAATTTTATATTTTTTTATTTTCTATAAAATTGCGTTTTCAGTTCTATTATGTACCTGTTTATAACTTAGATATCCTCTTCAATTTCTTAAATAATGATGTCGAATATTTATATTCTTTTTTGGGAGTATTTTTTATAATACAATGATCTATCACTCAATTCTATTTACCTTAGTTTCGGCACAAATTGTACATCATCAGGAAATTTTTGAGAATTCAGTATGGCCCTGATTTTTAAAATAATACATGCATGATATTTTCATTTGATTTAGCTGTAATTGAGCTAAAATTGGAAAGAATTTCATTTTTAAAGGTAATATTGACCAGATTTCTGAGAACAAAATTAAAAATAAAGTATAAATTTATACTCTCAAAAATAAAATAGAAAATCAAGGTCCGTATTTAAAAAATTTAGTTGACAATGACTAAGTTTTAAAAAATTACATAAGAAAAAGCTGATAACGCAATTTTATAGAAAGGAAAACAATATACAATTTTTAATAATGGGCGTTTTTCTAAAATCAAAACCTTCTGATTCTGTATAATAATGCTCATTTAAAGGTATGTGGAGGTAGCGGAAGCTTAAAAAATTTGCCCACATAAATGCAACCTTATGTGACGCGTAATTGCATTAACCGAACTCTGAGCCGTGACTCCCTTGGAGCCCCACTTGCTGCAGTGGCAGTTTAATTTCTTACTAAAATTGCCAATCTCTCCAAATATTCCCTGATTTTTTTAGTTTAGTTCGACCAGAAAATACCGTCGATTGGCCAGTTGATACCACTTCGTGGCCGACGAGTGGTATCAACTGGCCGGCCGCTTGACGTTCTTGCGCCAGAGCGCTTCTAGATAAGGGAGCAAATAACTTTAATGGCTTCTTGCTGTGAATAAAAACAACGTTCGAAAAAATAAATTTCAACTTGTGTATTATGTATATATTTTGTTAGGTATTATGTCTATTTCATGTTAGGTAAAAGATAAATTGGAAGTCATTATAATTCGGTTAACCTCCATGCCAACATGCATGTTTTTATATCTCCTGAGACTAAAGTAATTTCCGCGGCTATTAAATTGTTTATTTTTAGGTACGTAATTTGGGAAAAAGGAATTAAAAGGGTTTTGTGAGAACACCATAAGTCGCTTTTAATAAAATTTTAGTTAACACCACTAATGTATAGATACACTCATGCCATGTCTGATATAACTTCTCATTTTTACGATGATATTTTTTTGACAAGCAAATTCCCCTTGCTGTAAAAATATTCTTACTTCTATTCCATAATTATTTGTTATTTTTTCTGTATCAATAATGTTTTGAGTAACCTACTTGATACGTACAGAAATCATTGAATAGCGAAAGTTAGAGATAACCGGATCAATGTAAATACGTGACGATTTATATTTGGAGCAGTGGCGGCTCGTGACCTATGATAGAGCGGGTTCACAGGTATGGTGAAATTATTTTTAAATATTTATTTTTGTGTAACGACCAAACAATTATTTTCTAGGCGTTTTAAATGTAGAAAGAAAAAAAGTAATAAGAAAATGCGTTAGATAAAACATGTTTTTATTTATTTTTTAATTTTACACAAGGAAATACAACTTTTGCAAAATAAGAAAGTTTTCTTAGTGTGTATAGCTGTCGGAGCTTCATTAAGTTTGGAATACCCTCTATAAATTTTTTTTCATATATTTCATTTTTAAACTTTCTAATAAAGTCCCTAGATTTACCCTTTGTCGTCTGCGTTAAATTAATTTCGGGTTCAGGTGTTCGCGCATTCTTAACTTCAATTTTTTGCTCCAAACCCCAAGCTAAAGTTATTTCTTAAATAGTCCACCCTCAATTATTCATTTTAACTTAATAAATATATAATATTAAAATATTAAAACATACACGCTCGAATTTTTAACTAGATGCACGAACAGACAACAGCGCGGTGCACACAAAAACTGTGATCCTTTTCCATGTTAAATCGCCATAGCCCCGCTATCCCCCGCTGCCACCCGCCTCCTGTTACTACAGAGAAACTGCACTACTTAATGGCACGTGCGAGGAAGTCTCGTCATAATCGTCATTTACCTCGACCGAGGCACGGTTGCCGGATCTATACAGTTTGGTTTGACGGGATGATAAAATATTAGTCGGGGTCTGACTTTTTTAGTTTGACGGTACGATAAAATATTATAAATAATATTCAATGAATATAAATTAATATTTTTTATTCGTTTTGTTTTGGGGGTGTACGTGCGCATGTGCTCATGTTGAAGAACCGCCACTGATTTGGAGATAAACGTCTTGTAAGAAACGGCCTATCTCAGTATGTATGTCTTTCTTATACTTCGAAATGCAAACCAGAAATAATTATTTTCTATATTTAATAACAAGTAAAAACGAACCGACTCAAAATAAAAACCTCAAAATCCTGAACAAATCCACACAAAGTGCTTGTAAAACGTCTCATTATAATTGCATGAATATCGAACATACTTGTATTTACCCTTGACCTAGAGCTTTGTTGCTAGTTGCTCTGTATCTAAATTATACGTACAGCTATTTTTGGTTGAGCTGGCTACCGAAGCCAGAGATTTATGATGCATGTTGAAGTTCAACTTTATTACTTTTTAGCTAAAAATAGTGCATAATTTATTCGACCGTGGATCAATTTGTTATTATATGTTTAAAAAATCAATTATATCGTCAGTCAGGATAGTATCAAAAATAAAGATAACAGTTGCATAAATAATTTATTTTTAAAATGGCCGCAATATCAAGAAAAACTTTAATATTAACTATTTAAAAGCTAAAAACTTATTTTGACATTTATCATGTGCCTAATGCGTTTGGCTGGAAGATTGAAAAAATATATATATTGTCATGGAGAATTGACGAGATATCAAGAAAGTTATTTGGCAAAAATGTTTATGGTTTTATGTCCTTTTGCAAAGTTTGTAGCCAAAATTCCAAAACTTATTTTTCAGAAAAATATGTGGCAATATTTGAATTAAAAATGGCAAATCAAAAAATATAAATACCAATGCAATATTTTAGGAAACTGATTTTAGAAATCTTCTTAGTAGTTTTAAAAAAGCTTGAAAGGAATCACTCTCTATATTCTGCATCTAACATGCAGACGCAGAAGTAGACGAGAATCAATACGCAATCAACAATAGATAGAATTGTTTATTACAATCTACATAATAAATTTAAGTGATGCGACGTAGGGATTAGCTATAATTGGTTAAACACGGAAATAATAATTACCACAAATGTCAATTAAGTACCAATTAAATTGATTTCGTGATGTAATGTCAATGAACCTTTGTGTAATTATTGTTTATTCACCTTTTGGCTTTAAAAGAATGGACACTATTGATTTTTAGAACAATGATTAGTAAGGGTACGTTTTTATTTAGCAAGAGCTATTAATAAACTTTAATATTACCAGCTTGTCACAAACCCGAACAGAACACAGTGTTTTCTATTGTAAAGAGTATAAAAACCGTTCTTATTGAATATAAAACCCTACTCTCAGTTACCGAAATTCTACAAGTTAAGATGATGATCCCAAATTAGTAAGCTGCCACAATTCAATTAAAAAATATGCCGCTTCTTGGCAGCACTGTTACCAGAGTAATTTCTCTAATCGTAATTTACCTTGACCGAGGCACGGTTGCCGGATCTATATAGTGCGATAGTGCTAGACTTAGTGCTTTTTCGCAACATTTAATACTCTAGTACCGTAGGACTAAAATGTAGTACTTTTTGAAAAGGATAAAATGGTATGGGTAACGTCATATTACCTTTTTTGTTACTCGTCAGTTTTGGCACATATTACTATTTTTGCTCCACAGTGTTTTTTGGCACTGAATGCCATTTTTGCTCGTCAGCTGTGGCATGGCTTATTATGTACCTTTCAATTTTATAAAACCTAGTGCTTCATAGTACATTTTTAAGCTACAATGTAGTACCCAACTAAAATAATATTTGGCAACACTGCTTGACAGAGTCATCAGCTGATCAATATTTATTTTTGTGAAGTTTTAGCCGTTAAGAGTAAAGTTTTTTAGTTAATTTATTGATATTTAGATTGTTTGACATATTGATCGGGGTATAAACCAAGCTTTGGGGATATCTGTGACAAAAATTTGAAAATTGTTATTTTTTGAAACTGTTATTATTCTTATTACATTATATAGGGTGATATGGAAATGACTTATTATATTTAAATGGATGACTCCTAGGGTGTCCTAGAGAAAGTCTACATACTTTTGTTTTTTAATCGAATATCTAAATACTAAGTTAAATACGCTTTTTACCCACATACTGTCGCGCCTTTCCATCTAGATTCCGTTAGCAACAAGAGAGTATACTAACAGTGTTGTCAGATCACACCGCATGTTTCGCCCTTTCTTGGATACCTACCGCGTGCGACTATCGTTGCTTCAGTGTGTTTTGAGACTCGGGGTTGGAATGACGCTGTCGAGGATTCCACGTGCTTGATGTATACGAATTTTAAACGTTTTGTTAGTTGTAGCATTACCTGATTTTTTTTCTGTTGTGAAATAATTCATAATAAGAAAT
Source organism: Barypeithes pellucidus (assembly GCA_963991005.1). NCBI lineage: Eukaryota > Metazoa > Arthropoda > Insecta > Coleoptera > Curculionidae > Barypeithes > Barypeithes pellucidus. The sequence goes on from OZ022556.1 coordinate 95,375,132, forward strand.
ATTGTGATGTGATTTCAAATATGTGTGATATTATCTATTGTTGGTTCTGTTGCAAAGCATACTTTTTGTGTTTTATTTTTTTATGGAGTTTAATTATAAGACGGATTATAAGATCGAAGGTAAGAGAGTATGTAACTTAGAATTGTAGTATTTTTTTTTTTAAATGTTTGACAAAGAAGTGATAACGCGGGTCAAAGACGTATTGTTGTCAAAAACTGAACACGTGCGTTTACAATTCTGTGTTGCAATATATGACAATACCGCCTCAATAAACTATTGATTGCGAACGTCCTCAGTAGTGGCCACGTAAATTTTCAGATTTCATCTAAAGTGTATTTATTTCGTACAATAATTCAATGCGCCATTTAAGGTTATTTTTCTTCAATTTATTTTCATCACAGGATTTGCCGGTTTAAATATAATAAGTCATTTCCATAACACCCTGTATTTTTTAATGCAATTTCGCCGTACCCTTTTCCAATCCTTTAACAAATAGTGCCTGCTCGGCAACCGATGATTCAACACAACTCTTAATAGTATTTATACTATAAATTATGCATAAACATTAATTATATTTTCAGGCAAAATATTACTGTTTTACTACGGAGAGAAATAATGAACTTAATTAAAGATAAAATTTAATAATGAAAAAATATTCGAGTTCAACTGATGGTTTAATAAAATATTTAATATTGGATATTTTTTCCGGTTTGTTCGGGTATTAAATATTTTTTAAAAAGTTTATTGGCCTATGAAACTTTACAGCTTATTATATTCGATAAAATCTTATAATAGTATATTAAGGTACAGTACGTTTCACGAAAATTGGATACGACTTAATGATTTCCTGGGTCGGTCCCATTGTGTCGACAAGAGCTTGGCAATAAACAAGTGAAGTATAAAGAGACGGACTAAGGAAAACAAGTAATGATATGATTATATTAATGTAATCAAATGAAATAACATTTTTTTTTAATATTACTAGTCATACATTTATAATATCATTCTATAGGTAGTTCTGTTTCGCTATCGTTATCCTCATCAAAATTAATTATAATTGGATTAATTATACGATCCAGACTAATATACGAATTTTCTACAGTTATTACGTGACGGACTGCATTTTCCAACTACCTGGGGAAATATCATTAAAGCATTTTCGTATTAATTCTACAACACTAGAACTTAAACCAGTGATTTTAACTGGTGCCACATATGCCCTTTGGAGTTAAAAATGCAATAATACGGTGGGAGCCGTAGCACTGTATGGCCAATTTCTTCCGCCAATGTGTCACAAACATATACTTTTTTTATACAAAATGTCTTTAAAACTTCTAAAAGATCACTTTTTTTATAACTTTCTTCAAAATATATATCATTCGCCGCCATGTAGTTCTGAACCTCCAATTTTGTATTATTTGAGCTTGGAGCTTTATGTAATTGGCGACTGTGATAGCTCGCATTGTCCATTACTATCACACTATTCTGAGGAATGTTTGGTAAAAGACAATTCTTGAACCAGTCCTTAAAAACTAACAAATTTTGTAACAAAAAAAAATATTTAAATATAAATTAAGCAACCTAACCTACCTGATAATATATTTATATTATTATATTATATATATATAATTATTACAATCCGGTCCTTTCCACATAATAATAACAAACGGTCATAAATAATGGGATGGCCCAGGTACTTTTACTGCAATCATTAAGTTATATCCATTTTTCGTGAAACAATCTTTAATTTTTTTTTACAAGTTTCATAAGACATTAGCACGCGTTTAATTTAGAAAACGACCCTCTAATTGTCTAATGAACCGTGTATTTTATAATACTTTTTCTATTTGGGTCTTTAAAGTCTAAAAAACTTTAAAAAATATAGTCGATTTATTCCATTTGAATTAATATTTTCTTTTTGGGTTGGCAATACTTTTACAATTTCATAAAATGTTACAAGTATCAAATATGCCATGATAGAAACAATTGAACACAACAAAGCGTCCGTCCGTCATAATTAAAAATAAATATATTATTAAAGTTGATAAAAATGAGTTAGGAAGAAAGTTGTGCTCCTTCATAAATACGAGAAATTGCAGAAAATAATCTAGAAAAACTTTTAGAAAGAATATGCACAACTTTGAGTTATGGTGCGAGCAGAACAAAGTTCGAAATATTGAACAAAATAATAAATAATACTATTGAACAAAATATTGTGTCGACACAAAATTTGACAGGAATAACAATTAATGCCCAGGAAATGTTTACAGTAACTATTAATATGTATATACTCGTATAAAGCAATATATATAATACTATATTGAATTAATAATAAAAACAGTACTTTATTGAATAGAACTTTAGAAATAGAGTAGAAACTGGAAGATATTTCTATTATTTTTAGGTTATGTTGTTTTATAGTTGCGACTAGAAATTAGTTGACGGACACCGTCAGCATGTTATATATTTTCGAGTATAGGTATTTCAGATAAATATCTAGTAAAAATGATCTATTTGCAAGGTTAAAGGTTAGTATTTTAAAGTTCTCTATAAAAAATTTTTTTCGAATCCATAATGCCTAGAAAACTGATTTCAACGAAATCGAAGTAAACCTAAAATTCGAACCCTACTTGCTGCCAACATAAAAAAATTCAGTTCCATAAAGTGCCAGGTTATTCAATTTTGCCATTATGAAACCCAAATAGATCCACCAAATAGTCGATTTTTTGTTTTAATGATTTTGAAGCTGTTTCCATACAGAAGTTCAATCTGGAACTACTTATTGTTTGCCCAGTCTTATTTGAACGTCTCCGTATGAAGAGCGAGGGGAGAAAAATGTATAAAAACCGTGCTAGAAATCATCTTACCATAGGCATACTCAAACAGTGATTTATTAAATGGAAAATAAATTAATACACTATGTGGATTCCGTACTTTGGATTCTTGTTGGAAATTCAAAACTTCTCTTTACTCAAAATGTCCTTCAGACTGATATTATTATTTAATTACTCATCTCCTCTTCTTCACATACGTTATAAGTATTCTCCACTATTTATTCTACTTGACTCTTCGAATGTATATTTCTAATTATTTTCTGATCCGTCATATAATTGGTTGCAAAAAAATATTAACAAAACGTCAACGCCGGTAAAATAAACAACCACAAATTTCCTCCCCGCGTTTCACGTTACTTTAGAGATGAATTTTTATTCGTCTTAACGGCGCTACGAGGAGCGGAACTACATAAGAAATAAAGTGGAAGCAATGAAGTTGTTGTTTTAGTGTGGGATGTAAAATTTGATGAATCGCATTTAATGATATATTTTATGAAACTTATAATGAGTCAGTATACCAAATTATTGAATTTATTTACGTTTGAGTTAATTTTGACCAAATTATTTCTTATTAGCTTAATTGAAGGCTATGGAAAAATCTTGTCGTTATATTTTAAGCAATAACTCATATTTTAATTAATATACCTAATTAAATAAAATTTAACATACTTATAATGCATCGACTATCATCATTTCAGATATTAAGTTTTCACTTTAGTAGAATAAAGAAGTTCTTTATATCTACGACCGTCATAATGTTAATCGCATCCATTAACTGCTGACGTCATTTTGTCTTACTTGATCTATATATTTCTAAAGCCTTTTATCGTGTTTGGCTTGAGAGACTTCTAAGTAAACTGCGATCCTATGGTATGCCCATGGTTGTCTAGCTTCCTTAAGGACCGCTCTTTGAAAGTGGCGTTTGACGGATTTCTCTCAGACGCCTTCACCATCAATGCAGGTGTTCCTCGAGGGTCTATATTGTCGCCCCACTCTCTTCTTACTCTACATTAAAGACCTTCTAGTGAAAACTAAATCCTATATTTAGTTTTGCTGCTCATCTTTCTCTTTGAATGCGCAAACATCGGCTGCCGACACACATCTTCGCAGACAGCATGAAGTATCACGCCTCGACAAAACAAAATAAATTTTGGCTTGGGGTGACAGTAACCAAGTCGAATTTAACGCTAAAAAAGCCCAGACAGCAGTTTTCTCTAAAAAGGTTAACATTACAGAACCGGATATAGTCATGGCCGGACACGCAATCCCACTGGCTTCATCTATTAATTTGCTGGGCGTCAATCTGGGAGGAAATATGTCTTGGCATAACCACGTTGTGGCAATCGCCAAGGTAGCATCTCAGAAGCTTGGGGTACTCTACCGAACCAGAAAGTTGTACACACCTCAACAACTTTTGGCACTATACAAAGCCCAGATTCCACCATCACTAGAGTACTGCTCTCATGTCTGAAGCTCTGCACCCAAACATACTCTTCGGCTACTGGATTCCATCGAAAGGAGGGCTATTTGTCTGATCGGAGACCACAAGCTGACGAAGAACCTCGACAGCCTAGAACATCGAAGACAGGTTGGGGATTTGACTCGCTTTTACAGATATTATATACAGGGTGATCCAAGATGGGTGGCAAACGGCCGTATCTCCTGAACCATACACGCTACAACTTTGGGGTAAAAAATTTATGACCAAGAAAATTAGCTGGAAAATATTTTTAAGTTCGTAATTTTACCGCTAGGGGGCGTAATCGCTATGCTACGATACAAAACCCTTACTTTCTGCTACTATCTTCAAAACAATGTAGGTCGAAAATTAACTTTTTATAATTTCCGTAATATCCTCTATCCTGATTAAACGTTATTATTAATAATTTGAAAATTAGTTCGTGCGGATGATAAAAGAGGGCGTTTTTTTTAAATATTTCCTCTTTCGATTTCTTGAAAAATTTAAATACAAACAGTCATTCATTTTTACTCTATTTTATAGCTCATTTGTTACTAAAAATTGCGGCGAAAACCGGAGTTCGTTATCTTTTGTCTTTTAAAAGTTATCGCAAAAATAGTGGGAAATTGTAATTTCAGTTTGGCTTTTACAAATATTTTGTTATTTTCCTATATGTAAACGTTGAAATCCTAGAAAATGGATAATTGCGAAATGAAACAAAAGAATAAATAAATTATGTAATAAAAACAATTTATTTTAACTGTTCAAATTGTTTTCCATCATTTGCAATGCAACGATTTAGTCGTTCTCTTGTTGAAATGACGGCTGCTTGTACTTCAACCCGAGGTAAATTATTTAAAACATTTCTAATTCGAACAATCATATCTTCTCTTGTGGTTGGTCGGACTTTGTAAACAATATCTTTAACTCTGCCCCACAAATAAAAATCCAAACATGTCAAGTCAGGGGACCTGGCCGGCCAGGGAAATACACTTCCCATGCCAATCAATCTATTTGGAAAATGTTCGTCAATAAAATTCCTTACCACAAGTGAATAATGAGCGGGCCACCCATCGAGCTGCTTCGTCTTGCATCTAAAGGAACATTTTCTAGTAGTCCTGGCAAATCAAACAGTAAAAATGTAGGTACATTTCACCTCTTAAAATACCTTTAAAAATATGCGGACCGATAATTATTCCGTTTATAACCTCACACCAAACATTAACAGACCATCGATGTTGATTATCAACTTCACGCATCCAACGCGAATAGTGCATATTGTGCAGGTTTACTCTTCCAGTATTAGTAATGTCCATAATACTTGAGATAGGGATTATCTCTAATCAAATTTTTTAGCCAATAGCAATGGTTCAATTTATTGTCAAAATCGGCAACACTTAGGGCTTGATGTAGTACTATATGGTGCGGATGAAATTTTTTGTCGACAAGGATTCTTTGAACTGTACCGTAAGAAACTCCTAAATCCCTGACAATTTCTCTAATACTAATATGGGGTTCTGCGTGAATATATGCCAATCAATACGTTAATAAGTATATCCTCCGATCTTGCAGGGCGATGTTTTCTTAAAGAGAGAATTGGCTGAACGCTGAAAAACTTTTCTAGAATGGTGAACTCTATGAAGATTACGTATTCCCTCGAAGCCAAAACTGGGTTTTCAAACATTTGAAAATAAGTCGCTAACATATCGCAGGCTTCTTCATTTGTAAAAGGCATTTTTCTTTAAAAAATATCACTTGTCTCATAAAAATATATTTAATTGTCACGACAGTAACAGAGACTGTCAGATATAATTTAGCACGGAATAACAAGGTTATTCTTTTGTTTTATTTCGCAATTGTCCATGGCCGCCATGGCAATAAATGGAACACTTGGATTATAATTGTATTTTTTAGATAAATAACTAAAATAAAAACAAAAATAACATAATTTAATTAAAAACATAACTTAATATGAGTAATTAAGCCAAAAGGGTTTTCTTTTCTAGGATTTCAACGTTTTCATATAGGAAAATAGCAAAATATTGGTCAAAGCCAAACTGAAATTACAGTTTCCCACTATTTTTGCGATAACTTTTAAAAGACAAAAGATAACGACCTCCGGGTTTCGCCGCAATTTTTAGTAACAAATGAGCTATAAAATAGAGTAAAAATGAATGACTGTTTGCATTTAAATTTTTCAAGAAATCGAAAGAAGAAATATTAAAAAAAAAAACGCCCTCTTTTATCATCCGCACGAACTAATTTTCAAATTATTAATAATGACGTTTAATCAGGACGAAAAGTTCTTTAAAACAAGCCATAGTTTGTTAAATTTGGGTAACGCAAACCGAAGTTACGGCCCTTTTAGTATTTTTAGTTGTTACCCTTCCCCCCTCCATTACCATAGTAACTACAAAAAAATTGTTATAACAAATTTTATAGAGGATATTACGGAAATTATAAAAAGTTAATTTTCGACCTACATTGTTTTGATGATAGTAGCAGAAAGTAAGGGTTTTGTATCGTAGCATAGCGATTACGCCCCCTAGCGGTAAAATTACGAACTTAAAAATATTTTCCAGCTAATTTTATTAGTCATATTTCTTAATAAATTTTTTACCCCAAAGTTGTAGCATGTATAGTTCAGGAGATACGGCCGCTCGCCACCCATCTTGGATCACCCTGTATATATCTATAATCTCGATTTAAATCATGTTGTTACATGTAATTACGTAAGCTCAGTCTTTCTCTTGCTCAACTGTAGTTTTGGATTGACATTTTGCTGATGGATGTATAAAACCTTTTGCTGGGGTTTGTCTATCAAGTAAAATTTCAACGAGGTACATAATGGGACAATTTTCTAATCCATTCTTTTTAATAGATTGTAAAATATAACCAAAACGGTCCTAATCGTTGTGATTCCATTAATATTTGTCATTTATTAATCGTCGGAAAAGTTTTAACTTATAAATTACCTGTCGAGCCGTCGTATTCTCTCTTTACAAATATTAAAACTTTTGTCCGTTTTCCATAAAACTTTATTTTCCCTTACATTACTCATAAAAGGAAAATTTCCTAAGGGAATATAAGATTTTTGTATGAAACAATAAATAAGGATATTTAATGTTTAGTGGCAGTAGGGGAATATATGTACCTAAAACGGAACACTTCTTGATAAAAAGATTTCGTTTCGGACATAAATAATCTCTCGGTCACTATTTTGCATTTGGAGAACTGCAATAATATAAACTTATCTTATTTTCTCTATTTTAAAATGATTACTAATTTTCACATACCAAATTTGAACCACCTATGATAATTTTTGCTTCCTATCTATTTTTGTCCAATATATAGGGTGTTATGGAAATGACGTATTATATTTAAATGGGTGACTCCTTGGGTGTACTAGAGAAGCGCTACATATTTTTTTTTAAATCGACCGTTTTAAAAGTGGGGTCTAGCCCCATAAACCCACAGCTCATCCCGCGTCACTGTAATACGTTACCCTGTGGTGGAATGTCAGAAAACAGGTGTTACGTGGAATGTTGCCAAACTTAATGCAAAACTGATATTCCATATAAAATTATAAAAATAAATTAATTATCTACCGCTTGTATTTATCTTTATACCTAAAGAGCGAGGAAATCTACGCACAAACACAATCAGTTTTTTTTCTTTTTTATGGGAACACCCCTGGAAATACTTTATGCTCGAAACATTCCATCAAGTCAAACGTCCAAAACAAACTACTCGTTTTAGGTTCGTCAATAAAAACAATGTAAAATTATATACAAAGTTTGGATGCGTAGCCCGAAATTCATTACAAAACAATTATTATACGCGTACCTTCTGAAAACAAAGCGGACAGCCGAGAGTGTAAATGGTAAGCAAAATGCTGACACTTGCAAGACGCACGCTTGTACGCCTAGACTTACGTTGCCCCGGCGCCCAGTGGATTGTGTGAAAGAGATGGGGAGATGGCCGTGTGAGAAAGAAAATGAAATCTTCGTCGGTCTTGTCATTTGGAGTAGAACTGGGCTAATTTAATTTTTTGAACTTCTCAAGTACAGTCGCAGTATTATTCCTTACCTTAATTGATGGATATATCACATCTATCAATTCAGGGAAGAATCTCATTTATCACCATAAGAAACGCATTTAAGCGATCTTAATCCGTCCCGTAACGCCTATTATTAGGATTAATTTACAGTGACCATGAAATATCAAACTGTCAAATATTGTCCATCTCTATTCCGAGTTTTGCACGTACCATTTCGTTCGTTCGTAGATAAAATGTCATTCTTAAATTGAAAGAATTGTATTTAAAGTGTGTATTTTTTAAATTAGTTAAATAAATAAATAAATTTAAGCGAGAAAAAAAGGACCAAAATTAAAATAGTTTTCCCGTGTATTCTTTCCATGTGATGTTATGTGAGAGGTTTTTTCTTAAAACTTAGATTCTGTGTGGTTTCTGTGAAATTATGAAACTAATAACTGTATTTAAATAAGTAAAGGTAAGAGAGCATTTGTTTTAAATAAAATTGCATTTTTTTTAAAGAGTTTGAAAAATAATAGAAAGGTCAATGACGTTTGACCTATTTACTTTCCTGTGATTGTGACGAATTTTAAATTTGTGTATAATATTACCATTATTTGTTTTGCAAAATATCTTTCGCCGTCGGTTATCTGGATTCATATTTGTTCATAAATGATATAATGAAAAATTGTTAAAATTATAATTTGTTTTCTAAAGAGTTTTCCATGTAGATATGACAACACCGACCGTCATCAGTAGCGGCCATGTAAATTTTCAGATTTCATATAAAGTGTATAATTTCGCTTAATAATTCAAAGCGCCATTTATGGTTATTTTTTTTCAATTTATTTTCATCTCAGGATTTGCCGGTTTAAATATAATACGTCATTTCCATAACACCCTGTATATTTTCATTGAAAACAGAAGACAACCCTGCTACCATAAATCTATTTATTTATACAATACCCATCATTTAAATTCATTCTTTATTCCAACCAAACCAAAATATTAACTTTCCTCAAAAATTAAATTGTTACAAATATTGCCATCTGTGGAGTAAACTACTCATAACTTTAAAGATTTAAAGATTTAATAATAAATACATTTAAATAAATGAACATATTATAATAATAGCGCCGTTATTTATAATTACGGTGGTAGGGTCGACTTCCGTTTTCAATGAAAATAGATTTTGGCCTAAAATACATAGAAAACAAAAATGATCATCATCATCATCAACCAGCCCTCAAGACGTCCACTGCTGGACATAGGCCTCCCTCATGGCTTGCCACCTGGCTCTATTTTGACCTGTCTGGATCCAGTTGTTTGCAATTCTTTTCAAGTCGTCGGTCCATCGTGTAGGTGGTCTTCCTCTATTTCGTTTATCTGTGCGTGGTCTCCATTCTAACAACCTCTTTGTCCATCTGTCGCCGCTCATTCTGGCTACATGTCCGGCCCAATTCCATTTCAACGTGGCTATTCGTTCTATGACGTCATTTACACCGGTTCTCCTCCTCAGGTCTTGGTTTGTGACATGATCTCTCCAACTCAATCCAGTCATTGACATTTCCATTCTGCGTTGTGAAACTTTTAGTTTCTTCGCGGATGTCCTCGTTAGGGTAAGTGTTTCCGCGCCATATGTAAGTACTGGTAGAACGCATTGATAAAATATAATGATCATAAGTACCTCGAATTTACAACTTTTTCATTAATGTTTTTAAAATTAGATCACTAAAAATTCCATTTTTCGATGTTTTGTGGAGAATGTTAAATTTAGTAATTAACAAAAGCCGCATGATCCCATTTATTTATCTCATTTTTGGTCTTTAATAGTAACATTGTATAAGCACGTTATTAGGAAAACCCTGTACACTAAAAAAAACTAACGTAAATAATTCTCTTCAGAATATTAACCACTGGACTATAGGCAAACGTACGAACGAAAGTTCATCCGAACAAAATATAATATTAAAATCAATATTATTTAATATTTTAAAGTTCTGAACAGTTCATCGCTTTGATTTTTAATGTTCGTGTCGTTGGTTGGCGGTCAGTAGTGAATGCATGCATTATTTAAATGTTTTCGATTGAATAATTAGCTATAAATAAATAGAATAATATAAAGTGATATTATGCTTTAAGAAAGTACAGATGCATGTACAGGGTGATACGGTGTCCCTTTTCGACACTTTGTGGCATTATCAAAGATAAAATATTGCGGTTTCACCTTAGTGTCCCACTTTTTAATGAAACTAAAGGTTCTTGTGTCAAATTTGACATGGCCCTCTTAGTTTTTAATCTACAGGTGATTTGTTTTTTAGACACACATAAGTAAAGCATAAAGGTAAGAACTGATACTTGTAATGTTCACAAAAAGTTCAGTGGCGTAGCCAGTTTTCCTCTAAAAAGATTAGTTTTTGAGATATTACCAAATTTGAAATTTTTAATTCAGAGATTTAAAAATATCCTAAAAATATTTTTATAATTTACGTTACTTAACAGTAGGTCATTGTAAATTTATTAGAAACAAATTGTCAAAACTTGACATATCTTTGAATTTGTTTCTAATAAATTGACCATGGCCTACCGTCATAAGTAACGTAAATTATGGCATTTTTAGGTTCTTTTTGAATATAAATATAAACAACTATACATTTTTGTAAAGCCCATGGCATGCTCAATTATCAACAATATAGAGTGTCCCATTTAAAAATTATCACTTTTGTTAATATCTCAAAAATTAAACTTTCAGAGAAAAACTGGCTACGCCACTGAACTTTATATAAAAATCTCAATCTCTACCGAGATCAGTTTTTTACCTTTTGATAAGTTAATGCGTTACGGAAATACGAGGCGTGTCTAAGAAGCGATGGAGAACAATGACAAATTTCAAAACGAAATTTTTCGTTTCGCTAAAAAGTAAGGAACTAAAGTAAAAATCGCAACATATATCTTTAATAATAACTCTAATATCCTCAGAATATGTCGAAAATGGGACACACTGTACATATTATTAAGAACATCCGACAAAAATTACTTATTTAACCCCATACACACTAAATTGCTCTATTTCGCTTGGACCGGAAATTCCTGACCCTGTCAGTTCGATTTAAATTTAGTTTCTCTGGTGTGTAAAATGTTAACTATATATATTATCATTTATATTGTTCTTTAGGAAAACTTAATGATCCACTTCTATGTACAAATATAGAAAGACCAGCAATTTGCAGAAAACATGTGTATTGTTTTAAAGTTTTGAACAACATCTGCAGATGACAGAGTTCAAGTAGTTCCCCAACTTGTGTTATAAATTTTCCTTGTGTGTTTCTGCAGTATGCGAGATCAAGCTAAAATATGAAACTTTAATTTGACCTGACCGCGCTTTATTTCGACCTTTTATTGAAATTAGTAGCTATACTAATATATGATGTTATAACCTTTTCTTCTACTTCTACGACGAGATCTATACTCCTTTTGGATTTAATTGTTATCTAATATACAGGGTACACCAAGTAAAGTTGCCTATCTATATATCTCGAGAACTAAATGAGATTTTATTATGAAAATTTGACTGTGGCTATAAGAGATGGTTTTCTACGTTTATAAAATATTTTGGATAGTGGGGTGTTGCCGGATCATACCGAAAGTGGTTGCAACTTCGGAATTTTAAATGAATTACCCTATATATTACATTTTTTTTTTTGGAATCTGGGTAAAAATCCAGAGCAGTTTTCTGTATAATATCATATACCTACCTTTAAGAGTTTTTGAATTATAAATAATCTTGTGATTTTTTAACGCCTTATCGGGACCTGAAAAGAAAATCATATCTCTTTCGCGGTTACAGCTAGAAAGCTGAAATTTTGACAATAGTCTCACAATACCATCGAAATTTTAAATTTTTAACAGTATTTAATTAGTTTTATACAGGGCGTCTCCATATCAATATTTCTGAGGGAGATGAATTATTTCAAAAATAACTTTTTTTTTTAAATGGGACACCCTGTATTTGTTATATTTTGCTAATAAGGATCGAATTTTCTCTCTAATAATATTAAGTGTTCCTATACATATCTTCAATAGTTGGTGACTTATAGCGACATTTAAAAATTATCTTATAAAAATATATTTTTTGGTAGTTGGCTGTGGAATGGATTCATAGAAACAAAATAATAAAAAATCCAATTAATAGAATTTTGCATAAATATAAAAAAGAAGATTTTTGCAATAATTCATCTCCCTCAGAAATATTGATATAGTGACGCCCTGTATAAAACTAATTAATTACTGTTCAAAATTATAAAATTTCAATGGTCTTGTAAAACTATTATCAAATTTTCGGCTTTCTAGCTGTAACCGCTAAAAAGATATGATTTTCTTTTCAGGTCCCGATACGCCGTTCAAAAATCACAAGATTATTTATAATTCAAAAACTCTTAAATATAGGTATATGATATTATACAAGAAACGGCTTTAGATTTTTACCTAGATTCCAAAAAAAATATAATATATAAGGTAATTAATTTAAAATTCCGAAGTTGCTACCACTTTCAGTATAATCCGGCAATACCGCACCATCTAAAATATTTTATAAACGTAGAAAACAATCTCTTATAGCAACAGTCAAATTTTCAAAATAAAATCTCATTTAGTTCTCGAGATACTTCTAATAGGCCACTTTACTTGGTGTACCCTGTATAAAGTACTTTCAATTTCAGAGATTCAAAAATAACGATTTAGAAATTTCAACACCCTGTACCAGAATATTTTTCCAGTTGCGGCTTATGAGCCGACCAAGAACCATGACAGCTAGAATTTCGGAAACAGGTTAGTGATTCTCTACTACCTGGAGCGACGAATAGAAGGTTTTAAAACACCAAAACCTCCGCCAAGAAAAAGTCGTTCACCGGCCTAAAAAATCACCATTAAGCATACCTTAAAATTTAATTGAAACTACGAAATTCCCCAATGTAAAGATAAAGCGAAACAAGCTCATCATAAGAATTAACTAGCCCTATTATAGCTATATAGTAGTCCTATGCTAACAAACACGTGACGGTCTTTATTTATTCTATAGCTTTATAAGTTCAGTCTGGGGTCAGAAATTAAGTTATATTACTAAATACATATATAAGTTGTAAACAACTCGGTTTTTGATAAAAGATAATAGTGTTTATATATTATTTTTTTTATAAAGAGATATAGTAAAGTAAGTAAGGCTATAATTTGATCGAAGGTAATATAACTGGAGCTCGTTTTTTTATTGATAAAATTTTTCACGTTATTCAAAAATGTATGATTGAATGAAAGTGTTAAAATTACAGTGTTTGAGGTGTAAATATGACAACACCGGCCAACATTCACAGACGTCTTTTAAGACTTGACCTTCCCTATTAGATTGTTTTTCTATTTGGGTTTCATAATGGCTACATTATGAAATGCAAAAAAATTGAATAACCTGCCACTTTATGAAACTTGAATTTTATTTTTTTTATGTTGGCAGCAAGTAGGGTTCGAATTTTAGGCTTACTTCGATTTCGTTGAAATTAATTTTCTTGGCATTATGGATTGGTTAAAAATTTTTTATAGAAAACTTTAAAATATCAATCTTTAACCTTGCAAATAGATCATTTTTACTAGATATTTATCTGAAATACCTATACTCGGACATCTATAACATGCTGACGGTGTCCGTCAACTAATTTCTAGTCACAACTATTAAACAACATAACCTAAAAATAATAGAAATATCTTCCAGTTTATGCTCTATTTCTAAACCTTTATTCAATAAAGTAGGTACTATTTTTATTTGAATTCAATATAGTATTATACATATTACTTTATATATACATATTTATAGTTACTGTAGACATTTCCTGGGCATTAATTGTTATTCCTGTCAGATTCTGTGTCGTTTTTTCAATAGTATTATTTATTATTTTGTTCAAAGTTTTTAGTTATTCTTTTTAAAAGTTTTTCTAGATTATTTTCTGAAATTTCTCGTATTTCTGACAAAGTACAACTTTCTTCCTGACATTTTTATTACCTTTAATAATATAATTATTTTTAATTATGACGGATGGGAAGGAGCTTTGTTGTGTTCAATTGTTTCTATCATGGCATATTTGATACTTGTAATTAGGTACATCTAAAAGTATTGCCAACCCAAAAAGATAGTATTGATTCAAATGGAAAAGATCTACTATATTTTTTAAAGTTTTTCAGACTTTAAAGGCCCAAATAGAAAAAGTATTATAAAATACACGGTTTATAAGATCTCCCAGCTTCGCAGGTCGTTTTCTAAATTAAACGCGTGCTCTAAGATAATGTCTTCTGAAACTTGTATCTTAATATACTATAACATCTCTCGCCAGTGTCTACTCTCGCTTATTAATTCAAAGAGGGTTTTATGGTTATTTTTCTTTCATTATATTTTCATCTAAGGATTTGCGGGTTTAAATAAAATAAGTCATTTCCACCAGTATTTGGAAATAACAAAAAATGTATTTATTAACTAGCTTTAAAAGCATTTTCAAGATAATTTTGCTCGAAAACTTCGATAAAACAACTTTTGTTTGACGGACGTGGATGCCGTTGAGACAGATACTCATTTTATTGCACAATTAATTGTGGGTCGTAAACATGCAAGTTGTGAAGGCGCTAACAGTGTTAAGCAGAGCGATCGATTTTGTCCGGCACGAAATAGAATAGAAAATATTTAGCTTTATGCACCTGACCCCACACAAAACGTATTTTATTAGTGTTTTACTAACGATGAAGTCGACGTAGGACGTAGTGTGTGGGATTATTCAACAAATTTTATTGGAAACATTAAACACTGTTCGACAAATGGATTTTTTATAAGTTGCATAATAGAAATACAACTACCGTCAATATAAGTTAGTCCATGTTCCATATCCAGATGACCTCGGGCCTTAAGTTAAACAATGTACATGCATTGTATGTATGCTTATTTTGAAAAATAACGAAAACTGTTATAAAGAGTTATTTCGAATATACCTGCAGATCTAATATACATGCGTTGTCCGCCCATATCGTATAAAAATGTAGAACACTAAAAATATTGGTTATCGTAAATCAAACAAAAATATGATTATATTTGCGCCATTCTATTCCATTGGATAGTAGATGCTGGACAGGGTTCTGCCTCCCGCTTCGCCTGAATTTTAAATTTTGGTGCTATTTACGCTGTTGAAGAGAGATACACTGTGTTGAAAACAGATGTCATTATGTTTTTGTTATGTTATGTACCTTCTCTAAGCATGGTTTCAATTTTAGTTGGCTTAACACAATATTTTTTGCCGTCTGAAGGAAATAATAGTATTTTTTTTTTTGTAAAATAAATTGTAAATTCGATGTTTACCATTGAGATCTTATAAACGGTAAGAGATAAAGCACAGGTTAAATTAGGGCAAAATTGTACAATGTATTGCCGACCATAAAGGAACTAGGAAAATTCCGAGTACTTCCGAAGATATTCATAAAGCCGAAAATCACCGTTTCTGGTTTTTTTTTTTGCTTTATTTAAAGAGATAATGTAAAATAAATTTCAAACTTTAATTACCACTTTTCATCTTCTAGTATAAAGTAGTGTTCTTAGATTTCGTGTACGACGTTTTGTCTTTCAGATGCCATCATCGTTATATAAACTTTATATGCGATATAATCTTAATACAAATAAGAACGTTTCTACATAAAACCATCTTCAGAAATATTTTATTTAAAACTTTTCTCTTAATTAAGTGGATGTCGGAGTCAGTCGAAATCTCTGATTTGACCCCTGTTCGTTTCACGTTTTGAAGGCACGATGCGAATTGGATCTTCCCTTGCAGTTAGAAGAATACGTCGAGCGTCCGCCCGTAATTGGTATGCCGACAGAAACAACGATAATCGGAAGGAAGAGGCTGTACGTGATCGAGGTCTATACCTACTTCAATTTTCTACGCTGAAAAACGGAGTTTTCGCTTCCTATGAAAACGGTAGGTACATTTAAAAAAAAATTTTAACGAAAGATGTCAAAATTTTGTTAACAAATCGAGGAAAGTCCATTATTTTTTCTATATGGAGCAGTAAAAAAAATTAAATCTTAAAATGATGCTTTCCGCAAGTTCTAGTTCTATTACAAAGTTTTTTTCCTTTGACATTTTTCTCCTAAAACAGGAATAAATACTTGGGAAGAAAACTTATTTACAGGTACTTCGGAACCCTGTTAAGTTTGTCATGGAATGTAAAATAACAAAAACTTTGACATACGTATTTTAAATTTAAATAACGTTGTAACATGAATTGCGATTTTACCCGAAAATTCACGTCAAAATTCAAAAATGGATTAATTAGAATGGCATTCTTCTTGATCATTGATCATCTAAAACAAACATTTGTCATTAGTTCCTATCTTTTCTGGGTTTAAATAATCTCATCTTCATAAAGAGTTTAAGTAATACATAATTTTGAATATTGCAATACCTAATGGTACTATAATTATTATGATTCTGTGATAATTTGGTTACAGTTTTTCTTGTTTTTACTTAATTAATGTTTCGAAATTATTGTTACATTTTTTAAAAATGATCTTCAATACCTACTTAATAAAAAATGCTTCTACATAAAATATAGCTAATTATGTTAAACATTGATATTTTATAGAAGTACTTAATTTAATTTGTATTAAGACTACATCGGATATCAAGTTTAGATAAATGCAAAAAATACAGGTCCGTATTTAAAAATAAAACTTGACGATGTCATAGACAAAACGTCGGACACGAAATCTAAGAACACTGCTTTATAGAAGATGGAAAGTGCCAATGAAAGTGTTAAATTTTACATTATTTCTTTAATAAAGCCACAAAAAATAAAAAACCGAAAGGGCGATTTTTGGGTTTTACGAATATCTTCCGATGTACTCGGAATTTTCCTAATTTCTTCATAAAATATTGGTCGCCCCAATTTAACTTTTGCTGTATCTATTACCCTTTATGAGATCCCAATGGTGAACATCGAGTTTCTAACACCCTGTATATTATGTTTAAATATTTTTCCGTTTTTGTCATTTTAAATTGAAAAATGCTACTAGTTTACCCACATCGTAGCTTTTAATAATAAGGGAGTTGGCAATACTACCGAATTAATTGGACGCATCCTGTATCTTGAAGCTTAAAATATTTGTTGTAAGAATATTTTTACAGCCTTTATAAATAAATAAATATTGGTTGGAAGGCTAACCTATCAAAGAAAAAATATTTTTATTGTCACAAATTGTGATCATCATAATTATTTGCTACGAAGCAGAAATAATGTGTTTCCTAATAGTCTTTAAAGAAAAACAGCACCTATAAATCAATACTTATAAAGGACATGTATTAGATCGTAATAAATTAGACAGGTCAATTAAAAATCAGACAAGCTTAAAAACATTTTCGAGAAGGTTTAATAAAAAACAGAATAAATAATATTGTTTTTAAAGGTTATCTAAAAAGATTTAATTATGAATATAATTAAAATGTATTATATAGCTCTGTGCTAAATAAATTTTGTTACTTCCTAGTGGGCACGTGTGTATTAATATTATTCTTTTCACTGGAAAGGAAAACTTACTGAAAGAATAAAAAGCACAAGAAACCAAAAAAATCAAATACGTGTACTTAATTCAGAATGAATAAATAAAGGCTACATTTAGAAAATTTGATTTTAGTGTTTATATTAATTTCTAATAACAAATTTGTACTTCGCGTTAACTTTACTGTTTTAAATTTCAAATTAAAATTTTTTTTTTATCTCAATTTTATGTAAATTCGTATCTTTAATTCTTTATAAAAGTTGGTAAAAGAATATTTAAGTAATTTTATTGGGAAATATCACTAGTTACGGATCAAGTGCGAGGGGTGAGCCACTGGGGTATTTTATTGTACAAGTGAAAGTTAATTTTTGGGAATTTATCTTATGAGTTTTTTGAGGTATTTAATGTATATCTTTGTAGGTAGTTAAAGGTATTTGTTTAAAAAAGGGGTATTTTATTGTACAAATTTTGGATAGTGGTTTACCACCTCTCATCCAGGGGAAGCAAGAATGATAAAAATTTGCAAAATAAAAAATTCAATTAAATTTAATATTTTAAATTTAATAAATCTAGAAAATGTAATAAAATTTAAGGAAATATGATATTTTAGTGATATTATTATAATTTTTACATTACATATATTTTTTAAATAAACAATTTTGCAACTTAAATTGTATAGAGGCAAAAGGCAAATGATGTTCTTTATACCTCGATATCTAAATGGTTTTTTTAGCTACAGTTCGTTCTTATTTTATTGCTAAATGTATTGTTGTGTATTTTAAATCGAAATATTTGTAGTAAATTAGATTCCTAATAATTCTCCTGCAAATTTTTTATTTTTGTCGCATTTTATTTTTTTAAATTTTCTAATTCCTAAAAGATACTTTTCTCTATAATATTATATTACATTTCCCTTGCAAAAAAAAGTAAGAATAAATTTAGTTCTTCTGTTCTTTATAGCTCGATAACTAAATGGTTTTTTAGCTACAGTTTGTTCTTATTTTATTGCTAAATGTATTGCTGTGTATTTTAAATCGAAGTATTTGTAGTAAATTAGATTCCTAATAATTCTCCTGCAAAATTTTTATTTTTGTCGCATTGTATTTTTTTAAATTTTCTAATTCCTAAAAGATACTGTATAATATTATATTAAATTTCCCTTGCAATGAAAAACCCTTACAAGTACCAATTTTTTTAAAAATTTATAGTGAAAAGTTTTCCTATTTTTTTTTTTCATTCGCGCTTCTTGCTTATCGCTGAAGATTTATTTAAACAATTTTAAGCAAACAAATTAATGTTTTCTGTAAATTATAGTATTTTAAAATATAGCATACTATCATTTTTTTTTTATATTAAAAAAAACTATAATACAAAATATAACATTTTAAAAAAAAAATTGTAGCCTACCACAGCACTCACCTGATGCACACTGCACCACGCTAGACGTGTCGTCGGCAAAAGCCGGACTCGGCGCGACATTGCTTACGCCATCGTCTGTTCATTGCGATCGTGAAGCGGCAACTGAAACTGAAAATTTGCTGAAACTTCTTCGTGTCTCTTCAGAAACGCGCTGAAATTGTAACGGTGCGCGTTTTGAGTGTGACAGTGAACTTGCCGTTTTATCGAGAGTTTTTACCTACCCCAAACTTGTCTGACATTAATTGAAGTTATGGATATGTTTTTAAAAGTGTTTCCATTTTAAGTTATTTATTTAGGTATATATATATTTGTTTTATGGTTATTGGGACATTGCCGCGTTTTCATCGTCTTAAATCGTTTGTTAAATTAAAATTTAGTTAGTAAACTAAACTAACAACTTCAATTAAACGTAGAGAAGGTATACCTAAGTATAGTTTTTGCAGAATTATATCGTTGATCTCTTGACTGCAATAAAACCTCATTATCTATTCGACCATAAAATAAATAAGGAAATCCCAAATTTTAAAACCTTTTCGAGCAGACCCGGACCAGGTATACAAATTCAATTTATACCTATGCCTGATGGATATATAAATACAAAGTGATTTTTAATAATTTTAATCTTTAGTGGTTTTCCGGCCAGTAATTTTTAGTTAGGCTTATTAGTGATAGAATGTGGCGTCCTTGGAATTGTGCTGATAGGGGGGCATCTTCAAGTGTCGGGAATGGAGACTTAAATATTTAACAGCTGTTAAACAATTTAGAGAAGAAAATCGTCCAATTATTTACCTTGACGAAACATGGTTCGATACCCATGACACTCCAAGAAAAGGCTGGGATGATTCTTCCAATAAATGTCAAACCAAGGTACCATCAAATAAAGGCAAAAGAATCACAATATTACATGCTGGTTCAAAGAACGGGTTTGTTCCAAATTGTCTGTTGCTTTCAGCTAAAAACACAGCAGATTCTTCTTTAGATCAAGATACCGACGCACAACTTTTTGAAGGTTGGTTTAAACATAAACTCCTTAAAAATATACCAGAAAATAGCGTCATTGTAATGGACAATGCTAGTTATCATAGTCGGCAAGCAAAAATCATTCCCAATTCTAATAATACAAAAGCAGAAATTAAAATTTTATGATTGAAAATGATTTATATTTGGAAGAAACTTACAAAAATCGAGAACTGCTAGAAGTATTAAAAGCTTTTAAAATAAATAAGGAATACGAGTGTGACAAAGTTGCAGCAGAAAATGGACATACAGTGTTGCGTTGCAGCATAGAGTTTTAATTTCGTAGTTTCATCAGAATTATTTTATTTATGGTTTATTTCTTATATTTCAACAGGTAAATTAGAAATTACATATTCTTACCCACACAGCACATCTCATTTCAGAAATATCTCTGAAATATTTCAAATGTCTCAGAAACATAACATTTCATATCAATATTGCTGAAATATTTTTGAAATCTAACTTGTAACGTTTCATCCAGAATATTTATGAAATATTTCAGATTCGTTTCATTGATTTATTCAAATAACGTCTATTCAGATTGTATGGGACTGCTTAGAGATGGCACTACGCGTTATTTTTCTTTCTCGGCTACCGTTGATAATACAGCGTGAAGTATAGATACGACTACGAGAACAAAATAGTTCGAAACCGGTCTGCAGGTGGTGACTTCCTATCAATGGAAAAGGCTTCCTTTTCTTGATAGTAAGTACCATTCAATCTGAATAAGTATTTTAAAGTGCTATCTTATTGTATGTATATCAGGTATTATCGGGTGGTCTGGGAAATAATAATTTTTCCATACATTGATATTTGATATTAAGACCACCTAAAAAGTAAGTAGACTTTTTATTTTTGAAAATTTTTAATACAAATAGGTATTATATTTTGTGCATATTTTTTTCACTTATGTATTTCATTAATAAAAATATGTTCTTGAATACTATATTATTCCATTTTATATTTCAGAAATCTTACAAGAAAATATTTCAGAAATGTAATTATGAAATATTACTTTTATGGGACATTTTTAGGTTTCTGAAACATTTGATCAATATATCATCAATAAGTATTTCGAAATATTTCTGAAATATTTAAAACCTTTCAGAGAAACGTATATAAAATATTTCTGAAACATGATTGTGCTGTGTTGGTATCGCCCTTAATTTTTCCACGCCGGCATCAATTCTTAGTTACCTATCCTTGCAAGAATTTGGTTCATTATTTTAATGGTTATGTTTTATTTTTAATTATGAAAGTACTTCTACTATTTTATTTATACCTATAATACGCATAATAATGTTGGGAAAAACCGATGATTTTAATAATCGAGTACTTGATACTCGAGCGATTTTAATAATCGAGTGAATCGCTAACTTGAAATTTTTATGACTAAGAAGAATGTGTTGTTATAACACCAGAGGTTGTTTTTGTAAGTTTTAGAACTTTAATCTAGAGTATTTATTAAGGAAGAACAGTTGATTGTGATTTTAGGTGACAAGTAATTGCCGATGATTTTCTCGGAATACAAAGAATTTTCCCTGGTTCCGGATTGATCCAATTATTTTATTTTTCTTTACAGTTGGGCACAGGTAACACTGTATTACTTTCTTCGTTAGAATTTTTCGCCGGAATCTATTGATAAATTATAATGTGTCAGAAATCCAGATAATCCTGTTGGGGGGCTCATGATGCAACTCAAACAAACAGGGGAACACAAAAAAATATTACTGTTTTACTTGAATGACCCCCACCCCAAAAAGTTCTATATCCACGCTTGTATGAATAAAGAAAAATACCCCCCTCCCGACCTCTCTCTCCCCCTCTTCTTTATTTGTTTGGCCTAGACATTTTACAGCAAATGTAACATTTAAGTATCGAAAAAAATGTATGTGTGCGTCACTGATAAGGAAGCATTAAGCAAAGCAATAATTGAGTACCTAATAATTGATAAATTATTTGTCGTTACTATTTCTATTCAATCGCCATAGAAGGACGCACTATGCCTGCTGCCATCTAGCAATTGACGACTAAAAATTAATAAGGCATCTGTATCAACTAGGGATGGTAAATTCAAGAAATTTTATATGCGAAACGAGCCTATTTAAAAAATTTCTGGTCTAAAGGTCAGTTTCGATATCTATCTAGTCCAAACAGTACCTACACCGCGGTAGATCATTTCCGAAGATCTTGTAAAACTAATAATTTCTAAATAGTCAAAAAATATTACAAATTAAGAAAATAATATTACCTAAATTGAACAGAAAAATAAGCACAATAAAAGTGTATGGAACACAAAGCTCTTATCGGGACATTTAGATAAATCAATTAAATTTTGTATTTCTCTGATCCAAAATCTTACTTCTCGATTCAAAAGCGTTATCAGTTCCGGAGGATCAGTTCTAGTATTGGATTACCCATTCCTGGCATGAGGTGTCAATGGTCATATGTCGGTACGTCAAATTTGACATTTAATTTATTTTGTGTTCGGTTTGATGTTGATGTGAAATAGCAGAATTGTTTTTGTTGATATTTTATATAATTTCTTCTTTGTCGGTGGGTTTTCCAGAGGTTTCCCTATGTATTTTCAAATAAATATATATTTTTTAGTGTTGTCTCTAGACACGAAGTAAGTATAACCTGTATTAACATAATCATATTATATGATTTTAGGTATGCAGAACAATGTTGGCAGGTCAACTTGTAATCAAACATAATTTGTGGTCAATAAAGGGTTAAAATGCCTTCAGCAGTAGAAGAGAACAGTACAAACACTGTTCCAAGCACCTCCACTAATGACAATGAGGCCACTGAGGAAACATCTGAAACCCCAGATCATGGTCAGCAAAGATGGAATATTCTTAAGGCATATATTCTACGAGACAGAGCTCGTAAGAGACAGGAAAGAGAAGCTGAAGTAGAGGAAGAACGGTTAGTACATGTTTTCCTTAATATAAGAAAATAATATTTCTATTTTTGAGAACACTAGTTTGTACCAGCTGCATATACCATCAACCTATAGTGTCAACAACCTAAAGGTATTTGGTCCATCATTTTATAGTTGAGTTAATTAAATTTTGTTGAATTATTCCTTGGTGATCTAATAATTCATAATAAGATATACAAATGCAAAGGTTATTAAGTTATAACATTACTTTCTTTTAGTTTGCGTAAGGAACGAGAAGCTAGGGAGCAACAAGATGTAATGACACTTGGTGAGACTCGTGAACAAATTTCACAACTCGAGACAAAACTACAACAATTTAAGGAAGAAAAACATCAATTATTTTTGCAGTTGAAAAAAGTTTTAAATGAAGATGATAATAGACGAAGACAGCTTGTCAAGGAAAGCAAGTAGGTGGTTGAAAATATTTGTTTATACTGTAGGCATACAAAGCTTGTAACTCAGGATTCACTGAAGCCAATTTTTGTTTATTAAATACTCCAATACCTACACCTATATCTTATAACATGATAACTCTTTTTGTGGAACAATTGATTAAAGCTGTCCCATTATATTCAATACAGACAAAAAAACTAAATATGCTTCATCAGAGGCTTCATCCATCTAATTTCGCAGCTTGATTTTACACTGTTTTTATTACAGCGATCAAATGATACAGATACAATCTCTATCTCAAGGAATGATACCTCCTCACCAACAGCAGACACTCTACATTCAGCAACCACAAACTGCAGGCAGAATACAGACAATTTCTCAACAGGCTCCTCCTCAGCAACCACCGGCAGCTTACAAGGCGGCTGTAAAGCGGCCTAGGAGCCCTAGTCCACCTCCACAAGTGCCTGTCACTATGTATCACCAGGGAGGATATACTACTTATAAACCACCTACAATGGGGACTAGTTCATATCAGGGGTCCCCTCAGAGTAAGTGTTTATTATCTGGCAAATCTGATCGTAAAGTTAGCTGGATTGTTTTATTTTGGGCATGTATATTTCAACTTAAATATCTACTTATTATAGTTTAACTATATCCCGTTTTTGGGATGAAATATTGTATTAACACTGAGTGATCAAAATCTGTATATACACTTACTTCAGTGTACACCAGAGCCATGAGGTTAACCCCACTCCCTACGCGGTCTCTGAGATAAGAACGCCATACGAATTTTTGAACATGCGCATGCTGGTCATTTTACAGCAAGATCGCCCTGATTCCGTTGTAATCTGCCAAGATTCCACCGAGATTTACTGGATTACCGAATGATTTTTGAAGATTACAGCATATTACTTACTTCTATGCTGTATCCAAGTGACCAAGCCTGAGATAATCTAGTGTAATCTTATGGGTAATCTGGTATAATTCTAAGCAACATTGTAATCTGGTGTACAGATTTCGGTGAGATATAAACCCCTTCCTCACCTAAAGTATAAGAAATGCACTTTGCAAGGAATTCCTCACTTATTATTATTTACTGGAAGTTTTCCAATTGATACCCTGGAATATACAGTGTGTGTATTTAGTCTGGGAACAGCTTAATAACTTTTGACTCTCTAAATTTTATGAAATTTGGGAGTCTCATATAGGGGAAGGTAAACTACTTTCTGACCGAAGAATGGCAGTAATAACTGTCAAAATGGCGGATTGGCGCCATCTTGGTAGAAAATTACATAGAAAGAGGGGTTATACATCATTTTTAAGGTACTATCGAGAGTACTTTACCAGAACTGTATTCGCAACGAAAACAAAACGGCGGCCTTCTAAAAATTGAATAGTTATTACTTCAAAAAAAAGTTACTAGTTTGTTATTATCGTTTTATTACATTTACCGTCTGAGAAAAATAAATACAACTTGGCATAGTGTAGTAGAATCAGAGAGCTAGATTTTCTTGCATATTTCTTGGTGCTCAAATTCAAAATGGCGGATGGGCGACATCTTAATAAAAAAAATTTAATAGTAAGTGAAATCTTGTGATACATCATTTTAAAGGTCATATCGAGTACTTTACAATCCTAGAATATTGTGTCCCTATTTATACTCAAAACAAGATAGCAGCTTTTTAAAAAATAATATTGACAAATTTTTATCTTCTGCTAGTTGCCAGTTGATAAATTGATTTTCTACAGTAAGATCTCAACTAAAATAGCAAAAGAAAAAAAAGTAAATATTATGTTTTAAAAAGCGGATATTTTGTTTTGAGTACAAATAGGGACACAATACTCTGGGATCGTAAAGTACTCGATAGAACCTTTAAAATGATGTATCGCAAGACATCACTCCTTATTAAATTTTTTTTTATTAAGATGGCGCCCATCAGCCATTTTTAATTTGAGCACCATGAAATATTCGAGGAAGTCTACCTCTCTGAGTCCTACTATACCATGCCAAGTTATATTTATTTTTCTAAAACGATAAATGAAATAAAGGATAATAACAAAATAATAACTATGCAATTTTTAAAACGCCTCCATTTTGTTTTTGTTGCGAATAGAGAAATAATATTCTGGCATAGTCACGTATTCGGGTTTGTTCGTTCATTCGAAAGTACCGTCAAAATGATGTATCGCAAGCCCCTATTCCTATTTAATTTTCTGTACCAAGATGGGCGCCCATCCACCATTTTGACAATTAATCCTGCCATTCTTCCGTCAATAAGTAGTTTACCTTCCCCTATAAGTCAACACCCAAATTTTGTAAAAAAAAAATTGGCTGGTCAAACGCTATTAAGCCGTTTCCAGACTCTATACACACACTGTATGTACATATTGTAATAATTTTTTAAAGTTCAATAGTATTTTAAATTTGATTTTTTGTTAACCAAATTAAGTGTCCGCATTGGTAACACAACACTTTGTTATTAAAGGATATCGCTGTATATTTTGAAGTCTCATGGAGAAAAATACGCGATATTTTCGAATTTAGTATTAGAATAGTGTGAAATATTTTTAAGTACAATACATTTTTGTTTACAGAAGATGATGGTAGACGTAACGAATTAGTCAGAGCAGTGTTATGGAACAGTGAGTTTTTCCATCTATAATTATTATCATGTTTTTAATCGCTTAAGTGTTTGCTCTCTCCCTTTTGTTGCCACCGATGATTTTTATTTGTACCATTGTTTTAGTTTCCATAACAGTAACCTACAATCGGGTTTTATTGGTCATGAACTAGGGACATACAGTTAGTCAGAGAGAAGAATAAATGTGCGTCACAAGTTTACTTACTTACCTAAATAATAAGCTATAAGCTGAATAATATATCACTGGCTGCAGCAAATATACTTAGGCGCCTTTTATGTACGCGTTTTGTGTCGCAGCATATTCTAAAGACATTGTTCTAAATAGTATTGATTCCTGACCGTTTGTTCAAATATATTTGTTCTTTGGGTTTTCGGTCAATTCTTAATAAAGCGAGTTATCAAATTTGTGACGTTTCGGTTTATTTCATTTTAAACCATCATCAGACTACAATTAAAGGAAAACATTTCTTTAGTTTTTAAGGACATGATTTGTGAAATATGATGGGAAAACATTTAGTTTATAGCAATCTAATTATAATAAAAACATACCTTATGTAATTGCACTATCACAATCACTTTAACATATTTATAATAAATATATTTATTTACTAGTAAATATGTTAAAGTGATTGTGATAGTGCAATTACATAAGGTATGTT
This sequence comes from Barypeithes pellucidus, assembly GCA_963991005.1. Lineage (NCBI taxonomy): Eukaryota > Metazoa > Arthropoda > Insecta > Coleoptera > Curculionidae > Barypeithes > Barypeithes pellucidus. The sequence continues at coordinate 95,402,118 of OZ022556.1, forward strand.
TTTATTATAATTAGATTGCTATAAACTAAATGTTTTCCCATCATATTTCACAAATCATGTCCTTAAAAACTAAAGAAATGTTTTCCTTTAATTGTAGTCTGATGATGGTTTAAAATGAAATAAACCGAAACGTCACAAATTTGATAACTCGCTTTATTAAGAATTTACCGAAAACCCAAAGAACAAATATATTGTTCTAAATGTCCGCTTTTATGTTGGACGAACGGCTGAACGATATCATTGCAATGTTTTTTGAAAACGCAGCGATTTTTATCGCGCGGCACAAAACTCGTGCATAAAAGGGGCCTTAGTGAGATGAATGGTACTGTTTTCTACTTCCACACAGCTACTTTATGTTGGGCTTGATTTGAAGAAAGCTCCAGCCTTATATATCTAGTTCGGCATCAATTCGATTACGATATTTTCTTTTTGTGACATTTTATTTCCACATAATGGTTCGCTGACCCCTAAGTAATTGCTCGCGGACCCCCCAAGGGGTCCTGTGCCCCAGTTTGAGAAATGCTGGCCTAGGGCATTGGACATTAAGTCCCTCAATCGGCCCCTGTATGCGACCTAAATAATCTTCATATATTCTGATTTTGACTTAATGCGTCCCTGGTTTATACCATTCCAATTAATCTTTATTTAAAACTGTTCATTGCTTTGCTTTTACCTGCTCTTGGCCCTTTCTGTATACAACGCAAGACGATCTAACCAATGCAATGGGTTGTGATATTTTTATATGGCGTGCTTGTAAACTTTCTGTATTTTTACCTAACAATAATTTACTTTAGGATATATTTTTATTAATTCTTGTTACTTATGTATTATATTTCCTTCATATGAAAAAAAAACAAGAAAACTAACAAATACCCTAAAGGGCGATAATACTTGGATGATTTCTGAGATATAGGGTGTTGAAGTTATCATGGAAAAAATTTTAATGCATACTTTGTATGTACCAAAATTGAAAAAAATGCGGTTTTAGAGATATTGGGGAATAATGGTTTCTTTTTGTTATTTCAATTCTTTCTCATATACAGGGTGTCCGGGAACATGTGGGAAATCTCCCGGATAGGAAGAAAACACGCGAAAAGAATACTATAGGTTCATATAAACTTCTTTCGTATCGGCCTCCTCTTCGGAGATATGGGCTCCCAAAGAGCACCAATGGAATCAAGTTTTTTACACATAATTATTGAAATATATTGAAATATTTCAATTATTTTTTAATATGATGTATACCAGGTAAGACCCGTCAAATTACTACCCAAGACACTGTTGTGAATTACCCACAGCTGCAGGGACGGACTAGCTGTAACACTCATGGGCCCATTTTTTTTACGCCCTGTATGATGAGAACTTTGGACAATGTTTTTTACATACCTTTAACTATTGGCTAAAAATTAAGTACTCTTTATTCATGTCGCTAATCCTAACCGTTTTCGAGAAAACGTTGTTTTATTTACATCATGTATTTGGCGTATCTTGGTAAAAGATACATCTTTGTTCCTATCAAATGTTGAAACTCAAAATTCCGCTTTTTCATATTATTAACCCGTGAGAAGAGAAGAGGACTGTGTAAATAAAATGACGTTTTCTCGAAAACGGTTAGGATTAGCGACATGAATGAAGAGTACTTAATTTTTAGCCAATAGTTAAAGGTATGTAAAAAACATTGTCCAAAGTTCTCATCATACAGGGCGTAAAAAAAATGGGACCATGAGTGTTACAGCTAGTCCGTCCCTGCAGCTGTGAGTAATTCACAACAGTTTCTTGGGTAGTAATATGACGGGTCTTACCTGGTATACATCATATTAAAAAATAATTGAAATATACCAGGTGGTTCAATAATTATGTGTAAAAAACTTGATTCCATTGGTGCTCTTTGGGAGCCCATATCTCCGAAGAGGAGGCCGATACGAAAGAAGTTTATATGAACCTATAGTATTCTATTCACGTGTTTTCTTCATATCCGGGAGATTTCCCGCATGTTCCCGGACACCCTGTATAAAGCGGTTGCGGACTTATGTTTATAGGTATTATCGCCCTTTAGGATCAGCATTCAATTATGAAACGACTTGTATATTTAACATTTTATAGGAAAAATACTTTAGTGTTGTACAGGGGTGTCTACTTTTGGGTCGTTTTTCTCGGTAGGTATCTCCGTTATTAGTGAAGATAGAAGGATGCGGTTTTCTCGGCACTATGCTACTTTCTTGTCAAACAAAAGATGCCTCAATTAGAATTTTTCTAGGCCAGTAATTGTTTTAAATATCCGTCATGGCCTATTCAAAAAAAACTGTATATTTTTTCAAAAACGCAAATTTAGGGCATATTATTAAAACTAAAAATAAAGTATTACATATTTCCGAGAAGCTTGTTAAAAACTGAATTACATTATTAAATATATAGGGTGGCCCATTTAATTCTTGAAAACTGTTGAACGTAGGAAAAATCTGAGTACGTCGCTGGATTCTACGTCAAAAACTGCAAAGAGAACACTTTATTTATTTTTGATAAATTAGAGGATAACCGAAATATGGGGGTGTCCCAAAATGTAAAATTCGAGGGGGCCTAGAAAAATTCTAATTTTGTTTCACAAAAAGGTAGCACAGTGCTGCTAAATACGCAAATCCTTTTATCTTTACTAATAACGGAGATACCCTGTAAAACCACTCAAAAATGGACATCCTGTACTCACAGATTCATCGTAAGTATAAGATTGCATTGCATGGCCTTTACTTCTGTTAAAATAACTTTGTGGATGTTTCCAGTTTTAATTTCACAGTCAAGTTTACATTGCATCGTTGGTCTTTTGCTTTTGACTGCCATACAGCCTTAATTAGCATTCTGACCATAAAATACCCACATTTACATCCTTTCAGGCAGAGCCGGAGTACCAATTTTATTTACCTGCATCCATAATTATTGTACCATTTTAAGTAGGTATCGCTTTAATTCCAAATAAAAATAAATCGATTTGCAGATAGCTATATTTTCAAGCCGATCCTGTACCCGTTTATTACGGTTTGAAGATGTTGGGACCTACACAATACGGTTTAAACACCTAATTGATTTATTGCATTGAAGGTCAACTGTATAATGTAAACTTTGTGTGTGTGTGTGTGTTTGTGTGTAAAGTGTTCAGTTTTCTACGATACTTTCCTTAAATATGGGTTTCTTAGAGTGTAGTTAATTAATCAACTAGTACCTAGATAGTTTCATAATAAATATTTTGTAATTATTATTTTACGCATCTTGCTGTACTTCTCATTCATTTACAGCAGTAATTAGTTTCTGAATATAATTATTTTAATCAAGAATGATGCTTCTGACGAGGAAATCGCAAGAGACCGTTTTCATGTAGAATTGCCCAGGCTAATCAGAGAACATATTCACATGGAATAATGTTAGTGACGTACCTCTTTTTTGTAATAAAACCAGAGGAATGGTGAATCGATATAACAACTACGTAAATTGTGTGGTTTTAAACCTTATAAACACATAACAATTGAAAATAGCATCTAAAGTACTTTCGGAGATGTTAAAGAATAACGATTTAAAAAAAATTTCAACATTAGCAAAGTATTTAAGCCATTGTGTACAGAGTTTCCCATTTTCGACACTTTCTGCGGGGTATTATACAGGGTGAGTTTTTTAAAGTGTTACAAGGCGATATCTCGCAAACGGTTTAAAATATTTTCTTGAAATTTTAATGAGGTGAGATGGGGGGACATATTTAAACATATTTTTGTTATCTACCCCCTTTCCCCATTTTGAGGGGTGGGGGGTAACTTTGAAATTTTAAATGGGAATATGTACTTTTGTTTATTAAAAGCAGATCTACGTAAAAAACTACGTATTTGTACAAAAATAATTTTTGGTTAGCTCCACTGGTTACCGAATTATAATTAATTAGGTTATAAAAATTTAAAAAATATTATTTACCCTTTATCGCCTGTCATGTTTCAGAAGATGTTCGAAATGTCTCCCTTCAACTTCCAAACACTTTCTCACTCTTTTTTTAATCGAATTTCGTACCCGCTCTAACATTTCAGGTGTCACTAATAAGCAGGCAAAGCGGATTCGGTCTTTCATATTGTCTATAGTTGTAGGTGCAGTCGCCATCACTTTGTCTTTTATAAATCCCCAGAAGAAAAAGTCAAGAGGGGTCAAATCCGGAGACCTAGCAGGCCAATTGACCGGACCAGCTGGACCAATCCACCTGTTTTCAAACAATTCGTTTAAATGATTACGGGCCTATATTGCATAATGCGGTGGAGCTCCATCCTGTTGAAACCACATGTCAGGATTTATGTTTTGGTTTAATAATAGTGGTAATTCGTTCCTTAAAAAATCTGTATACATTTCTCCATTTAAATGGCGTTAAAAAATAACCCTATCTCCAATTATACCACACCAGACATTAACTGACCAAGGATGTTGATTTGGCACAGTTCTCATCCAGTGGGGATTTTCCGATGCCCAGTAGTGCATATTGTGTATATTTGCCTTTAAGAAAACAAACAATAAAAAAAAAATAATTTCTACCGACAAGGGATAACTTAAAATCCTACCTGGCTACAATTCTGGAAACTAGCTTCATCAGAAAAAAACAACATTCTTTATTCCTTGCATTTGCCCTGTTACCCAATTGCAAAATGTAACGCGATTTTCAAAGTCTTGCCCATAAAGCTCTTGGTGGAGTGTAATGTGGTATGGATGAAATTTGTACATATGCAATATGGACACAACCGATTTTTGGCTTATTCAAGCATCTGCAGCAAGCCGTCTGGAACCTACATGCGGGTTAATAGCTACCATTCCTAAAACTCCAACTGCCCTATCTGCATCTGTTTTAGTTCGCTTCCGAAATCGTGGTTTTGACTTCAGGCTGCCAGTAGTGCGACATCTAGTTTCCAGCCTTTTAAATGCCATGTGAGATTTCAGGTTGTTAGGAAACCTTTCCGCCCACCTTAGTGAAGCTTGTCTGTAGTTTCTTCTGCACTCCCCCAACATTAACAACATATCAACTTGCACACTAAAATTCGCTTCCATGTTCAATTGACCAAGCTGAGAAATAATCGTTGATATGTAAAAATTCTCAACTGACTGAAGTCAAAACAACGCCTTTCCATGTAAACGAATAATAATTTTGAAATAAGTGAACTTGATTTATTTTAAATTTAGTTATTTTTTAAATCCAATAGAAATTTAATAATAAATTAATTATAATTCGGTAACCAGTGGAGCTAACCAAAAATTTTTTCTGTACAAATACGTAGTTTTTTACGTAGATCCGAATTTAATAAACAAAAGTACATATTCCCATTTAAAATTTCAAAGTTACCCCCCACCCCTCAAAATGGGGAAAGGGGGTAGATAACAAAAATATGTTTAAATATGTCCCCCCGTCTCACTATTATCTCATTAAAATTTCAAGAAAATATTTTAAACCGTTTACGAGATATCGCCTTTTAACACTTTAAAAAACTCGCCCTGTAGAGTCATTATCAAAGCTAGAATGTTGCGGTTTTCACTTTATACTGCCCTACTTTTTAGCGAAATTTGTCATGGCTCTTTCAGTTTTAGTTTTTGTTAATTATAATAGTTCAGTATAAAAAATGTAAAAACTGATTTTAGAGATTTTTTACGTAAATTTCAGTGGTGTGGCCAGGTTTTCTCTAAGAAGTTTCGTTTCTGAGATATTAACAAAAGTAAAAAAAAATTTAAAGGGGCACATTATAATTTATTGATCATACTTGGGCTTTACAAGAATGTATGCTGTTTATATTTATCTCTATCACAAACACGCTAAAAATGAGATATTTTTAATAATTTATGTTATTTATATGATATGTAGGCCACGGAACAAAGTAAAATGTTCAAAACTTTTTAGAATAAATACCTAAAAAATATATTATAAAAATATGATAGATTGTCAAGTTTTGGACATTTGCATTTGTTTCTAACAAACTGACCATGGCCTACTGTTATAAGTAATGTTATTAAAAATATCGCATTTTATGTGAAAATAAATGTAAACAACTGTACACTTTTGTAAAGCCCAAACTATACTCAATTAATTAGAAAAATAATATACAGGATATCCCATACCGGAATCTTTCGTTTCGTTAAAAATTAGGACAGTGAAGTGAAAACCGCATCTTTGATAATAACCCTAATACCTCCAGAAATCGTGTACAGGGTGACACTTTTATACGGTATCTTCGTAATTGTTAGTGCTATCAAAAAAGTAATGTAGGTGTCATGTACTTGTTTTTGGGTCAAACTTAAAATTGTAAAATCAAAATTTGAAAATTTTCGCTCGCTTAAGAGATATGGGGGAAAATAAAAAAATTGACAATTTCTAAATTACCCTATATTTTCTTAGTTAAAAGAGATATAGAAAACTGTTATATACAGAAGTTTCTTTATAATGATTGTTGAATAATCTGCCTGTCAGAATAAGTATACGGGGTCAGGTAAAGAAGTTATATGACCTAATATATTTTTTTTAAATGGAACACCCAGTATATTTTAATCTAGGAAGATAGCATTTTAGATTCTCTTTTCAAATTTATAACACACCATGGATGATATTGGTTTCCTAGGCGATTTATTTAAACTTTATTTTAAAATTATGTTCCAGTCATCGGAATATGTCCTTAAATGGTTGCCGCCTTTCCGGATAGCGACAAAATATAAATTTTGAGACATTTCTTCGTTTTTTCCACTGTCAATATAAACTGATCATATCAAATTTTTCAAAATCTTGATCATTTGCACAAATGAATATGTAAAAATGAAATTTAGGTTAAATGTTAATAACAACTAGAATGTCAACATAGTTGTTTCTAGGATATTAACTTTTGTTACATGGCCTAGTGTGGTTTAAAATAATAAAGTTTAAATAAATCACCTAGGAAACCAATATTGTCCATGATGTGTTATATACTTGAAAAGAGAATTTAGAATGCTAACTTTTTAGATTAAAATATACAGGGTGTTCCATTTTAAAAAATGAGGTTAGGTCCGATAACTTTTTTACTTGACCCCGTATACTAATTCTGAAACCGGCAGATTATTCAACAGTCATTATAAAGAAACTTTTATATAAAACATTTTTCTGTATCTCTTTTAACTAAGAAAATATAGGGTAATTTTAAAATTGTAATTTTTTTTGATTTTCCCCCGTATCTCTTAAGCGAGCGAAAATTTTCAAATTTTGATTTTACCATTTTAAGTTTGACCCAAAAAGAGTACATGACACCTACATTACTTTTCTGATAGCACTAACAATTATGGAGATACCATATAAAAGTGTCGAAATTGGGACACCCTGTACATGTGTTCGTATAAACTTTTCTTCATCAAATGACGCAAGGAATCACACTATGAAATATTAGCATGTCATTAAGAATCACCCTGTATATTTACTGTCATCAGTCTCTCTCATTCCTCTTCTGTTTTCTTATATTTTCAATCGACACTAACAACTCTCATTTTAGAGGCACCACAGTACTCGAGTCAACCTTCTGCCTTCTATCCTGTTGCTCCTCAAGACATCTCTATATACTATCCATCGTTGTCCAGAGACGCAGGGCGTCCGGTTTATGACAATCAGAGACCGCAGAGTTTCCAAATCGATCATAAACTTCAAGAACATTATACCGCATTGAGGACCGCGACCACCCAACATGGTCACGTGATTCATCCGGGGTCCGGATTGGCTATAAATCCTGGGCAGGCGCCGCCAAAAGGTAAATGTTACTGTTTTTAAACCTTGGATTTGTCATGGATTGAATAAAGTTATTTCATTGCTTTTCACGACAAGAATAATCGTTATGTACGACTTCCATACAGTAATTCTTTAAAATAATATAAAAGTAAATAAATTTAATAAAATAATATAGTACAGTCCTCGGTGAAAAGTTTCAATAAATAGGTTCGTCCGCAGAGCAGTGGCAACTCGTTCAGGTGAAGTAGAGGAGGGGCACGTCCTCAAGAAGGAAACTAAAAAACAATAAATTTATTTTCATTCGTAAATTAAGTTATACAGTGAGTCCCAGAAGAAATGTCTAAATTCATTTAAAATTCAGTTTTTTCAAAAAACGCTGGTACCCGTCGATTTTGATTTTTTAATTATTTTTTTTGTAGTAATTTCATGTATACAGGGTAGCTCAAAAATAAGTTACGACCATCAACTTCATTTTTTCAAATGAAAACATATATTTTTTATTTCATTTTTGAATTTTGCATTGAATTCTAAGCATGTTTCATGTACCATGTCCTATACATAAACTCAACATTATTGAAAAAATTAGGATTGAACATATCATTTAGGGAATCCAACGATCTATCAAATCTCCTGGCAATATGGCATTTTGGGCTCCATAATAAGTAAGAGTGTACTGTCTCACTGTCACCGTTTATTTCCATAGAAACTGTATGACAATTTTATTTCAAATAAGTATAATTATTGTCAAGCGTAGTTTCAAAGTTGCGGTTTTCACAATAATGGTGAAGTTAACGGAACGGGAAAAAATTGAAATTCTATGCATTGTTGGGTTTGGTGATAAAACACGTACTCAAATAGAAACAGCCCAATTATTTAATGAAATCCATCCTGATCGTCCTCCCATATGTCAAAAGATGGTGAGTAGAATAGAGGCTAAGTTTAGGGAATTCGGTCATGTTAGAGATTTGCCTAAATCTGGTCGTCCTACTCGAGATGAAAATGAACAACTTGAAGTTTTGCTTTCCTTGGAAGAAACTCCCCTGTCGCACATTGGGGCCGATTTACACATGCCGAAATCTGTTGTTCACCGAGTAGTTCAAAAGCACAAATATCACCCATACAAAGTTATTCCAGTGCATGAGTTATTTGAAGATGATTTCGATAGGCGAAGTGAGTTTTGCGGACGCATGCAAAATATGTGCAATCTAGATAATAATTTAGTAAAAAATATTATTTTTTCGGATGAAGCTACGTTCTATTTGAATGGTAATGTGAACAGACAAAATTGTCGATATTGGGCAACAGAAAATCCACATTGGATGATAGAGGTTCACAGCCAGTACCCTAAGAAAATAAATGTTTGGTGTGGAATCGTACGCGAAAGAGTAATTGGTCCATTTTTCTTTGAACAGTCTTTAACTGGACAAGTATATCTCGAATTTCTCCAACTAGAATTAATTCCAGCATTAGTGGCTTTATTTCCGAATCCATTGGATCCAGACTCCCCTGACGAAGAACTGATATTCCAACAAGATGGTGCTCCTCCGCACTATGCGGCCACTGTGCGCACATTTTTGGATGAAATCTTTCCCAATCGGTGGATTGGAAGGAGAGGACCTATCGAATGGCCTGCTAGGTCGCCAGACCTAACTCCGCTGGACTTTTTTTTGTGGGGTTACCTCAAATCAAAAGTATTTGTTAACAGGCCAAACAATATGCAGGAGTTGAAAGAAAGGATCCGAAGAGAAGTGCGTGTCATAACTCCGGAAATGGTTGGAAACGTGCAAAGAGAGTTTATTGATCGTCTTGGATATTGCAAAGCCGTAAATGGCGCACATTTTCAACATTTAATTTGATTTTGTTGTGTTTTTTTTTTAATAAACAGGTCTTACTTATAGATATGTTCAATCCTAATTTTTTCAATAACTGTTGAGTTTATGGTACATGAAACATGCTTAGAATTCAATGCAAAATTCAAAAATGAAATAAAAAATATATGTTTTCATTTGAAAAAATGAAGTTGATGGTCGTAACTTATTTTTGAGCTACCCTGTATACATGAAATTACCACAAAAAAAAAATTTAAAAATCAAAATCGACGGGTACGAGCGTTTTTTGAAAAAACTTACCGCTGAATTTTAAATGAATTTAGACATTTCTTCTGGGACTCACGCGTTCAAAGTCTTTTTGCACCGATTGATCGGTGGAAATATCGTTGAAAATCTTATGCAAACACACTAATCTTCCTGAGTATATATCTGTAGGTGCAATCTTGTATAATATAACTTATTATGTTGAATCATGCCTCGTCACATCGTAGAAGTGATAAAAACATTAGGTGGCAATACCCGCTATTAATTTTTGGACATTTCTTTATGCTACTCCATGAAACCATGTAATGTTCGAGATTGTGAATAAAATTGAAAAACTGCAATACTTGCTTTAAAAATTTATATCTTCTTTTACAAATCAGTTAATGACGTAAACCAAAAAATATTTGGTTAAGAAAAGATCACACTTAAAAACAAAATATAATTCAGCTAAATTCTACCTCTCAATTTTGTTTCTGCCTGTATAATGACCAAGACATCAGTAGGATATCATCGCAAGAGACAAATCTACAGTTTGCCAAACATTTCACCAAGACCGGACAACAATTGAGCCTATGAAAGCCAGAGTGATTCAAGTCAAAAATAGTTGTTTTGAGATATTAAAGCCGGAAGTTAAACAAGGATATAAAAAAAACAAAAACAAATAGCGAATGGGATTAAAAGAAACTTAAACTTAGATCTTGTAATACTCGGTTTTTACACAATATATATTTTTGTCCTTTTTTGCATATTTTGTGACTTAGACCACTATGAGTTTCATTGTTTTTGTGTTAACATAATATTTCTTAAAATATATCTTCTCGTTATTCTTTATTGTTTTATTTTAAATCATCAAAAACTTAGAGATTATAACTTATATTAATTATTTATTCATCATTATCGGATAAATAGTCTTCTAGGGGACCAACGTCTTCTGAAAGTTCTGGACTATTGCTATAGTCTTGGTGGACGGTTGGTATGAACTGAAACAATTCCTCCATGTGTTTTTTCCTGCTCGTAGTTACCGGGAGGCTAGATTCATAAAGAAGGGGCAGGTCAATATTCTTGAAATCCGTCAATTTACCCTTTTTTTGCAGCCAAATCCATTACTTTGAAAGAAATGTTTTCATTTAAGGTCTCTTTATATCTCTTTCTATCTTCAGCCATGATATTTGGTTATTGTCTGTGTTCTTCTTCCTGCGAGTAACTATTTTTTCTAAAGCTGAGGTAGAATAGAAATCAGGTCTATTCGTTTTATTAACGTCAAATGGCCTTTTGGTTCTGCATTTTTTTATATGGATTGCCAATCCTCAGGGACAAACTTGACTGTATTTGTTGCATACTGCTCCACCATACCAAAGTCTCTGTCATTCGGTAAAATGAATGAACGGAAACCATAAATTTGTTGTGTATGGTTTCTAAATTCAGTTGATTGTCAGCTAGTAATTTCAACCATAACAAGCATTGTTCGAAATTTCGATTTTGCCCTCCACAGGCCTCACTAAATGCGACTACATGCGTTGCATGGTTCACAAGATGTGCACAAATGCAAGATCCCATTTCCTGTGCTCCACAAGAAGCTACTGTTTCGTCCCATACGTACATAAACACTGTGTCTTCTTCATCCAAATGATATATTCTAAAGTTATAAACATACATATTCCGTTTATAGTAGGCAATAGAACAAGTCAGCGATTTGAAAGGCAAAGTCTTTTCCAGATCAAAAGTGAATGCAATCAATATTAATTTTTTAGGAGGTAAACAAAGCAGCGTGTAACAGTCGACGCGTAAATGTTTACCGCCATAATGGTCTAAGTCAGACTTGGCCCACTATGGCGTTCATCGGTACATCTGAATGCGTTTTACAGTCATGTTAGTAGCGACATCTGTTAGTGTTGTACTGAAGATAGGAAGTTCATATTCTGTCCAGAGGTAGATTACTATGTAAATATTACGATAGTGCCAAAAAGCGAAATATGGATAAAATTGACTTAGACCACTATGGCTTTCATAGGCTCAATTAAAAAAGTTACCAACATTATCTTTGTCAGGGTTGTATTGGCGGCGAGGGTCCTTCCGGTTAAATTCTATATCCAACACACCATTTCAGGACCGTAAATAACTGTAATAATTGTAATTTTAGGTGGCAGTATAACTGCTGGTTATCCAGTTAGAAGCCAACCGCAATATCAGCAGGCCGCCCCGGCCTCACTGTACACCACCCAATCTAGGCAGATGTATCAAAACTATCCTCCAAGAGAATAATGCGGAATGGATACTTAAAAAATATAAGTAGAATTAGGTAGATAATTGTATTGCATCTAGAGAAGAAGCAAAATAAAATGCTGATATCGACCCGATAAGCTAATTTTTTTTTATCGTAACGCCAGATTCTACTACAGGACGGTAAGTCTACTTTTTTGATAAGTGGTATTGTAACAAGATCGCTATTGTAAGAAAATTACATCTTTGTTAGTGCAGGACACTTATCCTGCACACAAGTCAACTGATGAACTATATACAGCGTGTGTGAAAATATCGGCAACATATGGAAAACATTTTATCTGTGATTTTAGGAAAAAAACTATTCCTCATAATAAGTTTTGTCTGTCGGCAAAACTCATAATCCGCGCAAAAAATCACAAATTTTGGTAAAAAATCCTTCTAAAATGCTAAGCCCCGGTACTTTCACGTGTGCAAATTGTCTCCCGCTCACTTCTTACTCTACATTAACGACCTTCTAGTGAAAACGAAAAATCCGATATTTAGTTTTGCTGGCGATAGCACACTTAACTCATCTTTCTTTTTGAACTGAATATCGCAGACAGCATGAAGTATCACGCCTCAACAAAGACCTGGAAGGAATTTTGGCTTGGGGTGACAGTAACCAAGTCGAATTTAACGCTAATAAAACCCAGGCAGTAGTTTTCTCTAAAAAGGTTAACATTACAGAACCGGATATAGTCATGGCCGGACACGCAATCCCACTGGCTTCATCTATTAATTTGCTGGGCGTCAATCTGGGAAGAAATATGTCTTGGCATAACCACGTTGTGGCAATCGCAAAGATAGCTTCTCAGAAACATGGTGTACTCTTCCGAACCAAAAAGTTGTACACACCTCAACAACTTTTGATACTATACAATGCCCAGATTCGATTACTAGAGTGCTGCTCTCATATCTGGATCTCTGCACCCAAACATACCCTTCGGCTACTGGATTCCATCGAAAGGAGGGCCATTCGTCTGATTGGAGATCACGAGCTGACGAAGAGCCTCGACAGCCTACAACATCGAAGACAGGTTGAAAATGTTCAGCTGACCTTGCCCTCTTAATTCCGCCCAGAGCACCACTGCTGCCCATCCATATGTGGTTAAGCTTTCATCTGGAGGACTTCATCCTTATGGAACGACCTTCCCCATGTCGTTTTTCCCAACGAATATAACCTCCAACGATTCAAAACCAACGTGAATCGCTTTTTGCGCACACGCACCACTCCCAGAGTGCCCTAAAGGATTTTTCCTATAGTGCTTGTGTTTGATCAAAAAAAAAAAAAAATTAGCTGGATTTATTCTGCAGAGTAAATTTTATCTACAAGATAATTAAAAATGATATCTTATCACTTCTGGATAGCGGCTCTTCCCCAAATAAATTACAGTTATTCGCCAGATAACAGATTCGTCGATAATAGTTACGAATAGTGATTTATTTGACGGATAAAGATCTAATGCCATAAAGTGTCACAAGGTTTTATTTAAATATTTTGTTGGCATTGTGCTTTTCCCAGAATATTTCACGCCGTAATATTATGTTAATTACTTGACTTTAAAATACCCAAATAAGTTATTTTCCACATTGCAAAGGCTGGTTTATTTATCCAGCAAATTGTTATTTATAGTGTTGTGATCGCTCGAGCGAAAAACCGCTTGAGTACTCGCGTATTGAAATATCGACATCGCTCGATTATTAAAAAGAACTACCCGAGTTATAAATTCAAGCGAAAATCGTCGCTTGTTAATTATTAATCGATACCCGACCTTCGTTTGACGCCGACCGAAATGTGCTTCTTGGTAGTGCGATCGCTCGATGTAAAAAACTGCTGGAATATTCGAGCAGTTTTTCGCACGATAGGAAAAACTACTTTAGTTATAAATTCAAGCGAAAAATCGAAAATCGTTGCCTTTCACTTGATACCCGAAATGTGCCGATTGGCGACGTTCGAGTTTGGCGCTCAGAAGGCTGACACGACATACTTCTTTGTTGAATGCACATAAACGAGATAGTGCATACAAAGAAGTATGCCAAATCACTAAGTCGATTCATCGCAACATGGGTTTTGTTTTGACTGGGACTGACTAGCCATCGGCGATTGTAAATTTAAAAAAAATTAAAGGATATAATTGTTTAAAAATTAGAATCAACTGTTCTTCCTTAATAGTTAGGGAGACGGTGACAATAGGGGGTCCGTGAAGTGGAATATCAGTAATTTGGTTTTTCGTGGAGTTTAGGTTCCCCTCTACAACTTTTATATCTGATGAAATGCTGTAGAGCAGCGTTTCTCAAACTTTTTTGACCACGGACCCCTTTTGATACTAGAATTTTGTTGTGGACCCCCAGCCGCTCACTACATTAGTACAGAATTAATTCTGGATAGGAAGTCATGCCTTTTACCTTTAGTTAAAAATAATTTTTATTCGAATCTTATTATTTTTCACAATCAAAAAGAATTAATAAGCAAAAATCTGAATAATATATCACTGGCTGCAGCAAATGTACTTAGTGATATGGATAGTTCTGCTTTCTTCTTCTTCCACGCAGCTATGTTATATTGGGCTTAATTTGAAGAAAGCTGCAGCCTTATATATCTGGTTCGGCATTTACGGCGATTACGATATTTTGTTTTTGTGACATTTTATTCCGACTTAGCTATTCGCGGACCCCTAAGTAACTGCTCGCGGACCCCCAAAGGGGTCCGCGGATCCCAGTTTAAGAAACGCTGCTGTAGAGCGTTGCTGAGAGGCGCTGTACCGCTTTAGATAGGAAATTCTCAATAAATTCAAAATTATATCGAGCCATGTCTGAAAATGAATTTACAGCATCTGCGTGACGCCAATGTCACGGGAAACACATTTTCGGACAAGTCAACCCTTGCATATACTTTTCCGAGCGTGTCAAAAAAAATGAAAATTAAAAAAAAATAAAAAAAAGCGAATTTGAAGTTAAAACTTTCTAGAATGGAACATAAATGTTAAAGATTATCTGAAAAAACTTTGTCGTTCCAGGTCTCGCCATTTCATTATTGGAATTTTTTAAAAATCTCGGAGGAAATTCGGAAAACGATCGTGACATGTCACAAAATTGTCACACTACATTCCTAGACACCCAAATATTGTGGACAAAAATATTTCAGAACAATCGCACCTACAGGTCGACAACTTTATCTATAGCTACAAAAGGAATGCAGGCAAAAAAATTTCTTGGGTTAACAATGTTGTCACATTTATTAAATTTTAATTTAATAACATGTTACCAAGTAAACCCTAAAATTAAATTTACCCATTTAAAATAAATTGTCATAAGTATATAAGAAACTAATATTCTATTATAGTTTCAATGTTCTTAAACCTTTCTTTTCATACTATTTATTTTAATATTTAAATGCAAAATTAAATATTTTTTTATTAAAGTACTTCTAATCTAAAAATAGGGCAACATGGTGCAATATCAACGGTAACCATGGGTTACCGGTGGCTAGAGCTAATTTGATAGGTGATATCCCAGACAGAGCATGACAACACACGGCTGGTGACACGCCCAATTTGCCTGCGCTGTTCTTGGGCGATATCCGATATGCTCATGCAGTTGCGTAGTGATACGAAGGGCTAGAGATATTATATTGTGTTATAGTTTATGTTATTATTTTATTGTGTTTTTTAAAAAGTGTTCGTTGTTTTAAAACTGTAATGATGAATAAATATACCCGTGGTAAAACCCTTCATAGTCAAACCCGTGAGGTGATTGCCAACGTGTACAGGGTGTGTGAAGATGAATCACAAACTAATACATTAAAATTACCACTTAAGCGAAAGCTAGAAAGGGTCGCAATGTATACGGGAGTAAGCGTGGGTGCAGTAAAAAACATTCACAAAGAAGATACTGAAAACGAAGGGAATAACCCGGATCAATTGTTGTCATCTCCTGGCAAAAAAAGGGCCCGTCTCTCTGCTGTCGAAAAAATCGAAGCTTCGACTTTGGCATTGTTAGGAGAACAATACAAAAGTTTTATTTGGAACTAAAAATGATTCCAACCTTAAAAAAGTTGCTACAACAGCTGAGAAGTGACATAAACTTTCCGTTTTCCCGTGAATCTTTGAGGCGCATGTTGAAATCAAATGGATTTTATTGGCGAAAATGCCAAATTAATCGAAAAATATTAATTGAAAGGCCTAATATATTACACTGGCGATACAAATATATTCATGCCATGAAAAAATATAGGGAAGAAGGTCGTCATATAATTTACATAGATGAGACCTGGGTAGACAATGACCTAACGGTAAAAAATTGCTGGCAGAGTGCAGATGTTTTGGGGATAATTCCATGTTGAAAGAATGGCATCTTGTAAAACGTAATTATTTAAACCTTCATAAAAATAATTACCTATCTACAAGAATTTCCTATTTTTATTACATTATTAAAATAATATTAGCACGCCCTTCATAAAAATAATTACCTATCTACAAGAATTTCCTATTTTTATTACATTATTAAAATAATATTAGCACGCCCATGGGTCGGCCATGTTTTAACAGATATTGCTTTCCCCTTACTGATACCCCGTAGCTATAGACGCGCGTGTCGAGCTAGGCGGAATTCTGACAATATTACGCGGAGATACCGGAAGGCAGGTATCGTTGTTCAGTTGTATGACGGGAAAAACGATTCGCAATATTATTTTTATCAGAAAATTGTTTACGAGTCATCTCCATGTGAATACAAATCGCTTAAGCCCACTTGGACCCATGTCACTTGAGATTTTATAATTTTTCCATTAATTGGAAAATTATATGCAAGGGTTGACTTGTCAGAAAATGTGTTTCCCGTGACTTTGGGGTCACGCAGATGCTGTAAATTCATTTTCAG
This sequence comes from Barypeithes pellucidus, assembly GCA_963991005.1. Taxonomy (NCBI): domain Eukaryota; kingdom Metazoa; phylum Arthropoda; class Insecta; order Coleoptera; family Curculionidae; genus Barypeithes; species Barypeithes pellucidus. The sequence continues at coordinate 95,419,095 of OZ022556.1, forward strand.
ACATGGCTCGATATAATTTTGAATTTATTGAGAATTTCCTATCATTTTAGATACATTTAACTAATTTTTTTTTAAATCTTTCTTCTTCAATTTCAAATCCTTGTGTTTCGTTGGTAGTTATTGCCCACAACAAGCACAATTTCTTCATGCACGTTGAGCTGTACAAAGCAAAGAAAATGCATTTATCTATCGAAATTTAGTTTATTTACAAAACGGTTATAAAGAACTTTTTACTAAATACGAGCATCTAATCTAAATCTATTAATTAAAGCTAGTATGTCCTTACTAAATGATTACAATTTTACACAATGTAAACAGTATGATGCTACTAGCACAAAAATATCATTTGATTTTAAATATTTTTGTAATAAGTACATACTTATTCATCCATTATTTTTTTTTACATATTTAAACTAGTTTACATAAATTTACATGTGCTGTATTAAAATATTTTTTACAACTTTTATTTTCTTGATATGAAGAACGGGGCATAAGTAATAAATAGTATACTCTTCAAGTGCCTTATCTAAACGAAAAAGAACTACTTAATGATTTAAATTATTATCTGGTAAGGTAATTTAGACTCTGCGGCGAAGAGGATGAAACCGCCTCACACATAATATACCGCTGCGTAGCGCTGTCCCATAGAAGACAAAATATCTTCGGGAACATACAACGTGGTGACAACCTCTCACATGACAAGCTTGGTAGAAGGTTACTGGACCTCGTAGGAGGAACAAACATCTTCTAACAAGATCGGGGTACACAATAAGCCGAAAGGCTTCATTGATTTGAAGTTCGGGCCTTTAAACCGACCCCCGCCTTTGACCAACCAACCAACCAAGGTAATTTAGAGCATTCCTAGATATTTTTATTACAATCGAAAAATGTTATGAAGAGCAATATTTTATCGAGAAATGCAATGCAAAATAAAAGAGTTTCTCCTAGGTTTTTCCTTTTTTTGGGACACCCTTTATGTTGAATGTCAAATTAGTCGACGCCATTCCTATTTTTATTACAAGCAAGAAATGTTATGAAAAGCAACTTTTTCTTGAAAATTACCTAATAAAAAAGTTTATCCTGTGCAATAGAATCAAAATTTGAATCGTGTCGGACTTATTGTTTTATTTACAACCATGCATATAATAATGACATTTCATCTATCTTTGAAAGGTGGAAAGTTGACGTTAGTAAATTATTTTTTTATAATTTTTTTAAAAATCGATATCTCAAAATAATATACGAACACACTTTTTAAAAAATGCTAATAGCTTTGCGTGTTTAGATATGTCTACTTTTTCCCTAATTGATAGAGTGATCCTCAGCATTGAATATTGTGACCAAGTCGTTGATATCTTTTGTCTTGGCATTTTCACTGAAATAAGCTAGTAGCGCCGACTCAGAACCAGGATTTTGAACTTTGTTTCCCGTACACCATTCTTTGAAACAGTTATATGCCTTGCCATATCTCGGGCGGCTTTTAGTTGGCAGAAGATCTTCTACTATTTTTGCTGCTTCTCGAATTTCTGGTGGAGTAGCAGCAAAATCGAATTCCTCATCTGAGCATTTTTCTGTAGTTAAAATAATATATTGTTTAGTGACATGGAAACCATATTCAAAATATGATATTTGCCATCTTGATGTGTATTATTACCTACGTTATTTTACCACCGGCGGTTATTTGAAATTTCTGTCTACTTTTTCAATGGAAAAGTCAAAATGACATTTATCTTTTATTAATAATTTTGATTCCAAATAATAAGAAGTGGATGTTAGATGTGGTTGTAAATAAAATAGTATACAAACCTCGGTGAAAAGATTCATTACTGTCTCGAGATTTAGTTAACCTCTCCGCTTCGCGCCCCGTTTAACTACCGATTCTCTCAACAGGGATGAAACACTTTCCACCTCGGTACGTAATATACTATTCCTGTCGTCAGTAGTAATATTTTGCTGTTTGGTTTGTTTTAAGGATTTGAGTGAATAAATTAGGGATTCTACATGAAATAATTCTGAAAATCCATCTTAATTAAATCGTACGTACTACGAGTTGAATATGCAATCGTGCTGCTCACATACATAATTTAAATATTAATAGATACAGCATTAATTTACATTTGGGGCAAAGAGTGGACAGAAAAAAGTCTGCATTATTTCGGGTAATAGGTACAGATTTTTGTACAATTTCTTCCATAGTTTTTTGCTTAATTTCGCAGTTTGACTGTTTGCGCGCACCCCTGGCGCCGCCACTGATACTCGTGTCAGTAAACAATTGAACAGTACTATTTTAAACTAACACAATGAAAACATTTTTAAATTATATAATTGAATCCTAAAGTCCTATTTTTATGTGTATTGACGAATCTTAAAATTAAGACCTTGTTGAGTTGCAGAAATATTTGTAATAATTAACTAACCAGACAACGTTGATTGTGACATTGACAGAAATTAAGTCGTTCTAAGTCGGCGACACAACCCTCGCGGCTTAGAATTGCGTTCGGCCAAATGTCGGTAAGGATCAAAGGATTTCGGGCAACCTGCGACCCGACTTTAATGCGAAAATTGGTTTATCTTTTTTACGAGCGGGACTTCGCCAAACTGGGCTAGCACGGCGGCCTGTGTCGTCGGCTGGAATTGCTCGGGCAACTCGTGGGAAATATTCGAACTTCTGGCAACCAAAAGGCACACAGCCGAACTCCTGGTTTAAGGTATGTCGCAGTCAAAGTTGCCTGGTTAGTTCATCGATAGTTCAAAATATTTCTGCAATCAGACATTAAAAATTTTTACAAATTGCACATTATTTAAGAGGAATCACACGCTAGAAATACAAAGTGTCAATTTCCCACCCTTATATCCCGCTTCCAGTAAATAATATTAAAAATCGGAAAGACACGTCGATTTTAAAGAATATTCGCAACCTTCGCTGTTTAACCCCTTGCGAGGGGTAAATGTTGCCCTTAGAATCTTAAATCAGAAGGCAGAGTGGCACGTCATTTAAAAGGACGTTTAAATATCTTTCCAGCACTGGCGGAACTTCCAAAATTTCAGAATAATAACAAATGCAGGTAACCTCTAATTACGTCCATTTTTGGAACTCCCATTTAAGAATTTAAGGGTAACATCTACCCCTACCAGAGAATTGAACCACGACGGCTGTGAATAGTCTTTAAAAACGTCACAGTAAAATTGTCGTGCCTTTCCGATTTTTAATGTTATTTTCCAAATGGGTTAACTTGTTGGATAGAGGTCAGTAGAACAAACTTCCAGGTTTCGACCTCTATGAAGTCATCCTCAGGACTCTAAAATGTTTTTATTCTTTTTAAGGGGGTCGAGTTTCAAGCGATATATTCTACAGTTCGTTGTGTGGAGAGAAAGCGAGATACAGAGTTGCCGTTTGGTACACGTCTTTATGCATTTATCATAAGTATGACTGTCTTTTTATTTTTTTTATTTTTGATTTTTAATTTTGAAAATTGCGGGTTTGTGGTCCTGAGACGGTGGATACGAGAAATCGGCAACGCTGCAGAACTCCGGTGATTGATTGAAAGGAAGCACCAAAAAATCAGCATCTGCACACTCTTAGCTATGTCCCCTACCAGAATCAAAAGAAAAGAACAAAAAATCAGACTTTGGCGTAATTTAAAAAAAAAACAATGGATTTCTTGGTTTTTTTGAAAGGTTTTTTTTTGTAAACAAATTTTTTTTGTTTTTAAGACAGTCATTGAGGTACCGCTTATAGCGATGCATACACTAAAGATCTGTGCCAAATTTCAGCCGAATCCGTTGTGGACTTTCCGAGATATCGCCGGAGTTTCCCGGAAAAACATTGTTTCGAGAAAAACGAGATTGAAATTATATAAATAAATTGGATAAATGCACAAATGTTCTTGAAACCCTAGAGATCAAATTTATGTAAAAAAAAACGAAATTTTCAAATTTCTGGGTAGACGACCCCCTTAAGTATAGTGCAGAAAAAAACAAAATATTATAATAATTTCTTACATATAGAGAATAAAAATAAAATAAGTATAATTTGTCTTTATAGAAAAACCTATAAAAGACACTACATTTGAATAATAAATACACAAATGTTTAAAATGTACGTATTACGTAACAATTATGTATAAAGTAAAACAAAAACATTAATTAAAAAATATCTTCAATACGCATCAGCAAGGTAGCCGTTTTGTGGTCTTATTTTCGTCTAACAACTGAGACAATACAACCTGATTTTAATATCTTTAAGAATATCTACAACCGATTAGGCGAAACACCTACCTTTCGTCCTAAACGGAATTCCATAGGGCGCGGACCAGAATTTCTTCTTGTTCCGGAGTTAAAGTCTTCGGTCGCCCTTTGGAATTCCGTTTAGGGCGAAAGGTACCTGTTTCGTCTAATCGGTCGTAAATATTTTTGAAAATATTAAAATCAGGTTGTCTTCGAATACCGTATTTAGGCACCTCGTCCATTAGAATTTTCCTGCGCGTATACACACAGCATATCGCGCATTTCCGCGTTTGAAAACAAATTGCGTGTCGGCATTGTTACTTAACTGACGATGAACTAAAAAATGAAACATTTTCTCACAAAGCTATCTTACTTACAATAATAAACAAACAAATAACAACGTGGAGGTTTCATAGCAACTGCATCTCTAAATTTAATTTGTTTTCTCATAGGTTACTTTAAGAAGAAAAAAATTGTTTGCAAATTAATAGTAATTGGGCAGGGTGCACCAAACAATTTAAATACTAATATCTCCGAAACGGTAACTCTTGGCGACCTTAACTAAGAATACCTTTTTTACGTAATAAATATGAGAAAAGTATTATTTTTATTAAAAACTTAAATAGGTACACTGAGGCACAAAAAAGTTATGACCTAAAATTTGCGAAAAATGCCGGTATATTAAAATTTCACAAAAAAATCAATTTCTCGTCCTAAAAAAACCATAATTGCCACATTTTGTAAAGAAACGTTGGTTTCTGTCAAAGTTATTAGAGAAAAACAAGAATGAAGTTTTAACTTTAACACCCTGTATCTCGGTCAATACCAACTTTCGGATATAGGTAAGTATAATTAAATCCTAATATTTTTACCTAAAGAGTCTGTGGTTTTTCCATGTACCATATACCAAATGTAGTATCTTTTTTAGGTTTTTCTATAAAAATAAATTATACTTATTTTATTTTTGTTCTCTATATGTAAGAAACTATTATAATATTTTGTTTTTTCTGAACTATACTTAAAAAGAAAAACCCATTTTAGAGCCCTGAGGATGACATCATAGAGGTGGAAACGTGGACCAAAATACAAAATTTGATCTTCTAAGTTTGTTTTACTGACCTGTATCCAACAAGTTAACCCTGTCGGAAACTTATCAGTGAATTACTTCTAGAAAATTTAATATTAGTTACTGGAAGCGAGATATTGTGTGGGAAGATTTCAAATTTAGCCCAGCGGATAGCGTTTACTGATTTTATCCCGAATTTTAAATTTGATCTGGGGCTGTCGATGTACGTTTGAATAAAATTTATCAATATCTCGTTCCTCTGCATCCTTTCGTTAGTCCTGGATGAGGCTTAAAATTCTGATTACAATAACCAAGTGTTGTCGTACGATGGTATCAGTTTTTCTGCGGTTGATTACCCTTAAGGCTTAATTTGTCAGTAGCGCCCAAAAACATTATTTTCTCTCGAACCATTTATGGACGAGAAAATACTTTGCCCTCGAATTCCACACGTTTCGTGAATGATGCTATAGGTAAAATTAAATTATGCAAACACCAGTCATTTTCGTTGCTACGGGTAGCGTGCGGAAATGGGATTTTCTCGCCGTCTTCTCGAAGTGTTGAAACGAATTATGCGATCGGGTTGTTAGGGGAGGGTCTGCAGCTTTAATGAACGATGCTGACAAATTCTGCCCAGAGTTTTAGTAACAAACGTACTAGATTTTTTAACAATATTCAGTGATACAAAAATACTATAAGGTATTTTCGATATTAAAAAATATAGGATCTTTTCTACAACAGCTTCTACATTTTACAGGGGGTATTTATTGTAAACACGATAAAATAAAAGTTTAATACCTAATTTTTAAGATTTTTAAAATTTTCTAATTAATGATTTTCTACAACTATAGTGAAATAATCATTATTATTACATTCTTAAATAATTATGATAATGATTATTCAATGGTAGATTGTGTCCAGGAATAATAATTCATTAGTCACAGACGATATACCGGGTGGTTCGTCCAAACAGGACCCATGTAAATTTTGTGGTGGTCCAATATTCACTTGCGTATTGATTTTAAACAAAACTTATTAAGATTTAAATTATTGGTTATCTATCTTCTTGTTGCTATGGCCACTTGTCGTTTCCAATCATATATTTTCCTAGAATTCATTGCACCCAGGAAACAATACATTATGTACAACACAAAATATTTAAATTAAAATTTCTGGCTATACAAGCTACAGCCGTTTTTGAAATTTTACATCATCTAAGGCTGATATTCCTTTGAACACTGATTTTTATCGTATTCGACAATAAGTCCCCAGAGTATCTATCCCTAAATACAAGTTATACACACCAGTCTCTACTTATAAGTTTTAAACTTTTCGCCTAGAGTTTTTGTTTTTCCACGGCTTAAGACGATGCAATTCTGTCTCCAAAATGAAATCCTCTTCGGAGTTTGATGGCTTCGGAGATATCGCCGATACTGCGATGTAAGCCGTCGGAATTTTCTTCAGATGGGCAGGTTTACCTGAAACTGCAATCTTGAAACAAGAATTTCTCGATGTATGTTTATAGTTTGACGTCCGACCCTTTTCTTTTATACGCATACAAAATTAGGCTCGTCCCCGTTAGGTAGTTTTAAGTTTTATTAAGCTTTCCCGCTAATAGACAAAGCAAGAGATCGACCGAGATTGGGCTTTTTATGATCTAGAGTTCCAAGAACGTCATGATCCGATAAGATATCCAAAAATTACCACTAACGGCAACGAACTAACTGTCCGTCTAATGGCTCGAAAGTTTAAACTCTAAGAGTAAAAGGAAGCTATATTAGTCTAGTCGCCTATAACAAAATTTCCCAATAAAAACTCTATTTAAACAACATAATTTATAATATTTACAATTATTTCGAAAGCGGCTGGATATAACCTATATGCTTGTATTACAAAAAAAAAATTGTCTATGAATTCTACGTCAAATAACCAAATAATATACAGGGTGTTCCATTTGAAAAACTTGAGAATAATTATTTTAAAATGTGGCGTTTTCGAAAGCTTATTATGAACACCCTGTATAAAATAGATAAACGCATTCAGATTCATAGTATCTCTAGACCTTTTGTCATAAATTTCACCCAATGCCGAGGTTTGGATGTTTTTTTTGATTTTTTTATTCAGGAGTGCAAAACTTATTTTTCCGAATCTACAAAACCAAATAAAATAAAATTTGAGGCACTTATAAACGATATTAATACGAACCTAAATATGCAATAAAATACTGGGTATCCCATTTAAAAAAATATAACTTTATGAACTCACACTTTTTTGGGCCACCCTGTATAATGTAAAATATTTTTAAAATATGCCGCTTTTAATCCAAGACCTCAAGCTGTTTTAGTATTGTTGATAAGCTCTTCGATAACGATTCAATCTTCCGTCCCCGCTTCTTTTGCGGACCCGGTATATTAAATCCAAGGAAAGAATCATACTTTGAAATATTAGCAAGTCATTAAGAATTATTACCTGTCACTTTATGATATGAAAAACTTTTCTGATATGAAGACTTTTCATTGATTTTATTTTCTGACTTTTTGTGTGAACTCTCAATTTGCGTGCTTGGTTTATTGCTTTCTTCATAATCATCAAACGTTGGCCATTTATTTGTCGTGGTTCCCATAGGTTGTTGATTCCATTTATTTGTCAAGCCTTCACGAATTTCCGTTTTTCGTTTCGAATCCGAGCTGTGGTTATTTAAATGTTGTTTCTCCATTTGATATCTTAGGATATGCTGCGAGCTGATTAGATCTTCATCCAAATTTCCTGAAAACATTAATAAATCAATAAAACCCTGCTGGCTGTCTTACTCGACCTGTTTTAGAAGCTTTTTTTGTTTGTTCGTTTATAACTTTTTCCGGCTTAGCCGATTTGATGATTTTGTTGTTCTATTGAAACGAAACAATATTTTTATGAAAAAGTTTTCTAGTTATGGGTATACCAATTGCCAATACTTACTAAGCTGATATCGAAAAGCTTAGTTTAATTAGGAACTTAAAAATTACGTATTATTATGGAGGAAATAGCATTAGTATTTTACACCGACCTATATGTATACAGGGTGTCCGCTAATTAATGGGACATGGAAAAACCACAGACTCCTTACGTAAAAATATTAGAATTTAATTATGCTTACCTATATCCGAAAGTTGATATTAACTACAGGGTGTTAAAGTTAAAACTTCATTTTTGTTTTACTCTAATAACTTTGACAGAAACCAACAGTTTTTTACAAAATTTGGCAAATATTTAGGATGAGAAACTAATTTTCTGGTGAAATTTTGTGTACAATGTAGAGGGCGCTGTTTGCACATTTATTAAGTCACAACTTTTTTGTGCCTCAGTGTATTTAAGGTTTTAATGAAAATAGTACTTTTCTCATATTTATTAACGTAAAAAAGATATACTATTATATATTTCAGGTCGCCCAGAGTTACCGTTTCGGAGATATTTGCATTTAAATTGTTTAGTGCACCCTGCCCAATTACTATTAATTTGCAAACACATTTTTTTCTCAAAGTAACCTATGAGAAAACAATTTAAATTTAGAGATGTAGTTGCTATGGAACAGAAAATATTTCATTTTTGAGTTTATCGTAAGTTTGTGGTTTCATTGCTGTTGGTTTCCTTCAACACGATATTTACTAGGGTCAAAGTTAATTTAATTAAAGTAAGTTAAAGAACAATCTAATTGTTGTATTTATTATTCCCAATTACCATTACTAGAACATTAATTATCATGTAGAAGTTGAAGTTAATTGGTAAGAATATTATTTGCTTGCCTGAGCTAACGCACTAAGCAATTTAAATGCAAATATCTCCGAAACGGTAACTCTGAGCAACCAGAAATTAGTATACTTCTTTGACGTAATAAATATTTTTATTAAAAACTTAAATACACTGAGGCACATAAAAGTTATGACCTTATGAATGTTCGAAAAATGCCGCAGACAGCGCCCTCTATATTCTACATTAAAATTTCATAAAGAAATCAATTTTTCCTCCAAAAAAACCATAATTGTCAAATTTTGTAAAAAAGCTTTAGTTTCTCTCAAAGTTATTAGAGAAAGACAAAAATGAAGTTTAAACTTTAACACCCTGTATCTCAGTTACTATCAACTTTCAGATATAGGTAAGTATAATTAAATCCTAATATTTTTATGTAAGGAGACTGTGGCTTTTTCATGTCCCATTAATTAGCGAACACTCTGTATATATATGGATAGCCAAGCTCTAAAAGCAAAAGTGGCACATTTATGACCTCGCGCATGGACACAGCTGATCGTCAGAAGTCATGCGCAATACCAACTGACAAACTGTTTACCTTAACCGGCGAACAGGGCCGTAATGCTTTAATGAAAATGATTACACGGCAATAATTTGGTACATCAAGACCTTCCTTATTGGGAGATAAACAATATATTTTCTCGCGTAAAAGAAGGCATTGTGGTCATTACTGAAAAGCCACTTTTAGAATTAATTAATTTTAATATCTATTGTCCACAGATCTCGTTAGATCCCTACGACTGCTTTCGGTTTGGACGGTCGTCGTTGGTTCACGTCGTTGGTTGGCAACCAAACCGGCACTAATACCGGCCGGGTTGCCTGTATGACGGCGACAACATTGTGCGCAAAACAACCGACGAGCAACCTTTAAAAATATGACCGGTAAATTTTTTCACTTATAAAATTTAACTTTTTACTGCGCACCATTTAAGTTTGTATCCATAGTGGAAAGCGTTTTCTTGAACAGTACTACTAAAAAACTATAAATTAGGGTATTAATGGAAAAGGCAAATTATTCTGACGGATGCAAATCAGGTAGAAATCGATACATTTTGCTCTACGAACACAGAGTTTGCTTGTGTGAACACTATAAACTAACTGTTCATGCTTCGTGAATTTTGTAATTATTTCTGACTGGCTCTGCCAATGAACCTAATATTTACTAGAAGTATTCAATTTGACAGCCTGTATAAACTTTTAAGCCTTTGCCGCATAGTACAACAGTTCATTAACTAACATATTTTAATACAGACCTGGATTTTTTATTCTATTCTTCATAAATCCTTTTAAGTTCTTTACCCACTTCTAAATAAAAACCTATTTTTTGAAAAGCCTTATTGCCTGTGTGTTGGTGTCAACATCCTCATTAAAATATAGACCATTATAGCAACAACCGTTACAATTCCCAGAAAACTTAGTATGTATTGAAAATTCGCCAAACAAGGATAACACTGTTCCCCTACAACACTGTCACTAGATTCGCTGTTCCTTGACGCCAAACTGGACTTTCGCGTAGCTACAGTTATTTCGTTCTCATTATCTTTTAAATAATCTTTTTCGATTAGTGCAATTGACTCCATAATTTTAACAACACGTTCATTTATCAAACTTTAAACCTGAACTGGCTATAAAGGTATTAATATGTGTATAATATTATATTTCAGGTCGGCAATGACACAGAGTAGCTCTATACTAAATTAAGACGATAACTAGGGTCAATTAGATAGGTCGACAATAATAGTATATGATAGTGATTCTTAAAAAATTATTATTACTTGGGCAGATGAGTATAATTTTTATTTTCTTGTCTTAATCTGCCGTATTTAGAATAATTATACGGGGTCAGGTAAGAAAGTTATCGGACATAACCTCATTTTTTTAAATGGAACACTTTTCTTTTCGAATTTATAACACACCATGGATGATAAATATCATATCAAATTTTTCAAAATGTTCATAAGTCTTTTTCACAATATGTAAAAAATGAAATTGACGTTAAATGTTAATAACAACTAGAATGTCAACATAGTTGTCTCTAGGATATTAGCTTTTGTTTCATGGCCTACTGTGGTTTAAAGTAAAAAAGTTTAAATTAATCGCCTAGAAACAAAAATATTATCCATGGTGTGTTATATATTTGAAAATATAATTTCAAATGCAATCTTCTTAGATTAAAATATACAGAGTGTTCCATTTAAAAAATGGGGTTAGGTCCGATATCTCCGATCCCTCAAATCATCACTGCTAGAAAATCCGGCGATCGTAGAAGCCAAACTGTTGGTTTGTTGTTATCAGAATAATTCGCTGATTCAGTGGCGACTTACGCAGGTTGCTTTTACAAATCTGGCATGACGTTTTGTTTGTGTTTGTATGATAAATTAACTTAACCTCAAAAATTTGTTGGTTGCCTATGCACATTTTATTTTAAATAATATAGTCTTGGTTATTTACATATATGCAAGTGTTTTTAAATAAATAACACAAAAATGTCTCGTCTTATTCCATAAAATATTGATTTTTGTACGTTCTTTATTAATTTAAGTCGTGAATCGATTTTGTCGCCTCCCGATTTAATTTAATAAAATCACGTACAAAAGTTGATGAGTAAATAAATTTAAAATAATAAAACCTACGTTCAAATTTACCGCCAAAACGCCACGGGTAGTCAAGTGGCGTACTAAAAATCTTCTCTCTTCCTCGCTCACTCTTCTTTCTCTCTCATTTGAGTTTCGATTTATTAACAAGGACTTAACATTTCTCGATATATTTTCTTTGGTTACACCTACCTTCTCCAACTTCCATTTTGCAGATTTCATTGTATTTATATATAACAAATCTATTTCTAATAGTTGTTAATAAGAAGTTTAGAAATTCTAAGATGATTCTGGCTCAATAATATCTGACCGATTAAAAGGGATATTTTTAAAATTACGAATATAGTTTGCGTAGATAAGATCTAATAATAAAATAGATGACGAAAAATTTTAATATATTTAATTTAATCTTATAACCGTACCCTATAAGTACCTTGATATTTTTTTATGATTGAAATTATGTAATTACACTTGAAAGTATAATATACTTACTAAGCATATTATGTATTCTTCTCCAATGATCTGGGTATGTCACAATTTTGGTCAGAAGTTCTAGAAGAAGGTTAGTCGCATCAGACGTACTGTTTTTACTTTTCTGGAATTAAAAAGAACATTCTCATTAACAAACTGCCATAAAGGGTTATTAGTTTCGGAAAGCTTAATAAGCCCCGTTCAAACTAAACTATAGTAGATGGCCTGAACTAAAGCCTTCCGAAATTTGCAATCGAGACAAAATTTAATTAAAGCAATAATTGCTTATAACACGACAATTAATTTACAATGAATGACCTTTAGCTTAAGTCTCGACGAAAACTTCAGAGCGTCGCGACGTTAATTACGCGGCTTAAATTCTTGTAGTGATGTTAAAAGGGCAAAAAGAAAAGTTATGCTGCAGTAACACATGTTCGTGAGAATTAATTTCCCGAACCATAGCCGTCGTATATCGGGGAACAACACAAGAAATAAGTATTTTATATTTGATATATATTTTCGTACAACTAAGCGCTTCGAAACGAGTGCGAGTGCGCAAAATGGGAGCGACGGTCCGTCAAAATTCACAATGATTAACCTATTTTGCCGGGCGGGTGCCATGCCGTTGCTGAGCACGTGCCTTCCGCGATAGTGATAATCAGCGTTAAATATTATGGTCTTTGAAAAGTTTAACACTTCAAAAGTTTTTTTTATGATCATCAAGCACTATAGGAAAAATCGTTTAGGGCACTCGTGCGTAAAAAGCGATTCGCGTTGGTTTTAAATCGTTTGAGGTTATATTCGTTGGGATAAACGACCTCGGGAAGATCGTTCCATAAAGATGAAGTCCTCCAGATGAAAGAATTCTTAAATAATAAAGTTCGAAGAGTACTAAGCTTAACCACATATGGATGGGCTGCAGTGGTTCCTCGTGTATTTCTGCTATTCGCCGCTCTGTGCGAAATTAAGAGGGCAAGGTCAGCCGCGCATTTTCCATGAAAATATCTGTAAAAGAGAGTCAAATCCCCAATCTATCTTCGATGTTCTAGGCTGTCGAGGTTCCTCGTCAGCTCGTGGTCTCCAATCAGACGAATGGCACTCATTTCGATGAAATCCGGTAGTCGAAGAGTATGTTTGGATGCAGAGCTCCAGACATGAGAGCAATGCTCTAGTGATGGTCGAATTTGGGCTTTGTATAGTGTCAAAAGTTGTTGAGGTGTGTACAACTAGTCGTTGTTGAATTATAAATGAATATGATTACTAAATTTGCAACAATCTGCATTTGACAACAATAAAGCTAAGACCAAGTCCGTCACAACAGACATCTTCTGAAGCACGAACACTGTGGCGTCGGAGAGAAACTTCCTGTCCGATAGGATGTATATCTTTTGGTCATGGTTCTCGTTATACACACGCTTGTATGGCATGAAGTATACCGCTTGGTATAGTGTGGCGTAGTTACCCAGTGGAATGCTCATGCCCATCCTGGGTCTTCCCCAAATACACCTGCGCCCACACCATTGCCAGTTTTTGATCCATCGGTATACCAAACTGAATCTAACGAATCTGACATCAATCTGAATGACACTGCATAGTCATTGCGATGTTAATACAGGCATCTACTAGCTACATAATATGCAACCTGCCCTTTATTGTTATTTGGAAAGTTGTAACACAGAGTCAAAATTGCAAAAACTGATTTTTTTTAAATAATTTTTTCATATGCAGAGACTGCACGCCTATGTATAAATTTAAGAAGACACCAAGTTTGCAAATGAGGTTAGAGGCGCGAAATTTGTGGTCGTAATTAATTTGCTAAATTTTGTGGAAAACTGCAAAAGTGGGTGTAAATATTTAATAGCACGATTCCCGCGGAAGTTATAAAATAAATTCCGCGAGACACAACTTCAAAAATTTTAAATATATTTCGTGCTGCGTATGAAGGAGCATGGAGGCCATTTTAAATAAGGAACGCGGAACTAGGGAGCGCTGGAATAAGGGGAGAGTTTATAATATTTTCTTTTTTAACGGAAAAGCACCAATAATTAAATAATTGTCAAAAAAATTAGAATTAAAGATTAGAATAACGCACGATTATTTTTCGACTAGTTTCATAAATAGCTATTGTAAAACTTAATACACTGCGCCAATAAAGTCTGGACTCTTCAAAAATTCACGTCCTAATTAATAAACTGTTATTCCGTTAATAATAAATCAATTTTAATAATTTTTTGGGCAGAGAAATTTACAACCTGATAACGTCTAATTATACGAGGTAGCGCATAAAATGTAGATGAATGTAAATTTTCTCAAATTTAGATTTGTCATATCTTACATAACAATTGACGTTAATTTATTTTGTATACTAAACCAATTACCGATATTTCTTGGTTAGACACTGGCTTCAAAGAATCGCCATGCCACTCAAGGTAACAAAAATAAATTACCATTTCTTCTAAACACGGTGTATAGGGTATTATGGAACTGACTTATTATATTTAAACCGGCAATTCCTGAGATGACAACAAGTTTAAGAAAAATATCCATAAATTTCAATTTCTATTAGTAAGTCCGATATATCCCCTTATGTCAAACCAGAAAAAACACGTGGTAACACTGACAGAATAGTAAACAAACTGTCGAGCATATAAACAAAGCAATATTGGGATAGGTTATGTCGAGAGACGTCAGTGAATTTTGACCAGTGTTGTCATATTTTCAGAGTAAACTCTTGAGAAGGCCAATGACCTTTTGATTGAAATAAAGTTCTTTATACAAAAAAAGGAATTTTATTTAGGCCACATGCTCTCTTACCTTTTAGTTATTTAAAATCACAATTTATAATTCTTGCGTAGAACGCTATGCACTTTTGTCATTAACTGATTAGAAAACACATCACACAAAAGTCAATGATCTTTTGTTTGATTCGGCTTCATTTAGAAAAAAAAAGTTTCTTGATAAAATAGATGGATGCTCTCTTCCCTTGTTATTTATAGACTAGTTCCATAATTTATATAAAAAATATTTATGCACAAAATAATATGTTTCAGTACAGAACCGAAAGTCGAAAAGACGTCTTGTAAACAATAAATGCTACATTTCATCACTTTCGGATCGTGCTAAATTAAAAAGGATTTGTTAGCAAAATATTCTTATTTTTGCGAACAGAAAAATGTAATCGGTCAGCCAAAATTGCTAGTTGGTCAGCAACTTATGGACAGCAAACTAATCTGAATCGTGACAGTGCCCTGGGAAAACAAGAGAAAACCCGCCCCCGCTACACCTTTTGTAGCCGATTTCCTTCTGTATTCGGCAAAAGAAAACACAAGAAAGCTACATAAACTGACAGTGCCCTGGGACCTCTGAAGTAAACTGCTTCTAGACATGTTTGTTTCTACTGACCAATTGTAATCTCTTGCTGACCAAGTAATCATTTCGCAGCTCGACTGTTAATAACGGCAAACCATTTAATTACTTCTCAATTAAAAATAAAAATTATTTAAAAAAATAAAGTCTACACTACAGAGTGCTACTCAATTATCTATTATATTGATTAATTTACTTAACAAAATAAATACTATGTATGGCTTATGTATCTAATTATATTGTATTTATAATGTTAAGTAAATGAATTAAATGAATAGATAATTGAGTAGCACTCTGTATTATAGACTTTATTTGTTGAAATGATTTTAGTGAAGCAAAAAAGGGATAAAATGGCGCATTGGTTGTTTGTTCAACGTTTTTTCGACAATATAACGTATTTAAAAGAAATGGCAATTTTTTTTTACCTAGAGTGTTATGACGATACTTTTGGGCCAGCGTCTAACCCAGATGTACCTCAAATTGGTTTAGTTTAAAAAATTAATCTTTATGTAAGGTATATTAAGAAATTTACATACATCTACATTGTATGCACTACCCTGTACAATTAGATATATGAAGACGTAAACTACTCTGCCCTAAACTCTAGAAGCTATATTCTATAAGTTCAACCAAACAGTGTTAAAATTGCTTCATCAGTACCGAAATAACAGGTTATTAAGTAGGACGCGAATTTTGAATATTCGATAATTAATTGGCGTAGTCTATATTGTTTCAGATCCAAAGTTAAAAGAGACTTTTATAAATATTTATATATTTACATAATTTTCTGCATTTTAAAACGCTAAAAACACCTCTTAACAAAACTGCTTACGATTCACATCACACTCCTTGATCCTCGAGCGCATAAGGACCCTTTTTCAAGTTTTATTTCGTGACATGACAGTGTTGACAAGGAAATAATGAATATTCATCTTCACGATTTGGTGGAAGAGATAAAGTAAAGATCTTATAAGTCCAAGTACACTGAGAGAAAGACAAAAAAGAGAAGAAATGCGATTTTTCTTTGAATAACATAGTTTTTTTACAATTTCTTTTTCAATGGATTCAAAACCCCACCAAAACTGTTTTGAACAATATTTTACTTTAAATAATTAAATAATTTGAGGACATCTTCTAATTACTGAAAACTTACTATTTATTGCAAACACTTCACTAAACACAAAATAAACGAATTGAAATTTAATTCGCAAGCAGCAATATTTAACGTTTCTTCTTCTTCTTAACAAGGCAGAGTTTTCCTATCATAGCTAGGTACATATTTTTTCTGGTTTCTTTGGTATAATAAAATGTATTATGTACTGTCACGGTGTATATGCAGGATGTTAAGGATATGGTTTATTATATTTAAGTTGCTGGCTCCTTGGGCATCCTAGAAAATAAACTACATACTTTTTTTTTAAGTCCACCGTCTGAAAACTTAGATAAAGCGCATTTAATCATCCCACATATTATAAAGACGCAATAGGCAAATACGTGTTCACTTAAAAAGTGTCTGTATTGCGCTGTTGCCAAAATACTGCGCGTGCGGCGACCGTTCGTTATTCGTAACCACGATGACGCGTGATGGAACTTCCCTTCACATCTCTGTACGTCTCAACTGTATAGCGAACCGATCCGTTGAAATCGCCAATTTGCAAAATAAACATGGTGTAAAAAACGAGTCGTTATTATTTTAACAACGCATATTCTCAATCTAACCGCATCGCCCCGATCATTATGGTAAAGTTCTGTTGTGAATAATTGGCTTCCATGTGTTTTTGATTGAGGTTTCTGTACGTTTTTTGTTGTAATTTTTAATCAAATTATTACAAAATCGAAAATTCTTTCTCTGTATCCTTTAAAGGTATTTTTGTCCAATCTCCAGCCACTTTTCGTCATATTTCTCAGTGTAATGTCCTAATCAATTATTATTAGGTATATATAGCGCCCTTGCGGAAACGGTGTCAGACGTTACATTATACATTCTATCATCATTAGCAAATTCCTCTGTAGGAATTGCCAACATAAAATAGGGCTTCTCGCTTTGTGCATTATGAAATTTTATAATTTGACTTCTTGGCCGTGTTTTAATGAATTTTTATTAAAGAGAATGATGTAATAATGTCATTCATAATTAATTTTTGTTGGACTTTTGGGAAATTTGAGTAGGGTCCTAAAGTGCCAACATTTTTTTTCCATTAAAATTTTGAACGCATAAAGGGACTTAGGTAGCAAGTCAAAAGTGATTTATCCGTGTAGTATAAAGGCGGTGTCGGTATAAAAATTCTGCAATTCTTTCTCCATTTTTCCAAATCTTTCTTTGAAATTGAGGAATCCTTATTAAGAGGGATTAGTCAATAATGTACTTACTATACAGGGTTTCCGGTAAGTACCTCCTAATACTTCGGGATCATATAGAGGAGGTCAAATAATCCTAATTTGTCAGAGAAAAAAATCCTGTAAGTGCCCCTCAACAGAGATACAGAGCCCCAAAGGGGTATTTACTTTTTTGGCCCAAACATTTGAATCAACCGATATGTGTTGGGAAAACCCGATGATTTTAATAATCGAGTACTTGATACTCGAGCGATTTTAATAATCGAGTGAATAGCTCGAGCGAATCGCTTGAAATTCCAATGCACAAAGCGATGACGTCACCGACTTCTCCACCGGCAGCCTAGCCGTTTACATGTTATCAGGTTGGGTATTTAGCAGGCACGTAACTACGGGTGGGCACAGGTTTAGCTAAAAAATTGTAGTAGCCACCAAAAAAATTCCAGAAATTTATTTAGTAGTGAATAATGAATTTTTACCACATGTCTCGATACCAAACAAAAAAACTGCAAAAAACTCACCCAAATATGTCATTATTGTTAGGTTAATTATTGTGCGTTTTTAACCCGAACAAAAAGTATTACCAAGAGTTATTTTTCTTCACATCTTCCTCAATCTACGAGCATAAAATAAGTAGATATTTAAAATAGCTTGTAAAATTCTTCCACTTTAAATTATCAGGTTCCCACTGTGTGCACTTCAAAAATTTAGGCTTAGTTACGCGACTGGCAAAATAAGAAAATTGGTTATTATTTTTTTAAATTCATGTACTCATGTATTCATAGTTACCTAAAAGTTCCTGTTTAAATTTAAGAATGCTTACTTTTAATTACCAAAAAATTTGTCGATACCTATGTTTTGTTAACTATTTTGCTCGTTTTATTATTTTCCATTAACATTTTCTATAATGTATGTTATTTTTAAGAAGTCTTATTGATTTTAATAATAAAAAGTTCCTATTAGATTTAAAAATGTTTACTATAAACTTACCAACCAATTTTTCTATATATTTTGTTAACCATTTTGTTCGTTTTGTTATTTTTCATTAACAATTTCTATTATTATGTTATTTTTGAGAAGTTTTCTCGTAATTAAAAATTTTAAAATTATATCCTTTAATTTTTTAATATTTACAATCGGAGACCTAAACTACTCCGCATGTCGCGATGACTCCGCTAATACTTTTTTATATGCACCTTCTCGTTTATGTGCCTTTAAGAGAGACGTATGTCGTGTACTTGCGTCAAACTCGAACGTCGCCAATCGGATGGCGCGGCTCGTAGAGCGAAGGTCGTCTATCAAATAACCGGCGATATTTTTCGGTTTTTCGCCTGAATTTATAACTAGAGTATTTTCTATCGAGCGAAAAACTGTTCGAATATACGAGCAGTTTTTTAACTCGATCACGCTACAGCGGTATATTTCCGCCGGCGTCAAGCGAATCTCGGGTATCGAGTGAAAGATAATATGTGACGGGCGACGGTTTTCGCCTGAATAGATAACTCGAGCGGTTTTTTTTATAATCGAGCGATGTCGGTTATTTCAATAATCGAGTGATAAAGCTGTTTTTCGCTCGAGCGATCACAACACTAATAAAGAGTCATTAAACCATACTACAGTAGATGTTTTACATTGTCAGGGAAGGACTATACTCGTGGAGCCTAAATTTCGACCGATGTCATTTGACAAAGCTGAAAACTGATTTTTTAAATACTTTAGTCTTCCTCTTTTAAAAAAAGGACTCTTAATTTAGTGCGGTAAAACTGGCGGTTTTCATGATAAATCCGAGATGCAACTCGCAATTTGAATGTAGAAAAAATTTAAATTGTGGCCCTTCTACGCCTTCGTAGTTCTATGCATGCGAAGTCACGGATAAAAACCTCTTATCCGTAGGACCCCACTAGGGGTATTTTAATGGAGATGGTCAATTTCAGCAACAATACGTCGGAAAACCAGTAAATGTTATATACCACTGAACGTAGATATGGGTCCTCTTTCATAATTTAAACAAAACAATTCAGGTTCGTATTTAAAAAAATTAAATTGATGATGGTGACTTAAATTCGAAACGTCGCATGAAAGATCTAATGATGCCACATTGTGGAGAATAAAAAGTAGCAATGAGACAGTGAAATTTATTTTTGGACATTTCTGCGAACAAAGTCAGGAAAGAATAAAAACCGAAATGCAAAATTTGAGATTTTTCCAAATGTTCTGAAAGCCCCTGTATTTATTTTTGATTTTGTTTTTTTGCGGCATATTATTACGCAACTTTTCCCTAATTTAACCGACTTCGTATCAGTTTCCGAAATCCCGATGGTGAAGGCCGAATTTGTAACACCCTGTTTGTTTGTAATTGTCCAGCTTTTACTGAAAAATAAATAGTCAACATTTCCTGTAATTTATGCGATTTATTCTTTAATCTCAACTCTGAACTTAGCGCCTCAAAATATTAACTATATTACGTACGTTTTGAATAAACATGAAATGCATACATAGGCTAATTCAGTTTGCGATTTTGAATTTTTATTGAATTACTAATCTCGCCGTGCAGCGTAAAATAGTTTCCTAAAAGGAACAAAGAGATTTATGTGTTCAAAGGGTAAATATGGAATTATATGCCATTTGCGCTCCAGTAAAAACTAATTATGTTATAGTATATAGTTAATGTTCTATTCTGTGATCGAATTCCCACTGAAATAAAAATTTTTTTCTTAAATTATTTATTTTAAACATTATTTTTTGCTGGCGACGGCTTGCTTCAAGCCCGACTCCGATAGGGCGGTATCGGTCCAATTAATTCAGGAGGTATCGTCGGCTTCGTTTTTCGCAAAAAATAATGTATATTAAATAAATAATTCAATTAATTCCGTGGGAATTCGATCACAGAATTGAATATCAACTATAAAATAAAAACAGGGTCGTTCCTGTGCCAAACACGAGAAGGGAGAAGAATTTATTATTCTATTCTTGCTAAGTTGAGGGACCTGGATACATCTAAGAGCTGTGGTCCTGACGGAGTCCACCCGTTTTTGTTGAAAACTTGCAGCTCGTCTCTCGCTTTGCCTCTGTGTACATTATTTCAGAGATCATTTAACGCCGGAATTTTTCCCAATGTCTGGAAGTTTTCGAATTTGATTCCAGTATTCAAATCTGGCGACAGAGGAGACATTGAGAATTACAGAGGAATTTCTTTGCTGTCTATTATTCCAAAGATATTCGAAGCAATCTTGGGCGAGGAACTTTTTGAAACATACAAACACTTCATTATAGACGAGCAACATGGTTTTTATAAAGGTCGCTCAACAGCTACCAATTTGGCCATCTATCATGACTTTTTAGTCTCATCAGTTGAGGCAGGGGAGCAGGTGGATGTAATCTATACCGATTTATCAAAGGCATTCGATAGTGTTTGCCACCAGTTGCTCATAGGGAAGCTCTCCAATATTGGTGTATGTGGTTCGTATCTCAGGTGGATCGAATCCTACCTTACCCTGCGAACGCAGCGTGTCACTTTGGGTGGATCGATTTCTGAAGAGGTGTTTGTAACGTCGGGTGTTCCGCAGGGCTCGCACATCGGTCCTATTTTGTTCATCATCTTCATAAACGATGTTCTGCAATGTTTCAAGTCATCTTACTGCCTTATTTATGCGGATGACCTAAAGTTCTATTCCATTGTCTCACCGGGGAGCAACCATATGCAGAGGGACCTCGACAATTTTATCGACTGGTGCAGAAAGAACCATCTGAAACTTAATGTACAGAAATGCAAGGTTTTACGATTCTTCAAATGTACAAATCCGCAGAGTGAGGTCTATGGTATTGATGGTGTCAATTTGGAAGTTGTATCAAATTTTAACGACCTCGGGGTAACATTTCAAAGCGATTTATCTTTCGTTGTGGATGTGGATAACATTGTTTGGAAGAGTTTTAGGCTGTTGGGTTTCATAAAGAGACACACAAAGCATATTTTTGACACCAAGGCCTTAACAGCCCTCTACAACGGTTTGGT
The DNA here is from genome assembly GCA_963991005.1 of Barypeithes pellucidus. Lineage (NCBI taxonomy): Eukaryota > Metazoa > Arthropoda > Insecta > Coleoptera > Curculionidae > Barypeithes > Barypeithes pellucidus. Next base: position 95,440,948 of record OZ022556.1, read on the forward strand.
GCGTAGTGTTCTGGAGTATTGTTCAGTAATATGGAGCCCTATTTATCAAGTCCATATTGGCAGACTGGAAAGGGTACAAAATAAGTTTGCAAAGTATCTACTATTCAAGCTCCGTTTCCCATATGATGGCGTTCCTTATGACACGAGGCTGCTCCTGTGTGGTTTGCAATCACTAGAATGTCGGAGAAGAAAAGCACTATTGATTTTTTTATACAAACTGGTCAATGGTCTTATGGACTGCGAGTGGCTGCTACGTTCAATTACATTTCGTGTCCCAGTGAGGATAACCAGGCATAACCAATTGTTTTTTGAGCGTAGACACAGAACAAACTACGGCAGCAGCGCTTTTGTGGAGAGGATGTTGAATAACTACAACAGACATTTCACCGATTGTGATATTTTTGGAATTAGTCTAGCAGTATTAAAGAGACATTGACTGTGTTCTTTCTTATTTCTTATTTTTGTTGGAATGTTTATGTCGTTTTATGATATGTACCATTTAGGATTTTAATTCTGTAGTGTACTATGGCTAAATAAATAAATAAATAAATAAAATTGTTGAGATTTGTTAGATTTGATTGAAATATTCGTTACTCGACGAAGATCCATGACAATTGTTTCGAATACACAGTGGTTTCCTCGGATGATTAAAACGAAGTGATTCTAATAAAATCAGTTCATTTTAACTATGAAACCTATTTAGTTACTTATATTTCTTTATTTCCATGTTTCTTGAATACACCTCATTTCGTATATATTCGCAAACCATTAATTAAAACTTCGGCTAAAAGTATTTTAGGGTTTGATTAAAATGATTATATCTTAGTAAAATTGATTGCGAAATCACGCTTAATCTCTGCGCATTTCCATCTTCTTTCCCCAATTAATTCGTTAATCGAGCTGTTCGGAGAAGTTGGAAGAGCAAATAAAATAAAGTGTTTTGTCATTGCATTGGTCTTTGTGTTCGGACAGATTAGATTGTTTCGATTTCCAAGTTTTAAATCGTAAAACTCTATAAAAAGAATTTATGTTTTATTTTTTAAACGGAGCAAGTTTCTAATCTATGTGAACAAAATGTACCTTACCATTTTCTTTTGAGAAAAATATAGAAGCAGCTGTTTCATCTTTATTTGGAGTTCACAGTCTAGTTAACCGCGTTTTACCTTTCCTCATATAACCATTACTTATAGTAATATGACCCGCCGTTTATTAAAAAAATATCGAACAAAAATACGATTTATCTCTTATTATTGCTTGTTTAAATAGCAAACAATTCACGTGTATCTAATTTATAGCTACATCAGTGCCGTAGCCCGCAGAAATATGTCCTGGGGGATTTGTTAGTTGTCGATTTATGTTTGTTAATCTGAGAAAAAAGTATTGCACTGTAATTGTTAGTCCTTTGAGGGTTTTTTAACCCCACTCTGTTCCCAGAATTTCAAAAATAATTTTTATTTAGAAAAAGATGTGGCGTATCATTCTTTTCTTCTAGAATGGTAAAGTTTGTTTCACGAAAAATGGATATAATAATAATAATAATAATAATAATAAACGTCTTTTATTTCAAAATAACATCAGAAATTATAGCAGAATACAAAACAAAAAAAATATATAATAGTAAAAAATACTGCAAGAAAAAATAAATATATGAGGCAGCATAAAAGCCTGGCGCAGTCTAGCTACAGTAGCTACTCTACTGAACCAGTCAGATACGCATACTTTAAGTAGCTAAGTTGATTTTATTGATTATTAATAATTAAATAAAAATTTTCATGTTCGTAACCAATTACTAAAAAAAATTAAATAACACATACTCATTAGTCATTAATAATTAGATAATAATAGACTTCATAACCAACATTAAAAAAAAAAAAAAAAAAAATACATAACAGCAAACAACAATAAAGAGCCAAATTTAAATTGATCCTAATACATTCACAACAACAAAAAGAAAAACCAAAAAAAAAAAGAAAAAGAAAAATGCATTAAATATAAATTTCAGTGATTCTGTATGTGCAAAAGATATTTTTTGTATTTTACTCGAAATAAATCCGCATTCAAAAGCAACATTTCAGTGGGCAACGAGTTATAGTATTTGACAGCATTAAAAGAAAATGAACGCTGGAACATGGCACTCTGATGATGAAGCATGGTCAACTTACCCCTCCCCCTGACCCCCCTATCATGAATGTCATGACGAAAAAGCAAACGCTCACGAATCGAGAGAGGGGAATCTGCGTTATTCATTATTTTGATGAGGAATGTGCAAAAATGAAGGATCCTACGCTCATCCATCCTTAGCCAATTAATAACCCTATATAAATGCGAAATATGATCAAACTTTCGCACACCATACACAAAACGTAAACAGGCATTCTGAACTTTCTGTATTCGAGATCTACTTTCAGCATCCAGGCAAAAACCATAAACGAAGTCACAATAATTGAATTTGGACAGAACGAGAGACTCGCACAGATCCTTTCTTAGTTTGAAACTTAACACGTGTCTATTGTTATATAACATTTTTAAAGAAAGAAATGTATGCTGAAATATTTTCTTAAGATGTTCTTTAAACCTTAATTCAGTATCAAGAAATAAACCCAAATTCTTTGCACAATCAAGAATGTTCAACCTTGAGCCATTTATGGATATATTTAATGTGTCTTTTAGGATGGAAACCTTATTCTTATTACCGAAAATTAGCATACAGGACTTAGAAGGATTTAAATGTAAATTGTGGTTCCGAGAATGTGTACTTAATGTTTTTAGATCGTGATTTATGTAAAATTCAGTCTCCATACAATATTCAGCATCAAAACAAAAATATATTTGGGTATCGTCAGCGAAAGCCTGAACTTTACAATATTTTAACGACTTAAGTATATCCGAAGTATATATAAGGAAGAGTAAGGGACCCAAAATTGAGCCCTGAGGCACACCAGAAAGTATGTTGACTTGGTCAGAATAGCTATTGTTAGAAAAAATTGTTTGAAATCGGTTAAATAAGTATGACTTTATAAGAAGAGATGATTCATTGCTAAAACCATAATATTTTAATTTAGAAACAAGAAGTTCATGATTAATCGTATCGAAAGCTTTCGAAAAGTCCAAAAGTATTAGTATACTGTTCATTTTCTTATCATTGGCACGTATGATATCATCAATTACATTAGTTAAAGCTACAGTTGTTCCAAAGTCTTTTCTAAATCCACACTGTGTCGGAGGAATAATATTATTATCAGTAAAGTAAGTGTACATTTGATTGTGCATAAGTTTCTCAAAAATTTTAGAAAGTGCTGGAAGAATGCTTATTATGCGAAGGTCATTCAAACTAGTTGGATTATTTACCTTTGATAACGGTTTTCCAATTGATATCTTCCACCGGTCAGGAAAATAACTTACCTCCAGACAGCAATTGATTATATGGGTAATATACTTATCAATATACGGGCTACAATATTTCAGCATTAAAGGCGAGATTTCATCCACCCCTGTCGCATTTGTTTTAATACTATTTAAAATTTTATTAACGCCAGATATCTCCGCTAGCCTAAATGAAAATTGCAAGTTATCATTAAAAATATTATTATCATAAAAGTTAATTTTATCATTACAGTTAGATGTATTTTGAACAAAGGTGGCAAAAAAGTTATTAATATCATTAGGGTTCGATAATGCTTTCGGTATTGAATTATTTTTACTAGCACATATATTATTATCTCTTAAAGCCGACCACAACTTCTTAGTATCATTCTCAACAGACAAATTATCAATATAACTTTTCTTTTCTCGTCTTATCGCAGCCAGTGTAAAATTTCTGAGATATTTATAATAGGCCCAGTCTTCATCCAGCCTGGTCCTTTTAAATTTTTGCAAAGCACCATCCCTCTGTTTCATATATATTCTTATGTTGGCGGTTAACCAGGGTGCTCTAGGTTTGGTTATTCGCGATTCTTTCATTGGGGCATGCGCATCAAACAAGGTTAAAATTACATCATTTAGAATTTTAATTTTTTTGTCAATATCGTGTTCATAAAGTATATTATCCCAAGGCAAGTCATGCATATTTGTTAAAAAGTTATTTACATTAAAATTTTTATAAGAGCGATATCGAATCATTCTGGGAACAGAAGGCGGTTTCGCTATATTGCAGTCACAATAAATAATTCTGTGATCTGAAATATTATCAGCGGGAATAACTCCAGACTTACTTACTAAAGACTGATTAGTTACAAATATTGCATCAATCAAGGTACTTACAGACCCAGATATGCGGGTAGGCTCCTCTATAATTTGCACAAGGTTATAATTTTCAAATAGTGGAGTTAAAGGATTATGCAAATTAAGTAGATTAATGTTGAAATCACCCAAACAAAAAATTTCATCAACTGTGGGATAAAGAGCAGAAAATATATTATCAAAATCAGGTATTAAGCTGTTAAAATTCACTGCGGGTGGTTTATAAAAAACAGAGAAAGCATATGTTTTTGTTGCGAATTTGACTTTAAATACTAAGAACTCCAATTGTATATTTATGTTAAAATCAAATATAATAGTTTCAATAGTATAATCAGTCTTAACATATGCTGCTACTCCCCCACCCCTACCAATCCGGTCCCTCCTGAAAAACTGATAACTAGGGATTTCAAAACTAACAGAGCTATCACCATCAGAGAGCCATGTCTCAGATAGAAGAAAAATATCAAAATCATTATCCTCAATCAAATTTTTTAATTCATTAAAACCTGTAAACAATGACCGCACATTCAAATGACCCACCTTCATGTTACTCAGTAAACACTAGCAGAATACAAATCAAAACAAGGATCAACTCAACTTAACAACTACTGAAAATATATGTTGCTTATGAAAACAAAAACTAAGTAATTTGCACTCTAATAGCAAAATATTATTTATAATTAAAAAAGCCCTCATTCAGTCCATATATCGCAATATTAAATAAAAAATAGTACTTAAGACAAAAAACCCAAAAAGGAAAGCCAGACGGAATAGAGAAAAATTTAACATATAAAGTCAATTAGTGCAGAAGTTATCTCCGTCTAATTAAATAAATCATTATACTACGCCAATATTAAAATTAAATAAATACCTGACAGTTTATAGTAAAGCATTGAGACTTTTCTCATCAAAAATACGATGCACAGTATTATTAACCTTCACATAAATGTTACCATTGAGCACCCACGAATTTTTATGGGAAAACCCGCGAACAGCCCGTCCAAAAAGGGAAAGCCGCATTTTAGTAAGATCTTCTTTGATTTGAAGCCCGGAGTTTCTTAAATTTCGTCGATTTTTTAAGACCGACACCTTAGCCGTATCACTGATAAATCGAACGAGTACCGATGGCGGCTTATCTCCCGCTGTTTTGGCTGCGACTCGGTGGCACTTTTTTATATCGCCATTTGCAATGTTTACCTTTAAATTATTGTTAAATACATTTAAAACCTTTTGACGTATATTTTCACCATCTTCGAATTGAATGCCGAATATGCGCACATTTTGGCTGCGCAAAGACTGTTCCTGGTCATCAACAGTCCTACGCAGGATTTCCATTTTTTCTTCAAGCTCATTAGCCCTATCCCGAAGTGAAGTTATCATCTCCCCCCGCATACTCAACTGTTGCTCAAACTTTTTTCCCACTAAATCTGTTACCTTCTCAACAAGTTCCTGGAGAAATTTGTCATTAAAGGTGCTAACTATCGTCGACTTGATTTCACGCAGGTCAGCAGATGACAGACCCATACTGGCGGGAATAACACGCCGTGGAGAACACAAAACTTGCTAATTTCCAGCACACAATCACCCAAATGCAGTGTGTTGCAGTTCTTCTAGTAAACCAATATCATCCATGGTGTATTATATATTTGAAAGCAGAATTTAAAATGGTATCTTTTTAGATTAAAATATACAGGGTGTTCCATTTAAAAAAATGAGGTTAAGTCCGATAACTTTTTTACCTGGCCCCGTATACTTATTCTGAAACCGACAGATTATCCAACAATCAGTATAAACAAACTTCTTTATAAAACATTTTTCTGTATCTCTTTTAACTAAGAAAATATACGGTAAATTTGAAATTATCAATTTTTTGATTTTCCCTCGTATCACTTAAGCGAGCGAAAATTTTCAAATTTTGATTTTACCATTTTAAGTTTGACCCAAAGAGAGCACATGACACATACATTACTTTTTTGATAGCACACACAATAACGGAGACACCCTATAAAAGTGTCGAAAATGGGACACCTTGTACATCAATTTAGGGTTCGTGTCAACCCAGTTTAAACATTTTTCATATAAAATTATTTTATCTCGGGGAAATTTATTGTTAAATCACGCTTGTTCTCGGCGCATTTCCATCTTCCTTCTCCAATTAATTGCTAATCGACCCTTTTGGAAAAGTTGAAAAAGCGAATAAAATAAAAATGTTCTGCAATTGCATTGGTTTTATTTATCTGTTCCGACCGATTGGCTTCGTTTGATTTTGAAGTTAAAAGTTGTAAGAAGAATATACCATGACCTAAGATTTCTTTTTTTTTAAAGCAAATTTAAAGAAAAAAATTAAACTATGCCAATTAATTATCGAACGTTTAAATAGTCACTTACTAATTAATAAACGGGTTTGTTCACTTAACTCGTTAGCAAAATATTCTTATTTTTGCGAACAGAAAAATGTAATCGGTCAGCCAAAATGGCTAGTTGGTCAGCAACTTATGGACAGCAAACATTTCTGAATCGTGACTGTGCCCGGGGAAACAAGTGAAAACCCGCCCCCGCTACACCTTTTGTAGCCGATTGCCTTCTGTATTCGGCAATAGAAAATACAAGAAAGTTACATAAGTTGACAGTGCCCTGGGACCTCTGAAGTAAACTGCTTCTAGACATGTTTTCTTCTACTGACCAACTAATCATTTCGCAGCTCGACTGTTAATAACGGCAAACCATTTAATTACTTCTCTTAATATGCACACACTAAACTAAACACACACACACACACACAACACTAAATTATCTTATCCCAGTTTAGCCTCAATAAACTTTGAGTGACGCTCTAATTTTTTGTACTTCGTAAACCTTAAAACAAATATTAAACCAATAAGTACTAATTTTGAGGGGCATCTAGAAAAAGGTTGCCACTATTGAACGTTACTAGGCAATGCACAATTAGTCCCTATTATGTCTATGTAGATATTTTTTAGTTTCCCTCGTATTTCCTGTATCACTAGCCGCCACAGAGGACATCGCAAACTGGAGCACTAAAGTGTAATTACTCAACGTCCTTTGTCCTAGTAACAAAAGAACGTAACAAGATTAAATTGTTTTGTAGCTAAAAGTTCTGGTACACCAAGCACTACTAATTACAATACAAACTAACCATAACTGTGCCCCTGTTTTCTTCCGTTGTCTTTATAAGAAGTTTTCGTGGCGAAAATTACAAAAAAAATTAGACTTTGCACAAATCTAAAGATCGCAGAACACTGCTCGTTTCTTGGAGTCTAAATAAAAAAAAAATAAATTTTAATTTGAATAAACATAACTGGGATTCGGGAACCCTTACAATTTATGATGGTTACCAAAAGAAATGATTCCATCTAACTCACTGTCTAAGGAACTGTCTAATGTTTAGACGTACTTTTTCAAATAAAACTGAGTGTTTCTTGTATAATCTAAAAGAAATTGCATCATTGGTATGACATTAAACATATGACAAGAAACTATATTTTGCCCCTCACAATAAACATACTAAATGAGCTAAAAATCTTTTAATGTTTTTTTTGGTATGTAAATATTTTAGATTTATTTGTAGATCCAAGATATAATTATGTCAAAACTATCTTTTCCGTTTCTCTCTAAAGCTTTTGAAATATGTTAATACCTGTACGTAAAACAGAAATAAAAACTAATTTTTTACCGGGCTTGATAGATATTAATTACGATCCGGGCAAGCGCTGAACTGTTTTTAAAAAACAAGTTTTTACTGACAGAAGCGTCTATTCAAAATAAAGGTAACAATACAACTGAAGATGATATCTGATTTACTATTATTTATAAACGTTTCTAGCTGATGCTGTTAAATATCATATTCTAATGAATAGGCATTACTACGGAATATAACTCCTCCGCCCTTAGATAAAAGCATACCCTTAAGGGTGTGGTTTTTAAAGTTTCAAAACAAATATTTATATTTTTCAAAATTAATTAATAAAATTAAAGCATGATATATCAAATAATGATATCGTTATTTTGTTGAATTTTAGAAGGCTTTTTAGAATACCTATTCTTATACAATTTGTAACCTATAAAGGCAAATATGCTGAAAATAAACAAATATAATAAAATTGTCCAAAAACTGACTCGTTCGATAGATACTGGTGTGGTCATCTCATTGATTTTCTTCTTTTGGTCTTGAAGTTCGGCTTCGATTTCTTTTGTTTCTTTTAAATTGACAATGTTCAAGTCCAGTGACGGCGGATTGAATATTTTTTCGTTTTGTTCATAATAATTTTGGGACAGGTCCAATTCTGGCAAGGAGATAACTTGATATGTAAGTTGCCTTGGTTTATATGTGCGTAGAATAAATGATTGAATTTGAATGCTGCATTGATTAGAGGCTTCGATTAAATATGATCCAAACAGTGGCGTGTTGTCTTTGGAATTTTTACAGGATATCGGTACGACTAAACGATTGGGTATCGTGACGATCCATTTTCCATCAATAATTCTTGTAATTTGAACTTCTTGCAGTCGAATATGGAATGGTTGACATGTAGTGGCATTTGATTGATAGGTTATCAGTTGAACGGCACACGGAGGGGCGTTGCTGATATATGCTGTGTGGGCTTCCTTGCAGAGGTACTCATTAGGCATTAATTGGGTGCAGATTTGATCCATATATGAATATTTAGCATTGCTAAGCGCTAGGTAAGGTTTGTGTGGGAGGTTAAGATAAAATTCGGAAGTTTGGTTATTAGGAATAGGTAATGGATATAATCTGTAATAGTGATAAATTTCTGCTTCGACTAATGGTATTTCTAAAATGAAAGTAATAATGTTTTCTTTGGAATAACTTTTTATCTCGACAATTTTTTCAAAATTTAATACATTTTCTATAGTGGCTTCTAAAGGGAGTACATCTGTATTTAAGTTAGATTTAAAGTTTTGTATTTCTTTAATTAATTCTATGGGGTTTACAATTGAATTGTGAAGCGTATTTAATTTTGCAAAGGAAATAGCAATTTCTATTTTTTCGAAAATATCAAAGATTGTTTGATACATCATTGTTACTTGATTGGTCACTACATGAATTCTGAAATATTGGTGATCAGTGATTTGTTGTAGAGCTACTTCTTTAATAGTACTTTCGACTTGCATAATTCGTGATTTTAAAATTATTTGATTGTGTGAAATATTTGAAACGATATTTTGGAATTGATTGATTGATTTCTCTAAAAGAGTAATTTGATTAGAAACTATATTTTTAAGCTTATTTTGGTTTTGTTGTAATTCCTTAATTTGTTTGTCATACTGTTCTGCGTCTGTTTGATCAAGATTACCTGTAATGCATTTTATAAAAGAACCAAGGGGGTTAAAAATACCACGTTTTTGTCTTTTATTAATAAAATTAGGGTTAATTTGATAAATTTGATTTTCAATCCTTTTTTCTATTGCTAATAATGGAATAAAAGTATTTTTATATTCTGTATGATAATGTGAGTTATTTTGAACGCTATCAATTAAATCTTTTGCAAAGTGCTTAAGTGTAAAAAATTCTTTAATTATTGAGGTTAGGTCATAAATTTGAATTAAAGACCAATGATTTGACTGTATTTTGGTGGTTCCTAATTTATAAGGAAGGAGTCCTGGATACTTGTTTAAATTGTGAATTTTTATCTCGTTTGCTCTGATGTCGATGAATCCGATGCATCTGGAACAATTGGCATTATTTTAGTTTCGTTTATATGAACTATGTCCGTTCGTTTTGTTTTCGGGTTCTCGATTTTAATTTTATTATTTTCTAATATTTCTTTTAAAATAAATGGCCCTGTATAACGGTGTTTTAATTTGCCTAAACGTTTTTCTTGTTTTTTATAAACTTGGGATCCTATTTGCAAATCTTGAGATTTTTTATCTTTATTAATTTTGTCTATCGTTTTTTGTTTTTGATTTATTGTTTTTTCAACAATTTGTTCATATAAGATTTTTGTATTGTTTTTGTGTGTGTTAACGTATTCTGCGAATACTTGCGCGGGAATTAATTTCATAGGGTCACTTGAATCAGTGTGTCCTAATACTAATTCGTATGGGGTATGGTTAGTACTTGTATGAATTGTGCTATTGTATGCAATAACAGCATAAGTCATTAAAGAAATTATATCAGTTTTATTATCTGTTTCTTTTAAAATTCGTAGATGTTCGATCAGAGTGGAATTTAATCTTTCTACTGGTGAATTTGATTCGTGATGATAAGGGGTTGTAAAATGTATTTTAATATTATGAGCTTTTAATAATTCATTCATTACATCGTTTTTAAATTCAGTTCCGTTGTCTGCGACAATCTGTTTTGGTATACCGAAAAATGAAAAGAAATGAACTAAGTTTTGACAGGCTGAAATGGCTGTGCCAAAATATGGTAAGGCTTGTCCGAATTTTGAGAATTTATCTAAGATTACTAAGAATTTTTGTTTTTCGGCAATAAGCGTGTCAACGTGTAAAATTTCAAAAGGTTTAGAAGGTGTTTCAGTTAATACTAGTGGTTGATCGGGAGGTCTCCGATTGTATTTAGCTCTTTGACAAATTTCACAGTTATTAATAAATTTTGTTACATCCGATTTCATTGATTTCCAATAATACGTGAATTTAAGGCGTGTGAGTGTTTCCTGTATTCCACGGTGATTAGTTTTTCCTTCGTGAGAAAATCTCGTTATCATATCTCGTTCGTCTTCTTTTACGTTGTTAATCAGTTTGCTACATTCCACGAGTTTAAAGTTACAAAAATGTTTAGTTAGCGCTTCTTGAAAATAAACGCGAAGTTCCGTTGATAAGAAATGTATGTAGGTGGTTTTATCTTTTAAATACTCTTTAAGAAATGAAATTATAGCATTTAAATTACATGGAATTGTTGTATGAATTATTTTATTCCCATCAAAGTTTTCGTAGTCTGTTTTAACATAGGCGTCGTATGGGGATTTCTTTACAATAAACTGATTTAATTTATTATTGATTATTTCGTTTAAAATTGGAATTTCTTTTAAAGTTTCGTTGGTAGCTGTACTGTGTACAGTATCGGATTGATTATTATTGTCGGGTGGTCGTATTCTAATATCTTGAATAATATTGATTTTAGGTTTTGATTTGTTAGTATTAGATTCATTATTTTGTAACATATCGAGTTGTCGACTGACGTCATCCGGGTCTAAATTTTCGGGGTTAAATTGGTTATAACTATCGTCTAAAAATTTATCGATATCGAAATTTATGTCACCTGGGTTATTATAAACAGAATCGGTTTCAAATGCGTTTAATTGAATTCGCGATAAAGCATCTGCGTTAGTATTTTGTTTTCCGCTTTTGTAAATGATTGTATAGTCAAACTCTTCTAGTTTCAGTCTCCATCTTACTAATTTAGAATTAGGTTCTTTAAGGTTGAATAACCAAACTAGGGGTCTATGATCTGTATAGATTTGAAATTTTCGGCCATAAAGGTAGGGACGAAAATATTTACATGCCCAAACGATAATTACGATCCGGGCAAGCGCTGAACTGTTTTTAAAAAACAAGTTTTTACTGACAGAAGCGTCTATTCAAAATAAAGGTAACAATACAACTGAAGATGATATCTGATTTACTATTATTTATAAACGTTTCTAGCTGATGCTGTTAAATATCATATTCTAATGAATAGGCATTACTACGGAATATAACTCCTCCGCCCTTAGATAAAAGCATACCCTTAAGGGTGTGGTTTTTAAAGTTTCAAAACAAATATTTATATTTTTCAAAATTAATTAATAAAATTAAAGCATGATATATCAAATAATGATATCGTTATTTTGTTGAATTTTAGAAGGCTTTTTAGAATACCTATTCTTATACAATTTGTAACCTATAAAGGCAAATATGCTGAAAATAAACAAATATAATAAAATTGTCCAAAAACTGACTCGTTCGATAGATACTGGTGTGGTCATCTCATTGATTTTCTTCTTTTGGTCTTGAAGTTCGGCTTCGATTTCTTTTGTTTCTTTTAAATTGACAATGTTCAAGTCCAGTGACGGCGGATTGAATATTTTTTCGTTTTGTTCATAATAATTTTGGGACAGGTCCAATTCTGGCAAGGAGATAACTTGATATGTAAGTTGCCTTGGTTTATATGTGCGTAGAATAAATGATTGAATTTGAATGCTGCATTGATTAGAGGCTTCGATTAAATATGATCCAAACAGTGGCGTGTTGTCTTTGGAATTTTTACAGGATATCGGTACGACTAAACGATTGGGTATCGTGACGATCCATTTTCCATCAATAATTCTTGTAATTTGAACTTCTTGCAGTCGAATATGGAATGGTTGACATGTAGTGGCATTTGATTGATAGGTTATCAGTTGAACGGCACACGGAGGGGCGTTGCTGATATATGCTGTGTGGGCTTCCTTGCAGAGGTACTCATTAGGCATTAATTGGGTGCAGATTTGATCCATATATGAATATTTAGCATTGCTAAGCGCTAGGTAAGGTTTGTGTGGGAGGTTAAGATAAAATTCGGAAGTTTGGTTATTAGGAATAGGTAATGGATATAATCTGTAATAGTGATAAATTTCTGCTTCGACTAATGGTATTTCTAAAATGAAAGTAATAATGTTTTCTTTGGAATAACTTTTTATCTCGACAATTTTTTCAAAATTTAATACATTTTCTATAGTGGCTTCTAAAGGGAGTACATCTGTATTTAAGTTAGATTTAAAGTTTTGTATTTCTTTAATTAATTCTATGGGGTTTACAATTGAATTGTGAAGCGTATTTAATTTTGCAAAGGAAATAGCAATTTCTATTTTTTCGAAAATATCAAAGATTGTTTGATACATCATTGTTACTTGATTGGTCACTACATGAATTCTGAAATATTGGTGATCAGTGATTTGTTGTAGAGCTACTTCTTTAATAGTACTTTCGACTTGCATAATTCGTGATTTTAAAATTATTTGATTGTGTGAAATATTTGAAACGATATTTTGGAATTGATTGATTGATTTCTCTAAAAGAGTAATTTGATTAGAAACTATATTTTTAAGCTTATTTTGGTTTTGTTGTAATTCCTTAATTTGTTTGTCATACTGTTCTGCGTCTGTTTGATCAAGATTACCTGTAATGCATTTTATAAAAGAACCAAGGGGGTTAAAAATACCACGTTTTTGTCTTTTATTAATAAAATTAATTTGATAAATTTGATTTTCAATCCTTTTTTCTATTGCTAATAATGGAATAAAAGTATTTTTATATTCTGTATGATAATGTGAGTTATTTTGAACGCTATCAATTAAATCTTTTGCAAAGTGCTTAAGTGTAAAAAATTCTTTAATTATTGAGGTTAGGTCATAAATTTGAATTAAAGACCAATGATTTGACTGTATTTTGGTGGTTCCTAATTTATAAGGAAGGAGTCCTGGATACTTGTTTAAATTGTGAATTTTTATCTCGTTTGCTCTGATGTCGATGAATCCGATGCATCTGGAACAATTGGCATTATTTTAGTTTCGTTTATATGAACTATGTCCGTTCGTTTTGTTTTCGGGTTCTCGATTTTAATTTTATTATTTTCTAATATTTCTTTTAAAATAAATGGCCCTGTATAACGGTGTTTTAATTTGCCTAAACGTTTTTCTTGTTTTTTATAAACTTGGGATCCTATTTGCAAATCTTGAGATTTTTTATCTTTATTAATTTTGTCTATCGTTTTTTGTTTTTGATTTATTGTTTTTTCAACAATTTGTTCATATAAGATTTTTGTATTGTTTTTGTGTGTGTTAACGTATTCTGCGAATACTTGCGCGGGAATTAATTTCATAGGGTCACTTGAATCAGTGTGTCCTAATACTAATTCGTATGGGGTATGGTTAGTACTTGTATGAATTGTGCTATTGTATGCAATAACAGCATAAGTCATTAAAGAAATTATATCAGTTTTATTATCTGTTTCTTTTAAAATTCGTAGATGTTCGATCAGAGTGGAATTTAATCTTTCTACTGGTGAATTTGATTCGTGATGATAAGGGGTTGTAAAATGTATTTTAATATTATGAGCTTTTAATAATTCATTCATTACATCGTTTTTAAATTCAGTTCCGTTGTCTGCGACAATCTGTTTTGGTATACCGAAAAATGAAAAGAAATGAACTAAGTTTTGACAGGCTGAAATGGCTGTGCCAAAATATGGTAAGGCTTGTCCGAATTTTGAGAATTTATCTAAGATTACTAAGAATTTTTGTTTTTCGGCAATAAGCGTGTCAACGTGTAAAATTTCAAAAGGTTTAGAAGGTGTTTCAGTTAATACTAGTGGTTGATCGGGAGGTCTCCGATTGTATTTAGCTCTTTGACAAATTTCACAGTTATTAATAAATTTTGTTACATCCGATTTCATTGATTTCCAATAATACGTGAATTTAAGGCGTGTGAGTGTTTCCTGTATTCCACGGTGATTAGTTTTTCCTTCGTGAGAAAATCTCGTTATCATATCTCGTTCGTCTTCTTTTACGTTGTTAATCAGTTTGCTACATTCCACGAGTTTAAAGTTACAAAAATGTTTAGTTAGCGCTTCTTGAAAATAAACGCGAAGTTCCGTTGATAAGAAATGTATGTAGGTGGTTTTATCTTTTAAATACTCTTTAAGAAATGAAATTATAGCATTTAAATTACATGGAATTGTTGTATGAATTATTTTATTCCCATCAAAGTTTTCGTAGTCTGTTTTAACATAGGCGTCGTATGGGGATTTCTTTACAATAAACTGATTTAATTTATTATTGATTATTTCGTTTAAAATTGGAATTTCTTTTAAAGTTTCGTTGGTAGCTGTACTGTGTACAGTATCGGATTGATTATTATTGTCGGGTGGTCGTATTCTAATATCTTGAATAATATTGATTTTAGGTTTTGATTTGTTAGTATTAGATTCATTATTTTGTAACATATCGAGTTGTCGACTGACGTCATCCGGGTCTAAATTTTCGGGGTTAAATTGGTTATAACTATCGTCTAAAAATTTATCGATATCGAAATTTATGTCACCTGGGTTATTATAAACAGAATCGGTTTCAAATGCGTTTAATTGAATTCGCGATAAAGCATCTGCGTTAGTATTTTGTTTTCCGCTTTTGTAAATGATTGTATAGTCAAACTCTTCTAGTTTCAGTCTCCATCTTACTAATTTAGAATTAGGTTCTTTAAGGTTGAATAACCAAACTAGGGGTCTATGATCTGTATAGATTTGAAATTTTCGGCCATAAAGGTAGGGACGAAAATATTTACATGCCCAAACGATAGCGAGTAATTCTTTTTCTATCGTTGAATATTTTTGTTCAGTCTCATTTAAAGTGCGTGACGCATAAGCTATTGGATTGTCATTTGGTGGTTTTGATTGTGATAAAACTGCGCCTAGTGCTATATTTGAAGCATCTGTTGTTAGAACAAAGGGTTGATTAAAATCAGGGTACTTGAGAATAGGGCCGTTTATAAGCAGATCTTTTAAGTGATTAAACGATTGTATAAAAGCTGTAGAGTGTTCTACTTTAGCACCTTTTTTTAAACATAATGTTAGGGGTTTCGATATTTTTGCAAAGTTGTTTATGAATCTTCGATAGTATCCTGCTAAGCCTAAAAATGATTTGATTTCTTTTTGGGTCTTAGGAATCGGAAAGTTTTTGACTGCGTCAATTTTTTGTGGATTAGGTTTAACTCCGTCATTAGTAATTTTGTGTCCTAAATAGTCTACTTCCTTGTGTAGAAATTCAGATTTATCGAGCTGTATTTTAAAATTTGATTGTCTAAGACGTTCGAATATTAATTTTAATCTTTGAATGTGTTCTTGTAATGACGTAGAGAAAATTATGATGTCATCAAGATAAACTAAACAAATTTCATTTTGAAAACCGCGAAGTACGTTATTCATTACGCGTTGAAAGGTCGCGGGGGCATTTTTTAATCCAAATGGCATTCTTTTAAATTCATAATGACCTGTGTCAGTGGAAAAAGCAGTTTTAGAAATATCTTCGGGGTTCATTTCAATTTGGTGAAAACCGTTGGCTAAATCCAAAGTGGTGAAGTATTGAGCTTTTCCTAGTCTGTCTAAAATGTCTGTAATGTTTGGTAATGGGAATTTGTCATCAATAGTGACGTCATTTAATTTTCTGAAATCGCAAACTATTCTCCATTTACGCGTGCCTGATGCATCTAGTTTTTTCGGGACTACCCAAATTGGGCTTGACCATGGCGAATTTGAATGTTGAATAATTCCGTCATTAAGCATTTTTGTCATTTGATTTTTGACTTCGGTTCTATGTACTTCCGGGTATCTGTAAGTTTTTGTGAAAATTGGGGTTTCATTAGTTAAATTAATTTTGTGTTTTACTTGATTTGTAAAGGTTAAAGGCATTCCTTCGCAATAAAATATATCTCGATATTCATAACAGAGATCACGGATAGCTTTGTATTCTTCAGAATTACAGTGTTTTAAACGTAAATTTTTCAAATTTTGTTTTTGTAGATTGTCAAGAGATTGATTTATTTCCGTATCGGTTTCCATTTTTTCGATAAAATTAATTTCGGTTTCTTCTAGTAATTCGATATCCAAAGGTTCATCAATGTTTATGTTAATAGTGTTTTCGGATGGATTTGTTATCATAGTATAAGCATGAGAGTTTGTAATTTTTACGAGTGATTTTGGCATTTCGGCGTCGCCAAAATTTAAGAAATTTAAGATACCTATACCGTTATTAGCTTTTACCGGCACTTTAACTTTTTGAGATGTTCGTGGAGGTATTGTCAATGTCGTGTGTTGTTGTACTTGCTTGGGTTTGTTATTGTATATCAGGTTTCTATTTTGATAGTGCAAGGGCAAATGTACATTAGGTGTTTCTAAAGTTGAATTACTAAGATTTATTTTTGCACTTATTTGTATTAAAAATTCGATTCCTAATAGTCCATCGAATTTATCCGAAAAATCGAATAAATAAAATTTATGATTATCATTGATTTTAAAAGAAGGGAATATTGGTATATTCATAACTTCGCTGTGTATAGAAGTTGCATGTGCTGTTTGTACAGAAAAATATTCGTTAGTTATAAATTGAGGGTAAATTTGATATGCTAAATTTGGGTTAATAAAACTTTTACCGCTTCCTGTGTCAATAAGAAATTTTGCATTTATTTCAGGGATGAAAATTACAGGAAGGTTTGAATTAACGTAATTATTAAGATATACTATGTTATCTTGTCCGTATTCGGAATAATCTGAAAATTTTCATTATTTTGGGTATTATACTCCTCGTATGGGTTATTGTTATCAATATATTGATCGTTATAATATTGGTCATAGTTATTATAATCAATAGTGGGGTCATAAGAATAATTGTCTTGTTGTACAATATTATTTTCATAGTCATAATCGGTTGTTAATTCGGTATTAGACAGTTGGCTTTGTAAATTCGTTTGTGAGGGCGTGTCATCGCCAATTTTTGAATTATTTAATAAATCGACTGATTGATTGAAAAGTAAAGGTCTTTGTACGGAATCTGGACGTGCGAATCTACCAGATGTTGTTTCCATGGGTTCTACGTTTCTTTCGTTATTTCTCGGAAATGCGCTTGTACTATTAATGTTACGATTAAAGGGTGATGGCGTTGCCATAGGTGTGAATGGTCTCGGATTAAAACGATTAGGTTGTATAAAGTTACGTTGAGATAGGTTAGGTCTAATAGCTGCGCTATGCCTAAAATTTTGGTTATAATTTGGGTTAAAATTCGAATTAAAATTTGAATTAAATCTTGGGGTAAAGTTTGGATTAAATCTTGGAGTAAAATTTGGGTTAAAAATTGATTGAGGTCTAAATAATTGTGATGGTTGATTATTATTAGATTGATTTGGCATGGGTCTATTGAAAATAGTTTTATTTGGTATTTGTGGCAAATTTTTATTTACAAAACTCGACCTGTTTTTGTAATTAATAAAATTTTCTTCTTCGCAAACATAAGACATTGCTTTTTCGAGAGAATCAGGATTTTTGAGACGTACAACTAGTTGCATATGGTAGTTTAAATTATTAATAAAAGTTTTAAGACATAAATCATCATATTGTGTTATTTTTAAAAGTTTTAGTTCCGCTGTAATATTTAGGTTATTAATTTTGGTAAATAATAAGCTGCGTGAATCTTGTAACCGTAAACCAAAATTTTGAATGGGTTCATTTTTGTCTGGTCGCATGCAGATAATATCTTGAACTAAACAGTCTTCAGATCTTTGATCGGAAAAAGTTGTAACAAGAGCATCTTTAATTAATTGCCAAGTGTTTAATTCCATTCGCGACGCTATTAAATCTGCGGCTCTACCTGTTAGTTTACCAATGATAGTATCAAATAAGCAAATATTAATTTGTGCTTCAGGATTAACAGCATCCTGATGATTTTGTAAAAAATGTTCGCAAGATCTTAAAAAACGACTTAATTGTTTTGGGTTACCATCAAAAGAAGGGATATTGTCAGCTTGATATCTGATAAGACTATAATTTGGGTTTGCCATTTTTTGGTGAACAATTAATTCTTGTATCAAATTTTGAGTATCGTTAACTTGATTGTCCTGCGGATCAATTACCAAGTTTTGTAATAAATTGAGTAAATCTTCCGTTTTGGATAATTTTTTAAAAACAACGAAAAATAAAGTAAAAATAAGTCGAAATCAGATTTAAACACTAGAACTGGGAAAAATAAGGATATGTTCAAAGGATTACTTACAATGCTAAAATTTGGAATGTGATGAGTTTCATTGATTTCTTTTCTTAATCTAGGGTTCCAATAGGAGTAGCGATTTTTGTCTTCTCCCTGGCTATTCTAAGGAAGTTTCTTCTTAATCTAAGTTTCCAATAGGAGTAGCGATTTTTGTCTTCTCCCTGGCTATGCTATGGAGATCGGACGATTTTTGTTCCTCACGCCGCACCAATAGGGCTGTAGATCGATTTTTGTATCTGTCCCCTGGTCAGTGAGTTGCTTGCACTTTTACTTTGATTGTCCGTTCGCGTTTTTTAGACAGTTAATTGTTGAAACAAAAGGCAGATAACTGGTACACGGGTTTTTTGCGTTTCGAAACAGCGATTGTACGAAAAGTCACAATACCGAAAATACACTGAACTACCCTGTCTATATCCTACCGACTGCGCCAATTACGATCCGGGCAAGCGCTGAACTGTTTTTAAAAAACAAGTTTTTACTGACAGAAGCGTCTATTCAAAATAAAGGTAACAATACAACTGAAGATGATATCTGATTTACTATTATTTATAAACGTTTCTAGCTGATGCTGTTAAATATCATATTCTAATGAATAGGCATTACTACGGAATATAACTTATTAAAGAGTCACTGACCCTGATTAACACTGATTAACATTTTGTATTATTCTGTACTCCTAGTGACTAGTCGTTACGAAAGCACAAAGTTGCTATCATAATTATTTTGTGTTTTCGTTATTGGTTGTTTTATTAGCAGAAATTTTAGGTTTATTATATACATACATATATCCCTCAGACGAATATATATTTTTATTTTCACAATCCGCATAAAATAATTTCAGTTGCAATAGTTCAATCAATATTATAGTCTATTTACGATATCTTCTTGGTGGAGATAGAAAATGCTTTCTACAATAGACAAAGTTGACATCAATAGTTAACCACAGGATAGGATTCAAGAACTTAGAAATTTTGTTAATCAATTTCATTTAACCAACAGAAAACAAAACCTGACATGCATTAATTAATTCATGGAAGCAGATAAATTAGATCAATACTGTAGCAATTATTTGCAATTTTGACTCTTCCTAGTTGATTCGGAACAATCAAGAAAGTAATTGACACAGGATGATTGGAGTGCACAGGGATCGATATTAAATATCTTCATTAATGTTAAATTACTCTATATTTAGAATTTTAAAAAGTTGAATTTAATTAGTTCTGAATCATTGATATATATTCCCCGATTATAAGATGATAAGGCCTCCTACTATCTTTTAAGTGGAGCATAGCTATCATTGATCGCGACTCTTTTTTTCACAAATTTTACAAAAAACACTCAAGAACATCATGTTGCAGACGATAACTAATTAGACGAGGGTAAATATTATCAGGCATAATAATATGCCTATTTTAAATTATTCGATTCATCTTGACAATTGTTTGGACACACAGTATCTTCTTCAGACAGTAAAAATTACGTCGAATCATTTGCCTTGGGTACATTAACAAAAATTTTGTAAGAATCTCTGCACATTGTAGTATTAATTACTTAGTCCTATTTTCACAAGACCATTAGAAATATTTTTAATATATTACATAGGACAAGATTTTAAAATAAAAAAAATTAAATATTCGTCAAAACAGGTTCGGTGGGGTCGTGAATCCATTGAAGATGATCCAAGAAGTTGACAGGCTCCTGACGAAACCAATTTGATGTTTTCAGAAAAGTAGCAACAATAATTCTCGAGAGTAGTCGTTTGAAACTGTCTATTATTGCTTAAGAAGCATTAAATATATCTGAACCAAGCACCTTGATAACTCTCCGTGCTTAAGGGTTCTATAAACTGCTCAGGCACCAAGTTGCTCAAGAATTATTGGAATCTTTGGATCCAGGCTATGATTATTTAGATAGATAATGATGGGCAATGAGACTCGGGTACATCATTGGAATCCAGGAACGCAATGCCACAAAAGTATAATGAAAAACACTGAAACGTATTCAAAGAGACAAAGGACGAGAATTTTTAAAATCACATTTTAAATAAATGAATGTAAAAATATACACGAATAAACACAATTTAAATGTTGCCATTAAAATTATTAATATTTTTTTTATTGACTTGTTTAAGTTAGTTACTCGACTGTAGACAATATCCAATTCAAGGAGGATATTGACGCAATTTTCGTCTGAAAAAGATCGTTAAATCACTTCTCCCAACTTTACCAGTCTAACTGCCACTTTACTGTTCCAAAACCGACCTTGACATTATAAACTTAGTTGACAAAATATATAATTTACAAACTGTAACCAAATTTAGAAACAAAGATATTTCATTTAGCAGAATATCTTTCGCATGCTTATCGTGACGCTTTAATTTCAGTTTTAACGTTTTCAGATAAGCGACTAATTAATGAATAAATTTGAATCGTTTTTCGGTTAAAAGTTTTAATGAAATTGTATTTGAAATGTGTCACTGCGAGCTAGAAATCATATCTTCGTTATATATTTATAGTTGTAGAATTTAAAAATACATTCCTAGCATGGTTTATATTTGGCATCCACGATCACCTTTTTAATTTTAAATTTACGGAACAGTATATACCAAATTAAATTGGACTGATTTTAAAAGTGTAATTGCTCTTTTATTTTTCATCAGAATGAACTAAATTTTAAACTCCGTAGATAGAAAATACCTGAATTCCTACATATTTTTAAAATATATAAAATATATAACAGTGATGCTGAGGCCACGAAGCGCTACCAGTGTTACCCACATATATATATAAACAGTATATTGCTAATACCATCTGCAATTATGTCCCCGCTATGGGCATCGAAGGGGGCGTTGTGAGTTTGCGCAGTAATTTCCTTGTGAAAGTAAACATTCGACAGGACCGGATTTCAACTTTTTTAGAGTAAATTTCACTGGTTAGTTAGGAAGAATATTGCAATCAAAATTTTGATTAGTTCGAATTAAGACAGCGTTCCATGCATACGATTTCTGACGATATGTGACTGATTGGTTTAAACTTTTGGTGCCAAATCCGAATATTTGTAACAATCGACACGATGAGCATTATTTTAACTTTCATCCGACGTCGTATGTTTCTTAACCTTCCTTTTTTCTAAACCAAAAATTAAGATTGAATGACTATATTGACTATTTTGGGAATTACTATTGCAACAAATTAAAAATACATTAATTTTAAGATTAGGTAGTGACCACATATATATTATATTGTATACGAGTGACACTCTCTACTTTTTTTACACGCCTTTTAGTGAAATTCGGTTGTGGAGATCGGATAATGTGATAAGCAAAATATTTTCGTATATATGTACCTACATACGTTGTACTGATCCATGACTTTTGCAAAAAAGTACTATGCACTTGTGTCCTTTCATCTTAAACAAAACAAGTCACTAACCTACCAAACAGCGAATCGAATCACCACAAATTAAAACCTCCTTTACAAAAATTGTTGTTAGGTAATGAAAGTTTATAAACATAATATACCGACAACAATGTGGATGAACCACTTTTTAAAAAGCTTCCAGAACCAAAGATGGCGACGAATAATAACAAACAAATAATGTCGGGCCGGCTCTGACGCGATCGATAAAATTTCCACCCTACTGCGCAAACTTAATAGGCCCGCGTCATCTCCCATAGCAGGGACACTTTTTGTATTTTGGAACGTTCGTATTGGCAATATACTGTTTATATATATGTGGTGTTACCCAAGTTAGAACTACAGTACTAGATTTAGTACCGTCGGGCTGAACTTTAGTACTTTTTGAAAATGATGAGATGATATGGGTTACGTCGTATTATCGTATTTTTTTTCCTTGCTCGTCAGCTTTCGCATGGGTTTGTATTGTATCTAGTACTTTTTAGTACTTGTTTAGGAACGATCTAGTACCAAACAAAAATAATTTCTGGCATCACTTGGTACTACTACTTCAGTACAAGTGCATAAAACGAAGGGTTATGTGGCATCCGCGTCGGCTGCGAAAATTCCCACGTCTTTGCATACCAATTTCAATAAAAAATAATAATTTACCAGTTGTACATAATAAATGTGATTTCAAATTTGTTTGATAGGTAGGTATTACCATTTGTGCTCTTTTTTTTATGAAAATTGAAAACAATTCTTTTTAAATAAGACCGACAGGGTAAGCGAGTATGTCTCGTGAAATTGTAGTTTTGTATTCTTAAAATAGTAACTTGATATCCAATTTCCCTTCTCACAAAATAAAATGACACTTTAAACACTAACTTCATAGATGACTATTATATACCAATATATACATTATGTTTCATATAAATAGAATTTAGACGATATACGTAATTCAAACAACAAACTCCAACAAAATAATCCACGTAAGTGTTTTTTCATCCTATTTACGAATTTCCAAAGGATATTTATTTTCTTTTTCTCCCATATTTCATTTCACAAGTCTGAAACGAATGTTTTAAGAGGTCATATTTTAAAAAGAAAGAAGGCAACAAGATTTCCAACTTTGTATTAAATTTGAAATTACCCCATTTCTCAAAGTTTGTCAATTTAACTCTATTCTATGAAGAGATACGGAGTATTGAATTAAAAATTATTAGAAAAAGGAATGGCGGACAGTGTTTCTATATATTATAGTACGCAGAGAACGCTAAACATAATTGACTTTCACATGGACCAGTTGCCATGTGAGTAGATTCCAGGGAGAGAGCTTATACCAATGAAATTGTTTCATTAACACCATTCACATGTGATTATATTGATAAAATTTGCATGTGCCTTATAAGTGATAAAACTACCTTATTGGCCCACGACATTTGTAAAAAGCGTTTTTACGGAATGAGTTTGAAATGTGAAGTTTGAATCACTTTTGCTTTTCACATATGCAAATTTTTTTAGATTATCTTTATTATTTACTTTACTTTTTCTAATTGGGTTTCATAATGGCTACATTATAAATAAATATGAAATGCAAAAAAATTTAATAACCTGCCACTTTATGAAACTAAAATTGTATTTCTTTTATGTTGGCAGCAAGTAGGGTTCGAATTTTAGGCTTACTTCGATTTTGAAATTAGTTTTCTAGGCATTATGGAATCGACAAAAATTTTTTATAGAAAACTTTAAAATACTAATCTTTAACCTTGCAAATAGATCATTTTTACTAGATATTTATCTGAAATACCTATATCCGGAAATATATAACATGCTGACGGTGTCCGTCAACTAATTTCTAGTCACAACTATAAAACAACATAACCTAAATATAATAGAAATATCAACATGCTCTATTTCTAAAAGTTTTATTCAATAAAGTACTATTTTTATTTTTAATCCAATATAGTATTATACATATTACTTTATATACATATACATATTTATAGTTACTGCAGACATTTCCTTGGCATTAATTGTTATTCCTGTCAGATTCCGTGTCGACACAATATTTTGTTCAATAGTATTATTTATTATTTTGTTCAATATTTTGAACTTTATTCTGCTCGCACCATAACTCAAAGTTTTGCATATTCTTTTTAAAAGTTTTTCTAGATTATTTTCTGCAATTTCTCGTATTTCTGACCGATTACAACTTTCTTCTTGTCTCATTTTTATTAACTTTAATAATATATTTACTTTTAATTATGACAGATGGGAAGAAGCTTTGCTGTGTTCAATTAGTTATTAATTTCTATAATGGCATATTTGATAAGTGTAACATTTTATTAAATTGTAAAAGTATTAGAACAAACTCTGAAAGAAAATATTAATTCAAATGGAAAAATCTACTATATTTTTTAAAGTTTTTCAGGCTTTTTTTCTAATTATATGGTGGATTTGTGTCCTTCTTCTTGAATTTTAGTCACAGTTAAACTCACGAAACGTCAAACGGTTTGAAGTCTAGAGTAGAGAGTATAAACGGCTAATATATCGACTACTATATTAAAATTATTACTCAAATTAGTATATTATTTAATTTAGGTTCTGGAAATCATCTTATACCTCGAGCGTCGTTTTTATTATCGATTTTTTTCATTTTAAAACTACATCCTACAATCAGCATCAGGTAAGATATCGCGCAGAATGTTCACCGGTATTTTCTTATTTATTTTAGTGGTATTTGTTCAGGTATTTGAAGGGTAAGGGAAAAAACAAATGATATTAATAAAACAATCGCTGTCCGAATAATGAAGCATTAAAAAATACCCGTACGAACCTTCTCTGCGCGTTACTGGGAAAAAAATTAATAAAAATTAAATTAATTATTAAATTATTAGAAGTAAATTAATTATTAAACCTAAAACGAACGTTGTCTGGGGAGTACTGGGAAAAAATTTAATAAAAATTAAATGAATTATTAAATAGTAAATTAATTATTAAAGTTAATAATACTTAATACTCTTAAGTTTGAATTATTTTGCTAAGAAGTTATACTAAACTTTCGTTAAAAATATTGACGTGTAGATTCATTTTTAAGACTGTAACATGAACAAACACCAAACGAAATTCGAATTGCTAGATATTATATCGTATTTATTAATTATATCATGACTACTTGCTCATCTTTTTTCTCTCATAGTCAAAACAAAGTATGCGGAAAGGCACTTTTCAGGAGATGAACAAACATTCTTCACTTGGTAATGATTCATCAATCATTAAATTAATGTGCGTAATTTACTTCCTGAAAGCAACTTTATTAAAAATACACTAACATAGTTCTGTCAAGGAAGAAGAAAAAATAAAAACCGAAAATACTTCAAAGAACAGATCAAAATTGACGAGGGACTTCGTCCCTTTGTGTTGTTTAAGCTCGTCAAACGTAACAACTTTATTTAAATAAAATATTTTTTCGACAATATTTTATTTTTCGGATTTTACGAAAAAAAAAGGATCATCGAGGCCTTTGGGGAGACATAAGGGATGTTGGATATTTTACGGTATCATTTTGGGTATAATCGAGGGTCAGTCAGCGATTATACAAGGACGAGAATTCAAATAAAATAAAAAGTATTGGTAGGTATACTATATGGATTTATATTTATCTGTTCAAGGATTTGATAAACTACAGATACACTGACTCAATTTCATAAAATTCTTGAAAAGTGAAGCAGTTATTTTATCCAATGTTATTGAAAATAAGTAATAGGTGGAAGAGAGAACACCTCCTTTGTCGGCTGAATGGCAATAATGTTTAACTATTGATGTTCGCAGTGGATAGTAACGCGTACCTTTATGTTTGTTCGCCAGTATATCACCAAAGAACATATAGTGAAGTCATAACTAGCCGGTTTTGATGCTACAAAAAAAATGTGAAAGGAAAAATTGAAGAGCTTGATAGAGTGCGTAAGTGTGAAACAAAATTTATCATTAATTATTTTATCAATGTTAATAATAATGAGTTTCAATGTGAATTTAGTGGTTTTAATCAAGAACGGTGCGTCTGACCTGAAAAACTCAAGAGCCCGTTTTAATGTAGAATTGACCAGGCTAATCAGAAAAAATATCCACATGGGAAAATGTCAGTGGCGTACCATCTTTTTTGTAAAAAATGTCATGCTTGCAGGGACGCCACTGGTGGAACAATTGAATAACTTTTCTAACTAAAATTTGTGGTTCTATATCCTATTAATACATACCAAAATTGAACATAATATCTATAGTTTTTTCGGAGATATTAAAAAGTGGCCATTTCTTGTATGCCGCGCCAAGCGCGCATTTGCGAAATTGAAAATTTTTTGCCAATCCCCCCCTCGTAGCTGATAAAAAAATGAACAAATTGAATCCAGCCTGATCCCCGTAGCTCGAATAATAAACTACTTAATAGCATTTATGTAATATTTTTTCCTCCCAATAACTCCCCTCCAAATTGCCCCACCACCCCCACCCTCCAGCCTATCAAAGTACTCGGTGTCACCCGTTGATCTGCGAAAAATTGATGCCTCATCTCCGCCCCTTCTCAAGATATAATTAATTAAATTTTATTGTTTTTTGCAGTTGAAAATCGCGATAAGGTTTGTTCGGGCTTACGCGCTCTATCAAGCTCTTCAATTTTGCTTCTCACATTTTTTTTGTAGCATCAAAACCGGCTGAGTTTTTTAATAAAATCCCTTGTCGGTTAGATTTAGGGGGCGTACCCCTCTCCCCCCGCATGCGGCGCCACCTACAAATCATGTCAGAATATCGAGAGGATCATACTGTATCCATTGGGGGAAAAAAAATGACTCGATTTCGTCAAGGGATTTTCGAGCCGTTTATTTCGCCAGAACGACTCCACTAATAATAAAATTAATTTTATAAATTTGATTGGTTTACGCAAACCAATAAAATTTCCTTAATATAACTATAATTTCTAAAGTGGCAGTGAAAAATTTGTATCTATCGTTTATAATAGAAGGTTGTAGTGAGATTTCCTTCTTTCACGGGTTTGTTCGGGTTTGTTCGTCTTTGTCTTCATATTATTTCTACTGGTGCGTTCAAAATAGCAGATGGCAATGGAGCAGCTATATAAAATATTTTTCCCATATAAAAAGTTAAAATTGAAAGTTGAAACTCCTTGTCTGTTATTAAAGCTTTTTTGGACTTATGGCAGCACTTCTCCAACAAGATTTTCACTCCTTGTTGAAAATTTTCGTAAGAAGTACTGGCATAAAGATCTAATAGTTCCAGGACGTTTTACTTAGTGTTCGCTCGAGCGAAAAACCGCTTGATTACTCGATTATTGAAATAACCGACATCGCTCGATTATTAAAAATACCGCTCGAGTTATCCATTCAGGAGAAAACCGTCGCTCGTCACTTATTATCGTTCACTCGATACCCGAGCTTCTCTTGTCGCCGACTGAAATGTACGCTGTAGTGTGATCGAGTTAAAAAACTGCTCGTCTATTCGAACAGTTTCTCGCTCGATAGGAAATACTCTAGTTATAAATTCAGGCGAAAAACCGAAAAATATCGCCTGTCACTTGATACCCGACCTATGTTCTACGCGCCGCGCGACCCGAAATATTCCGATTGACGACGTTCGAGTTTGACGCTGTGCAGGTAATAGAAAGACATATTTAAGTATTTCTTAAAGGCACATAAACGAGAAGATGCATATAAAAATGTATGCCAAATCCCTTAGCGGAGTCATCGCGACATGGGTCTTGTAAAGTTTTGTTTTAACTGGCTAGCCAGCTGCGTAGTTTAGGTCTCCGATTGTAAATATTAAAAATTAAAGGATATAATTTTTAAATTTTTATTTACTATAAACTCGAGCAAAACTTCTCAAAAATAACATAATAATAGAAATTGTTAATGAAAAATAAGAAAACGAGCAAAATAGTTAACAAAACATAGGTATCGACAAATTTTTTGGTAACCGAAAGTAAACATTCTTAAATTTAAACAGGAACTTTTAGGTAACTATAAACACGAATTTAAAAAAATAATTACCTATTTTCTTAATTTGTCAGTCGCGTAACTAAGTCTAAATTTTTGAAGGGCACACAGTGGGCACCTGATAATTTAAAGTGGAAGAATTTGACCAGCCATTTTAAATATCTACTTATTTTATGCTCGTAGATTGATAAAGATGTGAAGAAAAATAACTCTGGTAATACTTTTTGTTTTAAAAATGCACAAGAATAAACCCGAACAATAAATACATATTTGGGTGATTTTTGCAGTTTTTTGTTTGGTAGCGAGGCACGTCGTAAAAATTCATTATTCACAAATAAATAAATTTTTGGAATTTTTTTGGTGGCTACTACAATTTTTTAGCTAAATCTGTGCCCACCCATAGTTACGTGCCAGCTAAATACTACCTGATCACATGTAAACGGCTAGGCTGCCGGTCGAGCAGTCAGTGACGTCATCGCTTGTTGAATTGGAATTTCAAGCGATTCACTCGAGTGATTCACTCGATTATTAAAATCGCTCGAGTATAAAGTACTCGATTATTAAAATCATCGATTTTTTCCCAAAACTAGTTTTACTACAACCATTATTCGACTAAAGCTGGAACATGCCTATTATCCAGTCTGAATAAAATCCCTATTGTGGGGATTTTTATTATTGCCAAATATTCTTTCCTTTGAAACTATGACTTAAAATACATCGCATTAAGTGTGAAAACGCTCTAGTCCCACAGATTTGTAAAAATTCCCTGAATGCACCCAACGTATCAATAAAGTCAATTACCTTGGGCAGTTCCTTGTTTAAAAAGGACTCTGGATCCGACCGAACAACTTCATATTTGGAATTGTTATTGATAAGTCCCACCAGGAATTCGAAACTTCTCTTTTCTCGAAGTATTGGGTTTAATTCTCTATTGTGCATGGCTTCGTGGGAATCGGGCGGCCCTGCGGGGTCAGCGCCCGTATCGGAATATTCTTTTGAGGTTCCCGTAACCTGTAAAAGATAGCAAAAATGTATAATACGTTCTCCAAAAAAATGTTTTCTATTTGAAAAAATGTTATTCGCGTTTTAAAACAGGTAGTCATGAAATAGATAATTTCACACAACTTGACTGACTTCTTTATTTTTTATTTTGGTGTAATGCCTCAATTACTTAGTTATGTTTTACGTAAATATGGGTAAAATTGTATTCAGAATTCAAAATAATTTTTTAAAACTAAGTCTATATTTGCTATGTCCTGAAACAAGATGCCTATCCTTATTCTATACACAACAAGCATACATTCATATCCTTCGAGGGTGCCTAGTGCTTCGACGCCGACATCATAGCAAAAGTGGGTGAGAGTGACTTTCTTGTCTCTTTTGCTTTTAACTTAAATGTTATTCTTTATTTCATGTCAATATTTCCTATCAATTGGTTGGTTCTCCGTTAAACAATCGCGATATGTTGACTGTCATACCTCTAATGAGATTGATACAAAATTTTATTTGTGAATTTACAGACCAATTAATAAGTTTTCAAAAAATGTTTAATACTATATTACGTACCGAGGTGGAAAGTGTTTCATTCCTGTCGAGAGAGTTGGTAGTAACTAAATCTCGAGACAGTAATGAAACTTTTCACCGAGGTTTGTATACTATTTTATTTACAACCACATCTAACATCCACTCTTATTATTTTCAATTAAAAATATTAATAAATGATAAATGTCATTTTGACTTTTCCATTGAAAAATTAGACAGAAATTTCAAATAACCGCAGGTGGTAAAATAACGTAGGTAATAATACACATCAAGATAGCAAATATAATTTTTTTAACATGGTTGCCATATCACTAAACAATATATTATTGTTACAACAGAAAAATGCTATCAGATGAGGAATTTGATTTCGCTGCTACTCCACCAGAAATTCGAGTAGCAGCAAAAATAGTAGAAGAAGATATTCTGCCAACTAAAAGCCGCCCGAGATATGACAAGGCATATAACTGTTTCAGTACGGGAAACAAAGTCCACCCGGATGGAAAGTAAAAGTAAAAAAACGTCAACTTTCTATACCTTCCAAATATATATGAAATGTCATTAATTATTAATAATTATTTAATTAAGTAAAATGATAAACGCAAGTTCAACCCATCCGTATAAATAATGGTTGTCCTTTTATCCCAGCTTATATTTTATTCCTACTAAACTAAATCAGGCGGTTCGGCCGTATTTATCATGACAAATTTAAGCCGAAACAATTTAAATTAGTCCACACCATAAAAGCATAAATCCCCCTAGGGATTTTCGTTTAGCCCCTAAAAAATATACCGCACCGAGTTTTTCAGGCAATTAAAAACACCACGGGTGAATAAAAATCAGTTTATTTGATGAATGGTCTAAATTTGATACGAAAAAGAAAAATATTTTCAATAATTATCGCTACAGGTGCTTAGGGAGGCTCATAAACTGATCGGAATACCATATGCAGTGCTTTATTAAACACATATTTTTTAGATTATCTAAAATGGGCGAATTAATAATTTTTATTTATTTACAAGTGGCAGACCTGCATTACTCTATTAGTTAGGGTTTATTCGGGTTTGTTGTTTGTTCGTTAGTTAGTAAAAATAAAAATAAATAATAAAACCGCAATACATTTTTTCACGGTCGAATTAAACATCAAAACCTTGTCTCCCAAAGTTATTAAAGACATGTTTATTAATGGGTATCATTTAACTGGTTAGCAAAATATTTATTTTATTTTTGCGAACAAAAAAATGTAATCGGTCAGCCAAAATGGCTAGTTCGTCCGCAACTTATGGACAGCAAACATTTCTGAATCGGTCAGTAATTAATGTCATACTAGAGTGCTCTAAATTATTTTGGTACGCAAATTAAATATATAAGCTGCTGAGCGATCCACTTTTAATCAGATATTGGTAAGCAATCAGCGCGTGAGCAAAATATTTAATCTAACTAACTATCTAAAAGAACTCCACAGCCTAAATAAATCAAAAAATATCACAGCTTAAATAAATGAAAAAATATCACTGGTCTTTTCTAAATGTTCATAGATATGAATATATTCCCTTAAAGTAATATGTATAATACTATATTGAATTAAAAATAAAAATAGTACTTTATTGAATAAAACTTTAGAAATAGAGCACAAACTGGAAGATATTTCTATTATTTTGGGGTTATGTTGTTTTATAGTTGTGACTAGAAGTTAGTTGACGGACACCGTCAGCATATTATATATTTCCGAGTATAAGTATTTCAGATAACTATCTAGTAAAAATGATCTATTTGCAATTTTAGTTTCATAAAGTGGCAGGTTATTCAATTTCTTTGCATTTCATAATGTAGCCATTATGAAACCCAAATAGATCAACAATATTATTTCACACTTTTCAGCGCTATGAGAAATGTCGTTAGGTTTTCCGATGTAAATATTATAGGTTAAATGTTTTATTTCGAATTTGAATTGCAAAGTAAATTTTTCTCGCCGCATTTCCGCAAAACCCCCCAAAGCTTTCATCTCACGACTTTAACATATTTGTAGCTTTCGAGAAAACTCACAAAAGACTGAAAGTCAAATAGAAAATGCGTCCTTATGGCTGATTTCAATTTTCCCTTTCGCGGAAGTTGCTCATTTCGGCACGCTAACACGTCGAAGGAAGATTAAATAGAAATGCAATCTCAGTTTAGTGATTTTACCGCTTGTACTGAAATTGAAAATATTTGAAAGATTAAATATCGGTTTCTTGATAAGCAACACATAGCCCTATTTTCAGGCACTCTAATTTGGAAAATATGCACTCTTAGATGTAAGGATTTATATGCCACGGGCACATTATCATCACATGGTTTAAGAACAAACCAGCTGACTCAAGAAAGTGTTATTGTTTGGCCAGTGGTATTTGAACCTTTCCGTAAAAACTTCTACACACTTTTCTAGTCTTCTTCTAAAATCACTATAAGCAGAATAAACTAAAATTAAACTAAATTTTCTGTAAATATGGAATTATGACGAATATTTCCTACTTTAAAAATGAAAAATTAAGGTAGTTTATTTTATTCTTAGGTAAAATCACATGGTAAGCTTATAAACAGTTTTTCTGGGGGCATTTCTGGAAGTGTAAGGTCACTCGGGAAGCACACCATATTTATTAGACTCATTTTAAACCAGCAAGAAGATAATAAAGATATAATTTAACAATCAAACGCTATTTTCATACAGAACACACAAAAACCCGCGATCACCTTCGGACCAGCATGTATCACATATATATGTCAACAGTATATTGCCAATACGAACGTTCCAAAATACAAAAAGTGTCCTATTGAGTTTGCGCAGTAAAGTGGAAATTTTATCGATCGCGTCAGAGCCGGCCCGACATTATTTGTTTGTTGTTATTCGTCGCCATCTTTGGTTCTGGATGCATTTTCAAATTACAGAATAAAAAGTGTTTCATCGACATTGTTGTCGGTATATTAGTGCTTATAAACTTTCATTACCTAACAACAATTTTTGTAAAGGAGTTTTTAATTTGTGGTGATTCGATTAGCCGTTTGGTAAGTTGTTTTGTTTAAGATAAAAGGACACAAGTGCATGGTGTTTTTTTGCAAAAATCGTGGATCAACACCAGGTATAAAGTATTTGAGGTATGTACATATATACGAAAATATTTTGCTTATCACATTATCCGATCTTCGGAACCGAATTTCATAAAAAGCTTGTAAAACAAGAAGCGAGTGTAACTCTTATACAAAATAATATGTGGTCACTACCTAACCTTAAAATTAATGTATTTTTAATTTGGTGCATTAGTAGCTGATATTAATTCCCAAAATAGTCAATATTGTCATTGATTCTTAATTTTTGGTTTAGAAAAAAGTGATGTTAAGAAACATACGACGTCGGATGAAAGTTAAAATAAAGCCCATCGTGTGTCCATTGTTACAAATATTCGGACGAAATTTGGCACCAAAAGTTTACACCAATCAGGGCGCCGTCGGATCATCATATCGTCAGAAATCGTATGCATGGAACGCTGTCTTCACTCGAACTAACGAAATTTTGATTGCAATATTTTTCCTAACTAACCAGTGAAATTTACATTAAAAAAGTTGAAATCCGGTCCTGTCGAATGTTTACTTTCACATGGAAAATTCCGAACTACGCAAACTCACAACGCCACCTTCAATGCCCATAGCGGGGACATAATTGCAGATGATATTACCAATCTACTGTTTATAATATATATGTGGCATGTACGAAGTGACGTTAAACGAAGCACCAGTCCAATTTTGGTAATTTATTTAAGGAAATTGCCTTAAAAAGTGTTCTGCTTTTGATTTATAAAATAAAAAGAAATATTGAATGGGCTTATTCTAGAGAAGCCTCTTTGGAGGGGATTCGTATGACTGAGGATCGTGATTTAGTAGAAGTTAAGTTGTAGCTTCCATCGGAAACCATCCTAGCAACAATAATGAGCAAAAAATTCAAAGAAAAAATATAGCCAGTAATGCAATCGGTTTGCAATGTCCAAATTTGAAACATTCTTAATTAAAAATATATTAATGACCGAATATAATTTGCGGAAAAGTTAAAACAGAAAGAAATTTTGCGAAAGAATACTCGCTTTACTTCACTTCAGCATTTTGTACTTTGCCTTTGATATCGTTCGGGAAACAAAGTTAGAATTAAAAAGATCCGAAAGAACTTTTTAATGGGTTTTTGTGTATATTTGATCGCGCTTCGATGATTTAGTTCTTTCTGGCGTAACGGCAGAAGATAGAAATCGTAATAATTTGTTTATATTTTCATTCATAAGAATTAAGTTCTTTAGCGAATATTAAAATAGAAAATGCAGTATAGGTATATTAAAAACATCCTGCATTACTGTTGTCACAGCATTTTTTACTAATAAAAATTTACAACCTACCTATTTCATTTCAAAATACACTGCAATTTCTAGTGTTCCCCAAGGGTCGGTTTTGGGACCGTTACTGTTTATTATTTTCATCAATGGTATCGGCCTTAGACTCATAGCTAATGAGGTACGGTATGCTGATGATGTTAAACTGTATAAAATGATAAATAGCCTGGACGACTGCAGTGATCTTCAAGCTGACCTTGGTCTTGTTGTTGATTGGTGCGCTGAAAATAATCTGCAGCTAAATATACTGAAATGTAACGCTGTTTCTTACACTACGAAGTCATTAGCTTCTGTACGATTGATAATCGGTCAGATTCACGCGTTAATGAGTTTAAAGATCGTGGAATAATTTTTAATACTAAACTTTCTTTCTGTTCTCATATAAATACTGTTATTTCTGAGGCATCGAGGGCATATGGGTTCATTCTATGATGTACAAGGGATTTCACGAATATTCAGGCTATTATCAGTTTGTATAATGTGCCATCGAAGTTGGAGTATGGATCTGTAGTGTAGTCCCCGGGATATGGTACTCACAGTGATAATTTGGAAGGGATTCAGCGGAGGTTAAAGTATGTTACTCTTAAGTGGGATGGTACTTATCCTCAGCAGGGTTTCCCGCATGAGCAATTGCTTAGCATGTTTTGTTTTGCTTCCTTGAAGGAGCGGAGTAACTTTTTCTTATTAACAGCTCTCTTTAAAATTTTGAATAATCTGATTGATTAAATAGTCGTCATAATAGCTGTTTTTATTTGGCGACGCCGTGTACGAATACTTTGAGGGTCTCCCCACTGAACAGTATAACAATATGTAATATGTATAATGGGAGTGATGTCAATGCAGTGGCGGCTCGTGACCTATGATAGAGGGGGTTCACAAGTATGGTGAAATTTTTCTAGGCGTTTTAAATGTAGAAAGAAAAAAAGTAATAAGAAAATGCGTTAGGTAAAACATATTTTTATTTACTTTTTAATTTTACACAAGGAAATACAACTTTTGGAAAATAAGAAAGGTTTTCTTAGTGTGTATAGCTGTCGCATGCAACCCTCGTAACAATATTTATACAGTCCACTACTCATACTACTAAAGCCATCTACGAGCTATCAAGAAAACCGAATGATGTCCAATACTACTACCGCCATCTACGAGTTATCAAGCAAACCGAATGATGTCTAATACCACTACGCAATATACGGCTACGTGAGCTACGTCATTAGGCGCAACCAAGACGAGAACAATAGTTAACTGTTTTATGATGAGAACGAATCGAGCCACGAGACTGACAAGTTGGCATTCTTCATATTTTCAGTTTTTTTAGTTTAAATCCTTAAATAAAATGGTTTGAAATCATATCGAGTATCATTAATTGAAATACACAACATTTATCGACCCTACATAATAGTGCTTAAACGTAAAGTCTATTCTTCAGTTCTTAATTGTAGAAAATTGATCAATAACAGCCTCATTAAGTTTGAATTACCTCTATAAATTTTTTTCATATATTTCATTTTTAATCTTTCTAATAAAGTCCCTAGATTTACCCTTTGTGGTCTGCGTTAAATTAATTTCGGGTTTAGGTGTTCCCGCATTCTTCACTTCAATTTTTTGCTCCAAACTCAAAGAGCTAAAGTTATTTCTTAAATAGTCCACCGTCAACTACTCATTTTAACTTAATAAATATATAATATTAAAATATTAAAACATACACGATCGAATTTTTAACTAGATGCACGAACAGAAAAAAACTGTGCGCCTTTTCCATGTTAAATCGCTATAGCTCCACTATCCCCCGCTGCCACCCGCCACCTGTTACTACAGAGAACGCCACCTGTTGCTACAGAGAAACTGCACTACTTAATCGCACGTGGGAGCAAGTCTCATTATAATCGTCATTTACCTCGACCGAGGCACGGTTGCCGGATCTATACAGTTTGGTTTGACGGGATGATAAAATATTAGGGAGGGTCGGACTTTATACGATAATTGACGGTACGATAAAATATTAGGGAGGGTCGGATACGATAAATAATATTCAATGAATATAAATTAATATTTTTTATTCGTTTTGTTTTGGGGGTGCACGTGCGCATGTGCTCCCGTGGAAGAACCGCCACTGTGTCAATGTTGACCTTTTTAACTTAATTTTCACTAATAGTTTCAGCCATATCTTAGTTAACCCTCTAGGAGAGGCTTAAAGTCCTAAATGGAAAGAGGGTCAAGTGGCACAATAATTTTAAAGGTCGTTTCAATAAATCTCTTTCCAATAATACCATAATTTATTATTTTTCTTTGGAGTAGTTGCCAAAAAATCACATTTCAAAAACGGACGTAGTTAGAACTGAACTGGAATTTATGGTTCTTAGGTTTGCCTTTTAGTAGAATAATTAGGGGTCCATAGGTACAGTCGAGGTGGGGAGAATATATTTCCTCCCCCCATGGATAGGGTTTTTTTATAAATATTGTATCGACTGAGAAAACTATTGATGGTTTTGTGATTCTGGATATCACTAAATAACCTTTTCGGAACAAAAGTTTATCCCTTCCCAAGGTTCATTCCTGGATACCCCACTGCATAGGTAGTTCTAATTAGTAATTTAATTAAGTTCTAATTACTTCCCATCTTCGAACGCGATTTGTTGGAAATTGCTACTCAAAAAGTAATAAATTAATATAACATAATGCATTAAATGAAATAAAATTGTAGTAAAAATCACAATCCTTTCGGTATAATCCGATAGCTCGTATTTTATACTTGTCGGTTAAAAAATGTCATGTTATAACGAAGGAGCACAATAACTACTACTGTAACAATACTTTGTCCATATTTGCACAACGCTAAATATATTTCTGATAAGCAGTTCACAAATTACTTAAATGCGATATAAATTGTCGATTTCAATTTTACATTTTGCGGAAGTTACTCGTTTGGGTGCGCCAACACTTTCGAGCGAACTGAAATTGGAAAATATCCACAATTCAGGATTGTCTGATGGTTCGAAGAGATCTCAGCGAAAATTGACAACTTCCTCTTATATGCCGAATCAGTGGCGGGGGGGAGGGGGTGGGGGGCTAGAGGGGCTATAGACTTTTTAAACCATATCAAACTGTAATATTTTATATAATGGTGTAACGGAAATGGCTTATATTTACATGGGTGGCTCCTGGACAGTCCTAGATATAGAGTAACTTTTTTCAAAATTGAATGTTTAAATACTTAGTAGTAACTTTTTTCAAAATTGAATGTCTAAATACTTAGGTAAAATCCTCTAACAAACCCGAACAAACCCGAACAAACCCGTCGTGCCACTCCATACACATATGCTTCCAGTTAACAAGTCTATGTAGGCTAGCAGTGAAGCCAGATCGCAACGCGTGCCTTGACCTTCGTCGTTGGAAACGGTTGCTCAAACGAGGCTTCAAATTTAGAAGCTATCATATGAAGTTCTGTAGAAAAATTGGGTGTTAATTAGGTATGTGTAGTAATTTTAAGATACGATTCTTTGGGCGATTCTAAGACGAAAAGTTCTTCGTTTTCAAGATACAGGGTGTTAAGAATTGATTTTTTCCCTGCTTGTCTTGGGTATCACAACAGTAATCAAAGAGTGACTCTAGAATCTAAAGAAATATCAACTCGCCCCAGACATCAGTACCAGCAGATTTTATCTTTCGTAACTAGAATAAACTAATAATACGCAAAGAAAGAATAATAGCAACTACAACAAATAAACACTAGATTTAACATTTGTAACAACAAAACTAACCAATTTTACTAAATTAAATGTTGGAAATGGCCCCCGTCGGCTTCAATACGACAATCTAGCCGCCTCACCATTGAATTACGCACTCTCCCGAAAATACCTCGCGTATTTTTTATTATTTCACATGTATGAATGATTCTATTTCGTAGATCCGCTTCACTTTCAATAGGAATTTTGTACACAATGATTTAAGGTGTACCCATAAAAAGTAATCCGAGGAATTGAACCATATGGAACAAAAAATAATCACCAAAAATATTTTCAACAAATTAATACCTTATAAATAAGCTGACAACTTTCAAGTTGAATGCTGCAATTATTTTCCAAAGCAAACCTTGATTAAAAAAGAAAATGTCCATGCATCTCCAGGGACATGCATGAAAGTGGTTTTTATTTTTTTTCTGGAAAACAAAGTAAGATACGAAAAAAACTCAAGAGACAAAAGTGTTTTATTTTTAGTTGTTTAATCCGAGAAAAATATAAAAATTCCAAAAAAGCCAGTGGCTTACTTTTTTTTAACAATAATATTCGTTAAGGTGTCGCCTGGGACGCCACTGGACTCTTTTTTTTAATTTTTTTTATGATCAAACACAAGCACTATAGGAAAAAACCTTTAGGGCACTCCGGGAGTGCCAAAGTTTCCAAAATTTCTTCCAGATCTTTGTTGAGGCGTGATACTTCATGTTGTCTGCGAAGATGTGCGTCGGCAGCCGATGTTTGTGCATTCAAAGAGAAAGATGAGATAAGTGTGCTATCATCAGCAAAACTAGAAATCGGATTTCTCGTTTTCACTAGAAGGTCTTTAATGTAGAGTAAGAATAGAGTTGGAGATAATATGGATCCTTGAGGAACACTGGCATGGATGGTGAAAGTGTCTGAGAGAAATCCGTCAATCACCACTTGCAGAGCATACCATAGGATCGCAGTTTACTTAGAAGTCCCTCATACCAAACACGATCAAAGGCTTTAGAAATATCCAGTGCAACAGCCTGAGACTCCCCAAGATGTTCGATTGCGTTGTTTCAAAGATGGGTGACATAGGCTAGAAGATCTCCAGTTGATCTCGACTTCCGAAAACCATATTCATGATCGCTGATAATGTTGAAGCATTCCAGGTACTTTAGAAGATGTTTGTTAATAGCTTTCTCCATTACTTTTGATATAACTGAAAGCAATGCGACTGGTCGATAGTTGCTAGGCAGGGTTCTCTTACCTTTATTTGGTTTAGGCTGGACTCGCGCCGTCTTCCAGCAAGATGGAAATATTCCTTGTTTGTAGGATAAGTTAAAAAGTCTACAAAACACTGGTGTTA
Organism: Barypeithes pellucidus; assembly: GCA_963991005.1. Lineage (NCBI taxonomy): Eukaryota > Metazoa > Arthropoda > Insecta > Coleoptera > Curculionidae > Barypeithes > Barypeithes pellucidus. The sequence continues at coordinate 95,480,376 of OZ022556.1, forward strand.
GTTCATCGGCGCATTTCTTGAGACCTATAACAGGAATTTCGTCTGGACCAGAAGCTTTCTTGACGTCAAGCCCTTTCAGGATTCGTTTGACGCGACGCTGACGGAACACGATTTCGGTCATTCCGGATTGAACTGCAGGAATGTTGGGTGGTGTTCTTCCCTGGAAATCTACCGTAGAATGCGAAGAAAATAAACTGCTGGCCATTTGCTTTCGAGCAAGAAAAATTTCGCCTAAATTTAAAAGTTAATATTTTCTGAACCAGATATGACATCGATCTCCAGTTTTTAATTGATGATAGATTTGTCCCTTAGGAAACAATTGCCAAAGTTGGACTGTCTTAAACTGTCAGAAAATTTTATATACAGGGTGTTAAAGAGGACGATGATTTTTGCTCCAATTTCAATAGCATGTAACTTTCACAATAATATTTTTAAATTTTATCATTGTACGTCAATTGAATCACTGATTCATAGCAAAGAAAGTAATCTGTCAAATTTTTGATATCTGCTATATTTTAAGAGATACCGATTTTTTTGAAAAACTTTGCTTTTTTTCAACTTTTTGTTAGCTAGATCCCACTGTGCGTTGTATCGTGCAAACTTTGCAAGTGATTATTATACCTTATGACAAGCTTGTTTATGTCCAGTAACAACAATTGTACCTAAATGTTGTGATGTGCAGTGGCGTACTTATAATCACTTAGGTATATGTCTATTTTTTATGAGTGTCTCACAATTTTTTTGTATTGGAAAGTACTCGTCCCTAGATTAGGCAAGTTTTTCCTTATTTTTTAGTTTTTCATATCGCGCTACAGGTATATTATACAGTGTATACAAAATTTTAAAAAAGATATTTTTTCGATTTAATTGTTTGAAAAATTTATTTATTAATTTCTAACTTTCTAACACGACACTATTCCTAAAATTAAACTTACATTGAAAGGCACTTTAATATTAAATATCACTAGCTGCCGTCAAACCAAACCACGTCCATCCGAGTGTATTAATTTGAATCGAGATTATCGCGAAAAAAAAACAATATTAAGTCACCCATGCTAATGCGTTTAGCAACAAAGCTAACCATGTGTTAGAAAGTTAGAAATTAATAAATAAATTTTTTCAAACAATTAAATAAAAAAATTATCTTTTTTAAAATTTTGTAGACACAGTATAATATACCTGTAGCGCGATATGAAAAACTAAAAAATAAGGAAAAACTTGCCTAATCTAGGGACGAGTACTTTCCAATACAAAAAAATTGTGAGACAATCATAAAGCATAGACATATAAGTGATTATAAGTACGCCACTGCACATCACAACATTTAGGTACAATTGTTGTTACTGAACATAAACAAGCTTTTCATAAGGTATAATAATCACTTGCAAAGTTTGCACGATACAACGCACAGTGGGATCTAGCTAACAAAAAGTTGAAAAAAGCAAAGTTTTTAAAAAAAATCGGTATCTCTTAAAATATAGCAGATATCAAAAATTTGACAGATTACTTTCTTTGCTATGAATCAGTGATTCAATTGACGTACAGTGATAAAATTTAAAAGTATTATTGTGAAAGTTATATGCTATTGAAATTGGAGCAAAAATCATTGTCCTTTTTAACACCCTGTATATAAAATTTTCTGACAGTTTAAGACAATCCAACTTTGGCAATTGTTTCATAAGGGACAAATCTATCAACCATTAAAAACCGGAGATCGATGTCATATCTGGTTCAAAAAATATTAACTTTTAAATTTAGGCGAAATTTTTCTTGCTCGAAAGCAAATGGCCAGCAGTTTAGTTCAGCAAGAAAGTTTGCTTTGTCTCCGGCTATGGATGCTATTGTACCATCGGAACGTGTTAGAGGTGGAATAGTTGATTTGGTAACATTTTGGCTGTCTCAATAAATTGAATCTACTTAGGGCTAAATTAGCCCCTTAACACTACAAATAAAACTACCAAATTTCAACAATATCGACAGAAGGATATTTAAGATGTTTACGAAACCCCGATTAAAGAATTTCTTTTAACATCCTGTATCTTGAAACCGAAGCATTTGCGGACCCATGTTTATATGAACTTTTCGTGTTAGAATCACCCATTACATGATGGAATCGCCTAAATTCAACTTAACGATTCATCTCCCGAATTAATAATTGAAATTTTAACTGGTATCTTTTTAGCTATACATTATTGTCCAAATGTATACTTTGTATGGTATTTACGATATAGTAAAACAGTACGATGATAACTTTTATGATAGTATCCTCGACGGTAAAAGATTTTTTGTTGCTGCTGTAAAATTTTATTCTGCTGACTTGGGTCCTTTTTTAAATAACCGCTTGAATTGTTTTTTACTTTGGTAGTTAGTTAGTTCCTAATTAAAAATAGAGATAATCTCATACAGTCTTTACGTACTTAAGTGTATAAAATTAGTTTAGGAAATAACTTTTTGGCTGATGCACTAATTAAAAATTTCATTTTCTGCTCACGTTCGATATAGCCCGAACACAAAACTAAATGTGCAGCCAAATTGAAACGAATTAAAACTTTCAGCTTTCGTATAGTGCGGTGAGAAAGTTTATTTTTATCGTTATAAATTTATTTAATCAAAGGGCAATTTTCCTGGTACCGGATTTTCGTTGGGTAAACTTACCGACATTAAATTCGATCAATCTAAAATTTTCTTGGATTTTAATTGTAGGTAAATGTTTTGGTTTTAATTAACTTTTCAATTTTTAAAAAGCGGTATACATGTTGAAATATACAGAAAAAAAAGGATGTTTTTTTCCTTAAGTTTGTAACACCCTGTTGAGTAATTTGCAATTTTAACTCTAATGAAGAAGTTTTTTTTCGAAGTTTGAGCTATTTTTAACCGTTTACCTTTTTATTTGTCGCGATATCTATCTCGGTTCAAGAGAAACGATTTTTTAAAGGAAACCAAACAGAATTCATCCGAAGATTTTAATTTTAATTGTAACATAAAACTGAATAATGGTTAATGAAGGGACCATGACAGCTGATCGATATATAAATACAGAAGAAATTTTCTTTTAAATGTTTCAATATATTGAGAGGATTACTCTATATGTTTCGGCTTTTAGGCCTTTTTCAAGAGCATTACAAGATGAATACTGAACTTAAAAATTATTTTACGGGTCTTTATACAGTCACTAATATTCTTTTTATTGCCTAAGAATTAGGGATTTTCCCCAGATTATTGTAGGTAGACTTGAGAAAGCTGTCTATCACCAAAACATTATCGATTTATAAATTATATAATGTAAATAATAAAAAAAGGCTCAATAGCCTAGGTTGCAACACAGTGGTGGTGAATAAATGTAGTTTAGGATCTATGTTGGTGAATAATAAAGACAAAATAGGTAATCTTACCAAATCTGGGGTATATAGGATTAAATATAAAGATTGTGAAGCTGTCTATGTTGGGTAAACCGGTAGAAACCTCAAGACAAGATTAAAAGAACATCGCAATTCTATTTTGAATGACATAAAATATTCCGGAATCTCCAGACATTTTATATAAAATAACTGTTTTATAGATACGGACAACATTAAACTTTACATATCTAGAACAGTATGAAATTATAAAGTCTAGAAAAAATAATCCCCTCGCACTAATGATCAACAAAATTTGGTAAACACTCCCGTGATAGACAGCTTTCTCAAGTCTACCTACAATAATCTGGGGAAAAACCCCAATTCTTGGGCAATAAAAAATTTACTATTGACTGTATAATGACCTAAAAAATAATTTTTAAGTTTGGTATTCATCTTGTAATGCTCTTGAAAAGGCCTAAAAAGCCGAAACATGTAGAGTAATCCTCTCAATATTTTGAAACATTTAAAAGCAAATTTCTTCTTCTTTCTATACATTAAATTATTTTAAAAATATTTCATAGAGAACCAACCGCGGAATCAGTCGAGTATGAAGAAGTAAACTGTTAAGAGTTAAGATTGCTAAATCACTCTACAGGATGTTACGAACTTACATTTTTATTTTCCTGTATACTTCAACATGTATATAGCGGGGTTTGAACCTACGAACGTTCTAGAGTTTCCAGTGACTGCAGTTTTAACGACGGAGCAACCAGATGGAATGCTCTTGAGCACCAGATTTCGAGACCAGGCCCGAGTTGTTCAGATTTGTCCCTTGTTAAATACATGGCAAATTGCCTAATACACTCAACTTATACCATATAAATCCGAACATCCAAAATATTGTAAGGTAATACAGGGTGTTATGGAAGTGTTATATTTAAATGAGTAACTCCTTGGGTGTCCTAGAGAAAGTCTACATACTTTTTTTTTTATCGAATATCTAAATACTAAGGTAAAACGCCTTTTTACCCACATACCGTCGCTCCGTTCCATCTTAACTCACTTAACAACAATGTGGGTCACTAGAGTATACTAACCGTGTTGCCAGATCACACCGCGTGTCTCGCCCTTGCTTGGATACCGACCGCGCGCCACTATCGCTGCTTCAGTATGTTTCGAAACTCGGGGGTGGAGTGACGCTGTCGAGGGTTCCACGTGCTTGACGTATACGAATTTTAAACGTTTTGTTAGTTGTAGCAGTACCCGATTTTTTTTCTGTTGTAAAATAATTCATAATAATAACTGTGATTTCAAATTTGTGTGATATTACCAATTGTTGGTTCTTTTGCAAAACATACTTTTTGTATTTTATTTTTTATGGAATTTAATTACAAAACGGATTATAAGATCGAAGGTAAGCGAATATGTACCTTAAAATTGTAGTTTTTTTTTTAAAAAGGTTTAAAAAGAAGTGATCACGCGTGTCAAAGACGTCTTGTTGTCAAAAACTGAATACGTGTTCTGTGTTGCAATATGACAACGCCGCCAATTACCGCGCTAACCTCTGTTGAACCTCGAGACTGCCTCAATAATTCAATTTATTTTCTCTCTGTATTTGCTGATTTAAATATAATAAGTAATTTCCATAACACCCTGTATAGAGCTTGTTTTTTTATCGATACATTTTTTATGTTCACGAAAAGTTTTGTTTTGGAAATTTTACGAAATCTCGTTGGCCTGTTTATTTTGATTGAATCTTGAGAGCGAAGCTCGAGGGATTTAATTATGAATAAACATGCCCAAACGATCATTGAGTAAAATTTCCAAAAAAACAAAAGTTTAAGGGTATTTGATGAGGAACGGTGATTCGAAATGAATTTTAGCACGCCTATACTTGGAAGAAAATTTTATCACTTATTGACCTTGATTTCCCTTCCGTCCCTGTTTCAGACTCCTGTGTCGTGTGTGTATATTGTTTATTTAAAAGAAAAATATGATTTATTGTTATAATTATTTATCAAAATTTAATACGAACCGAAGGCAGTAGGGAACAAACCCGAACAACCGATTTATATCATCTGATTAGATTTCTAATATCTTACAAAATGTAATTTGGAGAAACATGCCAGTCATATGTAATATATCTGTCCAATTATTGTAGCACTCTGCTCCTCATATTTTTTCACGTCAAAACTAAGCATGATCATTTATCAAAAGGGCCATTACCTCACCGAATGGTGCGATTTTAATTACTTGGAAATAGAACAGTGGCATAATGGCAAATTTTTCATTTCCACAGCGGGAAACAGACGGAAAATGCTCGGGGTTCACACACTATTTTATATATGAGGACCAACCCGCACGAAAAATCGTTTAGTGTAAAATAATGGCCTTTATCTAGAAATCCGCGGAAGGGTGAAAATTATATAAAGGAGATTTATTAGGCTTTGTCTCAAATAATTTTCCGCTTACAGAATAATGCAGCGTATTAAATAAATTGAACATTTGCTTTCAGGGAATTTAAAACTTATTTCTTAATGTTACCCAACGAAACGTTAAACTGGATTCATAGTTGCCATAACGTAAGCCGTACGACGTAAGCTGTAGGTAGTCCATAAGCAGTAAGAACATACCCATTCATGGTTTCGTTAAGAATTTATAGGTTTGTTTTCACATGACATATCTTCCTTTATTTTATAACTGTAAAATATGATAAAATTAAATATCAGAAAGACCAAAGTGATGACAATTAGTAAACGGGGCAATGTAAACGCGGCGATAAGAGTAAACGAGGAACTAATCGATCAGGTTTCAAGCTTTAAATACCGCTGGGAATCTTCCACGGAAATTAGGGCTCGAATTGAACAGAGTCGAGCTGCTTTCAATAAAATGAAGACAGTTTTAAGCTGCAGAGAACTGCCCTTGATGCTAAGAGTGCGACTGCTTCGTTGCTATGTCTTCTCAGTTCTCCTGCATGGCGTTGAGGCTTGGACATTAAAAAAAAGTTCTAGCGATCGGATCCAAGCTTTTGAAATGTGGTGCTACAGGAGAATACTCCAAATATCTTGGGTCGACAGGGTAAGGAACATGGACGTTCTTCAATATCTCAACAAGGATTTGGAAGTGATGATCACCATTAAGGAGAGGAAATTGCAATACTTTGGTCACGTAATGCGTAGCGAAAGGTACAAACTACTACACAACCTTGTGCAGGGCAAGATAGAAGGCAGACGGGGTCGTGGTCGCAGGCATACCTCTTGGCTCAAGAACCTTAGGGAATGGTTTGGAGTCAATTCAACCACTTTATTTAGACGGGCCGTTAACAGGGCTCAAATTGTGTTGATGATAGCTGACATCCGCCGAGGATAAAGAACCAGAAGAAGAAGAAAATATGATTACAATCGATGAATACACACCGACCTATATTTAGGGATATCCCAACTCTAAAAGCAAAAGTGGCAAATTTATGGCCTCGCGCTTGTAAATAAAGCTGCTCGTCAGGGGTCATGCGTAATGCCGCCTAATAAACTATTGACCTTAATCGGCGAAGAGGACCGTACTTCGCCCTTAATGAAAATAATTACACGGGCCATATCAAGATCTTCTCTACTGAGCAATAAAGAATCTACTTTCTCGCATAAAAGAATATCTTGTTGCAATCACTGAAAAGCGACTTTTAGAATTAATTTTTGATACCTATTGTCCACGTATCGATAGATTTTTCATATCCTTACATTCCTACGACTGATTTCGGTTCTGGACGGTCATCGTTGGTTCACGTCGTTGGTTGGCAACCAACCCGGCATCAATACCGGTCGGGTTGCCTATATGACGGCGACAACATTGTGCGCAAGACAAACGACGAGGAACCTTTAAAAAAATGACCTAAAATGACATAAAATTTATCTTTTTACTGCGAACCCCATAAGTTGTAGGTACGTATCCATATAGCGGAAGCAATGTTGTGCTTCTATTAGCCAAAGAAATATTTAAAAAACATATAATTTGGTGATCTCAATATGACGGTTATACACGAGTATGACCGATCCTAACCGATTCCGTAAGCCGTAACGTAAGAAATGGAATTGAACCATTTCTTACTCCTTACTGCTTAATTTTCATGTCATCACATGTTTATTATTCTTATGGCTCACCGTTACGTCTTACGTTACGGCCAGTGGCGGTTCTTCCACAGGAGCTCATGCGCAAGTTCACCCCCAAAACCAAACGAATAAAAAATATTAATTTATATCCATTGAATATTATTTATCGTATAAAGTCCGAACCTCCCTAATATTTTATCGTACCGTCAAACTAAAAAAGTCCGACCCTCCCTAATATTTTATGATCCCGTCAAACCAAACTGTATAGATCCGGCAACCGTGCCTCGGTCGAGGTAAATGACGATTATGACGAGACTTGCTCGCACGTGCTATTAAGTAGTGCAGTTTCTCTGTAGTAACAGGTGGCGTGTGGCAGCGGCGGATAGCGGGGCTATGGCGATTTAACATAGAAAAGGCGCACAGTTTTTGTGTGTACCGCGCTGTCTGTCTGTTCGTGCATCTAGTTAGAAAGTCGAGCGTGTATATTTTAATATTTTAATATTATATATTAATTTATTAAGTTAAAATGAATAGTTGACGGTGGACTATTTAAGAAATAACTTTAGCTCTTTGAGTTTGGACCAAAAAATTGAAGTGAAGAATGCGGGAACACCTAAACCCGAAATTAATTTAACGCAGACCACAAAGGGTAAATCTAGGGACTTTATAAATGAAATATATATATGAAAAAAAATTTATAGAGGGTATTCGAAACTTAATGAGACTTGATCAATTTTCTACAATTAAGAACCGAAGAATGGACTTAACTCGATAAATGTTGTGTATTTCGATTTACTATGATTATGATAATATGATTTTAAACCATTTTATTTAAGGATTTAAACTACAAACACTGAAAATATGAAGAATTCCAACTTGTCAGTCTCGTGGCTCGATTCGTTCTCGTCATAAAACAGTTAACTATTGTTCTCGTCTTGGTTGCGCCTAATGACGTAGCCGTAGATGGCGTAGTGGTATTAGACATCATTCGGTTTGCTTGATAGCTCATAGATGGCTTTAGTAGTAATAGTAGTGGACTGTATAAATATTGTTACGAGGGTTGCATGCGACGACGTTAAGATCCGACAGCTATACACACTAAGAAAACTTTTCTTATTCTCCAAAAGTTGTATTTCCTTGTGTAAAATTAAAAAATAAATAGAAATATGTTTTACCTAACACATTTTCTTATTACTTTTTTCTTTCTACATTTAAAATGCCTAGAAAGTAATTGTTTGGTCGTTACACAAAAATAAAATTTTAATAAATAATTTTACAACCCCTCTAGCATAGGTCACTAGCCGCCACTGGTTACGGCAACTACGAATCCAGCTTAAGTATTTCATACATCGACAAATTCTATTAAAGTAAGACAAGTTTCTGTTTATTTCAACTAACTAACTTATGTTCAATTAACATACAGGGTGTCACTGGATGGGGATACCTAGACCACAAATGGACCTAACATTTAATTTCTCGACAAAAAGTCATTCATTGAAAATGGATTCCTTACATTCGGAAAATAGCTCAGGCATGGGGAAAAATCGATTTAAACTAAATTTTCTTTAAAGCTTGAATTACACAATTACTTTATTTTAAATTCGAAATTGTTCAACTCAATGCTTTTTTTACAAGAAATTGTTGGCTTTAAGAGTCAAAATTTATTTGTATTAATAAAGTCTTGAACTTACACTAAATAAATATATATATATATAATTTTTAAAAATTCAGTTACTTCGAAACAAAAGTAAATTACCTACAGAAACGTACCAGGAGTGCTTTAATGAAGATGGTCAATATAAGGAATGAAACGTCGGAAAACCAGTAACTGTTGAATGTAGATTTAGGTCTTCTTTCATAATTTAAACAAAAAAATTCAGGCCCGTATTAAAAAAATAAGTCGATGATGGTGACCTAAAGACGAAACGTCGCATTAAAGATCTGATTATGCCATCTTGTGGAGAATAAAAAGTAAAAGTAAAATTTATTTTTCAACATCTCTTCGAACAAAGTCTGGATTAAATAAGAACCAAAACGCAAAATTTTAGATTTTCCCAGATATTTTGAAAGCCCCTCTATTTATTTTTGATTTTTTGACTTGGACAACCGCAATATTTACTGTTTGCTTATTTCAAATATTTGCATGTCCTGTTTTTGTCATAATAAATAAAAAAAAGTATGCGACATAGAAATAAAGGGGAGGAGAATAAGATATGACGCATTATTTTTACAAAAAACAAGCCTGCCCATCATAAAAATACTGCGATAAGACATAATATTTAATTTTTGGGATTAGAATATACATGGTGCAGGGTGTTATGGCAATAAGTTATTATATTTAAATCCGCAAATCCTGAGATGACAACAGTTACAGAAAAATAACCATAACTGGCGCTTTGAGTTCGTAGGTTCGGTCGTAGAGCAGCCTGATATATATAGGGTGCCCACGTATATTATTGGGCACATAATTATGCAACTTTGTCCCAATTTAACCGACTTCGTATCTTTTTACCGTTTCCGTCCCAATGGTGAAGGACGCGTTTGTTACGCCCTGTATAGTCGCAGAAATAATATTTTAACAATGGATTATAATAAATAATAAGCTATCTATCTAAAATTATTGAAGGCAATGGACTATTTTTCCTTTTTAAATAATTATATTTAAAAAAATATCGCTCGTAAAAATTAAGTAAAAAATAACCAATGAGTTTGATTTATTTTTATTAGGTATTAAACGAATTCGAATTAATAATAAAATGAGTCTATTGTTCGGATTTGTTCTTGATATAAATCAATCGTTAAAATATTTTATTAGAAGTCCGTGTTTTCTTTCAGATCACGCATGAATACAATTTAAACAATATCTGTTCGAATTCGTTCATGCTCTACTTTGATGATTATTTCCCTCACCTGTCAAATTTACTGTTTCGCCCAATCAAATTGCTTCATTTACACCGTTCACGTGTGATTATATTAATAAAATTTGCTTGTTCCTTATAAGTGATAAAACTGTTTCATTGGCCCACAATATTTTTAAAATGTAAGTAGGCCGAGTACTAGAGAATGGGTTTTGATAAATGTCAAGTTTGAATGACTTTTTCTTTTAATATATGGAGGTTTTTTTGGATTTTCTTTATTATTTACCCAAGACAATCGAAAAATTACTTTAAGTAAAGAAATAGGTATACGGTTTATTTGCAATGTATTTTATATTGTCGACTTGTTTTCTTTTGAAATTTTAGTCCCATAACCTTACACCGACGAAACGTAAATATGCTTGAAGTTCAGAGTAGAGAGCATGAGTTAGTATCGACATCGAGGGCTATCGATATTATATATCTTAAAAGTATTTCTCGAATTATTACAATATTTAATTTAGGCGTCGTTTTAATTTATCGATTAAATTGTTCATTGTTCATTGTTCAAAGTTTTTTTGGCAATTTTACCCAATTATCGCTTGGACATCATCATCACCAAAACATAACTTATCGTGAACATGAATAATTTTATCGATAAAAAACGAGCTCTAGTTATATTACCTTCGACTATTTTTGGTTACCCGCTCATTAATGACTCGTGCGAGGACACTATTCGATAAAATAAAAATTAACAATTATCTGCCCCAGTAGATTTGTACCAAGAGCACTAAAACTTGAAAGTGATTAAATTTTAAATTTCCTGGCACGTTCGATGTTACACCGATACGAAATTGCAAAACCTGCAAAGTTAAAACAAAGTAAAGCCTTTGTGCTTTTTAAACAGAGTTTTTATTTGGTTTTTTTGCTGTTCTTTGTGTAGCCTTTCGTGCTATTTTATAATTTCTAGCAAATGTTATGAATATTATAATTTTTGAGAATAATTATTATCGGGTGGTTTTTTTTATACACAAAAAAATATGTTGTGCACATGTGTCTTATTAGTTACTTCAGAATTTTAACCTAGTACAAAACAAAGAGCTGTCGCGTTTATTTTTATGAAGTTTATTTTCTGTTTAGTTCTTATTTTTCAACTTTTAATACAGGGTGTCAAAACTTCCCACCCCTAAATCAGAATCGGCTAGACAGTTTTACTGTGAAGGTTAGGACGCTTTTAAAGAATATTTCCAGCCTTCGTTGTTTAATCCATTGAGAGGGGTAGATGTTACCCTTCAAATCTTAAATAGGATTAAATTGATTGTGTTTTATTAAAAAAAATTAAATAGAATACCTAAAGTATCGTATGAGATTTTATTTTATCCTGTCTTTGTAATCCTTTTTAAAAGCAATAATAAACAAATATATTGTAAATATTTGCCAATATTAAATCATATATTACGTTAAATGCAACTGGGCTATTGGTTTTCATAGCTAAATATGATTATTGTTTCCTGGTCATTGTCAAATTGATAAGATCATAATATTTGCGTCGGAAATTATGGAGGTTTCGGCTAAGATTTTAAATAAGGTTGCGTTAATTTAAAAATTAATTGCTGTGTAAATGTATTTAAATATATAATTTCTTATGAACTTTAAGGGACAACTTCTCAACAATTGAAGGTCAAAGGTCACTGTTTCTAAAATCGAAACGTTGTTGCTAGGCAACACATTACGGTTACGGATACATACTATAATATTCCATTTACCTGCCGCAAATGAGTACATGGTAAGTAGATTTACTGGACACGATGGAATAAAAAAATATATATATGTCGGCGTCAATTAGTGAAATCCGTCATTCCCTGAAATGCCTAGTCATTTCACGTATTGCCGGCAAATAGCGGAACTCTACGTTTGGTACACCATTTGCCTAAGAGTATCAGGCATAGTGCTGGGACATCGAAACGGAACATCGATGTTGACCATCGATGTTAACATCGAAAGCAAACATCGATGGCGTAAAAACATCGGTTGTAAAACATCGATGTTTCCTAAACATCGATGTTCAAACATCGACATTTAAAAAAGTATTTTTGCGATTAGGAATAAATTAGATATAAAAGATAAAAATAAACTTTTTATTAGAAAGAATTGAAAAATTATCAAACGTCAAAATACTAAATAATAAAAATTTTAAAAAATAATATAAACAAAAAAATAAAGCAAATTAAAATATAATATTTTATAACTGCATTAATTCCAGTCACTAAGAACTTGTAAACTATTTTTTTTTGTAAAACTAGATTAATGAGCGTCCCAAAATTTTTTATTGATAGATTGCAAGAAAAGTAACTTAGAAAGTTTCTTTCCTTGCAAGCTATTTCGTTTTTGGGGCCATAGTTTCGCCGGCTTTGAAAAAAAAAAGATTTCAACCACCTTTAAAGCCGTATTAGAGTCGGCAATATTTGTCTCTTGCGAAAGCAATGGCAATTATAATTGCACGTATTAATGCGCACTAAACCGTTCTGGATTAGCTGGCCAAATACTTCTCGCATTGCGTTCGCAATGCGACGATGGAATCCGTATTACAGTCGACAATTCTAGCCTGGCATATAAAATTGCACGGATTCATGCGCAGTACACCGTTCTCGATCAGCTGTCTCGCATTGCCAGAAATGGGGCACGCGCCACTTGTATTGCCATTGCCGGTGCAAGTTTGGGTAGAGATGGGTTATTCTGTTCCGTTTAAATCTTTATTAGTTGGTCAAAGCACCTATGAACAGCTAATGGCTATTTACACTCACTGGTATTTAAATTAACAGTATACATTCTTTATTAAGCATATGTACTGCTAATTCGTAGCAACTTTTTTGAACTGCCATTTGTAAGTGGCTGCTTTAACTGCTAGTCAAAACGAACAGGTTTGCTAATTCTGGGGGTATTTTAGGGATTTCGACACTACCAACTGCTGTTCTGACCGTGCGCCAGCTGATCGAGAACGGTTTACTGCGCATGAATTCGTGCAAATATAATTGCCATTGCACCGGAAATTTTTATTGTCGACTCTAATAAGGCATTTAGCAAATGAAATCAAAAGCTTTCGCTCTTATTTTCTTATGCTGGGAAAATTGAGTTTAAGATTACAATTTAGTTTTTTTGTTTTATTATTACATCGAACATCGAAAGGTAAACATCGATGTCGACATCGATGTTTGATCTCTAACATCGATGTCGAAACATCGAACATCGGTAACAGAACATCGATGTTTCAAAAACATCGATGAACATCGCCCAGCACTAATCAGGCATTCCCTGTAATGACGGAATTCTTTCAGTCAAACGCTGTACTTAACTAAATGATTTAAGTTACCCTGTTTGCCGGATTTAGCCAATTATTGTAATCAGGACAGTGTTGCCAGTAGTGCATGAAAATAAGGTATTTTACATTAAAAGGTTTGTAAATAACTGATTATTATCACGAATTTTCTTAAAATTGAAAAGAATTTTCTTACCTCCGTTAATTCCATAATATTTCAAAGTTTTTTCTTACTTTGATTGGAGTAATAGTCGTCTAACTTCTTATGAAACAATTCTGAATGCTTCAACATTTCATTTTCAAAAAAAAAATCACTACACAGATGTTAACAACAATTACAGCGTTCGACTAAAACCGGCACATAGGGTAACTTAAATCATTTAGTTAAGTACAATGTTTAACTGAAAGAATTCCGTCATTACAGGGAATGCCTGATACTCTTAGGCAAACAGTGTACCAAACGTTTACACGTACACTATTTGCCGGCAATACGTGAAAAAAAAAAATTTTAGGGAATGACGGATTTCACTAATTGACGCCGAAGAAGTACAAAGATAAGAACAAACCTGAACACGTCCAACCTTCCTCGATCTCCCCTATATATATTATGTAACAGTTCCACAAATCACATTAGCCTCAATATATGCCAAAGCCGTGAATATTTTTGACATTTTTCTCAAAGTTAGATGAGTAGCATCGCGTTGCCTAGACAACGTAAATGTCAATTTATAATTTTAAACGTAAACATTATTAATTTGCATTATGTTTGGGTATATTAGTCAAGTATGAGGGACTACGATATTGAGATTGAGGGAACGTCACCAGAACTTACAGCAATTAATTTATCACTAGAAAGATCCAAGGAGAGGTGTGAAAAATAAGTGAGCAAGAATTCTTGTGTAATAGGCTTCTTACCACGCTTGGTACGTAATATACTGTTAATATAGTAATCAATTTAACTAATGATTCCTTTTCCTATATGTTACGGTCTAATTACAATTCGGCATTAACTGTTTAGTATTGTTTTAATTAAAAACTGAAATAAAACTGGTTTCCAAGCTTACTGTTTTATGTGGTTCATAAAATTCAGATGCAGCATGGAAACCAGCGTTTAGTTTTGTTTTAATTAAATTTTAACACATTGTCACCATTTAAAGTTTCATTTTTATTTTTTGAACGAATTTAATTAGAAATATAAAATTATTAGCATTCGGTTTTCGCAGCACTTTGCCACACTTCTGTGAAACAGAAGACAGCACAATTTGAGTTTTTTTAGGCCTCCTTGTTTTTGATATACGGGATGTTTTTGAGAATTTTACATTTTCGGACACCTCCCATATTTCAGCTACTTAAGGGGGATTTTTTGGCTCTCCTTATTTTGAATGGCATTAACATTATTTTAATATCAGAAAGAGGAGATTTTAAATCCACCTACTGCATTTATTATTTTGTCACATCTTTTAGTAAATACAGGGTGTCAAATTCAAAATTTCCCACCCCTAACGTCAGTTTTATTGTGTGACGTGTGTGACGCTTTAAAGGATATTTGCAGCCTTCGTGGCTTAACCCCCTGAGAGAGGTAGAGGTTACCCTCAAAATCTTAAATACGAAGGAGGTCACGGTGGCATATAATTTTAATCTCTTTCTAATAGGTGGTTCTAATGGTTGTCTAGCTTTGTTAAGGACCGCTCTCTGCAAGTGGCTATTGACGGATTTCTCTCAGACGCCTTCACCATCAATGCCGATGTTCCTCAAGGGTCCATATTGTCTCCTACTCTCTTCTTACTCTACATTAACGACCTTCTAGTGAAAACAAAAAATCCGATATTTAGTTTTGCTGACGAGAGCACACTTATTTATCTCATCTTTCTCTTTGAATGCACAAACATCGGCTGCGATGCACATCTTCGCCGACAGCATGAAGTATCACGCCTCAACAAAGACCTGGAAGAAATTTTGGCTTAGGGTGACAATAACCAAGTCGAATTTCACGCTAAAAAAAAAACAGAAGCTTGGGGTACTCTTCCGAACCAGAAAGTTGTACACACCTCAACAACTTTTGACACTATACAAAGCCCAGATTCGACCATCACTAGAGTACTGCTCTCATGTATGGAGCTCTGCACCTAAACATACTCTTCGGCTACTGGATTCCATCGAAAGGAGGGCTATTCGTCTGATTGGAGACCACGAGCTGACCAAGAACCTCTATAGCCTAGAACATCGACGACAGGTTGGGGGATTTGACTCTCTTTTACAGATATTTTCATGGAAGGTGCTCGGCTGACCTTGCCCTCTCAATTCCGCCCAGAGCGACGAATAGCAGAAAGACACGACGAACCACTGCCGCCCATCCATATGTGGTTAAGCATAGTACTCCTCGAACTTTATTATTTAAGAATTCTTTCATCTGGAGGACTTCATCCTTGTGGAACGACGTTCCCGAGGTCGTTTTTCCCAACGAGTATAACCTGCAACTATTCAAAACCAACGTGAATCGCTTTTTGCGCACACGCACCACTCCCAGAGTGCCCTAAAGGATTTTTCCTGTAGTGCTTGTGATCATAAAAAAAAAATGATAATTTACTATTTTTGAGTAGTAAAAACATTATAGTCTTGACTGCTACCCGAATAATTTTTAGAACGCGATTCCTTGGAAAGTACTACCTAGAAATAGTTAATTATGGTATTATTGGAAAGAGATTTAAAAAACGACCTTTAAAATGACTTGACCCTAACAATTTAGGATTTTAAGGGTGACATCTACCCCCAGGAGGTAAACCACGAGGCTACAAATATTCTTTAAAAGCGGCCCCCTTCACGATAAAATTGACGCGTCTTTCCGATTCTTCATATTATTTGCTGAACGCGAGAGATAGCAGATTGCTATGAGAGGGCACTGCGCGTTGTATTTTCTCGACTACCGTTGATAATACAGCGTGAAGTATAGAGTCCTCTCTGATGATAGGTGTGTACATCTACCCTGTACTGACGAGAACAAAAGAGTTCGAAACCGGCCTGCAGGTGGTTACATCCTATCAATGGGAAGGGCTTTCTTTTCTTGGTAGTACCATTCAATCTGAACTAGTATTTTAAAGTGCTACTGTGTAGACAAAAATACGTCCTTATTGTATAGGGATAGGGTATCATAGGTGGCATGGCATTTGATATTAATACCACCAGAAAAGTAAATAGACTTTCTATTTATTTTAGTAAATTGTTTCCATAAAATGTAAGAAAGCGCATCAGAAAAAAAAAATGCTGCCTTGCTTCTGCTTGTAGGAAATATTATTATTATCTATTTCGTAAGCTTCTCGTTTCAATGTCATTAACTTCTAAGTGGTCGTTCATGTAAATAAGAATTTTAGACAAAAGCCAAGGATTTGCATAAATTGAGACCCTATACATTAAGGTAAAGTAAAACAAGGGTTGTTTTAGCAATTTTTCCAAATTGTTTCATAAGATTGCAAATTTTTTCACTCATTTATACGTTTTAGGGTCGATAAACTTTTATACAAAAATAAAGTTACTGATCTTACGAATTCCTTTAATGCCTAGATAAAACATTTACGATTTTGTTTATTAGGTAATAAGTTACGTAAAATATTGCAGGAATTTAACAGCAGATCAAGCAATTTTTCTTCGTAAAGGTTGTAATAATATTACGATAGTAACTAGGCGTTAACCAGGGGGGGGGGGGCTTTAGCTTGGAAAAAATTTAAAAATTAATTTTGAAACATTTTATTTTATTATTTTAAGATTAAAATTTGACGCATAATTTGTACGGGTTATTGCAATGTTTAAATTTAGAAATAAAGGTCTGTCTAAACCACATGTTTATAATTTTTGTTCTTCTTCTTTTGTCAAACTGATCCTTAGAAGCGTTTCGCCGTATCACGGCTCATCAGTAAGGATAGATTCTGACAGAAGGAGAAGAATTTTTGCAACGCTATCAAGTGCCCAAAATGAATGTTTTCGGCAGTATAATGCGGTGTTACTTATTGACGAGCCGTGATACTTCGAATCCCGTATAATAATGAGTTTGACAAAGGGAGAAGGGCAAAAATTACATATTTGTGGTTTAGACAAACCTTTATTTCTTTTATTTTACCTCAAGCGAAACAAAAAGAAAAAATTCAACATCAGTAACAACAAAAGAGAGTTTTTAATCCGGTACTGTCAAACGCCAAAGCAGGTATGACAGACCGGCGTCCCAATAAGAGATTTATAAAAGTACTTTTCGGACGTTCCAAGACGACTTAATGTCTATGTCTAATTAACGCTTAACCACAAGGATAATATTTCCTTAAATGTCAGAATTCTACAATTCCCAGCATGAAAGTTTCAGAAAATGTGAGTAATTGGTAAAAACGTGGTAATTGGCAACAAATTAATTACTCTAAAGTCGAAACTACTACTAAGTCTAAATTATAGGCTAATTGGAGACCATGAGCTGACGAAGAACCTCGACAGTCTAGAACATCAAAGATAGGTTGGAGATTTCACTCTTTTTTACAGATATTTTCATGGAAAGTGCTCGCTGCTGACCTTGACCTTGCCCTATTAATTGCGCGCAGAGTGGCGAAGAGCAGAAATACACAACGAACCACTGCCGCCCATCCATATGTGGTTAAGCATAGTGCCCTAAAGGATTTTTCCTATAGCGTTTGGGTTTGATCATAAAAAAAAAATTATTAATAATAACTATTAATAATCGTCATGATGCCAAGGTCCCAGGTATCCCAGCATGCAAAGCATTAAGTAAGATATCAACATATATGTTATTATTACCAACGGATGTATGCTATTTTAATAAGTGCAGATGATAATGATTTTTATTTACAACCATGCATGTAATAATGACATTGAAAGGTGGAAAGTTGACTTTTGTACTTTTACTTTCCACCCGGGTGGAAAGTAAATTATTTTTTTGTAATTTTTTTAAAAATCGTTTTTTATCTTGTATCCTTTGTTTTGCCTTTTTAAAAATGCTAATAGCTTTGCGTAATGTCTACTTTTTCCCTAATTGATAGAGTGGTCCTCAGCATTGAAAATTGTGACCAAATCGTTGATAATTATCTTTTTTGTCGTGGCATTTTCACTGAAATAAGCTAGTAGCGCCGACTTAGAAACAGGATTTTGAACTTTGTTTCCCGTACACCATTCTTTGAAAAAGTTATATTCCTTGTCATATCTCCGTCGGCTTTTAGTTGGCAGAAGATCTTCGTCTACTATTTTTGCTGCTTCTCGAATTTCTGGTGAAGTAGCAGCAAAATCAAATTCCTCATCATCAAATAATATATTGTTTAGTGACATGAAAACCATATTCAAAAAATGATATTTGCCATCTTGATCTGTATTATTACCTACGTTATTTTACCACCTGCGGTTATTAGAAATTTCTGTGTAATTTTTCAATGGAAAGTCGGAATGACATTTATCTTTTATTAATAATTTTAATTCAAAATAATAAGAAGTGGATGTTAGATGTGGTTGTAAATAAAATAATATACAAACCTCGGTGAAACGTTTCATTACTGTCTCGAGATTTAGTTAACCTCGCCGCTTCGCTCCTACCGACTCTCTCGACAGGAATGAAACACTTTCCACCACGGTACGTAATATACTATTGCTTCTGAAACATGTGCGTTCGGTAAAGTCAACCTACTTTATTTTTGATTAAACGAGTGGAGCATACTTTGAGTTTTACTTACCCATCTGAAAGTTAAATATAACAATAATAATTTATTAAAAGATGTGTGCTTTAGTATAAAGAACGAACGCCCCTGGTAAAATACTTTAAACTCGGAACGTTGTACAAGGGCACTTTCTAACTTCGGATATCGTGAACAAACCCGAACAAACACCGATAAGGGGCGTTGTACAACAATTTCTTGTTAACAGCTTCCAACTTAAAGTAATTTAAATTTAATGTTGCGACTTTAATAAAAATACTATCGGTATACTAAACTTTAATGTACCTATTCTGAGAACTAAATAACAAAGTGTCATAAAGAATAATAAGTTTGTATACAGCGTGTATTAGCCAAATGGAATAAATTCAATAATAAATAAATGGGGACGTAAAATCGCTCGGACACGTCGATTGGTATTTCTAGTTGCGCTTTTTATTCAATAAAAACTTTTCATACAGGGTGTGTCATCTAACAGTGGCCAATACCAACTTCTTATTTTAAACACAACACCCTGTATATTATTTAATTTTTGGTTCCCTCGGAAAATTTTAGACATATTTAAGATACCATATTCTATACCTATCTTCAACTGTTTCGGAAATATACAGGGTTATTCACGTTATTCGAGACGATAAATTATAGCTAAGCTATTTGTTTTGGATAAAAACAAATATTCAGGGTGGATAGGGGCCTATTTGAGGTACATTTTAAAATTATTTTCATAATGTACAGGTTGTCTGCCACGTTGTGTAACACCCACATACAAAATTCCACTCGTTTATCAAAATCGTTTGCAGGAAGTTCTTGGTGACGCTGAATTTTATAGGATGGAAACTATGTTTCTAAAGAATCCTTGAGACACTTGCTTGGCTAATGTTGATATTTTGCGCAATTTGGTTTTGACCGATATGAGGATTTTCGATTACAGAACCAATTACAGCAAATTCATTTTCTTCGTTTCCTGTTACAAGTTTCCTTTTAGTGGGTTCTGCAGACATTCTCCAAAAGTAAAAATCATATCAATTCGTTCTTCTTTTGGATAACTTATCATTTTAAGTAACTAATAAAATAAAGAAACAGAAACTACCACTATTATAACTAAATGACGATTTGCAGCGAAATACTTTTAGAAATAACTGACATTTACTGTAAACCCTCTGTTTCTCTAGAATCTAGATCTGATCTGTCAAAATGTCATAGGCGACTTGATTAATATTAAATTGATTATAATTAGCCTGCTTTGTGAATATTTGCATTTTTCATGAAAATGCAAGTAATTAGCTATGTAAGAGGTTAATACTTTTTGATAGACAATTAAATTCTATATCTGCTAATGATATAAAATACACGGCGTTATATTTAAATTAAGCAAGTTATTACCATTTCAAACTTGTAATTATTTAGTAGTACTTTTTGGACACCGTGTATAAGTTCGTGAATTTTTCATAACTGATACACAAAACTTAATCAGTGAGTAGAGTCCACTGAGAAATTGGGTTTAAAAAACAAAATACATGTTGAGAATTTAATCATTAAAATTGTTACTACATTTTGACAAAATATGAAATATTTCACAAACCGTAAGGTTTAAGTACGGTAAACCTTAATGAAAGTAATATTTATTTTGATCGTAGGAACCGAAAATGAAATAATATACTGGGCATTCCATTTAAAAAAATTCAACTTTGATACGTTTCGTGTTTTTGTGACAACCTGTACATTATGAAAATAATTTTAAAATGTAGCTCAAATAGGCCCCTATCCACCCTGAATTTTTGTTTTTATCCAAAACAAATAGCTTAGCTATAATATGTCGTCTCGAATAACGTGAATAACCCTGTATAAGTCGATTTGGCATCCCGCAAAACGACCAAATACAAAATTTTATTAAATTCACACAACCAGTGGTGTGCTTTTGGCCAATTTTCTTTAGTATTTAGTTTTTTAAATATTTACATCTAAAGTACGCGCGATAAGGAACAAGTTAATTACCAAAAATGTTGACTTTAACTACTTCATTTACAAAAATATTGTAAAGCAGTGGTCGCGCTACTGCATTTTCTGTTATAAAATCAAATTTTGTACCATCGTGCCGGTAAAAAACTAGGACAGCAAAATTTCCAATTTTCTCCTTGACTATTAGGAATTTTTTACTTTCGAGTCTGGTACCAGTAAAAAGTCATTTACAAATTTTGCATGTCAACATAGATTGTCACTTTATCATTAACTCGTCAAGCAAATTTTCCTTTAAAAAATGTGCCACAATTAACAACCCAGCAAAAGGCTATAATCTACAGTCGATTGCGAGATGGTGCTTTTATTAGGGAGATTTCAGACGAACTGGGAGTAAACAAAAATACCATGTTGTTGGCAAAACAAAAAATAGCAAGGCATGGGACTATTATTAGAAAAGCAGGTTCAGGTCCCCCTAGAATTTCTACTGAAGATGAAGATAGAAGACTAGTTAATTATCTAAGGGATCATCCATTCGCAACTGCAATAAAGGCGAAAGAAGAGACGAACTTTCCAGGTTCTGCAAATACTGCTAGAGACAGGGTTCGAATTTCCGATACCTATACGAAGTCGTTGTGCTACTAATAAAATATTTTTAATGCAAACAAATAAACAAGGCAAGTTAGAATTTGCACATGAATATTTAAATCGGAATATTTTCTGGGAAACAATTATATTTTCTGACGAGAAAACTTTTCAATCGTATAATAATGGAAGAATTCGAGTGTATAGAGGCCTTCCGGCATGCGTTTCTCTCTAAATTTCTGCGGTTGGATTAGCGCTAGAGGTCCAGGAATTTGCCAAATCGTGGAAGGAAGACTAACTGCACCTGAATACGTTAATATCCTAAATGCAATGATGATACCATCGATAAAGGCTGTATATGGTCAAAAGTAATAAACAGGAATGGTTCTATGACTAAATATTAAAAATATTTTGTTGCTTCGACAAATTTTGCGTTTGTATTTTTGTCACCTTCTATTAAATTTATTTTATTATTTAGTTTCGTTTTCATTTTTAGGCGACGTTATATATACCTACTTTAAATAAGGTATTAGACTTTTTCTTAATAAAAATACCCAATACATTTACTACCGCTCAAGTTTATAAAAGAAATAAGATATCTTGGATGCCACCTCGTATTGAAAAATATAAAACGTTAAATTACGTAACCTAGGTTCTAGGTTACTTCCTAAAAGTTATGTGTTTTACCTTTACAGCTGTCGAGCACCTTTTATAGCCTATGTGATATGTATATCCGTTCCCGATTTTGTTGTCATAGTTTTTTAGCGGCACGATTGTACATAAGACATCTAATAATTTATTCTTGCAATGTCAAAAATTAGAAAAGAATGAAACAGGTATAAATAAGAAAATTTGATTCAGTTGGCCATGTAAACGAAATATTAGTAATTCCATGATTTTTTGTCACTGGCGTCATAATGGCGTATTTTTTTTTAGATGAAACAGTCAAAAAATTTTTGGTAATTTGCTTATTCCTTACGCGCGTATATTATATATATATTCTAAGTTTAAATATTTTAATAGGACATAAAAATAAAATTTGTCACACTCACGTCACTGGCTGTGTCAATTTATTGAAATTCTGTATTTCTTTGTTTTGCAGGATGGAAAATCGACCCCCTGTAATTTTGTACGCCAATGAGTTAACTAAATTTTTAACCAATAGGAAAGTGCGCCCTAGGATCATACGTAACCACACCAAAATTCAAAACAATCAATTCAGAAATACGGAAAATATAAACTTATTTCCATTATAAGTGGGACACCCTGTATGTTGGTTTTAACCAGAGTAAATAATTGTTTTATACAGGACTGTCGTTTGGTTTTTATTTGTATTTATGAGATTCGTGATAAATGTTTTTTAAATGTTGAAAGTTAAATAAATCGCCTAGGAACCAATATCATCCATTGTGTGTTATATATTTGAAAGGAGAATTTAAAATAGTATCATTTTAGTTTAAAATATACAGGGTGTTCCATTTAAAAAAAAAATGAGGTTAGGTCCGATAACTTTTTTACCTGACCCCGTCTACTTATTCTCAAAACTGCAAATTATTCAACAATCAATATAAATAAACTTCTGTATAAAATATTTTTCTGTATCTCTTCTAACTAAGATATTATAGGGTAATTTAGAAATTGTCAATCTTTTGATATTCCCCCGTATCTCTTAAGCGAGCGAAAATTTTCAAATTTTGATTTTACCATTTTAAGTTTGATCCAAATAGAGCACATTACTTTTTTGATAGCACTAATAATTACGGAGATACCCTATAAAAGTGTCGAAAATTGGACACCCTGTACCTACTTATTATTTTTAGTTCTAGTTTCCTCAGATCTCCCCTACAATATTTTTTTATAGCCAAATTGTTAATATAACGTTCAAAAATAAAGAAAAAAACCTATTATATTCCCTTGCCTATATGCCTTCTAAACGCCATAATAAAAACTTTTATGCCTAGTTTGACTAAATTTTATTCGTCCTACATTCATTGAGGAAGCTCCTTGTTTTTGTAAATTCATGATTTAATAAAATATTACAGAACCAACATTATTTTAAACTTTGTACAATGTAAAAATATTTTTAAATTACGTCTTGTCTCTTGGAAAGATATTATTTCAACTTTATTAAAATTTTAGAGCAACTGTTACTGCAACTGATGCAGGAGAGTTATTTTCTGTTTAGAATTTTGTAGAAAAGTTTATTTTACTGCATCTTTTCAAATTAAAAATTAAAGCGCAGGAAAGTTACAAGCACGAGTCGGGGAAATGGGATGGAAGCGTGCCCCTCCATCCTACGTAATGTTTCTATTGACTTCCTTAACTTCAACTACGTTGGGTTCTGGAAAACTTTTCTACATAACAATAAAATAAACGATTTTTTACAAATTTAATTTGTGGAAGGTATTCTTTTGTTTTTATGATCAAACACAAGCACTATAGGAAAAATCCTTTAGGGCACTCTGGGAGTGGTGCGTGTGCGCAAAAAGCGATTCACGTCGGTTTTGAATCATTTGGAGGTTATATTCGTTGGGAAAAACGACCTCGGGAAGGTCGTTCCATAAGGATGAAGTCCTCCAGATGAAAATATCTGTAAAAGAGAGTCAAATCCCCAACCTGTCTTCGATGTTCTAGCCTGTCGACGTTCTTCGTCAGCGCGTGGTCACCGATCAGACGAATGGCCCTCCTTTCGATGGAATCCAGTAGCCGAAGAGTATGTTTTGGTGCAGAGCTCCAGACATGAGAGCAGTACTCTAATGATGGTCGAATCTGGGCTTTGTATAGTGTCAAAAGTTGTTGAGGTGTGCACAATTTTTTGGTTCGGAAGAGTAGACAAAGTTTCTGAGAAGCTAGCTTGGCGATTGCCACAACGTGGTTATGCCAAGACATATTTCCTCCCAGATTGATGCCCAGCAGCAAATGAATAGATGAAGCCAGTAGGATTGCGTCTCCTGTCATGACTATATCCGGTTCTGTAATGTTAACCTTTTTAGAGAAAACTGCTGTCTGGTTTTTTTTCGGCGTTAAATTCGACTTGATTACTGTCACCCCATCAAGTCAAAATTTCTTCCAGGTCTTTATTGAGGCGTGATACTTCATGCTGTCTGCGAAGATGTGCATCGGCAGCCGATGTTTGCGCATTCAAAGAGAAAGATGAGATAACTGGAGCTCGTTTTTTATCGATAACATTTTTCATGAACAAACCCGAAAAGTTTTGTTTTGGAAATATTACGAAATGTCGTTGGCTTGTTTATTCTGATTAAATCCCGAGAGCGAATTTCGAATAAATATGCCCACACGATCATTGAGTAAAATTTCCAAAAAATCAGAACTTAGCGTTACAATGAAAAATTTATCAAAAATTAAATAAAAAGAAAAGTTTATTTTTCGTCGGAGAACACGTTACGCCAATAAAAAATATGGGGTTCTATGTGAAAATCTTAACTTACCCCCACCCGCACCCGGGGGTTGAGGGGGTGGGGGTGGTTTAAACTGCAAACTATTCCTCCTTCAGAACCAAACAGCTTTTTCCCCAGACATTTTCCGCTGCAATGCGACGCACCGGAGTTATTCCGGGGTACCGACCTTTTTTCAACACTGTGTATATTAAACATGTTAAAAGATAAATGTTAAATGTTAAATATTTGGTAGAATTAAATGCATGCATATGTATTTGAAACATTTTCTTAAATTGTAAATCTGGCACCACATCTGCCTGACTGGACAACGCCATAAGAAAAATATATAAAGGGCATAATGTAAATAGGCATGCGCCGGCAGCGGACACAACTTGTGTCAATCGCCAGTGGCGGAACGAAAGCCTTTTATTGTTTAATACTGTATTTTGCTGTTAGTATTTAATGGGGAACGGTGATTCGAAATGAATTTTAGCACGCCTATGATTAAAAGAAAATTTGATTACTTTTTGACCTTACCTCCCTTCCGTCCCTGTTTCAGATTGCCGTCGTACCATACTATCTCAGTAAGTTAAACTTTACAAACTGTAAGTCGTAGGTGTAGTCACAAAAATCAGAGAAATAGGACAAATGCACTAATTTTCATCAAGTTAAAACTACGATAATAATTTGACAGTGTGTCGAGAAATACTGTTGAAAGTAATATTAAAGCTTAATTGTGTGTTTAAAATGAATAAATATGATCATAGGTAAAGTACGGTGCATAATTACAGTTGTAATGCAATTACGCAGTCATACCCAACAAACCCGAACCAGAAAGTTGTATACTACATACCTCAACAACTTTTGACACTATACAAAGCACAGATTCGACCATCACTAGAGTACTGCTCTCATGTCTGGAGTTCTGCATCCAAACATACACTTCGGCTACTGAATTCCATCGAAAGGAGGGCCATTCGTCTGATTGGAGACCACGAGCTAACAAAGAGCCTCGACAGCCTTGAACATCGAAGACAGGTTGGGGATTTGACTCTCTTTTACAGATATTTTCATGGAAAGTGCTCGGCTGACCTTGCCCTCTTAATTCCGCCCAGAGCGGCGAATAGCAGAAATACACGACGAACCACTGCCGCCCATCTATATGTGGTTAAGCTTAGTATTCCTCGAACTTCATTATTTAAAAATTCTTTCATCTGCAGGGCTTCATCCTTATGGAACGACCTTCCCGAAGTTGTTTTTCCCAACGAATATAACCTCCAACGATTCAAAACCAACGTGAATCGCTTTTTGCGCACACGCACCACTCCCAGAGTGCCCTAAAGGATTTTTCCTATAGGGCTCTCAATATTTAAACCCTATTCGTTTATGTTATAGAATCGATCAAAAATAGGAACGATATCAGATCCATGTCGAATGCGGATAGATTTGGAAATCTGTAATAATTTAATATTTGAAACATTATTGCACTCGCTCGGATGGAATATTCCTGTGCAGGGGATTAGAAAATACAGAAAATTTCATTTTATATTTGCTTGCAATTTTATATGCCAAGCGTAAAATGGAAGTAATGTAGATTAAGTTTCGGAAAAGAGATATATTTATCAATATATGATATCTAGTTGCTTACCATATAAGAGGGCGCCAGGGGTGTCGACGTCATCCCTCACTCTATATTTTAAATTTTACAATGAATATAAATGAACATAATTATCTACAGGGTGTTATGGAAATGACGTATTGCATTTAAATGGGTGACTCCTTGGGTGTCCTAGAGAAGCGCTACATATTTTTCTTTTCAAATCGACCGTTTTAAAAGTGGGGTAACAAACCCTCTTACTCACAGGTGACTCCGCGGTAATAAATCATAGCACCCTGTGGCAGTGTATAACAAACACCTGTTACTCGCAATGTTACCAAATTGTGTAAAATGTAAAACTTTAGTTCCTTATAAAAATAAATATTTAGCTTACTTAGAAAGTAAATCCAGGACGCTCTTAGGAATCCAGGGCGCAGACACCTTCAATTATTTTTTCTATGGGAAATGCTTTATGCTCATCACGTGCCCTGATGATAGTGTGGGACTGCATAATAAGCTTATACCCACTAAACCCCTTTCGGCCTCTTCTTTCCAATCTCAGAACATAACCGGCATATCGTCGAGATAAAAAATCACATAGTGAAACAGAACAAATTACACTAAATCACTTAAAGAAACACACACACCCACGAGTTTCAAATCAGTTTTTTTGAAGATATGCACCTACTATTAGATTACACAAAAGCACTAAATACTACCGTATAATTACACTTTACAACAGCACTACCGTACACATAGAACAACAGCACTATAGAATACAAATTATTTCGCAATAGAAATTCAGAAATAATAAAAACGCTAATTTCTAATGGGCTAATCGAATTTATTAATCCTTTACCGAAGAAGAATGATGATATAATTATGTTGATAGACAGAACATCCCCTTCAAAATAACATTTCCGAGACTATCATCATACAGGAAAGTATTACAGAAGGAAATCCCGCAATTTATGAATATAATCTTATAAAACATCGAAAACGGCAACGCTGTATTTTCAGCCCAAATCGCTAAATATCGATCGACCTAGTAAACCTGAATATGTCAAACGTGTTTAGTTACTTTTAAAATTTTTAGATGTCAAATACCAATGTATGGAATTTTATATTATTTCCCAGAACAATAAGGGCGTATTTCTGTCTACACATTAGCACTTTAACATACTAAAAACTTAGATGTATTCATGAGATTCATACCTACGCGAAAACTAATGTGAATTTATGTAGCTTTGTTTTGGTGTGTTTGTCGGTTTTTGTTCGGGTTATTTACTTGGTTCTTTTTATAAATTAAGTTTTAAATAAGGCCGAAAAGGTAAATAAAATTGCATTTTTTTTCTTTTGTTTAAGTTGTTCAGATTCGACGGTGTCGTTCGAATTGAACAAATGAGAACATACCTGGCCATTTATAAAATCCGCGGCGGTTCGTTCGAATCAGTTCAAGATTATAAATCAGAGATTGTTTCCCAGCGAACTGAACTGAAAGTAAAAGTTTATAATAATGTACCCTGGAAAATAAACAACTCCAAATCTGTCAAACGGTTATTGACTTTCTAAAGAGTTCACTATGAAAATGTGACAACACTGCTCAAAATTCACTGACGTTTTCCGCCATATGCTGCTTTGTTTTCTTTTCCCAAAGTGTCGCCATGTGCATATTTTTGGTTTGACAGCAGGTCATGTACAGGGCATATTAAATTACTGCGCAATTTTTGGATATTTTCTTCAATTTGTTTTCATCTCAGGAATTGCCGGTTTAAATATAATACGTCATTTCCATAACACCCTGTATAACTCCAGTAGTTAAATATTTTAAAACCTATGGTACATTTCACTGCATATTATTTAAGTATTTTTTATTGTAAGAATGTTAAAATTTAATTGAGTAAAAATATTTTTTAAAGGAATTAAAGCCTTAAATAAGATGCCCCAGATCTAGGACTTAGATTTTCGTAACTGATGATAAATGGAGGACTCATACAGCAAATATACCATTGTTCGAAGAAGTCAAGCGATACAAGGAGAGGTTACCACTTGGATGGATGATGATCGCTTGGGAATAGGTACAACGCGCAATCTTCAAAATTTTTACGAAAGATTTCAACACATTTTACACAAACTTTTTAGTAAATTCCACAAAATAACTAAAAATTTAGGTCAAAATTTTGTTATAATTTAATGGAATTTCCTAATGAAAGTAATTCCAGTCATATATGTAGCCATGAATTATTGTTAGTTTTATTATTTTTATAGTAAATTTAATTAAGTTTTCCGCGTAACCGTAGAAAAAATTTATGATTTTATTGTGGTTTATTTGAATAAGTATTAATTAAAGCGGAATATTAAAAATTATATTATACGGAGGTAATTCAAAATTTTATATATTTTTTTGAATACAACGTGTCCAAGATAAATTAAAAAAAAATTATCATTTAATTTTTTAAGAATTTACAATTTTCCGCTGGCTAATCCATTAAGGGATTTGGCATACTTTTTTATATGCATTCTGGTTTATGTGACTTTAAGAAAGACGTATATCGTGTCATCCTGGCATGAGGGGCTTCTAAGTAAACTGCGATCCTA
This sequence comes from Barypeithes pellucidus, assembly GCA_963991005.1. Classification (NCBI taxonomy): domain Eukaryota; kingdom Metazoa; phylum Arthropoda; class Insecta; order Coleoptera; family Curculionidae; genus Barypeithes; species Barypeithes pellucidus. The sequence goes on from OZ022556.1 coordinate 95,509,815, forward strand.
TGGTATGCCCAGTCAATTCTGTGCATGGTTGTCTAGCTTCCTTAAGGACCGCTCTCTGCAAGTGGCGAGTGACGGATTTCTCTCAGACACCTTCACCATCAATGGCGGTGTTCCTCAAGGGTCCATATTGTCTCCCACTCTCTTCTTACTCTACATTAACGACTTTCTAGTAAAATTTAAAAATCCGATATTTAGTTTTGCTGGCGATAGCACACTTATCTCATCTTTCTCTTTGAATGCGCAAACATCGGCTGCCGACGCACATCTTCGTAGACAGCGTGAAGTATCGCGCCTCAACAAAGACCTGGAAGAAATTTTGGCTTGGGGTGACAGTAACCAAGTCGAATTTAACGCTAAAAAACCCAGGCAGCAGTTTTCTCTAAAAAGGTTAACATTACAGAACCGGATTAGTCATGGCCGGATACGCACGCCGGACCCAAACATACTCTTCGGCTACTGGATTCCATCGAAAGGAGGGCTATTCGTCTGATCGGAGACCACGAGCTGACGAAGAACCTCGACAGCCTAGAACATTGAAGACAGGTTGAGGATTTGACTCTCTTTTACAGATATTTTCATGGAAGGTGCTCAGCTGACCTTGCCCTCTTAATTCGGCCCAGAGCGACGAATATCAGAAATACACGACGAACCACTGCCGCCCATCCATATGTGGTTAAGCTTAGTACTCCTCGAACTTCATTATTTAAGAATTATTTCATCTGGAGGACTTCATCCTTGTGGAACGACCTTACCGAGGTCGTTTTTCCCAACGAATATAACCTCCAATGATTCAAAACCAACGTGAATCGCTTTTTGCGCACACGCACCACTCCCAGAGTGCCCTAAAGGATTTTTCCTATATTGCTTGTGTTTGATCATAAAAGAAAAATAAAAAATCCTTCTGAGCGTCAAACTCGAACGTAGCCAATCGGCAAGTTTCGAGTGGAGCGCGAAGATCAGGTATCAAGTGAAAGGCAACGATTCCATTTTTCGCTTGAATTTATAACTAGAGTAGTATTTCCTATCGAGCGAAAAACTGCTCGAATATACGAGCAGTTTCTAACCTCGAGTGATTACACTACCAAGCAGCACAGTTCGGTCGACGTGAAGCGAAGCTCGGGTATCGAGTGAAAGGTAATAAGTAACAAGCTACGAGTTTCGCTTGAATTTATAACTCGAGCAGTTTTTTTAATAATCGAGCGATGGCTTTTATTTCAATAATCGAGTAGCGATTTTTTTCGCTCGAGCGATCACAACACTAATCCAGATTGATTTGTCGGTAAATTTTAGTATGTAGTTTGCACTAAAATTATTCATTAAAGGTTTATTTAGCAAGCTGGCGACCTAAAACACTGTTGAGTGCAGAAGCAAGCCGGTGTATGGGTATTACCCATTCCCGTTCTTTAAGTATGCTCCACAGCAGCTCTAAAGTTTTATTATTTGGAAAACGCCATTGTCGAGTCATACGTGTTAAAATTTGTGTTAGTAATGTTTACCATCATTTCAACAATAAAATAGAATTATCAAACACATTTTTTTGTGGAGCCCCTGTATTTGCGTTGCTTACGATATATATTTAATTATAATATTCACCCTACTACCAATAAATGGTTTAATGTCAGTAAGTCCAAGTTACCGCAAGTACTGCATGAAAAACATAATGCAATTGAAGGTCATAGTTATTGTTTTTATTATATTAGAATATGCGAATAGTGCTAAAATTCTAGGTGTTTTTCCTCTGCCGTCGGTTAGTCATTACATTTTAGGATCGAAATTAATGAAAGGTCTGGCAGAAGCTGGCCATGATGTCACAATGATCAGTCCTTATAAGCTTAAAAATCGGCCGAAAAATGGGACGTTTACCGATGTGACTTTGGATGGATTCAAGCAAAATTTTGACAGTAAGCTGATTTTTTTGATGCTTATAGTGAAATTCAAAAATAGGTAGAATATTTTCATATTATTATCGAAAAAATATGTAATTAATAATTTATAATTATGATTATAATTGCAAATGGTGTATTGTATGCCCGGACGTTCCTAAACAATGTAAGGAATGGGAGCAAAAAGTAGGATATGCTGCCGTTAGTTATGTTGCCAAAATCCTTAACAGAAAAGAATCATGTAATTTTCAATAAACTTTGATTTAATATAATATACATGGTATTATGGAAATGACTTATTATATTTAAATGGGTGTCCTAGAAAAAATCTACATACTTTTTTTTTTAAATCGAATATCTAAATACTAAGGTAAAACCCCTTTTTACCCACATACTGTCGCGCCGCTCCATCTGAATTCAGTTAACAACAATGTGGGTCACTAAAGTATACTAACAGTGTTGTCAGATCACACCGCATGTTGCGCCCTTGCTTGGATAACTGCCGCGCGCGACTATCGTTGCTTCAGTATGTTTCGAGACTCGGGGGTGGAATGACGCTGTCGAAGGCTCCACGTGCTTGATGTATACGAATTATAACGTTTTGTTAGTTTTGTAGCATTATCCGATTTTTTTTTCTGTTATGAAATAATTTATAATAAGAAATATTGTGATGTGATTTCAAATTTGTGTGATATTACCTATTGTTGATTCTGTTGTAAAATATACTTCTTGTGTTTTACCTTTTTATGGAATTTAATTATAAAACGGATTATAAGATCGAAGGTAAGAGAGTATGTACCTTAAAATTGTAGTTTGAAAAAGAAGTGATTACGCGGGCCAAAGACGTCTTGTTGTCAAAAACTGAACACGTGCGTTTACAACTCTGTGTTGCAATATATGACAACACCGCCTCAATAAACTATTGATTGCGAACGTCCTCAGTCGCGGCCACGTAAATTTTCAGATTTCATATAACATGTATATTTCGTACAATAATTCAAAGCTCCATTTAAGGTTATTTTTCTCAATTTATTTTCATCTCGGGATTTGCCGGTTTAAATATAATAAGTCATTTTAACACCCTGTTATCAAATCAACCTAGATATAGATAGATAAATAACATAAATCTCTATTCATTGTCTTCAGATACATGGCAACGCTGTAGTCGCTGTCTGTTTCTGACTAAGGGGCGAAACCATGCAAGATTTTTTCATAGTCTTTGATTAAGCTAACAAGAAATAATTAGGTCAAAATTGACTCAAATGTAAAGAAATTCAAGATAATTTGTTCTACCGCCTCATACGCTTCATAAAATATATCATTAAATGTGTTTTAACAAATTTGACATCTTACACTATAACAAACACTTTATTGCATTAATTTCAGCTCTTATGTAGTTTCTTTCGCACTTCGTAGCGCCGTTAAGACGCACAGAAATTTGTATCTACAGTGGCGAGAAACGCGGGAATTAAACTTTGCGTTTGTTTATTATACAGGCGTTTGCGTTTTGTTTATATTTTTTTTTGCACAATAATTAGAAATAAACATTTGAAGAGTTAAGCAAAATAAATCGTGGCAAAAATTTATAGCTTATGTAAAGAGGACTAATAACTAAATAATAATACCAGTCAGAGGGACACTTTGAGAAAAAAAAATATAGCTTTGAATTTTCAGGAAGAATCCAACTGCGCAATCAATACATTGCATTTATTTATTTTCCACTTAATAAATTATTGTTGAGCACGCCTATGTTAAGATGCTTTAAAGCATTATTTTTCTACATTTTTCTCTCCTCTCAATACCCCCGCTAGATTTTGCCAAGTTTGTATTTATAGGAGATTGGCTAAGCAAATTAGCGTCGGGGGCTTTCCGAAACTAGGGCCTCCCACATATATATAAACGATATATTGCTAACACCATCTGCAATTATGTCTCCGCTATGGGCATCGAAGAGGGCGTTGTGAGTTTTCGCAGTTCGGAATCTTCCTTGTGAAAGTAAACATTCGACAGGACTGGATTTCAACTTTTTTAATGTAAATTTTACTGGTTAAGTTAGGAAAAATATTGCAATCAAATTTCGATTAGTTCGATTTAAGACAGCGTTCCATGCATACGATGTCTGATGATATGATGATCCGACGGTGGTGTAAACAATCGACACGATGAGCTTTATTTTAACTTTCATCCGATGTCGTATGTTTCTTAACCTCACTTTTCTCTAAAAGAAAAATTAAGAATGATTGACTACATTGACTATTTTGGGAATTATTATCAGCTGCTAATTACTATAATTAAGAATACATTAATTTCAAGGTTAGGTAGTGACCACATATATATATATTATATTGTATACGAGTGATACTCTCTTCTCTTTTTACAAGCTTTTTAGTGAAATTCGGTTCCGAAGATCGGATAATGTGATGCAAAATATTTTCGTATCATCACTGAAATATTTTATACCTGGTATTGATCCACGACTTTTGCAAAAAAGCACCATTCACTTATGTCCTTTCATCTTAAACAAAATAACTCACTAACCTGCCAAACAGCGAATCGAATCACCACAAATTAAAAACTCCTTTACAAAAATTGTTGTTAGGTAATGAAAGTTTATAAGCACTAATACACTGACAACAATGTGGATGAACCACTTCTTATTCTGTAATTTGAAAAAGCATCCAGAAACAAAGATGGCGACGAATAGCGACAAACAAATAATGTCGGGCCGGCTCTCACGCGATCGATTTCTACCCTACTGCGCAAACTCAATAGGCCCGCTCTATCTCCCATAGCGAGGACACTTTTTGTATATTAGAACGTTCGTATTGGCAATATACTGTTTATATATATGTGGGGCCTCCACGCAGATCGGGCACTGCGGTCCTCTTATCGCCCCATGGCAAGGGCCTTCAATTTGGAAAGCCTCTTAAGGTTTTTTTTTAAAAGAAATTATAAAAATTAAGTAAAAATAGGTTGGATTTTTATACTTTGATCGCATTTAAATATAAATAAAAACTCTTTGAACTGCTAATGATCCAGTATTTAGGTTCGCTAATGAACTGAAACTCTTTAAATATTCTGGGAAATTTTTATTGATTGAGATATTCTGCAAATACTTGCAACGACTTTTGGTTCGCTAGAGGGTAGAATGCGAGTGCTTACCATGAACATTTTGCCTACTAAATTTTACATTTGGATCTAAAAAATTTTGTAAAAACTGTATTTTACTCAAAGTTAAGGTCACCTTAAGTTAATTGAGTAGTAAGCGAATACGAATTAATATTCGATTATTTTTAATCTATGTTACGTAATAAATAATTTTAATAACTTGTAGATTACCCAAGATCGACTATGTAGACGTCTCAATAAAGACTATTATTTTTATAAACAGAACACTATTTTAAATAAATAGTCACTAAAGGACATTAGATTATACAGGATGTTACAAATTCAGCCTTCACCATTGGGATTTCGGAAACGGTAAGAGATAAATTGGGACAAGGCCAAATAATATGGCGCAAAGAAATCAAAAATAAATACAGGGCTCTAAAATATTTGGAAAAATCTACAATTTGCGTTTCGGTTTCACTTTCTCATTGCTACTTATTATTCTCCACAAGATCATCAGATCTTTTCGTCTTTGGCTCACCATCATGAAGTTATTTTTTTAAATACGGGCCTGGAGTTTTTTGTTTAAATTATGAAAGAGGAACGAAATCTACGTCAGTGGTATACAACACTTACTGGTTTTCCGACGTTTTGTTCCTTCAATTGACCTTCTTCATTAGAATCATTTCATTTCATCAACTTCTCATGTCTGGAGCTCTGCACCCAAACATACTCTTCGTTACTGGATTCCATCGAAATCAGGCCTATTCGTCTGATCGGAGACCACGAGCAGACGAAGAACCTCGACAGCCTAGAACATCGAAGACAGGTTGGGGATTTGACTCTCTATTACAGATATTTTCATGGAAGGTGCTCGGCTGACCTCTTAATTCCACCCAGAGCGACGAATAGCAGAAATACACGACGAACCACTGCCGTCCATCAATATGTGGTTAAGCTTAGTACTCCTCTAACTTCATTATTTAAGAATTCTTTCATCTGGAGGACTTCACTGACCTGACCTTCCTGAGGTCGTTTTTCCCACCGAGTATAACCTCCAACGATTCAAAACCAACGTGAATCACTTTTTGCGCACACGCACCACTCCCAGAGTGCCCTAAAGGATTTTTCCTATCGTGCTTGTGTTTGAGCATAAAAAAAAATAATACCCCTAGTACGTTCCTGTAATTTATTCTTGTATCAAAAAATTCGGCTTAATTCGAAATTGTAAAACTCAATGCCTTTATTAAACATTTTTAAAAGAGTGCTGGCTTTAAGAGTAAAATTTTATTTGTATTTAATATGATAAATTACTTGTAGGTACTTACGCTAAATAGAAATTTGATAAAACTATTAGTCTGAAATGAAAAAACGGTAGTAGTACCTAATAATAATAATAGGGACAGAAATATCATAAATAATTTTAAAATCTTGAGTTTCTACCGAACAAAAGTAAATTAAAGGAACGTACTAGGGGTATTTTAATGAAGATGGTCAATTTAAGGAACAAAACGTCGGAAAACCAGTAAGTGTTGTATACCGCTGAGCGTAGATTTAGTTTCTCTTTCATTAAACAAAAAAATCCAGACCCGTATTAAAAAAATCAATTAAGTCGGGAAAAAATAAAAATGGCAGCACAAAATTTTTGATTTTTTTCAAATATTTTCAGTCTCTGAATTTATTGGCATGTTGTGGGACCAATAATTACGCACCTTTACCCCAATTTAACCGACTTCGTATCTCTTACCGTTTCTGAAATCCCAATGATGAAGGACGAATTTGTTACACCGTGTATATTCTAATACCCAATAATATTAGGCTTAGGCCGATACCGATACTCAGTATCTGAGTATCTGCCGACAATCACATATTTCAGACATATGCCGATATCTCTTAATCGTTTAGTAGCCATCTTGCGCTTTTGGTCTCGTGCGCATGTTCGTTTCAAAAATAATTCGTTTTTAAAGTAAATTACAATCTCTGATATATGGAAGCTGTCTTGTCTTCAAAATCAAAATGTTTCGATACAACTCAACCAAAATCGTACACTCTCTTCACAGGAAACACCTCCCGGAAGTTATAATTTGAACTTACCTGTGGTATAATAAAAAAATTATAATTTCGTAATTTGAATCTTTGAAATGTTCACTATTTTTAATAACATATCGATTGTCCTTTCTAGACTACTAAACGTCTCTTGCAAACTACGAAGAACAAAAATAGACAAGGACAAAACAATGTACCTGATTTCGATAAAGAAATTGATGCTTATCTAAATGAGCCCATGGAACCGTTGGAATTGAATCCTCTAACATACTGGAAAAATAACAACATATTTCTCACACTCAGCAAAATGGCCATTATATATTTGTCTATACCTGCAGACTCCGTGTTTTCTGAGCAAGTTTCATCGGAAGCATAATGCGGCCTAACAGAACATTGCTTACTTCACAGCATGTTCAGGTTTGTTCGGGTTTTTTATCTGAATTTCAGATACTTTCAGATAAAGTATCGGTATCTGATTTGACGCTATCTGATATATCGGTATCGGTGTCTGAGAAGTGGTGTCGGCCCAAGCCTAAATATCAATAATTTTATAATTTGTAAAGCATTGTTGTTGTCGTTGAAGTCTATTCAATTTTTTAGAACTACTTCAGAAATTTCCCCTTTTTAAAATGGAACTGATGAATCCACTGACGAAATTAGCAACAATTACTAGTGAGTCTTCGAAATATTCCCGAGATACACTTAACCATCCAAACGTGAAGAAGTTACTTAACGCAAATCAAACATTTGATGTTGTTATAATGGAACAACTGAGTAACGATGCTCAGAAAGTTTTCGCATACATTTACGGTTGTCCATTAATTATTCTGAGCAGTATGGGACCGAACGCATGGGTGAATCGTTTGGTAGGAAATCCTCAGCCAGTTTCTTACGTAATGAACCTGTATATGAAAGGTTTCACAACTGAGTATACGTTTATCTACAGAGTGAAAAATCTAATATTCTACTTGGCAGAAATGTTTGTGTCAAATTTGATCATATTTCCCATCCAGGATAATATTATCCACGAAGTATTTCCTGAGGCGCCGCCATTATATGATCTATACACGAATGTATCTTTAGTTCTACTTAACTCGCACGTAAGCCTATACTCGGCACTGCCAACGGTTCCCAACATAGTGGAAATTGGCGGGTTCTTCATAGATCCACCAAAAAAGCTTCCACGTGATTTGCAATCCTTTCTCGATGGCGCAAGTGAAGGGGTTGTGTATTTCAGCTTAGGATCCAATTTACAAAGCACAGATATACCTGATAAGAGGAAAAAGATAATTCTTAGCGTGCTTAGGAAGTTGCGGCAAAAGGTTCTTTTGAAATTTGAGGACGACTTGATTGATGAACCATCAAATTTTATGACTAAGAAATGGTTACCCCAACAAGATATTTTAGGTACAGTAATTTAATAACTTACATTATCTATATACTCAAATGTAATTTTAAAAAAGTCTCACCCGATCGGGTGAATACGGTAAGGTGGGATAAGTGTGTAGCAGAATTTTAAACGTTCACATATATTACATATTTGTGTATGTATTTAGACCCATGGTATGTAAAATTATAGTGTGTCCCACCAGTTTAGAAACAAAGACGAAATCTAATTGTTGCTGTTTTATTACATTTGAAGTGCAAATAATCTCCTTAATTTGTTCACCTTATGACAACCAGTTTAGAAACAAAGACTATTTGCATCTAAAATGAAAATATCTAACTGTTGCTATTTTATTACATTTGAAGTGCCAATAACCTTCTTAATGTGTTCACTTTATGACAACAGTTTAGAAACAAAGGCTACTTAAGTCTAAAATGAAAATATCTAGTAACCTTCTTCGATAGTTCATAGATGGCAACACATATATACGAGCCCTGTCTCAGTAAAGTTGGCCCCACGCCCCAAAACATGATATTTGTGAATTTATAAGAAAAGTAATCATTCACTTGCATTTAAAAGGTCAAAATGCTTCCCAAATCACTGACAGTGTTAACAAATTGAGGTATACAGTTCGAAATATTATTAAATTGTACAAAACAACTGGATATGTGGGTCAAAAATCCAGAACTGGAAGTCCCACGCGTTATTCCAATACCAACTTAAGAATCTTCAAACGGATTATGAAGGAAAATCGGCGTGCTAATTTTAACGAATTGAAAATATTATTAAATCAGGCAACCACAAAAAGGTTTCAAGAACAACTTCTCACAGAGCTGCCCAAAAACTGGGATTTAAAACTTACAAGTTAAGCTTAAATTATTTTTTTAATATTCGTTTTTAACTCAATAATTCTAGGCAAAAGAAAAGCCCTTACTGAAATGAAAAAGATTCAGAAGAAAAACAGACTAGCATGGGCCAAAGAACACAAATTATGGTCTCAGAACCAATGGAACTTCATTATTTTGAGTGATGCAGGAAGATTTGAAGTATGCATTTGTAATAGTAGGAGTCGTGTCATAAGAACTAAAGAAGAAGCATTTCAGAATGACTGCCTTACAAAAAAAGTTAAGTTTTCGGCTTCTGTTATGATTTGGAGATCCATGTCAGCAAGTGGAGTGAGAAACTTACACTTTGTGGAAGGTGTTATGAATGCTGATAAGTACATTAATGTGCTTCGAAATAACTTAATACCAAAAATTGAACAAATGCGCTAAAACAATATTGAATGTATCTTCGAACAAGAGATGCCCCTTGCCATATGGCTAAAAAAGTAAAAGATTGGATGTTAGAAAACAATAATCCAGTTAAAATAGACGTCGAGTAGTCCTGATCTATCGCCGATTAAAACTTTGTGGCATATTATGAAGAAAAAGCTCCAATCGAATCCCGCAAGAACCGTTCCAGAATTTCGAACCCATCTCCAAGAAATTTGGAACGGTTATACATCAGATGACTGCCAAACAATAGTTGGCACTATGTCAAGACGTGTCGAAGCAGTAATCAGTCAAAAAGGCGATGTAACGCAGTGGTGATTTGCTGCTATTTCGTTTCGTTGATTTTTATTAATCGACAGTTTTTTTGGAAGATATTTTTTTCTCTGTTACAAAAAAATGTAGTATTTTAAGCTAATATTAAATAAAAATATCGTATGTTATCAGAAATACATTTTAGTTTTTAATACGATTTCGCTAATATGACAAATTTCATAAAAAACGTAGATTTGATAGTTGTGCCAATTTCACTGAGACAGGGCTCGTATATGATTTAAAAATTAGTTCTTTATTACACACTTACCCCGAATACATACTTACGCCGAATGCACACTTACCCCATCTTACCTTACAGGAGTTTTAACTTAAAGGAAATAAAAAATTAGCCGTTTTGGTATATTTCGGCGATACTTTTGTACCTCAATAAGTCTATACAGGGTGTTCGGATCAGGATACTTGGAGAGGTGATCCTACATGTTAAAATAAAGGTAATAAGTCATATAATAAAAACTCGAAAACTCGATACTTTTCGAGTTACAACCTGTTAAATTAATTTTTAAATATCAAGTATCTCTACTATTCTCTACAATTCAAATTTAATTTTTATTATAACTTTTTTGTTTTGGCAGTTAAGGGAAAAAGGACATGTCATTTTAATGACAAAAGAATACCGAATAAAAAAGGTATCCTATATTCGATAATAAAGTAGCAAAACTGGAGTTAAAGTTAGGAGTAAAATGAGTTTCTTAAATGGAAGCAATAAAAACTATTCAGTTTTCAACTTCTTGTTATATGACTCACTATCTCTATTTTAACATGTAGAATCACCTCTCACCTCTCCAAATATACTGATGCATGGTTACCGTGTATAAATAAAATAAAATAAATCATCATCTGATAGAGATTCGTAAAAACAATAATCTTTACAGGGTGTGCTACATAGTTTCAATAATACAACATTTTTTCTCAAAAATTATGGATTTATGGGTCATTAACACAGTGTAATCCTAGCAGGAAAAAATTCCGGGAATGTGGCTTTTCCTACGAGGTATAGATACTATTTTTCCAAAAATCAAAAATTATTCAAGGGAAATAAATTATTACAATCAACTGGTTAAAATTTTGAATTAAGCATTAAATTAACTATGCGGTAACTATGGAAATGTCAAATTTGACGCATGATATGTAAGGAAATAATATTTCTATATAGCAGGTACTACAATAATAACATTTTTCTACGATCGTTATAAATCGTTATACAGTATGTCGTCGGATGGGCTTTACAAGAGGACAAATGGCCTAAAAATTGGAAGATACGAAAAAAAGTCACTCTTAATAAACGTTTTTACTTGTCTAGAAAATACGATTCATCATAAGAAACTTCAATTTTTTATACAGGGTGGGTAAAAACTGTAAAAATGTTATTTTGCTTAAGAGTAAACATACTATATTTTGAAAGAGACGAAAAAAAGTCACTCTAATGAACGTTTTTACTTGAATAATCAATAGGTGATACTTGTTGTCAATGTCTTTATTTAATGAAGTAATTATAATAATAATAATACGAACATTCATTAACATGAATAGAATAACGATTTCATAATTCAAAAACTCCATCCCCATACTCGACACATTGCTTTCTCAAATAAGTGAAAGAATTTCTGATTTCTTCCTGAGATATCGATTGGACAGCCTGGATAATTCTGCCCTTCAGCACTTCAATATCATTTGGTATTGCGGTTGCACAAACAATTTGTTTTAAACGGCCCCATAAAAACATATCGGCCAAGGTTAAGTCGGGACTTCTTGGGGGCCACAAAACTGGGCCATTCCTGCCAATCCACCTTGGACCAAATCTGCGGTCAAGCCATTCTCTAACCTCACGAGCGAAATGGGCTGGAAAACCATCTTGCTGAAAATACATATTTTGTCAAAAATTTAATGGAAATAGATTTTCGAGTTCATCATTGAAAAATGTATCCAGCATTTCTAAATATGAAAATCTATTGCACGTGTTATCAAAAAAATATGGCCCTATAATGACATGGATGGATATCGCACACCACACGTTCACTTTTGTGAAATATTGTCTTCTCGTCATAATTCTGTATTCGGGATTTTCTAAAGACCAGTACCTAACGTGCTGGGTTGCAACCGTTCCATTTGTTGAAAATGTACTTTCATCAGAAAACATTGCTTCATTTATAAAAATCAACATTTCCACTTAAAATATTGTCTCCTATCCACAGGCAAAAATCAAGTCGTTTCGCGTCGTCTCCCTCTTCCAATCTTTGATTAAAGTGCGGTTTATACGGATACAATTTATTTGGTTTAAGGATCTTCTGAACTTGACTTTTTTTCACAACTTCCAACTGAGTACCACGAGTTCTAAGGGACGTCATAGGATTTTCTTCAACAGAATGAAGAACTAAGACTGTAGCAGCAGCATCATCATGGTCGTATTTCTTCTTTTTTTTTGAGGTCCAAAACCGAACCAGTTCTCTTGAACTTTTTTATAACTTGCATATTGCCATTATAGTTATTGGGATTCCTACAAATTTCTCGGTAAATTGTTCCATGACGTAGCGGTATGAAACTTGACCATCCCCATAACATTGTATTATAAAAACCCTTTGTTCAGTAGATAGCATTTCTACTTAAATAATAACGTCATTAAATAAAGACATTGACAACAAGTACCTATCACCTTAAGTATCATTATTATTTTAACTAGGTTCACCAAAATAAAGAAGTATGTTTACTCTTAAGCAAAATAACATTTTTGCAGTTTTACCCACCCTGTATAAAAAAAAATTGAAGTTTCTTATGATGAATCGTATTTTCTAGACCAGCAAAAAGGTTTATTAAGAGTTACTTTTTTTTGTATCTTTCAATTTTTAGTCCATTTGTCCTCTTGTAAACCCCATCCATGGACATACTGTATATTTTTTTAAGCAAATGAATAAAATTGGTAATTTTTTAATAAGTTAAAAAAGTTATTTACTGTTAAAAAAAGTAACGTAACGTGTAATTTTTTCACATTTCTCTGAATGCTTATAATATCAAGTTGCCATGAAAACAAAATCTGAGTCGTTCGCTGCCTTGTTATTGTTACCTTACAAAAGTCAATAATATTTGAAAACATCAAAAATGGAAAGAAATAATTCCTAAAAAGAAAACTTACTTCAATGCTCTCCAGACGAAGTAATTAATAAAACCAATGAAGCAACACAAAATTGATTGCCTGAATGAAAAATCGTAAGAAGCTTACAAAAAGAATAAAATCCGTTTATTAAATGGCATTTCAAATATGAAAAGATTGGAGAAAATCCAGCTAATTATCAAGAATTTAGGTGTGAATATTTTCGGAAAACAATTTTTTTCAGCAAAATCCTGAAATACGTGTCAACTAATTTTATATATATAACTTGTAAACTGACGATTCTAGGTTAAACAGCATGCGGTTTGTAAAAGAATGGCCCTTATGCATAGTTGACTCTTTCTTTCAAAAATGTCAATATTTTTTATCGATTTTTAGAAATTTTATTTTTTTATTTTAGGTCACCCAAATATTAAACTTTTTATCACACACGGAGGTCTCCTCAGTATCACTGAAGCAATCTACCATGCGGTACCAATTTTGGCATTACCAGTTTTCGGTGATCAATCAACAAACGCGGGCAGAGCTACAGTTGATGGTTACGGGCTGGCACTCGATTACCATTGTAAGGATTTTACCGAGGAAAAACTCACTTATTTAGTTAATGAACTCCTCGCAAATCCGCAATATAAGCAAAACGCAAAAAAATTTTCGAGACTGTACCACGATAGGCCTCAAAACCCCATGGAAACATTGGTATATTGGGTGGAATACGTCATTAGGCACCAGGGGGCTCCGCATTTACAAGTAGCCGGTATAAGGATGCCTTGGTATAAGTACTATATGGTGGATGTTATTGTAGCATTAATGTTAATTGTTCTTATTACTTTGTATACTATTAGGGTAATAATTGATATTGTACTGATGCTGGTATTATTTTATATTTATATTCTATATAAAACGGTTTATCCGTTAAAATAAATACCTATTTAACAAATAGTGTGTTTAATGAAAGTAGGAGAAAATATATAAGTACACCATATTGGGAAAAAAATTATTTTTTCTACGACCACCTACGAAAATAAGAAAAAAAGCACGACTAACTTCCCTTCTTCTTCTCTAGGTGCCGTTTCCGCTGCGAAGGTTGGCAATCATCAGGGCGATTCTAATTTTTGAGACCGCAGCTCTGAATACTTTATTGTTAGTACATCCAAACCACTCCCTAAGGTTCAACCATGAGTTCCGTCTCCTTCCTATAGATCTCTTCCCCTGAAGTTTTCCCTGCATAATTATTTGTAACATTCTATATTTTTCTCCCCTCATGACATGTCCATATACAGTAGTTTTCTTCTCTTAGTTGTTGAAATTATTTCTCTCTCCTTGTGCATACGCATCATTACCTCCATGTTGGTTACCCTCTGTACCCATGAAATTTTCAGTATTCTCCGGTATAACCACATCTCAAATGCCTCCAGCCTCCTTATATCAGCCACCCTCAGACTCCATCCGATAATATAGTATAGACAACACATAGCATCACATCATTCGTATCTTTAACTCAAGATTTAAATCTCGGCAGCAGAAAAGTCTCATTCTTGTAAATGTGCTTCGGGCTTGTTCTATTCTTATTAGTATTTCTAGGGAGTTGTCATTGTTTTCATTAATGGTTGTGCCTAGGTATTTGTATTCTCTTAAGTCATTCAATATGTTGATCCTTCACATAAATCCTGCGAGTTGTTTTTGTTATCACCATATATTTTGTTTTGCTTATGTTCCAGTGAACATAATGATCACAATAAGCGAAGAGTATGGACTATAGTCCTATAGGCCTATAGTGAATTCTTCACTTATTGTGACCATTCTATTCACTAGCGTCTGTAGATCTTCATGCGTTCCAGCCAAAATAACCGTGTCGTCAGCATATCTTAGATTATTTATTAACTAACTTCTATAGAAAGTATTTTATATCACACGCTTGTTGAGAAAATTCTTCTCTAGAGTCGAAATATTACAGGGGAAACCACAACTGCCCTAAAGTGCATCTGCCCTACTCCTCGGAGGTCACTGCGTGTTGAACCGGGAATCTTCGTTTCTGCAATTGCCCTACCCACCATTACGACGCGGAGGGAGCGGAAGTCGACTAATAAGGATGAAACATGCATAATTTCTTTGTTGTTTCGTGTGTGTTTCGTTATGGAAAAATTATTTGGTATAGTGTCGGGTTCGAGCATGATTCGAAATTTGTTCTTTGGAATAAACATGTTGGTCAATGAGATCGTGTAGGACAGATCAACATTAGGATAGAAATAATAAATACTTGTTAAGTTCTCTAATTTATTGATATGTAGAGTAGCTGTTGGCCGATTTACGCTCGAATTTTGTTTTTCAAATTAAAATACAATAGGAAATCGTCTCCAAAAGGTGTATCTGGGCGGGTTTGCACTTGTTT
Organism: Barypeithes pellucidus; assembly: GCA_963991005.1. Taxonomy (NCBI): domain Eukaryota; kingdom Metazoa; phylum Arthropoda; class Insecta; order Coleoptera; family Curculionidae; genus Barypeithes; species Barypeithes pellucidus. The sequence continues at coordinate 95,525,338 of OZ022556.1, forward strand.
CCCCAGGGCGTCTATAAATATTATTGCATATTAATTTTCTTCTTATGTAAGAATAAAATTTCGATAATAAAATAGCTACAACTAATGGCGTAGTCAGGTAGGGTGCAGGAAATCCCAAAAATATTGCAGTTCTAATATGAAAATAAATATGACATAACCATTCAATCGTTCGAAACTAAGAGCAATATTTTAAGTCTCTATCCAATAATAATTCACAGCATGTCAGTAAAGATGCATGTAAACAGGGGGAAAAGGGCGTTCCCAACGGATTAGGTCATACGAGCTTAAACGAACATCACCCAAATACACTCGACTGGTAGGGCAAATGAACATTAGGGTAGTTGAACAGTAGGACAGATGAAGTCATCTCATATTACAATGCATATAATACCCGAATAAACCCGAACAACCTCTCGGAGTGAATTGGGATGTTGAATGGGGTAAAGGGCACTAGAGCAATACTGATCATTAAAAAAATTACTTATATTTGTTTTCTTTTTTCTGGAGATCCTTATGCGTTTTTCAAGATAAATATAAGAAGGTAACAGAGAATTGTTAGGTAACCCATTAAACATAATAAGTGCTTGGGTAAAGGAGTAATGGGATAAGTGCCGATTTATTTTCGATTTTTACAATTATCAAAGATAGATACAGGGTAAGTACAAACCTGATTCTTTGTTGTAATAATAATTTGAATATTGTTTTAAGCAAATACGTAAAACTTTCATAATTGATAAATAAAACGACATTTTACTCAATCTCTATATATTGAGGTTAGGTTATGAGTTTTCTGATTTTCTTGGAACGATGTATTTATTTAATGTTAAGATTAATTTAATTTTTTTTTGTTAAAGTTAAAAAATTAACGGTTCGGCTCTTTGAACTTTAATGGTCTAGTATAGTTTTACACGAGCGGCGCTAGTCGGCGATGGTAGTGCGTTTAGCGGAAAGGAGAAGAGCAAAGAACTGACAGCAGACCACCGGAAAGAATACATCCATTTTGTTTGCTTTAATTAATACGTAAATATAAATTTTTAGGAACTAAAAAAGTTCTTATGATTAAACAATCCATGACGTTAAAGAGGTGAAACTAGCCTCGGCTAGTGTCTCGTGCTAAATACCTCCTCGTTTGAAATCTGCCACTTTCAACACTCATTGTGTAATATACTATTTCTTCTCTCATGTAATACTTTCAAACGGATTGACGGATTTTATGTCCCACTTCAATTTTTTTGTACATTCGACGTCCCTGGACAAAAAGTAGCTTACTTACCCGCTGTGTAAATCTTCGTCTTTGTGTATTCCCGTGTAGCATGTTTGTTTTGGCAAAGTTGCGCCATTGAGATAGCCCTTTATTTTATTTACTCAAACAACTTGTTCTATGACTTCGACTTCCATTTCAATATTTTTCTTCCTAGAATTCAATTTTCAGATAAATATTTGAACGACATCTCTAGCTAAATTACTTTTCGTTCAATTTCTAGTTTGCAATGTAAGACCACTATTGATTATGTTATAAGTATAATGTCAGTTTTCATCGAAAACATACACGTGCTTAATTGCTTATGATGGAGAATCTGGATGATTATAGGCATTTTTTTAACTTGCAATAAGTTTTCAATTTAAATAATTAAGCAGCTAGTAGCCTGTGTCCAGTGTCTACTTGTCCCGAGGAGACAGTGAACAGATGAATTTTTGTGCAGAAACAGAGAAAAAAGTATTGAAAGTAGGTGTATGGGGTCGGGAGGAACTGACCAAACTTCTAGAGCGTATTTTATACGTGAAATAGTGAAAAAACTCATATATCCTTATCTGATTTTCATATGTATTCAAGGTAGAGAGTAGTATGAGTACAAATAAGCCAGTCATACTTAACACATTTTTAACCATAGCGTTTATTTAATAAAAGTTCAAAAATATTGCCATTGACGTCTGACTATACAGGGTGTTATGGAAATTTCTTATTATATTTAAACCGGCAAATCCTGAGATGAAAATAAATTGAAGAAAAATAACCATAAATGGCGCTTTGAATTATTGTACGGAAATATACACTTTATATGAAATCTGACAATTTAGGTGGCCGCTACTGAGGACGTTCGCAATCAATAGTTTATTGAGGCGGTGTTATCATATATTGCAACAAAGAATTGTAAACGCACCTGTTCAGTTTTTGACAATAAGACGTCTTTGACCCGCGTTATGACTTCTTATTCAAACTTTTTAGAAAAAAAAACTACAATTTTAAGGTACATACTCTCTCACCTTCGATCTTATCATCCGTTATATAATTAAATTCCATAAATAAATAAAACACAAAAAGTATGTTTTAAACACAACCAACAATAGGTAATATCACACAAATTTGAAATCACATCACAATATTTCTTTATGAATTATTTCACAACAGAAAAAAAAACGGGTCATGCTACAACCAACAAAACGTTTAAAATTCGTATACATCAAGCACGTGAAACCCTCGACAGCGCCATCCCATTCCCGAGTCTCGAAACATACTGAAGCAACGGTAATCGCGCGCGGCAGGTATCCAAGCAAGGGCGAAACATGCGGCGTGATCTGAAAACAATGTTAGTATACTCCAGTGACCCACACTGTTGCTAACTGAATCCACATGGAACGGTTCGACAACATGTGGGTAAAAATGGTTTTTACCTTAGTATTTAGATATTCGATTAAAAAAAAAGTATGTAGACATTCTCTAGGACACCCTAGGAGTCACCCATTTAAATGTAATACGTCATTTCCATAACACCCTGTATTTGAAAAGATGCTACTAATGGCGTCATTAGATTATTTAATGTTTATATGGTTACCTTCTATTGATTACATTTATTTTCAAAAGTGATTAGTGCTTAAACAACAATTACATTAAAAAGTAAATGTATTGAAAAGTGCTTAGGCAAGGGCTTAGAGCTTGGCGCTTGAAGTCCGTTTGTTAAGGTATTTGAACTGCACTGATTTCGTCATTTTAAATCGAAATGTGCTCCGTCTCGTCACATAAATACCGGGAACTTAATCAGACATTTAAGTGCCCAATCCTTCTATCGATGAATCTAGTGTTCCACCGATAGAAAATTGTAAAATTCCAACCAAAGAATTTTCTTGTCGAACTTAATTAAACCACAACCGTTTTTCGAACAGAAAAGCAATGAAAATCTGCTTAAAAAGCGGAAAACTACGACGCCGCACAGATTAACCTGCGACCTTACGGTCTTTTTTACAGCATGATACATGACCAACGAAGATTGGTTCATCGATTGCGGGCTTGAAATCTGCCTTCCAAATCAAAGTAATCATGCTTTTGGCGATCGGTCTCATTAACTTAACTAAGGGATAAGAAAATGGGACCACTTATTTAGCAGGAATAAAAAATCAGTAGCGGAGTAATTTTTGTAAGCAGATTTGAGAATATGCACCAAAATTTCTTCTCTCTCTCATCGTTACCCTATTCACGCATTTAAGTATTGAATGATGTTATTTCTCTACCCAATGTACAGGATGACCAACTAAGCGAGATACGCGGCTGTATCTCGCAAACCGTTCACCGTGTGTACAGTTTCCGGAAAAAATATTTATAGGAAAAGTTGAAAAGAGACAAAGTTTGTGGGACGGTGTAATAACATCTTTACCATCGCATTTAAGTTTTTCGAGAAAAAACATAGGTACAGGGTATTATGGAAATGACGTATTATATTTAAATCGGCACACTCGAACAAACAAAAAATATCCAAAAATGGCGCTTTAATTTAATATGCCCTGTACATGACCTTATTTATGTCAAACCAAAAATGACCACGTCGTGCCCCTGTCAGGAAGGTAAGCAAAGCAACATATGTCAACAGTGTTGTCATATCTTCAGGGTAAACTCTTTAGAAAGTCAATAACCGTTTGACAGATTGAAAGTTGTTTATTTTTCAGGGTACATTATTATAAACTTTTACGTTCAGTTCAGTTCGCTAGGAAACAATTTCTGATTTATAAACTTGAACTGACTCGAACGAACCGCCGCGGAGTTTTTAAATGGTCAGGTATGTTCTCATTTGTTCAATTCGAACGACACCCGTCAGATCTGGACAACTTAAAAGTTTATAAATGCCACTTACCCTTTAGAAAAAAATCCAATTTTATTTAGCTTTTCGGACATATTTAACATGAACTTAATTTATAAAAAAACACCAAGTACCTAGGTAACTTGAACAAAAACAAACCGGCACAATAAAATCACGCGGTACGTACCATTCAATCTGAATTAGTATTTTAAAGTGCTACTGTGTAGACAAAAATACTCCCTTATGGTCTGAGTGGTCTGGGAAATAATGTATTTAACATCTAAAAATTTTAAAAATAAATAACGTTGGTTCTCTCGATCGATATCGGCCTGCTTCTTTAAACAGCTGATTGTGGCAATCGGGCTAATATTTCAAAATACAGCGTGGCCACTTTCGATGTTTTATAAGCAACTATCATAAATTGCCGAATTTCCTTCTATAATATTACTTTCCTGTATAATTATAGTCTCGGAAATGGCAACCGCGCTGGCTCTAGAGAGCGGAGATTTCTCGGAAAGAAAGTTTGACGACTGGTCCGAACACGGACTAGACCATTATTTCAAAGGATGGTAGTTCCTGTCAATTGTTAACATAATTGTTTCATTTCATCGTTAGTAAAGGGTTAATGGCCCATAGAAATTAGCGTTATTATTATTTCCATTGCCAAATGATTAAGTGCTCTTATTCTACTATGTGTAAAGTGTAATTATGCGTTAGTGTTGGGGTTTAGTGATAAGCTTATTATGCACTCCCACACTATCATCAGGACACGTGATGAGCATAAAGTTTTTCCCATAGAAAAAAGAACTGAAAGTGTCTGTGCCCTGGATTCCATAATCGCGTCCTGGATTTGCTTTCTAAGTAAGCTAAATATTTATTTTTATAAGAAACTAAAGTTTTACACTTTTAAACATTTTGACAACATTGTGCTTGAACATCTATTGATTAATCAGCTGAGCAATGTAATATGTTCATATATGAATGTGCCGAGGAGTTGTGTGTGGGTTTAGGGGTGAATTATCCCACTTTTTATACGTTCGATTAAAAAAAATATATATGTAGCGCTTCTCTAGGATACCCCAGGAGTTACCCATTTTAATATAATACGTCATTTCCATAACATCCTGGTATGTGTTAAATCTGCAGGAAGCGCAATCTAGCAACGACAGTAAAAATGAGTAGTGTAGCTGAGAAAGCAAGAAGAACCCTTTTAAAGGACACTAATTTTAATATTTTCTGATAAGGCCTACCTGAGATATTGAATTCTTTCCAAATTAATATTTTCGTTGCCCCCATCACTTTATTTGACGGGTTAGAGAAAAAGGATATAAGCAAATTTAATAACGATGGTTGGGAGATTTATTTGTAATTATTTTCAATATACTTTATTTAAACAAATTGTAGAGGCATCGACTGTTAACAAATTACTATTGTATTGCGCCCCCTAGCGGCCATTCTACAAGCTTGCAAATAATTTACAACAATTTGTCTTGGCATATTTTCCTAACATTGTTTTTTTTGGAAACTGTAAAGTGAACAGTTTTCGAGATACAGCAACGTACCTCGCTTAGTTGGCCACCCTGTACAAATGCGCGAGTACTCCCCCCCCCCCCCGCATGCTAGTATCTGGATCGGGACTAGGTTGGTCGAGCGGTCCGGCAATCGGGGAATTACGGAAATTCATTAGCATCACGTCCGCTTAACTGATGCTTTATTTTGGTCAAAAATTATTTGCCTGTGGAAACGATTATAATTTGCCAAATATATGTTACTTCCTGCATTAGACAGCAATTTTAAAAGTATTTTTTTCGATTATAGCTGCAGTATTCAAATTTGAATTTAAAAATGTATTGCCGGTTACCTATCCCCAGTCAATAATTTCGTACTTCACCCTTTTATATTTCAGGTCATTTTACTAAAGTTACTTTTATATATAAATAATTTACACTCCTACTACAATTTGTTTTGAAAAAATAATGTTCAAAGATCAACATTTTAGTTTCTCTAACGCAATTATTAACCAGAAGTTCCGTCTCCGCAGCTGCATGTAACTTGCTTATAAATAAAGCCACTACAGGTCGGCCTAATAGTTTTACAAATATGACGGTATGTGTTTGAATTTGTGTAAAGCGTGCTCATGTTTAGATAAGTTCCTTATTATTTTTTAGGTATAAACTAGAACATTGCCTACTTTTTACCAGGTGTATGTTTTTATGTTGTATCGCCGGTCACAGAGTTAACTCAGACCTACTAGTCTTAATTAAGAAAAAATTACTGAACGAAGTCATTCTCTTGAGTACAGATACTCATTTCAGTCTAAAAAAAGTTTAAGAAATACCTTGTATTAGCTGTTATCCCCGAAGTTGTGCATTTTTGTATCGCCGGTCACACATGAAAATGTTACCGGAGATACTTTGAGGTGACGGCTTGTTATCCGAAGCTATATAAAATATTTTTTAATTAACCATTTATAAACCATTAAGGAAAAATATATTTTGATGTGCAAGTTTCATTTACGCCTTAGGTAGATTAAAAATATGACTAATTTTCTTAGTATTTTAACATTCTATAAGGAACATTAAAAAAATTTAAGCCAATATAAAATAGGGCTGTTATAAATAATAAGAAAATGGTTATAGTGACTGATTAAAATAACTCAGTTCCAAATATTGGCGTTATATGATTCAGAAGAGTAAATTTAGCCATCTTTGTGACGATGATCTTTTGCGCGGACATATATAATTCCTCTAATTAGATACAATAAGAAACCTATTAAAAAATTAACAGGTGTTTTTGAGATTATTAATTTTTAAAATCCGATTTACTGAAAATTTTAACCCATTTACAACGTTGCCACTAATAACAATTTTCATATATCAACGTATATTGAATAGTTACAGATTTTTTAATAAAGAAGAACTTAAATATCGGTATCGGCAAGACAATCCATATCGGGCGATCACTAATTATTGTGTTGTGTTGAAATAGAAATATATTTCCTTTGTGTATTACAATTATTATAAGTTCGCTGTAATAGTACACACAGAAAACCTTTAAAAATGTTCAATATTAAATGAATTTTCTTGAATCAACATAAATATCCAATAAATATATATTTCCTTTCCCCAGGCCTTTGGACGTTTATAGTATCTAATTAAGCCCTACATTTGCTGGAAACGAAAAAAGTATTAACTGTTGTTTCCTTCATTTTGTTGAAATTAAATTTCTCCATGGAGTAAAATAAATTTAATATTCTAGATATTACATTACAAATGTTTAATAAATCAGTAATAAAAAGTTATTTTGCAAGGGAAAATGAATTACAAACTACTCACACTGAGAGAAGCTCTAGCTAGGAAATGGATTATGTTGCCTGGGATAGAATATTTTCTACCTGAAACAGCAAAATTGATTTCTTGTGACAGTAGAAACCATTTTCCTGGATATTCTTTATTCTGGTTAGAAGAAACTTTGTTATTTTACATATACATATATACTTTATAGTGACAATTAAATAACTATAAAAATATAATTAGTTGTCATTAATCTTTATATACAGGGTGGCCCATCGAAAACAGTCCAGCAAGGATTACGGCTGTGTACGTGAAAATTTAAAAAAAACCTCGGACCCGTAAACTTGTGTTTTCAGGGGGACACGTTTCACTATTAATTTCATCCCTGTAACCTCAACCCCCGCTAGCGGGGGAGGCTGATGCCCTTGTTTTTTCAAATGGGAAATGCGGTATGTTGTGATACATCTTTTTAAAGGGCATTAAATTCTCTTTAAAATGGCGCTTCGTTTTGTAAATTTGAGCTACGCGCCGCCGAGCAACGGAATTTGAAATATTTCACTGCACCTCTTATCAAGTACACAGATTTGTGCGTAAAAAATTTTTTTTTTAAGTAATAAGTATCAGTCAATTCAACTTTATCTTCAGTAAAGTGGTTGATCCAGATCTACATACGTTATTTCTGCGGTATTATTTTCTTCTGATTTGGTCGTGACATAAAAAAATGGTTTATTCTATTGAGGAGAGAGTGGAAATTATTGAATTGTATTTTATAAATAATCAATGTGCAAGAGTAACGACAAATTTGTTTAATGATAGACATTCAGATGGACACGTACATCATGGTTATATCCTAGAATTAGTGGCAAAATTTCGACAAGCTCGTTCAGTGGCAAATAAAAAAAGGATCATTGAAAATCCGGTAAGAATGAAGCCATAGAAGTAGCTGCTCTGGGTCAAGTTAGTATGAATCCAACATTAAGTACCAGAAAAATGTCTGATGTAACGGGAATTTCGCGGACCACTGTACAGAGAATTCTGAAACATTATAAATGGCACCCATACAAAATTCAACTTCTCCAAGAATTGAATGAAGATTATAATGGCCGCCGTTTACACTTTTGTGAAGTAATGTCAGAACAAGTATTAAATTATCCGAACTACCTTTTTAACGTTTGCTTCTCAGACGAATGTTCTTTTTTTTCTTAATGGCACTGTCAATCGACATAACTGTTGTTACTGGTCCGGCACGAATCCAAGGATTTACCACGAGGGTCATACTCAAAATCCTCAGAAAGCAAACGTTTGGGCTGGTATTTTCGGTGATCACATAATTGGACCATTTTTTTTACCGGGAAATTTAAATGGAGATACTTATTTAGACTATGAATATATTTTTGTGTTATATTTAACTTATTAAGTACTGTGCCACAGACCAGACAATTATTCCGTATCGTAGTAGCGACTCCACAAATGCTTTATAAACCATCACCAATGTTTTCTCATTTAGAAATTCCCTTAATATATAAAATTTGTATATGAGTCTACATATTTTATTAGAAACATAGTCAATATGTGTATTCCACTTCATAAATTGGTCAACAAGCACACCAAGATATTTTGTGTGGGTTACCTCAGCAATTCACCGATATTACCGATAGTAATATCTGTAAAATTGGGATGACCAGCCCTTGTTAATGAAGAAGCTATGTAATTTGTTTTATTTAGATTAATTGATAATTTATAAGCTTCCAACCAACTATTAACCAATTTAAAACTTTCTATGGTCTTAGTTTTAACTTCTTCTCAATCGTTACCAGTAAATATTATAGCCATGTCATCCAGCATAAGATATAACTGTACCTCCTATATTTTCTGTTAAAAGAGCATTAATATAAATTATGAAGAGGATTGGGCCCAAAACCGTTCCCTGAGGAACGCCAATTTTGGTCAATTGTCTCTCACTCAATGTATTATTGATTTTAACCATTTGTGGTCTTTCTTGCGGATAATTTTTTACTAAATTGAGTACAACTCCTCTTATTAATTGTGTGATTTGTGCCAGAGTTGATGTTTTGTTTTTATCTTAGTTTCGTTAAATAAAATAGCTCAACTGTATCGCTATGGTTATGTTTATGATTTCTAAAACACATTTTCTTTAAATTCAGTTCCGGCCGGATCCCCCGGTTAACGGATCCAAATCCGGTTCCAGTAGCGACACTGATTTTAAGAAAAAGAAAACCTAACGCTAACTGCTAACATACAATGCATAAATTAAGAATAAGAATTTAGTTTGTAACCTCAAAAGCAACGGCACAATTTTACGTTCTGCTTGACGTCGCGTTTGAAAGTTTGAGATATTCCTTTATATTCACGGCAGTGTCGAACGTAGTGCAGATGCTGCAAATGGCGCTTTTTACCAAACAAAATTCAAAGTAAGTTTTTACTGCCGAATTTTACTGAGAAATTTAAATAAGTTTGGAATTTTGCATCACATTTAGAATGCATTTAGAAGTTTGGGATAGGAAAGTAATTTAATATTGCAGGTTCACTATCACCTTTTTATGACCTAAAAGTACATTAATAATAATAAACATTCTTACAGAATAATTACATTACTTAACACAAAATGAAATAGTGTCAAAAATACAGGAGATTATTGCGAATCATAGATTTGACGTGTTTGTTAAATATTCTTCAATGTTGTAGGGTTCAATGTCTTTAAGTAGCTTAAATATACTTTTTTAAACTTTTTTAATATTGTCATAATTTTTAATATGATGTGGAAGTCTATTGTATAGCTTTATACAGTTGTAATACGCACCACTTTCGAACACTGTTAGTCTGTGTTGGGGAAACTTTTAATTCAAAGTTCTTGTTGAATATACATTTTGTGATTCACTACTTCTAAACAAATCTCTATTTTTGAAAAAGAATAATATGCCAGTAAGAAGCCTATTCACTTTAAATTTACCTCTACAACTTTCTCTAAAATTGTAACCAAATATGGTTCTCACTACTCTTTTTTGACATACAAACAACGGTTCTCCATCCCTACATTTTCCATACAGAATAATTCCATATCTAATACGTGATTTGAAATTTGAGTAGTACACCATTCTACACGTTTGTCTATCCAAGTATTTAGATAAAATGCGCAAGGTGTAGCACACCTTATTCAATTTACCAATCACATACTGTACATGGTGATCCCATGACAGAGTATTGTCCAAGACCATTCCCAAAAATTTAGTTGTCCGTGATATTTTTAGTTGCTCGGCATTAAGAGATATATTCCAATTCTTCTAATGTGGACCTTGTTGTTTTAAATATTATAGCATTAGTTTATGAGGTATTTAGTATGAGCTTATTTTTGACAAACCACTCACCTGCTTCCAACATGATTTTTTTAGTCCTTATGCCAAAAGTAAACTGACTTGGAGCCGTAATAAGAAAATTGGTATCATCTGCATAATTTACTAGTGTATTTTCGGTAGAAAGCAGCTCGGTAATATCATTCACATAGATAACAAATAATAGTAGTCCCAATCCCACTTCCCTGTGGTATTCCCAGTTTTATGTCCGCTATACTAGATGTTACTCGGTCCTTTCCTTACCAATTACTACTTTTTGACATCTTTCCGTTAGATACGATTTGATCGATTCCAAGGCAGGTCACCGAACACCATACAGTTCTAATTTATCAATCAAGTAAGATACTATGTATCATACGCCTTCGAGAGATCGAGAAGTACCCCCAAAGGGATCAGTCCGTTGTCCAAAGACACCAAAATCTGCTCTGTAAACTGAAACAAAGCGGTTTGCCTCGATCTACCCTTCAAATATCCATGCTGCAATCCACTAGAAAGGTCATGTGTAAACATGAACTCTATAATACGGTTAACCATCACTAGTTTAAAAATCTTAGAAAATTATGGATGGGATTTAATTGATCCGGGAATATTCCATACTTTAGAGAATTATTTATTATGTTATATTTCCCATGGTTACTTTACAAATTATTTTCCTACAAATGAATATATTTAATATTTCAAATAAAAACATTCAGAAACTAGTGTTTCTTTGAAGGTTAGAGACAAAGCTGTATCATGAGTGATAGACGTGTTTTGGACTTCCATTGTCTTTATTTCGTTTAAATCACAACGTTTCAACTGGTAAGTATCTCCAGTCGTCTTCAGGTGAATACTGAATATAAAATAAAGACAATGGAAGTCCAAAACACGTCTATCACTCATTCAGAAACTAGTTACTTGTCGCCAGCTCGTTCAAATTCTTAATATATTCTTAAATTATATTTGTTTTAAATTTTGACAGATATGATTTACATAATGGATGACATTTTTTTCAACATTGTTTTCTTTTATAATTTTAGCTGAAGATCCATTTTCTGTTATAAATTAAAGTCTTGCTTTATATGGGAGACAATAAAATGTACCTAATACATCCTTTTAAAACTTTGTTGTATATCTACGATAATAAAAACTTCTGCTTTTAGTTACTTCGTTTTGTTTCGGGATTATCTACTAGCCTCTTCACATTCATTTTAATATTGTCTTCCTTACGAAATAGTGGAAACAACTTTTGAAATTAATTGACACGTGAAATTTCATATACAGTGAAACCTCTCATAACGGGCACCTCTAATAAGCGAACATTTTTTCATAATCCGGAACCAGGTATATGAAATTCCATGAAAATCAACCTCTCTTGCTTGGACTCTCCTTTGGGAGGACGCGGACAGCATGTTTTCATACAAAGAGTGCCTCCTTCAAACGAACAAAAATTTTTAAAAATATTTGGGAGACGAATAAGTACGGTGAAAAAACTCTCTGAAGACAGACCGGCAACCAATCGCATATGCGTGGCAGAGCGAAAGGACTTCGCCGAATGAAAGTATGTGTGAATCCTCGACAGCAGTCCGCCGTTTATTTGTGAGTTGTAAGGTTAAAATCGTAAACAATGGCACAAAAATGTCGCGTTTTGAGTCTGAAAGAGAATATTGATGTTGTGGAAGTTTGTAATTTGATAACAATGATTTGGGCGAGCTTATTAACATTGATAGAAATGTGCTATTATAAGATGATAGTGACCCCATTCATACCGATTATGTAGTCTAAACAGAAACCACATCACTATCTGAAGACTCTGATGAAGAAGTTGAATGCAGTAATCAAACAAATCACATCACCAATTATCAACAAGATATTAGTATGGTAAAGGAATTAGAGAATGCAAAGAATAGCGGTGACTCTACAGCAATGGAATTGTTATCAGACTTGGAATTACATTTTCTAAATTGCAAGTATAAAACGCAAACACGTCCAACTACGTTATTAGATTTTTTTAGTACTACATCCTAACTAAAACTAGTGTGTTTTTGTTATGTTATGTTTATTTGTGCATACATATACATAGTAATAATTTTGCATTTACATATTACCTAATAACAAATTTCCCATGGGCCGACACCTCTATTAGGCGGACACATTTAGACCATGGGATATTATTAACGATTTTTTTTAACACCCTGTAGTTTGGGAACAAAAATCAGTAAAGCAAAAATTTATAGGAAAAAAATATTATTTTTTATCAAGGAAATCACTTCTAAATTTACTCCCAACCTTTCTGTTACACCCTGTATAATGGAAATATCCTTAGGAATAAAACAATGTTATGGAAATGACGTATTATATTTAAATGGGTGACTCCTTGGGTGTCCTAGAGAAGCGCTACATATTTATTTTTTTTAAATCGACCGTTTTAAAAGTGAGGTAACAAACACTCTTACTCACAGGTCAGTCCGCGCTACTGTACAACATTTCACCCAGAGCCAATGGAAATGGTGCCAAACTTAATGTAAAACTCAAATTCCATATAAAATTATAAAAATAAATTATTTTCTACCTAGTTGTATTTATCCTTATACCTAAAGAGCGAGGAAATCCAGGCACAAACACAATCAGTTTTTTTTTCTTTTTCATGGGAACACTCCTGGAAACACTTTATGTACACACAGTAATAGTGAAACAGAACCGATTGTTAGCTTTTGAAAATACAATAATACAGATTATACTACAGATTATTAGATTTTTTTACACGTGACGAAATTTGACGTCCGGAAGAAAAGCGTCAATAAAAACAATATTCAAAGATTATTTATGGACTGGCAAGATACATTCGTAAACCGAAAAAACAGAGCAGATTGCTGAGAGTGTGTTGGTGATCGACGAGACACAACGTATCCGGCCGCTGGTTGGTCTTCAACTAACAGACGCAAGCGTGCGCCGCTATATGAAACTACTTCGCTCAGCCGATGTAAGGGGTCAAGAGGTCATTGGCATTTGACCCAGTGACGTACGTGGCTATTACTATTCCATATGTTTTTTCAGGTTGTTTACAACATAGTCCGTCGTAAATGTTCTTCAATTAATTGTACAAAAAGGTATTAAAGAATGGAAAAGTGTTAAATTATTTTATCTTGTCTAAAGAGTTTAAGGTGTACATATGACAACACAGGCCAGATTTCCTTGATTGCTTACATGTATCGCAGTGCCACATAGGTATTTTTCTGGTTTGACATAAGGTCACGTACAGGGCATATTAAATTAAAGCGCCATTTTTGGATATTTTTCTTCAATTTGTTTTCATCTCAGGAACTGCCGGTTTAAATATAATACGTCATTTCCATAACACCCTGTATATTTAATAACTATGAAAATTTATTTGTCTTCTTGTCCGAACAAACCCATATGGCAATAAATTACATACTCTTTACCATAAAATGATGTAGTTATCTGCATAGAAAATTGCCTTTAATATTATACTTTGTAGATAAAAGTTATTACTTGTGAAAATGTTTAAATCTTACTTGTCGCGAAACATTTACACACCGAACTGAAACTTTTATCTAAGTTTCCGGTTAAGTTACAAGTTATATTATGACGCTGTAGGGAATAGATAAAATAAAACTTTAAGGAAAGTAACCGGAAGTAGGAGTTAACCAAGTCGTTTGCCATTTTTCTAAAAGTGAAGCGAACTTTTGAAGAAGTAAATTAGATTTTATTACTTATTACTACAATTTCTAGCAGAATTTATTCCTGAAATGGTTCTTGTAGAGAAGGATACAAAGCAAAAATGAGCGGGTTAAAAATTTTAATTTTTTACAGGCAACTTTCCATTCTTAGCATATAACTTACTAAAATAAAATATTTGCCTGTAGAAACGATTGTAATTTGCGAAATATATGTTAAATACTGCATTAGAAAGCAATTTTAAAAGCATTTTTTTAGTTTATAGCTGCAGTATTCAAATTTGAATTTAAAAATGTATCGCCGGTCACGTGTCCCCAGTCAATAATTTCTTACTTTATCCTTTTATATTTCACGTCATTTTACTAAAGTTACTTTTATATATAAATAATTTACACTCCTACCACAATTTGTTAAAAATAATGTTCAACAGTTTAGTTTCTCTAACGCAATTTTAACCAGAAGTTCCGTCCCCGCAGCTGCATATATCGCTTGTCATGGCAGAAATTGCTTATAAATATCGCCACTACAGGTCGGCCTAATAGTTTTACAAATATGACGGTATGTGTTTGAATTTGTGTAAAGCGTGCTCTTGTTTAGGTAAGTTCCTTATTATGTTTATTTGGGTATAAACTAGCACATTACCTACTTTTTACCAGGCGTATGTTTTTATGTTGTATCGCCGGTCACAGGGTTAACTCAGACCTAGTAGTCTTAATTAACGGAAAAATACTACACGAAGTCATTCTCTTGAGTACAGATACTCATTTCAGTACAAAAAAGTTTAAGAAATAGCTTGTATTTGATGTTATCCACGAATTTGTGCATTTTTGTATCGCCGGTCACGTATGAAAATGTTACCTGAGATACATTGATGTGACGGTTTGTTATCCGAAGCTATATACGATATTTTTTTATTAACCATTTATAAACCATTAAGGAAAAATATATTTTGATGTGCAAATTTCGTTTACACCTCAGGTAGATTAAAAATATGACTAATTTTCTTAGTATTTTAACATTACATAAGGAACATTCCAAAACTTAAGCCAATATAAGACAGGGCTGTCATAAATAATAGGAAAATGTTTATTGTGACTGATTAAATTAACTCAGTTCCAAATATTGGCGTTATGATTCAGAATAGTAACATTAGCCATGTGACGGGCGTTAAATTATTAAAAAATCAATGCTATAGACCAAGATCTTTGTGACGATGATCTTTTGCACGGAAATATATATAATTCCTCTAATTAGATACTATAAAAAACGTTTTAAAAGTTAACAGGTGTTTTTGAGATTATTTATTTTTAAAATCCGATTTAACTAAAAGTTGCCTGTAAAAAAAATTTCACCCGAGTGCAGCATTTAGTATCATCTTCTTAGATGACATAGGCATTTTAGACTAAAGAATTATCTTCAAGCAGAAAATATTCTAGTTGACATTAAAAACTATATTTTTATTTGATATTATTTTAAATAATAATGTAACCTGACGTTAGATCTCACAAATGCACAACTTTCGAATAATTTGATCACTTCTGTATGTCTTGTAGTTAACAACATCCCCCTAGATTACATTCTTTGAATGTCACTACTATTGACAATGTCAATTGACTATTTAACCAATTGACATTGACGAATCTAGGGACCTTTTATATTAGGTCATAAACATGGGCTTAAGACATACAAAACGAAATTTTATCATCAGGTGGGCCCAGCATCAGTCTTCTTAATTTTCTCAATCGGAAGAACTTACTGATCATTTACAAAAAATTTATTCGTACCTCATTCAAGAAAAATCTAAAACACATACATACAAGCATACGTTACAGTCAAATATCTAGATTCTAAACTTGTTTAACCTATTTATAAGGCAGATACTTGTCTCTATCTTTTAATATTTTCGTGTCCTCAAATTTACTTTATACATCCGCTGTACCAGCACATATAAAATATGACTTCCGTTAAAGTTAAGCAGAGATAAAAGTTTCAATTTGTTTCAAGACACATCTCCTAAAGATAATATATTGTCACAAATGGCATCGCGTGTATATAAGCCTCTACATGTGATTTATAAGATGACGATCAATTATTTGGATTTTTTTTTAAATTCGTAGGAGGATTTAAGAATTAAATTTAGTAATAATAATTAAAGTAATTATACAGTGAGGACGTAAAGTAAGGAATAAATTCATTATCTCGCAAACTACAATTTTTAAAAAAAATCGCTCGGACCTTTCGATTTTGTTTTTCGAACGCGCATATTCTGACATAAAATGTAGATATACAGGGTGTTGAAAATAAGAGTGACACAATTTTTTTTTTTCTTAAATAGAACCCACTGTATATTATTGCATGTACGGATTCTTCGGAAAATCCTAAACATTTTTCATGTAGCATGTGCTATCTATACCTTAGCCCAAGCGTTTTGGAGTTATTCTCATTCAAAATTTGAAAAGTGGAGAAAGTCATGGAGAAAACAAAGAATAAAATTATTTTAAAAATGTCTTATTTATCGAAAAAACAGTTAGGTGAACTTAAAAATAATTTTTCTAAACTAAATGTGTGTCTTCCGTTGGTCAACTGACAATTGCCTAACCGATCTACAAATTCTCGCTGAACATTTCGAACCATTTGGGGTGTAATTTGCCGAATTTCTTGCCGGATGCGATCTTTTAAATCATCTAAATTTGCAGGCTGGCTTTGGAATACTTTTCCCTTAAGGTATCCCCATAAAAAAAAGTCGAGTGGTGTTAAATCGGGTGACCTTGGCGGCCACTCAATAAAACCACCTCTTCCAATCCACCTGTTTGGAAAAGTATCGTCCAAATATGTACGAACTCCCACAGCGAAATGTGGGGGAGCACCATCTTGTTGCAACCAGATATTATGATGTGGCAAATCGGGACGTTCTAACTCAGGAAAAAGGGTGGCCAGGGCTGGAACAAGTTCTTGTTCTAAAAAACTCAAGTATCTCTCGTCTGTTAAATTTCCGTCACAAAAGAACGGCCCTATAACAATGTCATCGACAACGCCAGCCCACACATTGATCTTCTGATTAAATTGTGTGTGTCCTTCCCTCATCCAGTGTGGATTTACATTGGACCAATATCGATAATTTTGGGTATTTACGTCACCATTCAAGCAAAATGTGGACTCATCGGAAAAAATTATATTTTTTACAAAATTTCTGTTTACGAAACACATATCCTGTAAACGCTCACAAAATTCAAGGCGCCTCTCAAAGTCCCTTTCCAAAAGTTCTTGGAGAAATTGCATTTTATAAGGATGGTATTTATTTGTATGCAGTATTTTAAGAACTGTTGTTTTTCCAATATCCACGTCACTTGCTACCTGCCTAGACACCAAATGCTGGTTATATTGAACTGCCAGTAAGACTTCTAATTGTTGATTTTCATCAACTTGAGGACGACCAAATCTAGGGACATCTCTTACATGACCGAATTGCCTAAACTTGTACTCAATTTTGCTTAATGTTGATTGTGATATTGGCGGACGATTGGGGTATTTTTGATTAAATAACTCACATGTTTCTTGCTGTGTTCTAACCCTATCACCATAGCCCATCATCATCAAAACCTCTATGCGCTGTTTCTGCATTTTAATTTAATTTAGTTATGAAAAAACGAAATGAGTCTTTTGAAAACTAGTAAAACGTTAGGAAAATACACATAAAACTGACAATAACAGTAACTATTGACATTAATTCTTTTGGTTCTTGCATCATAACTTCAAAGCCTACTTGACATTTCTTGCGCTTCACGCATGTGTAGCACCCACCCCCAGCTTAGCGCCAAACTCCTGTTGTAGCGCTCCGCCTGATATTAGTTACAGCGGCTGGAGCCGGATATACAACCCACCTCGTGTTATCTCTATTCTGGAAATCCGAGCGGTCTAAATTTCAACACAAGAGGGTTGGCTACAAAAATATACTTTTTGCCGGGTTCGGAAGATTCCCGTGTTAGTGGCGGACTACTTTACTATCTAACTCTCACTTCCTTGATAAACGCGTGACCCTGTATTTACTTTCCTCAGGGGCTCGCCTGAAGCTGTCAAGTTTCATCTATCTCTATTAGTCGTATCAATAAACAACACAATTTTCAGGTATAACGTACACAATTTTATTTTAATTTTTGTAGTAAACTCAAATCTTTAGTTATTACAGTTACACAGTTATCATCTTAAATCTGGTTTATAAATCTTTTACAGACTTTTACACACTATTACTAGTATTAAGGAGTCACCAACAACTTATTGGGCCATATGTAACACTTACTTCCGCTTTAAACAAAATACTTTTTAATACAATCTTAATCCCGACCGATTTCTAACATCAATTATTTAATTCAAGAGACTTTTGGGCATTAATTCACCTTAATGCCACTTTCCACTTATTTCACTTTAACCTTAATCACATTAAAATCACTACACTTTACTTCGGCCTATAACTTCGCGGATTACTTAGAGATTCGACGGTAACACTTTGGTGACTAGCTTGGAGAAATTCCGCTTCCGCTTAAATAGCCGAAAATTCCACTCTATTTCCCTTCCAAAACCTCTCCGTGACAATTTTATTACCATATTTGGACATGCATCATAGTCATATAAGGTCCAAAATCGCGTATTCCGGGGCAATCTAGGACACGCAGGTGTTTTATTACGCAATATTTTCGACGATCGCCCCGCGTTTTTCCTTATAAGGTCATGAATGTCTCGCGGTGATTGAACCTTGCAGGTGTTTACTCGACTCCTTTTGTTTTAGGTCACACGTGTGTTGGGTCAGTATCCTGTTCTGTAAGTGGGGGTGATGAACGCGGCATCTTCCCGGGGCTTTATTCATTAGTGTTTTGTCGCGTCCCGAGGTGCATTGGTGTTGGTAAAAAATAAAAATGTTTTGTTTTCTCCGAAGTTCCCCTTATGAAGAATTTAGTTTGTTAATTAATCGGATTAATTCCACGTAAGTTTTTCTATAAATGATTTTGTTTCGCGTTTCCCCTGGAATTTAATTTTAATACTTAGGTTTTATTTTAAGTAATTACTTCAACCCTCAATTAACTTTTATTCATTTAGACTAGTGTTTTCTTCGGATTCTTTAAAATTTTATTTTAATAAAAATCATTCTTATGTCGTCCTTTTCCGTACCGTATTTTGAGGTCATTACACCACTTCCCCCTTAAATTTTAAAATACCTTTCTTAATGAAAGTATTTTAAAAGAATTTCAATCCGCACGTGTCTTACTGTCAGTCGGTTAACAGGTCACGGCCTCCGGTCGTTGACTCAAACATCTGTCACTGTTTTGGGAAAGAGGGTGGTTCGGTTGGAAGCAAGTGTTGACACTTATGGCCCTTATGATTTACAATGTTAGGGGTGCTACTCGAGAACATTATAATGTTAATGCATTAAAATAGTTAGATAAATAATTAGTCAGATATAGGTACATGGACTTTTAGTCCTTTAATTCTGTGTTTAGGGTTTCAAAATTTTGACCCGTTATAAATTCCTTTCCATGTACCTATTATTCTGTGGGGCCTTACATTTCTAGTTATTTTATACCGTATTTAAAAAAATTCAATTTTAATTACTTAATTTTTAAGCGACTAATTTCACCCATCGGTTGCCTAATTTTACATTACTATTCTACTTCCTTGTCATACTTAGATACCTTAATACTAACAGTCTTTGTTAGGAGACTCAAAATTTTATGATTCCACTGAAATTTTCTTAAAAAAATATATATATATTTTTTTTTTATTATTGCGCGTACCGCGACCAATCAATAGTTATCGAACTATAAAATTTTGGTTTGATTAGTTTATCAAATAAATCTAAATATAGCATCTAAATGTGTTTCTTAAAAAAAAACTAAAAAAAGAAAAAAAAATAATGGAATGAGAGTATGGAAATATAATATTTTACTTACTACTCTAGAGGTATCAATACTCTACAAAAATTCCAAGCTAAAAGTTTTGTTTTAATTATTCAGTTGCAATCCTAATTAAATTTCTGGTAGCACCCCAAAATTTTATGCTTATTAATTTCCCTAGTTTTAAATTCCTAGAAACTAAATTTACTATTTCTAAATGGTTACTTAGCTTAATAAATGTTATAGGTATGAGCATCCGTCTGCTCGTGCCTAATCGGAGTCCTCGGTGTCCGGGTGTTTTCGTTTGAGGGTCATCCTTAAACCCTCCAGTCTGGAGACTTCGTATGCAGCCTCATCGGGTGGATTTGGTCTTTGGGCTGTCGTCGCTTCTGGGGCGACTGCGTTGTGGACCCATTCAGCTGTGGCGGCTAGTTGATCCAGCGCACTTTCCACGGCACTAGGCTGTATTGTTGAGTCAGGGCTTGGTGGAGCTGACTGGGGTTCACATGGCCTGCTTGGGCCTGGACGGGGTTCAAATATCCTGCTTGGACCTGGACGGGGTTCAAATGTCCTGCTTGGACCTGGTTGGGGTTCAAATATCCTGCTTGGACCTGGTTGGGGTTCAAATGTCCTGCTTGGACCTGGTTGGGGTTCAAATGTCCTGCTTGGACCTGGACGGGGTTCAAATGTCCTGCTTGGACCTGGTTGGGGTTCCGGCTGTTGGTTTCGGCCTGTTCCTTCAGTGGCAGGAGGACGTCTCTGATCCCGGCATTGTTGGCAGGGACATTCCGGCATTCCATGGCCTTGCGTTAATTGCCAGAATTCCTCTAGGTGGAACAGGTCTTTGTTCAGGGGAAGAGGGCGACAATTTGGACAATCGCACAATTCCGACAGGTAACTTTGCCCGAATGCAATTGCCCAGTCTGTCCGGAACACCTGGTATTCCATATGGACCAATCCTAGCCATAAGGCTACGGTAGCCCTGTATGGCAGATAGTTGCTGGCCGATGGTCCATCTCCTCCCAACTGCTCATATGCGTCCTTGAGGTGGTATAGCGCCACTCGCAAAATTCTATCAATTACCTTCCATTTCCCTTTCATCATTCGCGTATAGGTAATGAATAGCACTATCCACTCCATAATTGTCCCGTTTTAGTTTGTTTAATGTATATATAAATGTCTTTTCCTTGTGATTCCGGTCACGTCCCGATTGTCCAATATAAACCGCACTAATCTGTCTTTTAAAATTCAAATATCGGAATTTGCCTGTTCACGAAAAATTTCACTGTTTTCTTTTTACGCAACACTCGCGAAGCTTGGCTTTTAACTGGAATATTTTAAACCTTCCTTCTGTTTTTAGGGGGGTTTATATAACTAGGCAGGGTGGGAAAACTTTTTTATCCCACGGTTGATTTCTCCGTTCCCATAAACTGTAAAATTTTTTTGTTTATTACAGGTCTCTTTCAATCTTCTCTTTTTGTAGGGGGAACCTGAAAATTGTATTTTTATCACTTTCTTCCCAAGGTTTTAAAGTGGTTTTTAATTTACTATGTTACTTAATTAGGGCTAAGTTCCTTTTAGTTAGTTTATTTTCCTAAACTTTGATTAAATTTATGGACCTACTTAACAGTCTCATTAATTCCTTATCTTAAGGTTCAAGATTTTATTCTTACATCCTACGAGTAATTTATCAGCAATCCCTATACCACTTGAGTCCCTTGCGTAAATAAAAGGGTCTTCAGTCTATGCTCTCCCACGGCAATTTCTTTTAACAGTATCCAGGTGTCAGCACCTACTGGATACTGATCTCCGTATATCGGTATCCTTTTTCTTCCTATAGTAAATCAGTTATACTTTAATTTGGCTTAACTAGAGGGCGCTAGGAGGTAAGTTTCGAAAATCAGCATTACGGTTTATCGTTTCCTTCGTTTCCGAACAAGCTCCATTTGATTCGGGGCATATTCTTCATTTCTTTCCTTAAGAGGGCGTAATCTGTTTGTTTGTTCATTTCAGACGCCGTTGCCTTTTGGGTTATTTCTTTTTGTTCGTTTTCTATATGAAATGTGACATGCCGGGTTGGTGCATCGGTGTTTGTTTTCACTTCTGCCGGCAGATGACACGCGGGGTCTTCTCCTTGCCAAAAGGTGGTTACTTGTTGATTCTCAGTTTTTCTTTGTTTTTCTTGGCGGTCATGTAATACAAATAAAGTAAGCGTGTCCCAACAAGAGGCTATAATATGAGGGGTACACCCTGCAACTCGGTGAATAGCCACTGCATTTATAAAGACTTCCACTATGAACTTACAGATTTTGAATAGAAAGTAAATTCCTATAAAGCCGCTTATGAGATCACCTAATATAGTAAAATACCCATACAACTTGCGAATTGTTGTATTTGCTAAGTTTTCCAGTTCTTCTTTATTAAATAAGCTTAGGGTTGAAAACTCTTGATTTTTCTTTTCCACAATAACTGATAAGTCTATTTATCTCCACTAAACAAAAAAACATGTACATATTCAAATTTTCGTTTCTCCATTACTTGAATATGGGTTTCTTCGACAAAATATCCTGATTCCGGATCTGGGCAGTTACTAACGTCTTTTAACGATATAGTCGTTTATTTTATATTAGTCGCCGGATTCCTGCAATCATATGCAATTAAACTTGAATCCGCTTGTTGCACTACTGTGATCCATAAAAACATCCATGCGTACTTCATTTGTGCTATCGCAATATTTTTCTTCACTGTAACAAATAACTGTGTTACTCAAGTAGTATCTTAACTATACTCCTAATCTAAGGTGACTCCTTATACTAAATTAATTCATTTGATAATCTTCATATCTTCTTGGTAATCTAACCTCTCTTGTGCGCGTGCGCCTGTCGATTACCGGTAACTCTTGATCCGATTCCATCGATTCATATTCTGATTCATTTGAATCACCTGCTGAGTCTTCGCTTTCCTCGTAACTAACTTCTTCTTCATTTTCCTCTACAATTAAAGGTGCCTCTTCCTTCCCATGATTTATATAAAAATCAATGTCATCTTGAACGATCTCGTTCTCCTCTGAATCTGATAGTTCTTTTCCCTTTTCGGATTCTTTTTCTTTTCTTCCATGGTTATCTAAACTCACTTTTTCCTTAGAGATATCTATCTCCTTACATGGCTTCAATCTGTCTGCATGTACCATCTGTTCCTTTACTCCTCTGGGTGCCTTAATTTTAAAGGTAACTGGTCCCTTTTTCTCAATAATTCTATAAGGGCCCGTCCATTTATTGTAAAATTTGGATGCTAACTTTTTTCCTGGAATAGCAGGAGTATATAAATATACTAGATCTCCTAACATAAATTCTTTTCTAACTTTCTTTTTGTTATGTTTTTCGCATCTTGTTTTAATATTCTTCTCCAAATTTTTCTTGGCTAGCTCATGCGCACTGGACATTCTTGCAATAAATTCGCTTACGTAATTTTCATCAACATCATACCTTACGTGTTGTTCTCTTATTGTCAGATGGATAGGTAGTTCCATGTCTCTTCCGAATACTAAATAGAAGGGGGTTTCACCCGTTCCTTCATGTGGCAAATTTCTATATGCCATTAAGCAATAAGGTAATATTAAATCCCAACTGTCATTATAATCGCTAACAAAATGTCCGATCATTGTTTTTATCGTTTTATGAAATCTCTCAACCACAGCATTTCCACTAGGATGATAGGGTGTTGTTTTCAATTTTCGAATTCCAAGTAAAGAACATATTTGACAAAATAATTGACTCAAAAACTGAGTTCCACAATCCGTAATTAACTCTCTCGGTGTTCCAAAACGGCATATGATATGTTCTACAAACGCTCTAGCTACTGTATCTGCTTTTATGTCGGGCAGTGGTATGCATTCGGGGTATCTGGTTAAATAGTCCACGCATGTCAAAATGTACTTGTTGTTATTGACAGTTCTATTTAACGGGCCCACCAGATCCAATGAGATCCTTCCCCAGGGTAACGATGGAATGGGGTTTTCTTGGAGAGCTGGAGGGGGTTGGTAATTCGTTTTCCTAAGGTTACATGATCTACACTGCTCCACATAACTTATGACATCCTTTCTTAGGGTAGGCCAATAAAAATCTTGTTTTATTAGCTGCTGTGTTTTCTTCTGACCTGGATGTGCTCCAAATATTGAACTATGATACAACTGCAAAATATCAGGGACTATCTTTTCTGGTGCCATTACCACGTCATGTCTCTGATCCTCTCTTCTTTTCCGATATAATATTCCGTCATTATTTACATAATATTGCTCGTCCTCTGGTTTTAAAGCCTGTAAAATTTTTATTATATGGGCGTCTTGTTGTTGCATTTCCTGCAGTTCCTTTTTGCTCCATATTACACTAGTTACTGGAATAATATCGTTTAGTTCTGTTTTGTCTGCTGTATTTATTTTAGCTATTTTATGGTCGATTATGCCATTTTCCTTTTCCAATCTCGTCAAGGAATCCACATTGTTGTTTTTCGCTCCTGGGCGATAAATTATCGTAAAACTATACTCCAGTAAGAACATTGCCCATTTCGCAAGCCTCGAGCTTGGGTCTTTAATGGTTAGCAGGTACTTCAACGGTTGATGGTCTGTTGTTATAGTAAAGTGTGTACCTGTCAGATAATTGCGGTAGGTTTTTACTGCGAAAACTACGGCGAGGCATTCTCGTTCGGTGGCGCTATAATTTCTTTCTGCTGAGTTTAATGTGCGACTGGAATAACAAATGGGTAGCTCCACTCCTTCATGAACTTGTGCTAAAATGGCTGCTACAGTTGTAGCACTTGCATCTGTGTTTACGATGAAAGGCTTTCCAAAATCAGGGTAGCGTAATACAGGAGGACTGACGAGGGCTCCTTTCAAGCTGACAAAAGCTTCTTGTTGTTCTGGTCCCCAATTATATTTGGTGTTTTTCCTTGTAAGCATTGTTAATGGTTGGCTTACTTTTGCAAAGTTTTTAACGAATTTTCTATAAAACCCGCACAGGCCAAGAAATGCTCTGACTTCTCTTACGTTTCTTGGTATCGGATAACTTTCAATAAGTTCAGTTTTACTAGGACTTGTAGTAAAACCTCCATCTTTAACAAGATGTCCCAGGTATTCGATTTCTTTCTTCATAAAATGACATTTTGTTGGTTTCAATTTTAAATTACTTTCTCTTAGCTTATCAAACACATGTCTCAAACGCTCTAAATGTGAATCACCGTCCTTTGAGAATACAATAACATCATCTAGATATACCAGGCACTCAGTATATGTCAACTTTCCTAGGATGTGATTCATCATCCTCGTCCATGTTGCTGGACTATTTTTAAGTCCCATGGGCATGCGCAAGAAGTGGTAATGGTTATCTGGAGTGGAAAATGCAGTCTTCTCTTGGTCATCAACATGCATAGGGACTTGAAAGTATCCCGATGCCAAATCCATTGTGGAGAATACGCTGGCGTCTGCTAATCTATTCAATGATTCACTAATGTTGGGTAGAGGTATAAAATCTGTCCTCGTAATATCATTAAGCAGACGAAAATCTATCACTAGTCTCCATTGTCTTTTCTTTTCTACCAATATGGCGGGAAAACTCCACGGAGACTGACTCTCCACTATAACTCCATCATCAAGTAGTTTTTGAATTTCCTTCTTCAAAATTTCTTGTCGGTGATATGGCACTCTGTATGGTCGTTTTAGAATAGGAGGTACGTCCTCGGTAATAATCCTGTGCGTCACGTGTGACGTACAGCTAAGTTTCTGATCAGGTGTTTTAAAGATGTCCATGTATTCAATAATTAATTCCCTTAATTTATTTTTCTCTTCTGACATATTTTTGTCTAAGTCGAGGATTCTTAAAACTTCTGCTGTCTCCTGTTCACTTATTTTCCTTATGGAAAATTTTCCATTTTCCTTCAAATTTTCACTGAGTTCCGTCTCGTACGCTCTGGCGATAACCATTCTTTTCTTTAGCTTTATTTCTTTCCCCGTAACATTCACAACTCTCATAGGAATAGTTTTACTTGTTCTACAGAGCACTCCGGCGACGAGTAGTCCTGTCGGCGTATCGTCGCTTGGTTCTAAAACCACGAATGGTGTAGAAACTTTCGCTAATCCTCTTAAGTTGGCTGGAAAAACTGCTCGAGTCATTGGAGGTATGACTATTTCTTCTAATACGGACACAATTACTCCATTCTCTTCTACTCCAGAAGATAACTCCTCCAAATTTTCCTTGTGAGACTCTTTCTCAACCCACCCTTGGGTTTGAGTACTCACATTTTTAATAACTTTAGAAACTCTCTTTTCTAAAAAATCTTTTGAAGCTATACTCTCTTCAAAATTTCGGGACATTCCTCTCTCCGAAACATCCCTGGAAGCTATATTATTTTCGAAATATTTGGAAACTTTTTCACTTAAAACTCCTTTGGAAAATTCTGTCTCTCCATAATCCTGGGAAACCTGTCCATCCAATTTCACCTTGGAAACTTTCCCATCTAAAATTTCTTTGGAAGCTGCAGCCTTCCGAGACGATATCACTAACTCCTTCTCTGGCTTCTGTTGTTTACCCTTAGAATCCAAATGACTACCAATCACTTGAAAACTACATCCTGGCGTTATTGGTAGTAACGCAGGACAATCCATCGAAGTAGCTTGTGTTAACGTCTTTTTTTCTTTTTCTCTATTTTTCCTTTCCAAATATCTCCCCTTTATTTCCATTATTTCCGCTTCCAAACAGGCAAGTCTTGCCTCCAATTCGTCTGTGCCCTGTTCCTCCATCATAGGAATGACACTCTCGAATAAATACATGGAGTTATTACTCCAATCCAATTTAACACTGTATTTTCTCAAAAAATCCATTCCCAGCAGGATATCAGCCTGAAAACTGTGCGATTCTATCACAAATAAATCCTGCTGCAATATGATATCTCCGGGAAATTCTATTGGTACCTGTACTACTCCTGAGGTAGGTATCTTGTTTCCTTGGATATCCACTAAACTAATATTTGACTTTTGTATGAACCCCTTGACAATATCAGGTTTTATCAGGGATATAACTGCTCCACAATCAATTAAAGCTAGGTATGGCTTACCATCAAGTCTAACTTTAATCACACTACATGGTTTTGGGTTCTGTTCTTCTGAGCACGTATATATCCCAACCTTTGACTGTTTATTTATTCCCAATTTGCCTGAGTTATGGCAGACGAACTCAGGGGCTGAAATCCGGCTGCTTTGGAGTTTAAATCTTTGTGTTGCTGAACGGCATAATTCTTTTTCCTTGGACAGGTCCGGGCTAAGTGTCCAATTTCATTGCACGGAAAACATCTCCTATCAGGTGCTTTCTTTATAACATTGTTGTTTTGATATACCCGGTTTGTTTGATTTGTATAATTACCTGGGTTGTTGTTTTGTAAATTTTTCGCCCAGCAGTAGTTTGCTGTATGACCCGTTTTTTGACATTTTGTACATTTCCATTTATTATTTTTAGCGTTGTTATATTTTCTAGAATCTGTTGTCGTTGTACTGGTCACTAATCTACAATGTTCACCTCTTGATGGATGTATTAAGTTTTCTATGCTCTCCTCTCGTTCAGCTATTTTTAATGCTTCCTCCAATGCTTGGGGATTTCCTGATAAAACCCTTTGCTTAATTGGCATCATCAGTCCTAACGTAAACTGCACCGTAATATCTTCCTCTAACTTTTTCTTTATAGGGTCGTCTTGCACGGGATCTCCTGTTAAAGTTATTGTCCTGTTACCCAATAATTTTAACCTAGTCAAATATTCACGACACGTCTCTCCTGACCTTTGTCGACATTCGATAAAATTTTTCATTGCTGCTCCCTTGACATACTGTCTCTTGAATTGATCCTTTAATCCCTTTTTTAGTGTTACCCAACTTTTTGTATCTCTTAATACTGGTTCTGAATCTATGAACTGCTTTGCCTTATCTCTCAATTTTAAAAGCGTAATAGCTATTAATTGTGTGTCTGTCCAATTTGCAAGTGTACCTGTACCTTCCACTATCGTCAAAAAATCGTCGACTGGCGTTGTTCCATTATATACTGGCAATGAATCCAGTCCTATTACAATATTTCCATAGCTTGCTGGCATTCCAGGGCTTGATGTCGTAGCGGTTCCCGTGGTTGTAGCTGTCGTTGTAGTAGTAGTCATGGCGATGAAATTTTTCACACTAACACGTTATGGGGTGGTATCCACAAGTAAAATCTTCTTTTGTTCCAGAAACAAAAACCCCACACACCTTACACCAGTTGTAGCACCCACCCCCAGCTTAGCGCCAAACTCCTGTTGTAGCGCTCCGCCTGATATTAGTTACAGCGGCTGGAGCCGGATATACAACCCACCTCGTGTTATCTCTATTCTGGAAATCCGAGCGGTCTAAATTTCAACACAAGAGGGTTGGCTACAAAAATATACTTTTTGCCGGGTTCGGAAGATTCCCGTGTTAGTGGCGGACTACTTTACTATCTAACTCTCACTTCCTTGATAAACGCGTGACCCTGTATTTACTTTCCTCAGGGGCTCGCCTGAAGCTGTCAAGTTTCATCTATCTCTATTAGTCGTATCAATAAACAACACAATTTTCAGGTATAACGTACACAATTTTATTTTAATTTTTGTAGTAAACTCAAATCTTTAGTTATTACAGTTACACAGTTATCATCTTAAATCTGGTTTATAAATCTTTTACAGACTTTTACACACTATTACTAGTATTAAGGAGTCACCAACAACTTATTGGGCCATATGTAACACTTACTTCCGCTTTAAACAAAATACTTTTTAATACAATCTTAATCCCGACCGATTTCTAACATCAATTATTTAATTCAAGAGACTTTTGGGCATTAATTCACCTTAATGCCACTTTCCACTTATTTCACTTTAACCTTAATCACATTAAAATCACTACACTTTACTTCGGCCTATAACTTCGCGGATTACATAGAGATTCGACGGTAACACTTTGGTGACTAGCTTGGAGAAATTCCGCTTCCGCTTAAATAGCCGAAAATTCCACTCTATTTCCCTTCCAAAACCTCTCCGTGACAATTTTATTACCATATTTGGACATGCATCATAGTCATATAAGGTCCAAAATCGCGTATTCCGGGGCAATCTAGGACACGCAGGTGTTTTATTACGCAATATTTTCGACGATCGCCCCGCGTTTTTCCTTATAAGGTCATGAATGTCTCGCGGTGATTGAACCTTGCAGGTGTTTACTCGACTCCTTTTGTTTTAGGTCACACGTGTGTTGGGTCAGTGTCCTGTTCTGTAAGTGGGGGTGATGAACGCGGCATCTTCCCGGGGCTTTATTCATTAGTGTTTTGTCGCGTCCCGAGGTGCATTGGTGTTGGTAAAAAATAAAAATGTTTTGTTTTCTCCGAAGTTCCCCTTATGAAGAATTTAGTTTGTTAATTAATCGGATTAATTCCACGTAAGTTTTTCTATAAATGATTTTGTTTCGCGTTTCCCCTGGAATTTAATTTTAATACTTAGGTTTTATTTTAAGTAATTACTTCAACCCTCAATTAACTTTTATTCATTTAGACTAGTGTTTTCTTCGGATTCTTTAAAATTTTATTTTAATAAAAATCATTCTTATGTCGTCCTTTTCCGTACCGTATTTTGAGGTCATTACACATGCTGACTACAGGATTTCCTCAGCGTGCATGAATCAATGCAAGTCTTGATTGATTGCGAAATATCTGATTTTCAAATTTTGAATGAGAATAACTCCAAAACGCTTGGGCTAAGGTATAGCACATGCTACATGAAAAATATTTAGGGTTTTCCGAAGAATCCGTACATGCAATAATATACAGTGGGTTCTATTTAAGAAAAAAAAATTTTGTGTCACTCTTATTTGCATCACCCTGTATATCTACATTTTATGTCAGAATATGCGCGTTCGAAAAACAAAATCGAAGGGTCCAAGCGATTTTTTTTAAAAATTGTAGTTTGCGAGATAATGAATTTATTTCTTACTTTACGTCCTCACTGTATAACATTTTTACACAAATTGCTTTTACAAAACTTTAGCTCCTCTAAAACTTGGACTTGATCGAATGTAAAAAGAACTTAAAAAAAAATTCTCTTAAAATAATTATTTTTATTATACAGGGTGTAACAGAAAGGTTGGGAGTAAATTTAGCACTTATTTCCTTGGCAAAAAATAATATTTTTATCCTATCAATTTTTGCTCTACTGATTCTTGTTTCCAAACTACAGGGTGTTAAAAAATATAATAATCGTTTTTGCGTAATAACTTGTTAGCGCTGGCAGATAATGAAATGAAATTTTAACAGGAGCTTACTTTGATATTGGCCTAATAACATTAAAAAAATTGACTTCGTAGATTACTCAGTGGCGTGTGTACGGATATTACCATAAGGTTTTCCATTGAAAAATGCATTGAAGCTAGGAGACAACATTTTCAGTATCTTTTGTAATATTCTTTTTATTTTGTTAAATATTATTACTTAATAATTAATTTAAGTCTCCAAGGTAGTAAAATTTATAGGAAAAAAAATTATGCAAAAGAAATCAATGCTAAATTTACTCCCAACCTTTCTGTTACACCCTGTATGTATAGTGTGGCACAGAATTTCAGCAACGGCCATTTTTGTCGTAATCCCCTGTAGCAACGTACTTCAAATATTAGATGAAGGGGTAAAAAATGGTTTTATCTACAACCATGCATGTAATAATGACATTTCATCTATCTTTGAAAGGTGGAAAGTTGACGTTTTTTTACTTTTACTTTCCACCCGGGTGGAAAGTAAATTAATTTTTTTAAAAATCGATTTTTTCGGTTTGTTTCCTTTGTTTCGCATTTTTTAAAATGCTACTAGCTTTGCTTGTTTAGATATGTCTACTTTTTCTCTAATTGATAGAGTGGTCCTCAGCATTGAATATTCTGACCAAATCGTTCATATGTTCTTTATCTTGGCATTTTCACTGAAATTAGCTAGTAGCGCCGACTCAGAAGCAGGAGTTTTTTGAACTTTGTTTCCGGTACACCATTGCCCATGCCTTGTCATATCTCGGGCGGCTTTTAGTTGGCAGAAGATCTTCTTCTACTATTTTTGCTGCTTCTCGAAATTCTGGTGGAGTAGCAGCAAAATCAAATTCCTCATCTGACTGCATTTTTCTGTTGTTAAAATAATCTATTGTTTAGTGACATGGAAACCATATTCAAAAAATGATATTTGCCATCTTGATGTGTATTATTACCTACGTTATTTTACCACCTGCGGTTATTTGAAACTTCTGTCTAATTTTTCAATGGAAAAGTCAAAATGACATTTATCTTTTATTAATAATTTTAATTCAAAATAATAAGAAATGGATGTTAGATGTGGTTATAGATAAAATAGTATACAACCCTCGGTGAAATGTTTCATTACTGTCTCGAGATTTAGTTAACCTCGCCGCTTCGTGCCTCGGTTAAATACCGACTCTCTCGACAGGAATGAAACTTTCCACCTCGGTACGTAATATACTATTGCATTCGTTGGTGATATCTGCGACGTTGTCAGACCCACCGCTTGTCAAATATCGGCACAGTCTTATGATTTTCTTATAAAACACGATTCGAACGATTTCTTCATGTTTTTCAGAGTTAAAACTCGATACTAGCATTTTGACATGTATTATTTGAAATTCACTGGTGACTTCTAGTAAGTTATACATATGTAGGTATAGGGTTCCTTTATAAAATTGAATTAGGTACCTAACTTTTCCTTGGACCCTGCTGGGTTCAAAACATTAGTTTTCATTCATTAATTATTTTTTTTAATTGCGCAGTTAAACAGGCGTTAACTTCTCAAGGATATCTTGAAAAATACTGCTCAAACAATAAGGAAGGAACCGAAGAGACTACCTACCTACCTATACGAATTTTTTTAGAATTTAAGATACCGAATATGTTGACAAATAAAAAGTTATATAAATAAATAAAAATATTTCAAGAGAATTCTTATTTCTATTTAAATTCGGTCAAGGACTTAAAATCCAACTTCACCAGTTGATTTAATCCATTATAATGGCTAGGCCGGCTACACAGGTGCTATTTAAAAAAAATATCCCCACACAAAGAGTATTGGGAAAACGTCTATTCCGAAATCCTTTTAATTAAATAAGGCAAACACAATGACACGAAGAAAGACGTATTATTCGAATTCAATCCGCAAAGGGCCAATTATAAGACAACTACAAGGATAAAAGTCCCTTTGTCAGGTAAGGAATGCAAAGACATTTAACAAAGAATAGAATTCCCGAAAGGGACAAACAATGCTTCAGTTTGAGATAAGGCCGGAAGTTTTATGGGTAATTTTATAATTAGGAAATTTGTAAGTTTTTCACGCCTTCCACTCTGAACAATTAAAAGCTTACAAATTTTCTTATAGAAATAGTCACGTAGTAGTATTTTATAATGATCTAATACTATCACTATGGAAAAAATCTTTATTCTATAATAGATTTTGAAGTTGGCTTTGAAATCCATCGTACAACGTCAATGTCAGGAATAATAATATGAGGATCCACACAATCCCAAATTAGCAATTAGTGCCATCTATGTTGCATCAATTTAATTAAAAAATATGTCGCTCTTTGGCAGTCATCAGCTGATCAATATTTCTTTTCGTGAAGTTTTAGTCGTTAATAATAAAGTTATTTACTTAATTTATTGATATTTAGATTGTCTGACATGTCGATTGGGGTAACAAAAAGTTTCAGGAAGATCTGTGACAAAAATTTGAAAATTGTTCATATTTGAAATTGTTATTATTATTCTTATAACATTATATTTTTTTACGCAATTTTTTTCATACCGTTTTCCAACCCTTCAACTTTACGAATCCAGTTTTAGATAAAAAAAAAATAAAGTATATTGGGCTAAACGTTCGCATAAAATGCTTGGCAACCCGTGATTAAACGCAGCTCTTAATTGTACAAAAAGGTATTACAGAATGGAAAAGTGTTTAAATTATTTTATTTTGTCTAAAGAGTTTAAGGTGTACATATAACAACACCGGCCAGAATTCCTTGATTGCTTACATGTATCGTAGTTCCACACAGGTGTTTTTCTGGTTTGACGTCAAGTCACTTTTACCGCCGAATGAATTGAAAGCGCCATTTATGGCTATTTTTCTTCATTTTGTTTTTATCTCAGGAATTGCCGGTTTAAATATAATACGTCATTTCCATAACACCCTGTATGTGGACATTTTGCTGCGGTTTTTAGTTCAGTTACTCCTAGTTGACTATTTTATACTATATTTCTGCAATATATCTGTTATAGAAATTCTTGTCATATATTATTTATTCTGTTTTGTCAAACAAGAAGAAACTCAGCTAAACTCGAATATAAATAACTCACACGAGAGAACGAGAGGAATTGTTAAAGTGAAGTAACAACTCAATTAGCACAACAGAAAGGGTGTTCCTTTGTTATACAAAGGACAAAACGATAACGTACAAACAATGGAAAGCTCACGAGATAGTTGGCAATAAATTTACATACAGGGGAGACTCCTTAAGTTCGTGGTCAATTTTGTAATGCAGTGTGAATCGAGAGGAACGTACATGCTCCAGGAACATATTGTATATGTTAAAAAAGCTAGTGTTGTGATCGCTAGAGCGAAAAACCGCTTGATTACTCGGTTATTGAAATAACCGACATCGCTCGATTATTAAAAAACTGCTCGAGTTATAAATTCAAGCGAAAATCGTCGCTTGTTACTTATCACCGTTTACGCGATACCCGAGCTTCGCTTGACGCCGACCGAAATGTGCTGCTAGTGTGATCGCTCGAGGTAGAAAACTGCTCGTATATTCGAGCAGTTTTTCGCTCGATAGGAAATACTACTCTAGTGATAAATTCAAGCGATAAATCAAAAATCATTGCCTTTCACTTGATATCCGATTTTCGTGCGCCACAGGAAATGTGCCGATTGGCGACGTTTGACGCTCAGAAAACTGACACGACAAGGACTTTGTTAAAGACACATAAACGAGAAGGTGCATACAAGAAAGTATGCCAAATCCCTTAGTGGAGTCATCGCGACATGGGCTTTGTATTGACTGGGACTGGCTAGCCAGCGGCGATTGCAATTTTTTTTTAAATTAAAGGATATAATTTTTTTTTAATCAGAATTAACTGTTCTTCCTTGATAAAAACTCTAGACTAAACCTCTAAAACTTACAAAAACAAACTCTGGTGTTTTATCAACAAATTCTTCTTAATCATAAAAATTTCAAGTGATTAATCGCATTAGCGATTCACTCGATTATTAAAATCGCTCTAGTATCAAGTACTCGATTATAAAATCATCGGTTTTTCCCAACACTGAAAAAAACTCTGTATGTTATTATCCGATTATCATTTATTTTCAAATTATATCATCATTAAAAAATTTATTAATTATTTTTGATTTTTTGGCGGAATATTATTGGGCACGAAACTTTGCCCCAATTTAACGGACTTCGTATCTCTTACAGTTTCCGAAATCCCAATGGTGGAGGACGAATTTGTTACACTCTGTATATAAAATTGTATATGGGACATCATATTAAGGCCTCATGCATGTTTGCATTTTAACAAGCCAACACATTGTGTTAGTTAAAGTTAAGAAATAAAATCTTTTCCCGACAACAAAGTATAGTATTAGATATCAGAGTTTCACGCTGGTGCAATTTACCTAAAATAGTAACAGCTCAGATAAAACTGAACTCAAGTGGAATTTGTAAACGTGCTTACAACTTTTCAAACGAATTCTGTGAATTTTTCGTATCTAAAACTTTGTCAAATTTATTACACATAAAAAGTACACGGGAAAACCCATATAAGTAACAAAACAGAAACAAAATTGAGATTACATCGTTATTCGTTGTGTTTGTTCGGGCTTGTTCGAACGATTTTAAAGAAAATTAACCGTCCTACTATGATGAAACTATTTACTATTTCTACCAATATCATTTATGTCACAGTCTAAGCTGTATGGTTAGTTAATTGTTGAAAAAGTCTTGCTCCAACCCGATAATAGACACGTTAGTTACTAAAATATTTCAACTATATAAAGTCATCAATAGTCCATGGGAACTTTTTCTCTAATTTTTTAAGAAAAAATGGTGACTTTGAAAAGGATGGGAAATGACATCCACATGTGCAGTCATGTGACTGTCAAATTTTATATTTTTTAATAAAAATTACACAATATGATATTATTTTTCAAAATTTTAAAAACGTCACAGGAAAAAGTTGTTTGTTTTTATCATTCTGTAGATTGTCGATACCAATTTTCAAATATCTAGTACAAAATTCTCTTTTTCTTCAATTATTAGGTTATTCTGTACGTATTTGATGGGTTTCCTTTTTATTTTGAAATCGTTGGCTGCCAAGTAATGTATAAGTTCTGTTTTGTTTATCTATTTAAAAAACTCATTTTTCTCCTATTTACGTGATTTTCAAGATCTTGCATACCTAGTACGGTGTATTTTTTTCCAATAAAATGCCTTCTCATGCGATTCTCAGCTTAAGAAATCATTTTTATTTAATTCCATTATTTACCTAGGTCAATAATAGAGGCATCTGGCAAAACCGACGATCAAACTTTGGAAAGCAGACAACCTAATTTTAATTTTGAAAATAGTGGTAATTTGAATAAACCATAGAAATCTGTAAATGGAAACCAGATATTCACAAAATAAAAAAACGAACAATATTCTCTGAATCTTCAAATCATAGGTGATTAGTGGCAGTAGTCCAATTTAACGCTAAAAAACTCAGGCAGCAGTTTTCTCTAAAAAGGTTAATATTACAGAACCAGATATAGTCATGGCAGGAGACGCAATCCCACTGGCTTCATCTATTAATTTGCTGGGCATTAATCTGGGAATAAATATGTCTTGGCATAACCACGTTGTGGCAATCGCCAAGATAGCTCTTCCAAACCAAAAAGTTGTACACACCTCAACAACTTTTGACACTATACAAAGCCCAGATTCGACCATCACTAGAGTACTGCTCTCATGTCTGGAGCTCTGCACCCAAACATACTCTTCGGCTACTAGATTCCATCGAAAGGAGAGTCATTCGTCTGATCGGAGACTACGAGATGACGAAGAACCTCGACAGCCTAGAACATCGAAGACAGGTTTGAGATTTGACTCTCTTTAACAAATATTTTCATAGAAAGTGCTCGGCAGACCTTGCCCTCTTAACTGTTCTTCTCCTCTTGCTTTCTTACTTGGTCTGATGAAGCTGTTATGTTATTATAAATATAATATGTTGTTAATGAAATCTGAATCTTTGAGGCCGAGTTTTTGTTACATACAATAAATTCGATCTACTCGTATATGCCCTTGGAGCAACATAATAATTTTTTTGACAATATTCTTATCTAAAATGAAACTTTTAAAATTTGCATACCATCAATCTCCAAAATTAAAAATTATGGGAATTTCTATTATTTCTAACTATAATTTAAGAGGTTTGAAAAAGCTTCTCAAACATGAACAACTAGTTGCACAGAGATGGAATATTTATATTAATGCAGTTAATATCCCTAAAGTTAAAAACTAATGTTCTATATTTTACAGAGAATTTCATTTCTTTTCAAAAGTTATTCCAACTTTTCTGAATAGGCTTCAAATTTAGAGCGTCAACTTTTCAAGTAATTTTGTTTGTATTGGAATTATATTGAAACTTTTTCCATCCATATGCATCAGAAACTTTTAATATCCATTCAGATTAAATTCGTAAATAATAAGACTTTTCAAATATTTTCGTTTTGAATAATAGACGACCCAATATCTATATTTTAAATTGCTGGATTAAAATCTGAAATTTACCACATTTATTTACCAAGTTCAAGTACCTTTCCTTAAAATACTAATAATTTAATTTAGAATTTTAGGGGTTTTATTTTTAAGATCAATGAAGTGACGAAGAAAATATGTTTACCCATAAATATTGGGTTTGTTCGAGAAAAGAAGGAAAAAAGGCAGTATTTTTACCCATAAATATTGGGTGGTGTAAAAATTAAAATTTATAATGTGGAACCGAAATAAGTAACCAGTATATATTGTAAATTCGAGAAAAGAAGGAAAAAAGGCAGTATTTTTACCCATAAATATTGGGTGGTGTAAAAATTAAAATTTATAATGTGGAACCGAAATAAGTAACCAGTATATATTGTAAATTAATGAATTTCTTAAACGAAAAATTGAGTTTACCCTCTGTATAGTTGATACTTGATTAAAAAGACACACAGGTTTCATAGCCTCAAAATAATATATTGCGACCGAGACGAGATATTAAGAAATATTCAATCGTCAATGTGACGTGTAGTAGCCCCATCTCTTTTTATCTTCTGTCAGTTCCTGTTTTCATTCAAACCCGTGTGATATGTCTTGGTTAGGAAAAACAAACAATGGACAGACGTTACTAATAAGTCCATATTTTCTTCATCCAGTTTAAGGCAAACTGGGCACAGTCTTACCATATTGAGTTCAGAATTACTATTTTTTCCACAAACAATACTTCAATTTAACACACAAACGCTGAAAAATAACAAAGAAATTTATTTGACAATAACAATAAATATGACAGTTATTAATCCGGTAGTGTCAAAACTGAAAGCAGGTATGAAAGACGACCATTCCAATAAGGGTTTCCTTGAGTTAAGTAAACTTTCGAATCCAGTTACTAGAAACACTAAAGACTTGCTTGGTTCGAAATATTTTACAAATCATAGTGTCGATACATTAACGACACGCGAAGATAAATATTTTTCGAAACATTTTTAGTTAAAATTATATAAAGTTTTCGTAACAGATATGCGCTTCCAAATTGTAGCGATACATTTTCGAATTAAGTTGATCAAAACAAATTGAGATTTTTTGCTTCGAAATATTTACCAAACAATAGTATCCATTCATTTACGAAACTTGTGACGAAAATATTTTTAGAAATTTCCAGAAACCTTCTATTTTTTCTGTGCATCACCTTGCCATAATAACCTATAATTTTTGCACAGCTGTTAATAACAACAGATTTTTTTCTTTCGTTTCAACTACGGAGTTCATTTTTAGTCTCGGATCAGAACAGAAACAGTTAAAAAAATAAATGAATTTTGGTTTTAGGTTATGTATGTACACCGAAGAAATGTCTAGCGGCCGAACAAACGTGAAGGTAAAATTTACTTTAGCTTCGTTTGTTTAGCACTCGGTCGATACATTATCGAAACAGTGTTTATGTTTCGACACATTTTCTATAAATTATAGCCACATGATGTACGAAACATTATAGAAACCAAAGACTAGATACTGTGAGTCCATTTTGGACCAGAATAATTTATTGTTTTCTAGCGGCCATTTCGCGGAAGGAATTTTTATTTTGTTAAAATGAGTTTTGATGAAATTTCTGCATCTTTTGAAAAGCCAAAAGTTGTTACATAAGTTCCATTTTCCTAGCTAAGTCGATTTATAAAAGAATTAAATAAAATTTTGAAAATATTTTATTTTTTGGCAAAGTATATTTTTTTGCAACAATGAACAGATAGTACCAACCACTTGGAAACAAGTACAAATGTGTCATTTAAAATCTATACGTTTCGAAAATATTTCCATTTTTGTTGCCAACAGTTTCCAATTTTGATCGGAAACAGGAACAATAGTTACGACACATTTACTATAATGTGTCTAAAAATGCTACTTGGGTACGTTAAGTATGTCATATGGTGACAAATGACTACATGCACATGCTCAACTACCCCCCCCCCCCCCCACCCACGTGTCATGATGACACACGTAAAAAATTAAACAGGTTTATGGCCAAAAAACATAATAATGAGAAGAAAAACACTCCTACTGTAAAACTTGAGGCACGTCGCTTACGATGTTTTGTCAAGAACCCATCGATATCTAAATAATTGTTAATCATAACATACTTACTAAAAAAACGAATGAGCATTGCTTGTTTAGGGAAATTTGACAAATAAATTCTAATCGAACTTACAACGCCAAATCAGGAGGGTCCAATTTCGAGGGTTTCTTATTTATTTTTCCTAAATCCTATCCTTAACTTGGAAAATGTTCCGTCTTTATCTGCAGGTCGCTGCACTGTGCGTCACATCCAATTCGAGCTTCTTTTCCATTTGGCAAATACCTTATTTTCCCATTTCCCAAAATAATAAAGTTACTGAAGCACCAGTGACACGTATAAACGTCCGGCTATTAATCAGGCTAAAAATCCAGATGTTCCTTTTATTTCGTTACTGACAGCTCAAGTATAATACTTCACGACGTAAACGGTGGGTTTGTAGTTCTGGATTGATAAAAAATTTGCCGCTATTTGTTGTATTTTTTATGTCCCCTAATTTTAAGAGGCTGATATATTTTTCGAATTGTACTAGGCATATGAATCGTCTGCGGTGGAGCCAAAGTTGCCATATGCCGAACAAACCTGAGTTCCTAAGCTAGCCTAAGTTATAATGATTATTTTAAAAATCTATTTAAAAAATAAGAAGTCTATACTAGGTGGTATTAATATCAAAACCGATGTATGGAAAAATTATTATTTCCTAGACCACCCGATGATACCTTATTTAGTGTACACAGTAGCAATTTAAAACACTATTTCAGATTGAATGGTACTACCAAGAAAAGGAAGCCCTTTCCATAGATTTTTAAAATCTCGATTTATTCAAATAACGTCTATTCAGATTGTGTGGGACTGCTAAGAGATGGCGCTGCACTCTGTATTTTCTCGACTACCGTTGATAATACAGCGTGAAGTAATAGAGTCTTCTCTGATGATAGGTATGTACACCTACGCTGTACTGACGAGAACAAAAGAGTTCAAAACCGGTCTGCTGGTGGTTACATTCTATCAATGGAAAGGGCTTCCTTTTCTTGGTAGTACCATTCCATCTGAAATAGTATTTTAAAGTGCTATTGTGTAGACAAAAATGCGCCCTTATTGTATAATCGTGTGGTCTGGAAAAATAATAATTTTTCCATACATTGGTATTTGATATTATCATTAGTTTAGCATCAAACAATTAATTTGTTACAACAAATTCAAAGCCAACTCCCACAATTCATGTCAAAAGTATCCCCCCATCGATTTGAAACAAGCATGTACCCGGCATTTCTATCTGCTTTCTACACGTCAATGTGACGCCTATTATTACGGGAATAAACAAAACCAACAAAGAGATGAGGATCTGTAGAATCCCCATCTCTTTTTATCTTCTCTCTGTTTCTGTGCCCATAAGTACCTTTGCCCTAATTTAACCGACTTCGTATCTCTTACCCTTTCCTAAATTCCAATGGTGAAGGTCAAATTCGTAACACCCTGTATAAGGTGTCAATTTGAAAACTTCTATATCGCTTCCAGTATTAAGAATTGAAAAGTGTGTGTTGGGAAAAACCGATGATTTTAATAATCGAGTATTTGATACTCGAGCGATTTTAATAATCGAGTGAATCGCTTGAAATTCCAATTCACCAAGCGATGACGTCACCGACTGCTCGACCGGCAGCCTAGACGTTTACATGTGATCAGGTAGGGTATTTAGCAGGCACGTAACTACGGGTGGGCACAGGTTTAGCTAAAAAATTGTGGTAGTCACCAAAAAAATTCCAGAAATTTATTTATTTGTGAATAATGAATTTTTACCACTTGTCTCGATACCAAACAAAAAGACTGCAAAAAATCACCCAAATATGTATTTATTGTTCGGGTTTATTATTGTGCTTTTTTAACCCGAACAAAAAGCATTACCAAGAGTTATTTTTCTTCACATCTTTCTCAATCTACGAGCATAAAATAACTAGATATTTAACATGGCTTGTCAAATTCTTCCACTGTAAATTATCAGGTGCCCACTGTATGCCCTTCAAAGATTTAGGCTTAGTTAAGCGACTGACAAAATAAGAAAATTGGTTATTATTGTTTTAAATTCATGTTTATAGTTACCTAAAAGTTCCTTTTAAATTTAAGAATGTTTACTTTTGGTTATCAAAAAATTTGTCAATAACTAGTTTGCTCGCTTTCTTATTTTCCATTAACATTTTCTATAATAATATGTTATTTTTAAGAAGTCTTCTTGAGTTTAATAATAAAAAGTTCCTGTTTAGATTTAAAAATGTTTACTATAAGATTACCAGCGAATTTTTCTATATATTCCGTTAAACATTTTGTTCGTTTTGTTATTTTTCATTGACAATTTCTATTATTATGTTATTTTTGAGAAGTTTTCTCGAGTTTATAGTAAATAAAAATTTTAAAATTATATCCTTTAATTTTTCAATATTTACAATCGGAGACCTAAACTACGCCGCTGGCTAGCCAGTTAAAACACAAAACTTTTCAAAACCCAAGTCGCGATGACTCCGCTAAGGGATTTGGCATACTTTTTTATATGCACCTTCTCATTTATGTGCCTTTAAGAAAGACGTATGTCGTGTTACCTGCTCAGTGTCAAACTCGAACGTCGCCAATCGGATGGCGCGGCGCGTAGAACGAAGGTCGGGTATCAAGTGACAGGCGATATTTTTCGGTTTCTCGCCTGAATTTTTAACTAAAGTATTTCCTATCGAGCGAAAAACTGTTCGAATATACGAGCAGTTTTTTAACTCGATCACACTACAGCGGTACAATTCCGTCGGCGTCACGCGAAGCGCGGGTATCGAGTGAAAGATAATAAGTGACGAGCGATGGTTTTCGCCTGAATAGATAACTCGAGCGGTTTTTTAATAATCGAGCGATGTCGGTTATGTCAATAATCGAGTAATCAAGCTCGAGCGATCACAACACTAGAATATAGGTATGCAGCCCTCTGAGAGGGGTACATGTTAACCTTAAAGTCTTAAATGGGAAGACGGTCAACTTATTAACCTGATTTTAAGAGCATTTAAAACTAGTTCCAATTCTATTTTAATTTATCATTTCTTGAGTAGTACTTTCCAAGAAATATCGTTCCAAAAATGGAAGTAATTAGGACTTTTTTAGGCGGTGACTTTGCCTTTGGTAAAGAATTGTAAGGGGTACGACCCGAAGTGACTACTTGCGTAACCTTAATCATTCTACTAAAACATAAAACCGACAACACAATAATGTTTTTTTTTTAAATAGGCTAAAAATATAAATCTCGGTGCAGGTAAGTTCCAATTACATCCATCTTTGGAAACGATTTCTTTCTAGTAAAATATGAGAAATAATTAAATGGTTTACCGTTATTAAAATTGGTTCGCAGAAAAAATAGCCATTAAATAATTTGATCAGCATAAAAAGATATTGCTTGCAATAAATAAAAATCGGGCAGCAACACTTGTTCTGCAAAAAATGCTACAAACTGTCAACAATTTAACCGATATTAGTCCGCTTGTAATATCATGAGTTCGCTTAATTAACAGTCGAGCTGCGAAATGATTACTTGGTCAGCAAGATTTTACAATCGGTCAGTAGAAAAAAGCATGTCTAGAAGCAGTTTACTTCAGAGGTCCCAGGGCACTGTCAATTTATGTAAATTTCTTGTGTTTTCTTTTGCCGAATACAGAAGGAAAACGGCTACAAAAGGTTTAGCGGGGACGGGTTTTCACTTGTTTTCCCAGGGGACTGTCACTATTTCATGTTTTATTGCTTTTTTTGATGACCATGATTAAATATTTTGCTTACCCGCTTACCAATATCTGATTAAAAGTGGATCGCTCATAGCAGCTTGTATATTAACTTGCGTACCAAAATAATATAGAACACTCTAGTATGACATTAATTACTGACCGATTCAGAAATGTTTGCTGTCCATAAGTTGCTGACCAACTAGCCATTTTGGCTGACCGATTACATTTTTCTGTTCGCAAAAGTAAGAATATTTTGCTAACCAGTTAAATGATACCCCTCAAAAATGATTAATTATAGTATTATTAGAAAGCCATTTAAACGAAGATATTACAAACTACTGATGGAAAAATGT
Organism: Barypeithes pellucidus; assembly: GCA_963991005.1. Taxonomy (NCBI): domain Eukaryota; kingdom Metazoa; phylum Arthropoda; class Insecta; order Coleoptera; family Curculionidae; genus Barypeithes; species Barypeithes pellucidus. The sequence goes on from OZ022556.1 coordinate 95,568,662, forward strand.
ACATTTCTAGCCTACACAACGACTGCAAGCAGTCTTTCCCACCTCTTTCGGTCATTATTGCAGCATAGCCAGATTGTCATATTTATCGCAAAGGTATCTTGCAAAATCCCAATTAAAAATTTGTTAATTTGGTAAATACAGCTGGTTTAAGATTAATCCGCAAGTGCTCTAAAAATAATTTTATTTCCCAATAATTTTACTATAAACTGTGAAAAGGCGATGAAAGATTCTTTAAAAAAATATTGTTATACTTAAAAGTATCAAACGAATCTTGAACTAATCCAACTGCACTCTGGCAACATCTATTTCTATTTTACTACGATTCGGACCCAAAAGATAAGCAAGATGAATGAATACTAATCTCGTAAACATTGCGATGTTTGTCCTTTAATCTAACGGATTGTTATATATTTAGGTTGATTTGTGTTTTTTTTTAATTATTGATGAAAAATCGGCTTTATTATAAACACGCATGGTGCATTCATGTGTAGTTTGTAAAAGCGTGGATTATTAAATAAGGATTTATCTTTTCATCGGTAAGTATGGTTATGTTTAAATATTTAACAATCGGATATAACCAGACTTCAACATTGTTGCCATTAAGCCAACAACTATATAGTTCTCTCTTCCACCCATTACTGATTTTCAATATCATTTCAAACAATCACGGTTTCACTTTCCAAGAGTTTTATGAATGGATTATTGGGTTTGTACTTTTTAAATGGACAACCTGTATATTGCAAGATATGATATTGTTATTTTTAAAATACTGATTAAAAAAGAAAGAAGTAATAACCTTTTTTAAAGCGATATGTGACGAAACAATATTTTATTTACTGCCAGTTGGACAAATCTAAACTTTTGACCTATGGGAATTTTGCTCTTGGTGACACAACGTGTCAATAAATTGGGTTGGGATTTAGATTTCGTGTGTTGTTTGAGGTAACGAAAGTAATAGTTTTATTTCGTTTCAGGAAAGAAAATTGGAAGTTTGATTCTTTGAAAAAAAAAACCGGCAGAATTTAATTAATAAACATCGATCTTTTTGGCTTGGTCTTTTTCTACAATTTATAGGTAGTTAGTTTCGGGTTTCGGTCACTTTGAAATGAAATTCAAATATTTGGTTTACGTTTCGGTTTATTGTACTAAACCATCATCAGAACTTAAGAAAAAAAAACGTATAAATAAAATAGAAAGAGACAACATTTTTGATGGTGTTAGTGACAAATTTCTTATTTTATGTAAAGAATGAAATGAAAAAATATATAAATGAACATACCTTGTACAAATTTTTACTTAAAAGAACATATCTCAGTAAAGAAATATACCACCATTATGAATTGTAAGCCGCAATGTAGCTCAATCCTTACTCTTTTAAAAACAGTCATCAAAGTCAATAAAAGTTATAAGGTTTCTGAGAAAATCCACGCAAACTGAAACTACTCCCTTTGTCACAACTCTCCTAACACCGAGGTAAATTGTGACATGTACCAAGGTAAGTTGTGATAACTGTGTATCTAGACTATATTTAATAGATAAAATTACTTTTATATGAATTATAAACAAAACACACTTTTTTTGCAAAAAATTACTTTAATTATCATTTGGCATAATTATTGTAGGAACTACAATAACATGAAACATTAACATGACAGTATTAAATCTTTTATAAGTAATTATGGCATCATTATATCAAACTTAGGTTGTAAGAACAAAGGAAACGAACAAAAAACAGAAATAAACAGAAAAAACATTCCAAAAAGCGTGTACAATAACCAGAAAATATCCTTTAATTGGAGAGTTGTGACAGCGTGGCATAACTCTCCTAGATGCAAAAAATTGCGGTCTGGTCAGAATAATACGTAATTTCGAAACAAGATGCAAACACAGCCAGACAATGCCACGCTTTGAAACTCCAAACCAACACAATATATGAAAAAATAGCATAACCACCTGAATGTAATATATCATGATATAAATACAATCCAAAATTTTATAAAAAATGTATTTTTCGGTTGTTTTTCGATGTAGACGTCGTAATCACGCAACGGCTTGTCGTGGGCCATTGGCGCGTACTGTATCAAGTAGCGCGTATATAAACAAACAATCGTGCGCTGTTGCCAGCTCGCTAAAGGCCATAGATTCCGAGAAATCGTCGTTGTCACAACTCCACTCTGTCACAATTTTCCTCGGTCTCCCCTACACTAAATTTGGCATACAGTGCGGCGCGCATAGGAGGTTTTTATTGCCGATTGACCAATAGCAATAAGTTTATGCATCGAGCACGTTGCTATCACGCGCTGATGTTTGTTTATGTTTCTGAATTTGTAAATGGGATAGATTATAAAAAGGTAGTTTACTTTCATTTTAAAGCTGAATACAGCACTATAATATTTTACAAGTAACTAAACTAAACTAAAATCATTTGGGATCATATTTTTTAGTTATTATTTAATTAAATAATTTAATCTTTCAATTTTCGCGACGAAATTGGAGATACTATGCTAAATAAGTTGATACTATGTATTATCAAAATAAAATTTAGATATAAAAATATACAAAATTTATATAGGTATTATACATTTATTTAAACATGGATTTTTTATTAAAAAGCCAAAATTAGAAAAAATTGTATTGCAGTGCATATTTTATAAAGCTAGTATAGTACTTAGGCACTTAACTTGGACGTGTGCTAAAATATGATGCGTTGTATAACTTGCACTTTAATATACCATTATGTTTACTTCTTATTTTTGCTTCATTTAATTTATTTTCTTTTTTCCTTCGCCTAATGATCCTAATTTTTTTTGTCAGCTCCCAACGATCGTTATTTAATGTTTTGTTAGCATCATTAGTATACAACAGATGGTCTAAGATTACTAACGTAGACAGTTTATTTTCAGTAATGAATTAGAAGGATAAGGAGGAAACAAATCTTTTAATTTTGTTACGGTGTTAATTTTTCATGAACCTATTGACAGCCAGTTGTTGTCTGTTTCTCGAGGATATTAGAATGAGAGAAAAAATTATTTAAATTTTACCCTTCATAGTCAAACCCGTGAAGTGGTTGGTAATGTGTACAGGGTGTGTGAAGAGGAATCGCAAATTAATACATTTAAATTGTCACGTAAGCGAAAGCTAGGAAGGGTTGCAATGTATACGGGAGTAAGCGTAGGTGCAGTAAAAAACATTCACAAAGAAGATACCGAGGAAAGAAAATAACCCGGATCAATTGTTGTCATCTCCTCCAAAAAAAGGGCCCGTCTCTCTGCTGTCGAAAAAATCGAAGGCTTCGACTTTGGCATTGTTAGGAGAACAATACAAAAGTTTTATTTGGTTCCAACCTTAAAAAAGCTTTAACTTTCCGTTTTCCCGTGAAACTTTGAAGTGCATGTTGAAATCAAATGGATTTTTTTGGCGAAATGCCAAAGTAAGTGAAAAATATTAATGGAAAGGCCTACTATATTGCGCTGGTGATACAAATATATTCATGCCATATAAAAATATATATTAATACATTATTAAGATAATAATAGCACGCCCATGGCTCGGCCATGTTTTAAAGATATTGCTTTCTCCGTACCGTTACATCGTAGCTATAGACTCGCTTGTCGAGCTGTATACGTTTTTACAATAACAGGCGCCGCTAGCTTATCCAAGATTAGTAATCTGGAAAACTGAATATTGTTAAAAATGAGTATGAAGATATGCCGAGATGCTGCTGACGGCCACGCTCAAAATTCGTCAAGAATCAACCCAACTACTATTTAATTTCGTAAATTAAATTATTTAATTATTGATTTTCATTCCTTTTTTTAAGGTTCTAGAGGTGAATTTATTATATCCCATACTCCCTCTAACTAACCCACGTTTAGACTAAATTTGATTGTTTGAACATTCTTTTTCTTGATACTCCTAGGCTTTAATTTTAAAAAATAAAATACATTAATAACATGTACATAACTTTTAACTAATTTTAAGTATTTTTTATTTAAAAGAATGCAAATATGGAATCCATCTCAGATTTAAAATGGAGAATGATATTTTGGTTGTTGATGTCAATACATTTGGAGAGGCCGGAATATATCTAGATACATATCACAGTACGTTTCACGAAAATTGGATACGACTTAATGATTTCCTGGGTCGGTCACATTGTGTAGACAAGAGCTTGGCAATAAACAAGTGAAGTATGAAGGGACGGACTAAGGAAAACAAGTAATGATATGATTATATTAATGTAATCAAATGAAATAACATTTTTTTTAAATATTACTAGTCATATTTATTTACATTTATAATGTCATTCTATAGATAGTTCTGTTTCGCTATCGCTATCCTCATCAAAATTAATTATAATTGGATTAATTATACGATCCAGACTAATATACGAATTTTCTACAGTTATTACGTGACGGACTGAATTTTTCTAACTACCTGGGGGAATATCATTAAAGCATTTTCGTATTAATTCTACAACACTAGAACTTAAAGTCGGAGAAATATTTTCAGACCCAACCAGTGATTTTAACTGGTGCCACATAGGCTCTATGGGGTTAAAAATCCAATAATAGGGTGGGAGCCGTAGCACTGTATGTCCAATTTCTTCTGCCAATGTGTCACAAACATATACTTTTTTTATACAAAATGTCTTTAAAACTTCTAAAAGATCACTTTTTTTATAACTTTCTTCAAAATATATATCATTCGCCGCCATGTAGTTCTGAATCTCTAATTTTGTATTATTTGAGCTTGGAGCTTTATGTAATTGGCGACTCTGATAGCTCGCATTGTCCATTACTATCACGCTATTCTGAGGAATGTTTGGTAAAATACAATTCTGGAACCATTCCTCAAAAACTAACAAATTTTACCACAAAAAGATATTTAAATATAAATTAAGCAACCTAACCTACCTGATGTGCCTATATTTAATTATAATTATTACAATCCGGTCCTTTCCACATAATAATAACAAACGGTCATAAATAATGGGATGACCCAGGTACTTTTACGGCAGTCATTAAATTATATCCATTTTTCTTGAAACAAATATCTCGGTTGCAGGTAAACAAGCCTTCAAGAGCATTTTATAGCTGTCCTTTTGAATTGCATTGTATGGATGAATTTAATTTCAAGATTTTAGCCTTTTGTGGATCCAGACCTTCTGATCCCATAAATACGCGTTAATGAACAAAATCGTTCTATGCTTCGTATATTTTATTTAGTATATAATTATACCACTTCGTTGTTTGCCAATTATCATCGAATTTAATATAGCCGATGGGCGAAACAATAGACCATTATTCTCTTTATATAGAAACCGAACGAAAAATATTTTCCGGCAAAATGACTTTTTATTTAAACAAGTGAAAAACCTATTTATTAAAATATCGTTTTAATTGATTAACATGAAAATTTATCAAAGTAGTCATATCAGTAACGTACTCAAAGGGGGAGTCATACTTAGTAGTTCCTCTTCTCCCCACAATATAAATGAAAGAAAATTATATTGAGAAATAAAAAAGTCAGGTAAAAAGTTATTTCATGATATGTTTAAAAGTCCATTTTGTGGTCAATATACTGCTTATCTTGGGGGTTGTTCGGGTATTTCTGCACACTTCCTACTAAGATTTAGTCTGCCATTGCAGCTTGACCACTTCACCTACATTATCGGACCATTCGGCGGTTGTGGCCGTTTCGAGAATCTTCTGCCGTTGCCGAGTCGAGTCGACCGGTGCGAAGCGGTGCGCAAAAGGTGCCGATTGTGCCGTGCCGAGCCGACCGGTCCGAGTCTATTCAGTGTTACGCTCTAAAATATTAGCAAATGACGCCATAATCTCAATTTCCTACTAATTGAAAAAATTTAAAAAAAAATTTTTAAATAAAAAATTTTTCTAATAAAATTATTCTGATATTTTTTCTTACTCCTTCCTCCTCCTCAAAATCTGCGAGTCTTTATATTAACATGGCAATTTATCAACGTCATTCCATAATGCACAATTAATAACCTTTTTTAGTTCCGCAACAGCATTATTTGGTCACTTGTCAATTTTCTTTGTCCCTCGCTAGTTATATTTATAACCCGGGATCGCGTTCTCTACTTTAGATCATAAATTCATAATACGGTTGCCATACCTTCTGAACGAGACACTATGGGTTATTCGACTGATATACTGGTCAAAATTACTTAACTATATTATGTGTATTCAGCGGAGCCTTCATAGCAACCAATTTCGTAATGATGCCTGTCCATAGGCCACAGTATTATACAATATGATCAGAAGAGCGACTCGTGCGTAATAGGCTTTTTTTAGACAGGGAAATGTTCGATATGTCTAGAATTACATTTTTAAAAAAAGTAAAATGTATTCTGGTAATTTTCTTAAATTTTTACGTTAACATAAATTAATGTATACAAGGTGGTGAGTCCGACAGGGCATATGGAATTTTCCATGTTCAAATATTCATTTCCGTATAGATTTTAGTGGAAACTTCTATTAAGACCTTTTAAAGAGAATAATCAAACAGCTTAAATCTGGACTACGATTCTGTTAAATTTGAATTCAGGTTAAAATGAAACTACCATACTCTAAAAAATGCATTGGTATCTAAGACTAATTTTATCTTGCTGTTAAAGTTTTAGTTTACGTAAGAGTAATTTCTAGTTAGTAAAACTAATTTTCGTGTTAACTGAATTACGATGAATAAGATGATCTAGTTAACAGAACTAACTCTTATTTTTAACTACGGCGCTGCGCGCTGTATTTTCTCGACTATCGTTGATAATACGGCGTGAAGTATTAGAGTGATGATGGGTATGTACAGTGTACACCTACCATGTACTGACAAGAATAAAAGAGTTCGATACCGGTCTGCAGGTGGTTACATCCTATCAATGGAAAAGGCTTCATTTTCTTGGTAGTAATATCATAGGAAAAGGCTTCATTTTCTTGGTAGTAAAGTAAACATTCAATCTGAAAAGTATTTTAAAGTGCTACTGTGTAGACTAAATATGCCCTTATTGTATAAAATAAATAATAATTTTTCCATACATTTAATATTTCATTGCTCTTTTAACAATAAAATAGGTAATAATTAACAAACACAATTGTTGAAACAACAATATGATGTTACTCCTAATAACTAACTATATTGGTTACCGTAAGAATATTTATTCTTTCGGGTACTAGAAGTACTTGGTTGACTTAAAAAGAGTTATTAGTGACTCCAACTAGAATAATCGTAGCAATAAAATTTGGCCTTCGATACTAAATTTTCAAATAATTTTCGCGTTGAGGACAAAGTTAAAATGATTAAATGATACTACGATGGATATATTAACTACAACATAAAATAATATTAACATTGACATAAAATGACTTTGACAAATTTTTATCAGTCTGCTGCCCTCAATGCACTCTACCATGGTGTAATTGGGTTTTAATTGAGTCTTAATTGAGTTTTGGTTGATTTTGATGAATTTTAAGTCTAATTATATTGTTTCTTTTTACCAATTTTAACCACAGCATGAAAAATGTTATATTATTATAATAATATTTTTTTGAGGATCTATATATTTGTTTCTCAGCGTAAACATTTGCTCTTAATATTTACTTAGTAACCATTGTTAATCAAGTATCACTACATTCTGTATTGTTACTAACTGAAAATGAACTGTTATAATAATATTGGTTAAGTGAGGAAGCCTAGCTTCAACTTCGCCCTTTGTTATTTTTCTTTAATTACAATAAAGACATTTATTATTATTATTATTATTTATTTGATGAGGTATACTGACAGAAATGTGTCCGGTCCGTATTGCCAAGTATATTATTCTAAATAACTCTTAAATTACTATGAAAATATGCTAAATTGAACAAGTACATTTTTCTAATTTTAGTCTTTAAAAAGTTTAAATACATTTTTGGACTAAAATGAATAGAATGATCATCTTACACACAACAACTGACCCCGGCGAGCGCTGAATTATAAAAAAAATTAGACGTATTTTGCATATGAGATAGCGTTGAAGGTTTGTATTTTAGTCACTAGGGTTGATATTATCACTTGAAGTACCTATAAAGAGTACTCTGATGGTCATGTATGAACACTTGTACTGATGAACACAAAAGATTATGAAACCGGCATGTGTGTAGTCATGCGCGAATGATATATTCGAGGTATGACGTGGCAACTTATTAAGCTATCTTTTGTAATTAAAATGATTTTCAGAAATTTCAATTGTGACCAGTTTTTAAAGACGATGACCCATAGTGCTCCGACTTGTCAGAAGTGGATATCTAAAAAGATCCGACTAATAGATAGATAAAAATGTTCGACCCAGTCCACAAAAAAAGGGTTTTATATGAGGCTTCTTCCGTAAATATAAGATGAAAATGAAAAAAAATATGAACCAAACATATGCAGACGAGATTAAAACGATTGTATAGCAGGAAATATTTAGAATAGGATTAATTCCTTTTATGCAGAAAAAAGTAGATTTTATCTAAGAAAAAGTACATCCAGACAATAACCACAAAAATTAAACTTTGTCCGTTGAGACAATAAAAAGTTATTGTATTTTCAGCTTTTATTTAATATCATGCCATCTGATTGATGATGTGTTTTAATTAACAGTCCGAAAATTGCAATAAGTATCGTTTTTTCGCCTCTAATATTGTACGTTCAGCCGTTTCTGAACATCGGAAGGAATGCGAGCAAAAAATTAAGCTATGTTGCCGTTAGTTGTGTTGTAAAAATCGTTAACAGAAAAGACTCATGTAATTTCCAATAAGAACAACTAGACTTAACAGTAATATAATAGATTTTTAATATAATGTTATGCACAGTGTTATCTAAACCATCTACGTGAAGATGTGCGAAAACTTTCCACAATATTTGAATGAATAAAATAAATCTTATTTCATTGTCTTCAGATAAGTATACACTTAGCAGCGAAAATAACGCACAAACAAAAATTATGCTCAATTTCAAACTTGATTTTCTCGCGAACCGATAAATAGATTTGGCTAATTTTTTTTTTGAACTGTAACTTTTTTCTTTGGCAATTGTACTGTGATAGAATTTTTTATTCAGATTTCAGTTTTAGGTTTATACAGGGTGCAAAAATGAGAATAGCTTTTTACGTTAAATTTGAGACACCCTGTAGGGAGCATGAGCACCAACAACGGGTGTATGATGAAATCATACTGTAGCCTCATGCTTCCTAAATATTTTATTTCTTTAATTTTTTCTAATATCTGTAATATCAATGAAAATACACAGTTTTATACCAGAACAAGTTATGCACAGTGCCAACATACGCGAAACAACTTTATTTAATGGAGGCTCTGTGATGTTTTGAGCTGGAATATCCTTAAAAGTACGCACGGATATCGTACCTTCAAGTGGGGGTTCTTTAAATAGCGAGAGGTAGGTATATTAGTGACATTTTATCTGAGCACGTTGCCCCTTTCGCTCCGTACATTGGGAATACTTTTTACTAATGCACGATAACGCAAGACCTCATGTTGCGCGCATCGTCAATGAATATTTACATGAAGTAAATATTCGAACTCTAAATTGGCCACCGCGCAGTCCCGATTTGAATCCTATAGAGCACTTATGGGATATTATTGGTAGAGCACTGAGACAGCATCAACCTCCTCCTGCCAACCTGCAAGATGTCCAAATAATGGTTACCGATATTTGGAATGGACTTGACCAAAATAAAATATCCTATTTAATATCGAGTATGCCGAGGCAATGTGAATCAGTCATTAGAAGTAGAGGTGGGAACACGCACCACTAATGTATTTTTTTTGTTATTTATTGTTAATTATTGTTAGTGTTAATCTTAGTTTAATGTTGTCAGAATGTTATTTTAATTTAAAAAATAGGTTTTGATATAAAACTGTGTATTTTCTTTGATATTACAGATATAAGAGAAATTAAACAAACAAAATGGTTAGAAAACAAGAGGCTACAGTATGATTTCATAATACTCGTTATTGCAGCTTACGCTTCCTACAGGGTGTCTCAAATTTAACGTAAAAAATTCTCATTTTTGCACCCTGTATAGTAAAAAATTCTATCACAGTGCAATTACCAAAGAAAAAATTTACAATTCAAGGAAAAATTAGCGAAATCGATTTATCGGTTGGCGAGAAAATCAAGTTTGAAACTGAGTATAATTTTTGGTTGTGCGTTATTTTTGCTGCTAAGTGTATATGGCAACGGTGTAACTGCAGTCTGTATTTTTACACAAGAAATAATTAGGTGAATATTGACTCAAATGTAAATAAATTCAAGATTATTGGTTATAATGACTCGTCAAATCCTTCATTACAATAAAAACTTTATTGCTTTAATTTTATTTCTTACGTAATTCCGCTCTACGTAGCGCCCTTATAACGCATAGAAATGTCTACAGTGGGAAGGAAATTTTGTGTTTCTTTATATACCGGTGTTGGTGTTTCGCTAATATTTTGAGAAAAAAAAATAGTTTTGAATTTTCAGGAAGAATCTAACTGCGGAATCAACACAGTGTATTTATTTTTTCACTTAATAAATTATCGATTGAGCACATCTAAGGTAAGATGCTTTCTAGAAACGTTCAAATAAAACTGGGCAAACAATAATATCTACACCTCAAGTCTTTGGTCTAGTTGAAGAATAAAAAGTAAAAGCTTAAGGCACAATAATGGCAGTAGAAACGAGTTTTTACTAACTTAAACTATACAATAAACTAGTGTTATGACTGCCCCAGCGAAAAACACCTTTAGTACGTCTTTATTGAAATAACCGACATCGCTCGATTATTAAAAAAACTGCTCGAGTTATCAGTTCAAGCGAAAATCATCGCTTGTTATTTATTACCTTTCACTCGATACCCGAGCTTCGCATGACGCCAACCGAAATGTGCTGCTTGGTAGTGTGATCACTCGAGGTAAAAAACTGTTCATATATTCGAGCAGTTTTTCGCTTGATAGGAAATACTACTCTGGTTATAAATTCAAGCGAAAAATCGAATGGCGATGTTCGAGTTTGACGTTCAGAAGGCTGACACGACATACGTCTTTGTTAAAGACACATAAACGAGAACGCGACGAAGGTGAAATTTGACGAAATTTACATTCATCTAGATTTTATGCGCTACCCCTATAATTAGACATATCAGGACGTAAACTGCTTTGACCTAAACTCTAGAATCAATTTTCTGTCAGTTAAGAAAAAAAATATTAAATTTGGTTCATTATTAACTAAATAACAGCTTATTAATTACGATTTTGATTGTTTTTTTTTTAATATCTCCGAAGGTACTTGAGATATTATTTATAAGTTTGGTATGTAAAACTACATATTTTAGTCAGAAAAGTTATTCTATCGGTCCATCAGTATGACATGACCTCTATATTTTTTACAAAAAAGGTGGTACGCATTTTTCTATGTGCATATTTTTTTCTGATTAGCCTGGTTAATTCTACATTATCTACGATATCTTGTATTTTTCTCGTCAGACGTACCGTTCTTGATTAAAACAACAGAATTCAAATTGAAATTCATAATCGTAAAGATTGATAATGATAAATATTGTTTCGTAAAACTTGTTGGAAATTGCACTTAATACGCAAAAGCAGCAATTGGGATATTGAAAACAATACTGAATAATGATTAAATGAGCTTCCTATTACATTAATACACACTAAAAAGCTTTCTGTTGCATTAAAAAAATATATCGTACAAGAAAAACAACAAAGCTCTCGCACAGACGGTGTAGTCACTTCTAGAACAATAATAAACTTTTACTTGTAGTATACAATGCCGGTAACATATTTCTTGCAGTAAACTAATCTATTTTTCTCTTTGGGAAAAGTTCTTCTAAACCTGACAAGTCAGGAGATAAAGTTTTCTGGAGGATATCAAGATTACGGTGCGGAAATGTAGCAATTAACTATTTTCGTTGTCTGCAGCACACTTGTCATAAAAAGTCAAGGAAACAAGATTTCTTGTAGATTAAGGAACATTGTTTCCTCGAAATCGACAAATGTAAATGAACTTTAGTATAGTCTGTACTCTTGATAAAGCCCTAAGAAGGCGAAACATATGTAGGGTAATACTCTATTAAATCTGAAACATTTAAAAGCAAAATACAAAAGTTTTATTTCATTTTAAAAAATGTTCCGTAATATGTTTTGAATTCAATATCGTGTTAGACAAAACTCATAGTTGCATATTGATTTGTACCTATTAAAAATTTGCCCATTTTCCCATTTCATCAGTTGCTATTTAGATCATTTTCATGGACCCATCAAGTGTCAATGTTAATAAGTTTTTATAAGTTTTTGTGCCTTCAAGTTGAATTTAATCCTAAAAAGAGTTCTTTTCAGAGCTATTTCATCGTACTCTTGTGTTTCAGTAAGTATTTATGAACATTTACTACTAATATAGCATAGTTTTGTAAAGTCATGTTAAAACATATCGAAAATTTATGGGGTAGCTAAATTTCGGTATTCATAATTTTAAAGTGCATTATAAAAACATCGAATTTTTCGATATTTAGAAATAAACGCAAGTCTGAAGAATACTTCTGGACTTCTCCCTGCCAACTGCATCATAATATTCTTAAAAGTTGTTTTTCATCATTTCAATTATCTAGTACAATTGATAAATAAAAAAAGGAAAAAAAAACAAAATACTATGCATTAAAAATTATATTAAATGAACCGATTAACATTATTTGTTTGTTAATTATTTTCTTTACGTAATAGAGAATGTCTGGTGCATAAAACCCTCAAGACACAAGCCCAGCAATTTGTGCTCAATCATTGTGAGTACTTTTAAGTGGAGAAAAGGAAGGGGGGGCTATAGAGTCTGTTTCATCTGTTCACGATGTAAACGTTTAATTTTTTTATATATTTATCTTTTGATATGTTCGTATTCGTACAACTTTTACATTTAAAATATATCCTGATCTTGCTAGAAAACATTTACTCGGGTTTGTTCCTTCTAGGAGGTATCCAATAACCTTCTGCCAAGTTTAGGTTGTGACCACTTTGGATGTTCCCGAAGAACTTAAGTCTTCTACGAGTCAGCGCTTTTCAGCTGTATAGTGTATGGGAGGCAGTTGCATCCTCTTCGCCGCAGAGTATGCATTCAATGGGTCCAGTGTAGATTCCTATATGCTGGAGGTATTTTCGTAAGTGACAGTGGCCTGTTAGCCAACCAGTCACCTGTTTTAACTGGATCCACGTTAGGGTTAGCATCCAATTCGATGGTTTCCCAATTGCGGGCCGTGCGAATATTTGACTAGTTAAACCTTGCCATTGAGAAAGATGTTCATGTCATGTTGTTTTCGTTGCCTGTTTTGGTATCTCGAAGGTTGGTGAAGGGCTTCTGAGATTTTGAGGGGATCCAGCTCTCGCAAGTCCGTTTTCTAATTACCTATTATCCCAGATTGACCAGGAACCCACAAGATTTCTGCCTTGTTCCCTCTGGCCGCCTGCCGCCTGTTCTTTTAGGTCAGAGCAGCTTCGCTGTCCAATAAGATCTATATCTTTTGGTTGTGGTAGCCCCTTTCAAGATTCGGTTATACGCATGCTTGTATGGCGTCAACTTCCGCTTGGTATACTGTGGCGTAGTCACTCAGTGGGATGCTTATGTCCATCCTGGGCCTTCCCCCAAATACATCTGCGACCACACCGTTGGCGGTTTTTGATCCATCGTTGTACCAAACTAGACCCTTGTCAAAGAACGGGGGTTCACTATTGGTCCATTTATCAAAGTCCCAGCTGGCTTTGAATGGTTTTGTGAAATCGTAGATCGTTTTCATACGTTAGGCGAGCTCGTCGTTGATTAGAACCGTGGCTTTTAGGCTTTTGTGTGTCCAATTTTCACGGTGTGTTGTGTGACCTACATACATTAGATTGTTGACGTCTCTTGCCAATGCTTACCACGTGGTTTTTCGGGTTTGTTAAAAGGTGGCTTACCTCGGTCCTAATTCTAAGCGCCATTTATAGTTAATTTTCTTCAATTTGTTTTCGTCTCAGGATTTTCGGGTTTAAGTCTTTTCTATAATACCCTGTATAATAATATGTACTCTTTAGAGTTAAATATTCTAGGAAGGAATTGACCGCACGCCTCTGACTACAGTTCCATTGCTGGCTATATCTTGCAGTAAATAAATCCATTATACTCATTCTGAGGAAAGTTTTTGCAAGCCTGACAAGTCAGAAGATAAGCTCTATAGGATAATGAAAGATGCGAGCGGAAGAGTAGTAATTAACTATTTTTATTGTCTGTAGAGTGGTTTTGTCATAAAAAGTATAGTGTAGATAGATAGAAACAAACGAACTCAAAATTTTTGAAGAACATATACATACACATACGAAAGTAAATACAGGGGATTTCAAGATATTTGGAAAAATCTAAAATTTGGCGTTTCGGTTTTTATTTTTTCCTGGCTGTGTTCGAAGAGATGTCCAAAAATATATATCTTTTGCTACTCACTATTCTCCACAAGATGGCATCATTACATTAATGCAACGTTTCGTCTTTGGGTCACCATCATCAACTTCATTTTTTGAAATACGGGCCTGGATTTTCTTTGTTAATATTATGAAAGAGGATCTAAAACTGAATGAAAGCAGACTAGCAGAAAGAATACACCCATTTTGTTTGCTTTAATTAATATAATAATTGGGAACTGTATATTTGTGGTAGTAGGAAAAATTTTGTGTGAAAGTGACTTCCTCAAACTCGATGAATTTTCTTACTCGGCTGGAGCCCAAGAGAGTTTCTAGCCAAATTCTAAAAGATGCATTGTATCTAAGACTAGTTTTATCTGCTGTTAAAGTTTTAGCTTATGCAAAAGTAATACGATGATCGAGTTAACAGAACTAAATCTTATTTTTAACTACTTCTTAGTTAACATAACTACACTAACATGTTGAAACCAACACTTTTTTATTGCCTAGCTCCCTATACTAATTTACCGAGTTATTGCTATTGGCCAGATAGAGGTAGTAGTAATAAGTAGGTACGATGTGAGCTCTGACGTCACACCAACTGCCGCCATTTGCTGCTCGCTGCGCGCTGTAATTTCTTGACTACCGTTGGTAATACGGCGTGAAGTATTAGAGTCTTCTGTGATGATGGGTATGTACCCCTACACTGTACTGACGAGAACAAAAGAGTTCGATACAGGTCTGCAGGTGGTTACATCCTATCAATGGAAAAGGCTTTCTTTCCTTGGTAGTACCATTCAGTCTGAAATACTATTTTAAAGTGCTACTGTGTAGACTAAATACGCCCTTATTGTATAAAGTATCATCGGGTGGTCTCATGATACAATAACTTTTTCCATACATTGGTATTTAATAATTCTTTGCTCTTTTTTTAACAATAAAATAGGTAACAATTAACAAACATAATTGTTGAAACAACAGTATGATGTTGCTCCTAATAACTAACTATATTGATTACCGTATATATATTTATTCGTTCTGTAGAATATTTATTCTTTCGGGTACTAGAAGTACTTGGTCGACTTAAAAAGAGTTATTAGGGACTCCAACTAGAATAATCGTAGCAATAAAATTTGGCCTTCGATACTAAATTTCCTCTTATCGCCATTTCCATTAAATTTTCTTGTAATTGATACTAAGATCTTGGTATCCTAAACTAGATCATTTTTTAGAGTGCAGCCAAACGCTAAAAAATCATTTTTACCTATTCCTGGTAAAGTAAAAATAAAGTCGTGCAGAAATGTAGAAAAATGCAAATTTACCATCTTAAATACTAGTTTATGTTTGTCACGAAAGAAGCCGTTCGAGGTGCGAGTCTCGAAGCTTTTTTCATTAAAACACGTCATGGCAATTAAATTTTATTAAAGTTTTTCTCTAACAAGTCGGCATGCTTTGTTGTTTTATTGTATCCGAGTGAAAAACATCAAAGAACATACTTTTCATACTTTTTGTCAAACTCGTGTTGTAAGGAGTTCTTGACTTTGGTATTCTGCTTTAAACTTTTATATTTTTTTAACTTATGTCCCAACTAGCAATGTTAGTCGCCGCTATGTATTCGTTACTAATAATAGTATATTAAGATACAAGCTTCATAAGACATTATCGCAGAGCACGCGTTTCGTTTTCTAAAGTACAAGTGCTCTAATTGTCTTATGAACCGTGTATTTTATAATACTTTTCTATTTGGGTCTTTAAAGTCTGAAAAACTTTAAAAAATATAGTCCATTTTTTCCATTTGAATTAATATTTTCTTTTTGGGTTGGCAATACTTTTATAATTTCATAAAATGTTACAAGTATCAAATATGCCATGATAGAAACAATTGAACCCAACAAAGCTTCTTCCCATCCGTCATAATTAAAAATAAATATATTATTACAGTTAATAAAAATGAGTCAGGAGGAAAGTTGTACTCCGTCAGAAATATGAGAAATTGCAGAAAAACTTTTAAAAAGAATATCCAAAACATTGAGTTGTGGTGCGAGCAGAACAAAGTTCAAAATATTGAACAAAATAATAAATAATACTATTGAACAAAATATTGTGTCGACACAGAATCTGACAGGAATAACAAGCCCAGGAAATGTCTACATTAACTATAAATATGTATATACTTATAAAGTAATATGTATAATACTATATTTAAAAATAAAAATAGTACTTTTTTGAATAAAACTTTAGGAAAAGAGCATAAACTAAGATATTTCTATTATTTTTAGGTTATGTTGTTTTATAGTTGTGATTATAAATTAGTTGACGGACAACGTTAGCATGATATATATTTCCGAGTATAGGTATTTCTGATAACTATCTAGTAAAATGATCTATTTGCAAGGTTAAAGGTTAGTATTTTAAAGTTTTCTATGAAAAATTTCTGTCGAATCCATAATGCCTAGAAAACTAATTTCAACGAAAGCGAAGTAGGCCTAAAATTCGAACCCTACAACATAAAAAAAATAAAATTTCAGTTTCGTAAAGTGACAAGTTATTCAATTTTTTTGCATTTCATAATGTAGCCATTATGAAACCCAAATAGAAAAAGTTCTTACACTTTCCCGCTACTAGTATCGGCAATCGTTCATGCACCGTTTCTTCATCACGTTTTTACCAAAAGACCAAAGACCAACGAAGCAGGCTGCTCCAATGGAACAGACTCTTCCAGCGAAACAGGAAAACCTATCCATCCCTACCTGTTCCAATTTGTTGCACATAAAAACCTGTTTGGAAAAGAACACTAAAGCGGCAACCCTCTTGACAGAAACAAACAACTAGTGTAAATGCTTTTACAGAGTTTTCTTAATATCTTCAACAAAAGAAAAACCTTTATCTTTTTGGAATGTTCAGAAGTAACACTCCCTTTAAAAGAATTAAAATGGATTAGTTCCTTTCTGAAAATATATTACCAGGATATTGTGTACTACAAGCAATAGTGTGTTACGATGTCGTGAACGAGATTTTCGAGTTTTTTTATTACCTTTTTTCCCTTCCTCTATCTTCCTATTTGTTCCCTAAATGACAAGGCGTCTATATAGTGAATCGGTAGGAACGAACCA
Organism: Barypeithes pellucidus; assembly: GCA_963991005.1. Classification (NCBI taxonomy): domain Eukaryota; kingdom Metazoa; phylum Arthropoda; class Insecta; order Coleoptera; family Curculionidae; genus Barypeithes; species Barypeithes pellucidus. The sequence goes on from OZ022556.1 coordinate 95,586,243, forward strand.
AACTTCAGGGGAGGCAAAAAATAAGATAATTGCAGGATCTTACTCTGGGTATTTTAATGAAGATGTTTAAATTAAAGCACAAAACGTCGGAAAACCAGTAGGTGTTGTATACCATTGGAAGTAGCTTTCTGTCCTCTTTCATAATTTAAATAAAAAAACCCAGGCCCGTATTTAAAAAAACTAAGTAGATTTTTCCAAATATTTTGAAAGCTCCTGTAATTATTTTCTATTTTTTTATTGGACCTATAATTACGCAACATTGCGCCAATTTAACCGACTTATCTCTTTCCATTTCCGAAATCCCAATGGTGTTGGCCGAATTTGAAACACTCTGACATAAATTATGGTTAGTTTTATTATTTTTATAGTAAATTTAATTTTGTCTTTCCGGGTAGAGATATTTTTATTTTCTGACCGAAAATTGCAGGTATATTAAAGAATTTTGAGAAAAAAACGTGTTTTTTTTCCTTTATTCGATTATATCAACGCCACTGGATCTGCCTTCCTGACGAGACGTAAAAATCTGTAATCTTTAAATAAAAGACGCCAGTAAAGTTTTTCTCCTCTTTTATATAAAATCGCAATTGCAATATTCGCGGAACAGATGGCAGTAAAGATGCTGTAAACTTTCAGTTCCCACTTCAAGTTTATTACACTGAAACCGAGCTTGAATTTCCTTTATTGGTAATGTTTTCCTTCTTGGACAGTATGTGCATGAAAATCATAAAAATATTATTTCCGCCGTCTAAAAATAGTATTCGACAATAATTTATGTTTAAAATAGTTTTCGTAATAGAAAAATCAGTTATACTTCGATCCTTAGGATTTGTGGTGAGCGGTATTAAGCCCATGCATTGATTTTTAAAGTTTGATTGGTGCTAACCAATTTTAAAAGTGTGTTTCCATCGTTTTATTATGGTTTATTTTGTTTTTAAAGGGCGAGGTATTCATGTATCTAGTAAACTACAGTAAGTACTAATCACGTGACAAAAAATGAATAGGTTAATATTTTATTGTAGAAGGAAAATAATTATTATGGAACATTTATTGTCTGCCTCTACGGCTTCTATCTCAGGTGATGCCACCGTTAGAGAAACTAAGGCAATTTTTATTAAATAATTACTAAATGTTTTAATTATTTTCTTTTGATGCTGAATGAGTTCGGATCATATATATATATATAAACAGTATATTGCTAATACCATCTGCAATTATGTCCCCGCTATGGGCATCGAAGGGGGCGTTGTGAGTTTGGGCAGTTCGGAAATTTCTTTATAAAGTAAATATTCGACAGAACCGGATTTCAACTTTTTTAATATAAATTTCACTGGTTAGTTGCAATCAAAATTTCGAGTAGTTCGATTTAAGACTGCGTTCCATGTATACTATTTCTGACAATATGATGATCCGAGGGTGCCCTGATTGGCGTACACTTTTGGTGCCAAATTTCCTCTGAATATTTGTAACAATCGACACGATGAGCTGTATTTTGACTTTCATCCGACGTCGTATGTTTCTTAACCTCACTTTTTTCTAAGCCAAAAATTAAGAATGATTGACTATTTTGGGAATTATTATTAGCAACTAATGCGCCACATTAAAAATACATTAATTTTTAGGTTAGGTAGTGACCACATATATATTATATTGTATACGAGTGACACTCTCTTCTTTTTTGACAAGCTTTTTAGTGAAATTCGGTTCCGAAGATCGGATAATGTGATAATCAAACTATTTTCGTATATATGTACATACCTGAAATCCTTTATACCTGGTATTGATCCACTACTTTTGCAAAAAAGCACCATGCACTTGTGTCCTTTAGTCTTAAACAAAATAAGCCACTAATAACCTACCAAATAGCGAAGCACTAATATACCGATAACAATGCGGATGAACGATTTTTTATTCTGTAATTTGAAAAAGCATCCAGAACCAAAGATGGCGACATAACAACAAACAAATAATGTCGGGCCAGCTCTGACGCGATCGATAAAATTTCCACCCTACTGCGCAAACTCAATAGGCGCGCGCCATCTCCCATGACGGGGATACTTTTTGTATTTTGGAACGTTCGTATTGGCAATATACTGTTTATATACAGGGTTGCCCAGAAGTCCGGAATAAAATTTATATAGACTTAACCTGTAACTTTTGGCGAAAACGCTCGGATATGTCAATTTAGTTTTATATATGCTCACATTTTGACGTTATTCGTTTGTTTTTTTATAGACATTACTCAAAGATATGACGGCATCGATCTTTTTTTAAACAGAAACATACAGCTTGTGATACATCATTTGAAAGCTAATATCTCGTACAGTAGGCTCATAAATTTTAGCGCAATTCTGTCAAGCTATTTTAAAATGGCGACTGTTAAAATTTTTTAAAAAATCTCTATTTAAATAAGCGGAAATTATAAATCATTGATGATTTTTTACCTTTCAAGGTAAGAAATCTTCTGAACGCGACACAATGAAGATTTCTTTTCTTCCCTTGGAAGGTAAAAAAAATCAATTATTTATAATTTCCGCTTATTTAACTAGAGATTTTTTAAAAACCTCTGACAGTCGCCATTTTGAAATAGCTTGACAGAATCGCGCTAAAATTAATGAGCATGCTGTACGAGATATTAACTTTCAAATGATGTATCACATGGTGTATGTTTCAATTTAAAAAAGATCGATGTCGTCATATCTTTGACAAATATCTATAAAAAAACAAACGAATAACGTCAAAATGTGAGCATATATAAAACTAAATTGATGAGTGCGAGCGTTTCCCCCGCAAAGTTACAGGTTAAGGCTATATTAATTTTATTCCGGATTTCTGGGCCACCCTGTATATGTGGTTCGGATGGATTTATTTCAGTATCATATCAGGACAGTTTGGTTGACTGGGAAAATAAGAAATATCTGCATGATAGTTTTAATAATTTTGATTTAAAATCGCTCTTACCAAATGAACCTACAAGATATGTACTTGGTCATAACCCAAGTGCGTATGTAATAAAATGGTTATCTTAGTTCCCTATTTTTAGAACTTGGAACTTTGCAGATGTATAAGTCTTTCTCGGGCTTTAACTCATTTTATTTTAAAATAAACTGTACTATTTTTAAATACGGTCCTGGAACTCATACCAACAGATACAAAATAAATAATCAGAAATAAGCAGGCAGGTCATTAATGTGACGTCAGACATTGTCATTATTTGGCGAGAAGGTTCGCTGCAAACACTACAGTGTATAATTTAATTTTTCATATGCATATGTAACCTTATAATTAGGGTGAGATAAACACAGTCGACCGTACGCAATAATAATGATTACATTACTGACGCCCTCGAACAAACTAAAGGCAGCGGTCAGAGTGGCTTCGGCTTCCGCAGATTATTTGCTCTTCCGTAAACCGCCGTATAAGGCTCGGTGCCCATGAGCGGGAAACATGACCAAATGACAGTCGCATAGTTTCCGCAAGTGACGCGGTTTATACATGTGTACAATAGCTAGTAGTTAGTGTTGGGAAAACTGATGATTTTAATAATCGAGTACTTGATTCTCGAGCGATTTTAATAATCGAGTGAATCGCTTGAAATTCCAATTCACCAAGCGATGACGTCACCGACTGCTCGACCGGCAGCCTAGTCATTTACATGTGATCAGCTAGGGTATTTAGCAGGCACGTAACTACGGGTGGGCACAGGTTTAGCTAAAAAATTGTAGTAGCCACCAAAAAAATTCCAGAAATTTATTTATTTGTGAATAATGAATTTTAACCACGTGTCTCGATACCAAACAAAAAACTGCAAACAATCACCCAAATATGTATTTATTGTTCGGGTTTATTCTTGTGCTTTTTTAAAACAAAAAGTATTACCAAGAATTATTTGTCTTCACATCTTTCTCAATCTACGAGCATAAAATAAGTAGATATTTAAAATGGCTTGTCAAATTCTTCGACATTAAATTATCAGGTTTGTTCGGTGCCCACTGTGTGCCCTTCAAAAATGTAGGCTTAGTTACGTTACTGACAAAATAAGAAAATAGGTGATTATTTTTTTAAATTCATGTTTATAGTTACCTAAAAGTTCCTGTTTAAATTTAAGAATGTTTACTTTTGGTTACCAATAAATTGGTCGATACCTATGTTTTGTTAACTAGTTTTCTTATTTTTCATTAACATTTTCTATAATGTATGTTATTTTTGAGAAGTCTTCGTGAGTTTAATAATAAAAAGTTCCTGTTTAGATTTACAAATGTTTACTATAAGATTACCAACGAATTTTCTATATATTTTGTTAACCATTTTGTTCGTTTTGTTATTTTTCATTAACAATTTCTATTATTATGTTATTTTTGAGAAGCTTTCTCGAGTTTATAGTAAATAAAAATTTTAAAATTATACCCTTTAACTGAACAAAAACTATACCAAAAACAACTAGTAAAATCAAGATTTATATCTTTCCTTACGAATTCATCTTTGAATAAATTGGTTAAAGCATTACATTTCGGGGGTAAAAAAATTACATATTTATGCCAGATCAAGTCTTAATAAAAGGGCTCGGGGAAAGAGGGTGCGACCATTAATACAATTATTTATTTTTGCCGATTCTATTAGGTTTTGTAGATTCTACCCATGCCGGATCTATTCTGACCGCAGTCAGCAATGAAACAGAATCTACATATTGTTCCGTGCAGGTGTGGCGTGATCAAACTCGGCACATTAATTTAGAAATTAAAAAAAAGATTATATCTTTATAACAAGGAATATCAAATTGCAATGTTTTAACGAAATCACAGTGACGTTTTTATCCCGTTATACTTGTTATAGTTTTTTATTTATACCGGGTGTCAATTTGAAAACTTCCCACCCTTAATATCTTTCTTGCAGTTAAAAATATGAAAAATCGGAAAGACACGTCAATTTTATTTGTAAGGGGGGCACTTGAAATGAATATTTTTAGCCTTGTTGTTTCAAGCCCCTAGGAGGGGTAGATGTCACCCTTAGAATCTGAAATGGGAATGGGGGTCAAGTGGCACATCGTTTGAAAGGGCGTTCAATTCTCGTTTCAGTGGTATCCTACTTTGTTGCGTTTTGTCCACAGGTTTCCGAATAATCGCGTTTCAAAGTTGCAGAAACAATTAAACTTGCCTGCATTGAGATTTTGGTTTTCAGGTTAGTGTTTACAAAAAAATTACTGCATTGGGTCTCCTTGTAGTACAAATGATTAGAAGATTAGGTGGCACCGTTAAAATCGTTGAATGACCGGAAGAAAATGTAGTTTCCACAATTTATTTCTTATTTATTGATTATTTTACTTCGACATAAATAACTTTTTATTGACGGAAGAGAAATTTCCACAATAAAACATGGGATCTACTTACGCACTATCTTATAAGTTGTTCAAAATGTTGTCCATTTTCTTGTAAACAATAATAAAGTCTATTCTCGAACTCCGCCCTAACATTTCGGAAAACTTCACCGGGAATTGACCGGCATTCTGCTGCAATTCGCCTTTTAAGATCATCAATATTAGCAGGCTGTGTTTTATAAACAATGGATTTGAGATGTCCCCAAAGAAAGAAGTCTAAGGGTGTTAAATCCGGTGATCTTGGGGGCCATTCAATTGGTCCCCTTCTGCCAATCCATCTATCCGGGAATCTCTCGTTTATCCACTGTCGGACCGGAAGAAAATAATGAGGTGGAGCACCGTCCTGCTGGAATGTTAACAAATCCTCCTGTAAAACTGAATTACCCTCTGCATCAATTTGAGTTTCTAGCTCATGGGTGATAAGACGATCAATAATCTCTTCAAGCATATTAAGGTACAGATCACCTGTCAAGTTTCCATCAATACATAAAGGACCAATAATGGCATTTCCAAGAATACCAGCCGAAACATTAACTTTTTGGGGATATTGTGTATGTCCTTCTCGAAAAATATGCGGGTTTTGGTCACTCCAATATCGACAATTTTGTTTGTTAACATTTCCATTTAGAAAAAATGGACATTCATCGCTGAAACAGATATTCGGCAGAATATTAGGGATGGCGTTGACTTGACGACTCATGAATTCACAAAACTCTATTCTTCTATCAAAATCATCGTCATACAGTTCTTGAAGTATCTGCATTTTGTATGGATGGAGTTTATGCATTTTCAGTGCTTTTCTTACAGTCTCGTGTGATATTCCTGTCTCTTCTGCTACTGTCCGCAAGGTCCTGGTGGGCTCTGCAGCAAATAATCCCAAAACCCTCAATTTGAGCTCCCTCATTTATCACTCGTAGGTTATTCCTTTTTCTATTACTCACCGAACCAGTTTCGGAGAACTTTGCCACCAAATCCAGCACATATCTGTGACTTACATCACGATTTCGATTTCTTTCATTGAAAACCAATGCCGTCCTTCGTGCGTACTTTCCAACCTCTCCATAAATGAAAATAATTGCAGTTCTTTCTTGAAGAGAATAAACCATTCTCACACTCTATGCACTTAATAAAAGCTATCAGTAAACAGCCCAACAAGCAAAAGCGAATTAACAATAATATTCATGTGTTGGCTACATCCATTAAATTTGTTGACCATTTTTTTTGGGTTAACGTATTTTAAGAATGTGTTGATGGAATAGCAAGGCCTTTTGTGGCATTTCAGTGATAAGGAATCGAATGAACCCAAATTAACTAGGCAGGTACTCGTAGTGCCATCGAAATTTTATTACATTACTTTTGATGTAAATTTGTCGAAGTTACTTTGCCAATCCCCACATAAAGTTTAAAACCGTGCCACCCAGGGGCGGGTGGGGGAGGCAGGGGAGGGTCATGCTCCTTCTGGAAGTTGCCACTTATTGGAATTTGATAAAAAAAAACATTAATGTTTACGATGTTTTGTGGTTATTAGTATTTCGCCCTCCCCTTGGAAAATGTCTGGCTTCGCCCATGGTGCCACCTAATCTTCTAATCATTTGTACTACAAGGAGACCCAATGCAGTAATTTTTTTGTAAACACTAACCTGAAAACCAAAATCTCAATGCAGGCAAGTTTAAGTGTTTCTGCAACTTTGAAACGCGATTATTCGGAAACCTGTGGACAAAACGCAACAAAGTAGGATACCACTGAAACGAGAATTGAACGCCCTTCCAAACGATGTGCCACTTGACCCCCATTCCCATTTCAGATTCTAAGGGTGACATCTACCCCTCCTAGGGGCTTGAAACAACAAGGCTAAAAATATTCATTTCAAGTGTTCCCCTTACAAATAAAATTGACGTGTCTTTCCGATTTTTCATATTTTTAACTGCAAGAAAGATATTAAGGGTGGGAAGTTTTCAAATTGACACCCGGTATTTAGAGTAGCTGTGGGCCGGTTTGCGCTCGAATTTTGTTTTTCAAATTAAAATACAATAGGAAATCGTCTCCAAAAGGTGTATCGGGGCTGGTTTTCACTTGTTTCCCCAGGGCATCTATAAAAGATGTTAGTAATAATTTTTACTGGGTCAGGTGCACCACTTTGTGCCGAGTTTGTAGTTTTAAAAATCTCATTAAAAATGCAAAAGGGATTTAGAGATTAAGATGTGCCGAGTTTGATGCCGCCCCTGGCAACATCAATAGCAAAACACCGCATTCAGAGTTAAAGGCGAAAATTTTTATCGTGCCACTCAAATTGCGGTAATTTTTGCCAGATATGAAGTTCTTGCTAAAGTCGCGAACTATAGAACCGACGAAAAAAAGTTTCTCGCGAGTTCTCCATTTCTTTTATTTGTCTCACTACTTCTAGTGCTATACCTAAACATTTTAAATTTATTTCTCTTTGTTTAATTTTATTCAATAACATAAAGGAAATAACACAAAAAAATCCACAATAATATGCTATTTTTGAAAACTTTTATATTAAGAGACGAACATAATCCTCCATTACTGCAGAAAGCTTTTATTTACTTTTTAAAGCTTTCGAACTCTTAAGGGCTTATTTCGTTTCTTTTCCTTTATTTCAGTGATCAACGAATAAAAAGAACGCTACAAAAAAAGTAGGTAATTATTATTATGTTTCGCTATGAAAGTTCTTTAATGTAAAGTTATAACGACCATCTAGATTTTGGTTCGTATTGTACGCAAAAGTTATATATTAATAATGGATTTTTGAAGACTGCTGGACTACGGAATAATATATTTAATGTTTCGTTATTTCCTTTCAAAAGTTCCTAATGCTCAAAATGACTGGCAATATTTGGCTTTGTTATATAATAATATACAGTATGTCAAATTGAAAATTTCCCCCATACACGGAAAGAAAATCTAAGTTAACTTTACTAAAATAGTGAAACTAGCCATAATTTATGGCTCTACAGCTCGACAAGCGAGTCTATAGCTACGACGTATCAGTGAGGGGAAAGCAATATCTTTTAAAACATGGCCGATTCATGGGCGTGCTATTATTATCTTAATAATGTAATAATATATATCTTTTCATGGCATGAATAGTATATTTGTATCACCAGTGCAATATATTAGGCCTTTCCATTAATATTTCTCGCTTATTTTGGCATTTTCGCCAATAAAATCCATTTGATTTCAACATGCACCTCGAAGTTTCACGGGGAAACGGAAAGTTTATGTCACTTCTAGGATCAGATTGAAATAGGGATACATTAGATAGTTAAAGGTTTGGAGACAAAGGCAACATTTTTTTTTGGTGAATATTGACGACAATATTGATCTTATATTTTCAGCCTTTACTTGATGAAAATCCATAATAAAATTATTAAAGAAAACACTATTTGATGTTTTTGATTTTCACTATATTTTGTCAACATGATACGTGTTTCACCGTCACAGCGGCTTCATCAGATGTCACAATTTTTATACAGAGTGTTTGGAAAATATATGTACAACGTTGAATAGTAGAGATCTAACGTCAAAATAAATAGATTTTATCGTTGCACGCGTATTTTCCGGACACATTATATAAAACTTTATTATTTATTCTTACAGAACAATGAGGAATTATTATGACAGATCTGTTTATGGGCCCCTGAAAAGATACTTTAATACCGCTTCCGATAATTGGCTAGCTAGTCATCCAGGAAAGACTATAAGTATATAAGACATCCCGGAATTAGGTAGAATTGCACTTCCACTAGCAATAACTATCGATAATACAGACGCTGGAGTCAGAGCTACGGGAATTTGTCCTTTAAATGAAAATGTTTTTCCTGACCCGGAATTTTATGGAGCTTTCGTGACAGATAGACCAGCTCCAACTATTCACGACAATATTATTAAATACAGATACACCTGAAAAACAAAAACTTATGGACCTGAAACTTGAACAACAACGTAAACAGACTTTAAAGAAGAACAGAAAGGATAAGAGTCTGAAACAAAAAGAAAACACTAAGAAAAATAAAAGAAAAGGGAAAGGAAAAGGTAAGAGTAATTCAGGCGATGCGATGGATTGTTCTGATGACACTGACGATGATGACACAATGTGCGTGGAATGCACTGAACATTATTCTGCCAGTATTCCTGGTGAAGAATGGGTCCAGTGCACATCATGTAAAATGTGGGTGCATTCACATTGTGCCAAAGGAAATTTACTTTCCTATGAATGTGAAGATTGCACATCAGACATTGATGACTATGTTAATTGATTTGTTTTTTAAGATTGCTTAAATTCTAGAGATTTTAGAATTATGATTATTATTTTATGTTATTATAGTCATAAGTAATGACAGTTATGATTAGTCCTGGCTATGGCCTGTTACCAAAAATTGTAATAAATAGTTAGAGTAAACAGAAATTTTTTATTACCTATAGATGTGTAAGTTTTTTCATAATGTTTGCCGTAAGTCTACTTGCCCCATACATTTAGTCAATCAAGCCCGACCAGGGGGTTGGTTGACTTAAATAACCGGATATATAAATTAATTCAAAAATAATAATTATCCCTGTAGCAAGACTACCTTCTGCATTTTATTATATAGTCTAGTATATTTCTTATCTGAATTATTACTTCCTATAATACAGTTATTGAATTAAAAATAGAATAGTTAAAAATTGGTCAAACAGCCCCAGTCGCCCTACTACATGACTTTATCTTGAATTTTTCGAAAATTTTTTTTATTTTTTTCAAAACGGTAAATAACGTATAAATTGAAAAATTATGGCCGAACAGTCATTTTTGAAAGTATTGCATGCACTTAATTTAATACTTTAGTTTTAATGCAAAAAAAGTCCCACCAAGGTTTTGAGGAAAAATTCTAAAATCGCAACTATGTAAAGTGATTTGGCAATGCTGCGGGTGATCAAAAGCAGAAGAATAAGGAAAACAGCTCCTACTCCCTCGATAGAGCCGGCCAACGCGCTGACTCGTCGTGTCTTGGAATAGCAATGTTGTCTCACAATGCCTTCCGCGGCGAAATCTCAAATCGGACCACGCGAGTTACATCTTCTAAACTGCTGAGAGCAGCATATCCTACCCACACCTAGTTTGTAAATAAGTAAATGTTATAAATAGACGTAAGGATATTATTTCTATTACTCTTTTACTGTTGTAACTCTGTGAAACTTCTCTCTAATAAATTTGTTACACCTTCGGGTTTTGAAAAAGTTCTTTTTTTAAAAATCCGTCGCTCAAGCCACGACGTGTAACTCGCGTTCCACTGATAAATACTCTTAAAATTATATTTTATAGGAAATCATACACTAAAACCTCTACTATAGTATTTTTTCGGTGTAGGTATATCAATCTTTTGTGTTATATTGCAATTGAATTCCAAGGGGCTTCGTAAACCAATAGAAATTTAAATTACAAATGAATTATACTCCATGCTACGTTGACAATATAGCTTAAACCGTGCGATTTAATCTGTCCCGAAATTAACCTTTGTTGGAATTGTGTACTAACTAGACGACCTGAAACGAACTAGACCCTTTTTGCATGTTCTTTACAAAGTTAATGAATATCATCATTGTTTGGTTAATTAACTTGATGATATAGATAGAGTTTCTACACAATGTGCCTATTTATTGATTGTAATTAATAGTTACTCTTCAAGCAAACCCGAAACAAAAATCTTTAATTAATAATATAAATATATATTTTTTTATTAAGTACCTTCTTATCGAGTCGTCATTTTAGTCAATAGTAGTTAGTATTCCCTGTGTTTATCTTGCCTTCTTGTTTTTACACGGAAAAAAGGCTAGTAAATAGTATTTTATTGTACGATTTCCTATAAAATATGTTATTAATTACATTTTTCTTTATTAATCCATACCAAAATAATACACATAGATTCAAAAGTTTTGCATCACTCTGATTTTGGCATGTTAAGATAATTTCAGGAATGCATATTTTTTCTAAATATTTATTTATGTTTATCAGTTAAAACAATACCATTTTTTGTAGCAAAAAAAATGTTATCAAGACATTTGTTTGATAACATTTTCAGTGTTGTATTTTGTTGGCGCTGGCCAGTTAAATTGTTCGGTTCAGTGTGTAAAAATGAATCGCCGACTAATATCTGAAATTGATCGTGCAAGAATAGTAGCTTTAGTTGCGGAAGGTCATTCCCAAAGATTTGTTGCTGAAAGAATAGGGGTTTTTCAAAGTGATGCATCTCGCATTTGGAATCGCTATCTATAGACCAATTCTGTGTGAGACAGACCACGAAGTGGTAGAAGGCATGTTACTAACGAACAGCAGAACCGCTATATGACGTGAACAATTCGGAGAAATCGTACTGTGCCAGTCCCACAACTTCAGAGAGATGTTACGCATGCAATTACACTAAGAAGACGCATTCTTGAATCCGGTCTAAGATGTCGGCGGCCAGTAAGAGTTCCCAAACTACAATTTGACCACCGAGTTCGCCGACTGCAGGACAAGGCCAGGATTTGTCTGGTAAACGATAGTCGCCGGATTCGTGTTTGAAGAGAACCAACAAGAGCCGCCCAACTTGCCCATGCTCGCCCCTTGTCTCAATTCGCGGGAGGAAGCGCCATGTTTTGGGCAGGTACTGAGTTAGTCCACGTTCAAGGCACAATGACTGGCGACAGGTACATTAGGGATATTCTACATCCTTATGTTAGGAGGTGGAGAGGGGCTGTTGGTAACAATTTTCTGTTTATGGACGACAATGCCCGGCCCCATCGTACTAGAGCTGTGGATGAATACCTAGAAAGTGAGGGAATCAATCGCTTGGAGTGGCCTGCTTTGTCCATTGGGATATGCTCTCTAGGGCAGTTCGCGTTAGAAGAAATCCCCCTAGAAATCTCCAGGAGCTTGTCGTCGCTGCTACCGAGGAATGGCAGGCTATTCCACAAGAACGGATTGCTAACCTTACGCACAGCATACGACGTCGTCTTCAAGCTTGCATTGAGGCCAGAGGAGGACATTCACTTTATTAGAAGCTATATGTTTTAAAATTCCACAAATTATGCAATATAAATAAATGATACTTTTGTTATTTTTTTTTTGGATTGTTTAAAACATTGTAGTAAAATAAAAAATTTAAAACTCATTGATTTTTATTTTAAACTTATCAATGAACTAATATTTTGTCTATTTTCGCGATGATAGAATTACTTATTCGAGAATCAGAGTGATGCAAAACTTTTGAATCTATGTGTATTATAGATACACATAATTTCTAACAAATACAGTTAGTATTTCTAATAAATTTAGTAGAATCAAGTAAATACGAAAATATATTTTACAAGTGTAATGAAAATAATTTATTTATAACTGCAGTAGTTAAATATTTTTAAATGTATGGTACATTTTACTGACGAGTACAAACTATTCTTTAAGTATTTTTTATTGTAAAAATCAGTTTAAATCAAGTATTGTAAGAACGTTGTACATGAACAAAAGACTTAAATGAGATGCAACGGATTTCTGGGATTTCGATCTTCGCAATAACTAATGGGTGAAGAACTTATTTATTTATTTATTTATTTAGCCATAGTACACTACAGAATCAAGAATCCTAAATAGTATATATCATAAAACGATACAAGCATTTGTACCTGTCCACAGAGACAAAAAGCAGCAACCAGTTAACACAGAACGTAATCAACCGGTTGAAAATTTCGCTCTTTTCGCTTATTTTATTAAAACAAATTCCTGTGTTTGAAATCGCTGAAGATGTCGAACCGAATACTGAATAAAGTTATATGGATGAAGCTTATTGAGAAAAAACTTACGGACGTCATGCATGGAAGGAATAATTGATAAGGTAATAGAAACAATAAATACATTTCAATTATGCTGTGTAACGAGGTTCAGGAAAAGGGATATTATGAAAAATTACTCAGTGAGTACGAAGCCTATATGATGTCCTACTAGTACGAGAATAATTTCTAACCATCTGTATTTACGTATACAGGGTGTCCCAGAATATGTGGGCAATCTCCCGGGTTCAGATAGAACACTTAAAAATAACAGGAGAAGTTCATATAATTTGAATTATAGGAGATACGGGCCATAACGAACATCTCTGGAAATCGTTAATTTATAAATAATTTTTTAAGTACTAGGTGTAATTTAATCATTTTTTAGTATAATGTTTGCTAGATGAGTCTCCTTAAAATTCGCCCTTTTAAACACATTTGGCTTATTTAGTTTGACAGAATGGTTTTTTTACACCCTGTATGATGAAAGAACGACAATAATATTTTTTTTTGATACTCTAGTGTAAACCTTAAGCTGAAAAAGGTACTCTTTTCGAAAAAAAAAATATTGGGGTTTGCTCGCGTCAATGCTGCTGTTAAAATGGTTGTTTCGCAGGCGACTTTCATTACCATCAAAATTATTGGAGGTGTTTGTATCAAAAAATGAATGTCACTTTAAAATTATTTTTTTAAACAAAAAATTACCCCTTTTAATTAATTTTTAAAAAGACATGACCTTTTTTCTTAGCTCTATATTATTCAAAAGATTTATAATGAACCCGTGGAGTTTCAGCTCGGAGACAGCTAAAACGGGACTGATTTACCTTTTGTTGGGATGTAAATTATACAGTTTACTTAATATTTCTTTTCTGAAGAAAAGGACTAACGTTCGCGGGGTGTAAGGGTGTGATTTAAAATTTAAATTTTCGGGTAAATTTATTAATTTTTTGTAACGCAATATATTTACATTTAAAACGGCTATCGTTTAAAGGGGATTTTATTAATATTTTACTCTTTTTTTTGTAAAACTTGTTATTAGGCAATTTATTTCATCAGCTGTAATCTCTGGAACGTCAATGGATTTGTAGAAGGAAAATAAACTTTGTAGGCAGGACTCAGACAACTATTGAACTTAGCCAATATTTGTCAATGGCGAATACTTGCCATATCGCGTCGTGTAAATGGTTTATTCTTAGATTAGATAAAAGAACGGATACCGCACGCGCATAATAGCAAGGGCGACCAAAAATCGATAGCGGCCATTATTCTGGTGCCAAACATCCGACTTGTCACCACGCGGGTTTTAAGTGTTTTCTAGCATAAAGTTATGGGTGCAAAAATCTGAGCGAGCGAAGGAATTAGCTTTCACAGGTAATAAATGGTAAACCGTACATATTTGCAAGTCATAATTTTTAATTTTCCGTTCCTTATAAACATCGGAGTTCTTTTGCTTTATTATTTTATTGTTGATGAAAGTCGTGGGCTAATAATGTGTCCTATTTATGTAAGATATTTGTTTCCTACAAAATATATCGAAATATGTAATCTTTGGGTCAAAAATATGCGTGAAACATACTGGAGTCCTTCCCAAAATGACAGGCTTTGTTCATATGGTTGTTTGCGAATGGAATATTTCAACTGTCTTACGATACATATAGCGGAAACAAGCAGCAATCACATATATTTTTTGATAGAATCTATTGTGTATTTAAAAATTAGAATTCATTTTATTACTTAAAAGAAATCTGAATAACAAATCCTATTCGAAGCTATTCGACAAAAATTATATTGTTTAAAGGCCAATATTGATTTTTACAAGTATGTTTTTAGGTTTAAGTATATTTTCAAACAATAAATCGTTTTTAAAATATTACAGTGTGTTTTATGTCTATAATATATTATGTAAGCTAGGTTAGACAAAACTGTATGTATTTATTTTTACTTCAAAATATGAAAAATTTATATTATTATTTATTTAAGCATTTTCTAAAATAATTAAACAACATATTGTTTTAAAATATATGTGATACCTATAGACATATGTATTATTTGCTAGATGCTACCTATATTTATGTATAGGCACAACTAAAATCTAATGTTTCGCACATCTATTTATCTGAATCGAATTATATATTGTCATTAAAACAAATCGGGAGTGAGTAACTTTAAGAAACTTATTTATTCACACTACGGATCACACTTCCCAGTTTATAACGCTGTATCCCCCC
Organism: Barypeithes pellucidus; assembly: GCA_963991005.1. NCBI lineage: Eukaryota > Metazoa > Arthropoda > Insecta > Coleoptera > Curculionidae > Barypeithes > Barypeithes pellucidus. Next base: position 95,601,643 of record OZ022556.1, read on the forward strand.
CCCCCCCCATTTACCTAATCTAAGGGTTTACTTGTAGAATAATTGTCAATTCTACCATTCACATGATTCTGGGTCAGTATATGTCATTGCAAATATTGCCCAAGTACACAAGTCATCTGAACTCAGCTTAAGGTTCAAATTTATTTATTTTTAAATGCAGAGTGCTTTGTTAGACTCAGTTGAAATAGAAGCATTCACTTCAAATTGTGATGTAAAGTAAATGATAAGAATTATTTACTTAATCAACTAAGTGTACAAGTAAAGTACGTTAACTTCATAGACATACCCGGATCAGTATTATAAATTTGAACATTTTATACCCCGATTTCTTAGCGTAAAGAAGGATTTATAAAATTAATCAAAATGAGAAACTATTTTAATTTATAATTTACGATATCGTATAACTTGCCTTAAATAAAATGCCGAAACCATGCGTTTAATCTGAAAAACAAGAAACCAAAACTTGACATGTTCATCTGGCTATCAATCTTGTCGATAGTAAGGTTTTCTAAAAAAGGGAAGAACATTTATCTTATTTCTAATCACGGAATCCTGTTGCAAAAGGCATATCAAATGTATTTTTTATTGAGCACCGAGATTTATATCTAACTTGAACCACAATTTTTTTCTGGAATCATTTTCAGCATGTAATAGTCCAGTGTCAATTTGAAAATTTTTTCAAACTTAATATTTCGATTTTCGTTAATAATATTAAGAAGCAGGAAGATATGCCAATTAAAATAATAAACCTAACCATGACTGTATACAACGTGTCCAAGATAAGGAGGGCCAGTACAGGGATCTCGGAAACCGTAAAAGATATTAAGTCGGTTAAATGGAGGTAAAGTTGCGCATTTACGTTCCTAATAATATGCCGTTTAGAAAGTTATAAAATACCGAGTAGTTCCGGAGATATCCGGAAAAATCAAAATTATTATATTTCGGTAAAGTGAACATGCATGAAAATAGGCACTTTTGGACACAAAAAAAAATTATTTTCACTTATACTCGTGGTAAAATTTAAAATATATTTCAGTCGAATTTTAGTATTTACTTGATTGTACTATTTATTTTTCTTTTGGCGTAAGCTGTATTCTATAATACGCCTTGTGCCAAAAAGTTTCTGCAGTATGCCTAAAATAGTCCTAAGCTATCGACACCCAGAAAAGGAAAGTAGACAAGGTCACACTCTTCTCTTTCTGGGCCGATCAGAACATTGAGAAACAAACAGATAAGGCCAATGGGAGTAATAAAACTAATAATACCTATTCTAACAAAGAAGAGAGCAAAAGAGAATTTACAATAGTAATATTCCTCTGGATAAAATGATTGCACTACATTTATTAGAAATATGAACTATACGTTTTTATCAATTATGTTTTTTTTATGATCAAACACAAGCACTATAGGAAAAATCCTTTAAGGCACTCTGGGTGCGAATAAAGCAATTCACGTTGGTTTTGAATCGTTAGAAGTTATATTCGTTGAGGGAAACGACCTCGGGAAGGTCTTTCCACAAGGATGAAATCCTCCAGATGATGGAATTCTTAAATAATTAAGTTCGAGGAGTACTAGCTTAACCACATATGAATGGGCGGCAGTGGTTCGTCGTGTATTTCTGCTATTCGCCGCTATGGGCGGAATTAAGAGGGCAAAGTCAGCCGAGCACACACAGAAATATCTCTAAAAGAGGGTCAAATCCCCAACCCCAACCTGTCTTCGATGTTCTAGGCTGTCGAGGCTCTTCGTCAGTTTATAGTCTCCGATCAGACGAATAGATGATGTATGTATCACGCCTCAACAAAGACCTGGAAGAAAATTTGGCTTGGGCTGACAGTAACTAAGTCGAATTTAACGCTAAAACCCCAGGCAGCAGTTTTCTCTAAAAAGGTAACATTACAGAACAGGATATAGTCATGGACGGACACTCAATCCCACTGGCTTCATCTATTAATTTGCTGGGCGTCACTCTAGGAGGAAATATGTCTTGGCATAACCACGTTATGGCAATCGCCACGGTAGCTTCTCAGAAACTTGGTGTACTCTTCCGAACCAGAAAGTTATACACACCTCAACAACTTTTGATACTATACAAAGCCCAGATTCGACCATCACTAGAGTACTGCTCTCATGTCTGGAGCTCTACACCCAAACATACTCTTCGGCTACTGGATTCCATCGAAAGGAGGGTCATTCGTCTTGATTGGAGACAACGAACTGACGAAGAACCTCGACAGCCTAGAACATCGAAGACAGGTTGGGGATTTGACTCTATTTTACAGATATTTTCATGGAAAGTGCTCGGCTGACTTTGCTCTCTTAATTCCGCCCAGAGCGGCGAATAGCAGAAATACACGACGAACCACTGCCGCTCATTCATATATGGTTAAGCTCAGTACTCCTCGAACTTCATTATTTAAGAATTCTTTAATCTGGAGGACTTCATCCTTATGGAACGACCTTCTTGAGGTGGTTTTTCCCAAGGAATATAACCTCCAACGATTTAAAACCGTTTTTTGCGCACATACACCACTCCCAGAGTGCCCTAAAGGATTTTTCCTATAGTGCTTGTCTTTGATCATAAACAAAAAATAAAAGAATAGTAATTAATACTACATTGTATAGAAAATCATACAATAAAATCTTTACTATAATACTTTTACTATAGTCTTTTTTCCGTGTGTATAAATTTCTGTAGCACTTACCTTACCCTAAAAAACTTGCTATTTTTAACGCCTCAAGAGAATAATACCATTTTGCCTCTTTTTAAGTACACAGTTTGAATTATTAGAGTTGCTCATTTACTCCTAATATGCCCCTCGGTACAAAGTTAGCAAGAAACTTCTCGCTTAATTACGTAAAATAACTACAAATATTTAAGTGGGTATTGTATTAAATGTTGCTCCCGCCGGCAAATGTTTGTTTATTCCGGCATGCTTCCTCCGTAGGATAACCATAAACACAACGGGGTAAGGCAAAAGTTCATCGAAACTTTCGTGACTTACCAGTTTACAACCTTCGATCGATGTCACTCACCTGAAAATAAGAAAATATAATTTAAAAATGGTAATATTTTATAAAAATACAGGACGGAAACGGTTTGTTTGTTGATATTTAAATAAGCGACTCCTCTAGAGAAACCGTAGATACAAACTCGTTCTCTAGTACTCGGCCTACGTAGACAATTTTTTAAAAATATTTTGGACCAATGAAACAGTTTTATCACTTATAAGGATCATGCAAATTTTATTAGCATATCACATGTGATTGGTGTCTGTAAATGAACCAATTTGATTGGTCGAAACAGTATATTTAACAGCTGATGGAAATAATCAATTTTAAAAAGATTGTCTGCGCGTCACTAAATATTTTTCAGTTATATTTTAATAAATCGTACTATTGAAGTTTGAAAAGTTCATATTTATGAGACTAATTCATAAAGGAAGCTTCAAATGGAAAAGGTAGCTATGTTGCCACATCGACGGTAATATAACAAAGTGATATTTATTCAAGCCTATTAATTTACTTAATTAATTTGTCGTTTAAACTTGGTAACCCTCAAACGGTATTTCCGCTAAATAAATTAAATTATCCTTTATGTCATTATGAATTTTATAATATTTTAATACGTTGAGTAATCATTGGTTATTAATTTATGTTTTGCTTACTTAATCGACTCTATTAGCTACAAGTAATATTAATTAAATAGAATCTGTTTCCTTTTTCCCTTTTGGCAAGCTTATCCTTAGACGCGTTTCGACGTTGTTACGGCTCATCAGTAAGGCTCGAGTCTGACACAGGGAAAACAGATCTCTTAGCACTATTAGGTGCACTGGACGAACTTCGAAAGGAGTAGCGGTGGATTTGTCTATCCAACGCAGCATCTTATAGAAGACCAATGCAGAGGGTATGTGCTGTAAAAACAGAAAAACATAGCAAATGCATCGCTTAGCGGTTTAATGGCCGTAAGATTTCTAAATAATAAACTATAACTGATGTATTCACCAAAGGTATTTTAATATTAAACGGTCAAAAATTGGCACTTGGGGGTTAGAATGATAACTCTAAGAATAAGTCGATTCAATTTTTTCATTCTTTTAAATTAAGTTTATAAATAAAAAATCTTGTTATCAATTAATAGAACTAGAACTATTTTTTTCGTTTGAAGTAGCCATTACTTGATGAAGATTCTTTTTTTTTTTTTTTTTTTTTTTTTTTTTTTATGATCAAACACAAGCACTATAGGAAAAATCCTTTAGGGCACTCTGGGAGTGGTGCGTGTGCGCAAAAAGCGATTCACGTTGGATTTGAATCGTTGGAGGTTATATTCGTTGGGAAAAACGACCTCGGGAAGGTCGTTCCACAAGGATGAAGTCCTCCAGATGAAAGATTTTTTAAATAATGAAGTTCGAGGAGTACTAAGCTTAACCACATACGGATGGGCGGCAGTGGTTCGTCGTGTATTTCTGCTATTCGTCGCTCTGGGCGGAATTAAGAGGGCAAGGTCAGCCGAGCACCTTCCATGAAAATATCTGTAAAAGAGAGTCAAATCCCCAACCTGTCTTCGATGTTCTAGGCTGTCGAGGTTTTTCGTCAGCTCGTTGTCTCCGATCAGACGAATAGCCCTCCTTTCGATGGAATCCAGTAGCTGAAGAGTATGTTTGGGTGCAGAGCTCCAGACATGAGAGCAGTATTCTAGTGATGGTCGAATCTGGGCTTTGTATAGTGTCAAAAGTTGTTGAGGTGTATACAACTTTCTGGTTCGGAAGAGTACGCCAAGCTTCTGAGAAGCTAACTTGGCGATTGCCACAACGTGGTTATGCCAAGACATATTTCCTCCCAGATTGACACCCAGCAAATTAATAGATGAAGCCAGTGGGATTGCGTGTCCGGCTATGACTATTTCCGGTTCTGTAATGTTAACCTTTTTAGAGAAAACTGCTGCCTGGGTTTTTTTAGCGTTAAATTCGACTTGGTTACTGTCACCCCAAGCCAAAATTTCTTCCAGGTCTTTGTTGAGGCGTGATACTTCATGCTGTCTGCGAAGATGTGCGTCGGCAGCCGATGTTTGCGCATTCAAAGAGAAAGATGAGAAAAGTGTGCTATCGTCAGCAAAACTAAATATCGGATTTTTAGTTTTAACTAGAAGGTCGTTAATGTAGAGTAAGAAGAGAGTGGGAGACAATATGGACCCTTGAGGAACACCGGCATTGATGGGGAAGGTGTCTGAGAGAAATCCGTCAATCCCCACTTGCAGAGAGCGGTCCTTAAGAAAGCTAGATAACCATGCACAGAATCGACTGGGCATACCATAGGATCGCAGTTTACTTAGAAGCCCCTCATGCCAAACACGATCAAAAGCTTTAGAAATATCCAGCGCAACAACCCGAGACTCCCCATGATGTTCGATTGCGTTGTTCCAAATATGGGTGACATAGGCTAGAAGATCTCCAGTTGATCTGGACTTCCGAAAACCATATTGATGATCGCTGATGATGCTGAAGCCTTCCAGGTACTTTAGAAGATATTGGTTAATAGCTTTCTCCATTACTTTTGATATAACTGAAAGCAATGCGACTGGTCGATAGTTGTTAGGTAGGGTTCTCTTACCTTTCTTTGGAATAGGCTGGACTCGCGCCGTCTTCCAGCAAGATGGAAATATTCCTTTTTTGTAGGATAAGTTGAAAAGTCTACAAAATACTGGTGTTAGTTCATCGGCGCATGTCTTGAGAACTATAATAGGAATTTCGTCTGGACCAGTAGCTTTTTTGACGTCGAGTCCTTTCAGGATTCGTTTGACGGGACGCTGACGGAACACGATTTCGGTCATTTCGGATTCAACTGCAGGAATGTCGGGTGGTGTTCTTCCCTGGAAATCTACAGTGGAATGCGAAGAAAATAGTTCAGCAAGTAAGTTTGCTTTGTCTCCGGCTGTGGATGCTATTGTACCATCGGGACGTATTAGAGGTGGAATAGTTGATTTGGTAAAATTTTGGCTGACGGCCTTAGCGACTGACCAAAAGGACCTTGATCCGTTTGGACAGTCAAGAAGTTTATTTTTGATCCTCACGTTATGGGCTTCTTTGCTTTGATCTATTGTTAGCTTACATTGGTTTCGAGCGGTAATAAAGATGGTACGATTCTCAGTGGTAGGGTTTTTACGCCACTGTCGGTAAGCCAGATTTTTTGATTTGACAGCACGCTCACAGTCCTTGCTAAACCAGGGCTTGCCGTTGGAAGGGCGTTTTTGGGAGGAGGGGATAAATGCTTCCATGCTCGTTAGAATGACGTCGTCATTATACAACTAAGTAAATAATCCGACCACCGATGTGTAGAGACTAAATTTACTTAATATATTCTATTTACATGATTATAGTATTATTTACTACTAGTTTTAGTAGTACTAGTTTTAGTAGTACTAACTTTAAATACATGATATTTTCCACCCATTGCACGCTGATTTGGTACGATTCTTTTTAAACATATTCGAAAGGAGATTTGAAAAGGGGGAAAAACAAGAATATTTTCATTTTACTTGCTTTTATTTATATTGACACTTTAAATTATTGTACATTTACTTTTATAATTATTGTATTATTCGATACTCCTTAGTAGTTCAATGGTTTAATAATCCACAATAATCTAAGTAGAGGCAAACGCAACAAAAGTGTTAGTCAGTTTTGGGTTTTCATACAAATTGAAATCTTCGCGAATGTAGGAACAGCGATCAGCAATCTTATCTGTATCTACGTATACCTGAAGAGCTTACCGGGGTGTTTTTTAGCTTGTCGTCAGATGGTATGAAAATTCCTATTAACATTGTTAATTGCTATGGCAACCTTCACGTGCTGGATGTCTATCAGAACGTTTAAGCAGATAAGACTTGTGCTCTTCACGAATAATTCTGTTAATCCAGTTAGTCGCATTGTTTGTAGTTTATTAGAAATACAATTACTCCGGACAGATTCTCGTCTTTGGGAAATATACAGGGTGTTATGGAAATTACGTATTATATTTAAACCGGCAATTCCTGAGATAAAGACAAATTGAAGAAAATAGCCATAAATGGCGCTTTCAATTCATTCAGCGGTAAAAGTGACCTGACGTCAAACCAGAAAAACACCTGTGTGGCACTGCGATACATGTAAGCAATCAAGGAATTCTGGTCGGTGTTGTCTTATGTACACCTTAAACTCTTTAGACAAAATAAAATAATTTAAACACTTTTCCATTCTGTAATACCTTTTTGTACAATTAATTGAAGAACATTTACGACGGACTATGTTTTAAAGAACCCGAAAAAACATATGGAATAGTAATAGCCACGTACGTCACTAGATCAAATGAAAATGAGCTCTTGACGCCTTACATCGGCTGAGCGAAGTAGTTTTATATAGCGCTGGACGCGTGCGTCTGTTAGTTCAAGACCAACAAGCGGCCGGATACGTTGTATCTCCCGTCGGTCACCAACACACTCTCAGCGATCCGCTCTGTTTTTTTCGGTTTACGCGTGTATCCTGCCCGTACATAAATAATCTTTGAATATTGTTTTTTTTTGACGCGTTTCTTCTGGACGTCAAATTTCTCCCGTGTAATAAAATCTAATAATCTGTATTATTGTATTTTCAAAAACTAACTATCGGTTCTGTTTCACTATTACCGTGTGTACATAAAGTGTTTCCAGGAGTGTTCCCATGAATAAGAAAAAAAACTGATTGTGTTTGTGCCTGGATTTCCTCGCTCTTTAGGTATAAGGATAAATACAAGTAGGTAGAAAATAATTAATTTTTATAATTTTATATGGAATTTCAGTTTTACATTAACTTTGGTAACATTGCTATTGGCTCTGGGTGAAATGTTGTACAGTAGCGTGGACTGACCTGTGAGTAAGAGTGTTTATTATCCCACTTTTAAAACGTTCGATTTAAAAAAAATAAAATATGTAGCGCTTATCTAGGACACCCAAGGGGTCACCCATTTAAATATAATATGTCATTTCCATAACACCCTGTATCTATTCAAAACGAACTTTTAGAAGAACTTAAAATTAACGTTCCTTTCTACATCGATATTATTGTGCACAGTGTTAAAGAACAGAAGGATTGATTTAATATATAAAAAATAGATAATTAAAAAAATATATATTTTGATATTTTTCACCGACGAACCGCCACTGCTTTTTACGTAATTTTTTATAATTTTCACTCCTCTTCCTGATAAACAAAACTGACATAAATCGCTGCCAAATCACAAATAGCGTCTGATTTGTCATCGATTTATCTAATCTATTTTCTGTTTAGTGCATCCACTAATCGCTTACAAATCGATGGGCTCTGCCGAATTCACCCATTTTTATTTATTAAAAAATTACAATGGGCGCATTCAGCAGAGCCCATCGATATTTAAGCGATTAATAATCATTTGCTGACTATGTGTGATTTGGCAGCGGCTTATGTCAGCTTTGTTTGTCAGGTTGAGGAGTGAAAATTATAAAACGAAGAAGTGAATTATAATGAAGAGAAGCATTAAACAAATCTCACAGGAAAAAGCGTAATATTGATGAAAATATTTAGAAGGGATCCTAACAAAACAAAAAACTAACAACAAAATGCATTTAGCAGAATTAAAAATTGATGCGCATCGTGACGTCACCGATTAAAAATGCAGTTTACTCATTCTTTCGACTTTTCATTGACTTATATCTTTGTCATGGTTCTTTTCTGCATGGGTTAATTCTACTTAAGACTACAGCTAAAAGCTGTCTGATTTTTAACGCGGCTAAATTCTCTAATTCCATTTACAATTTTCATCTCACGTTAAATGGCAAATACGAACATCACATGATATTAATTTTAATGGACCGTAAACATCGATCTGCGGTAAAATTATGCAAACTTCACGAACCCACTGAACTAAGCTGTCGCTTTTCAGTTACATTGAACATTTACACTTCGTTAGGCATTACCTATGCTGGAGATTTAACTCTCATCTCACCAGCACCATGGCCGGTTTCCCTTTGATATTTTATTAAGGTTGGAGCTCTATGTATTTACTCAAGGTTAATTAAGAAGTAATCTTATTTGTAACCATATTCAATTTTAAACGGAAAGAGTAGAAAAAATACCCGAAAATTGTTTAAAACATGCGCGCACACACAAAATTATAACTTTTATAGAAAGATAGCTAAAACGTTGAGGACGCCTTGTCAAAAACTTTTTCTCCATCCACTCTTAGCTCCGGATATGGTTTGATCCATTTTGAATTATACTCCACTTCTGACATTTTTTAAAAAGAAAATTTAAGTTAGAAAGAGACCAGCTGATCAATATGTCTTTTCGTGAAGTTTTATCCTTTAATAATAAAGTTTTTAAGTTAATTTATTGTTTGACGTTGATTTGGTCGAGTTTCGAAAATATCTGTGACAAAAATTTGTTCATATTTGAAATTGTTATTATTATTCTTATTACATTATATTTCTTTAAAGAACTCATACCGTACCTAAAAATAAAAGAAGAAAGAAGCAATATTTTTGACGGTGTTAGTGACAAATTTCTTATTTTATGTTAATATTAGTTTGTATAGAATGAAACAACAAATATATAAATAGACATACCTACCTTGTATAATTCTTATTAACTTACACTAAATTTTGTCTTCTTGCTTGTTGTTGAATGGACGTGAACTAACTTAGAATTGATACAGATAACCTTAGTAATATTTACAATAATATAATTACATCAAACTAAATGCAAATCTTTACCATCATAAAAATAAACATTAATAGCACCAAATAATTTTAATATAGAGTTTCCCAAACCCTTTCTGTAACCACCATTGTAAAAATGTAAACAAATCAAATACCCAAAATGTAAATAATGTTAAATATGCATGCCTTTTATTTTATTGTATTTAAATAATAATCTACCTTACTGCTAAATGGTATAACTAAGTTAGTTCACGTCCACTCAACAACAAGCAAAAGTACAAAATGTTACCAACTTTAGTGTAAGTGAGTAAGAATTGTACAAGGTATGTTCATTTATATATTTTTCATTTCATTCTATACAAACTAATATTAACATAAAATAAGCAATTTGTCACTAACACCGTCAAAAATATTGCTTCTTCCTATATTATTTATACGCCTTTTTTCCTTTATAACAAATAGTTCTGACGATGGTTTAGTATAATAAACCGAAACGTTAACCAAATACTGGAATTTAATTTCAAAGTGACCGAAACCCAAAAATAAACTACCTATTTCAAATAATGTAAATTTGCTACATAAAACTTCAAATTGTAAAATTATTATAATTAAAATATTTTAATGATAATTTTCAAAGGAATTATTTTACAAAATCACAGTTAATAAATAGTTCCTCAAATGAATATTTTGTTAAGCCAAGCCATGCCAAGCGGAGAACAGAAATTATGTAACATAAACAAATAACATCACGGCCCAAATTAATGTGGAAATGCTGAAATATTTTAACACGATATTTCTCCAGTAATAACAGACCATATGAATAACCCGTTGATATTAAAATATTTAGTTAAATAACCATTTTGGTCTCATTTATGATATATTATTGCTTTAGCGAAATACTCGAATTAATATTTTGAGTTAAATTATAATTTACTAATAGGTGTACCTGTTTCGTGCCCGGGTTCCATATATCATGTATAGTTATAACTCTTTGTAGTGTTATGGCTTCTCTATTATTTCTATTAATCTCAACCTCTGCCAAATATCGGATTCTTACTTACGACATTAGTCATTTCAAAAATATTTATATGTTTTAAATTTATTGGCGTTAAAAGTTAACATACAGGGTGCCCGAATGTCAATCCGTTGCCAACACATATACAGGATGTTATGGAAATGACTTATTATATTTAAATGGGTGACTCCTAGGGTGTCCTAGAGAAAGTCTACATACTTTTTTTTTAATTCGAATATCTAAATACTAAGGTAAAAACCCTTTTTACCCACATACTGTCGCGCCGTTCCATCTGGATTCAGTTAGCAACAATGTGGGTCCTTAGAGTATACTAACAGTCTTGTCAGATCACACCGCATGTTTCGCCCTTGCTCGGATACCTGCCGCGTGCGACTCTCGTTGCTTCAGTATGTTTCGAGACTCGGGGGTGGAATGACCCTGTCGAGGTTTCTACGTGCTTGATGTATACGAATTTTAGACGTTTTGTTAGTTGTAGCATTACCCGATTTTTTTTTCTGTTGTGAAATAATTCATAATAAGAAATATTGTGATGTGATTTCTAATTTTTGTGATATTATTGGTTTTGTTGCAAAACATACTTTTTGTGTTTTATTTTTTTATTGGAATTTAATTATAAAACGGATTATAAGATCGAAGGTAAGAGAGTATGTACCTTAAAATTGTAGTATTTTTTTTTTCTAAAAAGTTTGAAAAAGAAGTGATAATGTGGGTCAAAGACGTCTTGTTGTCAAAAACTGAACACGTTCGTTTACATTTCTGTGTTGCAATATATGACATATATAATAAAGTATTGATTGCGAACGTCCTCAGTAGCGGCCCCGTAAATTATCAGATTTCATATAAAGTGTATATTTCGTGCAATAATTCAAAGCGCAATTTAAGGTTATTTTTCTTCAATTTATTTTCATCTCAGGATTTGCCGGTTTAAATATAATAAGTCATTTCTATAACACCCTGTATACATACATTCTTTGAGCAAAAACAAAAATAATATCACTTTTCAATTTAGACACCCATGCTCGATATAAAGGGCGTCAAAACTTGAAACTTAAAGCTGATTGCTTTGAATAAATTCAGTATTAATTTCGAATTTAGCACACTGCTTTAGTTATATAATTTGAGAGGAACGAAACAAAAAATACTTGGTAAACAAGAGAATAGGGGGTCCACTACGCACCAACTCTACTTGCCTTTTAGTAACTTCCAAGCTATATTTTTATAAAATCACTACAAATTATTTTTTAGAGTGGTTTGAACGTAGTGTATGAGCAGTGCAAATGGCATTCAATAAGGCTTCTCCTATATTTTCAATACCAGAGAATCTAAATCGTATATAAAAAATGATTTAGTAAAAATATAAACTCGATTAGAAACATTTCATAAGGATGAGAGAAAAATAATGGACTAGTTTTTAAAGCTTCACCATCTACTGGATCACTACAGTGACAAAGGATATGAATTTTTTACAAGATAATTCAAACTTTTATCATTGACAAAAAATTATATTCTTTAGAATAACTAAATTAAACTGTTATCGGTATATTAGGAAATTGCTAGCAATTTTTAAAGTTCCTTGTAGGATTAGCATCATTTCGTTGATAGTTTGAATTATGGCTTAATACAATTTAATTTTGTATTCAATGATGATTCGTTTGAAACAACTAGTATATTAAATTTACTTATAAACAATAAATTGGAACAGTGTTAAATCAAAACTGACTATAAAAAGGATATTCAATACTAATATAGGGAAAGATGGACCACATGGATGTAAAAAAACTCATGTCCCTATCCGAACATTATTTATTTTCAAGTTATAGCGTAATTGCAAATAAACAAACTTTCATACATAATGGCCATAAACCTCTAAACAATTTCTATTTCGTCTACGAGGGCCGTTTGTTGCTCTCCTGAAAGCTTTAGAATTTCTAATAAGCTGAATCAGCCACATAAACAAGAGTCTAGTGGTGTAAGGTCTGAATATCTTGGAGGCTAACTAATACCGCGACCAATCCAAAGGCCTGGAAATATGTTGTTTGACCTGATAATCGACATGAGCATGACATAAGCAGGAGCTCCATAATGCTGATAATGCAGTTGTATTCTAATGTTTACAGGAACATCCTTTAGTAGTTTTTGTAGTTCATTTTGTAAAAATTTAAGCACTGTTAAGAAGTTTACCTTTAAGCTTATTGGGTTGGCCGTACAATTTAACAACAAAATTAAACCTATCCGGAGACGTCAATATTGTGCAAAGTGTTCAAGATTATGAACTTTTTCTGCTAAAAACTTGTTAATTTATCATGTTTAAAATTTTAAATTACAATTTTCAACAAGTTTCTGTTCTTTCGAAATTATTTGGTTACCTTTATCTTCATCTAATTGGATTACTTTTATAACTTCCTGGAGATTAGAACAAACCCGAAAAGGCTTGCCAATATTGGAGATCCATAAAATTAAATTAATTCATTTTGAACCGGTTCGAAACTTTTAATCCGTATTTTTGATTACTCCCAGTTCAATTCTCCCCACAATATGTTCTTTATAATGTAATCGGCAGTATTTAATATCTAGATCGAACAGTTTTTATAAAATAAACTTTATTATTATCAATGTAGATATTAATTAGTTCAATCTGAATTTAATTATTTTAATTAAGAACGCTGTGTGCGTCTGACGAGAAAAACACAGGATATCGCTTTCATGTAGAATTGACCAGGATCGGGGTTTTACGATAACATAAAATAGAGTCCGATTTATGGTAAAACGTAGTTTTTGACGGCTGACGACCACAGATGATGTCAACAGCTGATTTCGGTTGATTTATAAAGTTCCTAAATCAGGTCGCGTTGTATTATTTGCGTGTAATTTGGAATTACGTGAATATTATAGTATTAAATCGTATGTAACTTTAAGCTTTCAAATCAAATTCCCTATTTTAAAATGAAAACATTCTTGTAAACTTCTCGGATATTCTAAATTCATGAAATATTTCATTCGTCTAGAAACGATCTCTTCTAAAAATATCTACCCAGAAAATGGTTGGTAATATCGTTTTTGAAATTTGTGCGGTAGTTTATGAATATTTCATATAAGTTCCTAAACATTTACTCTCGGATTCTGGTACATAAAGGAAATTGTGAACTCGCTAAATTCGGCATTCAGAAGAAGTTATATCGTCGGTTAACATCATAACATAATAAAATAAAATAATAAAAATAATAAAAATAATTTAACATTTTTAAAGTTAAATATATTGATCTGCTGTTGAAAAATCCAAAGTAAAATGTAGTTTTCTGCGTTCTTAGTACGATAATATGTATATTTTAGGATGACAACGTGCCACTTTCCCTGATGAGACCTTAGGTGTCGGAACCAGTCACTTATTTGTGACAATAATCTTTAAGGATATGTATGACAACAGGGTGCCACATTGCCACTGTAGGATTACATAGGAGTATTATACAGGGTATGAATTTGAAAACTTCCCACCCTGTATATCTCGCTTCCAGTAAATAATATTGAACGTCGGAAAGACACGTCAGTTTTATTGTAAAGGAGGATGCTTTTAAAGAATATGTGCAGCCAGCATTCGTTATTTAACCGCCTGGAAGGGGTAGATATTACCCATAAGGTCTTAAATGGGAAAGGGGGTCCGATGGTACATAATTATATATACAACGTGTTCACGATAAGGAGGGCCAGTACAGCGATCTCGGAAACCGTAAGAGATACGAAGTCGGTTAAATGGAGGTAAGGCGCATTTACGTCCTTAATAATATGCCGTTTAGAAAGTTTTAAAATTCCAAGTAGTTACGGAGATATCCGGAAAAAAACGAAATTCTGAAAAATAGTTTTATTGTTTTCCTGGGTTTTTTTAAGTAAATTGCACTTTTACATTGCCACTTTTTCCGCTCTATCTAACCGACGAGTCGTATTCGAAGGGCCATTATCAACTTTCTTTTTTTAAATAATGATCCTGTTTTTTTGATATTGGAATGTGAGAGCTTTTTTTCTTCCGAATGCAAAGAAGTATGACACATTGTGGTTTAATGACGTTTCGGTGGTTTTTTGAACAACATCAGGAAATTTTGGGATACAGTCCTGTATTTCTCCTAATTCTATAAATAATATCTCATAAGTAAGCTATAAATTTATGTTGGACTAGTTCAATAAATAACAAATTATTTAATAGTAAAGCACAAATAAGTGAACAAAAATCATACCACAACAGTAATAATACGCATAACGAAAAAAGTAAGGAACTACATAATCAGGTGTTCAAAATGATTTCCGTTATTCTCTAAGCACAAATAGCATCTTCTAACCGCCACATAACAGTTTTTGTGTGATAAAATAAAACATGCGATAGAATATCAAACTTTTCAGCATTTGTAAAATTACGTTCCATATTTTCTGGAAAATAGAAAACCTCTTAAAACGCTTTCAAACGATCACAATGGGAATGTCAAGTGAAACAAATCACGCGTAAACATCTTAATTTTTTTGTTTCAAACGCCTACTTTTCTTTTAAATCCCGAATCAACAGAAGTTTTAAATAATGTTTCTGTATTTTGTTCACTTATTTGTGGTTTATTATTAAATTATTTGTTATTTATTGAACTAGTCCAACATAAGTAAAAAGTTTAGAGCTTACTTATGAGATATTATTTATAAAATTAGAAGAAATACAGGACCGTATCCCAAAATTTCCTAATGTTGTTCAAGAAACCCTCGAAACGTCATTAAACCACCATGTCTCATACATCGTTGCATTCGGAAGAAAAAAAGCTCTCAAATTCCAATATCAGGAAAACAAGACCGTATTTAAAAAAAGAAAGTTGACAATGGCCCTTCGAAGACAACTCGTCGGATTACAAAACAATTAACGCTGTTAGATAGAGCGAAAAAAGTAGCAATGTAAAAGTGCAATTTACTTTAGAATTGGATCTCAAAAAAAACCTAGGAAAAAAAGCGATTTTTCAGAATTTCGGTTTTTTTCGGATATCTCCGGAACTACTCGGAATTTTAAAACTTTCTAAACGGCATATTATTAGGCACGTAAATGCGCAACTTTACCTCCATTTAATCGACTTCGTATCTCTTACAGTTTCCGAGATCCATGTACTAGCCCTCCTTATCTTGGACACGTTGTATATCGGTTTTTAGAACGTCTTTCGACGTTGTCCGATGCCTAACTTCCATTGTTTCCTATCTTCCCATTGGTTGTCTCATATTTCTTGAGCTCATGGCTTTTATAATTCCCTCGTTCTAGGGTTTTCTCGGTCTTCCACGTTTTTTTGCGGTTCGGTGGTCTCCACATCATAGTTTTCCTTCTGTTGTTCTCTGTAATTCTCCACGTCTCCGATCCATACAATAACGAACATATTTTTAAAGGTCGTTTAAATCTGTTTCCAATTATACAATATTTTATTATTTTTTGAGTAACAGTTTCCATGAAATCGCTTTCCATAAATCTGTACCATCCTTAAATAAGTGAAATGGTTCACCATTATCAATAAGGTTGAGGTACTGGAATTCCGTGAATATATGGACTTGTTTAGATCGAGACTGATTTAGGAAAATACATTTAATATTCAAATGGCTGTACTGACCTTTTAGGCTTAACCCCATTATTCACGGATGGTACAGAAATGGACTTATTAACGTAAATTTTTAGGAGATGACTTTGCCCTTAAGGATTTTAAAGGGTATCACTCGGAGTGAATACTTACGAACCCCTAATCATTCTAAGTGTATGGCCACAACGGCGTACCGCACAGAGCCCTCGCCCATAGCCTGGTACCATAGCACCGCACAGTAGTGGCCATAAGGGCGCACCGATCCTCGCTCATTGCCTTGCCTGTCGATCAGTTTGTCTCTCGACATCGAGATATAAACATGGACTCTGCGTTGTCATCTTCTTCCGATGAAGAAGATATTATTTTAGACGCTAATATGACAAAGTGGTGTATATGTTTAAACAGAAATCAAGATTACCAGTGCATCCTAGTGTTTTCCATACCGATCACGATTTTCTTTCATTCCTGCATTTTCAGATATTTGGAATACTTATTGGGTCTTGCCAATCGAAAATGGTCGAATGAAGGCTATAATACATAAATTCCGTTCAGAATTTGACGTGAAATTGGAAAATCAGTTAATATACAGGACGTCACATTAAAAAATATGTTTAAACCGGGTCGAAAAAAATTAGGTATACTGGAATAATTTTTAACATTTTAATTTTAATTTTAAATAGTGTTGTCCTACATAAAAATCAAAGTAACGATATAATCAAAAGTTGGGAATATTTCCTTAGATCCATTGAATCTTCTTTACGTTAATGGGATGAACTGGAAATTTTGATTTTTGTTTAAGCATTTAAGTACCTACCACTTTGTTATATTAGAGTCTAAAACAATATCTTCTTCATCGGAAGAAGATAACAACGCACAGTCCATGTTTATATCTCGATGTCGAGGGACTACTGTGCGAAGCTCAAGCTAGGCTGTGAGGTGCTATGGTACAAGGCTATGTGCGAGACTAATAAAATAGGAATTGTGTCAAAAATAACCAAACTGTAAATCTAAGCGCATGTAAGTTCTAATTAGGTCCATTTTGGAAACGCTATTTCTTGGAAATTACTTCCCAAAAACTAATAAATCAAGGTATCAAGAAAGACCACAAAGGCTGCAAATATTATTTCCTTCACAACAAAATTCACGTATCTTCCTTATTTTTAATATGATTTACTGGAACCAAGATATTAAGATTGGAACGTTTTCAAATCGATACCCTGTATTTCGTTAGCAAAATAATATTACCTAAAGTTTAAAATATTTTGCAATAAGCCATCTTATACATAAAAGTCGTACAAAGTAGATTTTATTGAGTAATAAATGCATTTTGAACTTTCAGCAGGAAATAAAAGTGGTAATGTCAGGTTTTTGACAGATCGGGTAGCATCCAATGATTCTTGATTACCTATCAAATATTGCCCAAGTATCTTCCGAGCTCGACTAAAAGTGCATAATAAATCACGACGCCAAAGCTTTAAAATGGTAACAGTAACCGACCCGAGTTTTAAATGTTTACTGTTTACGTCCAGTGTAAAACCTGACAAAAGTTTATGTTCGTATTTATTCATTGCTTTTTACGGGTACCAGTTGTTAACAATGATGTTTTATGTACGTATGTAACATGTGACTCTTTGTTATGAACAAACCTGAAACCTGAATTTATAGTAAAACTACATTTTACTTGGACATCCTACGATAGATATTTTTTTTTTACATGTGCCCCGAAAGTGCCTCTTTTCATGCATGTTCTCTTCACCGAAAGTGGCGTTTTCCAAGAGAGCGGGCGGAAAAGTGTCGAAGCGGGCGGGAAAGATTTTCCCGCCCGCTTCGAGTCACCATGTGCTCATAAATAAATAAAACCAGAATTGTCGGTGCGCGATTTGAACCCGCGACCCTCGGATCGCCAGGCGGACACTCTACCCACTACAAGCGATAATAGATAGCGGATTATATATAAATAAAATTGGCAGTTAATTTTTCAAAGATGTTTTAGAAAAATGTCTGAAGAATTTCTTTATTTATATGGCCTCAAAGATTCGGCCACTTGTAAAAAAATAAATAAAACCAGAGAAGCCGAGTGCGGGATTTGAACCCGCGACTCAAAAATCACAAGGCATACGCTATACTACTAGGCCACCGAGCCTATTTGTCAAAAATAATAAATAGATATTTACATTCTCCATGCGCGAGTGTTTTCAAGTCATGCAGACAAGAAAATTGTCTGAAGAATTTCTTTATTTATTTGGCATCAAAGCTTCGGAGCACTTGTAAAAAAAATACGGTAGATATCTCGGGCCGGGCCGTCAGAGGCTTTTCCGGACTCGTGCGGTAGCCTCCCTCACCTTCGGCTCGGTTGGCCTCTTTTCGGCCCTTGATACGTAATGTACTATTCCCTGCCAGCAAGTGATGCATTTTGAGAATATGGGTACCCAACAGTGCGGAAAACTCGGTTACAGAGTAATTCAATGATGATGAGCCTAATTTATTTATGTAAGCAGATAACTATCTATTATAACTGTCCAACTATAGTTGAACTGAATTGTTTTCAATTCAAGTGAATTTTAAATCGAAAATTTCGATTCATTAATCATTTCATACTTTTAATCTCTACCTTTAATTCGCATTAACTTAATAAATTATCAAGTAATTGTTAATTCCAATTGTCATCCTTTAAGGGCCGGATACAAGAATTTAGTTTAATTAAGTTGAAAATGGAATTGGACATTTCTTTCTCAAAATATAACTATCAGGGATATTCTTAATAAATGTTAATTTGAAATATATTAATTTTTTTCAAACCTAATGCGAGTTAGTTATTAGCAGTAGAACAACTGCGCTCATGGAAAATATTTATTTATTTGTCCATTTACAAAGAATGTTATGAAGTTATTTAAATTCAAATGAATTTATGCACAATGGACTAAAGTCTGTGTGTTCACACTACCATAGAGTAAGCATACAATATACTTATCAAAGGGCCCATGCTTCTTATTGTTATTCAATCACGTTAAATTCTCAATTATAGACTAATTCAAAAAAAAAACTTAACTATCCTATTAATTAATAGGGTATTATTTCTAATCCATTTGTTTGCAAGAATATGCTTAAAATATGCAACTATTTTTGCTTCGGCATATGTAAAAATATTATGTTACCTAATTTTTGATCGCTATAAAAAGTTCAACATCAATCCGATCAAATCAGCCCCTTTTTTGGATTCAAAATGGTACCTGACGGTGGTGCTCCTTCGGGTTTCTTCGGGTTAGCGCCCCACTAATAAGTCTATTTAAGAAATAAAAAGTCTATGCTTTTCAGGTGGTATTAATATCGAATACAAATATGGAAAATTATTTTTCCCAAACCACCCGATGGTCCTTATACAATGAGGGCGTATTTTTGTCTACACAGTAGCACTTTAAAATACTATTTCAGTTTGAATGGTACTACCAAGAAAAGGAAGCCCTCTCCATTGTAGGATGCCACCACCTGCAGACCGGTTTCGAACTCGTTTGTTGTCGTCAGTACAGGGTAGGTGTATCATCAGAGAGGACTTTAACTTAACCGCTGTATTATCATCGGTAGTCGAGAAAACACAGCGCGCAGCACCATCTCTTTGTAGTCCCACACAATCTGAACAGACGTGAATTGATTAAATCAAATTTTAAAAATCTATTTAACAAATAAAAAGTCTATGCTTTTCAGGTGGTATTAATATCAATATGGAAAATTATTATTTCCCAAATCACCCGATGATCCTTATACAATAAGGGGGCGTATTTGTGTCTACACAGTAGTACTTTAAAATAAGTGTTTTAAGCTGCAAAACTATTTCACAAATAGTTGTTTCTTATCGGTGTACAGTTCTACTATACAGCGTGTATTCGGAAGTTCTTACCAAATGGGAAACTTTTTAATTATTAACTCTACGAAAAAAAGTGCCTCTTCCTAAAAAGTCCTGCTTGGTGAGAAAATAAATTTGCACAAGAATATTTATATATTGGACATACAGGGTGGCTTCAAAAAGTACCGGGTTTAACATTTATAAAAGACGTCGTCTATATTTACAAAACTAAAAACTTGGAGAGTGCATGTTTAAAGGCTAACAGACTATAACAATTACACAATAAAAACTCTACTTAAGAGAACTACTTTTATGACGGATAAAAATTAGTTCACTAATTTCTATGAGGTGGCCAATTTCTAATTTCCCAATAACAAATAAAACTAAATGACTCCAAAAATAATCTAGGTCTCCACATGGCCCTCGTCTTTTTGCATACAAATGATTGTCCTTCTAAAAAACTCTGACACAGCGTTTCTGATCATATGAGGAGTAACTAGCCGGATACACTGCTTTATAGTTTCTTTTAGGTGATCAATATCACGGAATCGTCTGTGCTTGTACACCAATTGCTTCAAATGACCCCACAAGAAAAAAACTAGGGGTGTAATGTCCGGTGACCTAGGTGGCCAGGGTACTTCTGAACGGCATCCTATCGATCTTTGTGGAAAAGTTCTATCCAAATATTCGTTGACCCTGGCTGCGCTGTGACAAGGAGCTCCATCATGCTGATACCAAACAGCCTGTCGCGCGTTTAATGGCAGGCCGTTAATAAATATAAAAATTTGGGTTCTCAATATTAATATTTGGATGAAAAAAATATGGACCCACTATTTCATTATTTAAAATACGGCACCAAACATTCGTTTTGAAATACGCTTGGTCACGGCATTCGATTACGAAATTGGGGTTCACATCGCTCCACCAACGACAATTCTGGGAACATACGACACCATTGGAAGCAAAAAGCAAGTACAGAACATGAAACGCGATTCCATATCTCGAGGTTTGAGCGTGTGTACAATTTTTGGCTTATACGGATAAAATTTATTTATTCTAAGTATCTTACTAGCAGAAGCTCTTGACACGTTATCTTGAACTGTCTTCTTTATTCCTTCCAATAAAATTTTTGGATTTTCCACAACTGCTTGCAATACTTGTAATTGATTTTCTTCAGTAAGTGTTCGAACTGCATGTTTCTTCTTGAAATTATTTTCGACAGAGCCAGTATTTTTAAATTTATTGATGACATTGCCGACAGTGGCTAATATGTTTATTTGGGTGTCTAGTATTAAAAATGTCGGCAGCCTCGCGATGCGTCTTATAATTATCGCCAACAATAAGAACTATTTCAATTTTTTCATTAACAGTCAGTTTAATCATCACTATTATTGTTTAAAGTAACTAAGAAACGGAAAAACCTTTTTTTACAAGAAGTTCACGTTTTGAAACAGAAATTATAATTGCCAAACTGTCACTGATAAAACGCCTATTCTGTTACCAACAACAATCAATTGTGGAAAGCCTACTTATCCAGAAATACTTATTACCAAATCTTTACGACTATTTTTAAACCCGGTACTTTTTGAAGCCACCCTGTATGTCCAACAAATATTCTTGTGCAAATTTATTTTCTCACCAAGCAGGACTTTTTAGGAAGAGGCACTTTTTTTCGTAGAGTTAATAATTAAAAAGTTTCCCATTTGGTAAGAACTTGGTATAACATAATAACAATATTAAGCATATTTTTTTTTATTTATGTCAGTAGTTATGCTTGTTATTGATAATAATGCTATTAACATAATTATCAGAAAGATTTTGTATCTATTTCAGTTATAACAACCTGACAAGAACACAAACGCAAAGAGACATAGTATACATATTAATTTCAGTTCGATGGTAACGACATTTCATAATATGATTTTTCATATAAAATGTAATGCCGGCTACTAAATTTCACATACATATTCAGATTTTCATAAAGTCGAGCGGTTAAGCCAAGGCTTAAGTGGTTTTATCTCGGGCGGCAATATTTAACATAACTTTTCACATTTGTCATAGTTTAAGTTTGATATTTTAATACTGAACTGGCCGGTTTTTTTTTTTAAGTTAATTTAATCTTGGCATATATTTAACAATAACTCCTGCTTAGCCATGAACATTCCAGCTGATCATGATTACTTGAAAGAAGGTATTGATTAGTGTTGGTAAAGAATCGTAATTTTCAGAATCGAGTACACAAGAATTGAGAAGTTTCAAGAATGAAGTACTGATCCGAGTGCCTAGTATCGAGTACAAAAGTGACAGATTCTCATATTTTATATTTCGATAGGATTAACTCGATTTGGCAATATCACACCGCGATCGAGCACTACCTTCGAGCATACTCTGTGTTTGTCAGAATCGATATTATTCCTATTCGATAGCCAATCATCGACGGCGTCGGCATCTCGCATCATAAAATACGTGTTATTGGGTGGGGTGATTCCAAGTGGATGTAACATTTACGATTTTAATTTTATTGTTTCTGTGTGGTATGAAGTTGGGAAAGAATCGTTATTTTCATAATCGAGTATCGAGTACAAGTACAAAAGTGTCCGCCGAAAAAGAAATCACTTACTACCAAAAAAATTGGATATGATTTTTTTTTAAATTCTAATTGTCATTAAATTTGTCGCTTATGTTCAATTGTTGTTTTTTTACTATTAAAAATTAATAAAAATAAAATTACAAGTATTGAGAATTAAACAACAATGTCTGATCCATCCTATTCCATTCCAGTTTTTACTCAGCTTCATATTCAGACGCAAAAACATTTTTTGTTCTTTTCGAATCGAGCGAGAGTATTGGAGTTAAAAGCAAAAAGTAGTAATTTAACTCCGTACTCGATTCTCGAGAGGAGTATCCGAGTACAGCGAGTACATTATAGAATCGAGTTATTCTTCGATTCTTATGCTCGAGTAGTATTGATGGCCTATTTGAAGATAAGAAGATTAAGTTGTCCAATGAGAACAAATAGTTGCAGCATATTACACATGAGGCAAATGCGCTGAAAAGGGTAACTGTTGGAGTTTGAGACAAGATAGAGCAGCTAAAGGATTATGTATTATGGATTTGGTAGAGGAAAAGTGAATATCAGAGACAGAGATATAAAAAATAAATGTAAATGACGGGGACCGCGTCATCACTGGACCCAGAAGACTCGAATCAAGCACACTACCTGGCATGTGGAGGATACTAAGGGAGTACCGATTCCCATGACGAATCGGGAGTGTTTGCTACAAACTCGCGTTCTCGAGCATTTGCTTTTGAGTCAGAGGCTCAGAAAATGTGTCGCGCTTTATGCTAAAATGGACTATTTATGCACGTTGCTATCAGGATTAGCTGGTTTTAACTATCATAAACCATTTCTATAATACCCTATACTTTATTTTGATTGAGTGAAACATACCCTTATTATTTTAAAGCCGATTTAAAATAAAGATAACGGTCATCGCTAACAATTACTCCACAATGAGGCATAACATGCTCGTAGTAACAGGAACGCGGTAGAATATGAAAATCTGAAAATTTGATCTCCGGCTGGTGTAATGTGGCCTGTGTTAAATTTAATATGGAAAGCCATATGCACTGGCCTCATATCGGACTGAAATTAGTTTATTTGGCGCTGCATTTGTGTTTCGGTATGTTTATTATGGGTAAAGTTGATACTGGCAGAGTTTGTATTAATTCAAATATAAATGTAAATCACAGAACTTGTAATTTAATATTGTTACTATGCTGTTCTCAATTTTATGAAATTAAAACTAACCCCGGAATAAAGATTAAAAATATAATTATCTACCAAATTTCCACGTCAAATATCAGTAAATCAACTTATCACCTAGATATGTATGCTATAAATCAAATAAAAAGTCTATTTACTTTTCAGGTGATATTAATATAATAATAATAATAATACTAATAATAATATAAAAATAACTTTGAACTGGTGGAGGTTTGTAATCAAATACCAATGTATGGAAAAATTATTATTTTCCACACCACCCGATGATACCTTGTATAAGGTAAGGGCGTATTTTTATCTACATAGTAGCACTTTAAAATACTAATTTAGATTGAATGGTACTACCAAGAAAAGGAAGCCTTTTCCATTGGTGTCAAATGGGCACGAGTTATTTTTTTTTACTTCTGTCTCAAGTGGTGCGTTATTTAAAAAACGATACAAAGAATTTCTTTTTCGAGTAGGTATACAAAACAGGTAATTTCGCATTTTAATGTGCAGGCTTCATTTAAAACTATACTATTATGTCCATAAAGTCTCTATGTTTAATTTGTTATGACTTATTGACAGGTACTCAATACACGACGTTTTCTTTTCAATATATTTAGTCAATAGTTTTATAAATAGTTTTATAAATGTTAAAAAAACCAGACATTTCAGTTTTACTATGCAGCAAAACGTTTTGAATTTAACTATAATTACTAAATTATAATTTAACTATATATTTTTATGAATATAACTCTTTTTTTTTTTTTTTTTTTTTTTTATGATCAAACACAAGCACTATAGGAAAAATCCTTTAGGGCACTCTGGGAGTGGTGCGTGTGCGCAAAAAGCGATTCACGTTGGTTTTGAATCGTTGGAGGTTATATTCGTTGGGAAAAACGACCTCGGGAAGGTCGTTCCACAAAGATGAAGTCCTCCAGATAAAAGAATTCTTAAATAGTGAAGTTCGAGGAGTACTAAGCTTAACCACATATGGATTGGCGGCAGTGGTTCGTCGTGTATTTCTACTATTCGTCGCTCTGGGCGGAATTAAGAGGGCAAGGTCAGCCGAGCACCTTCTATGAAAATATCTGTAAAAGAGAGTCAAATCCCCAACCTGTCTTCGATGTTCTAGGCTGTCGAGGTTCTTCGTCAGCTCGTGGTCTCCGATCAGACGAATAGCCCTCCTTTCGATGGAATCCAGTAGCCGAAGAGTATGTTTGGGTGCAGAGCTCCAGACATGAGAGCAGTATTCTAGTGATGGTCGAATCTGGGCTTTGTATAGTGTCAAAAGTTGTTGAGGTGTATACAACTTTCTGGTTCGGAAGGGTACGCCAAGCTTCTGAGAAGCTATCTTGGCGATTGCCACAACGTGGTTATGCCAAGACATATTTCCTCCCAGATTGACACCCAGCAAATTAATAGACGAAGCCAGTGGGATTGCGTGTCCGGCCATGACTATTTCCGGTTCTGTAATGTTAACCTTTTTAGAGAAAACTGCTGCCTGGGTTTTTAGCGTTAAATTCGACTTGGTTACTGTCACCTCAAGCCAAAATTTCTTCCAGGTCTTTGTTGAGGAGTGATACTTCATGCTGTCTGCGAAGATGTGCGTCGGCAGCCGATGTTTGCGCATTCAAAGAGAAAGATGAGAAAAGTGTGCTATCGTCAGCAAAACTAAATATCGGATTTTTAGTTTTCACTAGAAGGTCGTTAATGTAGAGTAAGAAGAGAGTGGGAGACAATATGGACCCTTGAGGAACACCGGCATTGATGGTGAAGGTGTCTGAGAGAAATCCGTCAATCCCCACTTGCAAAGAGCGGTCCTTAAGAAAGCTAGATAACCATGCACAGAATCGACTGGGCATACCATAGGATCGCAGTTTACTTAGAAGCCCCTCATGCCAAACACGATCAAAAGCTTTAGAAATATCCAGCGCAACAACCCGAGATTCCCCATGATGTTCGATTGCGTTGTTCCAAATATGGGTGACATAGGCTAGAAGATCTCCAGTTGATCTGGACTTCCGAAAACCATATTGATGATCGCTGATGATGCTGAAGCCTTCCAGGTACTTTAGAAGATGTTGGTTAATAGCTTTCTCCATTACTTTTGATATAACTGAAAGCAATGCGACTGGTCGATAGTTGTTAGGCAGGGTTCTCTTACCTTTCTTTGGAATAGGCTGGACTCGCGCCGTCTTCCAGCAAGATGGAAATATTCCTTTTTTGTAGGATAAGTTGAAAAGTCTACAAAATACTGGTGTTAGTTCATCGGCGAATGTCTTGAGAACTATAATAGGAATTTCGTCTGGACCAGTAGCTTTTTTGACGTCGAGTCCTTTCATGATTCGTTTGACGGGACGCTGACGGAACACGATTTCGGTCATTTCGGATTCAACTGCAGGAATGTCGGGTAGTGTTCTTCCCTGGAAATCTACAGTGGAATGCGAAGAAAATAGTTCAGCAAGTAAGTTTGCTTTGTCTCCGGCTGTGGATGCTATTGTACCATCGGGACGTGTTAGAGGTGGAATAGTTGATTTGGTAAAATTTTGGCTGACGGCCTTAGCGACTGACCAAAAGGACCTTGATCCGTTTGGACAGTCAAGAAGTTTGTTTTTGATCCTCACGTTATGGGCTTCTTTGCTTTGATCTATTGTTAGCTTACATTGGTTTCGAGCGGTAATAAAGATGGTACGATTCTCAGTGGTAGGGTTTTTATGCCACTGTCGGTAAGCCAGATTTTTTGATTTGACAGCACGCTCACAATCCTTGCTAAACCAGGGCTTGCCGTTGGAAGGGCGTTTTTGGGAGGAGGGGATAAATGCTTCCATGCTCGTTAGAATGACGTCGGAGACCTCCCCAGCACAGACGGATGGATCATCAGAAGAGAAGCATACGCTCATCCAAGGAAAAGTCCGAAAAACTCATTATCATAAATATCTAAATTGTTCTATAAATTATTTCCTTGATACATTTTCAGTTCATTTAAGTTCGTATAAAATATTTATGAAATTTAAGTAGCATGAAAGCAATAACATAAAATTTTTATCCTAAGAAACAACATTTATTAAAATATTTCAACAATTTTACTGCAAAATTTTAAACTGTAAATCCAATTTGAACTCCTTTATTCTTGAAAACAAAAGCATATTTTCTTTGAAGTTTATTTTTAATATTTAAGTTTCTAAATGGGAGTCCCAAATAAAATACTAAAATTAACGATATTTTTACAAATTGTTTTAATCGGGTTACGATACATTTTCAAAATAAAAATAAAAATTTACATAGATATGCGACTTTCTGTGAATCTCCCCGGTGCTTACCTCCTCAATCGGCATGCAGTATCGAGCCACTTACATTATTTATCCAAAAACAAAAAAAAACTTTTCAAATATTAATTTACTTCATTGCTATTTATAGGGAATTGATATTGAGATTAAAATCCGACAAATTGAAAAAAAAAATGTGACAAATTATAACATTACAAATTACAAAATAATAATAATAATGTCAAATTATTATAAAAAATTAATATTAGTTTTAAAGTTACCTTTTCCCGTCAATCAAAAGTACTTTTAAAATGTCAGGTTCTAACAGTAAATTTTATTACGAAATGGATATCCCACCAAAACTTCTAGAAGTTCCCAAAGGAATCACGAAAATATATATTTCCTTCATTATGTAAATTATCAAATTGTATAATATTCTTGACTTTTCCCAAACGAAATAATTTGTATGCTCTTTTCACAAACAGCCTTTACACATTGTTGGTTATTTCTGACTACTCTGCGAATCTAGAGGTTAGAATTTTTCAAATTTTAAAACTTACTTCTTTTTTGCAAATGATATCACGATTATCAAGACTACGCAAGACCTATTTCGTAGGTCTGCTTTGAAAGAGCCAATAATAGAGTTCAAAAAATAAAACATCCAACTGGCTATGGAAACGTAAAATAGACAAGTTGAATAAATAGGTAAAAAGGTAGCCAGATAATTAATTTTGCTGGCCAAGCTTAGAAGAATTTGAGAAATGTGCACTTAAACAATGTTTTTTAAATAGCATTAGCATTTTTCGATCCTATGTAAAAAAAATCCAAGTTACTTTTGTTAACAATTTCATCAGTGGCGGCTCATGACCTATGATAGAGGGGGTTCACAAGTATCGTGAAATTATTTTTAAAATTTTATCTTTGTGTAACGACCAAACCTCCTCAACGCCGCGACCAAACAACAAATAGGAAAAACAAAACAAACGATTAGTTATGCTGCATCCACAAATCTAGTTATTTTTTTCATATATTTCGTTTTTAAACTTTCAGTCCCTAGATTTACCCTTTTTGGTCTGCGTTAAATTAATTTCGGGTTTAGGTCTTCCCGCATTCTTCACTTCAATTTTTTCTCCAAACTCAAAGAGCTAAAGTTATTTTTTAAATAGTCCACCGTGAAACTATTCATTTTAACTTAATAAATATATAATATTAAAATATTAAAACATACACGCTCGAATTTCTAAATACATGCACGAACAGACAACAGCGCGGCGCACACTAAAATTGTGCGCTTTCCCATGTTAAATCGCCATAGCCCCGCTATCCCCCGCCACCTGTCACTACAGAGAAACTCCATTATGCCCAGCCCACTTATTCGCATATGCGAGTATATCGCGTCATTATGGTGATTTTAGGGGTGCACGTGCGCATATGCTCCTGTGGAAGAACAGCTACTGAATTTCATACAACCATTTCCAACCATTTCTGAGATAAAATTAATTTTAAAAAAATGTTTTGAAAACTTGTTAAAGGTAATTTAACCTTATTTTGTAACTAATGTAGTTAAATATTTAAAAATTTGAGAAAATTTAGAGAATGTATGTGATTTTTATTCCATGAAAATATTAGACATTTTTTATACAGGGTATTTTCAAAATTAGATATACCTTTCTGGTGTTTATCAATTTTTTTTTAATGGGAAAAGATTATTGATTTCCCGTACCACCATCAGCAATCAACCAAAATGATTCGACACCGTCATGTGTTGCGCGTAGCTTGGTTGACTGAATCATGCACAATGTTGACAGGTCACAAATTAAAAAATCACTAGCACAAGATATTTCTACAAGAATTCACAAAAATTTCAATATATTTAATACTGAAGGGTTAATTACTAATAATCTTATTAAATAATATAACATTTAATTTCCATAATAAAAAAAAAAGTACAAAAACTAAAGAACAAAATCATAAAATTTCGAAAAATTTTTTTTATAATTTAGGTCAATCCTAATAATATTTTGAATGTGAATCGAAAAATCAATAGAAAATATTAATTTTTAAAAAGTTTTCAATAAATTTCTAGATTGAAAAAAAAAACACTAAATATAGTAAAATTTTATTAAACCTGGCAACACTGTATAGCAGCTCGCCTTATAAAGTCTGCTAGAGGAGAGTACGAGAATCTCCAAACTGCGATAAAAGGGGAAAGCAAGCTTGATGAGGATACGACAAGGAAATCTGTTTCCTCCTTATTTAATGTATTGTGTAGGTGGCTGATTCTAATATTTATTTGCCAAACCTCTATATGTTTCTATTTTAGGTAGTTTATTTTAAAAAATTGATTTATGTGTATTTATTATATTATACTATCCTGGTATAAATTCAATATATAAAAATTAATTTGATAAACCGATCGTAAATAATTTAGATGATATTGTTTTACAAAATGAATTCTACTACAGTAATAAAACAAAGTTTTAAACAAATATTATAAGGAAAACTGTTCGCGTACAATAAAATGTAAATAATAAACAGGCAATAAAATACAACCGAAGCGAATGCAAATTGTTATAAATAAATTTATGATATTCCATTCAATGCTAGTAAACTATGCAACAGCAAATAATAAAATACATTTACATGCATGTTCACAGTGTTTTCGTAATTTGTTATTAATATAATTTAGACCGATTAAGTTTTAGTCAAAACTAATAAAGACATTTATTGCGGCTATGTCCAATAGTTCCGGCAAAAAATCATAAAATTTAGTTATACTTAATTCTAAATAAAATTTAAAAATGTAATGTATTTAATTTATTTAAACAAAAATCAAAACTGGCATCTTAAGAAATACCTAAGAAACTGATGATATACATGGCCGATTCTTTTTTGCTTCCCGAAGGCTCCGTGCAAAAATTTAAAATATTGCTTTTTATGGTCAAACACAAGCACTATAGAAAAACTCCTTTATGGCACTATGGGAGTGGTGCGTGTGAGCAAAAAGCGATTCACGTAGGTTTTGATTCGTTGGAGGTTATTTTCATTGAGAAAAACGACCTCTGGAAGGTCGTTCCATAAGGATGAAGTCCTCCAGATGAAAGAATTCTTAAATAATGAAGTTCGAGGAGTACTAAGCTTAACCACATATGGATGGGCGGTAGTGGTTCGTCGTGTACTTCTGCTATTTGTCGCTCTGGGTGGAATTAAGAGGGCAAGGTCAGCCGAGCACTTTCCATGAAAATATCTGTAAAAGAGAGTCAAATCCCCAACCTGTCTCCGATGTTCTAGGCTGTCGAGGTTCTTCGTCAGCTCGTGGTCTCCGATCAGACGAATAGCCCCCCTTTCGATGGAATGCAGTAGCCGAAAAGTATGTTTGGGTGCAGAGATTTTTAGATGTTAATTACATTATTTCCCAGACAATGAGGATGTATTTTTGTCTACACAGTAGCACTTTAAAATACTAATTCAGATTGAACGGTTCTTAGATGTGTTGTGACGCGAAAACTAATGTGATTTTGTGATGTGAGTACTTGGTGTTTTTTATAAATTAAGCTGGTTTTAAATAAGGCCGAAAATGTAAATAAAATTGCATTTTTTTTTCTTCTAAAGGGTAAGTGGCATTTATAAACTTTTAAGTTGTCCAGATCTGACCGGTGTCGTTCGAATTGAACAAATGAGAACATACCTGTCCATTGATAAACTCCGCGGCAGTTCGTTCGAGTTAGTTCACGTTTATAAATCAGAGATTGTTTCCCAGCAAACTGAACGTACAAGTTTATAATAATGTACCCTGAAAAATAAACAACTTAAAATCTGTTAAACGGTTATTGACTTTCTAAAGAGTTTACCCTGAAGATATGACAACATTGTTCAAGATTCACTGCGATATGTTGATGTGTTTACCTTCCGAACAAGGACACCAGGTGGTAATTTTTGGTTTGACATAAGGTCATGTACAGGGCATATTAAACTAAAGCACCATTTTTGGATATTTTTCTTCAATTTGTTTTCATCTCAGGAATTGCCGGTTTAAATATAATACGACATTTCCAGAACACCCTGTACAGTGACCCAATACGCATACTGTGTTCAAACACACTGCACATACATTTTAACGAAATAATAGATATGATGTTAGAGAACCTAATTGTTTGTATTTTATATAAAACCATTATTCTGTTTCGACACGCATCAAAATCCATCCATTTTATATCCGGTATCAAAATATTGTTGACAGCAATTGATTTAATTTTAACCATAATAGATTTCATACAACGGCTACGCTTTGGAAATGCATACAATAGATAGTCATATTTTGGACGTGATTTCAATTGGTATGCGCCATTTGGCCGCGATAGAATTAAAATTCCGGTTTCATCAAACTGTATGATTTATATCAATACAGTACATATTGCATATGTGGCAGGTTATTTAAATAAATAAAAACAAAAATCTCAAATGGTGTATGGTAATGCACCATGAGGTAATGTCAGTTATTACTGGTTCTACTATTTCATCGAAAGTATACAGGGTGTCAAAGTGAGAACTTCCCTTCGCTTCCAGTAATTAATATTAAGAATCACAGACACGTCAATTTTATTATGAAGAGCGATACATTTAACGACCATTTTTTGCCTTCGTGGGTTAACTCCTTGGGGAGGGTAGATGTTAATTTTGAAGTAGTAGTACATTTATCGGTGATTTTATCGGGTTTGGATCTCCTTTATTAGTAAAGATATAAGGATGCGCTTTTTGCTAGATTTTTGTGAAACAAAAGATGCCTCAATTAGAATTCTTCTAGGCCTCCTCGTTTTTGATATACGGGATGTTTTTGAGAATTTTACGTTTTGGCACATCCCCCATATTTCGTTTACCCTGTAACTTATCAAAAAGAAATTCAATGTTATTGTTGTAGTTCTTGACGTAGAATCCAGTGACGTACTCAGATGTTTTCTGCGTTCGATAGTTTTCAATGAATTTTTTTTTAAATCGCCCTATATATTTTTTGATAATGTAATTCAGTTTTAAATAAGCTTCTCAGAAATATATAATACTTTATTTTTAGTCCTAATATTATGCTCGAGATTTAAGTTTTTTAAAAAATATACAGGGTGTCCGGGAACATGTGGGAAATCTCCCAGATATGAAGAAAACAAGTGAAAAGAATACTATAGGTTCATATAAACTTTTTTCGTATCGGCCTCCTCTTCGGAGATATGGGCTCCCACAGAGCACCAATGGAATCAAGTTTTTTACACATAATTATTGAACCACCTGGTATATTTCAATTATTTTTTAATATGATGTATACCAGGTAACACCCGTCAAATTACTACCCAAGAAACTGTTGTGAATTACTCACAGCTGCAGGGACGGACTAGCTGTAACACTCATGGGCCAATTTTTTTTACGCCCTGTATGATGAGAACTTTGGACAATTACATACCTTTAACTATTGGCTAAAAATTAAGTACTCTTCATTCATGTCGCTAATCCTAACCGTTTTCGAAAAAACGGCATTTCATATACATCATGTGCTTCGGGTATTTCAATAAAAGATACATCTTTGTTCCGATCCAATGTTCAACCTTCAAGATTCCGCTTTTTCATATTTAGCCCATGAGCAGTTAGGGGACTCAGTGTAAATAAAATGACGTTTTCTCGAAAACGGTTAGGATTAGCGACATGAATGAAGAGTACTTAATTTTTAGCCAATAGTTAAAGGTATGTAAAAAACATTGTCCAAAGTTCTCGTCATACAGGGCGTAAAAAATGGGCCCATGAGTGTTACAGCTAGTCCGTCCCTGCAGCTGTGAGTAATTCACAACAGTTTCTTGGATAGTAATTTGACGGGTCTTACCTGGTATACATCATATTAAAAAATAATTGACATATACCAGGTGGTTCAATAATTATGTGTAAAAAATTTGATTCCATTGGTGCTCTTTGGGAGCCCATATCTCCGAAGAGGAGGCCGTTACGAAAGAAGTTTATATGAACCTATAGTATTCTTTTCACGTATTTTCTTCATATCCGGGAGATTTCCCACATGTTCCCGGACACCCCGTATAATTTCTTCGATTAAGTATAAGAAGCGAAAATTGAACGTCTAGGGAACTTTCTCATAACTATTGCTCAAATTGTTCTCCATTATACATGTTTCACATATAGTTATTGTTTATTATTTCTTTTTTTTGTGTGCTGGATGGGAAAACCTTCAAAAGGCGCTTGTCATGCAGGTTAGTAGGCGCCAAACAGTGTGGGATTTTTACCTATAAACCCACCCAGAAAGAGCATCGACTACTAGGGTCATTAGCTCGTTGAGTCGCTTTTAGGTAAGTATAGTTTCAATTAAATATCACAGATGGTAAGTATCACATAGTAAATGCTCGTGGGCGCTCTTTAGTTAAGTGTGTTTTATGTTTTCCATAACATAATGTAAATATCACAGTTGGTAAGTGTCACAGAGGGTAGGTATCACAGAGGGTAAGTATGACTACTCATTTTTAAATTTTGTCAAATAACTCTATACATTTCATATACTCTAAAGTATTTTTTATGTTCTGTTTTTGCAAATTTTGTTCAGTATTCTCTTTCAAGCTATATTGCTGTCTTTGTGCATTATACACTGGACATTCACTGATAATATGTACTACTGACGGAGCTACATTAAACTGATCACACATTGGTGCTGGCTCGCCTTTAAGAAGATGTTGTTGAGTAACACTTGTATGTCCTGTACGAAGTCTAGATGCTTTTGCGGTTTCTAGTCTACTTAGTCCTATGGAATCGAAGGTATTTTACTTGACGAAGAAATGTATTGGTTCGATCCCATATGGCTTGCCATTCATCAACAATTTTTTTCTTTAACTTGTTTGTGAAGACAGTTTTCCTAATAGCTCTATCATTTGGTACTGGATTTTGATCATCTTCTAGAATATCAGGGAATTCTACGTCGATATCTCTTAAATATTCTAGGAATCTTATTGCGAGAGGACGAGTAATGGTGGGTCTATTGGCGTACTCATTTTGAACGGGAAATATGGATTCATTGTTTGGATTTTTGGGATAAGATTTAGAAGTTGTTTTTAGAATTTTTCTTCTTTGGCCTAGGGGCATTATAATAGCAGATTCACAAGAGAGACTTTGGACAGGAGTCGTTGGGAAGCAGAGTACACAATGCTGCCGTAGTCTATCTTAGACAATATTAACGCCTTGTATATCATAAGAAGACTTTTCGGGTCAGCTCCCCATTTTGTATGTGCTAACATGTTGTTTATTATTATAATAGAATTTGTTTCAATTGAAGAAAAAGCACATTTATTTCATCAGTTTCGTCGTAGATTTTAGGCCAAGGTTTTGAAGATGAACCTTGTTCAATTAAATTTGATATTATCCTTGGAAAAATTATTTTATCCGGTTATCGTCATTCCAGAAAACTACAAGTAATTCTAGAAATTTAAATTAAATTTCGTAGAATTACATACTACAAAAGGCTTATATTTACCATTAAAATACACTTCCAATGCTACATCTGAAATTTCGTTACACTGGATATAGTAAACGAGCATGTAATATTTTAGTTTGCATTGGCTGTACCTAAAATTAGGACAAACTGATTTTCTATTATTAATTAGAACTTATAAAACAACTTAGAGAATCTGAATATTCTGACAAAAACAGAAGAATTTTTCATTATGACACAACTGACAGTGTTCTTTTGGTTTTTTTAAATATCCATCATGGCCTACTCAAAAAAAATTTGTATATTTTTTAAAAAACGTAAATTTCGGACATAATATTAAGACTAAAAATAAAGTATCATATATCTTTTAGACGCTTGTTAAAAACTGAATTATATTATTAGAAAGTATATGGAGTGACCCATTTTAAAAAAGCAAGTTTGTTCTTTTTTCTTGAAAACTATTGAACGTAAAAAAATCTGAGTACTTTAATGGATTTTACGTATAAAGCTACAAATAGAACATTTTATTTCTTTTTGATAAGTTACAGGGTTATCGAAATATGAAAGGTGTCCATCCTAAAATTTAAAATTCTCAAAAACATTCCGTGTATCAAAAACGAGGAGACCTAGAAAAGGTCTATTTGCGGAATCTTTTTTTTTCACAAACAAGAAAACCGCATCTTTCTATCTTTACTATTAACGGAGATACACCGTAATACCACCGAAAAATGGACACCCTGTACATAGTTTCCAAGAAATCTCGTTCCGGACGGACTTACTTATGGAATTTTTAGACGCCGACTTATGATTGCACATCATATTCGTTCTTAAAGCCTGAATTTTAACAGTATTTATGGTAACATGAACAACTTTAATATTAAATTTTAAAAATTTTATTATTAAAATAACCGTTAAAATTTATATTGAAAGTAAATTCTGACAATAATTATTGTTTTTATCAGCTGGCTAATAATCTGGAAGGTTTTTAGGACCCGTTATAAGTAAAAAAAAATGGATAATGAATATTTTACTGTATAGTCGTAAAAAATATATAGTATTTAACTGTTTAATGTTTATTATGTTAAAAATATATTATATTACTTTAATTATAGTGTACAAGCAAAAAATAAAATATAGCTACATATAGTGTTTTACGAAATGAAATAAAATAGAATTACTCTAATAGCAATATGACAAAATTTTAAATAAATATGATAAAACGTATCGACTAGAGCATATAAAACGTAATGTGATAATAAATTACGAATAAAATATTATTACATAAAATAAAAAAATGTATATTACAAATTTATTATACACTAACCCAATTAATTATCGAGTAGTCAAAAATTCACGTCCAAATTAATCAGCTGTTATTTCGTTAATAATGAACCTATTTTAATAATTTTTTTTAACTGATAGAAAATAGATTCTATAGTTTAGAGGTCTTAAGGTGCATTTACACATGCACGGAATTAGTGGCGCCAGTGGTCGCGCCAGTTCTATTTGCACGCCAGTAAAGGTTTACACTTTGTTGAGTAAAACGAGAATAACTGGCTCGCCAGTTTCATGTTTAAAATGTTTTTTCGCAGTGCGAACTATGTCTGGTGAACTTTCCGAAGCCTGTAAAATAGTCGCTGTACTTTTAGTGGAAAAAAATGAAGATAAAAGAAATACAGAAAAAGGAACGACGAGAAGGCCGTGTCTGGGTTAAACCATGAATTGATCGTCAACCTGCTTTGGGTGCACACACGGATAAGATTCATACTATACAAGAAATTTGATTGTCAGTTCTGCTGACCACTTTTTTTTTAGCCATAATAAACTATATAAACTACAATCAACAAATATTAGAAGCGGAACCTAAACGAAATTCAAACTAAATACTGGCATGAGGTCCCCAATGCGCAAATACTTTTTAAGGTGCGTTTACACATGCATGGATTTAGTGGCGCCAATAAAAACTGGCGCGCCAGTAAATAAAATGTGTAAACATTGCATAAAAATTATTTTTGCATGCATAGATCAAAAAAGTCAGGATCCTTCTGAAATCACAGGCGCCAGTGGTGACAAATTCGTACAGAAAATCAAAACTTGCAAGTGTAAACAAGTGCTTGCACGTCAGCGACCACTCGCCAGTTTTTCGTTTAGGTTACACTTATAATTTTTGTTGATTGTAGTTTATATAGGTTGGTTGGTAGAAGATGGTTTTTATAGATAGCAGGATCCTCTGCTGCGAGTTCCACTAGAAATTTTGCAGAAGCACCCAAAGCAGGTCGACGATCAATCCCTGGTTTAATCCAGGCACGGCCTTTCCGTCGTTTCTTCTTCGGTATTTATTTTATCTTTTTTTCCACTAAAAGTTCAGCGACTATTTTACAGGCTTCGGAAAGTTCGATCGAAATACTTTGTGTGAAAAACACTTTAAAAATGAAACTGGCGTGCCACTTATTTTTGTTTTCTCAACAAAGTGTAAACCTTCACTGGCGTGCACATAGAAACGGCGCGACCACTGGCGCCACTAAATCCATGCATGTGTAAATGCCCTTTTTTACACTTGCAAGTCTTGATTTTCTGTACGAATTTGCCATCACTGGCGCCAGTGATTTCAGAAGGATTAAAACTTTTTTGGTCTATGCATTCAAAAATAAATTTTTATGCGAGTCGATGTTTACACTTGCTAATTTTATTTACTGGTGCGCCAGTTTTTATTGGCGCCCCTAAATCCATGCATGTGTAAATTCACCTTTATTGTACAAGGTAGCGCATATAATCTAGATGCATGTAAATGTCCTAAAATTTAAATTCGCCATATCTTACATAAAAATTGAATATAATTTCTTTTTTAAATTGAACCAATTAGAAATATATCTGATCTAGGCACTGGCCTAAAAGTATCGCCGTGCCACTCGAGGTAACAAAAAAATTATCATTTCTTCTAAATATGTTATATTCTCGAAAACCCGTTTCGTAAACAACAAATGCGACATTTAAATCACTTCTAGCTTTAAAAATAAAAATAATTTCAACAAATTAAGTTTATAATACAGAGTGTTACGCAATTATCTATTCCTTTAATTAAATATGCACTTAGTTAAGTGAATGAATTAAATGAATAAGAATTGAAATATAATTGCTGATGATTTTTATTTTAAGTGGATTCCGGAGTATCTCTAAACGAGTTTTCTCCTCAAACGTTTATTTCTGCTTTAGGAAAAAAATGTTCACGAAAAAAAAACTTTGTAATAAAACTAAAATTGGAATAAAGTGTATATTTTTTTCTTCCGGAAGATTTTCATATTTAATTTGAT
The DNA here is from genome assembly GCA_963991005.1 of Barypeithes pellucidus. Taxonomy (NCBI): domain Eukaryota; kingdom Metazoa; phylum Arthropoda; class Insecta; order Coleoptera; family Curculionidae; genus Barypeithes; species Barypeithes pellucidus. The sequence goes on from OZ022556.1 coordinate 95,639,625, forward strand.
CTACTGTTCCATGTAGAAAGAAATTATGAACTTTCCACCAATTATTAATGAAAATTTTAGACCTACTTTGTTCAACATTTTTTTTTAAACGTAGCGCTTTGATAAGAAGAGCAAACTCCGTTTTCCAGTGCTAAAAATTGAAGCCTAGACCTCGATCACGTTCCGTCTCGTTCTTCCAATTATCGTTGTTTCTGTCGGCGTACCGATTACGGGCGGACGCTCGATGTATTGTTCTAATTGCGAGGGAAGATACAATTCGCCTTGTGCCTACAATGAGCGAAATGAACAGTGATCAAATCGGAGATTTCGACTGACTTCGGCATCCTCTTAAACAAAATAATCAAAACAATTTTTAAGGATAAACCTTTTCTAGTGCCTCGGTACCAAACACTACGCATGTAATTTCAACTGCATATTGTTTAAATTCACTTCTATTGACGCTATATCGAAATGTTTGAACCAAACCAGAGTAAACCCGAACAAAAGACCGCATAATCAATGCATAACAACTGCACTTTACTATAACATATTGATTAAAACCACGTTTACAAAAGTTATAATAGACAGCTGATACCGAAAACTTGACCAATGTTCAATATGAGAGCGAAGATTGGAGAAGGGATTTGTGAACTAAATCGCCAATATTAATTTGATGTTTGAGAGAACAAAAGTTTTGTAATGTATGGTCGATATAAGCCGTCGGGATAACAATAATCGAACCAACCGTCCTAAAATGATAACCGATAATAATATGACTCATATTGCGTGAGCAGACAGGGTGTTATGGAAATAACTTATTATAATAATTCGTGTCGAATAACTTGAATAATCCTGTATATGGTATGTTCAGCAAAAATACTGATGCCACTTTGAAATATTAACACCAGATTCCAAACTACATGTTAAATCTGTCCAAAAAAAAAATATGAACATAACTTATAAGGTTTGATTTACAATGTCCTCACAAAGTATTTTTTACACGCTTATTAAATCATATTCTCCCTTTCATCAAAGATCGATTTAAACCAGACACACATTTTTATATCTTAAATTTGGAAATCAGAACAGAACGTCACGTAAATTATTAGTCATTCAGTGCACACGTCTGCATTTTAAAATGATGTCAGCTAATATAAAAGCCCAGTATTCTTTTGGGTTTTGTCAGAACAGAAGTCGGTATATTTAAAAGTCAAAGTTAGGTGGACGTTTTTAAAATGAATATTTTTATTTCCTGAATCATCAAAAGTTTAGTAGAGTTGTTTGTGTACTGCGTCGTTTTGACTAGTATATCGTTTATTTCCCGAATAAAAATATATTTACAAATTCTGCCTTCTGGATTTAACATTTATATATGCTGTAAAAAATATTAGAACTGTAAAATTGCCACTGTATATTGATCATGGCAAACCAAACTTTTAAATAGTATATAGATTATTATTCTCGAACAGGGGTCTCCAAACTATGTTCCGCGGGCCAGGTCCGGCCCGCGAGCAATATAAATCCGGCCAGCGGAAAATCAAAGTCGTTTTCAACTTGACATGTAGATACTATTCGAACGTCCTTGAGATATTGGAAAGAGTAGCAAACTATGATAAATGATGATCTGAATGTGTATTTTAGGTGGCTGTTGTGTAACAGACTAAAAATTAATATAGATAACACTAAATTTATGATTTTTAAACAAAATAACAAAGTGTTACAAATGCCAAAGATACAAATTAAAGATATAGAGTTGCGATCGGTTTACTATAAATTCTAACTATACTTTTTTAGAAAATATGTTTACGATATTATTTAATATTAATTAAAAAATGTAATTAATACTATATTTTATAAGAAATTTTACAATTAAACCTTTCTATAATAATTTTACTATAGCCTTTTTCCGTGGAAGCATACAAAGCCTAGTACAATTTTGTCTTCTTTTAGGCAAGGTAAATCATATTCCTGTATGTGTTGAGCAAGTGAATAATAAGTATATCATATTAGTAAATATTGTGAATCGATTCTGAATGTAGCTCTCGTGTTCTTATGAGTAATGTCGGCTGGAAAAGATCGATGTTGTCAGTCTTAAGTAATTTGAATTATTTTTTGTTCACATTCTACTTGATTTTTTTGATGACATTTAAATGGAAATATCTCGAAAACTGTTCGAGATATTAAGGTCGTAACTACCGCTATCTAATGTGAAATTTTTCTACAAATTCTCATTTCTTGCTCATAATAACATCATACTGCCAACTTTCAATCCGATACCATTCAACTGTTTTCAAATAATGACTTATTTTCGAAGATAAACGACCATTTTCAAGAACGAGAAACATTTGGACAAAACTTATATGACTTAATGGGTCTAGTTTAATGTTTAGTATCTCGAGGTGCTCTATGGCCCATAAGTTATGGGACACCCTGAATATAGCCTATCTCTAGGACACCCAAGGAATCACCCATTAAAAAAAAATAAGTCATTAATATAACACCCTGTATGTATGTAAAATGAAATTAGTCTCTTAAAATATACTTAGCCGTTCAGTTACGAATCGTCAGTCAAGAAAAAGGGTATATTCTTATAAACGTTCTGGATCAGTATATCGAACATCAAACGAACCTCGAATCCACTCCACATTTAAATGAGGGAACATACAAAGAGGAGAGATGTTGAATTTTAAACTTGTGAAGTACTCGTTGTTCAAACAACGTCGAATTTAACGCCGATATGCTAAACTTTACAAAGATCAAACTTGGCGCAACAGACATTCTGAGGCTTAAAACTTTTTACCATTTTAAATTGTGTACAGTTAGTACTAAAATGTTCTCGCTTTTACTTAAGAGTAAAGAATAGTGATTATTTCGTTTTTTGATCAATATTTTGTTATTTCGTTATATCCTAAAAGCGGCCTAATACCCATTTGTGGGTCCCAATTACTTGGAATTTAGGGTTGAACATTTTTCAGTTAATAAATTAATGGGAGCACAAAATGAAATTTTTGTGAATTTTTAATCAGAAATTTTTAACTTTGAAACTTTACAAGGAAAAAAAGATTATAGTAAAATTATAATAGTAAAGATTTTATTGTAAAATTTGGTATAAAATATAGTATTAATTACATTTTTTATTAGTAATCTGTAGCAAAATAATATTGTAAACATAATTTATAAAAAAGTATAGTTAGAATTTCTAATAAATTTAATAAAATCAAGTTAATGCTTAAATATGTATATAGTAAATTTTACCAAACACTATAGTAATATTATTATAGTAAAGATTCCTCCTTATCTGAAGATCCTTCTCATTACCTAAGTATTTAGACGATCAATTACAAAAAAAGTAGGTAGGCTTTCCCTAGGGCACACAAGGAATTTGAAAATAATATAGCATTTCCATATAACTCCTTAGTCTTACCAAAAATTGTTTAGGTATATAGTACGGCAGCCCGTTACCAGGATTTCAGACTGATCACGACCTAAAGTTTTTTAATAAGGACTTGAAAAGGAAATTAACAAGAACGGACATTGGCAACGTTGCAAAATCATTGAGAATCATCTTTACATATGTATAAAAAAAAGTGGTCGTAAAAGTTATCGCGCCTCATCCGTTCTTTTTAATTTTTGACTCAGATGAAGGCGCGTTATTAATTAACAGGCTGCCGTACTATATACACGTGTAGAAAAAATATGGTTTTGAATTAATTGGTAAATATTTAATTTGAAACTACTCCTAATTAAAATCAAGCACCAGAGGAGGGACTTTTAATATATTTTTTTAATTATAAAATAAACCCTTCTAAAAGATATTTAGGACCAGAATTTTGGTTAGGGAACAATGTTTATTTTACGACCTTACACACGTTTAAAATTTAATTTTGCACGTTCGTGGCTTCACACACCGGCTCCAACGAATGATATAAATAAAGGTTGGCGTATAGAGTGGCGGGTCAAGGTAGCAGAGAGCTGAGAATTATTTAAAGGAGCGACTCAAAAGATATGGCCACAAATTACCGATACGAAGCTTATGGCCGATTCCACCGTTGCAGAACAAACCGGGCTTAGTGATAAACTTACCTGAAAATGAATTTTACATTCCACCGTTCATTAAGCTTAGTTGAAATGATAGAAAGCTGAACTTTAAGTAAATCGTCATATTTGAGCGCCTAAAAGCTGAAGCCGGAATATTCTAACCAAACTTTTGACTTTCGTCTTCGTTATTATTTTTTGAAACAAAAAATATTTGAGACCTATTTAACGATGACATGGAGTTGCTAGGAATATTCGATTAAAGATTTCCAAGGAATAACAGAGAACTTGAGGAAATGGACAATCTAAGTTTTTCCGGAAACAAACAACACTTTTTGTATTTGTAGTTGTAATTGAGCAAGAACTGGAGTAGTATGAGCCACACAGTTGTAATTGAGGAAGAACTGGAGTAAATGTGGTTACTTTTTTTTGGCTACCGTGTAGTTGCTGGTTTATTAAGATTTCCTCGTTTGTTAGATGCATCAACCAGCATTTATAGTAACCCATTGTTCCAGCGTTTAAAAATTTAATTACAATTCACTTAATTGCGATTACATTTATTTCATTGTTGAAATGTCTTTATATCGGCCTTTACAGAACAATATTATTCCTGGTAGCCTTCAAAATCAGTATCAATATCCTGCGTAGGTATACATTGATTATCATCTGCAAAATAACATCAACTAAGTTGCTTTTTTCATTGCTTTCGGTCAATTGAAATGTAGACCCTTGATATGCCTTGGGATTTATTAATCAATTCTGTGTATAATGTTTATATGGTTTCATTTTGACAAGAATAATTTTTTTGCTAAATAAAACGATTGGGAGTTCCAGACAAATAAAGTTATAAAAACAGCACTTTTTATTTCGTTAAAACTACCTTTAAAGATATTAAATATAGAAGGTAATATAAGAAACGTTAGGAAGAAAATAAAATAAATAAGAGCCACTTAAGGAGGCATTTACCTTTTTTTTGTTGACTTCGTAGCAACGACACCATCTATTGCAGACTCGAATAAAAAAAAATGCAAAAAAGGAATTTGCTGAAACGTAGCTATTTACCTTAGAAAATGTGACGTGCTACGTTTAATATTAGTACAGCCATTTATTATGCGTAAGTATCGTTTAAAAGAAATTGTTGTAAGAGGTAGGAACTCTGTTTTTATGTAAATTATTCTAAGGGCAATGATTTCTTGTACGATTGTTATAAAAACGATATTTTTTTTTCGCAAATGAATGCATGAAATCGGTAATTTTCTGTAATAAGTTAATAAAAGTAAGTTAGCGTTAAAAGTCTGTCTAAAAACTGAGCATAGAGGTTGAATCGGGTGGAATAGACTAAACTCCAGGAGCATTATATTGTTTTTTTTACATGTGCCCCGAAAGTGCCTCTTTTCATGCATGTCCTCTTCACCGAGAGAGCGGGCGGGAAAGATTTTTCCCGCCCGCTCCGAGTCACCATGTGCTCATAAATAAATAAAACCAGAATTGTCGGTGCGGGATTTGAACCCGCGACCCTCAGCTCGCCAGGCGTACACTCTACCCACCGAGCCATACTGCAAGCGATAATAAATAGCGGATTATATATAAATTAAATTGGCAGTTAATTTTTCAAAGATGTTTTAGAAAAATGTTTGAAGAATTTCTTTATTTATATGGCCTCACTCAGACTCGGGCACTTGTAAAAAAATATATAAAACCAGAGATGCCGAGTGCGGGATTTGCACCCGCGACTCTCAGCGTACGCTATACCACTAGGCCACCGATCCTATTTGTCAAAAATAATAAATAGATATTTACATTCTCCATGCGCGAGTGTTTTCCTGTCATGTAGACAGGAAACTGTCTGAAGAATTTCTTTATTTATTTGGCATCAAAGCTTCGGAGCACTTGTAAAAAAAATACGATACATATCTCGGCCCGTCGGAGGCTTTTCCGGACTCGTGCGGCTCGGATAATGAGTGAGAAATATGAACTGACATTTTTACACACGCAATTTTTAGCAACCCCATTTTTAGTTAAATGTGTATCAATAATAATGCAATATGGGGACATAGCTGATGCTGAGTTTTAGACAACCAAGCCACACAGCAAGCCGTCCCATGCGCGTACCGTGTACCGCGATCATGAATTATTATTTACCAACAATTTTAAAATAAAATGACCCGGGCGCTGTAACTTTTTTATGTTCTTTACACTCAAAACGTCCGTTGTCGATGAATTCACGTTTTATTTTTTATATTTTTAATATGATTTCATCAAGAACGGACAAGGTGTAGTAACAAAAAGACGATCTGCTTTCTTACGGACTGAAATCACTCTGACGGGTAAGCGCAGCGTTGCCGAACTTTTTCGCTCGAGTAAAACTTTCTTATTTTTTATTAATCTAGCGATTAGTCATTAGGTGCCCTTACACCAGCGGATATCTCAACAAATCTGATATGGCACGAGCCAAATATGCGGAAAAAACTTTGTGTGTATGTGGCGAGCCGAGCCTCATCGGGCCGTGCCTTATCGGCCACGGATGAAATCAGCAGGTCGCAACTCATCAGTAGATCGGTAGGTAATAGCGGACGGCGCATCAAGTCCCATTAACGAGACGATTTAATTCAGGCAAATCTAATCGGGTGATTAGGTCGGCGAGCTAGACTCGCCTGCCCAAAATTGACGAGAGTTTTGGTATGTGCCGAGCCTAGTTGGCAGGCCAAATCCGAACGGATCAAATCGGTCCAACTTATATGTTGGTGTAAGGGCACCTATTGACTAGATGAAGGCGTGATAACTGGTCATTTTGGTAACGGGCTGCCGGACTATTGTTTCAGACCCTTGACTAAGTTTCGATATAAAACGAAACGTTGACAAATATAAATTTTGTTTCATTCCCACTATGGATATCATATTCTTAAAAACGGCTTAAAAAGTAATTACTTTTGATCAATCTGTAATAACTTTAATATTAATAGTTAAGAGGAAATTTTCGCCTCCTCTCTAAAAATCACCCTATTTAAAAAAGTCGTTCCTGGTCATTAAATAAATATCATTGTAACACTTTTTATGATAAATTAATCTTTTCAACATTTTATGCTAAGCGAACAAGGCATCCATTATAATTTACTTTATGACCCATCCTAAGTTGCTGAAAGGTGGTTTTGTGATCCAAGCATTATCCAAAATTAATGTCTACATAAAATTAGAATATTAAAAGGCTCCTGTGCCTGTGCAACATTCTTCTTCCAGAGTGTTTTCAGTGTTTTCCTGAACACTTTCAGGGTAATATAATTTTACGGCTCGTCTGGTTTTTGATAAATTACCATAATTAGACAGAATGCGATGTAGTCCGTCGCATAAATTAAATTAGGAAGTCGTACTTAAGAGGATTCGACCGCGCTAAATATCTCTCCATTCTCCTTCAATGCATATTATATAATAGTATATTACATAACGAGTGTCGAAAGTGGTACATTTCAAACTCGAACAAATCCGCCGAGAGAAAATAACTAACACAAGTAATGAACAAAATTTTTCCTACGACCACAAATGCAATGCCCAATTATTGAATATTTTAACTTATAGTAAATGAAATTAATAGCTTTATAGCATAATTAAACTAATCTTAAATTTGATTCTTTACTTCTTTAGCACGCGACTGTCATTGAACAGGCTTCGGCATTTTACACATATTGACCAATTGAGACAAATGTTTATACCGACAAAAAGGACCAAGCATTTTACCCGCGATTAAATTTATCTAGCTTTTGAAATCGAAATTATATACTTCCTCTTCTTAAGGTGCCATGCAGGCTCCTGAGTGTCCATCCTTTCATTCTTATCAAATTTGTCTGTTCGTGCAGCGCTTTGGAGTATTTGGAAGTCCCGTATCCCTGTCCATTGTCGAATGTTTCTCAACCAGGATAATTTCTTTCTCCCTAACCCCCTTTTTCCTCCTTCAATTTCGCCCTGTAAGATAAGACGTTGAAACTCATAACGTTCTCCACGTATAATATATCCCAGGTACGATATTTTTCTTTATTTTATGGCTTCAAAAAGTTCACGATCTGTCAATTCTGCCCTCTGGAGTACTTCTTCATTTCTTACGTGATCAATCCATGAATCCATATAGAGTCCATATTTCGAATGCTTTTTTTATTGAAGTAGTTTTTAAGGTTCATGCTTCTACTCCGTACAAGAGAACCGACCAGGCATAGCACTTAACCATTCTGTATCTGATATTGAAACTCAACTTCCTATCTATGAGGAACGAAGCATTATATATTAGCTTATGTCTATAAAAAAAAATTATATCAAAGACCTTTAATTTAGCCGGATAATGGTTTTCAATAAGTTTTTTAAATAAAACTCCTGTAAATCATATTTTTGCTATACTTATAAATTTAAATTCCTTACGACAGAGCTAAATCACAGCAGAATTTATGTAATTAGTAGGCCGTGCATCATCAAATTTGCTTGGTCACCATATGGATACGGGAATGACAGTGACCTGAAACAGTGCGCAATGGCTCGGTTTGAGCAAGCTACATTATCTGAAATGGACCAAAATATTGAAAGTACCACCATTTAAAAACGTAGAATTTATTTTATAATTCACTTAAACATAAAAATATAAAATCACTAAATAATCTTAATATAAACCACTCGAGCTTTAACTGTTACCACGTAGTCACGTGACTTATCGTCAAATTATTTAGTCTCGAATCTTTTAGATGTAAAAGTGTTCGAACAACTACCTACGTGAAATTTACCCGGTAAAATTCAAAGCACTCGTGATTTAACCAATAAATAAATACATTGTTCCAAGAAAATAATAAAACTCATGACCTAACTTCAATATTTATAGAGATGGAGTTAGATATCGTTAATTAGTTAATTGGGACACTTTTACATAGATTTTGCTTAAAACAATATTCAAATTATTATTAAAACCAATATAATGACATAAATCATTATTACCTACCATATATGGATATTCTATCATTGATAATTGTAAAAATCGAAAATAAATCGGTTCTTATCCCATTTCTACTTTACCCATATTTTTTTTCAGTTTTTTTCATCTCTGGAAAATGAGCGTTATGTCTTAGTGTTTGGCCACAACGGCACACCGCACAGAGCCCTCGCCATAGCACAGCACAGTAGTGACCATAACGGCGCACCGACCCTCTCTCATTGCCTTGCCTGTCAATCAGTTTGTCTCCCGACAACGAGATATAAACATGGACTATGCGTTGTCATCTTCTTCCGATGAAGAAGATATTATTTTAGACGCTAATATAACAAAGTGGTATATGTTTAAACAGAAATCCTATTAACGCAAAGCCAAGATTCTATGGAGAATTTTATCACCTTTATAAAGATCTAAGGAAAGATCCCCAACGCTTTTGTGAATATATGAAACTGCCATTCTCAACCTATATCAGTGGAAGAAATAGTAATGGTAATTCTCATATATTGAAAAAAGTGTTGGGAATATTTCTTTAGATCATTATAAAGGTGATAAGATTCCCCATTGAATCTTCACTGTACGTTAATGGGATGAACTGGTAATTTTGATTTTTGTTTAAGCATATAAGTACCACTTTGTTATATTAGAGTCTAAAACAATCGGAAGAAGATAACAACGCACAGTCCATGTTTATATCTCGATGTCGAGGGACTACTGTGCGAAGCTCAAGCGAGGCTGTGCGGTGCTATGGCACAAGGCTATGTGCGAGGGGCGGTGCGCCATTATGGCGATTGACTTACATGTCCTCCATTAAAGAGAAATGCCGTCATTCAATCATTAATGCTTCAAATCTTTAATCTCTATATTAATGACGCAGATGACGAGCTGGACGAGGAATGCACCTCGGCAAAGTATGCCGACGACTCTTCCTATTTATTTTCTCATGGGGACGATAGCATTTTGACTCAAAATTGTAATCGAAATTTGAACAGTCTGTGTAAATGGTTCTGTCAAAATTCACTATTTCTCAATAACACTAAAACTAATTACATCCATTTTCACAATTACCAGGATCATAATAATCTGGGTATGGAACTGCTTATAAATAATGAAGAAATATTAAAAATCAATACCTACTATAAAATTTCTAGGAGTGCAAATTGACGAGCATCTGAATTGGAAAAATCATTGTGATCTGCTCAAATCAAAATTAAATTCATGTTGTTTTCTTGTTCGTTCACTCAAGACAGCGATTTCTATGAGGGAGCTCCTCATGGTGTATAACGCACAAGTAGATTCTCGTCTGCGTTACGGGGTGATCTTCTGGGGCTCGTCCAGTGTGGTTGGGGAATTGCTTGTCTGTCAGAAGAGAATATTGAGGACTTTGGTGGGTGTGCCGAGGACTTATTCGTGCAGAGGGCTCTTTAAGAAATACAAGATTTTGACCGTAATTTATGTATACTTATTTGAACTATGTATATATATTTTTAAAAATAAATGTCGATTTGCCATTAACAGTGATGTTCATACCTATAACACACGACACGTCAGCTCATTTAGAGTTCCTTTTAACGGACTGAATGTTGGTAGAACATCACCAAACTCATTGGGGCCAGCAATCTTCAACAAGCTACCACTAAACCTGAAGGCTGTTGATAGTCTTATATTGTTTAAAAAACCTTTAAAGCAATATTTGTTGTCTGACTCTTTTTATTCAGTTAATGAATATCTTACAAGGGTGCAATAATGGCTCTACATATTTTTATATTTACTTTTTTTAACAATAACATAACTTTTATTTTAGTATAAGTTTGCTTTTTATAAATTTTGTATATTGTGTATTTTTGTATATCATACATTTTATATATACTCATGTATTTGACTTTGACGTTTTCCATACATTGTAAATTATAATGTCTAAGGAAATAAAGTATAAAGTAAAGTAAAGTAAAGTAAATCAGTTACGACAATATTTGGCCGGCATGCGACGTTAAATCCGATATTTTTCTTTAAATCGTGGCCGATATAACGAAACAGTGTATAAGAATTTAGAAATATTGTACGAATTCACTTAAATACAAACCAGGTTTTCTTTCAATTCGCAAATTAGCTCTCGTTGAATAATAAATAAATAAATAATATAGTGCTTGACGCAGTCTAGTATAATAAGCACCACCTAATTAGTAGTGGAACAAAACATCACTCATTTAATGCGCTGCATGACGGAATTAATTATAAATGGGAATATGTTTTAAAACGTCAGTTAATCGAATTTTAATAAAAGTTTACTCCGCAATAATAAAACTATACTCGTCGGCACAAAATTCCGCCAACCTGAAATTTTTGTCGAGTTTGATATTTTATAACTTTTTTATTTTTTATGCGATTTTCATCAGTTTGTAGGTCAATTTATTTTGTTTTTCCTTAATTATTTTATAAAGTAAGATTTTTCGATTAGGTTATATTATTATACAGGAGTAAATCAAACTGTTGTTTTTTGTCGAAATTTCAAAACACCCTGTAGGAAAATTGAGTTGGATAATTTTATTTACATACTGTTCCTTGGAATCTTTGATGTATTCTAAACATTTCGTTCCTTGATTCATTCCATTATCTCATTTCTGCTGCGAGCTGCAAAATTTTAAATGAAACGATGTTATTTTTAGAAAATGTATGTCATGGGTATTTCTACCGCAGCACGCACCAATCTTGTATTTGTTGAGCTCTAATCGTCCACCGTTACATTGAGGAAATCCTCCAAGAAATTGTTGTTCCATTTGCCCCTTTGATTGGGAACTAATTTACATTAATGCGTGATAATGCTAGACCTCACGTTGCAAATGCAGTGAGCGAATATCTGGATAAAGTTGGACTTCCAACATTGGAATGGCCCGCATGAAGCCCGGATTTCAACCCGATCGAACATCTTTGGAATCACCTTCAAAGGGCTGTTCGTCGTCGTCCTGGACAACCATAAACCTTGCAAAACTTATGACTGGCGCTGACCGAAGAATATCAGGGTATCCCTCAAGAAAGGATAAGTAACCTGATTCGATATCACGAAGACTGCAAGCTGTCATGGCTGCGAGAGGAAGAAATATACGATATTAAATTTGTTTTTGATAATTAACTTTATGATATACCTAGTGTTTGTTTTTCTTAATGAAAATAGGCCTCAAATCATCGTTTCATTTAAAATTTTGCAGTTCGCAGCAGAAATCAGATAATGGAATGCATCAAAAATCGAAATGTTTAGAATACATCAAAGATTACAAGAAACAGTATGTAAACATAATTATCCACCTCCATTTTCCTACAGGGTATTTTGAAATTACGATAAAAAAACAACAGTTTGATTTACCCCTGTATAATATAGCCTAATCGAAAATGTTACTTTATAAAATAATTAAGGAAAAACACAATAAACGGTTCTACAAACTGATAACAAAATCACGAAAATCGCTTAAAAAATAAAAAAGTTATCAAATATCAAACTTGACCAAAATACCAGGGTGGCGGAATTTTGTGCCGGCGAGTGTATATGTATATGTTTAAATAATTTTATTAATCGCTAATAGTAATACCCCTAGTGCAGGGGTTGGCAACCTTTTGAGACGGAAGAGCCAAAGTTATAATTTACACAATTTCTCAGTTTTTAAAGAGCCACTAAAGGCCGCAATTTGATATCGAAAGAGACACAACTTGACATCGAAAGAGCCGCGTGCGGCTCGCGAGTCGTAGGTTGCCACCCCTGACATAGAAACATCCGACGACCGCGTCATTCGAAAGCGTCCGACGGACTGACGACAATAACGACGCGTGTCACGGGGCAGGGGTGCGGTGAAAAGCGTGTACAAGTGACTGAGAGATAGAATCGGTGCCTAATCCTCGTTAATCGATTCAGAACGAATTTTTAATATTTTTTTTTCGATAAAATAAATAATATTTGCGTATAGAACTAAAGAGCCGCATGTAGCTCGCGAGCCGCAGATTGCCGACCCCTGCCCTAGTGCATAAATTATTACCGGAAATTTTTCATCGTTCACGAAAATCTTCTTAAAATATTCGTGAACGAGAAAAAATTTCCTGTAATTGATTTATGCTCGTGGGCTACTTGGGAAAATTTTCACAATATTTGTGATCTTTGTGATCTTTTCTAGGATACCTCGTATCCATATATTGCTGCCACTATCAACGATTAGTTCCTAAAACCTTCCAAATTGTCAAATTTCACCTTATAAATACGTAAGTATTAAATATTGACATTACAGCGGTAATATTCCGGTAGGACTCGGTAGGAGTAGCAATATCACGAGGTGATTATAAAGTTTCGAGCATACGTTATCAGTGTACCTAGTGGGGACCCACCACCCGCCTTTAGTAACATAAGTTCGATGTTTACAGTCGAGTACTTTATTGTCTAGAAGTGCTATAACGATTAGGTTCTCGGTATTTTACGGTAAATTTACGACAATTATTGGTATAGTACAGTGGCGGCTCGTGACCGTATGGTGAAATTATTTTTAAAATTTTATTTTTGGGTAACGACCAAACAATTACTTTCTAGGCGTTTTAAATGTAGAAAGAAAAAAAGTAATAAGAAAATGCGTTAGATAAAACATATTTTTATTTATTTAATTTTACACAAGGAAATACAACGTTTGGAAAATAAGAAAGGTTTCCTTAGGGTGTATACCTGTCGGATCTTAACGTCGTCGCATGCAACCCTCGTAACAATATTTATACAGTCCACTACTAATACTACTAAAGCCATCTACGAGTTATCAAGAAAACCGAATGATGTCTAATACCACTACGCCATCTACGGCTACGTCATTAGGTACAACTAAGACGAGAACAATAGTTAACTATTTTATGATGAGAACGAATCGAGCCACGAGACTGACAAGTTGGGATTATTCATATTTTCAGTGTTTTTTAGTTTAAATCCTTAAATAAAATGGTTTAAAATCATATCGAGTATCATTTATCGACCCTACAGAATAATGCTTAAACGTAAAGTCCATTCTTCGGTTCTTAATTGTAGAAAATTGATCAATAACAGCCTCATTAGGTTTGGAATATCCTCTATAAATTTCTTTTCATATATTTCATTTTTAAACTTTCTAATAAAGTCCCTAGATTTACCCATTGTCGTCTGCGTTAAATTAATTTCGGGTTTAGGTGTTTCCGCATTCTTCACTTCAATTTTTTACTCCAAACTCAAAGAGCTAAAGTTGTTTATTAAATTACTTAATCGCACGTGCGAGTGAATCTCGTCATAATCGTCATTCACCTCGACCGAGACACGGTTGCCGGGTCTATACAGTTGGTTTGACGGAATGATAAAATATTAGGGAGGGTCGGACTTTCTTAGTTTGACGGTACGATAAAATATTAGGGAGGGTCGGACTTTATACGATAAATAAATTCGAATGACAATCAGAGAAGGTTATTCCGGTTCAAATTCGGAATCAATTAGATATCGTTCAGCGAATTAATTGCAATATTATTAAACTAGAAATAAAGCATTATACAGGGTGTCCCAGAATATATGGGAAATCTCCCGGGTTCAGATAGAACACTTAAACATAACAGGAGAAGTTCATATAAATTTTTCTTCCTACGGCCCCCCTTACGGAGATACGGGCCCATAACGGACGTCCGTGGAAATCGTTGTTTTTTAATTAATTTTTTAAGTACTAGGTGTAATTTAATATTTTTTTAGTATAATGTTTACTAGATGAGTCTAATTAAAATTCGCAGTTTTAAACACATTTGGCTTATCTAGTTTTCCAGGAACGGACTAGCGTAACACAAAAATGCTGTTTTTCGTACACCTTGTATGATGAAGGAACGACAATAATATTTTTGGATACTCTAAACCTTAAGCTGGAAAAAAGTTACTCTTGATCAATGTGAACTGTTTTCGAAAAAAAAAATATTTTTGTTCAATATTATATTCAGTATAAGTAAATTCCATTACTAAGTGAGTAACTAATAAGACAAAGGAGAAAAACCGCAAATTTCAAGACACTACCATAAACTGACACTGGCATAAATTTTCTTATTTAAATCGGTACATGTGAAAAAACCATAACAACAATGAGGGAATTTTTTGAATATACAACAACTAATGCAAAAAACCATATTGAATAATAATATTTTTTTTTTCGAAATCAGTTCATTTTATCGACATTGATCAAGAGTACCTTTTTTCAGCTTAAGGTTTAGAGTATCCAAAAATATTATTGTCGTGCCTTCATCATACAAGGTGTACAAAAAAAACATTTTTGTGTTACGTCTAGTCCGTCCCTGGCCAACTAAATAAGCCAAATGTGTTTAAAAAGGCGAATTTTAAAGAGACTCATCTACTAACCATTATACTAAAAAATTATTAAATTACACCTAGAATTAAAAGATTATTTAAGAAACAACGATTTCCAGGGACGTCCGTTATGGGCCCGTATCTGCCGTAGGAAGAAAAATGTATAAGAACTCCTTCTGTTATTTTTAAGAGTTCTATCTGAACCCGGGAGATTGCCCACATATTCTGGGACACCCTGTATACGATATAGAAAGAAAAACAAACACAAGTGTTTTACAATGATAGCTGCTCTTCCGTGGCACACGGTGTATGTTTTATAAGTTATAAATAAAATCGATAACACGTTGAGGTCGTAAAACCCTTTATTTGCTTAATTTATATTTTATCGCTTAGAGCCATTTACTCGTTCGATATCGATATAAGAACGTTAACCCTTACCGCACCGGATAACATGCACCCGGCATAATGTTGCGCCGCGCCGGAAAGATTGCGGTGGAAAACATTTTTTACCACTGATTAATAAAATAATCATTATATTCCATTTTGCAGGCGTAATCCTCCACTGCGAGAAAAACGGCAAAGTTTAGACATTATCTGGGACTAACGCTTGTCTCTTCATATACTCTGAATTTTGAAAGAACTCTCAAGATCGTGGCCAAGTCATGCGACATGAATGTCATGCCTGGTTATTTTAAGTTTATAGGTTGGCGTGAGTTTGCCATAAACTCCTAGACTGGATTTAGAAACTACATAAACGTCCCATTAAAGTACAACGGTAAAAAAAAATTATAAAATGGATGTTTCTTCTACAGTAAAATTAAATATCTAGTTAAATTAATAGTTATTTATGTACCAAGGGCGATAAGTAGAATATAATGCCAGGAAAACTATCCCTCGGGCTAGATACTCTCGCCTTCCGGACATTATAGTCTACTAACAGCATTTTTTAAAGTTAAATCAAAGGCATATCACTAGGACGTGTTTCATCAATCATAGCAAAATTTCTTAATTTAGAAAGCGCCAAGGAATATACAGGCCATTGCCTACGTCGGACCTCCTCCACACTTCTTATCAAGGGTAGTGCTTCCCTTGCAACCCCCAAAGCTAAACAGGATGTGGAAGAGTACTAGCGTAGCTCGCCAATCGACCCCCAACATACTACCTTTATTTTAATATACACATGGATTCAAAAGTTTTGCATCACTCTGATACCATTTTTAGTAGCAAAGAAAATATTATCAAGACATTTGTTTAAGATAACATTTTCAGTGTTGTATTTTGTTGGCGCTGGCCAGTTAAATTTTCCGATTCAGTGCGTAAAAATGAGTCGCCGAGTAATATCTGAAATTGATCGTACAAGAATAGTAGCTTTAGTTGAGGAAGGTCATTCCCAAAGATTTGTTGCTGAAAGAATAGGGTTTTTTCAAAGTGATGTATCTCGCATATGGAATCGCTATCTAGAGACCAATTCTGGGCGAGACAGATCACGAAGTGGTAGAAGGCATGTTACTAACGAACAGCAGAACCGCTATATTACGCTAACAATTCGGAGAAATCGTACTATGCCAGTCCCACAACTTCAGAGAGATGTTACGAATGCAATTGGAGTTCGCGTATCCGTCTCTACACTAAGAAGACGCATTCTTCAATCGGGTTTAAGATGTCGGTTGCCAGTAAGAGTTCCCAAACTACAATATGACCACCGAGTTCGCCGACTGCAGTGGGCTGAAACGCTCGTTCGCTTACCCGAAGAATTTTGGAATTCTGTCCTTTTGTTCGACGAGACCAGGATTTGTCTGGTAAACGATAGTCACCGGATTCGTGTTTGGAGAGAACCAACAAGAGCCGCCCAACTTGCCCATGCTCGCACCTTGCCTCCATTCGCGGGAGGAAGCGCCATGTTTTGGGCAGGTATTATGTCTGACGGGCGTACCGAGTTAGTCCACGTTCAAGACACAATGACTGGCGACAGGTACATTAGGCATATTCTACATCCTTATGTTATTACGTGGAGAGGGGCTGTTGGTAACAATTTTGTGTTTATGGACGACAATGCCCGGCCCCATCGTACTAGAGCTGTGGATGAATACCTAGAACGGGCCTCTCTAGGGTAGTTCGCGTTTGAAGAAACCCCCCTAGAACTCTCCAGGAGCTTGTCGTCGCTGCTACCGAGGGATGGCAGGCTATTCCACAATAAGGGATTGCTAACCATACGCACAGCATGCGGCGTCGTCTTCAAGCTTGCATTATATAATACACTTTATTAGAAGCTATATTTTTTTAAATTTCACAAATTATACAATATAAATAAATTTAACTTCTGTTAAGTTTTTTTTTTGGAAGGTTTAAAATGTTGGGGCAAAATTAAAATTTTTAAAACTCATTGATTTTTATTTTAAACTTATCAATGAACTAATATTTACCCTATTTTCGCGATGACGTAATTACTTATTCGAGAATCAGAGTGATGCAAAATTTTTCAATCTATGTGTATATAGAAGTATCCTGATGCAACATAGGAATACCCTGAATATTTTTATTATGTTCGTTACCCTAAAAAATCAATTATAAAATTTCTTTTTCTACCAAAAATTACGGAACGGAGATTCGAAGCCATTTCTTATAAAATCTTACATTTACTCTTGATATATATTTTAATTAAATATCATAGCTTGGGCCTAAACTATACTATTTATTTCGGAATGATAAAAAGCAATTTAAATTATCTAGCATCTTCTATAACATATTAATCTTTTTGCATTATCTAAATTCCCTCTAAGCATGAAAATAATGAAACAATAAATTATCCAAGTTCTGATTAAGTGTGTTTCTATACGCTATTAATTATCCAGAAGTTACGTCGTGATTACCCGCATTTTGCCATGGTAGGTAAAGGGTAACCTTCTTTTATCGGTAAATGACATGCTAATGATTAAAGGCCCAATGAAGGGGGAATTTAGTGATTAAGTGCATAGGGTGGAAATAAAGAAAATGAATAGGTTCTCAAAAATTTGTATACAGATATATTTTAAGATACAAGCTTATTGTGATTTTATTAGAACAGTGATTTTTTTTAATGAGTTACTTTGCACACATTATGCACAGAAAAAACTATAGTAAAATTATTATAGTAAATATTTTAGTGTACGATTTCCTATAAAATATAGTACTAATTACATTTTTTTATTAATAATCCGTACCAAACTAATATTATGCACATAATTTCTAAAAAACTATGGTTAGTATTTCTATTTAATTTAGTACAATCAAGCAAATACTATAGTAAAATTATTATAGTAAAGATTTTATTGTAGGATTTCCTATAAAATATTGTATTAATTACATTTTTTATTAGTAATCCCTACCAAAATAATATTATAAACATAATTTCTTAAAAAGTATGGTTAGAATTTCTAATAAATAAAATCAAGTAAATACTATAATATATAGTAAATTTTAAAAATACTGTAGTAAAATTATTATAATAACGATATTATTGTACGATTTCCCATAAAATATCGTAATAATCACAATTTTCAATATTAATCCGTACCAAAATGATATTGTAAACATAATTTTTATAAAAATATAGTTAAAATTTCTAATAAATTTAGAAAAAATCAAGTAAAATATATTGTAAATTTTACAACGAGTGAAAATAATTTATTTATAACTCCAGCAGCTATATATTTTTAAACATATGGTACATTTTACTGACGACTATTATTGTACATTAAGTATTTGTTATTGTTAAAATTACCAAGTTGAAATGAAGTGTTGTAACAAATAATGGTTGGAGAACTTATACAGGGACCATACCATCGATCGAAGAAGTCAAGCGACGCAAGGCGAGGTTACCACTTGGATGGGTGAACGCTTGGGACGCTTGGGAGACCGCATGTGTCAGAATTTTTATAAAGATTTTAGTAAATTTCGCAATAGATTTTAGTAAATTTTACAAAAGCTTTTCATATAAATTGTTTACTAAAATTTTAGTTTTTATTATTTTATTACTAAAAAATTAAAACCTGTAATTTATTGCCAAAAAGTTATTCCAGTCACATATAGAGCCATAAATTATGGTTGGTTTTGTTATTTTTATACTAAATTTAACTAAGTTTTTCTTTCCGTGTAGTTCATACTGTCCATATTATGACCTATTTATAATGTCAAACATGTCACTATGACACTAAAAATTAAGTATTTTTGCGGGAAAATGATCAATAGAATCCAGGGGAGGAAATATGTCTTGGCATAACCACGTTGTGGCAATCGCCAAGATAGCTTCTCACAAACTTGGTGTACTCTTCCAAACCAGAAAGTTGTACACACCTCAACAGCTTTTGACACTATACAAAGCCCAGATTCAACCATCACTAGAGTACTGCTCTCATGTCTGGAGCTCTGCACCCAAACATACTCTTCGGCTACTGGATTCCGTTGAAAGGAGGGCCATTCGTCTGATTGGAGACCACGAGCTGACGAAGAACATCGACAGCCTAGAACATCGAACACAGGTTGGAGATTTGACTCTCTTTTACAGATATTTTCATGGAAAGTGCTCGGCTGACCTTGCCCTCTTAATTCCGCTCAGAATGGCGAATAGCAGAAATACACGACGAACCACTGCCGCCCATCCATTTGTGGTTAAGCTTAGTACTCCTCGAACTTCATTATTTAAGAATTCTTCCATCCTTCCGAGGTCGTTTTAACGAATATAACCTTCAACGATTCAAAACCAACGTGAATTGCTTTTTGCGCACACGCACCACTCCCAGAGTGCCTTAAAGGATTTTTCCTATAGTGTTTGTGTTTGATCATCAAAAAAAATACCTTTTCATAACCTAACCTCATTTTTTAAATGGAACACCCTGTATATTTTAACCTACAACGATACTATTTTAAATTCTCCTTTCAAATATATAACATACCATGTATGATATTGGTTTCCTAGGCGATTTATTAAACGTTATTACTTTAACAGCAGACCATGAAACAAAAGCTAATATCCTAGAAACAACTATGTTGACTATTAACATTTAAGGTCAATTTCATTTTTACATATTCATTTGTGAAAATGACCTATTAACATTTTGAAAAATTTGATATGATATCAGTTCGTATTGAAAGTGGACAAAACGAAAAAATGGCTCACAAGTAATAAAGTTTAAATAAATCGCCTAGGAAACCAATATCATCCATGGTGTGTTATATATTTGAGAGAAGAATCTTTTTAGATTAAAATATACAGCAATTCCGCCCAGAGCGACGAATAGCAGAAATACACGACGAACCACTGCCGCCCATCCGTATGTGGTTAAGCTTAGTACTCCTCGAACTTCATTATTTAAAAATTCTTTCATCTGGAGGACTTCATCCTTGTGGAACGACCTTCCCGAGGTCGTTTTTCCCAACGAATATAACCTCCAACGATTCAAATCCAACGTTAATCGCTTTCTGCGCACACGCACCACTCCCAGAATGCCCTAAAGGATTTTTCCTATAGTGCTTGTGTTTGATCACAAAAAAAAAAAAAAAAAAAAAAAAAAAAAAAAAAGGTGTTCCATTTACAAAAATGAGATCATTTTGAAATTGTCAATTTTTTGATTTCCCCCGTATCTCTTAAGCAAGTGAATAATTTCAAATTTTGATTTTACCATTTTAAGTTTGACCCCCCAAAAAGAGCACATGCAATTACGGAGATACTCTATAAAAGTGTCGAAAATGGGACACCCCGTACCACGAACCCTACGAACTATTGACGGACGGGACGGGCCAGCTTTAGACATGAGCATCTCCTTTTGGTTGAGTTAATAAATTTATATTGTTATTTCAAAATTTTTAGAGTTAATAAAATTATATAACTTTAATAAATATGGGTAATACATCTTCCCGGACCCCTATATTAATATCGAATTACCCAACTACTTTAGTAAATTCCTGAACTATCAAAAACTTTATATTGGTGGCTGTTATTATTATTTAACGGCTTTCCCATTATGCTTGCACTGCTAATATCGATAAAATAGTTCAACTTTATTGCACCATATCAATATGCAAGCAAACACAAAGTTTTGTTCGGAACATTATCGGGTCTATGGAAGTCCGCTTAAACAGAAACGTTAATCAACTATTGTATTGGTAGTTAGTTCACTTATCAAATGAATAGAATTAAATTAATTATAAGCATAGATTAATTTGGATGAATTCAAGAAGTTTTATGTCCGTCTTATACGTGACAAATCAATCAATGATGGTTCAGCAAAGAGGGGCACAAATAAACGCGATTCGTCCTCTATCAATATATCCATTAAACGTATGATAATCTTAATAGTTAGCAAAAGACTAAGTACTGCGATTGGCACAATACTTTGCCGTCCAACAACTAATGCAATGCTAAGTGAAAAACGCATAAATTACTACTAGATTCAATCAATCGAAACTTACAGGTGACAACTTTAACTGTAGCTACAAAAGGAATGCGGGCAAAAAAACCCTTAATAGTCAAACCCGCGAAGTGATTGCCAATGTGTACAGGATGTGTGAAGAGGAATCACAAATTAATAGATTTAAATTGCCACTTAAGCGAAAGCTAGAAAGGCTCGCAATGTATTATACGGGAGTAAGCGTGGGTGCAGTAAAAAACATGCACAAAGAAGATACTGAAAGGAAGAAAATAACCCGAATCAATAAATTGTTGTCAGGCCTAATTTAGTCCGCTTTAAAGGCCACCGGTGATACAAATATATTCATGCTATGAAAAAATAATAATAATAGCACGCCCATGACTCGGCCATGTTTTAAAAGATATTGCTTCCCCCTTGCCGATACCGCGTAGCTATAGACTCGCTTGTCGAACTGTGGACAGCGGTTCAACGCGCATCTCGTCACGAATCCGCTGGTTGCTGGTGGCTTTGAGCGTATAGCGAAATATTTTGCGCTGTGAAATAATTTCTTTCCATGTGCATGTGTGTAAAAATTTGATATAAGTGTCAATTTCTTGCTGTAATTATTATGGAATTGCCGAGGTAAAAATTATAGCATAGGATATTTTCTAGAGTTTGAACTTACGGGACAAATAACCAATAAAATTGACAACATAGCTAAGGACTGATGTGTTTTGACTAATCATATGGGTTAGGTAACCAATTTTCAGTAGCGCACGCGACTGTTTATGATAATGATGTAAGGTGACTTTTCTTATTGACTCAAAGCGCGATTTATGGTCTTTTTTGAACAATTTGGTTTCATCGAAGGATTTACGGATTTAAATTTAGGGTGATTCAAAAGTACAGTGAAACCTCCCTTAGGCGGACACCTACGGGACCGTTTAAATGTGTCCGCCTATGGGAAATTTGTTATTAGGTAATATGTAAATGCAAAATGATTACTATGTACATATATGTACAAATAAACATAACATACACAGTTTTAGTTAGGATGTAGTACTAAAAAATCTAATAACGTAGTTTGACGTATTTGCGTTTCATACTTGCAATCTAGAAAATGTAATTCCAGTCTAATAACAATTCCATTGCTGTAGAGTAACCTCTATTTTTTGCATACTCTTGTAATTCCTTTATCATACCAATGGCTTGTTGATAATTGGTGACATTTGTTTGATTACTGCATTCAACTTCTTCATCAGTCGTCAGTGGTTTCAGTTTGAACTACATAATCGGTAGAAATGGGGTTACTATCATCTTCTAATAGCACTTTGCTATAAATGTTAATGAACTCGCCCAAATCATTGTTATCAAATTACAAACTTCCACAACCTCAATATTCTCTTTCAGACTCAAAACCCGACATTCTTGTGCCATTGTTTACGATTTTATCCTTACAACTCACAAATAAACGGCGGACAGCTGTCGGGGAATCACACATACTTTGGCGAAGTTCTTTCGCGCTGCCACGCATACGCGATTGTTGCCGTCTGTCTTCAGAGAGTTTTTGCACCATACTTAGTCGTCTCCCTAATAGTTTAAATATTTTTTTGTCCGTTTAAAGAAGAGTTTTCTCACTCTTTGTGTGAAAACAGCCTGTCCGCGTACGCCCAAAGGAGAGTCCGCCCAAGAGAGGTTGATTTTCATGGAATTTACCTAGTTCCGGACTATGAAAAAATGTCCGCTTAATAGAGATGTCAGCTTATTAGAGGTGTCCGTTATAAGAGGTTTCACTGTACTTTGACAAACTTCGAGACATAGTTGCTGATGTTCTAAGTGGAGAAAACTTAACGAAATATGTCCTTTAACAGCTTCGCTGGAATAGAGGGTGTTTAAAAAAGTAGTAATGGTTAATTATTCATCAAACGAGTAGGTTTAGGATTCGGTTAAATTTGATAAATTAAATAAACACGGGGCATGGTTTAACAGTAAATAATCTAATGAAGTATGAAGTGGTGCCAACGGCAAATAAATTATTTTCTCATTTTCAGTTAATATCCTAATATAAACTGAGCGACATGATTCTATAACCACCCAGATGGTGATGATGTGAAGCATATGAAAATTTAATGAAATTATTAGAATTTTACATGTCCAATTTATTTTACAGATCATTCATGGAATATTACTATAAAATTCTCATTTCTCATTGGACGAACGACAATTCACCCATAATCCTAGTGCTGCCAAAGCTATAAACTTAAAATAAATAGCAACGAAAATAATTCAGGTCTGTGGCCGTAAAAGTTTACTATCTTTTAGTGGTTTTGGTGGATAATAAACATGCAAAGGGTAGTTCATTTGCGAATATCTCGCTCTGCTGAGGGTTGTTTTTATAGCCAATAAAACAAAACATATATTTAGGACCTAATGATTCAAGTTAATGAACAAGGAAATAAACGTCGAATTTCTAATAATTTATTGTTGGGACATCTTGGCCTTGTCAGCGTTTATTAGGTCACAAATTAATATAATTTTTAATAAAGCAAGCAAGCTTTCTTTGTCAAGGAATTGCAAGATACAATAGATCATGAGCCTTGATTTTCACATAAGGGGACATGTAGTGGAACCACGAACAATCGCTTTTAAGTCGATTGCCTTATTGTACTAAATTGCTACTAAAAAGTACTAGATTTTATAAACTGGGGCCTATTATTGGCATATAGAAATGGATAGCAATATCTAAAAAAAAAGGTCCGGTCCCATATCAAACTGACAATATTAAAAAAAAAGTTTAGTTCCGTCCCATAAAAAAGGGCAACACAGCCCAATCCCAGCCAGCCCATGCCTAACTCACGTCAATATTTATTATTTACCTGTTTCCTCAAGATATGTCGAGCATTTTTAAAAGGTAGTAGATTCAAATAGTACTAAATCTAGTACTATTTTACTGTACTACTGGTAACATTGACGAACACCGTAGTCCTTGGATTGGGAAATAATTCTTTGATAAAGTCGAATGTTGTTGCACGCAATATACTTTTTTCCAGTTCCAGAAAGTTAATGAATTTATTTTTTCTGTTAAATTATTCTAAATAATTCCACATGCAAAATTAGACGGGCTTTTATAGTTTTGCGGTGTCGGCAGTATTTGGTTCCTTCTCTCTCTTGTCGCAACGGGCATGGCGTCACCGGTAGATTAAATCGGTCAGGATGACACAATGTAACGTTAAAACAGACGGATAAAGAAATTCTGCAGGAGGCAGTAAGTTTAGTCGATTTTGGATTCTTCAACTACGCGGTATACCGTCGAATGGAGATTCCCAGAGCCGTACTCAAACGCGATTTAGTTTTTTTATTAATTTTTACGTAAGAAGGGGGTCCGTATTTTCGGCTACAGGTTTTAGAGTGTTTATCACCGAACATTCCGAGAAAAGCCAAACCGCGGATCTTTCTCTCAGTGAATTTCATTTTTAAACACTCGTGTTTCCGGCGAGTATAAACAGCACTGGAATATCTTCAAACACTCGTGTTTCAGGCGAGTATGAACAACACTGGAATATCTTCGAACGCTCGTGTTTCCGGCGAGTATAAATAATGCTGCGATATCTTCGAACACTCGTTTTGGTAGGAGTATAAATAAATCTTAAGTGCGAGGAAAATTATTCTATAAAGACTTTGTGCTAAAAGCCCTGAATAATTTTCGAAATAAAAAATTACCCTATCGTGACATCAGAAGTAAGTGCTAAAATATCTTAAGTTAGTATTAGCAGTGACTACCGCGAATTATAATTTTTCTTTTGGAAATTATGAGGGTAGTTGAGATCCATTTAGTTGGGAATATAATGCTAGCTTAGGTTTATTTTATATTGTAAATAACAAAATAAAACTAAATTTAAAAATGAGAGTTCGTGATAGAGGAGGAATGATAGGTTGGTTTGAAAGAACAGAATGTTAGCATAGGTTAATTCTTCATTGTAAATAATTAACTTTCGAATACTTCGGTTCGCGTTACTCGGCTGACGTAAGACTAACCCCTTAAATACACCATCATTGATAACAGACAGTAAAGTCAAATAAGTAAAAGCTCTCCGTGTTCAATATAATAACTTGCATTGTTATTGTATTCATTGGACATGAACGAGCCAATACCAAAATACAAAGTATAGTTTGAACAAGAGTTAGGCCTCGTCCTACGTTCAAACAACTATACTTCAAATTATTTCATTTACTTCTTAGACAAAATTGTTGCCCTCATTTCTTCATGTGCTCTGGTGTACTGCTGGCAGCTTCCAGTTAGCAGGGAAAGGATGGTGGGGCCATCCGACATAGCACCGAAAAATCGACAAACTCATTGAAGCAAAGAAAAATCGCGTTCGAAAATAGTTAATTAGGAACGGTTCATATTGCTATGGTTTTTTCATTACTTGCTAAGACTGGCCACTTTACTCATAGTGTCGACCAGTTCTTATATTTTCAAAATTTAAATTAACAAGGCTTAGAAGTTAGATAGGCTTTAAATAATCAATTCCTGGATGGGGGAATACACCCGGAGGGAAGCCATTAATAGGACAATATTAAAATTTCCAAATTGCCATCTAACAAAATTCTGGTCAAATAAGATTCTAGAAACTAAAATTCTATAAGGGGTAGATTGGTTATACAGTGGTTATCAAAAAACGTCTTACGTGAAACGCTCAGATAAGGAGAACGTTTAGAGTTACCTATCATTTATTAAGCGAAAAACGGACGGACGTTTCGGCAAAGTACTCCACTTATATTATGGCATAATATACGTACGTTCCGCTTGAAATAAATTCCTTCATGTCTCATTTCCTCAATTCGGCGACAACCTCGGCAAAGTAGCAAAAGATTTTTTGCCACACACTGATTTCACATTAAATCAGAAACATGCAAGGTCGTCAGTTTTTGACAACTCATTGTTAAATTAGCATGCGTGAGTCGATGTGTTCATGCATGCTCGCGGGTAAATGTGACCGTCAGTGGCCAGCATAAGAAATTCGCTCTTCTTTCGACTCCTTGTTAGAATGGGCAATCCAGTTAGGTCGTTCGTTTCTTGTTTATCTCATCTCCTCAACTAGAAATATATAAATATCAACTAATTACTCCTTTTATCTCAAACCCCAACAAGTCTGTTTATCAAAGTTTATTACTTGTTTGTTACCGGATACTTTCGGTTTAATATAGCAGAGAACCATTTGGCTATGCCATTATTTTTTCATTTACAAATTCAGCTATATGATCAGAAATATAAACGTCAAACACAGAACAGTTAAATAAAATGTGTTCTCTGTCTTGCTCCTCAATATTTAGGTACACTGCGTGTTCACAGTCAGGTACTATAAAACTACCTGAATCAGTTCTTAACCCCATGAATACATTTAATATATATGCATTAGAAAACCGGGTATGTAAAATAGAGAAAAAATCCGATAATATCTAATATTATTATTCCAAAATATCTACTTTAATCAGGCCGCACAATTTTGGGTAAGTGTATCATTAATGCAATTCAATATTCTCTAATTTTAACTTTTTGTTCTCTATTTGCTCGGATTTGTTAAATTTTGAAAGACCTCCAACACAAAGCCCCTCACTACATTCCGTTCCAAGACATCGAGGAGTTTTTGATGTTGCATCTATATTCAACTTATCATAAAATCTATATCAACATTTTACTTCTCATGAAATTACCAAGACGTCTAGCCTCTATACAGAAAAGCTAAATTTAAATGCTGAAATTTGCAAACTGACACCCCGAAAATCAATTATTCATATTTCATTCACCCTCTAATAAATATTGATCATGTCAGGCATAAGAGTTATTGTTTCATAGGCATATGAATTAAAATGAATCAATATTGAGCGGTATTTCATTCCATTGTCAATTGCATAAGGGAGATCTAATGAAAATGTGTTTCACTTAGCTTATAATCTGTTTACTGCTCCCTGCGTACCCTATAAATAAATTTCGAGGTTCTGCGATGGCTGTAAGGGGCTAAAATTGACATAGAGATAATAGACAGGTTTTGCAAACATGCTAGCAAATGTTTAAACGTAAATATCTTATAAACTATACGCCAGTGCGCTTTACAGATTCTGGTATGAGCCGGGAGGAATGAACTAAACTAAACCAAAAACAAAGTAAAAAAAATCGCCCTAATGCGATTTTCATTTGTTTTCAAGTTATAGCATTAAATGGATTTTTATCTAAGCCAGTGTATCTCTATGTATATACCCTTAACCCGATAAATTATTGTTATTTCCCTCTAACGGATATTGAAGCCAAATAATGGAGATTGACGGTATTGACACGTCACGATAGAGACATTAGTTTTGTACCTTAAGTTAATATTTGATACCAGGTTATTTTAAAAATGTATTGGCCATACGCAGAAAGTAATGGCTGCTTGATGTTGTTTATATACAATATTATAATTATTTTTATGATAACGTTATTTAAAACACGAATGGAATAGAGCTGACCAGGATGAGTGGTTCTAGCCAGGATGAATAGTTCAAGCCGTTTGAGGTATGTATAGCACTCGTGTCCAAGTATGTACTAAAATATATAATTTGGGATTTATAATTGAATTACTTACAAGCCCTTTCAAAAGGTGATACGCCTTTTTAACGGGCTTGTTCTCCTCCTCTTCTGGGAACTTGCAAGTACTTTTTGTGAGCTTACAAGCCTTTTAATCAGGCACTTTTTAGTTATCTAGCTCAAACTAAAAGAGTAATAGAGCAAAAAGTATAATAGAGCAATAAAGTTTATTTTATTGTTACTTCTTATCTTTCTCCGGGCCTAGATAACAACTAGCTCTAAAAAATCTCCCCGACAACGTGATTGAAAACATCGTAAAAATCATCAACATCATGTTCGGGAACCAAGTATATCCCGATGCTTGGAATACCCATATGGAAATAGCCCAGAAAATAAATTTGTAAACTTTTTTATAATCTGGCACATCATAAATTTTAATGAACGGATTCAAACGTATTTTTCCCACTAATTTCAGGCGAATATTGCATTGTAGCTTTCCCCCAGTGTAAATAGAAAGCCTAATGAAGTCTACGTGAGTAACATAATTTACACGGGCCTGAATAATCATATTTCAATACACAAAGCAGAAGAATTTAAAATTGTATTTACAAATAGCATATATACTGCGGTTCTTTAATGCCCCCCCCCCCCCCCCCCCCTCTTCCCATGCTAATATTTGACCCATTTTTTTACAAAATTTGGCTGACGGGCGCCATCTTGTTTAAAACAATTGAATAGGAAGTTGGGCCTTTCGATACGTCATTTTAAAGGTCTTTCCGAGTACTTTAAGATCCTAGAATATTGTCTCTTTATTTGCACGCAAAACACACCGGCGGCTTTTTAAAAAATAATATTTAGGTACTATTTTTTCTATTGTTATTTAAAGTCTACACAATTAATACAACAAATACTTTAGAAAATATTTCTACACGATTTGGAACTTATAACAGAATGAAGATCATTTTAACCGATATAAAAGACCTGAATAATCCTGAAAAGAAAAATTGTTCCTGATACTTATATGCGAAAAGAAACATAATGGGTTTATGTTTGGCAGACGACCTTTGTATCGATATGAAGGGAAATGTAGGGCACCTCAAAAAATAAATTGGCCTTTTTATACTAAAAATGGTTTTGTTAGCAGAACCTGACAGCCGGATTGAACACACTTTAGTAATTCTGTTTTTCTATTAGGGATAATAAGGAAATTTATGAAAAGAATTCCTTAATGGATGCTTTCGTTCGTACAAGTGATTTTTTACTAACAAATGTAATGCAACATAACAAAACATTTCAAAAGTTATACACGTTGTTGCTTCTGCATCAGAAATGTTTGTACACTTTACAAGAAAGTTAAGAACATTTTTGATGGACAAAGAAAACTTTTAAACGAATATTGTTTAGAACTTATTCCCCTCTGTTTATGAAAAGCCCTTAGGACGTCGTTCCTCTATACCTGTTATTTTTAATCTTTTTTTTAGGTTAATGATATTATGTTAAAACATAGACGTCGCTTGTTGTGTAGCTGATAGAGCAAGAATAACTCTTTTAAATAACACTAATTTTAATATTTTCCGATAAGGCGTTCCTAAGATATTGATTTTTTTCCAAATTAATGTTTGCATTACCCCCACCACTTTATTAGAGTCACGCCCCCTAGCGGCCGTCCTACAAACTTGCAAATAATTTCCGGCAATTTCTCTTGATAACTTTTCCTATAAATATTTGTCCTCGGAAGTTGTACGGTTAACTTTTCCGAGATACAGCCGCGTACCTCGATTACTTGACCACCCTGTACACAGGAAGAAAAACGTAGTTAAACTTACTATAAAAACAGTGGAACTAACCATTTATCTATGGCTCTATATGTGACTGGAAAACCGGATATAGTCATGGACGGACACGCAATCTGGGAGGAAATATGTTTTAGCATAACCACGTTGTGGCAATCGCCAAGATAGCTCCTCAGAAACTTGGTGTACTCTTACGAACCAGAAAGTTGTACACATCTCAACAACTTTTGACACTATACAAAGCCCAGATTCGACCACGATCACTAGAGTACTGCTCTCATGTCTGGAGCTCTGCACCTAAACATACTCTTCGGCTACTGGATTCCATCGAAAGGAGGGCCATTCGTCTGATTGGAGACCACGAGCTGACGAAGAACCTCGACAGCCTAGAACATCGAAGACAGGTTGGGGATTTGACTCTCTTTTACAGATATTTTCGAGGAAAGTGCTCGGCTGACCTTGCCCTCTTAATCCAGCCACGAGCAGTGAATAGCAGAAATACACGACGAACCACTGCCGCCCATCCATATGTGGTTAAGCTTAGTACTCCTCGAACTTCATCATTTAAGAATTCTTTCATCTGGAGGACTTCATCCTTATGGAACGACTTTCCCGAGATCGTTTTTCCCAACGAATATAGCCTCCAACGATTTAAAACCAACGTGAATCGCTTTTTGCGCACACGCATCACTCCCAGAGTGCCCTAAAGGATTTTTCCTATAGTGCTTGTGTTTGATCATAAAAAAATAAATTTAAAACACTGCCATAAAATTATAGCAAAACTTAAACAAAGATTTTTAAGTAGAAATTACGTTATAATTAATTAATTAATAATTATAGTAAACCGTTTATATTACTGTGAAAGAAAATCTTTTGTAAAATTGTTTACACGTGGTATTCCCAAGCGGTCACCCATCCACGTAATAACCGTGCCTAACATCGCTTGACTTCATCGATCGATTGTATTTGTTTCCTGTTAAGCTCTACACCTAATATTTGTTACGAGGAATGACTGGGAATCCGTTACAGCTGTGATTTATGTCTCGTAAAAATATTTTAAAAACACTTCCTTTAAACATCTTTACATTAAAAAATACTGAAGTTTTAAATAAATTATTTTCACTTACATTCGTTGTAAAATTTAGTTTACTTGATTTTACTAAATTTATTAGACATACTACCTAACTATACCTTTTTATAAATTATGCGTAACTGTTACGGGCAATGACAGTAATTCGGGCAATAATGTGAATGGCCGCTCCATAACGTGAATGCCCATCCTTATTGGACATTCAATTCAATGGTCGACCAATAACGTAAATGCCCAGGTAATTTGGACAATGTTGATAATTTATAGTTCAAGCGCGATGTTAACATCATTGTCCGGGCAATAACGTCATTGCCCATTACACAGCGGCCGATGATGTGAAATAGTGAAGGGTACGAAGACAGAATTGTTTGCGACCAGTGTTCCATAGTATTACCTATCACTTGAAGAGAAAGTTAATAATGATGGAAAATGCATCAATTGCGAGTGACATGATAACATTGGCAATGAGCGTAAAAAATCCAGAGAATCTTTGGGAAAAAAAGCCACCAAAATGCTGAAAATATCTGATTAAAAATTCTCTGATGTTCATGTTGGAACTACGGTTCGTGTACCCATACCAGACGTAGACACAGCTCGTGGTTCTCCCCGCAATGTTCTAGCTGTTGTAAGTAGTGTGGAAGATGGTCTTTATAAGCTTGGTAAGAATGAGGTTTAAAATTTAAATTAGAAAATAATGTTGAGATTTTAGGTACAACTAATGGTGTTTTAAGTTCACCAGATCCGAGTTTAATCCCTGCGTTGAAAAGCTTATTTTATTCGAGAACCTCAACGATTTGGCAAAAAATAAGGAAATAACCCTTAGAGAAGCTGGCGCTGCAAATAGTATTTTAGGGAGCCAGGGTTACAAGCGTTGTCACTGCAAGGGAGAATGCAAAAATAATGAATGCGCATGTCGCACAAACAAGAAACTTTGTAATTCAAAGGGCCATGGGTCACTTTCTTGCCAAAACTAAAATGATGATTGATAGGTTGTGTTCCTATTGTTTGTTTTTCCAATAAAAAGAATCAAAGATTTCATATTGCATAGTTTCAATTAATCATCACGATAACTATACAGTATGTCCACGGATGAGGTTTACAAGAGGACAAATGGACTAAAAATTGAAAGATTCGAAAAAAAGCCACTCTTAATAAATGTTTTTGCTTGTCTAGAAAATACGATTCATCATAAGAAACTTCAATTTTTTTATACAGGGTGGGTAAAAACTGCAAAAATGTTAGTTTGCTTAAGAGTAAACATACTTTATTCTGAAAAAAAATTGTTTTTGCAACCGCAATACCAAATGATATTGAAGTGCTGAAGGGCAGAATTATCCAGGCTGTCCAATTGATATCTCAGGAAGAAATCAGAAATTCTTTCACTTATTTGAGAAAGCAATTTGAAAAATGTGTCGAGTATGGAGTGGAGTTTTTGAATTATGAAATCTATCTTATTCTTTTCATGTTAATAAAAATGTTCGTATTATTATTATTATTATTATTATAATTACTTCATTAAATAAAGACATTGACAACAAGTATCACCTATTCATTATTCAAGTAAAAACGTTTATTAAGAGTGACTTTTTTTCGTATCTTTCAAAATAAAGTATGTTTACTCTTAAGCAAAATAACATTTTTGCAGTTTTTACCCACCCTGTATAAAAAAATTTAAATTTCTTATGATGAATCGTATTTTCTAGACAAGCAAAAACGTTTATTAAGAGTGATTTTTTTTCGTATCTGTCAATTTTTAGTATATTTGTCCTATTGTAAACCGCATCCGTGGACATACTGTATAATCAAAGACGTTGTCTGGCAGTTTTGGGTTATTCACCTTAATGACCGGCCAAAGATGTTGATTAGAAAAATATTAACAACATTGGCCGCTCACAACGGGCCATAACGTGAATGCCCGGTCTGTAATGTTATTTGTCTGGAAAAATGACCATAACGTCAATGGCAGGCCATTAACGAGAATGCCCAATTATCGTCGTTGCCCGTAACATATCTACAATATTAGTTTGAAATACTATATTTTAAAGGAAATCGTACAAT
Source organism: Barypeithes pellucidus (assembly GCA_963991005.1). NCBI lineage: Eukaryota > Metazoa > Arthropoda > Insecta > Coleoptera > Curculionidae > Barypeithes > Barypeithes pellucidus. The sequence goes on from OZ022556.1 coordinate 95,672,819, forward strand.
CAAATGTTTACTATAATAATTTTTGTATAGTATTTGTTACATGTATATGTAGGTACAAAATTGTTTAGTGCGACGCACGCTTATCAATATCTATTTATACAAATTCATTGCCCATCTACACCATTGTCAGAAAATTTATAGCTTTATTATTGCTGGCCTAGCAGGCGCATGTATGAACTCAGGTGATCATTATTTCATATTTTGTCTAAACCAGCTTGCCAACCAATAAAATATGACCGAGATAGGTGTACTAGAAAAAGCTATTGAGCACATATGCATCAGGGAAATTTTCCGTTAACATAAAATGGGTTTATAAGTTGGAATTTATGCTAGTTTTTAATTACTTTTTGAGCTTAAATTCTCGCAAATTTGTTCTGTTGAAGATATTTTATCCGAATATTTTATAATAATGGTTCTATTTTCATTTTAGAGTAGCCCGTTGACTGGTGACTTTGTTATAACCAATATTTCTCTAATTTTTTATTATTTTTTATTATTAAGTATTTAACGTCTGTAATAGCCATTTAAATCTTTAACTCCAACTTCTAAATCTCTAACTTTAATATTCGAGTTTGTTTGGGTTTGTTGGTTTGTTGTTTGACTGGCTTAGAACGCATCCTAGTGTTGCGGGTTGGTGAGGTCTGCAAAATTGCATGTAGTATGCTTTAATGTATTTTTTGGTGATTCTTTTAAACGTTTGATCGCTTTTCGAATGTATTTTCTTTCGTATATGAGTACAATTCCGCTGGATAGCGTGACCAATAAATTTAGCGATGAATAGTTATAGTTTCTATCTGTAAAAATGTTCCCTGTGAACATTATCATTTAAAGAAATATATTACTGTAAAACTCCAACAGAACACAACGTTTCAACTGGTAAACATCTTCAGTCGTCTTCAGGTGAATACTGAAAATATATGAAATCAGTATTCACCTGGACGCTGATCGATATAATGCTTCCTCTTATCACAAGCATCTCTTCTCCATAGTAATGACGAGTTCTGATTGATGCGTTGCATCTGATTTAAGCTCTTCGTTCTGTAAAAAGTATTTTTAAAACACTTTATTTAATCTTGGTCGTTCAATGCAAAATACTTAAAATACATAATAGTCATCAGTAAAATGTACCATATATGTATTTAAAAATATTGAACTACTGGAGTTATAAATAAATTATGTTCGCTTACATTCGTTGTAAAATCTACTATACAGGGTGTCCCAGAATATGTGGGCAATCTCCCGGGTTCAGGATAGAACACTTAAAAATAACAGGAGAAGTTCATATAAAAAGAAAAATGTACCGGGTGGTCATATAAGCGAGGAAGCCGGCTATATCTCCGTAACCATCAATCGTACAGCTTTCAAAAAAGTTTTTTTATAGGAAAAGTGGTCAAGAGAAATCGCTGGAAATACTTTTTAAGTTTACCAGTTGGCCGCTAGAGGGCGTAATACCAATACCCAACTGGGAAATCGAGGTTTTCTCTTTAATACGCCCACTTATGCCTTATTAAAAATATATGTGTAGTAATCCCGGGGGAAGTATGAGCAACTTTGGTTTCATACTTATTGCTTCAACTTATCAAATAAAGTGGTGGGGGAAGGACAAACATTTATTTGCAAAAAACTAAGTAACTCCGGTTAAGGTAAACGAAATTTATCAAACATAGTCTCGTTAGAAAGAGATTTTATTGCTTTATCAATTGCATTATAAATTACGACCTTTTAGTTTTAGCGGTAACCGCTAGAGAGCGCTTTTGGGAATGTCAACGAAATTTGCTGTTTTTCTTCAAAATTGTAAATGGAAGCATATGTTGATTTTCACATAGTTAAAAGGAGAACTAAATTTTCAAGAACTCAGTGAAAACCGCTAGTTGCTATGTCTTCTCGAACTAAAGATATCAACAAAACATTGTGGAAAAAAATTATTCAGACTACTATCATGTCGGATAAAAATAATGGGTAGGCTTTGATACAAAAATATTCTAAAACTAGTAGGCTTTGAAACAAAAATATTCTAAAACTAGTAGGCTTTGAAGCAAAAATTGCACAAAACATGCGTCACTTTTAATTAGATTGCTTTTTAAAATGTCGATTTCCAACTAAGAAGCTTTTGATATGATTGCTGTTTTCTTGGAGTGTATGTAGAATGCAACCATTGCCTCAAGAGTATACGCTGTACTGTACCCGAGAAGACATCGATATAAACCAAGCGCTCTCTAGCGGTTACCGCTAAAACTAAAAGGGCGTAATTTATAATGCAATTGATAAAGCAATTTGCTCTTTCTAATGAGACTATGTTTGATAAATTTCGTTTACCTTAACCGGAGTTATTTAGTTTGTTGCAAATGAATGTTTGTCCTTCCCCCACCACTTTATTTGATGAGTTGAAGTAATAAGTATAAAACCGAAGTTGCTCATACTTCCCCCGGGCTTACTACACATATATTTTTAATAAGGCATAAGTGGGCGTATTAAAGAGAAAACCTCGATTTCCCAGTTGGCTATTGGTATTACGCCCTCTAGCGGCCAACTGGTAAACTTAAAAAGTATTTCCAGCGATTTCTCTTGACCACTTTTTCTATAAAAAAACTTTTTTGGAAGCTGTACGATTGTTGGTTACCGAGATATAGCCGGCTTCCTCGCTTATATGACCACCCGGTATATGAACTTGTATTCTGGGACACTGTATATTTTCTTTGATTTTGCTACATTTTATTAGGAATCCTCACTATAGTTTTCTGTAAAGTATGTTTACAATATAATTTTGGTTTTATAGGAATATAATAATATAATAATTTCACTATAGTCTTTTTTTTCGTTTATACCACACAACCAATAGTAATATTACACAAATTTGAAATAACATCTCAACATTGCAAGATTTTTTGTGAGAAGTCTTGGAAAAACTATATTTGTTATCCAAGTAATTATCCCACACAGTAAACATTGAAGTTTCGAAGTGAAAATGTTTCCTCATATTTCTAACACAAAAATTCATTCGTACAGACACTCAGTCTCCAGAGCCAAGTTATCTATGACCTATTTTATTGGTCAGGCAGCAATGTCAGCCACAATATGATATAAGGTTCTGTGCGAGCCATGTGTGCATGGGCGGCGATAATAGAGCCGTCCATTGTAGCCATTTATCAGTTTGCGGCTTTCCCAATAGGAAAAGAAGTGAGTAATGAATTCATAGAAGTTATAGAGCATGCATTGCGACGTCAGTAGAATGATACGCGGTGGAATATTTTAATATAAGGCGAGTTCAAAACTGTTATTCAATTTATTTCTACAGTAATTTCAATAAACACACAGATAAAAGCTCTAGGAAACTGTAACAGCAAAATTTATTTCTTGTGACAGTGACAGTAGGAACCATTTTGCTGGACAGTTTTTATCAACGAGTACTTATAACCAGGAAGAAGACAAACTGCCGTGTTAAATAATCGAAGCAGGCATGATACGGCGACATCCATTATGCCTGGCGCGCACGTGCTTTTCAAATGTCACTTTTGTCCAAATTTTTATTACTGTCAATATTTTAAAGTGACATTTAAGCAAAGAAACCATCGAAACCATTTCATTTGATTTACTAAGTAGAGAAAATCAAATATTAGGATTTTGACATAGGTTTTCAGCTGTAAATATCACTTTAAAATTGTCCTTACATACTTTTATATTATTATTGAACTAGTAACGAAACTAGAAATAAAGAATTCAGAGATTGAAGGTTGTAATTAGTTTTATTAAAGAATAGGAAATAAATCATAATTTACATAAAATATTTTACCATCTTCAACTTCAAACAAATCAAGGTAAATACAATACTATATGTACAGCTACTAACCAAGTAAATATATGCACCATCATTATGATTATGGGCTTCTAATTTGTTTGTTTCATAGCATACTCCTGGCAACCTTAGTGATCGAAGTCCTCTTTAATGTTCAGTCATTATGGGATTCTCAATTAAACTATGAAAAGAAAGAATTATTATAATAATATATTATCGGACTTATCAAAATTCTGGCTACGGGTTAATATAACTAAGCTGTAATTATTATGTTGTAGCTTTTGACTTCTGGATTGTAAAATTTAAGTAAAATTCTTTAAAAATGTGTTTGTTGCTAGTTTGCGTGACAAGTTTGCGACATAATGCGACAATTTTATAATGTAAAATAACAATAACGAATAAAAATTAGTAAAAAAATATTTCAATCATAAATTACTTACCTGCAACAAAACGAAAAGGTCCGTTTTCGTGAAAAGAATAGAAAATTTAAAATTATTTTAGAATTTAATGACGCTTCCTCCACCATTTTCAATCACATTATAAATCATATGTTACTTGATTTTATCCCCTTCCAGACGAAGGATGTTCGGTTGTGAAATAATTTAAGAACGTGTGCTGCTTGCATACTATGTCTGTCTCTGTCTGCATCAACCTTCTCCGATTCAATAAAGGGAGGCAAATATGGCCTAGATTAAATCGAACAAACCCAAAGTCTGATATTGACACAGAACGATCGACACAAAAGGATAAACGTATGGAGTAACCTGCCTGGCTGTGACCTCACTTACACGGCCTACTTATATGCTTCGATCCCCGCCATAAGCGGTCTCACCGGGCTGGTTTTTATTGTTGTTAGGAGAAAAGTAACATTCCTGTTTTAGAAATATTTACTTTATAATGACAGTTAAAAAAAAAAAAAAAACAATGGCTGCATTCAGCATGAGCCCATCGATTTATAAGCGATTTTTAATTAGTGACGCAGGCGCGGAACTACTATGCAGCAAGACCACGCAACGCGGGGGGGCCTAGGCGTCCAGGGGGGCCACGGCCCAAAGTGGTCTCCCGTTAAGGAATGCGAGGCCCTTCGCCACTTCAAAAAGTGTCCTTTTCTTACGCAAAACTAATTTATTATGATTTACTACTAACATCAAGAAAATGAGTTACTACAGATCTGTCGATCGCCTTAGATTTTAAGAACTTTTACAATTTTTTTTTGTAATAAAAAAGCATTTGTGTTGAATAAGTTAGTGTCGCGCAGGCCAAGTGCTGAGCTCCTCTGAAAGTGGGGCCCCAGACCCACCGGGCTAGCAGGAAAATAGGTCCTGGATAATGTTTATAGTAACAAGGAATTATGTCACCGTAGGTTATTTTTTATGAAATGCAAACTTCCTATTTCTAAACATATAATTTAAGAAAATTGAATTTAAAATATAAAATATCCCTATCGCAACGAAATAGGTGCTCCGGAGCAACAGCAAACCGGTCTACATACAGCACTTGTTTTATAAATAATATTTTTGATACTTATTTGGCGGTATGGCGGCTTTCAAAGAATTATTTCTTACTGAGAAATTAACATCCAAAGAATAACTTACTAGTAATATACTAATCTACAAACAAAATTAATTGAAAAGTTGGTCAATGGTTCAATTAAGGGAAAATACGTTTACAGAAATGCATTGAACAAACCAGAGGTCATATTGAACAATTTTTCAAATATATTTTTTTGTAGATTATTATTATTAATAAGCTGAAATACATTTCTTTCATTCAAATATAATGTATGTTTCATTTTATATAATAATTGTTTCAATGGCTAACTGATGACTAAACATTGTGATATTCAGTTATTAACAGAAAATTAGTTATAAATGGTTAATCGAGTGAAATATCAAAAAATCTTTTAACATATTTTTTGGTCAGAATATAAGAAGATTTAACACAAGAGTGGATCCAGAACTTCGGTTGGGGGGGGGGGGGGTCATACAAGGAAAAGTTACGAAAAGTAATACCCGGCCGTGTTAGTCAAACCGGTATTTATGGTATTTTTCGTGTCAAATTAATGCTTGGGAGGGGGGGGGGGTCTTGTTGTGTGACTAAATTATTTGAGGAGTTCCGCCACTAGGGTGATGTCACGATGCACATGTCTTTATAATTATACTTGTTTCGTGATTTTTTTTATAAATGTTAGTCCTTAATCTGACAAGCAAAACTGACATAAACCCCTGTCAAATCACAAATTGCTTTTAAAATTCGATGGAAAAAATTCTGATCTGGATGAAATGAAATCTGATTGCCCATCGATTTGTGGAATCGATAATTTTTTTAGTGCATTCAGCAGATGATTACTAATCGCTTCAAAATCGATGGGTTCTGAGCTGAATACAACCGTTATGTTGTGTCATTATCTTTATATATGCAGAGTTGCTGGACCTGCCGGTGATTCAAGCCTCTTGATTTAATAAAATTTGCACACTAAATTTCAATGCCTGGCAGGATAAAACATACTCGCGGGCCGGGACTGCCGATCTCTGTGCTTTCTGACCGCTCGTTTAAAGTTTATTGGACGCTTAAATGAACAATTCCGAACAAATCTCGTTCTGCGTTTAATTTTTGCTGTTTGATTGTACTTTCCAACTTTACTTACGTATAAATCTCATCTGATTTTTAATCTCTTTAATAAATAAAATAAGTATCGCAACGACTCAATAAGTTCAGGAGAAGAAGAAAGAGAAGCGCAGCGCAGAAAATCCTATAAATATGACAAGACAATTATATGATGAATTTCATACCCGATTTAATCAGCTTGTAGAAGATGAAATTGATAATAAAAACTAAAAATTACACATAAATAGCAGATGCTTTGGTGTTGGTACAGGTCGCATAGTATGCGGAACTGCAAATAACACACCGATTCGGTGTGTGATAATGATATTTTTGCATTTCCGCATACCATGGTTACCTGTGTATCAACACCCAAAGCATCTGCTAGAGCTAATTTATGTGTAATTTCCGTTTTTTATTTATCAATTTTCGTAGGTCATTCTAAAACTTCGTCTCATACAAGATGATTAAATATGGTATGAAATTCATCATGTAACAACTATATTGTCTTATTTATCGGAGGAATAGCTCTACGTTGCTCTTTCTTCTTCTTCCAGCAGAGCTGTTATATTAAAAATATTTTTTCTTCTGAACTCTGAGTCTAATTTAGTAAAAAGATGAAAATTTCAGATGCATTAAACGATGGTGTGAACCATTGCTTTCATACTGAAATAAATTAGGGATGTTACAAAATACCTGTCACAGATAATTGGTAACAGGTATGAGGCTGGAACAGTCCATAATAGGTACACAATTTGGAATTTACCTATTACGCTGTGTCAACCTAGTATTTAACGGTATGAATATTATTCTGGTAATGGATTCCTACCGACTGTTATTAAAGTATTTAAAAGTAGTAAGAGTATTTTTACTTGTACATACGAACTATTTTATTTACAGATTCTACGGGTATCTAACTGAAAATTAGTTTTACTATTTGAAGTGTGGTAGTTTAGGCAGCCTATTATACCGTATGTTGCAGTTCAATGAGTAATGAAAATTAACATAATCTTAATTAGTATGTGACAAAATTTTGACATAGTGAATAAGCTTTATAACAACAGGAAGAGTTAGTTTACTATTTATAGTAATAATTATTCAACATCAAACATGGTTGTTTTGTAAAAAAAAACCTTAACGAAACTAAACAAAAACTAAAAGTTAACACAAAAATACCACTAATTAATAAATTGAGCATTTTGACATTCCAAAATAAGAATTTTTGTTATAATTTTCGAAATATGAGTTTGACGCTACCCAACGCGTATGTGCACCAATATAAAATTATTTAGTAATAGTAACAGGTATTTGGAACAGGTATGGCTTTGGATCAGGAACAGCACATATCTGTTACCAAAAAATATTGGTTTTTAACATCCCTACAATAGATCCTTACCGGTACGAAATTTTGCGAATAGTATCCGCATTACAAATGCTCTCTTTTTTTGCTCCCTCCCGTTGCAACGTCGCTGGCCTTATAACAAGCATGCATAAACTGAAAAGCACCATCCTTCTTTGTCGGGTAAAAATATAAATATAATATTAACTCCCTCGCCTAAAAACGTCCATATTTTGTTAGAATAGTAAGGATATTAAGAAATAAATCACCTAAAAGCTTATTTTTTTTTTTGAGAATATCTTTTATTTTATTAAAATATTACCAGCAGCGGTCCGGTTCATACAACAAGTGTATCAAGTGTGTTTAAATATCACATAAATAATATAAATGGAATGTTTTTAGAACTTCGGTCTGGTTCGCTTTCAAGGGACAAAAATAGATTCAATTGTTCAAGGTATATGCTTAAATATTTATGCCTGAGATTCTAATACAAAATAATAAATGATTTAATAATAGTCACCGTTTATTATATGCTAGGAAAAGCTTTAGTTAGATAAGGTTTAACAATTTTAAAACATATTAACTAAAAATGTTTTTTTTCCACAATCGTTATAAAAACTATATTTTTTTACGAAAATGAATGTGTGAAAAAAGTGCCGTAGCGTATCATCTTTACTGCTTCAACGAATAGTTATAAACAGGAAGAAGACAAACAGCCGTGTTAACAAATCAAACCAGGTATGAACAAACGAACAAACCTGGCATCCATTACGTCTGGCATCAGCTGACAATCGCACGTGCTTTTCAAATGTCACTTTTATTACTGTCAATATTTTAAAGTGACATTTAAAAAACAAGAAACATTCAAACCCTTTTATTTGATTTACTAAGTGGTGAAAATCAATATTAGGATTCTAACATGTTTTAAGCTGTAAATATCACTTTAAAATAATCCTTGCACACTCTTATATCATTTTTTGAACTAGTAACGTACCTACAAATGAAAAATTAAACTTCAGAAATAAGCTAGTAAGTAGTTTTATTAAAAAATAGGAAGTAAATCATAATTTACATAAAATATTTGACCATCTTCAACGGGGCTCTAGGTCCTAGCAAATATTTCAAGCTGCAAGTCCAAGCATATTTTTAGGCCCCATATGATTTATGAAAATAAATTATTATTTATGCTTAAATTAAATATGACTAAATGAATATCAATTAAAAATTACTCACTTGCACCAAAAAGGAAACGACTTTTCTCGTGAAAAGATTAGAAAATTAAAAATTATTTTCTCCAGCAGATGTTGCTTGATTTGCATTCCCGCCAGCCGAAGAAAGTTAGCTTGTTTAACAATTCGTGCTGTTCGCATTCTATGCTTGTCTCTGTCTGCAGCAACCTTCCCTAATTCAGTAAAGTGAGACAAATATGACCAGGATCAAGTCGCCTACATAAACACTCACTTTTTGGCATTTCATATTAACTCTACGCAAGTCTGATATTGACGCTTAAATGACAGAGTGAAACAGATAGTTTATCTATCTGTAGGTTACTTGTGAGCGCATGGAGCAGAGTGTCGTCTTACGTGTTTCGATCCCCCCCATAAGCAGTCTCACCGGGCTGCTTCTCTCTGAATGTTCATAATATCAAGTTGCCATGAAAACAGCATCCGCCTCGTTCATTTCCTGGGTGCAGCATTGTTATTGTTACCTTATCTTATTAATAATATTCGAAAACATCAATAATAGAAAGAAACAATATCGATTCCGAAGAAGAAAACTCATTTCAATGCCCTCCAGACAAAATAATAATTAATAAAGCCAATGAAGGAATACAAAATGTATTGTCTGAAATAAATGATAAAATAACGTTTATTAAACCAAATTAGACCAAAAGCAAGTAAATAGTTTCAGCGGACGGATATTGTTAACTTTTTGTTGGTAACTATTGTTTTCGAGGAAGTAGGACATTTTTAAATCTTCGATTTTATGGTCATGCTATTCCAAGCTAAAACCAACATTAATTCTGAATATTCAAGTCGATATAAGCAAATATCCCAAACGTATTACAATCCTAAGTGACAGTGAATCGGTTATACATCAATATATATATTTATTTTCGAAAAAGAAAACAGATACGGCCGTAGAAAAAATATTGTTTGAAACTTGTGCATAAAGCTAATTTTTTTCACATACAAGATTGCGGCACTCGCACTCTCAAATCAATAATTTCCATATAGTATGGCAGTCCGTTACCAGGATTTCAGACTGATGACGACCTAAAGCTTTTTGAGTTTTTTTGATGATTTAATAAGGACTTGAGAAGGAAATTAACAAGAACGGACATTGGCAACGTTGCATAATCATTGAGAATCATCTTTACATATGTAAAAAAAAGTGGTCGTAATAGTTATCGCGCCTCGTCCGTTCTTTTTATTTTTTGACTCGGAGTGATGTTTTTGAGGAGATGAAAATGGTAACTGACAATTTCCGTGAGGTGAATAGTTTTGGTTTGAGAAAAATCGAAATTTGTTCACAGCGGAGCATTAAACTTATCACGCCTCGTCCGTTTTACTTGTCGGATATTATTTTTCGTTATTCGTGACCGGAAAAAAATGAGAACGGACATTTTTATCGACGCGCAACCGCAATGTTGGATCTTAATTATGTCATTTTTTTAACGCTGTTCGAGTTATCGCGCCTAGTCCGTTTTCAAGCAGAAATTGTATATTGTGGCTCGGAAAATGGGTGGAAAATATGAACTGACATTTTTACATACTCATTTTTTAGCAAAACCGTTTTCAGTCAACACAGCACGTGTATCAATAATAATGCAATATGGGGACATAGCTGATGCCGAGTTGTTATAGACAACCCAGCCACACAGCAAGCCGTTCCATGCACGCGCCGTGTACCGCGATCATGAATTATACAGATACGAGATCCGACTCTGCTGTCCTCCCTGTAACTGCGCAACACGCAAAATGTCCGTTCGACTCAATTTACTATTTTTTAGAGTGCTATCAACAATTTAAAAAAAAATTAACCCGGGCCCTGTAACTTTTTATACCTCTTTTCTTTACATCTTTTATTTAAACTATGGAATTTTTGCAACACTCAAAACGTCCGTTGTCGATTAGTTCACGATTTTTTTTTATATTTTTAATATGATTTCATCAAAAATAGACAAGGTGTAGTAACAAAAAGACGATCTGCTTTCTTACGGACTGAAATCACTCTGACGGGTAAGCGCAGCGTTGCCGAACTTTCGAACTTTTTTGCTCGAGTAAAACTTTCTTATTTTTTATTAATCTCTAGCGATTAGTCATTGACTAGATGAAGGCGTGATAACAGGACATTTTGGTAACGGGCTGCCGGACTACAAGTTTATCCTGTAGCGTTTAACCAACCAAAATGAGAAGCAGGCGACATTACGCTCGTACGAATACTTACGGACAAACCCAGCACTTTAGATTAAAGTTGGTCTTGATAAAAGTCCCTTTATTTATTAGGACTATTTCGTAAAAACGTTACGGCCTCGAAGCATAAACTCCGGTACATAACAAAAATAAACGAAGGAAATGCCTTTGGGTCAACGATATGCTAAAAACCACAAAAGCCTTCTCATATCCACGCTGCCTGCTTTTTATGACAGCGGATGTTAGAGACGTAAACTGTATTGTGGCCCTATTCCAGTGTCTGACTGAGCCATTAGTCTACTATCGAGGGGCTCTGGTTGCCACGCTTTTGGTAGGCCTTATGTTTTTATAATCCTTTAAAGATATTCTTGAATATATTTAAAAAAAAACTACTTGTGAGAAGATTAGTTATTTGTTTTTTATGAATTAGTGTTATAACTTGCACTTTTTAAACATATTTAAAGCTAGTATTACTAATAAAATGGGACATAAACCTACAATTTGCTCTGACATACTCAAAATTCAAAAATTCAAAATATGCTTTATTGTTATAAGAGTTTTCTCTCATTAACAAAGCTATTAATAGATAAATAAGCAATACAATAAACAATAATGATACAATACAGATAAGTCGGATCAACATAAATAAGACAGAAAGTACACCACGCAAAAACAAGAAGCAACCTGAAAGAACCCAAACACTGTGCACAAGCAATGACCAGCATTATAGCACGAGTTTCAGATAAATGAATCAGCAAATAACTCGTCCAACGTGTAATAAGTCTTATTTTACCTTGCTGAGAAACATTTCGAAACATTTTCGATTAAAATTATAAAGTTGTATCGAGACATATGTGTTACGAAACTTTTGCGACACATTATCGAATCCAGTTACTAGAAACACTTAAAGGCGTGCTTGTTTCGAAATATTTTACAAACCATAGTGTCGATACATTAACGACACCCGAAGATAAATATTTTTAGAAAAATTTTTAGTTCAAATTTTTAAAGCTTTGGTAAAACACAAGATTGCATTGAATTTTCAATAAGAGATTTTTTATAGCATCTGTGTACGTTTATTAGCGATAAATAAGCCACTTCTTGATATTATTTATATTTTAGCTGTTATTATTGATCCATTTTCAACCACAGATTGAACTAAGTGTTTTAGGTAGATTTTTAATCACCATCTAAACAAGTTTGAGGTTATGTTATTGTTTAGCGAGATTTAAATTGTTATTTTGCTGTAAAAAAGCTTACTGTACTGTATTTATCAACATAAAGTATGGCTATAGGGTAGGTATACTCAATGTTGATAAATACAGTGCAATAAGCTGTTTTTGACAGAAAAATAACAATTTAAATCTCCCTATGCAAACAATTATAACATAACCTCAAACAAGATGTTGATTAAAAATCTCCAAAAAAACATTTACGTCAATCTGTTTCTGAAAATGAATCAATAATAACATCTAATATACAAATAATATCAGGAAATTGCTTATTTATCCCTTATAAACGTGTACCGATGTTTAAAAAATCTCTTATCAGATTTTCAATGTAATTTTAGTTTGGAACGGTTTTTGAAACCACGCCTCTCGTGACGGCAGACTTAGGCTGCCCATACCCAACCTTTGTTTTCTGTGCATACAAGCTTCTGTGCATCATGGAAACATTATAGAAGCCAAAGACTAGAAATTGTGTGTTGAGTCCATTTTATACCAGAATAATTTATTGCTTTCTAGCGGGGAAAAGAATTTTTATTTTGTTAAAATGAGTTTTAATGAAGTTTCTGCATCTCTTGCAATGCCAAAAGTTGTTAGATAAGTTGCATTTTCCTAGCTAAGTCGATTTATAAAAGAAATAAATAAAATTTTGATAATATTTTAATTTTTATTTTTTTGACAAAGTATATTTTTTTCTGTAAATGAAAATAAATCGGGGGCACGTTAAAAATATAAAGCCAAATTAATAAACTGCACGATAAAATTTACTGCGACAATGATTTTTTTGGTTCTTGTGTGCAATAACTAGGTATATCAAATAAAATAACTTATAGGAAATATACTTATAACGAATTCATCATGGCGAAATTATTGTTTCATATTGTATATCTTTTATTTTACAACAGCGAAGGTATCCTAATTCCTAATTGTTTTGCGCATGGTTTAACATAGCCCCGCCTCTTTATACTGTCATTTTTGAATATTGAATAAACATAAGTAACAGTTTAGAAATATTTTCCAACATTTTCGATAAACGTTTCGATTGTGCATCGAAGCAGCGAAAGTCACAGCTAGTACCAACCACTTGGAAACACGTGTAAATGTCCCATTTAAAATGTATACGTTTCGAAAATATTTCCATTTTTATTGCCAACAGTTTCCAATTTTGATCGGAAACAGAAGCGATAGTTACGACACATTTACCATAATGTGTCTAAAAATGCTACTTGGGAATAACAATTTTTTGACTTGATTTTTAAATTTTTTCTCACCTTGAATTTGTCTTAAGGTTTGAGGCAACTGATTAAACAATTTCTTGCTGTTAAACATAATTGAGTTTCTTGTCTGAGATGAGGATGGTATTGGAAGATCAATCATGAACGATCGTCCAGTTTTGTGTATTGACTCAACATACAGCATATTTTTGTATTTTTTATACATACTCCAGTATAAACAGACAAACAAGGGTAAGAATCTCATGTGACAAAAATAATGGTTTACAAGATTTGCGACTCTAAACCCTGTACATGAACCGAACAGCCCTCTTTTGAAGTACAAATATTTCATTAAAAAGATACCTTGAGCATGTACCCCAAAAACATATGCCGTATCCAGTTCATCAGCAATAATTCTAATTGCATAACAACATGATGCAATTTTTCTATTTAAATTAACTAAGTGACCATCAAATTGCAACCTATTGTCTATAAATAAGCCCAAGAATTTTATTTCACTTCGATTTTGGGGGGCTGATCGTCGAGCAATGAATTATTGAGAACACATTTAAAAGTCACAATATTAGTTTTTGAAATATTTACTGACAGGGAATTTGAGTCAAACCATTGTTTGATTTACATTGTCCTGGAGAGTAATTAAATTGTTGTTTATCCAAATAAGCGTAGTATCATCTGCACATGATCTGACAAAATCACTAACATACGAAGACGACCAGAACAGGAAAAATTACAATATTCACTGCACTGCAAGTTATGGGTCTCAAAAATAGGTTTACGATAGGTATTATAAAATTTACATGGAAAAAAGACTAGCAAAATTATTATAGTAAAGATTTTATTGTAAAATTTCCTATAAAATATAGTATTAAATAAATTTTTTATTAGTAATCCGTATCAAAATAATAATGTAAACATAATTTACAAAAACTATAGTAAATTCAACAAAGATCTTAGTAAATTTTAGAAAAATGTAAATGATTTAAGCTAGAAACGCTAAAGTCTAGAAACAAAGTTATGAATTCAATCGTTAGAATACAGAATGCTCTAAATAGCATATATTTTTACTCAATCCAATTCTAAAATTATATACATCTTAATACCCTGTTTTTGGCGCTTAAGTGTAAAATAGTAGCCCACCCAGAGATCGACCCAGGAGTACTAATGTCCCATAGAGTTAAAGTTCGAGAATAAAAAAAATTTGAATATTCTCAAGAATATTAACGGAAATATACTCAATTTGGAGAATTTTCCAACATTGCTTTTCTAAATGAATTATAGCTAATGTGACTGATGTCATCAGTGCTAAGAAATATAAAAATATTTAATGCTAATATACATTCATTATTTATCTGTATCCTATTTCGCAATTCTTGTTGCGTTTTTTACATATTAGCTAGGGGAAAATTTCCAAACGTAAACTATATTAACAAACACCTTAACAGAGCCTTTACTAGTTTCAAATTTAAGCGCGTACACATGTGTGTAATGCAATGAAAAAAATTCCATTTACATATTTTAAAAAAGGACTTGAATCCCAGTGTGCTTACAAGGCCTCACAAAGCCTCAATGGACTTAAAGCACCGAAATGCAAGCCATCAAGTCATGTCCTGCTCTGCCAAAGTCCGACTCTGTCCTATCCCTATCGCTCGTGTACATCTTTTGTGGTTATGAGCCTTTATTATATTACCTATTTAGTTAAATAGCAAACGTGCTACGGGATTTTATAGGCATGGTTTATATAGTTATTTCATGTTTATGTAAGCAATTTAAGCCATACTGAGTAATCCTTTACTTTTAAAGGTTCGAGGCATTTTTATTATTGTAATTTGTGCTGTTTTTGTATCGTCTATTTTATTATATTTTACTATCTACTACTACTATCAGTTTTAACGTGTCTTTTACAAATTTTAATTACCACTGCATATTCGACATGGGTCAAAAATATTTTACAGGCAACTTTCAGTAAATCGGATTTTAAAAATAAATAATCTCAAAAACACCTGTTCATTTTTTAATAGGTTTTTTATAGTATCTAATTAGAGGAATTATATATGTCTACGCAAAAGACCATCGTCACAAAGATCTTGGTCTATAGCATTGATTTTTTAATAATTTAACGCCCATCACATGGCTAATTTTACTCTTCTGAATTATATAACGTGAATATTTGGAACTGAGTTATTTTAATCAGTCACTGTAACCATTTTTCAATTATGTATTTATAACAGCCCTGTCTTATATTGGCTTAAAGTTTTGGAATGTTGCTTATAGAATGTTAAAATACTAAGAAAATTAGTCATATTTTTAATCTGCCTAAGGTGTAAACAAAACTGGCACATCAAAATATATTTTTCCTTAATGGTTTATGAACGGTTAATAAAAAAATATTGTATATAGCTTCGGATAAAAAACCGTCACATCAATGTATCTCCGGTAACATTTTCATTCGTGTATAACAGCTAATACCAGCTATTTCTTAATTTTTTTTTAGTCTGAAGTGAGTATCTGTACTCAAGAGAATGACTTCGTGTAGTATTTTTCCCTTCATTACGACTACTAGATCTGAATTAATCCTGTGACCGGCGATACAACATAAAAACATACGCCTGGTAAAAAGTAGGCAATATTCTAGTTTATACCTAAATAAACATAATAAGGAACTTACCTAAACAGGAGCACGCTTTACACACGGCGATACATGCAGCTATGGGGATGGAACTTCTGGTTAATAATTGCGTTAGAGAAACTAAACTGTTGATGTTTGAACATTATTTTTGAATACAAATTGTAGTGTAAATTATTTATATATAAAAGTAACTGTAGTAAAATGACGTGAAATATAAAAGGGTAATGTAAGAAATTATAAATTCAAATTTGAATACTGCAGCTATAATCTAAAAAAAACTTTTAAAATTGCTTTCTAATGCAGGAAGTAACATATATGTCGCAAATTATAATCGTTTTCTACAGGCAAATAGTTTGTTTTAGTAAGGTATATGCTAAGGACTGAAAGTTGTCTGTAAAAACATTTTTACCCACATATTATACAAACATAATTGAAATGTTGTTATTTTATCTAATTTCTAAATACTCTGTGAAATAATCAAGCAGCAGAACTATTTCAAAATACCTGTTTTCATTTAGAGTCATATATTCTGCACTTTTTGTTTTTTGGGTCATGCCAATACACGCATTTATTCTCAAATACGCAAAATGATCTTGGTTATTAAGAATTTAAATTTTTCCATAATTTCTAACGCAATCAATTCAAATTGAATTCAAATTCAGTATTTTCCATGAGGAACTTCCGTGATGGTATGAACCGACGTATCTAAGTAGTAATTAGGTCATATTTAAGTAAAAATTGGCAGTTGAGTTCGTTTCTAAACGAATTTGTAGTCCAATCTTAATAACAACAATTATTTCTGCGTTCTGATAATCTTCTGTTGATCCATCAAAAATTTTATACTCATTCCAATAAGCATAATGACATTATTATGGAAAAACTTGAATCATAGACAACTATGGTGTGCGAACAAATGCATGTATTGACATGAACCAAAAACGAAATATACAGAATAGATGACTCTAAATGAAAACGGTGTTTTGAAATAATTTTGTTACTTGGGGTGTTTTGAAATTAGATAAGAAACAACATTTAAATTATCCTTGTATAATATCTCGAGTAATGGTAATGGTATTTAAAATTTGTAAAAGGCAATTTAAAATTTATAGTTGTACCAGTCTCTAAAAAAATCACTAAAATCGGACTAAAAATAAAAAAGTTATTAAGCCTGAAACTTTTCAAGATTTTGTAATTATTGCCGTTTTCTTTGCATGTAAGTAGTGTATACAACGTGTCTAAGATAAGTAGGGGCAAGTACAGGGATCTAGGAAACCGTAAGAGATACGAAGTCGGTTTGTCGGTGGTGGTAAAGTTGCGCATTTACGTGCCTAATAATATGCCGTTTAGAAAGTTTTAAAATTGCGAGTAGTTCCGGAGATATCCGGAAAAAAACCGAAATTCTTAAAAATCGATTTATTGTTTTCCTGGGTTTTTTTCAGATCGAATTAAATTGCACTTTTACATTGCCACTTTTTCCGCTCTATCTAACAGTGTTAATTGTTTTGTAATCCGACGAGTCTTCTTCGAAGGGCCATTATCAACTCTCCTTTTGTTTTAAATACGGTCCTGTTTCCTCATATTGCAACGATGTATGACACATTGTGGTTTAATGACGTTTCGAGGGTTTTTTGAACAACATCAGGATTTTTTACTAATTTTATAAATAATATCTCATAAGTAAGCTCTAAATTTTTACTTATATTGGACTAGTTGAATAAATAACAAATAATTTAACAAATAAGTGAACAAAATACAGGAACATTATTTCAAACTTCTGTTGATTCGGGATTTAAAAGAAAAGTAGGCGCTTGAAACATAAAATTAAGATGGTGACGCGTGATTTGTTTCACTTGACAGGTTTTCTATTTTCCAGAAAATATGGAACATAAATTTACAAATGCTGAAAACTTTGATATTCTATCGCATGTTTTATTTTCGCTCAAAAAAACTGTTATGTGGAAGTTAGAAGATGTTATTTGTGCTTAGAGAATAACGCAACTCATTTTGAACACCGGATTATGTATTTGTGGTTTAGTATTAAATTATTTATTATTTATTCAACTAGTCCAACATAAGTAAAAAATTTAGAGCTTACTTATGAGATATTATTTATAAAATTAGAAGAAATACAGGACCGTATCCGAAAATTTCCTGATGTTGTTCAAAAAACCCTCGAAACGTCATTAAACCACAATATATCATACATCATTGCATTCGGAAGAAAAAAAACTTTCAAATTCCAATATCAGGAAAACAGGACTGTATTTAAAAAAGAAATGGCCCTTCGACGACGACTCGTCGGATTACCACAATTAACGCTGTTAGATAGAACGGAAAAAGTGGCAATGGAAAAGTGCAACTTACTTTAGAATTCGATCTCAAAAAAACCCAGGGAAACAATAAAACGATTTTTCAGAATTTCGTTTTTTTTTCGGATATCTCCGGAACTACTCGGAATTTCTTTCTAAACGGCATATTATTAGGCACATAAATGTGCAACTTTACCTCCATTTAACCGACTTCGTATCTCTTACGGTTTCCGAGATCCCTGTACCGACCCTCCTTATCTTGGACACGTTGTTTGATAAATTAATTAATGCCTGTTACCAAGACCAGACTGGCCAACTTAATCTTGCAACATACACAAAATACGGCAAGAAAATATGGTTCACATAACAATGTCTAAATTCATGTCAAAAGTTTGAACCAAACCGGTACATTAAATTCATTGTTTATATACTATCTTTACAGAAAACAGCTTCAGCAAGTACAAAGTTATTTGGGTTTACCATCTCCTGAAAACACCAAGAAAGAACATGCATTATAAATAAACCGTGTGATCCCAAATGTAAAATATTTATGATATTCTGATATCCGGATCCGCCTAATGTGGACACGGTGTGTAGGAAATGATTGACGGAACGAATTTTAAAACAGGGTGTAAGGGCTTATGAAACCCTTATTTTATTATGCTTTAAGGCTTTAATCCGCTAACTGCAAGATAATGTTAAAGCCGTGGAGAAAGCAACTAAGCTATTGGAAAATATACGGAACAATAGGAGTTTGTACAACAAGAGTGGATAATAATATGATGTCCATATAGCACGATAACGTAAGCCTTCGGCGTAATACTCAATCGTTTGAGTGCGATATGGACATTCCACTCGAGTTGTACAGGTATACTTTTTCTACGACCAATCAAACACATTTACACAGATAAAAAATTAACAAACAAAAAGTTACCAAAAAAAAATGGATTCATTGGGATTTGAACCAAGGACCTTGTTCGTGGAAAGCTACAGCTTGACAAGGAAGTCTATAGCTACGCGGTATCGGTAAGGGGGAAGCAATATCTTTTAAAACATGGCCGAGTCATGGGCGTGCTATTATTATCTTAATAATGTAATAATATATATTTTTTCATGGCATGAATATATTTGTATCGCTAGTACAATATATTAGGCCTTTCCATTAATATTTTTCGATTATTTTGGCATTTGCGCCAATAAAATCCATTTGATTTCAACATGCACTTCAAAAGTTTCACGGGAAAACGGAGAGTTTATGTCACTTCTCAGATGTTGTAGCTACTTTTTTAACGTTGGAACCACTTTTAGTTCCAAATAAAAACTTTTGTATTGTTCTCCTAACAATGCCAAACTCGAAGCCTTCGATTTTTCCTACATCAGAGAGACGGGAGATGACAACAATTGATTCGGGATATTTTGTTTCCATTGAGTATTTTCTTTGTGAATGTTTTTTACTGCACTCACCCTTTCTAGCTTTCGCTTAAGCGCCAATTTAAATGTATTAATTTGTGATTCTTATTCACACACCCTGTACACATTGGCAATCACTTCACGGGTTTGACTATGAAGGGTTTTACCAGGGTATATTCATTCGTTATCAGAGTTTAAAAAAAAACCTATCACTACGCAACTAGATGAAGCATATTGGATATCACCGAATAACCACGCCGGCACAATAGGCGTGTCACCAGACGCGTGTCGTCATCCTCTGTCTGGGATATAACCTATTTTTAGATTAGAAGTACTTTAATAAAAAATATTTTATTTTTGCATTTAAATATTAAAATAAATAGTATGAAAAGATAGTTTTAAGAACATTGAAGCTATAATAGAATATTAGTTTCTTATATACTTATGACAATTTACTATAAATGGGTAAATTTAATTTTATGGTTTACTTGGTAACATGTTATTAAATTAAAATTTAATATATGTGACAACATTGTTAACCCAAGAAATTTTCTTGCCCGCATTCCTTGTGTAGCTACAGATAAAGTTGTCGACATGTACGTATCTAAATTTTACTTAATAGCGTATGAACTGACTATAATTACTTTGACAGGATTATGCACTATTAATTGACATTTAAAAACGAATACGTAACACGGTTATGTAACTCTAATTGTGATTGGTCAGTTCATATCCTAACTGAAATGGGTATGAAATTATATCCATGTAGATTGTGAAGGAAACAGAAAATATTTATGTGCGAGTAGAAAAAGAATATTATAGACCTCAACGAAGTGAGGTCTTACTGTTTCGTTACTATCAAGAGATGCGACTCTTAGAACTCAACAAGTTAAATGAATTTTTTCACCGAAGTTTTTGCTATTTTATTGACAACCATTTTTTCTTCCTATTATTTTTTTAAAGTATGTAAAGATGGTGTGGTTGTTTGGTAACCGACAACGTTGCTAATACCAGCCACTGCAACACGAATACACACATTTTCTTGTGAACTTTTATGACAAATTCATTTAGATCCAAATAGCTAGTTTTATAAATTTCTTTGTTCTAATAATCTACATTTTTTCCCCTATTTAAATGTTTTTCTCTTCAATCGCCTGACGCACGATACATGTACAAACCTATTATAAGGAAACCAGATAAAAATAACCCGCGAAGAGTTTGTTTGCTCTACTCGGAAATGCAATTATTGCCCTTAATAGCTTTCGACCTAGACGTCGTTGGTCGCTTCTGGCACCCGATCCAGTCTTGTGTAATACCTACTGATAGGTAACTAAAATAAATCGCAAATATTCGGAATGTTAGATGGGCAATTTAATATTTTTAATGTAAAAATTCGATAATTTGTTTAGTTCCTAATAAAACCGAATATGGATTTATTTTAAAGAACTTATTGTTTAAAACTCACCAACATATTGGTTTTAAAAATATAATAATCTCATTTTAAATATTAAAAAAGTTATTTTTCAACAAAATAAATCCAAGAAACAAATTTTCATTTTTCCTTATTTCAAAATGCATATTCTAGTTGACAGTTTACATGAATTTAAACGTAAATCTATGGTTTGATCTCAAATAGCTAAAACTCTGACAAAGTTTTTATGTTACTCAAAGTACAAATATTTATTCTAATTAAAACAAAAATATGCGTATCATAAATATTACTGGTTTTATTCAAACGGAATATTTTTTATAGAAACAGGTACATCCACATTTTCAAATTTGGTAAAAACTTTTTAGAGGAACAAAATACATAATAATCAGTGGTTCTTTTCTATGTGTGCGTACCATCCCCCGTACCCCACAAGATATTCGATCTCATCCGGCATGGTTACTAGCCTGAATGGGGTAGGGATGAGAGATGATACATTTGTTACTATATCCTATTTTGGCATGAAGCCGCACGGCAAGGCCATACTTATACCACTAAAAACCCACCAAGTTGTGAATGGTTTGAATCTACAAACTCTCATCCTAGACTTCCCAATGACTGCCGCTTTAACGATGGAGCCACCAAAGCCTCACTGTTTACATAAATCTCATATATTTAATAATAGAGTATTGTTTTCAAAGTATAATACTTGTGCATACTAAATATTGATTAAATTCTTCTCCGTCAAACTTAGAGGCACTGCTGCAAAAGCAATTTTTGTGAGTGCTTTTTCATCTTCATTTCCTTTATTGCTTTTATAAATATATTGTTTCCTTAGTGTTAACGACAAAAGCTAGGTTGTATGCGAATAAAGTACACTATTTTACTTTATAGTGTATTGTTAAAGTTGGAATTTTATTCTAACTTTTTAAATCGAGAAATTGTGTTTTCATGCCAGTATAGTGCATACCCATGACGCAGGGCTGGCCCCTAGGCTAAAGCTGTGGCGAGGGCCCCGCCGGCATGGGCGCCATTTAGGAGGGGCAAGATGGGCACTTCCCCCCCCCCCCCCCCCTGGAAGTTGTCAACTGTATACATCAATAATCTTGTATTTCGTTAGCGGAGCCATTCGTGGCCAGCCCGGTGAGACCGCTTATGGCGGGGATCGAAGCATATAAGTAGGCCGTGCAAGTGACGTCACAGCCAGGCAGGTTACTCCATACGTTTATCCTTTTGTGTCGATCGTTCTGTGTCAATATCAGACTTTGGGTTTGTTCGATTTAATCTAGGCCATATTTGTCTCCCTTTATTGAATCGGAGAAGGTTGATGCAGACAGAGACAGACATAGAATGCGAGCAGCACACGTTCTTAAATTATTTCACAACCGAACATCCTTCGTCTGGAAGGGGATAAAATCAAGTAACATATGACTTATAATGTGATTGAAAATGGTGGAGGAAGCGTCATTAAATTCTAAAATAATTTTTAATTTTCTATTCTTTTCACGAAACGGACCTTCTCGTTTTGTTGCAGGTAAGTAATTTATGATTGAAGTAGTTTTATTCGTTATTGTTATTTTACATTATAAAATTGTCCCATTATGTCCCAAACTTCTCACGCAAACTAGCAACAAACACATTTTTAAAACCGAATTTTACTTAAATTTTACAATCTACCAGTCAAAAGCTACAACATAATATTTACAGCTTAGTTATATTAACCCGTAGTCAGAATTTTGATAAGTCCGGTAATATATTATTATAATAATTCTTTCTTTTCATAGTTTAATTGAGAATCCCATAATGACTGAACAGAGGACTTCGATCACTAATGTTGCCAGGAGTATGCTACGAAACAAACAAATTGGAAGCCCATAATCATAATGATGGTGGATATATTTACTTGGTTAGTAGCTGTACATATTGTATTGTATTTACCTTGATTTATTTGAAGTTGAAGATGGTAAAATATTTTATGTAAATTATGATTTATTTCCTATTTTTTAATAAAACTAATTACAACCTTCAATCTCTGAATTCTTTATTTCTAGTTTCGTTGCTAGCTCAATAATAATATAAAAGTATGTAAGGACAATTTTAAAGCGATATTTACAGCTGAAAACCTATGTCAAAATATTAATATTTGATTTTCTCTACTTAGTAAATCAAATGAAAGGGTTTTGATGTTTTCTTTGCTTAAATGTCACTTTAAAATATTGACAGTAATAAAAATTTGGACAAAAGTGACATTTGAAAAGCACGTGCGCGCCAGGCATAATGGATGTCGCCGTATCATGCCGGCTTCGATTATTTAACACGGTAGTTTGTCTTCTTCATGGTTATAAGTATTCGTTGTTCGTGGCGGTGCATGGTGGTATAGCGTCTTCCAAAATATTTCTCTTAATCGAAGCGAAGCCACACGAAGAAAAATTCTATTATAGCGGTTCGTAAGCGGCTATATAAACAAATTTATGAAAGCACCGTTATTAATTGAAACTAGATTTTCGGACATCAGTGAATTACATTTTTTCGATTTATTGACCACAAATGATTGTTAATCATATTCAAAAATGTTTCCGCAAGAACTATTTGACAGTTTATTGAAGCAATTTATTATAACTATTTAACGATGACATGGAGTTGCTAGAAATATTCGGATAGGAATTTCCAAGGAATAACAGAAAACGTAAAAATCACTTTGAAGAAATGGACAATATAAGTTTTTCCGAAAATAAACAACACTTTTTTGTATTTATGTGAGGAAGAATTGGAATACCCCCATGATATGTAAATTTGGCAGCAGAGCATCAATAAACCATATTGAAAGATCTGATTTTTTAAGTGTGGAATTAACTTATGTAACTTATTAACTTAACCATATGGGGTTAAGCTTAGTACTGCTCGAACTTCATTATTTAAAAATTCTTTCATATGGACCACAACCAGGATTTTTTTAGTGCTTGTGTTTGATCATAAAGAAAAAAGCTAATAATAATATTTCTACCTTCACTACAGTAATTACTTTTATGAATTAAAGTGTTTCTTCTTCAAATCAGTTACTAATATTCTTCTTTCTTGGAAAAAAACGTCTAATTTAATTCTTGGTAGGTTAGAAAATCAAAAATTAACTGTCAAGTGTCGAGCTATAGCAACCTAAAGTTAGCCACGATGGCACCCTAGTTCATCTGTTTTGAATATTTTCTGAATAAACCTACAAAGCTAGGTTTATTACAGCATAGCTTAATTTTAGACGGTAAAAGTGTATCGAAGATAAATTCGACTTAAATTTTAACTGGCGCTTGGTCAAGCCGAGCGTTATTTTTAATTGGTGGAATCGGCCATGAGAAACCTAGCCTATGAACTGGCAAGCCGGCCGGATATACAATACAGTATGTATTGCCTATCCGGCTCATAACATATACAGGGTGATATGGAAATGACTTATTATATTTAAATGGGTGACTCCTAGGGTGTCCTAGAGAAAGTCTACATACTTTTTTTTATCGAATATCTAATTACTCAGGTAAAAACCATTTTTAACCACATACTATCGCGCCATTCCATCTGGATTATGTGGGTCACTAGAGTATACTAACAGTGTTGTCAGATCACACCGCATGTTTCGCCGTTGCTTGGACACCTGCCGCGCGCGACTATCGTTTCTTCAGGATGTTTCGAGACTCGGGAATGGGATGACACTGTCGAGAGTTCCACGTGCTTGATGTATAAGAATTTTAAACGTCCTGTTAGTTGTAGCATTACCCGTTTTTTTCCTGTTGTGAAATAATTCATAATAAGAAATATTGTGATGTGGTTTCCAATTTGTGAGATATTACCTACTGTTGGTTATCTAGCAAAACATACTTTTTTATTTTATATATAATAATAATCGTATAAGATCTGTCATAGACATAAGAAATTTACTAGGGTAAAACTGAATAGAGCTACAAAAAAACTACGCACGCGGCAAAATCTACAAAAGAAAAATATCATTACGTAAGCTGTATGCTAAAAAACCCCAACAGGCTCATTTTTAAAGGACGATCGTTGTATCAATATGAAAAGAAAATGTGGGGTTACTCGGAAAATAAATTGACCTTTTATACTTAAAATGGTTTCGTTCGCAGAAATTGACAACTGGGTCAGAAACATCGATATGATTTAGTTTTTTTTTTCTACACGGAGAAATATCAGTGAGTTTTACTTTCGCTTTTATGCATTCACTCCATTCCGAAATGGACTAGGTCACAAAAAAAAATAAAAAAAAACTATTCATATTTGTCAATTATACCTATACACCGTGTCCCAGATAAGGAGGGCCAGTACAGGGATCTTGGAAACCTAAGAGATACGAAGTCGGTTAAATGGAGCTAAAGTTGCGCATTTACGTGCCTAATAATATGCCGTTTAGAAAGTTTTAAAATTCCCAGTAGTTCCGGAGATATCCAGAAAAAAACGAAATTCTGAAAAATCGTTTTATTGTTTTCCTGGGTTTTTTTGAGCTCGAATTCTAAAGTAAATTGCACTTTTACATTGCCACTTTTCCCCTCTATCTAACAGCGTTAATTGTTTTGTAATACGACGAGTCGTCTTCGAAGGGCCATTATCAACTTTCTTTTTTTAAATACGGTCCTGTTTTCCTGATATTGGAATTTGAGAGCTTTTTTTCTTCCGAATGCAACGACGATGTATGGCAATATAATATCTCATAAGTAAGCTCTAAATTTTTACTTATGTTGGTTTAGTTCAATAAATAACAAATAATTTAATAATAAACCACAAATAAGTCAACAAAAAAAAGCATACCAAAACAGAAATAAAACGAACAACGAAAAAGGTAAGGAACTACATAATCAGGTGTTCTGAAATACCCTGGCAAGCACGTTCGCCTGATATAACACCGTTAGATTTTTTCCCCGAAACAGAAGACGAAGGAGGTTGGTGCTTGAAGCCTTTCAAAGTATTACGCCAGAAATATTATCAAATGTTTTAGAATCGACAGTTAGAAGATGTTATTTGTGCTTAGAAAATAACGGAAATCATTTTGAATACCTGATTATGTAGTTCCTTACTTTTTTCGTTGTTTGTTTTATTACTGTTTTGGTATGTTTTTGTTCACTTATTGGTGTTTACTATTGAATTATTTTTTGTTCACTTATTTGTGGTTTATTATTAAATTATTTGTTATTTATTGAACTAGTCCAACATAAGTAAAAATTTAGAGCTTACTTATGAGATATTATTTATAAAATTAGTAGAAATACAGGACCGTATCCCAAAATTTACTGATGTTGTTCAAAATACCCTCGAAACGTCATTAAACCACAATGTGTCATACATCGTTGCATTCGGAAGAAAAAAAGCTCTCAAATTCCAATATCAGGAAAACAGGACCTTATTTAAAAAAATAAAGTTGATAATGGCCCTTCGAAGACGACTCGTCGTATTACAAAACAATTAACGCTGTTAGATAGAGGGGAAGAAGTGGCAATGTAAAAGTGCAATTTACTTTAGAATTCAATTCGTCAAAAAAACCCAGGAAAAAAATATAACGATTTTTCAGAATTTCGTTTTTTCTGGATATCTCCGGAACTACTGGGAATTTAAAAACTTTCTAAACGGTATATTATTAGGCACGTAAATGCTCAACTTTACCTCCATTTAACCGACTTCGTATCTCTTACGGTTTCCGAGATCCCTGTACTGGCCCTCCATATCTTGGACACGGTGTATATAGCCTTACAGACTCAAATATCACTTAAAATCAATCGGTTATTAAATAATAATAAATTCATAAAATTGTTTAATTTCTACTAAATTACAAGGATTGATGCAAAATTGATTGACGTATAATCTGAACGAAACGTATTGTTATTTGGCGCACGGACAAGGAGATAGGAAAAAAATTCCGTGCTCTGTTCTGAAAATGTCACCTTTTCTTTGTTGTAAAGACAGGTGAAAACAAGGGTTTCTCAGGTAAAACGTATTTTCTCTTGAATACAAATATGTATTTTCGAAATTGCGACGAAGTGGTTTTGGAGATTTTTATATTTTAATGCGATTAGCTTGCTTGTAAAAACTAACAACTCATTCTACACAATATAAAATAAAAAGTGTACTTCTGTTGTTGGCTAAGGCCGGGCGCAAACACAGCCACTTGTGGTCGCCACCTCGGCCGACACGCGTTTCGGACGATATGTTGTACCATGATACAATATCTAACCGTTCGAATTTCGTCTGCCGCGTACAGTAACGTCACAGGGAGAGTGATTTTTAAATTGTTTATGGAGATTTATACGGTGTTAGCGTAAAAATATTAAAAGGTTTTACGCATTTAATGGTATGTGAAATGAAAAAATAATATATGACAAGTATTTACGTATATTAATTTCATAGAAATATAACATAAAATAAGGAAAGATTCCGACAAACTTTTAAAACAACCGCCGCGCCATCGGAACCCGTCGACGATAGCCGAAGCTGCTCGACGACCCCTGCTCGTTGTTAGTCTTTTACAATTGTAATATATCCATTACTATTTTAACATAACATTAGATGTTCGATCTTGTTGTGGGGCTCCCCATATGAAGTTCATGTTCAATTTGGAGGTGACCACCATATCATAGGAAAGTAACAACCTTTTTTTCATACTGTTCTTACTCTGACACCGTTTTTTAGTATTCTATTGGGTTTCGAACCGTCAACCTATTACTTTTGACCAAAGATTTCTGGCATCACTGGTCGCCACGTAGTGCCGTTTGCCGTAGTTTTCCATGGAAATTTTGAAAGTTCACCAGTAAAATGAGGTATGCTGTGTTCAGTTTTGATATGGATAACCGGGCATAGAAATTTAATAGAAATATAAGGTGTTTCCGCTTTCCTGCAAAATATTAGGATACGGTTTTATTTATTTTGTTAACATTTACTTCTTAACTATTTTCAACTGAAGCTGATGAGAATATATGCCTTCGAAACATGTATGGAAATTAAAATATCGTTTACTTAACTACTGAAGCAGACTATGAGTTTCTTTACCTCTTCATAATTTCACTTCATTGAGAGATGGACTATTATTACTACTACTATTATTCTTTCATTTCACATACTATTAAATACGTAAAACATTTTAATACCTTTAAAAGAGAGTTAACATGCTGACAGTAATATAAATCTCCATAAGAAATTTAAAAATCACTCACCCGGTGACGTCACAAACCACGCCTCCATCGGCGTGGAATCATACCTCTTAGTTATTTATACCATGATGTTGTACACATTTCTTATGGGTTCGGCGCAGACACGGCGTTGGCAGTTGCTCGTTTGAGCCACACGCTACGACAGCAGTCGATCTCGCTGCTCGTGGTCAGTGTAAGGGCAAACCCGGAGAAACCACAACTGCCCTAAAGTGCATCTGTCCTACCTCTCGGACGTCACTTCGTGTTGAACCGGGAATCTTTGTTCCTGCAATTGCCCTACCCAACCTTGCGACGCGGAGGGAGCGGAAGTCGACAACCAAGGATGGAATATGCATACTTTCTTTGTTGTTTCGTGTGTGTTTCGTTATGGAAATTATTTGCTATAGTGTGAAGTTTCGGGTTCGAGCATGATTCGAAATTTGTTTTTTTGAATAAGCTTGTTGGCCAATGAGATCGTGTAGGACGGAAATAATAAATACTTTTTATAGTTCTCTAATTTATTTATATGTAGAGTAGCTATCGGCCGGTTTGCGCTCGAATTTTGTTTTTCAAATTAAAATACAATAGGAAATCGTCTCCAAAAGGTGTATCGGGCCGGGTTTGCACTTGTTTCCCCAGGGCATCTATAAATATTATTGCACATTAATTATCTTCTTATGTAAGGATAAACTTTCGATCATGAAATAACTACAACTAATGGCGTAGTCAGGTAGGGTGCAGGAAATCCCAAAAATATTACAGTTCTAATATGAAAATAAATATGACATAATCATTCAATCGTTCAGTGCTAAGAGCAACATTTTAAGTCTCTGTCTAAAAATAATTTACAGCACGTCAGTAAAGATGCATGTAAATAGGGGGAAAAGGCGTTGCCAACGGATAAGGTTATACGAGCTTAACCGAACATCACTCGAATACACTCGAGTAGTAGGGCAGATAAACATTAGGGTAGTTGAAGAGTAGGACAGAAGAAGCCATCTCGGCAAACCCAGCCCCCGTTTCAGGCAATTTAAAATAATTGAACGAGGGGGCAGCTATAAAGCCGCAGGAGGCGACCATCGGTGGCGACCACAAGTGGCTGTGTTTGCGACCGGCCTTACCTTTTCCCAGTTATGTTTTTATATTTTGTCGGTTTTTATATTGATCGCATATCGTATTTACTTAATTAATTCCCTTTGGGAAGGAACTGAGGCACCTCATCAAAAATAAACCGTTACTAAGCAGAGTGTGTTCTAAATTGAGATTTTACTTCCCGCTTAATTGTTCCATAAATAAAAATTTATGAATTAAACATGTCTCAAGTGATATTAGGTAGATTTTAGAATAAAAGTTAGTTCAATACATTGACTTACTTTCATTATGCTTTTTTGATAGGTTTTATTATTTATAGTTGTCGAAGACAAAGAAACAAAAAAATATACGTATGCCCATATCCATGCAGAAATTCAACAAATCTTTTAATTTAGTTTTCAGAATAAGTATACGGTGTTAGGTAAAGAAGTTATCGGACTTAACCTCAATTTTTTAAATGGATCTACTAAAATGATTTAAAATAATGCAGTATTATATTATACTACTTTATTATAGATTATAGTGTTACTATGAATGATACACAGCCTGAGCTTTGAATGTCTTTAATTTTCACTTTTTCAATACACAATTACACATCAATAAAAACACTTGCGACCACGGCGAAGAGTCTTCGATATTTAAATGGTGGGCGTGATTCGGACCAGCTCGGAGAAGGAATGTCATTCGGCTAATTTCGCAATATAAGATTTCTAATAACACCTTATCGAAAGAGCGATACGAGTATTATGCTGAATTTTAAATATGCCTGTATTATAAGCGCGGGGAACTGATTTGCTAAACGTCTAAACATGGCCAATTCCGAATATAAGAAATGTTTAAATAAGCGAGATTGTTACCGATAGAAAATATTTTTATAATGATTATGATTACTCTAATAGTGTTAAGTGAAAATTTTGCTGCCGATGCGATTTAGGGATTTACAAACTTTCTAATGAGTAATCAATTGAAGTAGCCGTTACTTGATGAAGATCCATTATAAAACTAGATAATACAACAATGTGTAGAAATCTTCACTGAATTTTATTGTACCATGACAATTGTTTCGGCACACAGTGCCTTTATCAAATGGAGAAACCAAAGTGACTGAGGTATAAACATATCTTCCTAAATGTAGAAAATTCCACTTAAGCTAATTATCTAAATTATATTATATGGTGTTAAAATACCCAGAATATTAATGGATTAAATGCAAATACAAAGGAGTACCTAATTATAGGTTTATGAAGGATGGAAAAACCACCCTTTACAGATTTAAATTTAACAATGGGGAACCATTTAAGTCCAACTGATCGTTTAATAAAATATTTAGTTTTTTGTCTTTGTTAATTTCCATACTTTCTAAAAAATTGAGTTTCAGAGATTTTTGTTCTAGGTGTAAAATTTCAAAATTATCGTTAAAACTATGCTGTTCCTCATTTAAATGTATTGCATAATGAGAATTAGTGTGGTTTTTATTGTAGCTTGTTTTGTGTTCTTTAAGTCTTTTTTCAAATGTTCTACCTGTCTGTCCTATGTATATTTTAGGACAACTTCCACATTTTAGTTTATATACCCCACAATTTTGTTCTTTTTTATTTTTAGTATTGTTGTTTTTAATAAATTTACCCAATTTATTATTAGTTTTGTATGCAATTCTGAACTTTTGTCCTTTTAAGTGTATTTTAATTTTCTCTGTAAGTTTACCGGTATATGTGAGGGTTTTATAACTGAGATTGGTATCTGATTTTACTATTGGGTATACTAGACTAATAGCTCTGTCAAACTGTTTTTTATTGACAATTTGATCTATTACGTTAGGTTGATAACCATTATTGATTGCGACCCGTACGCACATAAAATTTCAGCATATAACTCTTTCGTCCACAGACTCATTAATACCCATTTGTCAGAACAAAATTATAATAAAGAATTAAACATAATTAAACAAATTTTAACGATAATTTTGAAATTTTACACCTAGAACAAAAATCTCTGAAACTCAATTTTTTAGAAAGTATGGAAATTAACAAACACAAAAAACTAAATATTTTATTAAACGATCAGTTGGAGTTAAATGGTTCCCCGTTGTTAAATTTAAATCTGTAAAGGGTGGTTTTTCCATCCTTCATAAACCTATAATTAGGGGCTCCTTTGTATTTGCATTTAATCCATTAATATTCTGGGTATTTTAGCACCATATAATATAATTTAGATAATTAGCTTAAGTGGAATTTTCTACATTTAGGAAGATATGTTTATACCTCAGTCACTTTGGTTTCTCCATTTGATAAAGGCACTGTGTGCCGAAACAATTGTCATGGTACAATAAAATTCAGTGAAGATTTCTACACATTGTTGTATTATTTATCTAACTTTCTAATGGTTTAATTATTTTCAGTGTGGATAAAAAATTACTATTTCGAAAATTAACCGTTAATTCTCTGGAATTAGTTAAAACGCAAATAAATTGAAAATGGGAGTATTATACTGGCATTAGTTAATAACTTTTATGTATTATCGATCTAAAAACTTCAGTTAACTAAAACAGGGTAAAAACGTCGGATAAAATCTAAAAATAACCCACCAAAAGCCAGTGAAGTGTAAAGATTCATTAGGTGTGTATTCAAAGCAGGCACATCGCAAAGTTTTTTAATAAACGCCGTTTTTGTGACGTGCTATCTATTTAAGCACCCTTTTCTTGAGGTTAAATGAAATCTAGAGATAAATCGCTCGAGCAACACTTAAATCTATGGAGGAAGAGAAAATTAAAAGGGATTCCACCCTTTGCTACATAAAAGAGCTTGCGGCGGCGGCGTCGGTAGACTACAATTTTCGAGCCGGATTTATAGGTACAAAATAAGGGATTTATATTTCATCAGTGTATAAATAATACAAATTATAACAATTAAATATGGAAATATATAACGTACATACGTAGCGGTAGCTATGAAAGGAATGCGGACAAAAAAATTTCTTGGGTTAACAATGTTGTCACATATATTAAATTTTAATTTAATAATCTCTTAACGAAAAAACCCTAAATCACATTTACGTATTTGAAATAAATTGTAATAGATACATATACAGTGAGTCCCAGAAGAAATGTCTAAATTCATTTAAAATTCAGCGGTAAGTTTTTTCAAAAAACGCTCGTACCCGTCGATTTTGATTTTTTATTTTTTTTTTGTGGTAATTTCATGTTTACAGGGTAGCTCAAAAATAAGTTACGACCATATACTTCATTTTTTCAAATGAAAACATATATTTTTTATTTCATTTTTGAATTTTGCATTGAATTCTAAGCATGTTTCATGTACCATGTCCTATACATAAACTCAACAGTTATTGAAAAAATTAGGATTGAACATATCTATAAGTAAGACCTGTTTATTAAAAAAAAACACAACAAAATCAAATTAAATGTTGAAAATGTGCGCCATTTACGGCTTGACAATATCCAAGACGATCAATAAACTCTCTTTGCACGTTTCCAACCATTTCCGGAGTTATGACACGCACTTCTCTTCGGATCCTTTCTTTCAACTCCTGCATATTGTTTGGCCTGTTAACAAATACTTTTGATTTGAGGTAACCCCACAAAACAAAGTCCAGCGGAGTTAGGTCTGGCGACCTAGCATTCCATTCGATAGGTCCTCTCCTTCCAATCCACCGATTGGGAAAGGTTTCGTCCAAAAATGTGCGCACAGTGGCCGCATAGTGCGGAGGAGCACCATCTTGTTGGAATATCAGTTCTTCGTCAGGGGAGTCTGGATCCAATGGATTCGAAAATAAAGCCACTAATGCTGGAATTAATTCTAGTTGGAGAAATTCGAGATATACTTGTCCAGTTAAAGACTGTTCAAAGAAAAATGGACCAATTACTCTTTCGCGTACGATTCCACACCAAACATTTATTTTCTTAGGGTACTGGCTGTGAACCTCTATCATCCAATGCGGATTTTCTGTTGCCCAATATCGACAATTTTGTCTGTTCACATTACCATTCAAATAGAACGTAGCTTCATCCGAAAAAATAATATTTTTTACTAAATTATTATCTAGATTGCACATATTTTGCATGCGTCCGCAAAACTCACTTCGCCTATCGAAATCATCTTCAAATAACTCATGC
Source organism: Barypeithes pellucidus (assembly GCA_963991005.1). NCBI lineage: Eukaryota > Metazoa > Arthropoda > Insecta > Coleoptera > Curculionidae > Barypeithes > Barypeithes pellucidus. Next base: position 95,706,605 of record OZ022556.1, read on the forward strand.
ACTGGAATAACTTTGTATGGGTGATATTTGTGCTTTTGAACTACTCGGTGAACAACAGATTTCGGCATATGTAAATCGGCCCCAATGTGCGACAGGGGAGTACATGGATTTTCTTCCAAGGAAAGCAAAACGTCAAGTTATTCATTTTCATCTCGAGTAGGACGACCAGATTTAGACAAATCTCTAACATGACCGAATTCTCTAAACTTAGCCTCTATTCTACTCACCATCTTTTGACATATGGGAGGACGATCAGGATGGATTTCATTAAATAATTGGGCTGTTCCTATTTGAGTACGTGTTTTATCACCAAACCCAACCATGCATAGAATTTCAATTTTTTTCCGTTCCGTTAACTTCACCATTATTGTGAAAACCGCAACTTTGAAACTACGCTTGACAATAATTATACTTATTTGAAATAAAATTGTCATACAGTTTCTATGGAAATAAACGGTGACAGTGAGACAGTACACTCTTACTTATTATGGAGCCCAAAATGCCATATTGCCAGAAGATTTGATAGATCGTTGGATTCCCTAAATGATATGTTCAATCCTAATTTTTTCAATAACTGTTGAGTTTATGTATGGTACATGACGCATGCTTAGAATTCAATGCAAAATTCAAAAATGAAAAAAAAAATATATGTTTTCATTGGAAAAAATGAAGTTGATGGTCGTAACTTATTTTTGAGCTACCCTGTATACATGAAATTACCACAAAAAAAAATTAAAAAATCAAAATCGACGGGTACGAGCGTTTTTTGAAAAAACTTACCGCTGAATTTTAAATGAATTTAGACATTTCTTCTGGGATTCACTGTATAACCATTATTCTATTATAGTTTCAATATTATTAAACTTTCTTTCATACTGTTTATTTTGATGAAATGCAAAATAATATATTTCTTTGATTAAAATACTTTTAAGCATTGTCAATGGTTACAGGTAGAGCTAATTTGATAGGTTATTCCCTTTTAGTTCGTAGCGCATGCGTCTCGTGAGATACCCGATGGGCCATCGGGCTCGTTCGGCGATGTCCGATATTTGATTGATGTACCCATCCAGTTGCCTAGTGATAAAAAGGGCACTATCAAATACCAATGTATGGAAAAGTTATTATTTCCCAGACCACCCGATGATACCTTATACAATAAGGGCGTATTTAGTCTACACAGTAGCACTTAAAATACTATTTCAGATTGAATGGTACTACCAAGAAAAGGAAGCCTTTTCCATTGATAGGATGTAACCACCTGCAGACCGGTTTCGAACTCTTTTGTTCTCGTCAGTACAGGGTTGGTATACATACCTATCATCAGAGAAGACTCTAATACTTCACGCTGTATCATCAACGGTAATCTGAACAGACGTTATTTGAATAAATCAAAAATAAAAAGTCCATACTTTTCAGGTGGTATTAATATCAAAAACCAATGTGTGTAAAAATAATTATTTCCCAAACCACCCGATGAAACCAGTCTGCAGGTGGTTACATCCTATCAATGGAAAACGCTTCCTTTTCTTTGTAGTACCATTCAATCTGAAATAGTATTTTAAGTGCTACTGTGTAGACAAAAATACGCCCTTATTGTATAAGATCTGGGTGGAGTGGAGTGGTCTGGGAAATAATTATTTTTCTATACATTGGTATTTGATATTAATACCACCTGAAAAGTATAGACTTTTTATTTTTAAAAGGGCAATAGTTCATGTATAGGGTTTTATAAAAAATTGTTCATTGTCTCGTGGTTTAGGGTATTATTTTTTAATTTTGAACTTTGTGATAATGAATGAGTATACTCCCTCACAGTTAGACCCGTGTGCAGTGCAGATGTTTATAGGTTATGTGAAGAGGAATCACAAATCAATATACTATTTAAATTGTGACTTAAGCGAAAGACTGAAATTACTGAAGAATTTCCTATTTTTATTTCATTTTTTAAAATTATAATAGTACGCCCATGACTAGGCCATGTTTTAAATGATATTGCTTCTTCTTCCCCTTACTGATACGTCGGAGACACAGATCCATTTGTCGACCTGTATAGGTTCGCATCTAAGTCGATAAAAATCACTATTTCTCAAAAATTCACAATTTTACGGGGGTTCCACTCATTGGTATAGTAACATACAAGGATGTCAATTTGAAGAATTAATATGTGGCTCCCAGTAAATTATATCAAAAACGGATATTTTCGAATTTTTATTGTTAAGAAGATGAAATAGTAAATGAATAGATAGTTGCGTAGCACTCTGTATTATAGACTTTATTTGTTGAAATGATTTTTAATTAGTAATTTAATAGCAAATTAGCGCTTGTTTACTCTACAGGTAATATTTTCTATGCCACTACATGTCTAATAAATACTAATTAACGCTGTAAATCGCTTGAAAACAGAAATCCAGTCAATCTCTATTGTAGGGTAAAATCCCCCACTTAAATTAATCTTACATTCTGCTTATCCGCTAAAACAGAACCCGCAAAAACCGCAGACGCTGGTAAATTTACTTTATTTCTGTATTGTTACTTATTAAGTGAACTATAATTTACCTTCATTATTAACATGGAGGAGAGGAACTAGGATGTGCGTTAAATGCGGAAGAAAAGAGCCTAAGTCTATAAAAATTTAGTTCGAACTCTTCTCCGTCGTCCCGTTGTATCGATGTTTTTTTTGTTTTTTTTTTTATAATCAAACACAAGCACTATAGGAAAAATCCTTTAGGGCACTCTGGGAGTGGTGCGTGTGCGCAAACAGCGATTCACGTTGGTTTTGAATCGTTGGAGGTTATATTCGTTGGGAAAAACGACCTCGGGAAGGTTGTTCCACTAGGATGTAGTCGAGTTCGAGGAGTACTAAGCTTAACCACATAGGAATGGGCAGCAGTGGTTCGTCGTGTATTTCTTCTATTCGTCGCTCTGGGCGGAATTAAGAGGGCAAGGTCAGCCGAGCACCTTCCATGAAAATATCTGTAAAAGAGAGTCAAATCCCCAACCTACCTTCGATGTTCTAGGCTGTCGAGGTTCTTCGTCAGCTCGTGGTCTCCGATCAGACGAATGGTCCTCCTTTCGATGGAATCCAGTAGCCGAAGAGTATGTTTGGGTGCAGAGCTCCAGACATGAGAGCAGTATTCTAGTGATGATCGAATCTGGGCTTTGTATAGTGTTAAAAGATGTAAAGAAAATACCGGATTTATCGTAGCATGCTGGTCAATCGAGTCTACTGTTTTAACGTTTATTTACCTCATGCACTTTCATCACATCTCATCTCATAAAATATCATTCTGAGACCCGAGAATTAACATTCCGTTCACACAGCTTGGATAGATATTTTTTTTTACTGGGTTTGTTCATCGTTGAGTTGCCCTGTACATTTTATGGAAAAACTGCACTATATCTTCTTACAGAGACCGGCATGGTAAATTAATGTGCCGAGTTTGAATACATTTTGGTAAGCCAATCATAATAGTACGGCAGCCCGTTACCAGGATTTCAGACTGATCACGGCCTAAAGTTTTTTGAGTTTTTTGGTGATTTAATAAGGACTTGAGAAGGAAATTAACAAGAATGGACATTGGCAACGTTGCGAAATCATAGAGAAATATGTAAAAAAAAAGTGGTCGTAATAGTTATCGCGCCTCGTCCGTTCTTTTCATTTTTTGACTGTGTGATGTGTGTTGGTTTTGAGGAGATGAAAATAGTAACTGACATTTTCCGTGCGGTGAATGGTTTTGGTTTGAGAAAAATCGAAATTTGTTTACAGCGGAGAATTAATCTTATCACGCCTCTTCCGTTTTACTTGTCGGATGTTATTTTTCGTTATTCGTGACCGAAAAAAAAAAAGAACGGACATTTTCATCGACACGCAACCGCAATATTGGATCTTAGGTATGTAATTTTCTTTAACGCTGTTCGAGCTATCGCGCCTCGGCCGTTTTCAAACAGAAATCGTGTATTGTGACTCGGAAAATGGGGGAAAAATATGAACTGACATTTTTACACACGCATTTTTTAGCAAAACCGTTTTCAGTCAACACAGTACGTGTATCAATAATAATGCAATATGGGGACATAGCTGATGTTGAGTTGTTATAGACAACCAAACCACACACCATGCACGCGCCGTTTACCGCGACCATGAATTATACAGATACGAGATCCGACTCCGCTGTCCTCCCTGTAGCTGCGCAACACGGAAAATGTCCGTTTGACTCGATTTACTATTTTTTAGAGTATTATCAACAATTTAAAAAAAAATTGACCTGGGCGCTGTACCTTTTTGATACCCCTTTTCTTTACATCTTTTATTTAAACTATGGAATAGTTGCAACACTCAAAACGTGATGAAACCGACAGTTCAGGTAATACAGCAAACACTAGCAAATAGTTTTTGATGACGCTATTGGCAAAAACTAACGTATAGCTGAACATGGCAACTAACGAAATGATTCCTTCCATTCCTTGTGGAATGACCTTCCCGAGGTCGTTTATTTTCAAAACGAATATAACCTCCAACGATTCAAAACCAACGTGAATCGCTTTTTGCGCACACGCACCACTCCCAGAGTGCCCTAAAGGATTTTTCCTATAGTGCTTGTGTTTGATCATAAAAAAAAAAAAGAAAAATTCATTCAAAAAGTCATTCGAGTTGGTGAGTCATTCAAGTATCTTTCAGTTTCCGGGGAACAATGACTTTTTTAATACAATGCACAGTGACACACATATGTATTCTTCAATTATACACTCTATTTTTACGAATCCGTGAAACTAATAAAAAGGAAATTTTAAATTACCGAAACGGAAAAATTAAAAACAGTAATCGTAAATTCCAAAGCAGATTATATCTGATATGAAATGTTTATTAAAACATTTCGGATTAAATTTGTAAAGCCCGCGGGCTTTTAATTTTTTAATAAAGCTTTTAAAAAAATAACCACTGTTAAATACAATAAGCGCCTTGTTATGTATTTTGTTTTTGTACAAGGAGGTGCCAGCCATTATAAAATACCAATTAAATAAAGCTTTCACCAGAGAAAATGTATCTTAGCGAGAGAGAGCGATAATACTATTTTAGATAACATTCCAAATTTGATATATCTATAACAAAGTTGTAATAATCGAAAATAATGTCGAAATACAATTTTTTTTAATTAAAAGTATGATTTTTAAGGGTATTTATCAGTGGAACGCGTGGTCCGATTTGGGATTTCGCCGCGGAACAGCATGTCTTTGTTATTGAGCAATGAGACTGGATATTTCTAAAGCCTTTGATCCTATTTGTCATGAGGGACTTCTAAGTAAACTGCGATCATATGGTATGCCCAGTCCATTCTGTGCATGGTTGTCTAGCTTCCTTAAGGACCGCTCTCTGCAAGTGGCGATTGACGGATTTCTCTCAAACACCTTCACCATCAATGTCCATATTGTCTCACACTCTCTTCTTACTTTACATTAACGACTTTCTAGTGAAAAAGAAAAATCCGATATTTCGTTTTGCTGACGATAGCACACTTATCTCATCTTTCTCTTTGAATACACAAACGGCTGCCGACGCACATCTTCGCAGACAGCATGAAGTATCACGCCTCAAGAAGGAACCCAGGCAGCAGTTTTCTCTAAAAGGGTTAACATTACAGAACCGGGGCGGACACGCAATCCCACTGGCTTCATCTATTAATTTGCTGGGAGTCAATCTGGGAGGAAATATGTCTTAGCATAACCACGTTGTGGCAATCACCAAGATAGCTTCTCAGAAACTTGGTGTCTTCCGAACCAGAATGTTGTACACACGTCAACAACTTTTGACACTATACAAAGCCCAGATTCGACCATCACTAGAGTACTGCTCTCATGTCTGGAGCTCTGCGCCCAAACATACTCTTCGGCTACTAGATTCCATCGAAAGAAGGGCCATTCGTCTGATTGGAGACCACGAGCTGTCGAAGAACCTCGACAGCCTAGAACATCGAAGACAGGTTGGGGATTTGACTCTCTTTTACAGATATTTTCATGGAAAGTGCTCGGCTGACCTTGCCCTCGTAATTCCGCCCAGAGCGGCGAATAGCAGAAATATACGACGAACCACTGCCGCCCATCCATATGTGGTTAAGCTTAGTACTCCTCGAACTTCATTATTTAAGAAGTCTTTCATCTGAAGGACTTCATCGTTATGGAACGACCTTCCCAACGAATATAAGCTCCAGCGGTTCAAGACAAACGTGAATCGCTTTTTGCGCACACGCACCACTCTCAGAGTGCCCTAAAGGCATTAAAAAAAATGAGGTAACATCGTCATTCCAAGACATGACGAGCAAGCGCGCTGGCCGACTGTATCGAGGAAGTGGGAGAGGTTTTTCTTATTCTTCTGCCTTTGATCATCCGAAGCGTTGCCAAATCACTTTAGATAGTTGAGATTTTAGACATTTCTCCTGAAACACTCGGTGTGATATTTTTTTAAAACTAAGCTATGAAATTAATGGAGATTATTGATAGTACATGCAATTCTTCCAAAAATGCCTGTATAGCCATATTTTTTCAATTTAAACGTTATTTACCGTTTTGAAAAAAAAAAATTATTTTTTGAAAATTTCAAGATAATATAGTCATGTAGTATCTACTATATTTTAAAGCTAAATTTAAAATTTTAACAAATTCGTTCCAATAATTTTCTTGTAGGTTGTCACTCCTTTGTACCCTAATGGAGGTCACTGATCTTAAATTACGATGAATTTGATAGAAATTTGGAATTTTGTGGATGAGTGTTCCTCTTTCTCACTATACCACTGATGTTCGTCAGTATTTGAATGAAACGTTTCCTGGTAGATCTATTGGCCGAAGAGGATCAGTGGAATCATCCCTCCTTTGAAAGTTACCTCTACCTCATAAAGAAAGACTTTATTCCCAAAAACATGTTCTTAAAAAAATTTAAATAAAATGTGATAAAAAATAATATTTTTTTTACTTGTTTTAAGTCAAAATGTATTTTGTAAGAAACTACTACATCAAATTCAAAAAAAGTAAGAAGCCTTAAAAAGAGAATTCGATAACCTTGAAAATCAGGTATCACTTACCTCATTCCCCTTTAAGATTGCCTTGAGCCTTTAATTTAAGATTGCCTTGAGCCTTTAAGTAAAAATGTTAAAAATATGTGCCCTCGAAATAAAAATCGACAGGTCCGAGCGATTATTTTTCTGCGAATGATAAATATGAGAAATAGGTCTTGTTACGTTGTCTTTGGCCCACCCTGTATATCACCGTGAAACCATCTCTAAAAATTTAAATTTAAAAAAAGTTAAAGTTGATATTTTATTATAAGAACAAATAAGTAGTAAGAGGCATTCTTTATATTCTTATTTCTATTGGAATGCGATCAGAGAACAAAATATCAAACAATACACGTACGAGTTTGTTCAGTGTTTGATAACAACAATTCTTATTTCTACCAGCAAACAAAGTGTTAAATGTAATTTGAACGAAAATTTTGACTTGTAAGATACAATTACGGTAATTTGCTAAATTTAACAATTTACTCGGTTTCAGCAAATTCTATTTTATCGGATTAGCTAATTAGGAGATAAATTAAGGCAAATATTATTTTCGCTTGGGTTATATTTAAATTTGACCTACTAATGAAAGCTAAATCTGATTTTTTTTTTCTTAAACATTATTTAAATTTTTGCTAATTATAAATATTTTTAATACCATTAATTTATGAAGGTTTACGCCGATGAAACATTATAGGGGAGACTAATTTGGTCCATAAAAGGATAAACATGCATAAGTCATTGTTATTGAACAATGAGACAACATCGCCATTCCAAGACACGACGAGCCAGCGCGCTGGCTAACTGTATAGAGGAAGTAGGAGAAGTTTTCCTTATTCATCTGCCTTTGATCACCCAAAGCGTTGCCAAATCGCTTTAGATAGTTGCGATTTTAGATAGTTTTCCTGAAAACCTCGGTGTTACAGTTTTTGCATTAACACTAAACTCTGAATTTAATTGAAATTATTAATAGTGCATTCAATACTTTCAAAAATGACTGTATAACAATATTTTTTCAATTTAAACGTGATGTACTATTTTGAAAAAAATAAAATTCCTTTTTCGAAAAATTCAAGATAAAATAGTCATGTAGATAGTACTATATTTTGAAGCTAAATTTAAAATTTTAACAAATTCAATCCAATAGTTTTCTTGTAAGTTGTCCAACGCCGATAATGTCGCGGTTATTTTACCTTACCTGTATAATGTGAACGGCTATAAACACAAAAAAGTATTTCCTGCCCTTTCCTGTCGACAATTCGAGTATCGAATATCCCCCAATCCGGTTGTTTGTCAGTATAGTGGCATTACGTTTATAATTTATAAAAATTTTGAATGAAAGGCGATTATTACTATTATTATTATATAGGACGGTACTGTCGTGTCCAATGCGACTCTCCGGCAGTGGACTTCGTTCCATAATATATTTATGATAATAGAAAGAAAAAGTAGGAGTGGGTATTTATGTTTCGATCACTTACACAAAGGATAAAGAAACCCGTTTCGTTAAATTCAAATTCGAGTTCAAATCCATAGGTCCCGAAGCACAATATTCGGTTGACTGAAAAGAATAACAACGATATATAATTGACAAAATTGCGTTTGCAATTTCGAAGATTCTTGCGTTTGAAAATCGAAAAACCTGTTTGTAAGAATTGTCTATTGTCAACTGAATATACACGCTTCATTTAACGAGTTATAAAAAGATGGTAAATAGAAAAGATTTAAAATTTTGTCTGAACGTTCAGAATTTGCCAGAAAGAGGAATAGTTAAATGTTCTAAAAAAAGGACATAACTACATAAATAGAAAATATCTATATTTTCTCATTGATTAGGAAGATCCATTTATTTTATAGTTGTTTCAGAATTATACCGTTGACTCTTATACCATATGATTTATTTTTATAATTTAAAATAAATAGATAGGTATTTTTAGTTTTAGGTACCTATAATAAATGTAAAATAATGATAACAATTAATGATAATTGAAAATAATATAATGTAAAAGTATAACTATTAGGATAACAAGTACAATAAAAATTAATTAAATTCTAAGAAACTATTGATAATTTATTCAAAATTTAACTGTTTGTGTAATGTTTGTCTTTTATCAATGCTTCGGTATTTAAAACCCATTTTACGCAATATTTTCCTAAGGCTTGAAAGGCCACAAGAGATATGTTTCATCCTCAATCAGCCGCTCTTAGAGGAAAATCAAAGTGGGTACAGGTTGTGCCTCATACATTTGGTAAATCTCTCTTCTTAATAAATTCATGTCATTTTCGTCAATGCTTCTAAATGTGCCAGAATCACTCCGATTTTTTCTAGGATTAACAGGTTTAAGTACTATGTCTCTTACCGAAGATAAAAGAGTTTTTGTCAAAGTAGACGTCTCTGCTAAAGCATCCATCGAATTAAAATTTCTACTCAACAACGATTGATACACATTTTTAATTATTAGTTTGGCATCGTAGATAAATGCTTTCTTTTAAAAATGACACTTGAAGATTCCCCCCTATCAGCACAATTCCAAGGACGCCACATTCTACCACTAATAAGCCTAACTAAAAATTACTCGCCGGAAAACCACTAAAGATTAAAATTATTAAAAATCACTTTGTATTTATATATGCATCAGGCATAGGTATAAATTGAATTTGTATACCTGGTCCGGCTCTGCTCGAAAAGGTTTTAAAATTTGGGATTTCCTTATTTATTTTATGGTCGAAGGGATAATCAGGTTTTATTGCAGTCAAAAGATCAACGGTATAATTCTGCAAATACTATACTTACTTTGTTTCTGTTTAAAATGCTATGGGTTCGGAAACTTCATCGCTTTTGGCAAATCAGGACTTGTTACGACTTTATTAACTTTACTTAACTTTGACAGTAAGTTTATTGACTTCACTTTTTCGTATTAACTTTCTCTTCTTTCCTTCCTTTCAACGATTAAACATTTATTGCTCAAGTAAAGATGGATCCGAATTTTAACATATATTTGATATACCGTTGAGTTGAACAGGAAATCCCATGTAATATTTGAGGTCGCTGAATATTGATTCCCCTGTACATTTTATAGAAAAATTGCACTATAACTTCTTAAAGAGACCGGCATGGTAAACCCATGTGCCCAATTTGAATATATTTTGGTAAGCCAATCCTAAGCTATTCAGTTAAACGTAATGGCAAAACCACGAAAATCTCTTAGTTCCACCTTCCAGTTGGAAGCCAATAGTCAGCCACCTAACAAAATTCCATGGAATTTCCTATGTTCTTAATGATGCATCGCTCGGTATATATTTACGCATACATAATAATATGTACCTCTATATCATACATAATGTGATGGTGTGTCAAATAAATTTTTAAAATTCTATCTAGAAATGTAATATTAACGTCTAACATTTTAATAATAATTAAAATAACGTCAAGAACTCAAACAATTATTGATTCGCTAAAATATTTTAATGGACAACTCACATCGAATAACCCTGAATTTGCGACATAACGTCTATTTTTACACCCCATTCTTCAAACTAAACTGGAATTTAAGGATGAACGTGTGAACAACCCTTAAATCTGTCGAAATGGAGAATGGGAAAAAGTAAGAGAAAATAATGGAAACGACTTCCTGTAACCCGCAGAGTAAAGTGTTGCCCTGAATTTTCTGGATAGAGCTCCCGGGGAGGGAGGGGGTGAATGCGTAAGCCCCCAGATTAACCCTTTCCTTGGCAAAACAAATTTCCTGTAATTTAATTAGGCTCTTTTTATTATTAAATTTTAAGATGAAACATGCTTATTAATAATTCAGTTATATATTCTGAATATATATGGATTTTTAAATGAGTGTCCTTTCTTTTTTTTTATAATCAAATACAAGCACTATAGGCAAAATCCTTTAGGGCACTCTAGGAGTGGTGCGTGTGCGCAAAAAGCGATTCATGTTGACTTTGAATCGTTGGAGGTTATATTCGTTGGGAAAAACGACCTCGGGAAGGTCGTTCCATAAGGATGAAGTCCTACAGATGAAAGAATTCTTAAATCATGAAGTTCGAGGAGTACTAAGCTCAACCACATATGGATGGGCGACAGTGGCTCGTCGGGTACCTCTGCCATTCGCCGCTCTGGGCGGAATTAAGAGGGCAAGATCAGCCGAGTTTCTGAGAAGCTATCTTGGCGATTACCACAACGTGGTTATGCAGCATATTTCCTCCCAGATTGATACCCAGTAAATTAATATATGAAGCCAGTGGGATTACGTGTCCGTCCATGACTATATCCGGTTTGGTAAGGTTAACCTTTTTAGAGAAAACTGCTGCCTGGGCTTTCTCGCGTTAAATTCGACTTGGTTACTGTCACCCCAAGCCAAAATTTCTTCCAGGTCTTTGTTGAGGCGTGATACTTCATGCTGTCTGCGAAGATGTGCGTCGGCAGCAGATGTCTGTGCATTCAAAGAGAAAGATGAGATAAGTGTGCTATCATCAGCAAAACTAAATATCGGATTTTTCGTTTTCACTAGAAGGTCGTTAATGTAAGACAATTTGGACCCTTGAGGAACACCGGCTTTGATGGTGAAGGTGTCTGAGAGAAATCCGTCAATCGCCACTTGCAGAGAGCGGTCCTTATATAAGAAAGCTAGACAACCATGCACAGAATCGAGTGGGGATACCATAGGATCGCAGTTTACTTAGAGGAAGCCTGCATGCCTGATGGACCTTGGTAGTTTGAAATCGTTGAACGCTTCATCTGTTGTGAAATAATTTGCTTTCATGTGCTTCTGATGATGATTTCAAATTAATGTGATATTACTATTCGCTGTGTTGCAAAACATAGATTTTTTGCCGTAATTTTTTTTGCATATTATGGAAAAAATTTCTCAGGTAGGTATGATGATATGAAAAAAATGTTAAAATTACAATATTTTTTCTAAAAGGTTATTAATTTATTATACTGACCTATATCGACGTTTTCTTGAATATTTTTTGTTATCAACATTGAAAACGTTAACCACATGGTTGATGACGGTAGGTTAGGGATAACTTCAAAAAATTGGCCGAAAATGCCCTTTCGTTGATGCATTTAACTTTATGTTCCTTGCACCATTTCTCAAACAAATTATATATTCCTTCTCTTCTTCAGAGTTAACAGTCATCGTCCAAAATTTCTTGTGGAATTTCAAAGTCGTCGGTCCGATCATTTTAATGCAATAAAACTTGCAATGCTACTTTAAACTGACTTAAAAGTAAGAAATAATGTGTGTTACTTAGTGCTATGATTACATTAGGCAAAGATAACAATAGTGCAACTCGCCTACTACTCGTGTTCCATTCTTCTCGCTCATATATAAATCTTTGCTTTACACAATATGTGTTGCACACTCTAGTTCACAACCAAAGCTGGTGGCAGTGACGTAGCAATGGAAACCATGGAAACCAATTCAAACCCACTTCCTTAGATCCCCATATTTGGATTCAAACAACTTGCTTTAAATAATAAACTTCCATTGATGTGAACATTATTGTTCATTAAAATTCAGGTCACCACTTCAAGGCGCACGTTGCAAAAAGTGTTTCCGCTTTGTAAGCAGGGTTATTATCCTATTTTTCTTTTTGCTATTTCGCACTGGGCGAAAATGGTAATTCGCCAGATTTACCCTTTAATTTTATTGAACGTGGAGGACCTATTGGATATATTAAACAATAGATATACTTAAATATAGATAGCGTGCTGTTTTTTGATGCTGTCATTTGTACCTTCCTTTAACAACAGCTAAATGCGATAGTTTTTCCATTAATTTTATTTAAATAATATAATTAATATAATTATCTCACATTGATTTTACCAGCTGTAATTTCATAATTTTTTTAAATTTTCGAAATGATTCCTGTTCTAGAAACACAGGGTGTTTTTTCTTCGAAAATAAGCAATAATTTGAAGATGATCAAACACAAGCACTATAGGAAAAATCCTTTAGGGCACTCTGGGAGTTATGCGTGTGCGCAAAAAGCGATTCACGTTGGTTTTGAATCGTTGGAGGTTATATTCGTTGGGAAAAACGACCTCGGGAAGGTCGTTCCACAAGGATGGATGTAGTCCTCCAGATGAAAGAATTCTTAAATAATAAAGTCAGCCGACCAAGGCAAGGTCAGCCGAGCACCTTCCATGAAAATATCTGTAAAAGAGAGTCAAATCCCCAACCTGTCTTCGATGTTCTAGGCTGTCGAGGTTCTTCGTCAGCTCGTGGTCTCCGATCAGACGAATAGCCCTCCTTTCGATGGAATCCAGCAGCCGAAGAGTATGTTTGGGTGCAGAGCTCCAGACATGAGAGCAGTATTCTAGTGATGGTCGAATCTGGGCTTTGTATAGTGTTAAAAGCTGTTGAGGTGTGTACAATACTGTACAACTTTCTGGTTCGGAAGAGTAGGTGCCCCAAGCTTCTGAGAAGCTATCTTGGCGATTGCCACAACGTGGTTATGCCAAGACATATTTCCTCCCAGATTGACGCCCAGCAAATTAATAGATGAAGCCAGTGGGATTGCGTCTCTGGCCATGACTATTTCCGGTTCTGTAATGTTAACCTTTTTAGAGAAAACTGCTGCCTGGGTTTTTTTAGCGTTAAATTCGACTTTGTTACTGTCACCCCATGTCTAAATTTCTTCCAGGTCTTTGTTGAGGCGTAATACTTCATGCTGTCTGCGAAGATGTGCGTCGGCAGCCGATGTTTGTGCATTCAAAGAGAAAGATGAGATAAGTGTGCTATCGTCAGCAAAACTAAATATCGGATTTTTAGTTTTCACTAGAAGGTCGTTAATGTAGAGTAAGAAGAGAGTGGGAGACAATATGGACCCTTGAAAACACCGGCATTGATGGTGAAGGTGTCTGAGAGAAATCCGTCAATCGCCACTTGCAGAGAGCGGTCCTTAAGAAAGCTAGACAACCATGCATAGAATCGACTGGGCATACCATAGGATCGCAGTTTACTTAGAAGCCCCTCATGCCAAACACGATCAAAAGCTTTAGAAATATCCAGTGCAGTGAGAATTTGTAGAAATTTTCAAATTTCACATTAGAGGGCTTACTTATTAGGGCATACTTACATATAATGGATTTAATAAATCTATGATTTTTTTTCTTGCCTGCTATTTAATATTCTTAATCCAAGATGCTCAAAGAAGGGCAATTTCTAAACTTAAAAGATATACTTTGCTCAATCTTAATATCTCTAACCGTTTTTGAGATATTTCCATTTAACCATCACAATGCATCACAAAAATCAAAGTAAAAATGGAAATATCTCGAAACTGGTTAGAGATTTAAGATCGAGCAAGTATACCTTTGACTTTCCATCAATGCTGTATTTGTAGAACAAGAAACGTTTCGAAAAAACTTATATGACTTAATCGGTCTAATTTGACGCTTAGTTGCTTTATAGTCCCGAAATTATGCGACAACCTATTTATTCATAATTGATTAAAAGATACTGTTTTCAGTTAGATAAGTTAATCAATTGTCAGGTGTCTCTTTAAGAAAAATGGTCGATTTTTACAAACACAACAAATCTCGCAAGATATAATGTAGTTCAAGAACTTTGTAACAAGGATACTTACATTATATGAACTATCACGCAACAACAAAGACCTGGAAGAAATTTAGGCTTGGGGTGACAGTAACCAAGTCAAATTTTACGCTAAAAAAAACAGGCAGCAGTTTTCTCTAAAAAGGTTAACATTACATAACCGGATATAGTCATGGACGGACACGCAATCCCGCTCGCTTCATCTATTAATTTTCTGGGGGTCACTCTGGGAGGAACTATGTCTTGGCATAACCCCGTTGTGGCAATCGCCAAGATAGCTTCTCAGAAACTTGGTGTACTCTTCCGAACCAGAAAGTTGTACACACCTCAACAACTTTTGACACTATAGAAAGCCCAGATTCGACCATCACTGGAGCTCTGCACCCAAACATACTCTTCGGCTACTGGATTCCGTCGAAAGGAGGGCCATTCGTCTGATTGGAGACCACGAGCTGACAAAGAACCTCGACAGCCTGGATAATCGAAGACAGGTTGGGGATTTGACTCTCTTTTACAGTTATTTTCATGAAAAGTGCTCGGCTGACCTTGCCCTCTTAATGCCGCCCAGAGCGGCGAATAGCAGAAATACACCATGAACCACTGTCGCTCATCCATATGTGATTAAGCTTAGTACTCCTCGCACTTCATTATTTAAGAATTCTTTCATCTGGAGGACTTCTTCCTTATGGAACGATCTTCCCGAGGTCGTTTTTTCCAACGAATATAACCTCCAACGATTCAAAACTAACGTGAATCGCAAAAAAAGAGAAACCATGATTTTGTATAATAATGATCCCTAATAATATTAGAAACGTTTAAACTTGGTGCATTTCTACTAAATTTTATAATATGATATGCTCCGCTACAACCGTAGCTTCGTCAGATGACAATGAAGGAATAAATATCTAACAAGATGTACAATAACAAAGGATTATTACAGTTATAAATAATGGTATAGGGGAACATTAGTAATTTCCAAATTGTCAGTAATGATTCAAATATAGGATATTGTTGTTGACTTTAGACAAGTAATTGCGGATTAGTGAAATAAATTTATTGTTGAGATCTATTTGATCAATAAGTAAAATTTTGATGTTTTTAAGTTTATTTATAGAAATAATAAACTTATTTTCGCAGTTTTCCATAAACATTCTCATACTGATACAACTATACATAACTCTTTTTGTCATCCAATACAACACAAGTTAGTAGCTTTCCACAGACTAGACCCATTAAATAAAGACAACTTTCATAAAGAACAATAACAAATAGCGTTAAATAATGGTTATTCCTCAAATTTAATAGACAAAAATATACAAAAAACTATTGATTTAGCCTTAATTTAAAGCACCCTAGTATAAAATAGAATCAGGACAGGTAGTTGCTACAAACGGTGCAAAACTCCATAGAAAATGTTCAAGTTAAAAGTTCCGTACTAATAAAACTTTAAAATAGTATTTTTCTAAAATTCCAAATAATTTCACTAATAAAATTACCCAATGACGAAACTTTTAAATTATTTTAGAACCCTTGGAAACTTTACAGTTAAACTCTTAAAGTGTTAGCTTTCTGAACTTTCTTAGATTTATTCAGTTAAGGTTGTTGTTTCGTTCTATACAGTCAATAATTATTAAAGTTTTCCATTAAAATCTTGCTACAGGTTTTCAAAATATCCCTTACGGAAAGAAAAACTTAGTTACATTTATTATAAAAATAATAAAAGTAACTATACTTTATAGCTGTATATGTGACTGGAATAAGTTTTAGTAAGAATTGCCATTAAATTATAGCAAAATTGTCACCTCAATTATTGGTAAAAAAATATTTTTTTTAAATTGACTAAAATCTTTGGTAAAATTTACTAAAATCTTTTGTAAAATTTACTAAAATCTTTTGTAAAATTTAATACAGCCTTTTGTTAAATTTACTAAAATCTCATGTAAGATTTCGCGTTGCGCCGCTTGACTTCTTCGATCGATAGTATGTTTCCTATACAGGGTGTTATGGAAATGACGTATTATATTTAAATGGGCGACTCCTTGGGTGTCCTAGAGAAGCGCTACATATTTTATTTCTTTTAAATCGACCGTTTTAAAAGTGGGGTAATAAACACTCTTACTCACAGGTCAGTCCGCGCTACTGTACAACATTTCACCCAGAGCCAATGGCAATGTTGCCAAACTTAATGTAAAACTGAAATTCCACATAAAATTATAAAAATAAATTATTTTCTACCTACTTGTATTTATCCTTATATCTAAAGAGCGAGGAAATCCAGGCACAAACGTAATCAGTTTTTTTTCTTTTTCATGGGAACACTCCTGGAAATACTTTATGTACACACAGTAATAGTCAAACAGAACCGATAGTTAGCTTTTGAAAATACAATAATACAGATTATTAGATTTTATTACACGCGACGAAAACACACGTCCAGAAGAAACGCATCAATAAAAACAATATTCGAAGATTATTTATGGATGGGCAAAATACACGCGTAAACCAAAAAAAAAACAGAGCGGATTGCTGAGAGTGTGTTGGTGGTCGACGAGACAACGTATCCGGCCGCTGGTTGGTCTTCAACTAACAGACGCAAGCGTGTGGCGCTATATGAAACTACTTCGCTCAGCCGATGTAAGTCGTCAAGAGGTCATTAGCATTTGACCTAGTGACGTACGTGGCTATTTCAAACTTATTTAATACTATTCCAGATGTTTTTTCGGGTTGTTTAAAACATAGTCCGTCGTAAATGTTCTTCAATTAATTGTACAAAAAGGTATTACAGAATGGAAAAGTTTTTAAATTATTTTATTTTGTCTAAAGAGTTTAAGGTGTACATATGACAACACCGGTCAGAATTCCTTGATTGCTTACATGTATCGCAGTGCCACACAGGTGTTTTTCTGGTTTGACGTCAGATCACTTTTGCCGCTGAATGAATTGAAAGCGCCATTTATGGCTATTTTTCTTCAATTTGTCTTTATCTCAGGAATTGCCGGTTTAAATATAATACTTAACAATTAACTTATTTGTAAAAAAGTTAAAGGGACTAATCAAAGTTTAATTGCCAGATCATAATCAATGTAGACATTTTTTGGAATCGAATTTAATGAACTGCTAAAAGAATCCATTATCTAGATTTAATAAGTGCAATATGTTATTCTCGAGGCCAGTGTTTCAAACACTAATTAGAGATTATTAAATGTATATTTATGTAGTTATGTAAACTGAAATAAATTTGTTTTAAAAAAAAAAGTCATTTTCCATAACACCCTGTATAACTTCTCCACCCATTACTTGTTCCGAAATCGAAAGCCTTTCATTCTTGTAAAGAAGCATTTTTACAAATTTTATTTAAACTTGGTACATTAAAAAATACTTAAAGGACAACAAAATAGTAGTCAGTAAAATGTACCATACATTTGAAACTATTTAACTACTGAAGTTATAAGTAAATTATTTCCGCTATCATTCGTTGTAAAATTTACAATATATTTTAGTAATTCCGGGATTTTACTACATTTATTAGAAATTCTAACTATACTTTCTTAGAAATTATGTGTATCTACAATATTATTTTGGTACGGATTAATAAGGAACATTGTAATTAGTACAGTATTTTATAGAATCCTGGAATAAAATCTTTACTATAATAATTTTACTATAGTGCTTGATATTTTAGTAATTAGGTACTTAATTTTACTAAATTCATTTAAATTCTTCTATAGTTTTTTGTATGTTTACAATATATTTTGGTAAGGATTCCTAATAAAAAATGTAATTAATACTATATCACTTTATACTATATACAGGTTGTTAATTAAGTTTGTGTAGTAATTTTAAGAGATTCTTTGGGTGATTTTAAGACGAAAAGTTCATATATACATGGGTCCGCAAATGCTTCTTTTTCAAGATACAGGGAGTTAAAAAAAAATTTTTACCCGGGTTTTCGTAAATATCTTAAATATCCTTTTGTCGATATTGTTGAAATTTGTCAGTTTTATTTGTAGTGTTAATGGGCTAATTTAGCCCGAAGTAGATTAAATTTATTGAGTTCAGTGGCGTCCTGGGCGGCACCTTATCAAATATTATTTAAAAAAAAGTTAGCCACTGGCGCTTTGGAATTTTTATATTTTTTCGTCTTAGAATCACACAAAAATTACTGCAAGCGCTTAATTGACACCCTGTATAATACTACATACTTTTTTCCGTGTACCAATAATTCTGTATAAAATTGATAATTGTAGAAGTAAAATCTGTTTGCCCTGTTATGATTCTGTAGTTATATTAAATTTATTGAAATTCAATGTTTTCCGATTCTTAAAGAGAGCAAAAACGCATTTGAAGTTGAAATTCGTTTCATGACCTTATTTGATCCAGATCGCTGATTGGCAGCACTCTGTTACCATGTCCATATTTTTACCAGGTGCAATTTAGTATCTAAAGTGAAAAATATGTAGTCAGAAGGCGTGAAGAATGTTTAACGCCGCATTCAAAGCAGTCACAATGTAAAGTTTTTTAATAAACGCTATATTTTTGACGTGCCATCTATTTTAACACCTTCAAGCAGTGGCGCAGCTTACGCCCTTAAATAAAAATACAAGAGACAATAGAAAAATCTTTGCCTGACTGATAAGTTTTTGATAATCCCTCATAACATCAACGCAGCGATGTTCATTCCCTCTAAAAATATTCCTGTTGACCTTCAACATAGATATCAATATACAGGGTGTTATAAAAATAACTTATTATATTTAAACCCGTAAGTCCTGAGATGAAAACAAATTGAAGAGAAATAACCATAACTGGCGTTCTCGATTAATAAGCGAGATAAGCCAGCTTATGTCAAATTCATAAAGCCACGTGGTAGGCGACAGTAAGCAATCGATGTGGTAATCAAGCAGGTGGTAGGTCTCTCAAGAGATGTCAGTGGCCGTTCGAATGTTGGCCAGTGTTATCATATTTACACGTCAAACTCAGCACAAAAATAATTTCAACTCTTTCTCATTCTCTCATACCTTTTCGAACTTTTATTTATATAATTTGCATAAAAATTACGGGATGTAATTGTGCAACACAACTAAAAGTAATATCACGCAAATTTGAATTGAATCACTTCAGAAGCACATGGAAGCAAATTATTTCACAACAGAACAGAAAAAGTAGTGTTACAACTGGCAAATTCCAAAAGCCAAAAATATTTTAAAGTTTAAAATTAGTATAAAAACACGTGGGAATTCAAGGGATACCCGCGCCAGATACATGTTCTTCTCGCGAATCAAAAGAGACTAAAGCGTTTGAACAACGGCTTCCAACAACCAAAATCGAGACACCCTTTGTGGTATCGCATCACTACTAACCTACTGACCTAGATATACTTGTTAAGTGCAAGCAGATTTACATGACGTGACAGCACGTGGGGTAATACTGGAGGTTCTTACCTAATTATTTAGTTATATATGTATAACGGAATTATTGTAAATGATATATACTTTACAGACCTTCCATGTTAGGGTATTCAATTGTTTATCTTCCTGGCAGTTTATGAAGATTCGTTGTTACCATTTTGTGATTTCTTAAAGTGAAATTTAGTGTTTAGAGCCCGTTTAAAAATTACACACCAAATTTCGGCGCATTGGTTAGGTAGTTTTCAAGTTATCCTGCGGACGGATGGAGGGGAGATGACTGTAAATTCTGATGACTAATTCTCATTAGTGTTGTAATCGCTCGAGCGAAAGTCCGCTTTATTACTCGATTATTGAAATAACCGACATCGCTCGATTATAAAAAAAAACACTCGAATTATCTATTAAGGCGAAAACCGTCGCTCATCACTTATTATCACTCGATACCCGAGCTTCGCTTGACGCCGACTGAAATGCACCGCTGTAGTATGATCGAGTTAAAAAACTGCTCGTATATTCGAAGAGTTTTCGCTCGATAGGAAATACTCTAGTTATAAATTCAGGCGAAAAATCGAAAGTCATCGCCTGTCAGTTGATACCCGACCTTCGATATACGCGCCACACCACCCGAACTGTGCCGATTTGCGACGTTCTTTTTAAACACTAAAAAGGTCAAGTGATTAATCGCTCGAGCGATTCACTCGATTATTAAAATCGCTCGAGTATTAAGTACTCGATTATTGAAATCATCGGTTTTTTCCAACAGTAATTCTTATACAAACCGCACACTTTTTAACCTTGACATTTAAGAATCGTCCGAAAAAATTTTTACATACAATTAGTTGACACGTATTTCTGGATTTTGCTGAAAAAAAATTTATTTTCAAAATATCCAAAGAAAAATTTTTGATAATTTGCTGGATTTCTCCAATCTTCTCGTACTTGAAATTTAATATCTCTAGTTGTACTCATCGAATCCATGTCGGTCTTTATTTATTTAACAGTTTGTTATGTTAGCTTTCGAAGTGTATTAGAAAAAAATTCTCATTGTGAACAAATGCAAAATAATAACAATTTATTTCTTTAAATAATAACAATTTATTTCTTTAAATAGATTTAACATGTTCGCCTCCACCTAAATGAACTTTAAAAATTACTATTTGGTTCTCTATCCTCTTATCTGCAAACCCATTTTATGAAAAAGTGGCACCTCTATTAGATCGGTAGTTATTAAATATTTTCGATCGAAAGTCACCCAGCGCGCGAAAAGTGCAATAAACAAATATCACAATGAAAGGAAAAATTGCTTTATAAAATGGTTATCAATTGTGTACTTCTGAAGGCCTACGTGCTACGTCACTGTCCTTGTCCTTAAGCTGAAATAGAATTTAGGAATAAATCGTGTGAACTGTCCTTAAAGGCAGAAGCAAAGGGAGAAAAAGAAATATAGTCACTCTTTCCTGTATCGAACGACGAGAAATGTGGAAAGGAATTTTTATGAAGTATTAAGTTGGAAACTTTTTAATTAACCCTTTTTTTTGTGGAAAATAAAAACTTTTAAAATGTTTCAGGGATGTTTGTCAAATTAATCTCCTTTCGCAGCAAAACTAGCAAGAATATTTGGTTTCCAATTTTTCTAACGTGAGAACACTTCAGCATTATTTATAGGAATAAATAAACTATGCAATGTCTCATTATTTTTAGATTGCTGCTTTACATTGGTTTACCATGAATTTAATTTATTCAACTATACAGTATGTGCTCGGATGCAGTTAACGAGACCAAATGGACCAAAAATTGAAAGATACGAAAAAGTCATTCTTCATTAAAAAGTCTGCTTGTCGAAAAAATAGGAATTACGATGAGAAAATTGATTCTTATTATTATCAAAAATACAAAAACATAAAATATAACAAGAGTAAACAGTGATTTTGGACCTTTTAACGTGAAATGATAAATGAAACACTTGCTCCAAATTTAGTTCTATCCTGAAGGAAATTGGAATTTACGAAATTAAAAAAAAAATTAAACAAGTTCGCATTTTACTACTTTCATATTATTATGACTTATACCCGTACATTATTACCTATTTTTGTTGTTGTTAGTGTCAGTGTAAAAATAAATATTCTTGAAAATGCTGGCCGTTGAACAAAGAGTTTTTATAGTGCAATGTTATGGAAATGGTCAGTGCTCTTATCGCTACGTAGTGGAGAAATTCCAACCCAAATTTCCTGGCGTGTACGTTTCGAAAGTTGGTGTACACAAACTGGTGAAAAAAATTTCAAAGAACAGGATCAGTTATTGACATTAAAAAAGAGAAGAAGCAATATAATGAGGAAGATGCCTGTACAGTTTTGATATTGTAATCTGTAAATAAAAATCCATTGCATTCATTGAGAAACAGAGCTAAGCATTTAGAGGTGGTGGTTCAAAAAACTACCATTCACACAGTTTTAAAAAATAATAAAATTTACCCTTACAAGCCTCATTTCAACCAAACCTTGGAGACTGGGGATGAAGCTAAAAGGCTAGATAGATATGGTTTGGAAATGAGATTTTAAACATCAATGGAAATTTTCACAAGCGTATAATGTTTTCTGATGAATCAATATTTCAATCAACGGAACTTCTCAACATGTCAGATATTGGAGTAAACAGAATCCTGAATTTAGGATTCCCGCAAGACGTCAGTACTTTAAAAAAGTCAATGTGTGGTGTGCAATACTTGTAACTGAGCGAGCTATTTGCAATTACTAGATACATTCTTTAGCGATCATCTTGAAGAGCTGCCCCTCGATTATCGCAACGCAATATATTTTCAACAAGATGGGTGTCCTGCACGCTGGAGAGGTCAAAAAATGGCTGAACAGAAAATTCGGTGTGAGCTGGATAGGAAGAAATGGGCCAGTTTTATGGCCCCCAAGAAGCCCCGATCTGACATTAGCCGATTCTTACCTTTGGCGCCGTATAAAGCAGCTTACTTTTGCGCAACCAATGGATAGTAATGTCGAAATGTTAAAACTAAGAATTAGGCGAGGAGCGGAATCATTATCGAAGAGATTCAAGCCAGTTTTGATCACATTAGGAAGCAGTTGCAAAAATGTGTTGAATGGGGGAGGGGTTTTTGAACTATCATTATTGTGTATGATACCTCGCCCATTGTAAATTTATTATTATTACTATTATTTATTATTTATTTTTATTAATGTTTAGTAATGTAAAGGTAATAACCAAGTAAATGTAGTAAAATCACTGTTTATTCTTGTTATATTTTATGTTTTTGGATTTTTGAGATGCCCTGTGTACAATAAGAATCAATTTTCTCATCGTTTTTTTATAATTCTTTTAACCCATTAGGTTGTATGTATGGTCACTCCTATATTGAAGAGTCAGAAATAGCTAAATGCATCAAAATGCGACGATAATCCGTCATTTCTCTTTACATCGTGGGTTATTCAGTCACACGATTTTTGAAAATACTTCATAAAGGAAACAAATAATGGTTTACCTGCAACACATTTTATATCCTCAACTGATCAATCAATGATCGAAGATTATAATATTGTTCGGTGCAAGTGAGTCTAAACATTAATTAAATTTACTACGTGATTAAATGTGACGCGCCATTTGTCGTAAAAGTAATAGCTTTGCTCAGATATCTGACACTGTAATTTGTAGGTTACACAACCTGTAAAATAGATTTTATAGCTTAGGGCATAGGCTACGGCTTCCACTGCTATCTCATACATTAACTGTGGCATTAAAGCAGTAATGCCATATACAGGGTGTCAATATGAAACTACCCACCCCAAATGTTTCGCATTCCATTAATAGTTGTTTTTATGATCGAACACAAGCACTATAGGAAAAATCCTGTAGGACACTCTGAGAGTGGTGCGTGTGCGCAAAAAGCGATTCACGTTGGTTTTGATCCGCTCTGGGCAGAATTAAGAGGGCAAGATCAGCCGAGCACTTTCCAAGAAAATATCTGTAAAAGAAAATCAAATCCCCAACCTGTCTTCGATGTTCTAAGATTCTAGGCTGTCGAGGTTCTTCCTCAGCTCGTGTCAGGAAGATACATCAATTTTATTGTGAAGGGCGACGCTTGAAACGAATATTTGCACCCTACATGGGTTAGCACCCTGGGAGAGGTAGATGTTACCCTTAAAATCTTAAATAAGAATGGATCAAATGGCATTTTGCCAGGCGCAAAGTCACCACCTAAAAATTTAACAAATCTATCTTGGAAAGCGATTTCTTGGTAACTAATCCTAAAAAAAAAAAATTATGCCATTTGGAAAGAGAAAAATGTACCACCCATCCCATTTAATATTTTAAGGGTAACTATTATACAGGGTCATTCAATGTGAGTGGCCTATGAAAAGATCTCGGGAATTAAAAAAGTTGTGTGTTTGAAATAGTAGTAGCCGCTATAAAAGATGGGGATCTTTTTTATGAAGATTTTTCTATGTATCTATTTTTCACTTCTGGTTATGTCTGAGACAAGGCTTAACATTATAACATGCCGAAGGTAATTTGACCTTACCATTAGTTATATACAGGGTGTTATGGAAATTACGTATTATATTTAAACCGACAATTCCTGAGATGAAAACAAATTGAAGAAAAATATCCAAAAATGGCGCTTTAATTTAATATGCCCTGTACATGACCTGACGTCAAACCAAAATTAGGCACGTGGTGACACTGGGAGAAAGATAAACAAAACAACATATGGCGGAAAAAGTCAGTGAATTTTGAGCAGTGCTGTCACTCAAAGTCAATAACCGTTTGGAAGTTGTTTATTTTTCAGGGTACATTATTATAAACTTTTACGTTCAGTTCAGTTCGCTGGGAAACAATCTCTGATTTATAAATTTGAACTGACTCGAACCAACCGCCGCGGCGTTTATAAATGGTCAGGTATGTTCTCATTTGTTCAATTCGAACGACATCCCTCGGAACTGAACAACTTAAAACTTAAATCCACTTTATCCTTTTAAAAAAAAACTGCAATTTTATTTACCTTTTCGGCCTTATTTAAAACGAACTTAATTTATAAAAAAACACCAAGTAGGTAAAGTAGGTAATTCAAACAAAAACCGGCACAATATCCTCACAAACACACAAAAACAAAAGCACAAATTCACATTAGTTTTCGCGTAAATTTGTATGCATCTCATGAACACATACATCTAAGTACCATTCAATCTGAATTAGTATTTTAAAGTGCTACTGTGTAGACAAAATTACGCCCTTATTGTATAAAGTTTCATTAGGTGGTCTGGGAAATAATATAATTTTTTCATACATTGGTATTTAACATCTAAAAATTTCTATAACTACACGTTTCAGTCTGTTTCGGGTTTACTCGATATTGCGTTATTTGGAAATATCTAAAAATACAGCGTTACCACTTTCGATGTTTTATAAGATTATATTCATAAATTGCGAAAATTCCTTCTGTAATATTACTTTCTTGTATAATTATTGTCTCGGAAATGGCAACCGCGCTATTTTTCCGAATATGTACGAAGCACCCTTGGTTGGACTCGTCTATGGTTAGACTGAAGTGGAGGTCCTGTTGTTGTCAACATAATTATTTCATCATTCTTCATTAAAGGATTAAAAATTGTTTTAGGCCCATTAGAAATTCGCGTTTTTATTATTTCTGACTTTCTATTGCGAAATAATTTGTATCCTATCTTCTGTGTGTGCTGCTGTTCTATGTGTACGATAGTGTAATTATGCGTTTGCGTTGTTTAGTGCTTTTGTGTAATCTGATAATAGGTGCATATCTTCAAAACAACTAATTTGAAACTCGTGGGTGTCTATGTGTTTCTTTTGTGTTAGTGTAATTTGTTCTGTTTCACTATGTATTTTTTCTCTCGACAATATGCCGGTTATGTTCCGAGATTGGAAATAAGATGCCGAATGGGGTTTAGTGGGTATAAGCTTATTATGCAATCCCACACTATCATCAGGGCACGTGATGAGCATAAACCTCTTCCCATAGAAAAAAGAACTGAAGGTGTGTGTGCCCTGGATTCCTTACTCGTGTCGGCGGCCTGAATTTAATTTAAGTAAGTAAAGTATTAAGTAAGCTAAATATTTATTTTTATAAGGAACTAAAGTTTTACATTTTTACACAGTTGGCAACATTGCGCATAACAGGTGTTTGTGATACACTGCCTCAGGGTGTTATGATTCATTACCGCCGAGTCACATGTGAGTAAGATTGTTTGTTACCCCACTTTTAAAACGGTCGATTTGGAAAAAAAATATGTAGCGCTACTCTAGGACACCCCAGGAGTCATCAATTTAAATATAATACATCATTTCCATAACACCCTGTATATTATTTCATAAAAATGCTAGAAATTTTTATACAGGGTATTTTAAAAATTATATCTTCCTGGTACAATATAATTAATACATTTAAACCAAATCTTTAACTCAAAAACCTATTTAAATTAGAAACATATATGTACTGAGCAATTAGATAAAGAATGCAATCCTCCGAATGGTAAATTTAAATACAGGGTATTCCATTAAAATGATTATTTATTATATTATATCAGGAAGGTATAATATTTAAAATGTCCTGTATAAAAATGTCCAATTTGAAAAATAATAATTATTATTGATGTTAAGTGCGCAATGATTCGATTAAACATGAAATTTTAAAAAGATTATTCAATATTGCCGCATTTTTCCATTTATCGACGTAAGCCCACATTAATTAGTTTAATTAAAATTCTTTTAACTTGCCAAAGTGCAAATCTCTCTGACCTAGAAAATAAGCCAAGTTTTATCTTTCGGTAAATGAGTGCTAGACCAATGAGGAAATGCCTGGCCTAAAACCTAAATTATCTCAAAGCCACTTTGCTGATTTGGCAAGAAAAATATGTAAAATTTACGAAAAGTTTTAGTAAGGGGTTTTGTTTTCAATCATAATTTTAGTAATTAATTTTGAATAAATCTTTTTACTTCTTAATCTTAGGACTTTTTTTTATGATCAAACACAAGCACCATAGGAAAAATCCTTTAAGGCACTCTGGGAGTGGTGCGAGTAAAGCGATTCACGTTGGCAGTAACGAAGCTAGTATGAGGTAGTATATGGTATATAGATCTAAGGCCCAATTTTATAAAGTGATCTTAAGTCTTGGATTTAAATTAATACTTAAACGGAACAATAATCAGGGGATTAACTTCCAGGTAAATTATGACAATTTTATAATAGAGGGTTTTACTAGGAGGATTATAACTAAATGTATTATATATTGTATATACTCATTGGTTTGTTGGACGCTAAAAACATGATTTAGGAGGCCTAACAATTGTTCAACAGAATTTTTTCAAATCCTGAACCTTAGTAAAAATCGGTTAAGGTTTTCATGTAATTGGCGTATCCGAAATAATCTGTCCCGCGCAACCCCTCAAAACGGCCAGAAACCACCCCCATAGGGGTTAAACGCGCTTCAAGAGGTTTCCCTGCAGAGAAACACACTTTCCCTGATGCTGAGCACGGTGGTGGTGTTGGATATCGCGTCCGACCCCTTCCAACCCCTCCACATTACATACATTACCTTCTAAACAAAAATTTTCGAAAAAAATGTGTTTAAAATTTTTTTTTTAAATTACTCTTTCTGTTTTATGATTTTTTTATTTAATTGAAATTAAAAAAAAAATTAAAAATAAACTGACCACGCCTTGGCGTTCTTTCGCGCAAACTATTTGATTATATTTTTTCAGTTGGACCGGAATGAGAGACCATTAAAATCAAAAAGAGAAGTACAACTATTTTCCCCATACTCAACGTCCTCGAAAACGGGGGGGGAATATGAATTTTCCGCTGATACTTGAAAAAAAAATTCACCCCTTCCAGTGGCGAGTATTGGGTGGAGTGGTTGGAAGGGGTCGTCGGACGCGATATCCAACACCACCACCGTGCTCAGCATCCTCGCGAGAACGGGGGGGAAGTGTGTTTCTCTGCAGGGAAACCTTTTGAAGCGCGTTTAATCCCTCTGGGGGGTGGTTTTTGGCCGTTTTGAGGGGTTGCGCAACCCCAAAGAGAAATTCTGAGGCCGCCATCGTGTTCAGCATCCTCAAAAACGGGGTGGGGAGGTACTCTTGTTCCGGCTAAAAATATTTCAATGTTTGTCCGACTCACAGACGCCACTAAATACTGTGTCCTGTGTCTTAAATTGTATTATTGAGTTTAAGCGGCACTCTTTCTACCAGCTTAAGTCGAGCCTCGCTGTCAATCCTAGTTTATAAAATCACCGTTTTCAATAACCTGAGGTTTAAACCGTACATTGCGATTTAAACCCACTTTATAAAATTGGCCATAAGAGGTATGATTCCACGCCGATAGAGGCGTGGTTTGTGATGTCCACGGGTTTTAAAGGTATTAAAAGGTTTTGCGCATTTAATGGTATGTGAAATGAATAAATAATATCATGGTATTTAGATATATATTTATTTCATGAACATACATCAAAGATTAAAGCTAAAATATGACCTAGTTATAAACAAATTCAACTATTTTTTAAATAGTCCATCTCTCAGTCGAGTGAAATTATGAAGAGGTAAAGAAACTCATAGTCTGTTCCAGTAGTTAAATAAATATTATTTTAATTTCCATACATGTTTCGAAGACATAAACCCTTATCAGCTTCATTGGAAAATACTTAAGAAGAAAATGTTATTAAAATAAATAAAACCGTATCTATTCTAAATTTTTGTTTCTATAATTAAGAAAGCGGAAACATCTTATATGCCTGTCAAATTTTTTTGCCAGTGTTGCCAGATATATTTGATCAAAAGTAATAGGTTGGCGGTTCGAAACCTAATAGAATAGCAAAAAACGGTATCAGAGTAAGAAGAGTACTTTCCTATGATATGGGGGCCACCTCCAGCTTGAACAAAAATTCCATTTGGGGAGCCCCACAACAAGAATGAACATATAAAAAAATGGTTAAAATATTAATGGATATATGACAATTGTAAAAGACTGACAACGCTGGTGGCAACAAGCAGGGGTGGCCGAGCACCTTCGGCTGTCGTCGACCGGTTCGAATGGCGCGGCGGATGTATCTTATTTTAGCATGTGTTACTGTCTCTTAGTGAGTGTAAACATTTTAATTGCAAATTTATTTTATTCCCCTGACGAGTGTAAGCAATTTTTGTACTTTGGCACAATAAAGATTGATTTGATTTGATTTGATTTGATTTAAAAGTTTGTCGAAATCTTTCCTTATTTTAGTGGTATTTTAGCTGTAATGTGTATTATTATTTCATTTTATATACCATTATATGCAGGAAACCTTTTCATACCTTTAAAACAGAATTTAAAACGCTGCCAGCAATATAAATCTACATAAGAGTTTTCAAAATTACTCACCCGGTGACGTCACAAGCCATCGGCGTAGAATCTTACCTGTAGTTATTTATACCATGGTCCTTACTGCTTACGTCTTACGTATTATCGGCGTTTACGTCTTACGGGATGTGTTACGGCAACTGTGAATCCAGCCTTAGGCTTTCCATCCTTTATATTATTATGTCACAAACAATAGATTAAAGGACACAGCTTTAAGTGAAGATGAAAAGACACTAATAGTCTACTCCACTAGTTTAATAAAAAGTTCAGTTTTTAATTTCCATATATGTTTCGAAGGCACATATTATGTACATACCCTAATCATCAGTGGAAATTGTATACACAAGCCGAAACTAAATTAGATTTGACATTGTTAAGGCACACTTTTGTAGCAGAAAAGAAGAAACAATTTTTATAAAATATGATTATATAAAAAATAAATTAAATAAATTACTGAAAAAACTTGAAACAAAGAATCTAAGAGAAAACATCATCGTTTTGAATTTGATTTTTGATAGCCAAAAATAATTTTTAAAAGGAGCAAAATTAAATGGACATGATGGGCATGGCAAACGGAGCCCAAAATGGAGAAAAATACTTCAAATAAGAACATGGGTTAGCCCAAAAAACTGTTCAGGGTGTCCGAGAATATGTGGGCAATCTCCCGGGTTCAGATAGAACACTTAAAAATAATAGGAGAAGTAAATTAAATTTTTCATCCTACGGCCCTTCCTACGGAGATACGGGCCCATAACGGACGTCCCTGGAAATCGTTGATTTTTAAATAATTTTTTAAGTACTAGATGTAATTTAATAGTTTTTTAGTATAATGTTTACTAGATGAGTCTCCTTAAAATTCGCGCTTTTAAACACATTTGGCTTATTTAATTTGCCAGGGACGGACTAGACGTAACACAAAAATGCTTTTTTTACACTCTGTAGTATGATGAAGGAACGACAATAATCTTTTTGGATACGCTAAACCTTAAGCCCAGAAAAAGGTGCTCTTGATCAATGTCGATAAAATGAACTGTTTTCGAAAAAAAAAATTTTTGTTCATACATTAAATGCATGTCGGCATATTCACTATACGTAAATTCCATTACTAAGTTAGTAACTAATAAGACAAAGACACTTTACACTCAACCTGAAGCATGAAAGAGTGCCTAACGGCACTATCACAATATCGCGGGGAGTTTAGTCGGTAGGCGTCATTCCATCAGAATGATTGGTCTCTCCCTCAGAGAGACACGTTTCTCCACCGGAGACAATTCTCCTCGCACGTCAAAAAAAATAATAATAAGAACAAACCCGAACAAACCCGAACAAAGGAGAAAAACCGAAAATTTCAAGACACCACCATAAACTGACACTGGCATAAATATTCTTATTTAAATCAGTACATGTGAAAAAAACCATAACAATAATGAAGGAATTTTAATAACATAAAACAACAACTAATGCAAAAAAACCATATTGAACAAAAATATATATTTATTTTCGAACACAGTTCATTTCATCGACATTGATCAAGAGACTACCTTTTTTCAGCTTAAGGTTTAGAGTATCCAAAAAAATATTATTGTGGTTCCTTCATCATACAGGGTGTAAAAATAAACCATTCTCGTGTTACGTGAACTTCTCCTGTTATTTTTAAGTGTTCTATCTGAACCCGGGAGATTGCCCACATATTCTGGGACACCCTGTATATAATTTCATTGACTCTGGAAACTTGTTTGTTTGATATAAAATTATTCTTTCATTTATTTACCTGGATTTATTTTTACTTCCAAACTTAAATTTAAAAAAAAATAATTGGACTTGAAAAAATAATCCAGTTATAAAGCCATCAAAAAACCCAAACACAATCGACTTTAAGTTAATTATAATTTACCCTAGCCAGCTTATAACTTCGAAAAAAAACCGTTTCCCGGTATTCGAACTTTTCGCAAAGGTACTTTAATAACAGGAAATTTAATTTTTCCAGATTTTTATGGAAATTTTTAATAAAAAAGGATGTTTTTGCTTTTGCATTGAATTAAGATGGGAACGACAGGTAGACAAAGTTTCGTTCTTATTTTGACTTAATTTGCCATAACCTTTGCAATCACAACAATAACGAGACAGCATATTGTTTGGCACATTTTGTCTGAAAAAGTAAACGAAATATCGAGATTGTCAGGTTGTCTTATTTCGTATTTATTACTAAAATATCAAATTTCAGTTACCTTATAAATGAAAACTAGGATCACAATGTATATTTTATATTCATATTATCATGATATTTATTTGAAACCTTCTTAAATTGTAAATCTGATACCACAGCGACAGTTCGCCGTCGAAAGTGACGATACCGGTGCCTGACACATGTATATATAAACAGTATATTGCTGATACCATCTGCAATTATGTCCCCGCTATGGGCATCGAAGGGGGCGTTGTAAGTTTTCGCAATTCGGAAATATCCTTGTGAAAGTGAACATTCGACTGGACCGGATTTCAACTTTTCTAATGTAAATTTCACTGGTTAGTTAGGAAAAATATTGCAATCAAAATTTCAATTAGTTCGATTTAAGACAGCGTTCCATGCATACGATTTCTGACGATATGATGATCCGACGGTGCCCTGATTGGTGTAAACTTTTGGTGCCAAATTCCGTCCGAATATTTGTAACAATCGACACGATGAGCTTTATTTTAATTTTCATCCGACGTCGTATGTTTATTAACCTCACTTTTTTCTCAACCAAAAATTAAGAATGAATGACTATATTGACTATTTTGGGAATTATTATCAGCTACTAATGCACCAAATTAAAAATACATTAATTTTAAGGTTAGGTAGTGACCACATATATATTATATTATATACGAGTGACACTCCCTTCTCTTTTTACAGCTTATTAGTGAAATTCGGGTCCCAAGATCGGATAATGTGATAAGCAAAATATTTTCGTATATATGTACACACCTGAAATACTTTATACCTGGTATTGATTCACGACTTTTGCAGAAAGCACCATGCACTTGTGTCCTTTCATCTTAAACAAAACAAGCCACTAACCTACCAAACAGCGAATCGAATCACCAAAAATTAAAAACTCCTTTACAAAAATTGTTGTTAGGTAATGAAAGTTTATAAGCACTAATATACCGACAACAATGTGGAAGAACCACTTTTTATTCTGTAATTTGAAAAAGCATCCAGAACCAAAAATGGCGACGAATAACAACAAACAAATAATGTCGGGCCGGCTCTGACGCGATCGATATAATTTCCACCCTACTGCGCAAACTCAATAGGCCCCATCTCCAATAGCGGGGATACTTTTTGTATTTTGGAACGTTCGTATTGGCAATACACTGTTTGTATTTTTTTTATGATCAAACACAAGCACTATATGAAAAATCCTTTAGGGCACTCTGGGAGTGGTGCGTGTGCGCAAAAAGCGATGCACGTTGGTTTTGAATCGCTGGAGGTTATATTCGTTGGGAAAAACGACCTCGGGAAGGTCGTTCCACAAGGATGAAGTCCTCCAGATGAAAGAATTCTTAATATATATGTGGTTCCTGATTGGTCAACGCCAGAGGAAAAAGATATCAAGTTGTATACTGTAGTTAGGTGTGCGCCGGCACCGCACACAACTTGTGTCAACCACCAGTGGCGGAGCGAAAACGTTTGACTGTTTTAATACCATGTTTTGCTGTTAGTATTTGATGGGGAACGGTGATTCCAAATTAATTTTATTAATTTTAGCACGCCTATTCTTGGAAGAAAATTTGGTTAATTTTTAACCTTGCTTTACCACCCGTCGTCCCTGTTTCAGACTAATGTGTCTTACCGTAGATCCCCTTGGGAATGGTCCGATCAGGTGATCGAATCGGAAAAAATTGAGGAAAAAAAACTGACATTAAAGCATATTAAAATATTATTATTAAAGAAGAATGGGTAGGTTTTCTTATAAACCGGATGAATAAATAAACGTTGGCATGTATATCTGTATATGTATATCATGTATAATGGCTTTATCTATTAATTTGCTGGGCGTCAGTCTGGGAGGAAATATGTCTTGACATAACCACATTGTGGCAATCGCCAAGATAGCTTCTCAGAAACTTGATGTACTCTTCCGGACCAAAAAGTTGTACACACCTCAACAACTTTTGCCACTATACAAAGCCCAGATTCGGCCATCACTGGAGTACGGCTCTCATGTCTGGAGCTCTGCACCCGAACATACTCTTCGGCTACTGGGTTTTCTCGAAAGGAGGGCCATTCGTCTGATCCCGGACCACGAGCAGACGAAGGGTCTCAACACCCTAGAACAGCGAAGACAGGTTGGGATTTGCCTCTCTTTTACGGATATTTTCATGGAAAGTGCTCTGCTGACCTTGCCCTCTTAATTCCACCCAGAGCGGCGAATAGCAGAAATACACGACGGACCACTGCCGCCCATCAATATTTGGTTAAGCTTAGTACTCATCGAACTTCACTATTTAAGAATTCTTTCATCTGGAGGACTTCATCCTTATGGAACGACCTTCCCGAGGTCACATTTCTCAACGAATATATCCTCCAACGATTCAAAACCAACGTGAATCGCTTTTTTCGCACACGCATAACTCCCAGAGTGCCCTAAAGGATTATTCCTATAGTGCTTGTGTTTGATCATAAAAGAAAAAAATAGAAGGATCGTAGTTACTTATCCTAGTTATAATTTAATAAAAAGACTAAACAAACGAATTTAAGTACCGAAATTATTTCTTCAAGTCGATGTAATGCAGTAAATGGCATGCCTAAATTTATACGCCTAAAGTAATGACAAATCGTTATTACTGTTATTAGTGTGAACTGATCAGAGGGGTAATTTTTTTATTGCCAAAGCTGCAAACATGAAATAAATAATACGATTTTAAAGTAACGCTTTTTAGTCATGCGATACATGTGAGTATAAATATCATAATTCAATTGAATCCAGTTATGAAATTGTAGATCAAGCGGCGGATAAAAAATAGACAAATTGATGTCTATATCGTATTCTGTTTATCAAGTATAGTCTAAAATTTGCAATAAAACTTTATGGAAATATTTTTTGTATGGGACATGCTTAAAAAAATAGTTTTTCAGATAATTCTTTAAATAGTTTTCCCGAATTCAGTTATTTCGCATAAAGTACTCAAAATTTGGACCAAATCATTAGTGGTTATAGTCTTTGCAGCGAACCCTCAAGTTTTTTCGACAGTTGACATCAGCGATATGTCATCGATCAGCTGTTTGGGGACCTAATCAAATACCCCAGTTTTATACGAACCGCATTGAGCGTGTTGTGTTTTTATATTTTTCCAGTTTGATTGGTGCTAATAAGTTTTAAAAGTGTATTTCCGTCGTTTTAGTATAGTTTATTTTGTTCTGAAAACTTTGATTAACTAGATATTGAGTTGTTTGTGTATCTGGTAAACCACAGTAAGTACTAGTACCGTCACGAAAAAGGTATAGGTTAATATTTTATTTATCTGTCTGCTTTCTACCTCAGCTGATGCCACCGTTAGAGAAACTAAGGTGAAGGTGAAACTAAAGGTGAATATTAATAAAAAAATTTCTATTTCTTTCCGAGTTGAGATTTATTTTAGTTAAATATCAGGTAATACTTTTATGTGGCGACTTGAATGTGGACAGTTTGGTTAGCTGGGAAAGTAGGAAATATCTGCATAATATTTTTAATAGTTTTGGTCAGAATTCAAGTGCAATTATTGATCATGTAGTGTGTAATAATATGTTTATCTAAGTTCACTATTTTTAGAACTTTGCAGAGAATACTAAATATATTGTTTATTAAAGTGGATATTGAAATTTCTTGGCAAGAGTGGTTGCACGATAAGATTCCGCATAAAAAATGTTAAATGGTTCTTAGCAGGATCGTCTACAGAGATAGGATTGCATGGTGCCATCTACTTTTATTAAAACCACAATTACAATTTTAAAATGTATACTTGATAAAAATAAATTGTAGGTAAGCCAGTGAAAATAAAATCTTGTGCATATAGAATTTGCTTGTTATGATACTATACACTTATAAGTTACTATTGAACATTAAAGTTAAAGCAGAGGTAACAAGAGTGAACAGCCTTTAAGCAAACCGTATATTTAGTTTTTTAATACAGTAATCTTTCCCTAGAAAAGGTCCATAGCTATTTTCAGAAATGTTTTCTTGTGCATCCGGTACAAAAACATCGAAATTTTTCCAAGTAATTTGTATTTATATAACAGGGAAAGAAATGATCAAGGATGACTTTTTCAAAAAATTGAAGCTACAATTTTTTACAGGTATAGAAAGTCCATGTGTTGACACAATCTATAAAGTTTACAGAAGGTAAGGATGGACATACATGTAGACATCCTTCCTATCTTTTTGTGAAGATATAGGTACCTACTAGACATGTAATTATACATAATGACTTTATTTTATATATTTGAATAAATAAATAACAAAAAAATACAATGTGTTTGTGTGTTTTATTTCCTATAATAAATAATAATAAATGCATTTAAAAATATAAATAGACTCGTTTCATGTTTAAAATAAACGTACGTACTATTTTATTACGGTCCTGGAAGGTCCTGGAATTTCATACAAATCTAGGCAAAATAAATAACCAGAAATAAGCAGGCAAGTCATTAATGTTACGTGACATTTGACATATCTGGCGAGTGGGTTCGCTGCAACGACTATATCTTCCGGATAGAAGATATTTTGTTTGATTTTGGAGGTAAAACGAGGTAAATTTGTTAGTTTATTCGGGTTCATGATATTATGGAACAAATTTGTCTTTTTAAATGAAAGTAAGTACTGTATATCCAAACCAAATATGCCGCAATACCAGGATTACCCGCTCCCACACGCCAACCGCTCAAATATTATGAACAGTTCTCAGTTATAAGGATATACCGGTATATATATAAATATATGGAATCACTCAGTATTTGTAACTAAAAATGTTTGCTTTTTTTGCTATAAATAAACATGATAACACAAAAAAACAACTTCACATTATTACAACCTTTTAAATTTTGTGATCACTAGTAAAATCTCGTTACTAGTTATTTCGGTGCAAAGAAGATAATACTGCCTTAGGTTGGACTAACAAACGTACATAGAGGGAAAATTATGGGTCTCATTGATTAAGGAATGTCCCAAAGAGGTGTGGCAGAGGTAGTAGGCGTTATCCAGGGTGTTCATCAAAAAAGTATGCAAGATATTTACAATTAGGAACGTTGAAGAACCGACCTAGATACAATCGTCAAAGAGGTACAACCAAACCGCTTTGTGTGCCAAATTGATTGAAGAAATCCAAATGTTTCTCATCCAGAGCTAAAACGACAACTTCTAGAAGCTACAGGCGACGAACGGCTCGAACAAACTCGAATAAACCTATTAAATAGTTAAACTTTTACCAGTACAGTTGTCGTTTCCATTTTATTTTTGATATTCGATTTAAAAGGCTTTTACAATGTATACCACTATTATACAGGATGGGATTGGAAAGGGTGTAGAATAGAAGGGATCCCTTTTATATGCTGAATTAAAACACGCGGGTTCAAAAGTTTCGATTAATCTTAAAGGTACTTTATTTCTGAAGTCGATTTGACAAGTTTCTAAAATGTATACCATTTTTACATTAGATGGGACTGGAAAGGGTATGGGGGGCCCTTTGTATGTGCACAGAAAAAATTGTAAATTGCTGCTCCCTGTGGTGCTTGCTGGGAAATAACAATTAATTCAATAAATTTATCTTCAGGGCAAAACGAGGAAAAGTTCGTATTATTTTATACATTAAATTTAATATATAATGTGAAAAACCTCCTGTGGCGACGAATTAGGTGGCAGAACAATATTTAAAATACTAAACAAACGAAACGCGAAAATGGAATATTCTTCAATAAAACAAATTTTGTTTTGCGTTTGCCCCCATGGCGAATTTAATTCTCGATCCCCTTTAAGGAAAGAAGGCTGAGGATAATCATAATCATTTTATATTCGGAAGTTCTGGGGGATTTTCTGATTGCTTTTTAACATTGTTATTTCGTTTTCTGTGCCGCGAAATAATAGGATTTCTTTGTTCATAATCTAATGGAAGAACATCAAAATTTGACTGTTGGTATAGTATAAGTAAGACAACTACCTCATAAAATTGTTGTCGAAGAATTTATGGATAATTTCGCAAATTTGTTTAGCTGGTAAAGCGATGTGAGTCGGTCATATTACAGTGTTATGACCAAGCATCTTAAATCAAGGAGTATACGCCATTGGTTCATAGTCTTCGAAAAATAAACAATTTTATTATAAATAATTTTTCGAGTGTTCGGAACGTGCTTTTTTTATAGTCTTTGCAGCGAACCCTCAAGCTTTTTCGACAGTTGACATCAGCAATATGTCGTCGATCAGCTGTTTGGGGACCCCAGTTTTATACGAACCGCATTGAGCGTGATGTGTTTTTATATTTCTCAAGTTTGATTGGTGCTAATAAGTTTTAAAAGTATATTTCCGTCGTTTTAGTATAGTTTATTTTATTTCGAAAACTTTGATTAACTCATATTAAGTTGTTTGTGTATCTGGTAACCCACAGTAAGTACTGGTGACGTAACGAAAAATTTATAGGTTAATATTATATTTTTCTCTTTTTAGGCGAAAATAATAATTAGGGAGCATAATTGTTGTCTGCCTTCTACCTCAGCTGATGCCACCGTTAGAGAAACTAAGGTGAATTTTAATATTAATAAAAAAAATTCTAGATGTTTTATTTCTTTCTGAGTGAGTTGGGACTTATTTATTTAGCTTGGGATTTATATATAGAGCTGATGATTTGATTTTATTAAAACGGCAGTGGATCGTTTAATTATAATGGGTAATAACGACCATGCTCATATTGTTCATTCCTTCATAAAATGCCATCTTGGGGAGAATGAAAAGTGGCAATGAGAAAGTTAAATTTATTTTTGGACATCTCTTCGAACAAAATCAAGAAAAACTAAAAACCGAAACGCGAAATTGTCCCAATGTAACCGACTTCGTATCTTTTTACTATTACCTTTCCCGAAATCCTAATGGGGAATGCCGAAATAACCATCTTATTAGTTTTTTGCATACACGTAACCTACGTATTTGCAGTATTCGTAGCCTACATATACAGAAGAAGGGTGCATATAGAATTGGCTTTTTATGATACTATACACTTATAAGTTACTATTGAACATTAAAGTTAAAGCAGAGGTAACAAGAGTGAACAACCTTTAAGCAAACCGTACATTTATTTTTTTAATACAATGACCTTTCCTTAGAAAAGTCCATAGCTATTTTCAAAAATGTTTTTTTGTGCATCCGGTACAAAAACATGGAAATTTTTCCAAGTGGCTTGTATTTATAGTATAGCAAGGAAACGAAATGATCAAGGATGACTTTTTCGAAAAATTGACAATTTTTTATAGGTATAGTTAAGTTCATGTGTACACACTGCATAAAGTTTACAGTAGGTAAAGATGAACATACATGTAGATACGTACTTCTATCTTTTTATGAAGATAGAGGTACCTACTAGACATGTAATTATAGATAATGACTTTATTTTATATATTTGAATAAATAAATAACAAAAAAATACAATGTGTTTGTGTGTTTTACCTATAATAAATAATAAAAATGCATTTAAAAATATAAATAGACGTACGTACTATTTTATTACGGTCCTGGAAGGTCCTGGAATTTCATACAAACCTAGGCAAAATAAATAACCAGAAATAAGCAGGCAAGGCATTAATGTCACGTGACACTTGACATATCTGGCGAGAGGGTTCGCTGCAACGACTATATTAAAGATTGTTTCACGAAAAATGGATATAACTTAATGATTGCAGTAAAAGTACCTGGGGCCATCCCATTATTTATGACAGTTTGTTATTATTATGTGGAAAGGACCGGATTGTAATAATTATAATTAAATATAGGCACATCAGGTAAGTTAGGTTGCTTAATTTATATTTAAATATCTTTTTGTGGTAAAATTTGTTAGTTTTTGAGGAATGGTTCAAGAATTGTCTTTTACCAAACATTCCTCAGAATAGCGTGATAGTAATGGACAATGCAAGCTATCACAGTCGCCAATTACATAAAGCTCCAAGCTCAAATAATACAAAATTGGCGATTCAGAACTACATGACGGCGAATGATATTATATATTGAAGAAAGCTATAAAAAAAGTGATCTTTTAGAAGTTTATAAGACATTTTGTATAAAAAAGTATATGTTTGTGACACATTTGCAGAAGAAATTGGACATACATTGCTTCGGCTCCCGAACGAACCCTATTATTGCATTTTTAACCCCATAGAGCATATGTGGCACCAGTTAAAATCACTGGTTAGGTCTGTAAATATTTCTCCGACTTTAAGTTCTAGTGTTGTAGAATTAATACGAAAATGCTTTAATGATATTCCCCCAGGTAGTTGGAAAAATTCAGTCCGTCACGTAATAACTGTAGAAAATGCGTATATTAGTCTGGATCGTATAATTAATCCAATTATAATTAATTTTGATGAGGATAGCGATAGCGAAACAGAACTATCTATAGAATGACATTATAAATGTAAATAAATATGACTAGTAATATTTAAAAAAAAATGTTATTTCATTTGATTACATTAATATAATCATATCATTACTTGTTTTCCTTAGTCCGTCCCTTCATACTTCACTTGTTTATTGCCAAGCTCTTGTCGACACAATGGGACCGACCCAGGAAATCATTAAGTCGTATCCAAATTTCGTGAAACGTACTGTACCCCTTAATTGAACCATCTTTCATACCTGTTTTCACGATTGACAGTTCCGGATTAACAACTGTCATATTTGTCGTTATTGTTAAATAAAATTCTTTGTTGTTTTTCAGTGTTTGTATGTTAAATTTAAGTATTGTTGGTGGAAAATATATAGACTTTTGACTCACGTCCGTCGATTGTTTGTTTTTCCTGGCCAAGACATATCAACCGGACTATTAGACAGAAGACAAAAAGAGATGATAGAAAGGATTCTACAGATACAATTCCCATTTCTTTTTTATTCTGTTTATTTTCGTAGTAACACACATCACATTTACGTCAATGCGCGCGGAATGCGAAATTGGAGTGGTTAGATATCTTACCTTTAGTTATTGTATCATGCCTCACACCTGTCAAATTTACTTTATTTTTAAAGCTGAACACAGCATGCAAGGTATGCTTGTTTTTTATTCATATTTTAATTTCTAATACAAACAAAAAACTCTAATACATACAAAAAATAACCAATAATCAGAGTAACTTTTGCATATTACTCGGTGGGTAGGAAAGTTTGAGAGAGAACGAAATATTTGTCGTCAACTAAACTGCTGGCCATTTGCTTTCGAGCAAGAAAAATTTTGCCTAAATTTAAAAGTTAATATTTTCTGAACCAGATATGTCATCGATCTCCGGTTTTTAATTGTTGATAGATTTGTCCCTTAGGAAACAATTACCAAAGTTGGATTGTCTTAAACTGTCAGAAAATTTTATATACAGGGTGTTAAAGAGATCGATGATTTTTGCTCCAATTTCAATACCATGTAACTTTCACAATAATATTTTTAAATTTTATCACTATACGTCAATTGAATCACTGGTTTATAGCAAGGAACATAATCTGTCAAATTTTTGATATCTGCTATATTTTAAGAGATACCGATTTTTTTTAAAACTTTGCTTTTTTTCAACTTTGTCGTTGTATCTGTGCAAACTTTGCAAGTGATTATTATACCTTATGAAAAGCTTGTTTATTTTCAGTAGCAACAATTGTTCCTAAATGTTGTGATGTGCAGTGGCGTACCTATAATTACTTATATGTCTATGCTTTATGAGTATCTCACAATTTTTTTGGAAAGTACTCGCCCCTAGATTAGGCAAGTTTTTCCTTATTTTTTAGTTTTTCATATCGCGCTACAGGTGTATTATACAGTGTCTACAACATTTTAAGAAAGATAATTTTTTAATTTAATTGTTTGAAAAAAAAACGCATTAGCATGGCTGACTTGATATTGTTTTTTTTTCGTGATAATCTCGATTCAAATTAATACACTCGGATGGACGGGGTTTGGTTTGACGGCAGCTAGTGATATTTAATATTAAAGTGCCCTTCAATGTAAGTTTAATTTTAGGAATAGTGTCGTGTTAGAAAGTTAGAAATTAATAAATAAATTTTTTCAAACAATTAAATTAAAAAATTATCTTTTTTAAAATTTTGTAGACACTGTATAATACACCTGTAGCGCGATATGAAAAACTAAAAAATAAGGAAAAACTTGCCTAATCTAGGGGCGAGTACTTTCCAATACAAAAAAATTGTGAGATACTCATAAGGCATAGACATATAAGTGATTATAAGTACGCCACTGCACATCACAACATTTAGGTGCAATTGTTGTTACTGAACATAAACAAGCTTTTCATAAGGTATAATAATCACTTGCAAAGTTTGCACGTTACAACGCACAGTGGGATCTAGCTGACAAAAAGTTGAAAAAAGCAAAGTTTTTAAAAAAAATCGGTATCTCTTAAAATATAGCAGATATCAAAAATTTGACAGATTACTTTCTTTGCTATGAACCAGTGATTCAATTGACGTACAGTGATAAAATTTAAAAATATTATTGTGAAAGTTACATGTTATTGAAATTGGAGCAAAAATCATCGTCCTCTATAACACCGTGTATATAAAATTTTCTGACAGTTTAAGACAATCCAACTTTGGCAATTGTTTCCTAAGGGACAAATCTATCAACCATTAAAAACCGGAGATCGATGTCATATCTGGTTCAGAAAATATTAACTTTTAAATTTAGGCGAAATTTTTCTTGCTCGAAAGCAAATGGCCAGCAGTTTAGTTAAAAAATAACCAATTTCATAAACTATTTTTTTAACGGTGTACAAATAACGTGCGAATCCTGTGATCCCACGATGGCGAAACAAGGAGAACAAAAACAGACTGTTAAACCGCAATCAAAGATATAAGGTTATTACAATTCACCCCTATTTTCCTTTCTTAAAGGGGATCACCGGATAACGTTCCCCAAGGCAACAGCGCCCTAAATTTGTATTAGTGGCGAAAACGCTGTTTGTTTTTTTCATAGGAATCTTGTCGAGTAAGGTATACAGGGTGTCCCATTTTCCGACAATTTCTGGGAGTATTAGAGTAGTTATCAAAGATAGAATGTTGCGGTTTTCACTTTAGTGTAGCGCAGATAAAAATCAAGCCTGTTAGAGATTTTCACGTAAATTTCACTGTTTCTATAAAAAGTTTAGTTTCTGAAATACTAATAAAGGTAATTTTTTTTTAATTGGGACACCCTGTAAATTAATTTTTTTAATCGATTGGACATAATTTGGACACACAAAAATAAATAGTTGTTTATATTTATCTTCAAAATGTTACTTTTGTTAGTATTTCAAAAACTAACCTTTTATAGAAAAGGTGACTACGCCACTGAGTTTACGTCCAAATCTCTAACGGGATCAGTTTTTATCTTTTTAATAAGTTTCCGCATAACGGAAATACGAGGGGCGTCTAAAAAGCAAAGATTTTCAAAATAACCCTGTAGATTGGAAACTAAAACAAATTTGACACCGGAATCTATCGTTTCGTTAAACAGTGGGACAACTAAAGTTAAAACCGCACTATTTCATCTTTGACAATAACTCGAATACCCTGTACGGGGTGTAAAGAAAGTACTGCCCCGAATATTACATTAATGTTCTCCGAAAAGCTATATTGTGCATCGTCATCTAACAAAGGTGAACAGGGGTCCCTAGTGTCCCTATATTTTTATTAAGAACCAACTATGGCTGTCTTATTTATGTTTTCCCGTAGAGTCTAAAATTCCGATTTAAAAATTGTCTTAGTTTAAAACAAAGAAACTATGGCGTAGAGCTGTTGCTTTTCAATGAAACACCATGTATATTTTTAATTTTAATGAGAGGTATTTCTTTCCTGATTCCAAAAAGATATCAGTTATCAAATTTTTAAACAGTTGCATTCATTCTATGTAGTTTAATACATCTAGAATATCTAGATGAAACGTGAATCTATCCCAAGGGGAACAAAACCGCATGGAATGTTTTGTAAGTAATTGTCAAGAAATATTATTATATTTTAAGCAATAAATCATTGTCATTGTCAATCATTTGAATTGCTGTAATTAAATAAAATTTAAAAAATGCATAATGCATCAAGTA
This sequence comes from Barypeithes pellucidus, assembly GCA_963991005.1. NCBI lineage: Eukaryota > Metazoa > Arthropoda > Insecta > Coleoptera > Curculionidae > Barypeithes > Barypeithes pellucidus. The sequence continues at coordinate 95,750,311 of OZ022556.1, forward strand.
TAATTTAAAAATAAAATTTTTAACTTCATAATGTTAATCTTATCGATTAGCTGGTAACGTGGTTTTGTCTTATTTGATCCACATAATCTCGATTTGAATCATACCTTTGCAGGTGTTACGCCAGTTCATTATTTCCCCGCCTCAACTCTGCATCGCGATTCGTGAGCCCCTGATGCAAATAAGTCTCAGTACAGGTCGCCAAGTGGATCTGTGTCTCCGACGTATCGGTTAGGAGGAAGCAATATCGTTTAAAACATGATCTAGTCATGGGCGTGCTATTATTATTTTAAATAATGTCATTAAAATAGAAAATTCTTCAGTAATTGCTTTTTATGTTTGAAGGTAGGCAACTATTTTTATCAAGATGTCAATTTCTCAACCTGGGAAAAAACAGCTGCATGATTAATTGATTAATGATGATTTTTCAGTTTTGGTCGAATTAATGTTCCTTTCTAGCTTTCGTTTAAGTGGCAATTTAAATATATTGATTTGTGATTCCTCTTCACATACCCTATAAACATATTCAATAACTTCACGGGTCTGACTGAGAAGGTTTTTAGCAGAAGTATACTCATTCATGATCACAAAGTTCAAAATTTTAAAATAACACCCTAAAACACCACACAATGAACACTTATTTATAAAATACAATAACTATTGCCTTTTCTATCACTACGCAACTGGGTTGGTGTTAAGCATGTACATACCTCATAATGAAATTTCCTTTCATTTATTTTTAATCTTATATATTCGAACATCGCTTTCGTATGTCTGTCTTATTCAAAATCAAAAATTTCTTCATTAACATGGTAGCTGTATTAATAACTGTATATGGTATAAAAGTTATAGAGGTCATAAAACTTCCTTTGTAATTATTGGTGACTTTGTTAAAGCAAAGCTAGTGACTTATTCTCCGTACACTTAAAAATAAATACACTTGTAACATAAACTTATCTAACTGAAAGACCGTTTTGTGTATTCATTAGTACTTGGTACTGAAATATTAGTAGTTGGTGCTATCAACTCTCTGGGATATAACCTATCAAATTAGCTCTAGCTACCTATAACCATTGACAACGCACCATATTTAAAGCTTAAAAGCACTTTAATAAAAAAAATATATTACTTTGCATTCAAATATCAAAACAAACGATATGAAAAGAGAGTTTAATAATTTTGTAACTATAATAGAATAATGGTTTCTTATATGCCTTACAATTTATTTTAAATGCGAAAATGTAATTTTAGGATTTCTCGGTAAGAGATTAAACTTACCCCTGTTACCCTACATACTTATATTCATTGAATATTATTTATCGTATAAAGTCCGACCCTCCGTAATATCTTATCGTACCGTCAAACTAAAAAAGTCCGACTCTCCCTAATATTTTATCATTTCGTCAAACCAAACTGTATAGATCCGGCAACCGTGCCTCGGTCGAGGTAAATGACGATTATGACGAGACTTGCTCGCACGTGCGATTAAGTAGTGCAGTTTCTCTATAGCAACAGGTGGCGGGTGGCAGCGAGGGATAGAGGGGCTATGGCGATTTAACATGGAAAAGGCGCACAGTTCTTGTGTGCACCGCGCTGGTGTCTGTTCGTGCATCTAGTTAGAAATTCGAGCGTGTATGTTTTAATATTGTAATATTATATAATTATTAATTTAAAATGAATAGTTGACGGCGGACTATTTAAGAAATAACTTAAGCTCTTGGAGTTTGGAGCAAAAAATTGAAGTGAAGAATGGGAACACCTAAACCCAAAAATAATTTAACGCAGACCACAAAGGGTAAATCTAGGGACTTTATTAGAAAGTTTAAAAATGAAATATATGAAAAAAAATTTATAGAGGGTATTCCAAACTTAATGAGACAGTTATTGATCAATTTTCTACAATTAAGAACCGAAGAATGGACTTTACGTTTAAGCACTATTATGTAGGGTCGATAAATGTTGTGTATTTCGATAAATGATACTCGATATGATTTGAAACCATTTTATTTAAGGATTTCAACTAAAAAACACTGAAAATATGAATATGAATAATGCCAATTGTCAGTCTGGTGGCTCGATTCGTTCTCGTCATAAAACAGTTAACTATTGTTCTCGTCTTGGTTGCGCCTAATGACGTAGCCGTAGATGGCGTAGTGGTATTAGACATCATTCGGTTTTCTTGATAACTCGTAGATGGCGGTAGTAGTATTGGACATTATTCGGTTTTCTTGATAGCTCGTAGATGGCTTTAGTAGTATTAGTACTATTAGTAGTGGACTGTACTTAGACAAGGGACTGTATAAATATCGTTACGAGGGTTGCATGCGACTACGTTAAGATCCGACAGCTATACACACTAAGACACCCTTTCTTATTTTCCAAAAGTTGTATTTCCTTGTATAAAATTAAAAAATAAATAAAAATATGTTTTACTTAACGCATTTTCTTAGTACTTTTTTTCTTCCTACATTTAAAACGCCTACCATACTTGTGAACCCCTTCTATCACGAGTCGCCACTGGTTCTGTCCCTATCTTTGAAAGTTAGAAAAGACCCAAAGCATATATTTACTTATAGAATAATATATGGTTTTTATTAAGATTTGGACCTATGAATCACAAAACTGCCGTTTAGTATATATTTTGTCTTTAAACAGATCTTCTTGCAGGTTTGCATGCATAACAGATGTCAAAATCTGAGGATATTTGGTAATTTCCTAAACTAAATTTTTTAAATATTTTCATGACTTACCATTAATTCTTGACCTATGTTTAATGCTGGCTTACCTAAAAATAAAATATATATTTTAAATATAACTTCTCTTCTATTCTTGGTCTGTGGTATACAAGTATGGAAATTTGTTGTCCGCCCATGTCCTAATAATAAGTTAGAAGGACAAAAATATATAAGTATCGCAAAGCAAATAGAAATAAGTAGATTATATTTCTCCTACTCCATCGTATCTCGGTCGTCGGTCTCCTGGTAACATGCCTCCCTCCCACTCCAATTTAATGAATATTAAATAAATACTCATTCTCCCGTACGTTGCCGCCTGAGAACCTTATTTATTTTACAACAGAAAATAACTTATATTAAAAAGTTTATCGAAAATTCCATATAATTTGAGTGTATATTTTTATTAAAAATGGTAGTTTTTATTATATAAAATAAAAATAATTTATTTGTATTATTTATTTCTTTCAGACTGCAAAAATGCAGTTATAAGCAAACTAAAAATAAAAACAAACCTTGAGTAAATAATTTATATTGCACCTGTTTTCAACATAGTAGGGGAGACCGAGGAGGAGTGTGACAATTTTTACTTAACTTACTCAATAAACAAACTTAACACCATTATGAATTTTATTATATGCCGCAATCCTTGCTCTTTTCAAAACAGTCATCAAAGTCAATAAAAGTTATGAGGTTTCTGAGAAAATTTACGAAAACTTAAACTACTCCCTTTGTCACATGTCGCCGAATTGTAGAAAAAAACACGAAGGAATTTTTTCAATCGGAACGTACGTACATTATACCATGATATGAGTGGAGTACGTAGTCCAAAACGTCCGTCCGTTTTGCGCTTAATAAATGATAGGTAACTCTAAACGTTCTCCTTATCTGCGCGTTTCATGTAAGACGTTTTTTGATAACCCCCGTATAACCAAGTTTCCCCTTAAGTCTTATTCGAATTTAATTTAATCAGATTATTAAGTAGACGGCTATTTTTTGGAAATTTAACTTTGTTCCTATTTTTGAATTCTACTATTTGAATCATTTTAAATTTTGAAAATGTACGATTGCTGGTTGACACTATCAGTTATGTCGCCAGTCTTGATATTTAAATGAAAAATTCATCATAATTTAACGACGCTATTATTTAAATACTTTTCGAACGCTCATCTTTGTCGATTACGATTTTTCGTTGTTTAGTGTCAGGGATGCCAGGCATAATGCCATTGCCTACATGACACGCACGTGTCAGTCGGTCCTGGGTCCTTTCCCCGCCAACTGGAAGCTGTCAGCAGTCCACTAGAGCGCATGAAGAAATGAGGGCAAGAATTTTGTCTAAGAAAAAATGAATGATTTTAATTTGAAGTATAGCTGTTTGAACGTAGGACAAGGCCTAACTTTTGTTCAAGCTATACTTATTGTTGTATTGGCTCGGGCATGCCCAATGAATACAATAACAATGCAAGTTATTATATGGAAGACGGAGGGCTTTTACTTATTTAATTTTACTGTCTGCTGTCATTGAGGGTTGATTTAAGGGTTAGTCCTTGCGTATGTCGAGTAACGCGACCCGAAGTACTCGTAGTTAATTATTTACATTTTATGTACAATTAGAATTAACCTAAACTAAGTTTTTCAATTCAACCTATCATTCATCTATCACCTACTCAGTCTTAAATTTTGGTATTTACACTTTTTACAATATAAAACCACCCTAAGCTAATATTTTTTCTCAACTAAAAGAGCTCAAACTACCCTAATAATTTCCAAAAAATTATAACCCGCGGTAGAGGCTTATAATACTAACTTAAGATATTTCATGTTGAACTTATCGTTACCATTACTTTTTCTGGTCTCAGAATACTTATTATGTCACAATTAGGTAAATTTTAGTTTCGAAAATTATTCTAGCTTTGGGCACAAAGTCTTGAATAAATCTTCGCACCAAAATACAAGTGTCTTTTATGGTCTTATGTATACTCGCGCCAGAAACGAGTATTCGGAGATCAATTTTAGTTATTATTTCGACTGGCACTAAAATACACGAGTGTTCGAAGATATTTCAGTGTTGTTTATACTCGCCGGAAACACGAGTGTTTGAAGATATTCCAGTGTTGTTTATACTCGCCGGAAACACGAGTGTTTAAAAATAAAATTCACTGAGGGAAAGATCCGCGGTTGGACTTTTCTTGGAATTTTCCATGATAAACACTCTAAAACCTGTAGCCGAAAATACGGACCCCCCTTCTTACCTAAAAATTAATAAAAAAATTAAGTCGTGTTTGAGTACGACTCTGGGAATCCCCAATCGACGATATACCGCGTTCTTGAAGAACCCAAAACCGACTGACGACTCCGTCTCTCTGCCTCTGGCCCGAAAAGGGTCTGAGTTTGCATATCAAAAGCTCAGCAAAAAGCGTGTAAATTAAGCTAACCAGAAAATAACCTTTAATAGGAGACTTGTGACACGCTGTCACAACTCTCCTAGTTGCCAAAAATCGCGATCTGGTGAGAATAATAATTCGTAATTTCGAAACAAGAGCCACACTTTGAAACTCCAAACACACACAATATAAGAAAAAATAACATAACCACGTGAATGTAATATATCATGATATAAATGCAATCAAAAATTTTATAAAAAATTTACTTTTCGGTTGTTTTTCATGCAGACGTCGTAATCACGAAACCGCTTGTCGTGGGCCATTGGCGCGTACTGCGTCAAGTAGCGCGTCTATAAACAAACAATCGTGCGCTGTTGTCAGCTCGCTAACGGCCATAGATTCCGAGAAATCGTCTTTGTCACAACTCTACTCTGTCACAAATCTCCTCGGTCTCCCATAAATTTCTAGTCGACATCATAAATAGCACTAAAATTTGAAATTTAGTCGAATAAGGAGGACGCACAATGAGCGGGATCCGATACAATGGAGTGAGCGAAACATAATCTACCTATGTGTGTTTGTTTTGAGATAATTTATATTTTTACTATTTCTACTCTCTACTTAACTTATTAGGATATGGGCGGACAACTAATTTCCATACCTGTAGACATTTGTTTAAAAAAATTTGAATTATATACTATTCAATTTCGATATTTTTAAAACAATTTTAATTAATACCAAAAATACAAAGTAAGTTATTTCATCATTATTATTAAAACACAACCCCAATATTAAAGATATTTTTTTAAGATAAATCTTGTATATAAAAACGAACTGTTTTAATTAGAAATACTGGTTTTAACGTATTTTTACTTGGCTAATTTTTTTTTTGTGAACGTCAAGGATACTTTTTTTTCCAGAGTTTTCATAAAGATGATTCATTATGCCTAATTAATTTTTTTTACTTACTGAACCGCTAACAATAAGAAATTCTTTCTATTTATTCGGGCAATTTAGATACTAAGAAAGATAGAAATACATAAATTATTTGTGAAAAATTTCTAATTTGCGCTGGGTTTCACAAAACCCGTCCATAATACAGGGCCATTTAAGGTGAATAGCCTTATTAAAAGATCTCGGGAATTAAGAAAGATATTTGTTTGAAATATTGGTATTATCTGTAAAAGATGTCAGTCTTTTAATTCAGATCAATCACTTCTGGTTATAACGGACGTTAGGCTTAACCTTGTTATTTCAAATAGAATTCCCTATATTCTTTGGCATTTTTCGAATATAATATAATGTGAAAATCCAAGTATATTCTTCTAATAATTTCCATAAACATACTATAATATAAAAGGGGAGAAAATTTCCATTCATAAAACACCATTTATTTACAATCATGCACAGTGCACAGGCTATTAATCTATTAATTTGCTGGGCGTCAATCTGGGAGGAAGTATGTCTTGGCATAACCACGTTGTGGCAATCGCCAAGATAGCATCCCAGAAACTTGGTGTACTCTTCCGACCAGCAAGTTGTACACACCTCAACAACTTTTGACACTGTACAAAGCCCAGATTCGACCATCACTAGAGTACTGCTTTCATGTCTGGAGCTCTGAACCCAAACATACTCTTCGGCTACTGGATTCCATCGAAAGGAGGGCCATTCGTCAGATTGGAGACCACGAGCTGACGAAGAACCTCGACAGCCTAGAACATCGAAGACAGGTTGACACAGGACACATAGTTTTAGTTTGAAAGAACACTAAAAATGAATCCAAACACACGATAGACCACAAATAATCACAATAGCAGAAGCGATAACAACACTGCCAACGAAAATGAATGAAAATATTAAACTTCAGGGTCATTTTTACACTAGCAGGTACAAATGAGCATACAGCGTTGCCACTGTGATTTCCTTCAAACATTGCAATTTGATGTTGGGATAATATTATGCTTTTCGGTTCCAAACGCAGGCGGTAGCTTTAGGACTCTCAGTACAGACTCGGCATCATTGATTACTGTTTAAAACCTTTTATGATTCTGACAGAATGAAAACAATTCTGCCTATTTGTTAATTAAATGTTTTTATAATTTCCTATACCCATCTCCAACCCTGTCTGAGATAAAATTCATTAAAGGAATTTTTTATAAAAAAACAAGCGAAGGTAATTTGACTTTGCTGTGTAACTAATTCAGTTAATGATATAAAAAATTTGTTTCATAAAAATACTAGAACAGTTTGTTTTAAAAATTATACCTTTCTGCCCCATCGCTGTTTTTGTGGAACTTTTAACGCTTTTATGAGTCCAAACCGTACAGCAAACGATGCCGATGGTAAACTACATCTTTATATTTACTTAAAAATAAACTCCTGGACAAAATTAACGCAACATCATAAATTTCCCATATTTTTGATGCTATTCTTTTCTGAATTTATGATCCGATTTGAATGATTTCTTTTGCATTGTAGGTTGGTTCCTTGACAATATCATAATTTTCGCTATTTATAATAAAAATTTAATTTTCGATTTATACTGGGTTTACTAAAAATGCTATGTTTTTTTCCGAAAATTCGTATCACCCTGTGGAGTGTATTAGCAACCGAAGCATATTGCTGTTGGCATTAAACGGTAGGTCCATCTTTCCACAACATTTTCTTTTTTGGTTTACTTCATTATCTCTGTTATTAAAGGAGATACACCGTTTTATAGCGTAACATGTTTTTAAAGACTTTAATATTCAACACATTCATTGTTAAATCTTTTCAAGAAGGTTTGAAGAGTAAAATACTCGTCGGGCAACTGGGCATTTTATCAGTATGTCGAATTTTATTTCACCTTTCTAACTTTAAAACACAACATCTGCTGACACATCACTTGCAATGCCAGAAAAAGTTCATAGTCTACTTGAAAACATTTAACAATGAAAGTGTTGAATATTAAAGTCTATAAAAACATGTTACGCTATAAAACGGGGTATCTCGTTTAATAACAGAGATAATGAAGTAAACCAAAAAAGAAAATGTTGGGGGAAGATGGACCTACCGTTTAATGTCAACTGCAATATGTTTCGGTTGCTAATATACTCCACAGGGTGATGCGAATTTTTGGAAAAAAACATAGCATTTTTAGTACACCCAGTATAAATCGAAAATTAAACTTTTATAATTATCAACGAAAATTATGACATTGTCAAGGAACCAACCTACAATGCAAAAAAAAATCATTCAAATCTGATCATAAATTCAGAAAAAAAATAGCATCAAAAATATGGCAAATTTATGTGAGTAGAAATTTGATAAAACTATTAGTTTGAAATTAAAAAAAAAACAGTAATAGTACTTAATAATAATAATTAAAGACACAAATAGCAATAATAATTTTAGAATCTTCGGTTTCTTCGAAACAAGAGTAAATTACGGGTACATAATAGGGATTTTTAATGAACATCGTCAATTTAAGGAACAAAACGACGGAAAATCAGTAATTTATTTATTTAGGTCCTCTTTCATAACTTAAACAAAAACATCTAGCATCGTATTTAGAAAAAAGTTGATGATGGTGACACAAAGACGAAACATCGCATTAAAGATCTGATGATGCCATCTTGTGTATAATAAAAAGTAGCAATGAGGAAGTGAATTTGATTTTTGGACATCACTTCGACGTCAGGAAAAAAGGAGAATCGAAACATACAATTTTAGATTTTCCAAATATTCTGAAAACTCCTGTATTTATTTAAGATTTTTTGCAGAATATTATTGGGCCCATAATTACGAAACTTTGTCCTCATTTAATCGGCGTCGCATCTCTTACCGTTTCTGAAATCGAAATGGTGAACAACGAATTTGTTACAACCTCATTGGCGGTTCTTCCACAGGAGCCCATGCGCACGTGCACCCCCAAAACAAAACGAATAAAAAATATTAATTTATATTCATTGAATATTATATATCGTATAAAGTCCGACCCTCCCTAATATTTTATCACCCCGTCAAACCAAACTGTATTGATCCGGCAACCGTGCCTCGTTCGAGGTAAATGATGATTATGACGAGACTTGCTCGCACGTGCTGTGCAGTTTCTCTGTAGTAACAGGTGGCGGTGGCAGCGTGGGATAGCAGGGCTATGCCCAGTTTTTGTGTGCATGTATGTTTTAATATTTTAATATTATATATTTATTAAATTAAAATGAATAGTTGACGGTGGACTATTTAAGAAATAACTTTAGCTCTTTGAGTTTGGAGCAAAAAAATTGAAGTGAAGAATGCGAGAACACCTAAACCCGAAATTAATTTAACGCAGACCACAAAGGGTAAATCTAGGGACTTTATTAGGAAGTTTGAAAATTAAATATATGAAAAGAAATTTCTAGAGGGTATTCCAAACTTAATGATGCTGTTATTGATCATTTTTCTACAATTAAGAACCGAAGAATGGACTTTTCGTTTAAGCACTATTGTGTAGGGTCGATAAATGTTGTGTATTTCGATAAATGATACTCGATATGATTTTAAACCATTTTATTTAAGGATTTAAACTAAAAACACTGAAAATATGAAGAATGCCAACTTGTCAGTCTCGTGGTTCGATTCGTTCTCGTCATAAAACAGTTAACTATTGTTCTCGTCTTGGTTGCGCCTAATGACGTAGCCGTAGATGGCGTAATGGGGTATTAGACATCATTCGGTTTTCTTGATAACTCGGAGATGGCGGTAGTAGTATTGGACATCATTCAGTTTTCTTGATAGCTCGTAGATGGCTTTAGTAGTATTAGTAGTGGACTGTATAAATATTGTTACAAGGGTTTCATGCGACGACGTTAAGATCCGACAGCTATACACACTAAGAAAACCTTTCTTAATTTCCACAAGTTGTATTTCCTTGTGTAAAATTAAAAAATAAAAAAAAATATGTTTTACCTAACGCAATTTCCTAATTACTTTTTTTCTTTCTACATTTAAAACGCCTAGAAAGTTTGGTTTGTTCGTTACATAAAAATGAAATTTTAAAAATAATTTCACCATACTTGTGAAACCCCTCGATCATAGGTCACGAGCCGCCACTGTACACCCTGTATAGATCGAAGCGAATTTCGCTGGGTCACCCACTTATACCAAAAATAGCACCATAGCCCAAACGTAGCCCATATTTGTACCTCTTCCTCTACCAAACTTGATGCCCTCAGAACACATCATATGTCCAGTATATGGATATAAAATATAAAAACCTACATTTATGCTGCTTTTACATCTCCACCTGCATCAAGCAAATCCTTTATAAAATTATATGTTTCCCAAATCACATTTTAACTAATTTCATGATTAAAATTACTTAAAAATGTTTAATAAATTATAAATAAATTGTAGACAATTAAATCCTCCATATTCAATTAATCTTAGCATCCCACAGACACTGTAAGCTGTAAGACTCGTCCCGACTAACCCCAGACCCTTTTGGCGGCTTAAGCAGAACCCGTGCATCCCTTTAGATTATGATTTAGGACCTAATCTGGCCTATTAGCGAGTTCGCATTGGTTGTTTTAATTTTAGCAATCAGTTACGCCATTTTGGCTTCCAAGGGCGGCCTTATGTTGCAAATTGTCGGGTCGCCGAGGTAATTTGTTTCGGCTGATAGGTCTTATTATCTGATTTAGTACGGATTTAAGTTAATTTTGAATTTATTGAAATGTTTGGATGTAGTCGGTTGTAGTCAATTGCCGAATTCGGGCATTTAAACCCACGAATCGTATTTCATTATCGTTTTTCCCATCAATACGCCACCTCAAATGATCTGGAACGGCAACCCGTTGTTTGCAAACGCGAAAATCTATAGGGGATGTAAAACTACTGGATTCTTAGGCCGTGTTTCCACTGGCCACTTTTTGAAGTTGACATCGACGACAAAAAGTGGTTCGCTTGTGGTATACTGTCGCCAGCTTGTAGTTCCATTTAAGGCAATGTAAAAAGTTTAGTGCTTTTTACACGGACGTTTTGTCGACCACAATTAAACTTCTGCCGCCGTGAGTGGTCGAGCCAGTCGACTGACCACTAGCCGGCTTCAGCGCGGTCCTTTTTCCACGGACCAAGTGCCAGGCGACCACTTTATTGTTGTCGTCAAGTCGTCAAGTCGTCAGTTGGTCGTCAGTTGGTCGTTAGTATCGACTATCGAGATGGAGCTGCTTGGCACGGACACGTTTATTGCCGAAATTCAGGCTGAACCTGCAATTTGGGACTATAAGGAAAGAGTTGACATTCTTAAAAACCGGAAAAACTTAACGGGATAGCTACGAAGTTTGTGGTATAACGTATGAAATTGTCGCTACTGAAGCCGAGTCCTAGAAAAGGGATCGACCCAAAACCTCGTAGATTTTCTTCTTCACTTACGTATTCGTGGAAGCAACAAAAGCAATAAAGCTTCTTCGTCGGAATCCATGTTAACTACTGCGAAGTATTGGCTACACTGAAATTTCCGCGCCAATATCGACCACATCTTGACGTTGGCATAATTACAAAATGTGGTTGGGTCGGGCGACTTCAGTGGTTGGGATGGCTACACACGAAACACTTTTTGTCATCTATGTCAGCTTCAAAAAGTGGTCAGTGGAAACACGGCCTTAGAATATTTATGGCATCTTCCGCAAGACATCGTGAAATACCGGATATATCGTCGCATGCCGGTCCGTTTTTCATTACTCCGTTGACGCATTGAATCTTTCTCTTTAATGCAACTTTTTTCCCTCACCCGAGCAACTCTAATGCAGCGTGGCGTACACACCAAACCAACAAAACAAAAATATCGAACAAAACATCAACACAATAAACTAGCAACTTTCTGGAAACAAAACAAAACGAAAACTGGCGAGACAAAATGGCAACAAAAGTTCAACTATGTATGCAAAATAAGAAAATAAATGCGATATCTCTATTATTAACCAATAAGGCACCGGTGTCACTTTCGACGGCGATCCGTCGCTGTGTTGTCAGATTTACAATTTAAGAAAATGTTTCTACCAAATATTCATTATGTATAATAATTTTGAAATAAAAAAATTAATACGAACTTAAAATATATTTCGATTCGCGACGAGAAGATAATAAGTTGCTGAAAAATGAAACAAAACAAAAAAGTTGGTAAATTGTTGCAAAACATTGTGTCATTGTTTTATTTTTGTTTTGTTGATTTGGTGTGAACCTGCCAGAAGACAATAATTGGTTTGGTGTGGACGCCGAACAACAGCAAGAGCGCAAATTTAACACAAATTATAAGTAGGTACCTATAATAATCTGCTAACCATGCTTTCGCTATCTAGTAGAAATCTATTTAAATGCAAGAGGTTAACATTGCAGAACCAGATATAGTCATGGCAGGAAAAGCAACTCTACTGGCTTCGTGTATTAATTTACTGGGCGGTAATCTGGGAGGAAATATGTTTTGGCATAACCAATCTCCAATCTCCAAGACAGCTTTGCTGAAACAAGGTGTACGCTTGTATAAACCTCAACAACTTTTGACAGCAAAGTCCAAATTCGATCATCACTGTATTACTGCTATAGAGTTCTTCTCTCCCTTACAAATATTTGCATGGCAAATATTTAACTAAGATTGAACGACTAATTTCACGTAGACCGACGAATATCGGAACTACAGGACGAACCACTGCGCCACCCATCCATATCTGGATCAGCTTAGTACTGCTCCTGGAACTTCATTGTTGAAGAATTCCTTCATCTGGAGGACGTCATCCTCCTGTAGCAATCTGAAGGACGTCATTCTCGTGTAACGGAATTTCTAGGTTGTGATTCTCAACGAATATAACCTTCAGCGATTTTTTTCATAACTTTTGCAAAGCAACATTGTATCAATCAGTTTAAAAACGCTATATTTTACTATGTAATTTTGGCATTTCGGTCAAAAAAAACTAGTAAAAACAGACAAAATCCTCGTAAAAGAACTTGGTAATCTAATTCGATATTTCTTTTGACGTATAAATTTCATAATACCTCGCAATATCTTCTCGAACATGATATGTAAATGCATTTTCAGATCTATTTTCAATTCAGCACTTTTACAGTAAAAATGTCTGTTTCATTATCATTGACAAGCGACTAACAAATATTTGATCGTCATCGAGAATATTTCAGAAATGTAATGTACCTAATGGGCTATAAACGCTCGTTATGAGTAAAATAGTACAATATAAGGGTGATTCACGACGAGCTTGCATTAGAATTATATGGAGAACTACTGAACATATGCTATTATTTGGACTATTTGATCACCATGCAGTTGCCAGATAATTTCAAAAAGTCCAGATATCTCAAAAAATGGCAGAGTCAGTCATAAGATGTTCTACAAATTTTGGTAAATCGAAAAGTATAATAAAAAATACCATGTTGTATTTAAGAAACGAAAGTTTACAGCTATTTCCGGTATAACCGGAAATGACAGGAACTTGTGAATATTTTAGTTAAAGAGAGAGTATCGATAAACCTACATCCCCAAAGTTTCAGAAACATATGTTCAGTAGTTCTGCATAAAGTTCTAATGCAAACTTGTCGTGAATCAGCCTGTATTTAATTTAACTGTAAAAGCATTTTTTTTACTATTCTACGCATATTAAAATACAGGGTGTTATGGAAATGACATATTATATTTAAATGGGTGACTCCTTGGGTGTCCTAGAGAAGCGCAACATATATTTTTTTTAAATCGGCCGTTTTAAAAGTGGGGTAATAAACACTCTTACTCACAGGTCAGTCCGCGCTACTGTACAACATTTCACCCAGACACAATAGCAATGTTGCCAAACTTAATATAAAACTGAAATTCCATATAAAATTATAAAAATAAATTATTTTCTACCTACTTGTATTTATTTATCCTTATACCTAAAGAGCGAGGAAATCCAGTCACAAACACAATCAGTTTTTTTTCTTTTTCATGGGAACATGTTAGCTTTTGAAAATACAATAATACAGATTATACTACAGTTTATTAGATTTTATTACACGCGACGAAATTTGACGAAAGAAACGCGTCAATAAAAACAATATTCAAAGATTATTTATGGACGGGCAAGATACACGCGTAAACCGAAAAAACAGAGCGGATTGCTGAGAGTATGTTGGTAATCGACGAGACACAACGTATCTGGCCGCTGGTTGGTCTTCAACTAACAGATGGAAGCGTGCGGCGCTATATGAAACTACTTCGCTTAGCCGATGTAAGGCGTCAAGAGGTCATTGGCATTTGACCTAGTGACGTATGTGGCTATTACTATTCCATATGTTTTTCGGGTTGTTTAAAACATAGTCCGTCGTCAATGTTCTTCAATTAATTGTACAAAAAGGTATTACAGAATGGAAAGTGTTTAAATTATTTTATTTTGTGTAAAGTGTACATATGACACCACCGGCCAGATTTACTTGATTGCTTACATGTATCGCAGTGCCACACAGGTGTTTTTCTGGTTTGACGTCAGGTCACTTTTACCGCTGGCTATTTTTGTTCAATTTGTCTTTACCTCAGGAATTTCCGGTTTAAATATAATACGTCATTTCCATAACACCCTGTATTATTGACGTTAATTATTTTAAATCTGTAAGTATTATACGACACAGGAGGCGGAAACAGAGACGGAAGGAAAAGGAAGATCAAATTTTCTTCCAAGCATAGGCGTGCTAAAATTCATTTCGAATCACCATTTCCCATCAAATACTAACATCAAAACACAGTATTAAAATAATAAAAGGTTTTCGCTCCACCACTGGTGGTTGACGCAAGTTGTGCCCGGTGCCTGGTCACGCCTAATTACTGCGTGCACTTGATATCTTTTTCCTCTGGCATTTGCCAAGCACACCGTTGTCGTCAGAACCGTCGCTGTGGTGTCAGATTTATAATTTTAGAAAATGCTTCATAATATTTAACAATTTAATTCTACCCAATATTCATTATCTATAATAAGTTTGCAATAAAAAATTAATATGAATATAAAATATACATTGCGGTCCTAGTCTTCATTTATAAGGTAATTTAAATCCGGTATTTTACTGATAAATACGAATGAAAATTTTTTCAATAAAACCTGAACAAACCCTGACGATCTCGCTTTTATAGGTTTTAATTTTTTACCCGCATTCTTCTCACTTTTTCAGACTAATGTGACAAACAATGTGTTTTGATGAAAGTTTTGCCATATTTGGGCACGGCTTCGGCGGCGGCCACTTCTTTTTCATGTTCGTTGCAAAAAATTATTTATATAAAAATAATTATTCATTAAGAGAGTATTTTTTTTTTTATTTTAAATCTTATTTCGAAGTTTTTGTACGGTAAATAAAATAAATGTATTGATTTATTTTTATTTAGGCATTTTTGTGTTTTTTGACTTTCACTCTTTGTGTTATTTAAATGCCATTAAAACACCATTAGTAATATTTTATTTTATTTTGACTGTCACAATCAACGTTTCCTTATGAACAGCGAGATGAGAAAAATGTATAAAAACCAAAGATATTAAAACTGCAGATAGAAAAATGTACATTTCTAGCCTACGCAACGAATGCAAACAATATTTCGGTCATTATTGCAGCATAGCCAGATTGACATATTTATCGCAAAGGTATCTTACAATATCCCAATTAAAAATTTGTTAATTTGGCAATTACAACTGGTTTAAGGTTAATTCGCAATTGCTCTTAAAATAAATTAATTTCCCAATAATTTTACTATAAACTGTGAAAAGTCGATGAGAGATTCTTTAAAAAAATATTATTATACTTAAAAGTATCAAACGAATCTTGAACTAATTCGACTGCACTCTGGCAACATCTATTTTTATTTTACAACTGCGCTACGATTCGAACCCAAAAGATATGCAAAAGATGAATGAAATACTAACTCGTAAAATTGCGACGTTTGCCCTTTGATCTAACGGATTGATTATATATTTTGATTGTTTTGTGTTTTTTGTGATTATTGGTGAAAAATCGTCTTTATTATAAACAATCATGGTGCATTAATGTGTAGTTTGTAAAAGAGTGGATCATTTAAATAAGAATTTATGTTTTCATCGGTAAGTATAGTTTTGTTTTAATATTTAACCATCTGATATAACCAGACTTCAGATTGTTGCCATTCAGTCAACAAACATACAGTGAGTCCCAGAAGAAATGTCTAAATTCATTTAAAATTCAGCGGTAAGTTTTTTCAAAAAACGCTCATACCCGTCGATTTTGATTTTTTAATTTTTTTTTGTGGTAATTTCATGTATACAGGGTAGCTCAAAAATAAGTTACGACCATCAACTTAATTTTTTCAAATGTAAACATATATTTTTTATTTCATTTTTGAATTTTGCATTGAATTCTAAGCATGTTTCATGTACCATGTCCTATACATAAACTCAACAGTTATTGAAAAAATTAGGATTGAACATATCTATAAGTAAGACCAGTTTATTAAAAAAAAAAACACAATAAAATCAAATTAAATGTTGAAAATGTGCGCCATTTACGGCTTAACAATATCCAAGACGATCAATAAACTCTCTTTGCATGTTTTCAACCATTTCCGGAGTTATGACACGCACTTCTCTTCGGATCCTTTCTTTCAACTCCTGTATATTGTTTGGCCTGTTAACAAATACTTTTGATTTGAGGTAACCCCACAAAAAAAAGTCCAGCGGAGTTAGGTCTGGCGACCTAGCAGGCCATTCGATAGGTCCTCTCCTTCCAATCCACCGATTGGGAAAGGTTTCATCCAAAAATGTGCGCACAGTGGCCGCATAGTGCGGAGGAGCACCATCTTGTTGGAATATCAGTTCTTCGTCAGGGGAGTTTGGATCCAATGGATTCGGAAATAAAGCCACTAATGCTGGAATTAATTCTAGTTGGAGAAATTCGAGATATACTTGTCCAGTTAAAGACTGTTCAAAGAAAAATGGACCAATTACTCTTTCACGTACGATTCCACACCAAACATTTATTTTCTTAGGGTACTGGCTGTGAACCTCTATCATCCAATGCGGATTTTCTGTTGCCCAATATCGACAATTTTGTCTGTTCACATTACCATTCAAATAGAACGTAGCTTCATCCGAAAAAATAATATTTTTTACTAAATTATTATCTAGATTGCACATATTTTGCATGCGTCCGCAAAACTCACTTCGCCTATCGAAATCATCTTCAAATAACTCATGCACTGGAATAACTTTGTATGGGTGATATTTGTGCTTTTGAACTACTCGGTGAACAACAGATATCGGAATGTGTAAATCGGCCCCAATGTGCGACAGGGGAGTACATGGATTTTCTTCCAAGGAAAGCAAAACGTCAAGTTGATCATTTTCATCTCGAGTAGGACGACCAGATTTAGGCAAATCTCTAACATGACCGAATTCTCTAAACTTAGCCTCTATTCTACTCACCATCTTTTGACATATGGGAGGACGATCAGGATGGATTTCATTAAATAATTGGGCTGTTTCTATTTGAGTACGTGTTTTATCACCAAACCCAACCATGCTTAGAATTTCAATTTTTTCCGTTCCGTTAACTTCACCATTATTGTGAAAACCGCAACTTTGAAACTACGCTTGACAATAATTATACTTATTTGGAATAAAATTGTCATGCAGTTTCTATGGAAATAAACGGTGACAGTGAGACAGTACACTCTTACTTATTATGGAGCCCAAAATGCCATATTGCCAGAAGATTTGATAGATCGTTGGATTCCCTAAGTGATATGTTCAATCCTAATTTTTTCAATAATGTTGAGTTTATGTATAGGACATGGTACATGAAACATGCTTAGAATTCAATGCAAAATTCAAAAATGAAATAAAAAATATATGTTTTCATTTGAAAAAATGAAGTTGATGGTCGAACAAACCCTGTATACATGAAATTACCACAAAAAAAAAAATTAAAAAATCAAAATCGACGGGTACGAGCGTTTTTTGAAAAAACTTACCGCTGAATTTTAAATGAATTTAGACATTTCTTCTGGGACTCACTGTATAGTTCTCTCTTACACCCATTACTGATTTTCAATAACATTTCACACAATAACAGCTCCACTTTCCAAGAGATTTATAAATAGATTATGGAACCTGTAGTTTACAATACCTTTGATAAAACCATGCTAGAAAAGCGTCTTGCCATCGACATGATCTACCAATAATTTGTTAAGTGCAAAATAAATAAATATACTATTGATTCCGCAGTTTGATTTTTCCTGAAAATTAGAAACTATTTTTTTTTCTCAAAATGTCCTCTTTATCTATTAGTGTTATCTTATTTTCCTAATTAATTATATTTCGTGGATAATCATTGGATTGAGAAATTGGACCACTTTGGCACTTCCTCTATATTTTCGGCCGCGAGCCGCCACTGAAACTGAGGACCTAGAATAAGTGAGTAATTTCTGCCAAAGTCATTAATGACAAAGGTCTCTGGTTCGTTTAAAATATTTCTGAAACCCAACATAAATGCTGAAAAATAATTATAAATAAACAATTTTAAAAGCCAGAAAGGGTTTCTTTTTCTGCGATATTTCTCATCAAATTTTCATTCCCTATCGATGACTATACAAACACTATTCGCTAGATAGATTGCCGAGAAACTGTTTGACTTCTGGGACTCTCCATTCACCAAAGTAAACTGAGGTTTTGTAAGTGCTTGTAACTTTATATGCAGAAAAAGGATCCTTTCCGTAACCTTATACTTGAAGTAAATGGGCGGAAGGGATGTTCCATTAGTTCTACAAAATAAAATAACAACTGATATGTTTTTTTGACATCTAGTTTAATTCATGAAGAAGGTCATTTCGCTATTCATGAATGACGTATTTTACTAACTGAAAACTAAAATACCTTTAAGATTCTTCATTGCTTATTGCATAAATTATTTTACAAATTATCCACAGATGAATTTTTGATAATTTGCTGCATTTTCTCCTCTCTTCATACTTGAAACTTACTATCTCCAATTGTACTAATCGTATCAAAGTAGGTCTTTTTTATTTAGTTCTTTGTTACATATCTTTCGAAGTGTATTAAAAATAATTGTCATAGTGGACAAATGCAAAATGCAAAATAATAACAATTTAATTGTTTAAATAGTTTTAACATGCTCGGTCCCATCTTAAATTAATTTTTAAAAATATCGTTTTGTTCTTTAACTTTATATCTGCAAAACCCATTTTACGAAAAAGTGACATCTCTATTAGATCGGTAGTTATTAAATATTTTCGATCGGAAGTCACCCAGGGCGCAAGGAATGCACTATCGCGACGCGTCGAGGAATCTACAGTCGAATTCTGCGCAGCGTGAATCATTAAGTTGGTCGTCTACCTAGAAATTTGAAAATTTCGGTCTTTTTCCACATAAATTTGATCTCTAGGGTTTCAAGAACATTTGTGCCAGAGGATTTCTTTTTCTTCCATAATTAACGGAGATACAGATGAAAAGGCAAGCGCTGCCGTGGTCCCGAGCGAGCGAGCGCTCGCAGGTACCTACCGCGCGACCGGCTGCTTCTTCTCCGCCCACTTCTATTGTCCGATTCACCTGACCGACTGACGGAGATTCCTGTATTGTACACGGTTAGTTTTTTCTCGGCAGTCGACTATATTCCATCTTTCCCTCCATGTGCTCCAATTTATTTGTATAAAAAATGATCCGATCCTCGGATTCTCAATCTCGTTTTTCTCGAAACAATGTTTTTCCGAGAAACTCCGGCGATATCTCGGAAAGTTCCCAACGGATTCGGCTGAAATTTGGCACAGATCTTTAGTGCATGCATAGCTATACAAGCAAAAAAACTTTTCAAAAAGACGAAGAAATCAATTTTTTTTTAATTACGCCAAAGTCTGATTTTTTTGTTCTTTTCTTTTGATTCTGGTAGGGGACATAGCTAAGAGTGTGCAGATGCTGATTTTTTTTGTTGCTTTCTTTCAGACACCTGAGTGGCCTACAATCACCGGAGTTCTGCAGCCTTGCCAATTTTTCGTATCCACCGTCTCAAAAAGAAGACACTCATACTTATGATATATGAAATACGTGTACCAAACGGCAACTCTGTATCTCGCTTTCTCCACACACAACGAACTGTAGAATATAGCGCTTGAAACGCGACTTATTGGGTAGACGACCCCTTTAATATTTACATCCTTTGCCCTCTTCGGGCCCTGGGTGACTGGCGATTGAAAATATTTAGTAATTACCGATCTAATAGAGGTGCCACTTCTTCTTAAAATGGATTTCGCAGATAAGGAGATAAAGAACAAAACGATATTTTTTAAAATCAATTTCAGGTTGCGTTCGAGCATGTAAAACTATTCAAACAATTAAATTGTTATTATTTTGCATTTGTTCCAAATGACAATTTTTTTTAATACGCTTCGAAAGCTAATATAACAAAGTGTTAAACATAAAAGATCGAAATTGATACGACCAGTACTACTGGAGATATTAAATTTCAAGTATGAGAAGATTGGTGAATATTCAGCAAATTATCAAAAAGTCATGTGATGATATTTTGGAAAATAAATTTATTTCAGCAAATTCCTGAAATACATGTCAACTAATTGTATGTATGCAGGGTGTTATGGATATGACTTATTATATTTAAACCGGCAAATCCTGAGATGAAATTAAATTGAAGAAAAATAACCTTGAATTATTGTAGGAAATATACACTTTATATGAAATCTGAAAATTTACGTGGCCGCTCTTGAGGACGTTCGCACTCAATAGTTTATTGAGGCGGTGTTGTCATATATTGTAACACAGAATTGTAAATGCACGTGTTCAGTTTTTGACAACAAGACGTCTTTGACCCGCGTTATCACTTCTTTTTGAAACTTTTTAGAAAGAAAATACTACAATTTTAAGGTACATACTCTCTTACCTTCGATCTTATAAACCGTTTTATAATTAAATTCCACAAAAAAATTAAACACAAAAGTATGTTTTGCAACAGAACCTACAATAGGTAATATTACACAAATTTGAAATCACTCACAATATTTCTTATTATGAATTATTTCACAACAGAAAAAAAATCGGTAGTGCTACTACTAACAAAACGTTTAAAATTCGTATACATCAAGAACGTGGAACCATCGACAGAGTCATTCCACTCCCGAGTCTCGAAACATACTGAGGCAACGATAGTCGCGCGCGGCAGGTATCCAAGCAAGGGCGAAACATGCGGTGTGATCTGACAACACTGTTAGTATACTCTAGTGACCCGCATTGTTGCTAACTGTATCCAGATGGAACGGCGCGACAGTATGTGGGTAAAAATTGTGCCTTAGTATTTAGATATTCGAATAAAAAAAGTTTTCGTATGATTCTAAAATGTCAAGGTTAAAAAGTGTGCGGTTTATAAAAGAATGACCCATATACATTTTCTAACAATTGTTCCTAGTATTTTTTTTATTTTATTACTTTTTTATTATTTAGTATAAAATCTTTAAGTTCTAAAAATTATTAAATGGTGGCCGTGATAAGAATAAAGGGGGAAGAAGAGATTTAATAATTTTTTCATAATCATTAATTATAGCAACTCCTTAAGTGATTTTATTAAGTTAACCCTCACAAAGGAGTATTCTTGCTTTTGAGCCACAAACACCCTTTTCTTATTTGATTACCTTCTTTATATTTTAGATGATAAATTATTTACCGGTATGATAATATATTGCCTTAATAAAAGCAAGGGCAGTGCATTAGTGGGTAAACAGGGTAGGCCTGGTACAAATTGTTATATGTCAAAAATTACATATATAAATGCAGATGAATTTGTTTATTTTTACAACAGTATCCTTACTTGGAGAAATAAAAAATAATTTTCATCTAATTATAGAGGGTGTTATGGAAATGACTTATTATATTTAAATGGGTTTGTTGTCCTTGGGTGTCGTAGAGAAAGTCTACATACTTTTTTTTAAATCGAATATCTAAATGCTAAGGTAAAAACCCTTTTTACCCACATACTGTCGCGCCGTTCCATCTGGATTCACTTAGCAACAATCTGGGTTACTAGAGTATACTAACCGTGTTGTCAGATCACACCGCGTGTCTCGCCCTTGCTTGGATACCGGCCGCGCGCCACTATCGTTGCTTCAGTATGTTTCGAGGCTCGGAGGTGGAGTGACGCTATCGAGGGTTCCACGTGATTGGCGTATACGAATTTTAAACGTTTGGTTACTTGTAGCAATACCCGATTTTTTTTTCTGTTGTGAAATAATTCATAATAATAAATGTGATTTCAAATTTGTGTGATATTATCTACTGTTGAGCTGTTGAAAAACATACTTTTTGGGTTTTATTTTTTATGGAATTTAATTATAAACGGATTATTTTAAAATAAGATCGAAGGTAAGAGAGTATGTACCTTAAAATTGTAGTTTTTTTTTATAAATTTGAAAAAGAAGTGATAACGCGTGTCAAAGACGTCTTGTTGTCAAAAACTGAACACGTGTTCTGTGTTGCAATATGACACCTCGAGACTGCCTCAATAAACTGTTGATTATTGATTCATATAAAGTGTATATTTCGCTTAATAATTCAAAGCGCCATTTAAGGTTATTTTTATTCAATTTGTTTTCATCTCAGGGTTTACGAGTTTAAATATAATAAGTAATTTCTATAACACCCTGTATAATTGTTTTCTGCAGTACATTGGTGTTATTAGGTAACTTCTTACATATAATTTCTAGGACCCATTATAACAATTTTCAAAATATGCGTAAACTCCAAATACGCACCTGCTTATTTACATTTTCGATTATAACTTTTAACCAACTCTGTATATTTTTATGAAATTTAATTTAACTTTGTACTAATTGTCACTTTTGGAAAACCGAAAATTGAATACTTTTGTCATTTCTCTTTAAAAAAGATACTCTTCGTTTGTTTAAAAAAAAATCAACCATATCCGTGTTAATCGAACTCCAAATTATATTATTCGAAGTAAATTTTCCAGTATTTAGGAACAATTTTTAGTTTTCCAAAATGTACACCTATCAAGAATGATTCTAGTTTGAATCGATTAGTCCATATAGGCTGTAGAAAGTTAGAAAATTTCATGTAAATATACACAGTTGCTTGAAAGTTATAATATATTATATATTTTTGTTGGGAAGACATTGTGAAAAATTATTATATGAACTTCTAGTATTATTTTGAGCTGCCCTGTATGCTAACAAAATATTGGCCTATACTTAGCGGACACCCTGTACAATGTAGACCCTATAGTAGTAAAGAATGGACAATATCTTGATCTATAAAAATGAGAATGTTTGTGCAGAGTTGCATTAAGGGTCGACCGTCACTATGAAATTTTTGAATTGGATATAAAATAGAAATATACAATGATATAAAAATGATACATGCAATGATATAAAAATTGATTAAAATTTGAGTCGCAAATAAGTACCGCTCATGTACTGTAGAAAAACGTACCGTATTCGTGTCCGTTCATTAGAAGGATTAATGGTCAATATTTGAATGTTGCCTTAAGTTATCTAAGGTAGCCTTAACGTTATGGTAAACGTTTAAAAAACTGTTTTAAATTAATTTGGGGGTCAATTGAGGCGTTAAGTCTAAGACTAGCATGTTCTTAAAGGTCTATTCCTTTAGATGAGAGTAAAAAAGAACTTAAATATACTGTCAAACTTGTGATAAGGATGACTTATGTGATTCTGTACCACAAAAGTTAAAAGTGCCACTTGCCCTCTGAAACGGCTAACAACATTATCCCTTAGGAACTTCGGCAATTTGCCATAAAAATATGTCATACGTTTCTAAGGAAAGCTCGGCTTCGTAAAAAGCCCCGTCCTGTCACCACTTAAAGCCCTCCCCCGTATAAAAGAGGCATTATGCTCAAAATACAATATTATAGGAAAGCCTGTATCTTGTCAGCGACATTCATGAATTTGAAAATAGCTTTTATGAAATACTCGTCGCCACATCATTTTTTACAATTATCGCATTTGCCTACCTACCCATTTTCTCGGCTTTTGTTTAAGGAAGGCTTAGTCATGCAAGGGATATAAGAGATAAAAGGGCCTAAAACTTCATAAACAAGTTCGAAGATAAAAGGGCTTTTGGGCCGTTATGTCGTGGGTTATATGTGAGCAATAGGCCAACAAGTGAAATTCCACAATAAGGAAGAAGATTTTCCACACTAATGTGGATGGATAGACTTTTACAAGCACTTCTACAGATGCTTTCAACGCAAATGCACGGCAATAGTCTTACAGTAATAAGTGCGGCCTATAACTATGAATACGTACAACTTGGGGAGCGCAGTAAAAAGTTCAATTTTATGAGTGAAAAAATGGGTTGGTGCGCACGATTTTCTGGTCATATTTTTAAAGGTTGCTCGTCAGTTGTCCAACTCTGCCGTATTAACCGAAATAAGTCGTAACGATATTAAAAATCTGTAGATAATTAAGTAATAATAATAATAATAATAGCTTTTATTGCCCAACAAGAAGAACCCATTTACAGAGCAATATATAAATAATAAAAAAAAATAACATAAGTTATATAACAGTAGGAAAGTTAAGAATAAATAAATATATATAAGAAAATAATACATTGCTAATCCAGCTCCACAATTCTCCTTAGTTCACCCAAACTGCAAAAGAATATATCACAGTTTCCACACATTACGTTAAAATTAGAACACATAAAGTTTAAAGGGGACTTTACCATTACATTTGTTCTTGCCCTTTCACATAAAAAAGTTAAATGCTGCCTGGTATTTAATCTAGGAACAAAAAAATTTATTTGATTTAGCAGGTCAGGACAATCAATTCCACCGCGCAGCAACTTAAATAAAAAAATTAAAGATGTAATTATTCTTCTTTCTAAAGTAGTGAAATTGTATCTGTTTAATAAAGCATTATATTCGATTCCCCGTTCAGGATATACTCCATCTAATTTAAACGTTAAATATTTTAAAAATCTTTTTTGAATCCTTTCAATATTATTCACATGACATGCGTAGTAAGGATTCCAAATCAGCGAAGCATATTCAAGCTTCGATCGAACATAGGAAAAAAACAGTGTTTTAAAAACTCTCGAATCATCAAAATTTCTGCAGATGCGCACAACAAAACCAAGTATCCTAATCCTACCCGCCTCCAATACTACTTTATTAATATGTTCCACAAAAGTTAACATAGGATCAAAGATGACCCCTAAATCCTTCAACGAACCTGGCCGCTCCAATTCTTCCCCCACAACAGAATAAGGATACAGTATTGGACGCTGCTTGCGATTATATGACATAACTCTACACTTAGTTGCGTTAAGATTAAGCCTGTTACTGTTAAGTAGATAGATAGATATCAAAATTAATTCTAAAAGCGGTTTTTCAGTGATGGCCACAAGACCTTCTTTTATGCGAGAGAATAAATTGTTTATTGTCCAGTAAAGAAGGTCTCAATGTGCCAAAATATTGCAGTGTAATCATTTTCATTAACGGCGAAGTACGGTCCTGTTCGCCGGTTAAGGTCAATAGTTTATCAGTCAGCATTGCGCATGACGCCATAAATTTGACACTTTTCCTTTTAGAGTTTTTCTATCCATAAATATAGGTCGGTGGGTACGATACGATACTTCTGTGTACCGGTATTTTTTTATCGATACTTGATGTTTGGTACCGGTATTTTACTATACGAGACACAGAGTCTTTACCCAGTACCTACCGTGTACGTGCGTATGTGCTTTTTGGCACATAATTTCATGCACAAGAATTTTTAAATAAAAACTATTGTGCATTTAACTATTTTCCCAGCAAAATCATACTTAAATTACGTTGGATAGTTTAATCGATTAAAATTATAGATGTTGTATGGGGCTTATTTTTAGGTTTTTCACAAACCTACCAAAATAATCGTTTATTGATTGATATTTTGACTATTTTATTAGTTTGTTAGGCAACCCTAACAAAATAACTATAAATCCAAATGGTTTGTGTTGTATGTATATGTTGTACTTAATTGCCGAAAATGGCCATTGCCCGAACTTTATACCCACAACGCGATGTGGATTTCACCAATTTTCAATATCGCGTTCCGGGTATATTCTATATACCACAAACGCGTTGTGGGTAAATTAGAAAAATCCATGACGCGAAATCACGATTTTAATCGAAGGCACACGACGGTTTTTGTGTTATGGATAATAATAATAAATACCATAATGCGAAAAATACAGGGTACAAGGTGAAAAAATCAATCAAAAGATATGTAAAATAAAAATACTGATACGTTTTAAAGATCTATTTATGAATTAAACATTTTCTATAATAACTAATATTTATTGTTGCATGTTAGTGATCCATGACATTTTGAGATACACTTTTTGTTCCGTTGTTTACAGGAACATTTATCATCACTACAAAATCTTTTACAGTAATTGTATCTGAGAAAACCTTAACCGGAACCTTTAGATGACATATTTGCTGCAGTTCGCACGAGTATTTTTTTGATATTATTATCAATTGATTGCGACATGAACTGCGAATCTGATTGAAGACGTTTATTCCTTGAAAATAAACTCTCCAGTGGCCCATTCTCAGTACTCAGTTTATACAAGCCATCATGATTAATTTCTGAAACAATAGCTAATACATTTCTTGGAGTTAGTCGTCCTCTGTCAACATCTGGCACAAAGGCATCTTTTAGTGATTTTTTACTGCGTATCCATGTATTTCGTGAATTTTTGCTGCGTATCCATGTATTTTAAACAGCCCTATTTTTTTAATATTTTTTCTGACTCTCTGGTCATTTTAAAGCATTGCAGCAGGTATCAGTCACCACTGGTATAGTAGTTTTTAAATTACTTAGTAATTTAAAAATTTCTGGATCCATTTGATGTTTACTGGGTATCCAAATAAAAGGCCTGCGTATCCAAATGGATACTCAAAAGTACGTTAAAAGATGCATCGTCTGGCACTCGAATCAAAAAATTTGCTCCAATTTCTAAAGTAACATATGTTTTATTTGACTCACATAGCATTTTCGTTGCTCAAAGTTTCATCATTTTATGTGATTCCCCTGTTTGAGTCAAATTTCTTTTATTTCTTTGTAATATCTGAATTAAAGCCATTTTTAATGAAATTTCACTTAAAAATTGTAACCTGAACAAACTAAACAAAACAATTAAGTAGCATAACAATAGCTCGAAAACCATCGTGTGTCTTCGATTATAATCGTGATTTCGCATCATGGATCTTTCTAATTTACCCACAACGCGTTTTGAGTATATGGAATATATCCGCAACGCGCTGTTGAAAATTAGTAAAATCCACATCGCGTTTTGGGTATAAATTTCGGACAGTAACCGTTTTTGCCGATTGAGAACAACAAATATATTTAAAATAAACGTGTTTTATATTTATTGTTTAGATTTGTTGTATTGAACGATAATTGGATAATTAATTCTGCTAATTTTCATTCCTTTTTCACAAATTATCTGCAAAAGCAATTTCGAAACATGTGTGTTAATTTTAGATATCCTATAGATTATAATATAAAACAATATACCGGTACTCACAGTAACGGTACTTTACTTAAGGATATTGTAACATACCGGTACTTCCATGTCGTTGAGAATCGATCCACGAGTCCCGATACTTTTGGGAGTATCGCATATCCCTAGTCAGAAATAGTTACAAACTAGCGTATGTTATGTTTATTTGTACATACATATATAGTAATATTTTGCATTCACATGGGCGGACAACTCTATTAGGCGGACACATTTAGACTGTCCCGTAGGTGTCCGCCTAAGGGAGGTTTCACTGTACTAATCGTCTAAATTCATCCCTTAAACCAAAAATTCTACCAAAATAGTCATTTTCCTCATAAAACTAAATTACAGTATTAAAGTGTTGCCATCTATAGAGGAAACTCCTCATAACACTAAAGATTTAACCAACGAAGGGGAGAGTCTTGTTTTTTAAATAATAAACACGTTGAAAAAAATGGACAATTGTTTATAATTACGGTATAATAAGGTCTACTTCCGTTTGGAATGAAAATAAATATTTGCCAAAAATATATAGAGAACAAAAATTATTATAAGTAATTCAAATTTGGTATATGGGCGTAGAATTACAATACAAACAACTTATTCAAATACATTTTTTTCAAAATTCGATCGGTAATTGCCATTTTTCGATATTTTTTCTAGAAAATGTTAAATTTGACAGTTAACAAAAGCCGCATGGTCCCAGTTAAATATGTCATTTTTGGTTTTTATTGGAACATAATATTAAATTTTATCTAAATCGAAAAATAAATACAGGGTGTTATGGAAATGACTTATTATATTAATGGGTGACTCCTAGGGTGTCCTAGAGAAAGTCTACATACTTTTTTTTTTAATCGAATATCTAAATACTAAGGTAAAAACCCTTTTTACCCACATACTGTCGCGCCGTTCCATCTGGATTCAGTTAGCAACAATGTGGGTCACTAGAGTATACTAACAGTGTTGTTTCGCATGTTTTGCCCTTGCTTTGATGAGGTAGAATGACGCTGTCGATGGTTCCACGTGCTTGAAGTATACGAATTTTAAACGTTTTGCTGGTTGTGACATTTTTTCTGTTGTGAAATGATTCATAATAAGAAATATTGTGATGTGATTTCAAATTTGTCTGATATTACCTATTGTTGGTGTTGCAAAACATACTTTTTGTGTTTTATTTTTTTATGGAATTTAATTATAAAATAAATTATAAGATCGAAGGTAAGAGAGTATGTACCTTAAAATTGTAGTTTTTTTTCTAAAAAGTTTGAAAAAGAAGTGATAACGCGGGTCAAAGACGTCTTGTTGTCAAAAACTGAACACATGCATTTACATTTCTGTGTTGCGATATATGACAACACTGCCTCAATAAACTATTGATTGTGGACGTCCTCAGTAGCGGTCAAGTAAATTTTCAGATTTCATATAAAGTGTACATTTCGCTTAATAATTCAAAGCGCAATTTAAGGTTATTTTTCTCCAATTTATTTTCATCTCAGGATTTGTCGGTTTAAATATAATAAGTCATTTCCATAACACCCTGTATTTTCCCCATATGGTTCCAACTTTAATGGTGACACTGTATATTAGGCCTTGAAACAGGTTTATTATTATAAAATTGGTTGTTGATTTTAAATTCTCCAGTGTTCTGACATGTTGTTATAAAATGTACTGATGATATATCGAGATACACGACGTGACGTGAAAAATGATATCTTTTAACGCAGTGTACAGTTCGATGGAAACGAAAGGTTGATGTTTGATGGCAGCCAAATAATAAATTATCAGGAAATTTTACACCACGATGTCATTATTTTAACAAAAAAGTGTGTATCTATCAATGTAAAATATTTTTTTCTATAAAGCGTATGGAACGTCACGCCTTTCCGCAACTTCAGAAATGATTTTCATAAAAATTGTATCGATCTAGGAAGCAATATGCTTCAAACGACAATTTTCTATGGAAGAAAAATATCTTGGTATTAGTGCATTATTTAAATATGTTAAAAAAATAAGCTACCCTTTAAAAACAATTGGATATAGTTAAAGAAATAAATATGTCTAAACTATAATTACAGATATTTTGCTCATCATTAGAGAAATTAGCTATATTTGTGGTTTTAGACTTTATTTCTTTAATTTTACCTTAAGTGCTGTAAAAATGGACTACTTTTTGAACCTTTAATTCGCCAGTCTCGTCAATCATCCACTACATCTGATATTTTCTAAGATACTGCCTTGGGTTAGTCAGTACACCGCCAGATGTTACAGCAAGTATTATACTGCCTCATGTTTTCCTCTTTCTGGGCACTTGATAGCGTTGCAAAGACCCCTCTCCTTTTGTCGGACTCTAGCGTTACTGGCCGTGATACGATGAAACGCGTCTCAGGATGAGTTTTTCAAAAAAAGAAGGGTAACATTCTATATTTGTGGTTATATATACAGGTTGTTATGGAAATGACGTATTATATTTAAATGGGTGACTCCTTGGGTGTCCTAGAGAAGCGCTACATATTTTATTGTTTCTAAATCGACCGTTTTAAAAGTGGGGTAACAAACACTCTTAGTCACAGGTCAGTCCGCGCTACTGTACAACATTTCACCCAGACCCAATGGCAATGTTGCCAAACTTAATGTAAAACTGAAATTCCATATAAAATTATAAAAGTAAATTATTTTCTACCTACTTGTATTTATCTTTATACCTAAAAAGCGAGGAAATCCAGGCACAAACACAATCAGTTTTTTTTTCTTTTTAATGGGAACACTCCTGGAAACACTTTATGTACACACAGTAATAGTGGAACAGAACCAATTTGACAATACAATAATACAGATTATACTACAGATTATTAGATTTTATTACACGCGACGAAATTTGACGTCCAGAAGAAACGCGTCAATAAAAACAAAGATTATTTATGGACGGGCAAGATATACGCGTAAACTGAAAAAACATTGAGTAAAATTTCCAGAAAAAAAAACTTTTAGTGTTCCAATGAAAAATTAAACGATAATTAAAACTACGCTCGAGTTATATTTGATAAGATTATTTCCAGAACCTCACTTAAATGTTACAATAATTAGAGTAATACTCTTAATATATGCAATATCGATAGTCGTCGATATCGATACTAGCTTATGCTCTCTACTCTAGATTTACTTTACCTTTTGACGTTTCGTAGGTTAAAGGTTATGTGACTAAAACTTTAAAAAGGCTTAGACAAGGGAAGTCTAAGTCAAAAGGAACAAACCCAACAATGTCGGTAAATAAGAAAATACATTGCAAATAAACAGGTAAAGATTGTTTCAAGAAAAATGGATATAACTTAATGACTGTCGTAAAAGTACCTGGGTCATCCCATTATTAATGACCCTTTGTTATTATTATGTGGAAAGAACCGGATTGTAATAATTATAATTAAATATAGGCACATCAGGTAGGTTAGGTTGCTTCATTTATATTTAAATATCTTTTTGTGGTAAAATTTGTTAGTTATTGAGGAAAGGTTCAAGAATTGTATTTTACCAAACATTCCTAGAATAGCGTGATAGTAATGGACAATGCGAGCTATCACAGTCGCCAATTACATAAAGCTCCAGCTCAAATAATACAAAATTAGAGATTCAGAACTACATGGCGGCGAATGATATATATTTTGAAGAAAGTTATAAAAAAAGTGATCTTTTAGAAGTTTTAAAGACATTTTGTATAAAAAACTATATGTTTGTGACACATTGGCAGAAGAAATTGGACATACAGTGCTACGGCTCCCACCCTATTATTGCATTTTTAACCCCATAGACTCTATGGCATAGAGCATATGTGGCACCAGTTAAAATCACTGGTTAGGTCTGAAAATATTTCTCCGACTTTAAGTTCTAGTGTTGTAGAATTAATACGAAAATGCTTTAATGATATTCCCCCAGGTAGTTGGAAAAATTCAGTCCGTCACGTAATAACTGTAGAAAATTCGTATATTAGTCTGGATCGTATAATTAATCGAATTATTAATTTTGATGAGGATAGCGATAGCGAAACAGAACTATCTATAGAATGACATTATAAATGTAAATAAATATGACTAGTAATATTTTTAAAAAATGTCATTTCATTTGATTACAATATAATCATATCATTACTTGTTTTCCTTAGTCCGTCCCTTCATACTTCATTTGTTTATTGCCAAGCTCTTGTCTACACAATGGGACCGACCCACGACATCATTAAGTCGTATCCAATTTAAGTGAAACGTACTGTAAGTACATATTTTTTACTTAGATCCTACCTTTAAAGTAGTTTAACGTCTGTCATAATGAAAGCCAAAAAAAATATGAATATATTTAAAAGAACAGTCATTCAAACTTAACATTTATTCGGTAAGTCATTCACTAGTACTCGGCCTACTTAGTAACGCTTTGGACCAATGAGGCCGTTTTATCACTTTTTTCAATTGGAGATAGGTTTCTTGACACCTAGTCTTAGTGTAATTTTAATTAAAGCATTAATTATTCTCAAGTCTTTTTAGATAAAATTAAAGATTTTTTCTAATAAAGTAAGGAGCCAACTTCCAGGTTAGATAAAATGTTATTGATAAAGAGAATAAAAAAGACAGGTGCACTCACAGACCCTTGAGGTAAGTGGGAGATTAGGGGGGACTTCATTTTGCATACGAAAAATAATAATATTAATGTAATTGTGTGCTAAGGGCGGTCAATTTAAGGGCAACTATGTTAAT
Source organism: Barypeithes pellucidus (assembly GCA_963991005.1). Lineage (NCBI taxonomy): Eukaryota > Metazoa > Arthropoda > Insecta > Coleoptera > Curculionidae > Barypeithes > Barypeithes pellucidus. The sequence goes on from OZ022556.1 coordinate 95,782,728, forward strand.
AAATTATCTACTCTGGCGTCTTTATTAAGGAGAGAACTCTCCTAATATACCGCGTAACAGATCATAAAAATCAATAAAAAAAATCCATCCAAACCTACTCGCCTCGTTTCTTTAATACACTAAAAACCTCTTAATGACAAAACTTTTCTATTTGCGTTACAACTCCCCTAAATCGTGCAAGAGGAAGTTGTAAAAACAGCCACAACTTTTTTATATTGGGAACGAAAATGAAAGAAAGTTTGTTCTTATATATAAAAAAAGAAGTGAAGTAAGAAGCGCTTATTCGTATTTTCTTTTCGGATGTGCTTCAAATGTGTGGAATGGTTTTGATTTTATTCCTCGGATTATATGGCTAATATATTTTATTATTATATTATTTTAGTATATAATTTGATATTTTTATTAATCTATTAAAAGAATTGTTATCAAAGATATTAAAAACTACAGATAGGAAAATGTACATTTCTAGCCTACGCAACGAATACAAACAGTCTTTCCAACCTTTTTCGGTCATTATTGCAGCATAGCCAGATTGTCATATTTATCGCAAAATCTATATAAATATCTTGCAAAATCCCAGTTAAAAATTTGCTAATTTGATAATTACAACTGGTTTAAGGTTAATCCGCAATTGCTATTAATATAAATTTATTTCCAAATAATTTTACAATAAACTGTAAAAAGGCGATGAGAGATTCTTTAAAAAAATATTATTATACCTAAAAGTATCAAACGAACCTTGAACTAATCCAACTGCACTCTGGCAACAGCTATTTCTACTTTACTACAGCGCTACGACCCAGGAGCCAAAATATGAATGAATACCAATCTCGTAAACATTACAACGTTGACGCTGTGATCTAACAAATTGTTTATATATTTTGGTTGATTTGCGTTTTTTTGTGATTATTGGTGAGAATCGTTTTATTAAAAAAAAATCATGGTTCATTCATGTGTAGTTTGTAAAAGAGTGGATCATTTAAATAAGCATTTATCTTTTCATCCGTAAGTATGGTTATGCTTTAATATTTAACCATTTGATATAACCAGACTTCAGCATTGTTGCCATTCACCCAACAAACATGTAGTTCTCTCTTCCACCCATTACTGATTTTCAATAACATTTCACATTTCAACAGCTTCACTTTTCAAGAGTTTTATGAATGGATTATGATTATGATGAGCTCTGTAGTTTACAATACCTTTGGTTCTATCACTGACAACAAACACACTGTATAAAAAGAAAACGAACTGTAAAAATACTATGGTATTTTCTATCCGATTGAAATTATTTGGGGAATCATAAAAAAACAACTACGAAATATTAATCTATCACTTGCTTTTGTAGATAATATACGGCAACTACTAAATGAACTAGATAATGACGTGTGAAAAACTGTATAGATCATATCCTTCAAAAAGAAAACGAAAATCCCATCCCACCGCGTGCCGCTTCTATCATCATTCAATCCGATAGTATTCTGGTGTTCTGGTGATTATGGCATATGAATTTTGATAAAACTTTTTGACGTTTGTTCGTAAATTCATGGATTAATTGAAATCTTTAAAACCCCTACAGCAATAATTTAAAATACTCATTTAGAAAATATATTTCTTATACGTATATGCAATGCTAAAATTTATTCAGGGTGAGTATTTTATTTTTAAAATAAGTAACTTTTTTTTGGTGTGAAAAACGGTGAAAATTTTTGTGAATAACGTCTTGTCGTACTGGCCTTGTTTTGTGCTTATTGTTAAGCGTCCCCCTATTAATTTTAACTCTATTTTAACAATTCGCTTCATTATAGAACACAATTATGAAAATTTTCCATTTTGATTCAAAGATTTAGTACCTTAATTTAACTTTTAGATTGAATATAACTTTCCATTAAACTTCTTGATAAGTTCCATAGTTTCTGTCACTCTTTAGAAGTTTAAGTTCGTTTTATAATGCAGAGATCAGTTTTAAATTACCAATCTTTAACTTACTACAAAAAAATTTTCACAAAATATTTAAATCCTAAATTCCGACTAAATACTACAAAATTTACTAGATTTAGGTTAGATACATACGGGGTGTTACGGATTTCCATATTATTTTTAAACGGGTGATTCCTTGGATGTTCTAGAGTATCTAGAGGAAGCTTTTTTTAATCGACCGTTTAAATACCGTGAAAACCGCTAAAATTATCCCGCAGCGACCCAATATAGTATGTGTTCACTGAACTACCAAGGTTTTGCAATGTTGTCAAATAACTACGCGTGGCGCGACCCTGAATCGTATACTATCATGAACTGGCATGATTAAACTTCTCCACGCCTCTTCCCGCTCCAGCGGCGATTATGCAGTCTTCTGCAGCACCCCGGTGAAAGTTTGAATTAGGGCTTTTGCATCAGAAGGTCATGTTATGTGCCACTTGACGTCCAGGGAAATAATGGCGCTGTCGTCGCACGTAAAGGTGGATTGTTTTTATTGAGATTTCCGTTTGACCAGTTTTTGTCCCCTCTTTTTGACATATGAAGAAGAAGGATAGACCAGGTCTAAACTAGTTTTAACGCTGATCCAGTTACTAATTGAGAAACCTTACGCTGTCAACAGTGTCAAGTCACCATTAAACCTAACTTTTGTTTTTAACCACGTTTTCAAATTTATTTTTTAGTCTTTTTCATCACTTTAAAAAGTGTATTTATACATTTCAATGATGCTTCATGTACTTTTTCTTATTGGTTTCCACACAGGTAAGTAGAATAGTTTTATTTTTCAATAATTGACTTGCTAATTTTTCTTTTTGGAATGGCTCAATAAGTTATATAACAATATAGGTTACAAGCCAATCCTAATAAATTATTCTTGGGAGCTTGATATAATACAATACCGCAACAGATTTGTGGGTAGTAGAATGTATTGTTTAAATTAGGTTAGTTAGAATCTGTGCCATTGTAATTTTTTCATTCATTAATAACAAATCAGTTGGAAAATTGTATTCTATATTGACTTATTTGTTTTTTTTTAAAGGAATGTTGACAAACAATAGACGATAAAGGACAAATATAAAAAAGGACAAAGATAAATGACTGGGTGAGTACTTTTAAATATCTATAGCGAGTTTTATCACTTTTATGTTATCTGGGTTGTAGTAATTCATACTTAGTTCTTGTCACTGATAAGAACTATAGAAACAAACACTTTTTTACATTTCCCTTAAAAGATCCACCTCCTGCACTAATCTGGAAAGACCATTGTAATATTGATAGTATTATTGAATGCAAAAGTTTAAGAATTTGCGAGGATCATTTTGATGTCTCACAGTTTAGAAATTCTCTACGTAATGATTTAAATTTTAATGCTTTACCGAAAAACGCCAATAGTATACTGCCACACCAAGGTTTATCAGAATTACCATCTATTACACCCCCTTTATTAACTTCCCCGATCCTTGAAAATGTTCACTTTTTGGCCACTAGCAGCCCTGTTTCACAAGAAAATTTAGTTGTTAACAAAAGTTCTACTTGTTATAAAAATTTATTTGAGGAATTTTCAGGGGTTTCATCTCTTAATGCACCATCTACTTCTGTGCAAGATGAACCAATTTGCTCGATAACTCAAATTTAACATTTGATATTTCAAATAATCATTCTGACATGCTAGTGAAAAAGTGGTGGAACTCGTAAATAAAATACATTATTTGCTTTTTGTATATTTAGATCGGCATGGGCATGAATCAAACATAGAGTCTCGCTTTAAAAATACATATTTAGATAGTCTAAAAGTAGAATTTTGTCCTAATCATAACTGTGAGACAGAAATTATTGATAAAATTATACGTTTAAATATATATAAATATATTAAAGACAACTTACCGAAAAGAGCTTTTAGTTCAGGTCACAATGAAAAGGTAAAAAAGTTTAAAAAGAGCAGTGTAAATTAACTTCATTGCCCCAACTGTGACCCAACGAATTACAAGGATTCATACAAATCTAGTGTTGAGCTGATACTGCTTCTATTCCTTTTGTTTCAGAGGCCACTACACGAATTACCTGGATTGTGTCCTACCTAATTTTGACACTACTCCATTTATGACTCCTACCCAATGAGACTTCCTACCTGCTATGATTTCCTCCTCAATATGTGACTTCCTCCTCAATATGTGACTTCCTCCTCAATATGTGACTTCCTCCTCAATATGTGACTTCCTCCTAGATATGTGACTTGTGACTTTATTATAATGGCAATCAAAAAAATTTTAGACGTATTTCAAATTCTATATGCATAGACAGAAGGGGCTGTGGCTTAGACTGTGAAATATGTATACAATTTTATTGATTGCCTATGCACATTTTATTTTAAATAATATAATCTTGTTATCCATATATGCAAGTGTTTTTAAATAAATAACACAAAAGATTCTTGTCTTATTCCATAAAATATTAATATTAATTTTTGTGCGTTCTTTATTAATTTAAGTCGTGATTCGATTTTGTCGCATCCCGATTTAAATTAATAAAAAAACGTACAAAACTTGGTGAATAAATTTACAAGTAATAAAACCTACGCTCAAATTTGCCGCCAAAGCGCCACGGGTAGTCAAGTGGCGAACTAAAAATCTTATCTCTCTCTCTCGCTCACTCTTCTTTCTCTCTCGTTTAAGTTTCGATTAATTAACGAGGACTTAACATTTCTCATGTTATATTTTCTTTGTTCTGCAGTACTATTTGAGACGTGGGAACGACTGTACGTCGACTTCTTCTTCTCGGGAACTTCCGGTTACACCGAAATACAAAAAAAATTAGCAATATGAGATAGAGAATGTAATTATAAGATTAATGGTAAATAATAAAATTGACATACCTATCGCAGTATTTATTATATTATACCAAAAAGATATTATTTTTAAAGTATTACTACCAAAAAAAGAGACCCATATATTTACAAAAAAATTTTTGGATTTTTTCATAGAATCGAAAAATGCTAAGAGATACAGGGCATTATATTTAAAATGACAGTAACCAAGTTAACCGAATTTAACGCTAAGAAAACCCAGGCAGCAGTATCCTCTAAAAAGGGTTAACATCACAGAACCGGATATATAGTAGTCATGACAGGACACGCAATTCCACTGGCTTCATCTATTAATTAGCTGGGCGTCAGGACAATCGCCAAGATAGCTTCTCAGAAACTTGGTGTACTCTTCCGAACCAAAAAGTTGTACACACCACAACAATCTTTGATACTATACAAAGCCCAGATTCGGCCATAACTAGAGTACTGCTCTTATGTCTGGAGCTCTGCACCCAAACATACTCTGAATTCTACTACTGAATTCTATCGAAAGGAGGGCCATTCGTCTGATAGGAGACCACGAGCTGACGAAGAGCCTTGACAGCCTAGAACATCGAAGACAGGTTGGGGATTTGACTCTCTTTTACAGATATTTCCGTGGAAAGTGCTCGGCTGACCTACCTCTTAATTCTGCCCAGAGCGGCGAACGGCAGAAATACACGACGAACCACTATCACCCATCCATATGTGGTTAAGGTTAGTTCCCCTTGAACTTCATTATTCTTTTATCTGGAGGACTTCATCCATATGGAACGACCTTCCCAAGGAATATAACCTCCAACGATTCAAAACCAACGTGAATCGTTTTATTCGCACATGCACCACTCCCAGTGGTGCCGTAAAGGATTTTTCCTATAGTGCTTGTGTTTGATCATAAAAAAAATAACAGTAAGCTTGCAATGTTAAGCCTAACGCTTAAGCCTTTCAAGTTATATATACTTCAAAATATTTTTATTAAGAAGATCGGCATCTTTTATAGCGATTACGAATATTTCGAATAAATATACTTTTTACTTCCCGAGATCTTTGAATAGCCCACTCACTCACTTTGAATGACCCTGTATACTTACAGTTATTATTTATGAAATTTGCAGGAACATATTTCGAAACAACAGGCTGGAAGTGAAACGAAGCTACTAGTCGGTTGAGTGTTTCTAATTTGTATTCAATACCGGTTAAGGGATAATTGCAAATTCCTTGTCAATTTACTTGAAACCTACCTTACGTAAACTCTGAACTCTCTGACAAGGGTGTTCATACCTTCGGAAATATTTGTACCAGCTGCACTAAAAGATGATTTTCGAGCAAATACAACTTTTGGAAAATAAGAAAGGGTTTCTTAGTGTGTATAGCTGTCGGATCTTAACGTCGTCGCATGCAACCCTGGTAACAATATTTATACAGTCGACTACTAATACTACTAATCAAGAAAACGCAATGATGTCTAATACCACTACGCCATCTACGTCTACATCATTAGGCGCAACCAAGACGAGAACAATAGTTAACTGTTTTATGACGAGAACGAATCGAACCACGAGACTGACAAGTTGGCATTCTTCATATTTTCAGTGTTTTTAGTTTAAATCCTTAAATAAAATGGTTTAAAATCATATCGAGTATCATTTATCGAAATACACAACATTTATCGACCATACACAATAGTGCTTAAACGTAAAGTCCATTCTTCGGTTATCAATTCTAGAAAATTGATCAATAATAGCCTCATTAAGTTTGGAATACCCTCTATAAATTTTTATTCATACATTTAATTTTTAAGCTTTCTAATAAAGTCCCTAGATTTACGCTTTGTGGTCTGCGTTAAATTTATTTTCGTGTTTAGTTGTTCCCGCATTCTTCACGTCAATTTTTTGATCCAAACTCAAAGAGCTAAAGTTATTTCTTAAATAGTCCGCCGTCAACTATTCATTTTAACTTAATAAATATATAATATTAAAATATTAAAACATACACGCTCGAATTTCTAACTAGATGCACGAACACACAAAAACTGTGCGCCTTTTCCATATTAAATCGCCACCTGTTACCACAGAGAAACTTCACTACTTAATCCCACGTGCGAGCAAGTCTCGTCATAATCGTCATTTACCTCGACCGAGCCACGGTTGCCGGATCTATACAGTTTGGTTTGACGGGATGATAAAATATTAGGGAGGGTCGGACTTTATACGATAAATAATATTCAATGAATATAAATTAATATTTTTTATTCGTTTTGTTTTGGGGTTGCACGTGCGCATGTGCTCCTATGGAAGAACCGCCCCTGTCACATTGGCGTTCATAAAAATAAAGAGTAAAACTAGAGCAAAAATGGAAAAAACGCAAAATACTCGAACAAACCCATCGGGTTGGTTTTCAACCCCGGAAAAATGCTCCAATATTTTCCATACGAGCAATTTCCTAGGATTTTTGGATTTTAAGATTACGTCAGTTGGAAAACTCTCTAATTCTAACCTTAAGGCTTGAGTAATTGGCTTTGACATAGGTACTTAATCTATACGTTAACAATAATCGCATTATCCCAATATCTTGACTGAACAGTTAGAGCGGAAATTTGCCTACATCGCCCGAGGGTGATACTGATTAGGAATTATTTAGTAAGGCATTCTCTAAAAACGGTTAATAAAAAAATACTTCCAATAGTTGTTTAAGTCTATTTAAATTTTCAAAATATTCGTGACCTCGGAGAAATTTCATAATAATTTATACACTAGGGATATTGTTTGCCCCAGTAGTTTCTCAACCTCGGTAGGAATGCGAGAAAAATTAGGCTGTTGGCGTTGATTGAGTTGTGTAAAAATGGTTAATAGTAAATAAGTAATTTCCACTTAGAACAACTAAGCTTACCAGTAATATAATACATTTTAATATAACATAATGCCTAGTGTAATCAAATCAACCTAGATAAACGTAAAGATTGTAAAAATGATCATTTTCCACAATAATTAAATTAATATAATAAATCTCTATTCATTGTCTTCAGATATATGATAAGGCTGTGGCAGTGATCTGTGTCTTACTCAAGGGCGAAACCATGCCCGATTTTTCCAGAGCCTTTCATTGAATTAACAAGAAATAATTAGGTCTAAATTGACTGAAATGTAAACATATTCATGACAATTTGTTATATACAGGGTGTTATGGAAATGACGTATTATATTTAAATGGGTGACTCCTTGGGTGTCCTAGAGAAGCGTTACATATTTATTTTTCAAATCGACCGTTTTAAAAGTGGGGTAACAAACACTCTTACTCACCGGTCGGTCCACGCTACTGTACAACATTTCACCCAGAGCCAATGGCAATGTTGCCAATCTTAATATAAAACTGAAATTCCATATAAAATCATAAAAATAATTTATTTTCTACCTACTTGTATTTATCTTTATACCGAAGGAGCGAGGAAATCCAGGCAAAAACACAAGTTTTTTTCTTTTTCATGGGAACACTCCTGGAAACACTTTGTGTACACACAGTAATAGTGAAACAGAACCGATAGTTAGCTTTTGCAAATACAATAATACAGATTATACACAGATTATTAGATTTCATTACACGCGACGAAATTTGACGTCCAGAAGAAACGCGTCAATAAAAACAATATTCATATTCAAAGATTATTTATGGGCGGACAAGATAAACGCGTAAACCGAAAAAACAGAGCGGATTGCTGAGAGTGTGTTGGTGATCGACGAGACACAACGTATCCGGCCGCTGGTTGTTCTTCAACTAACAGACGAAAGCGTGCGGTGCTATATGATACTACTTCGCTCAGCCGATGTAAGGCGTCAAGAGGTCATTAGTATTTGACCTAGTGACGTACATGGCTATTACTATTCCATATGTTTTTCGGGTTGTTTAAAACTAGTCCGTCGTAAATGTTCTTCAATTAATTGCACAAAAAGTTATTACAGAATGGAAAGGTGTTTAAATTATTTTATTTTGTCTAAAGAGTTTTAGGTGTACATATGACAACACCGGCCAGAATTTCTTGATTGCTTAAATGTATCGCTGTGCCACACAGGTGTTTTTCTGGTTTGACGTCAGGTCCCTTTTACCGCTGAATGAATTGAAAGCGCCATTTATGGGTATTTTTCTTCAATTCGTCTTTATCTCAGGAATTGCAGGTTTAAATATAATACGTCATTTCCATAACACCTTGTATACTGACTTTATAAGTTCCATAAAATGTATCATTAAATGTTTAATTAAAATTGACATCCTGCGCTAAAAGAAAAATTTCATTAGCTTAATTGTATTTCTTATGTAGTCCCGCTCTTCGTAGCGTCGATTGCCACCGTTAAAACACAAATTAGTTTGTCACTATAATAGCTGGAAGAGCGGGGAGAAAATTTTGTGTTTGGTTAATATTTTTCTTTCTATCAATTCCATGATAAATCAGACAATAATTAGAACGAGACATTTGAAGAGTCGAGTAAAATAAATCGTGACACCTATTTACAACGTTTGTAAAGAAGAGAAGACTAGTCATTAAATAATAATATCCGTCAGTACATTTGAGAGAAAAAAAAAACTAGTTTCAAAGTTTCACGAAGAATCCAACTGCAGAATCAACACAGTGCCAGTGTATTTATTTATTTTCCACTTAATGACTTACCTTTTGAGCACGCCTATGGTGTCAAGCTTTCAAGTATATTTTTACTCCCCTTACTACACTTTTTAATAATACTTTCCTTAGTTATGAAATTATTTTAAAATCAGAGGAAATCTTGAACAAAACGATTGTCCTGTATTATGTTACGCTGATTTTATATACTATATATTTAGGTAAATTATCTGACTCTATTTAAAGAATGTCCCAAAGCTTCTTAGGAAGATTCAGCTTATCTTCGGGATAGCCGTTAAACTGCTCTAAATTAGGTCAAAGTGCCTTTAAGGGCTTATTTAAGGCGGGAGTCCCGTTACAAAGTTTTTTATTGCGGGATTTTATACAAGATTTAATTACCGTACTGAAATGAAATTTCTTTTTTCAACAATGCAGTTAAACTTTATAATGAATTACGGTGAAATTCAGAATGTTTTTGGTTAATTTGAAGAGAGCCGTTAATTTTAAAAACGTTTTAAGTTAGTAAAGAGGCTCATTCTGATACATGCTTACATATAAAGTATTTTGGAAATGAATTGTTTTAATTAATAAAATAAAGTATTAATTTCTTTGAACATAGATATATACAGGGTGTCCGGGAACATGTGGGAAATCTCCCGGATATGAAGAAAATACGTGAAAAGAATACTATAGGTTCATATAAACTTCTTTCGTATCGGCCTCCTCTTCGGAGATATGGGCTCCCAAAGAGCACCAATGGAATCAAGTTTTTTACACATAATTATTGAACCACCTGGTATATTTCAATTATTTTTTAATATGATATATACCAGATAAGACCGGTCAAATTACTACCCAAGAAACTGTTGTGAATTACTCACAGCTGCAGGGACGGACTAGCTGTAACACTCATGGGCCCATTTTTTTTACGCCCTGTATGATGAGAACTTTAGACAATGTTTTTTACATACCTTTAACTATTGGCTAAAAATTAAGTACTCTTCATTCATGTCGCTAATCCTGACCGTTTTCGAGAAAACGTCATTTTATTTACACTGAGTCCCCTAACTGCTCATGGGCTAAATATGAAAAAGCGGAATCTTGAAGGTTGAACATTGGATCGGAACAAAGATGTATCTTTTATTGAAATACCCGAAGCACATGATGTATATGAAATGCCGTTTTTTCGAAAACGGTTAGGATTAGCGACATGAATGAAGAGTACTTAATTTTTAGCCAATAGTTAAAGGTATGTAAAAAACATTGTCCAAAGTTCTCATCATACAGGGCGTAAAAAAAATGGGCCCATGAGTGTTACAGCTAGTCCGTCCCTGCAGCTGTGAGTAATTCAAAACAGTTTCTTGGGTAGTAATTTGACGGGTCTTACCTGGTATACATCATATTAAAAAATAATTGAAATATACCAGGTGGTTCAATAATTATGTGTAAAAAACTTGATTCCATTGGTGCTCTTTGGGAGCCCATATCTCCGAAGAGGAGGCCGATACGAAAGAAGTTTATATGAACATATAGTATTCTTTTTACGTGTTTTCTTCATATCCGGGAGATTTCCCACATGTTCCCGGACACCCTGTATAGACAATCCAAATTACAAAAAAACCGATGATTTTTTTAAACGAAAAAAAGTTACAACAAGAAAGAGATATAAAAATTATTGTACGTTGTAATTCTGTTTATGGGAAAAAGACTATAGTAAAGATTTTATTGTAAAATTTTCTACAAAATATAATATTAATTATATTTTGTATTAGTAATGAAGTTAGGATTTAGTAAAAAGGACAAATTTAGAAAAATCATGTTGTAAATTTTACAACGGATGTTTGTGCGCGAAATAAACACTATTGTACAATTGTTATAGTAAAGATTTTATCGTACGATATAAAATATAGTATTAATTATAATTTTCATTATTAATCAGTACCAAGTAAAATTGTAGATACACATAATTTCTAAAAAAGAATTTTTAATAAATTTAGTAAAATAAAGTAATTACTAAAATATATAGTAAATTTTACAACGATAGTGAAAATAATTTTCTTATAACTCCAGTAGTTAAATATTTTAAAATCTATGGTACATTTCACTGGCTGTTATTTAAGTATTCTTTATTGTAAAAATGACCAGGTTTAAGTGTTGTAAAAATATTTTTACAAGAATAACAGGCATAAATGAATGGTAACGGATTACTAGGATTTCATTCTTCTTAACAAATAATAGAACGAGAACTCTACAAAAGAGTTTGTTAAATTTTACAAAAGATTTTAGGAAACTGAACAAAATTTTTTAGTAAAGTTTACAAAAGATTTTAGTAGTTAAATTTTACAAAAACTTTTCATATAAGTGGTTTACTAAATATTTTGTAATCGGTCAGAACAAAATATGAACGTGGGGATGTCGGGATAAGGATGAATATTAATAAGTATTGTTGGAAAAACCGATGATTTAATAATCGAGTAGTTGATACTCGAGCGATTTTAATAATAATCACTTGAAATTTTGATGACTAAGAAGAATGTGTTCATAATACACCAGGATTTGTTTTTATAAGTTTTAGAAGTTTAGTCTACAGTTTTTATTAAGGAAGAACAGTTAATTCTGATTTTTTTTTAAATTATATCCTTTAATTTTTTAAAAATTTACAATCGCCACTGGCCAGTCAGTCCAAACAAAACCCAAGTCGCGATGAATTCACTAAGGGATTTGACATATTCTCTTGTATGCACCTCTTTGTTTATGTTATGTGTCAAGCGAAGCTCGGGTATCGAGTGAAAGGTAGTTTTCGCGCAAATTTATAACTCGGTTTTTTTAATAATCGATGTCGATTGTCGATTATTTCAATAATCGAGTACTCAGGCGATTTTTCGCTCGAGCGATCACCACACTAATAATAAGTACTTTTCTGAAGTCATATTCGTACAGAAAAGAAGAAAATATTGCCTGAGCTTAAGGTTCAGCTCTATTGAAAATAGACCCTGGATTCTGTAGAAATCCTGATGTAACAAACAATCGTTCATTTTATTCATATTAAAGGAATCAAAAAGTCTAAACTTTTCGATACACGAGAAGCGACATTTACCAGAATAGCTTTTTTATCTAGGCATCTATAGCATAGAAATGAATCCAATTTTACTTTCAGAACGCGACGCTTTCTACCAAAGCCAAGGATGGTATAAATATACTGGGTGAATTTTTACAGTGTTATAAGACCTGGTACAAAATATTTTCATGGTGATAGGAGATGGAACTTTAATAAACAGATATCATGTCTTTATTTCATAAGAAAAATTCATTTCTGTTGCAGCCGTATATATCTAGTTCGGCATTACGATTACGATATTTTGTTTTTGTGAGATTTTATTTCCAGCTAGTGGTTCGCGGTCCCTAAGCAGTTGCTTGCGGACCCCCAAGGGGTCCGTGGACCCCAATCTGAGAATCGCTGCACTAGAGCAATATAGCCCGAATTGTTTAAAGTTATATTTTGATAAAGTATAGTTCTCTAAATGTTATTTTTGATTTTTGATTTCTATGTTTGTCTTTTCTGGGAGTTGTGTGTATCTCCGCTTGAAGGATCTTTCAATATTTGGTTAATGATATTGTCACCAATCCACCGTATATTCTCGATTAATCGCGCGTAGGTCTCTCTCATCGCCCCCGTAGCGCCGTGGAGCGTGGCGCGCAATGTGTTGAGCGCGGTACTGCAATGCTACGGGGGTATATGGGGTTTTGCTGGGACGTGTCCGATGCGCCAGAAGGCAATGGGTGAGACAAGTGCATCGAAAATAAGAGCCTCTCGCAGCGAGCCAAGCGAACTCAGAGTATTCCGTACACAGCAGAGATTGGTGACAAAGAACCCCCCAACCAGAAAGAACAATAGTCAAATTAAGGTAGGACTGGGTTTCTGAAATAATTGATTAGGGACAAAATTATATATATTAAATTATTTTAAACGTTCCCGTGACAATATCCTTATGCAAACAACAAATTAGTTTTTTAACCTTTTTGTTGGCAATTTTACAATACTTCAATAATTTCTACAATCTTCTAAGACGTCAAATTTTAAAAAATCCTTCTTAAAAGCTAACAGGGTTCCTGGCAACCTATTATATTATGTTCCTGTTCGATGAAAATTGCCACCGTCTATTAGTAGACTGATATAAGGTATTTTGTCGCAACCCAGAGGACAGTAATTGCTAGAAGCTTTTAATGCCTAGCAAGAGCTGGTTCATGAATAAGTTATTCCGTTTTGCATTATCGACTAAAAGCTATGCATTACAAAAGGAAGAACTTTTCTATTTTGCAATGCTAAAACAGTGACTTTGTGGAGAAATATTAAATTATCAAATAGAATATAATATTAAATGATGCAACTCACTGTAACTAATAGGAAAGTAGTATTATTGTAATATTAATATACTTAGTATACTATTTATAATTAAAACACTTTCGCCTTCTTAGGGCTTTTTTTCAAGAATATTGTTATCAGTGGCGGCTCGTGACCTATGATAGAGAAGGGGGTTCACAAGTATGGTGAAATTTTTCTAGGCGCTTTAAATGTAGACCGAAAAAAAGTAATAAGAAAATGCGTTAGGTAAAACATATTTTTATTTATTTTTTAATTTTACACAAGGAAATACAACTTTTGGAAAATAAGAAAGGTTTTCTTATGTGTATAGCTGTCGGATCTTAACGTCGTCGCATGCAACCCTCGTAACAATATTTATACAGTCCACTACTAATATTACTAAAGCCATCTATGAGCTATCAAGAAAATCAATTGATGTCCAATACTACTACCGCCATCTACGAGTTATCAAGAAAACCGAATGATGTCTGATACCACTACGCCATCTACGGCTACGTCATTAGGTGCAACTAAGACGAGAACAATAGTTAACTGCTTTATGACGAGAACGAATCGAGCCACGAGACTGACAAGTTGGCATTCTTCATATTTTCAGTGTCTTTTAGTTTAAATCCTTAAATAAAATGGTATAAAATCATATCGAGTATCATTTATCGAAATACACAACATTTATCGACCCTACACAATAGTGCTTAAACCATTCCATTCCAGTCCATTCTTCGGTTCTTAATTGTAGAAAGAATCAATATCAGCCTCATTAAGTTTGGAATACCCTCTATAAATTTTTTTCCATATATTTCATTTTTAAACTTTCTAATGAAGTACCTAGATTTACCCCTTGTGGTCTGCGTTAAATTAAGTTCGGTTGAGGTGTTCCCGCATTCTTCACTTAATTTTTTTGCTCCAAACTCAAAGAGCTAAAGTTATTTCTTAAATAGTCCACCGTCAACTATTCATTTTAACTTAATAAATATATAATATTAAAATATTAAAACATACACGCTCGAGTTTCTATCTAGATGCACGAACAGACGATAGCACGGTGCACACAAAAACTGTGCGCCTTTTCCATGTTAAATCGCCATAGCCCCGGTATCACCCGCTGCCACCCGCAACCTGTTACTACAGAAAACCTGCACTATTTTATCGCACGTGCGAGCAAGTCTCGTCATAATCGTCATTTACCTCGACCGAGGCATGGTTGCCGGATCTATACAGTTTGGTTTGACGGGATGATAAAATATTAGGGAGGGTCGGACTTTATACGATAAATAATATTCAATGAATATAAATTAATATTTTTTATTCGTTCTGTTTTGGGAGTGCACGTGCGCATGTGCATTGATTGTTATTTGGATACTAAAGTTTGTAGTTATTTTAAAATATTTGTATTACCTGTTTTAATTCCCTAATATGTTGTAAACCTTATTTAAAATTCTATTACAGTAAAGGTTTGGGATTGGGTTTGCAAAGACTATAAACTAGAACGATTCTAAATACTTGTCAATAATTGGGGTGGTGGTGTTATGGATGAATGATTTCCCATCAATAATAATTGATAGTATCATACATAATAATTTTCAATATATTATCCTAAATGGAATTTCCCAAATAACCGCAGTTATTTGGGGATCAGGGCTAACCTTTACCATAGGTCAACAGCGCTATGTAAGCAACAATGGTATTTTCTATTAGCATTTAAACCTAAGCTCATGAAAACGTATAATGGTAGCAAAATTATAAATTATGATTTAAATTTGTATTTATACACGTAATTATGTCAAATATTTTTTTCTTTTTTTCAAAGACATAGTCCATTTTCTCGAAGAGACCTGTTTAATAAGTAAATTCAAAGTCACGGTCTCACGAATTGCATATATGTATATCAACGATGTTCTAAAAAGGTTACATGTTTCGCCCAACTGGGCATTATCAGACCTAAAATTAAAAAAAAAATTGAAATAAGAAAAAAGATAAAACCACGAAACAACGTCACTAAATTACCTTAAAATCAAAGCCACAATACAAGCAACTGCCCAAATACAAACAGCTACAGGTCGACAACTTTATCTGTAGCTACAAAAGGAATGCGGGCAAGAAAATTTCTTGGGTTAACAATGTTGTCACATATATTAAATTTTAATTTACAACATGTTACCAAGTAAACCCTAAAATTAAATTTACCCATTTAAAGTAAATTGTCATAAGTATATAAGAAACTAATATTTTATTATAGTTTCAATGTTCTTAAAACTTTCTTTTCATACTATTTATTTTAATATTTAAATGCAAAATAAAATATTTTTTTATTAAAGTACTTCTAATCTAAAAATAGGGCAACATGGTGCAATATCAACGGTAACCATGGGTAACCTGTGGCTAGAGTTAATTTGATAGGTTATATCCCAGACAGAGGATGATGATACGCGTTTGGTGACACGCCTATAGTGCCAGCGTGCTTGTTCGGCGATGTCCAATATGCTTCATCCAGTTGCGTAGTGATAGGGTTTGTTTTAAAACTGTGATAATGAATGAATATACCCTGGTAATACCCTTCATAGTCAAACCCGTGAAGTGATTGCCAATGTGTACAGGGTGTGTGAAGAGGAATCACAAATATACATTTAAATTGTAACTTAGGCGAAAGCTAGAAAGGGTCGCTATGAATAAGGGAGTAAGCGTAGGTGCAGTAAAAAACATTCACAAAGAAGATACTGAAAGGAAAGAAAATAACCCGGATCTATTGTTGTCATCTACTGTCAAAAAAGGGCCCGTCTCTCTGCTGTCGAAAAAATCGAAGGCTTAGACTTTGGCATTGTTAGGAGAACAATACAAAAGTTTTATTTGAAACTAAACATGGTCCCAACCTTAAAAAAGTTGCTACAACAGCTGAGAAGTGACATAAACTCTCCATTTTCCCGTAAAACTTTGAAGTGCATGTTGAAATCAAATGAATTTCATTGGCGAAAATGCCAAAATAAGCGAGAAATATTAATGGAAAGGCCTAATATATTGCACTGGTGATATAAATATATTCATGCCATGAAAAAATATATATTATTACATTATTAAGATAATAATAGCACGCCCATGACGCGGCCATGTTTTAAAAGATATTGTTTCCCCCTTACCGATTCCGCGTAGCTATAGACTCGCTTGTCGAGCTGTACATTTATAGTCAATATCCCATATTTTATTTTTTTAATTTTTAAAACTTTCTATGGACTTTCGAAAGTAATTAAAAACTGTAATTTGATTGTTCCTGAATATGCCGTTTATTCGGTTAAAACTGAATAGCTTTAACCCTCCTACTACCAACTCTTGTTATTTTTAATATTTTATTCAGTACTGTCTAAAACGTAGGAGTTGTTTTTGAATTGTATCAGAATGTTATGTTTTTATTAGGTTCCCTTTTATGAAATAAAATACAATAAAGTATTTTAAGTCTGATGATACCCACTCAATGTCGAGACATGTAACCGTTTCACATTCAAAATTATTTAATGAGACCGTGACTTTATATTTTTATTACTTAGTTAAGTTTGTTTTATTATAAGGGAGATAACTTTTCCAGAGAACCCTTGTACATTTGCAAAGTTTTAAGAGGTTTATCCTTTGACGAACGATTCTTATTCAATTTGTGCTTATAATGACTGGATCATTAGTTCTAATTAATAACCAATCTTTCCCAAAGATTTTATGACAATGTAATAAAATGTTAAACTTCTTTCATAATCCTTATGAACTCAAATCCGAAAGCGAAATGGTCGTAGGCAGGGTAAAACTTTTAATGTGGAAAGTTTGCTAATGAATAAGTAATTTCAAAAAGTTTTACAACTTTATCGATTGTAGACAGTAGGGACTTTTTGCAAACCCTCTAATCCAATCTTAAAATACACCAACCATAAGGCCGGCATGGACCATGAAATATAGGTTTTTCTACGATCGTTATAAAAATATAAATATATTTTTTTATGCAAATGAATGCATAAAATTGGTAATTGCTTAACGAGTTAAAAAAAAGTGATTTAGCGTTAAAAAAGTACCGTAGCGTATAATTTTTTCGCTTCTCTCTGAATTCTTATTACACTGGGTGGCCCAGAAGTCCGGAATAAAATTAATATAGCCTTAACCTGTAACTTTTGGGGAAAACGCTCGGACACGTCTATTTAGGTTTATATATGCTCACATTTTGACGTTATTCGTTTGTTTTTTTTATAGACATTTGTCCAAGATATGACGACATCGATCTTTTTTTTAAATAGAACATACAGCTTGTGATACATCATTTGAAAGCTAATATCTCGTACAGTATGCTTATAAATTTTAGCGCGATTCTGTCAAGCTATTTCAAAATTGCGACTGTTAAAATTTTTTTAAAATCTCTATTTAAATAAGCGGAAATTATAAATCATTGATGGTTTTTTTACCTTTCAAGGTAAGAAATCTTCATTGTGTCGCGTTCAGAATGTGCATACTGTGCGAGATATTAGCTTTCAAATGATGTATCACAAGATGTATGTTTCTATTTAAAAAAAAAATCGATGTCGTCATATCTTTGACAAATGTCTATAAAAAAACGTCAAAATGTGAGCATATATAAAACTAAATCGACGTGTCCGAGGGTTTTCCCCAAAAGTTACAGGTTAAGGCTCTATTAATATTAGTCCGGACTTCTGGGCAACCCTGTATTAAGTTGACATGATAACGCATCCGCGTGGTTCGTTGTCTGGGCAGCGCATCATTACAAATGTCAATAATATTTGAATACTCATTTCAATCCGCTCCAGACAAAATAATTAATAAAGCCAATGAAGCAACACAAAATATATTGCCTGAAAAATCGAAAGAAGCTTACAAAAAGGAATACAATACGTTTATTCGACATTGAACCGGAAGCAAGTGAATTATCGAGTTAAATTTAAGAAAATTCTCGACCTAATAAATGCGCTGATTTAAAGACCAACGCTCTATTTTGTTGTCAAAATTTCTCCTTCGTACTCTACCAAACCATTACTAGATTAATTTAATTTTTTCGTCTATTTGACATTTATCTAAATAATATAGTCCATTTATTTTGGGGCCCCTGTATAAACAATATCCTTATTGCAATCCTTATGGACACAGATACGGTGTCACCATTAAAGTTGGAACCATAAAAATATGGGGAAAATATTTATTTTTCGATTTAGGCAAAATTTAAATTTACCAGAATTGTTTACTTCAATAAAGGCTAAAAATGGCATAATTAAATGGGACCATGTGGTTTTTGTTCACTGTCAAATTTCACATTTTCTCCACAAAATATCGAAAAATGGCAGTTACTAATCGAATTTAAAAAAAAAATTATTCGGAAAAGTTGTTTCTATTGTAATTTTATGCCCATACACCAAATTTGAATTAAGTTTTCATGTTTTCTATATCCTGTCAATAAATGTTTTCAATGAAAACGTAAATCGACCCTAATATCATAATTATAAACAATAATTGTTTTATTGTGTGTTTTTAATGTTGTTCTAATATGTTAATTTTTTTCATTATTTGTTATTTAAAAAACAAGACTTGGACATCTTCGTTGGTTAAATATTTAAAGTTATGAGAAGTTTACTCCACAGATGTCAATATTCTTGAAGAAAATTAATATTTTGGTAGAATTCTTGGTATAATGAATGAATTTGGACGATGGGTACGACGAGTATTGTATAAATAAATACATTTACGGTGATAAGATCGACTTCCGTTTTCAATGAAAATGGATATTGGCCAAAAATAGATAGGAAACAAAAATTATAATGAGTGATAACAACGTTACAAATAAATTTTTTTTTAAATCAAATTGACCGTTAACCAAAGTCGCATGGTCCCATTTAATTATATAATTTTTGGTCTTTATTGTAGCAAAAACTTATGGTGAAGTTAAATTTTAGCTAAATCAAACAACACATTTTTTCCCCATACGATTCCAACTTTACTGGCGACACTGTTTGGTATAATTCTCTTTTCTCTAAAAAGGTTAACATTACAGAACGGGATATAGTCATGGACGGACACGCAATCCCACTGGCTTCATCTACTAATTTGCTGGACGTCAGTCTGGTAGGAAATATGTCTTGGCAGAAACTTGGTGTACTCTTCCGAACCAGAAAGTTGTACACACCTCAACAACTTTTGACACTATACAAAGCCCAGATTCGACCATCACTAGAGTACTGCTCTCATGTCTGGAGCTCTGCACCCAAACATACTCTTCGGCTACTGGATTCCATCGAAAGGAGGGCCATTCGTCTGATTGGAGACCACGAGCTGACGAAGAATCTCGACAACCTAGAACTTCGAAGACAGGTTGGGGATTTGACTCTCTTTTAGAGTTATTTTCATGGAAAGTACTCGGCTGACCTTGCCCTCTTAATTCCGCCCAGAGCGGCGAATAGCAGAAATACACGACGAACCACTGCCGCCCATCCATATGTGGTTAAGCTTAGTACTCCGCGAACTTCATTCTTTCTTTCATCTGGAGGTCTTCATCCTTATGGAATGACCTTTCCGAGGTCGTTTTTGCAAACAAATATAACCTCCAACGATTCAAAACCAACGTGAATCGCTTTTTGAGCACACGCACCACTCCCAGAGTGCCCTAAAGGATTTTTCCTATAGTGCTTGTATTTGATCGTAAAAACAAAATAATTAACTTCATCTATAAAATGCAAGCATGAATAATTTTAATTTAAAATTTAATGGAGATTTCAGAAAAAAAAGAAAAAGAGTAGAAAAATAAAAGTATTACAACAGAAATGAATCAGCACACTATAGGCATTTATTTATAGTATAAAACTTACGAAGTCACGCGATCAATATTCTTAGCGACAAATAACGAGTATCTCTCGTTTAAAGAATCGCTTAGCGGGTTTGCAAAAAGTCTCAAATAAGGAAGGGAATGACGATACTTTAACTAAGGGGTAAACGCTAAATGTGCCGACAGATGTTCTTAAAGTTTCATAATTTATTATTGAGGCGCGTTTGCAGCTGACTTGTGTTAAAACGATGTTCCTTTATTTAAATGGTTGTTCGGGGACAAGGAAATCTAAAGTTATGAAATGGAATTAGAACTTTTTGGTAGCCATAACATTATTAGCGGGAAATGACAATTCTAAATATGCTTGAATATTTTCCCATTTGGGACATTATTTCATAAACCGCTCTTTTTCACCTTGGAATTTTAGAATCGTAAGAAAAAATGTTTACAACTTATACAGGGTGTTATGGAAATGACGTATTATATTTAAATGGGTGACTCCTGGGGTGTCCTAGAGAAGCGCTACATATTTTATTTTTTTGTAAATCGAACGTTTAAAAAGTTGGGTAATTCACCCCTAAACCCACCCGGTTACTCCTCGGCACATTCATATATGATCATATTACATTGCTAAGCTGTGTAATCAACAGATGTTCCAGCCCAATGTTGCCAACTGTGTAAAAAATGTAAAACCTTAGATTCTTATAAAAATAATATTTAGTTTACCTAGTATCCAAATAGAAGTGAATCCAGGTGCCAGTGCACTAGCAAGTAATCCAGGGCACAAACATATTCAGGTTTTTTTTTTTTTTTCTATGGGAAAAACTTTATGCTCATCACGTACCCTGATGATAATGTGAAACTGCATAATAAGCTTATACCCACTAAACCCCATTCGGCCTCTTATTTAAAATCTCTCGGAACATTTGCACTAAATCACTTAAAGAAACACATAGACACCCACGAGTTTCCAATTATTTTTTTTGAAGATATGCACTTATTATTAAATTACACAAAAGCAATAAATACTAACGCATAATTACACTTTACAATAACCTACCGTACACATAAAACAACAGCACTATAGGATACAAATTATATCGCAATAGAAATTCAGAAATAATAAAAACGCTAATTTCTAACGGGCTTATCAAATTTATTAATCCTTTAATGAAGAAGAATGATGAAATAATTATTTTGATAGACCCTTCCAAATATTTCAATTTAAAATACTCTCTTACCTTCGATCTTATAATCCGTTTTATAATTAAATTCCATCACAAAAAGTATGGTTTGCAACAGAGCCAACAATAGGTAATATCACACAAATTTGAAATCCCATCACAATATTTCTTATTATGAATTATTTCACAACAGAAAAAAAATCGGGTAACGATACAACTAACAAAAGGTTTAAAATTCGTATACATCAAGCACGTGCAACCCTCGAGAGCGTCATACCATTCCCGAGTATCGAAACATACTGAGCAACGATAGTCGCGGGCGGCAGGTATCCAAGCAAGGGCGAAACAAGCGGTGTGATCTGACAACACTGTTAGTATACTCTAGTGACCCATATTGGTGCTAACTGAATCCAGATGGAACGGCGCGACTATATGTGGGTAAAAAGGGTTTTTACCTTAGTATTTAGATATTCGATTAAAAAAAAAGTATGTAGACTTCCTTTAGGACACCCTAGGAGTCACCCATTTAAATATAATAAGTCATTTCCATACACCGTGTATAATAAATACTGAAAAGTCCTATAACTTAAAAAAAATACCTATTCAGATTTTTATCCGAAACTGATAACTTTATGACAAAGTGTCTTTTAAAAGTTTCTCAAGAAAATTATTATAAAAGTTGATTAGAAAATGATCCCATCATATTACTAGTCCACGGTAATTATAACGGCTTGTGGTACACAAATATATTTAACAATTCATTACCACACATTACAAGGTAGGTATACCAGAACTTGGCACGAAGTTCTGTTTATTAACCATTAATAATTAATTGTCTTGAACAAGTTGCTAACAAAACAAGAGGGTCCCCTTTTTGTTGCACCTAAGTTTGTAGACCCACGAGGTTTATTAATTTCCATAATTAACTCTTCAGAATTTGGAAGGTTTATTTCAAAAGTTCTTTGCAAGAATTTTTTAAATTGAATACTATTTTTTGATGCTTTATTTTGGACTGAACTGGAATAGGAACAGATTATTTAAATATACAGACAGGGTGTTCCTTATATATACTTATATAGCGATTTTGTTGCGCATTTGTTCGGGTTTTTATGGCTAGTTGGATATGATTATCAAAAATTTTCAAATGGTAAATGACAGCTTCATATATTTTTTTAGCATGTAACTGGTTTCAAACGGCGTAACTGACCTTAAAGTCAGCAGCAAAATCGCCATATAATAGTGTATTTAAGTACAAGTTTTATAAAGCATGATATTTTAGAACGCGTCCATGTTAGGAAACGAGCCGCTTGCGGCGAGTTTTCTAAGTAGACAAGTGCTATAATAGCAAAACATGTACTTTATACTACTTTTTCTATTTTGTGTATTTTTTAATAAAAAAACACATAATTAAATGCCATAAAAATTTTGTAGATTTGTACCTATGTTTAAATGTTATGTTGGCAATAGTCAAATTATTTATCAAGTAAGCGTTGATAAATTATACGTGTCCGCCATTTTGTCGCGAATATTGAAAGCTTTCTTAAAATTAATCAATAATGGATCAAGAAGATATTATTAATTTAACTCCTCCTGAGTTAAGGAAAATTGCAAATAATACATTGGATCAACTTTTACCAAAAAAGTCCAAGAAAGTATACGAAAAAGACTACAAGACCTTCACAACCTGGTGTACTGCGAAGGGTGTTTCTAGAAGTAGTGAAAATGTTCTAATCGCTTATTTTGAGAAGGAAAGTAAAACTAAGAAGTCGTCGACTCTGTGGTCCTTATACTCAAAATTAAGAGCTTGCATTAACATTTATGAAAACACAGATATAAGAAATTATGACAGACTTCAAGCCTTTTTAAAAAGGCAATCTGAGAGCTACAAGCCCACAAAATCTTCCATTTTAGATTTAGAGGATATAAATAAGTTCATAACTGAGGCAAATAGCATTTACTTAGGTTTAAAGGTAAAAAAATTGTACAGTACCTACCTATACATTAATTTTTTACAACAAGTTCTTAATAAATTGGATCCGCAAATAAGGTTAAATCCTGAACAAAACGTTTCAAACACACAAACTATGCCCGATTTTAAAATTAACGCTGCAGACACAAGTACGGTCATAATAAATGTTTATAACAACTGCACTTTTAATCATAAATAAGTATAATTAGTGTACAGTGTATTTATTAGCTTTAAATTGATATCTTTGTAACAGAATATATTACGTGTTGCTCTAAACTTGTGATTGTGAGGTTAGTTTAGGAATTGTTTATTATTCAACCAAACATTCACAGCAGTACCACCAACCGTTTAAAATGAAAAAACGGTATCGAAAAAAGTTTATTACGATACTGAAAACTATATCGAAATAGCGTTCATATGAAACCAAAATAGAAAAAAATATTTAATTGGCAATATTTCTAAAACAACAAATTTTCGGAAGAGATATCCTTATACAAACATACTCTTAGTTTTAATGCTAAATAGAAAATAATTATAAAATATGGGGGTTGCCATTTTTTATCGTTGTTGCAGTATATCATTTTATTAATTGTTTGAACACCCTATATTAATAGTTATAAAAATATTATAAAAATTCTCTTAAAGAATGCCCTTTTCAACAAGGAATATAACCCAAATTAATTCCTTATAAGAAAAATTAATAATTCAAATGTAATTTAGACATAAAATCTTAAATATACACTTTATTTAGGCAGCGGCGTATCTTGGGGGTGGGGGGCATGGGTCCCGCCCTCCCCCCCAAAATGTAATGTTTTAACGAATTTATTCAAGGATTCGCTAGGAAAAATATAAATCTTTTTAGTAGATGATTCTTGTTTTGTTCGTTGTTGTTCAGTACGCTCAGTATATTTCTTGTTCAGATAATAATTAAGTCAGAGCTAATGACGCATCCACCATTTTGTTTTTTGATCAATATTTCGATACTTTTTCGTTTTATCCTAAAAGCGGTTAATTACCTGTTTTTAGGAACCAATTACATTAAGTTTAGGATAGAAACTTTTTAAATTAATAAATTAATGGAAACAAGAAACGAAATTTTGTCAATTTGCACAAATTTCGTTTCCTGTACGAATTTCGTTTCCTGTACAAATTTTTTTATCAGAAATTTTAAAATTTAGGTAATTGATCCCCTAAAACGTGTATTTTCGGATAAAACTAAAAAGAAACGAAATATAGATCAAAAAACGAAAAGACGAAAGCGCCACTATATTTTTTTTAATGTAACAAACCCATCCCCCCCCCCTCTGCGGGTCCAGAGGGGCCACGGCCCAAAGTGGCCTCCCGTTACGCAATGCAGACCCCTCGCCACTTCAAAGAGTTGTTTTTTTCTTACGCAACAATAATCCTACACATCTCATCAATAACTTATTAGTAATATATTAATCTACAAACAAAATTAAATGAAAAGTTGTTCAATGGTTCAATTTAGGGAAAATACGTTTACAGAAATGCATTGAACAAACCATATGACGAACAATTTTTCAAATAATATTTTTTATAGATTATTGTTATTAGTAAGCTGAAATACATTTCTTCCATTCAAATATCATTTATGTTTCATTTTATACAATAATTGTTTCCATGGCTAACTGATGACTAAACATTGTGATATTCAGTTATTAACAGAAAATTAGTTATAAATTGTAATCATAATAATATAATAATAATAATAATAAACGTCTTTTATTTCAAAATAACATCAGAAATTATAGCAGAATACAAAACAAAAAAGAAAAAAAAATATATAATAGTAAAAAAATAACTGCAAGAAAAAATAAATAAATGAGGCAGCATAAAAGCCTGGCGCAGTCTAGCTACGATAGCTACTCTACTGAACCAGTCAGATACGCATACTTTAAGTAGCTAAGTTGATTTTATTGATTATTAATAATTAAATAAAAATTTTCATGTTCGTAACTAATTACTAAAAAAATTAAATAACACATACTTATTAGTCATTAATAACTAGATAATAATAGAATTCACAACCAACATTTAAAAAAAAAAAAATACATAACAGGAAACAACGATAAAGAGCCAAATCGAGTGAAATATTAAAAAAATCTCTTAATATATTTTTTGTTCAGAATATAAGAAAATTTTATATGTAAGTCTAAATTATTTGAGGAAAGGAAGAACCTAGTTTTGCGACTTGTTTAAAGTAACTTCTAATTTTAATTAAAAAATGTGATTTTTAGTATAAACATTTTTTCTTTTTTTCTAAAGAGCATTAAAAAATTTTCTCTCATAGGAATCATCAGTTTTCTATTTTAAATTCTTATGGAGTAACATCGATATCTATAATTTATCAATTTACGTTATTCTAGCGTAACTAAATAAATCATTTTATAGGCCTAATAAATAATTTGGGGGGGGGGGGGCAAAGTTTTAAGTTCCGCCACACTGAACCCCCCAAAACAAATTCCTATATACGCCACTGTACTTAGGTATAGGACATGATATACGAAATCGGCCTAGAAGCTTACGCAGGGGTGTTTCATTTAAGATAAGCAACACAGACACCTACTTCCGGTACAACCAGAAGTGATAGAGACGTTTTTTAGTTCCCGAGATCTTTTAATAGGTCACTCACCGTGAATGACCCTGTATATTATTAATTATGTCAGTAAGTGTAATTAACCCTTTTCGAAAAATCTATGACAGCAAAGGCCCGACGGTGTTCCAGGTCTATTAAGAGGCCCTTAAATAATGCAGAGGGACGTCACTTTAACGAAAAGAAGTAATTATGAATGAGCAGAATCCATTGTATACACTAAAAGGTTTTAATTTTAGATAATTCCTACTTACCTATTTTATTAATTTATACGATGCCCTAAAAATTATCGCTTTAAACAAGTCTTCACAGATTTTTATTTCTTTACAATTTATTGTTGTAATTATTGTAAGCAAAAGAGAGAGAGCATTGTAATTTTTTTTTCTTTTTTAACTTTTTCCTCTTACTTCACGATTCTCGGTCATTTGTTACTACTACGGTGCATTAATTCGACATTTTCGTACATTTTATCTCATTATATATTTTTTAGTAATTAAATATTTCAAGTAAATCCCGTTCTTCCTATAAAAATATTATTAATCAATATCCAGTTCATTAAATTAAATCGGAAATGATAAAAACAGATATTACCAATTGGTTTTTAGAAATTGGTTGGGAATTACGCAGCTGAAATGTGTGATTGACTCCATATCAAGATATTTAAGGAAGGGAAAAAAAATAAAGCAGCAAATTTAGTGTGAAAAATTCGGCTCGAGTTGCCAATAAAACCGATACGAGCAAATAAAAATCTTTCATTTTGCGCTTTCGGCAGCTTTTCGCCTGGCTTTATTTTAACTGAATAGAGAACAAAATGAACTTGTAAATATTTTGTACTAAAATTTGTAAAACGAATATTTTATGGAACAATTTTACTACCATTTGGTTCCAGAAACAGGGCCGCGCCAAGCCTTTCTGGCGTCCTCGGGCGAGTCACTATCTCACAAGATGCGAAACGCGCTCATCAACCAAACTCTAAAAGCAAAAGTGGCAAATTTATGGCCTCGCGCATGTAAACAAAGCTGATCGTCATGGATCATGCGCAATAGCGACATAAAATGTTGACCTTAAACGGCGAACAGGACCGTACTTCGCCCTTAATGAAAATGGTTACACGACAATATTTTGGCATATCGAGACCTTCTTTCACTGAAAAACCACTTTTCGAATTAATTTTGATATTCATTGTCCACGTATCGATAGAATTTTAATATCCTTACGACTGATTCTGGCCGGTCGTCGTTGGTTGGCAACCAAACCGACACGAATACCGGCGGGATTGCCTAAGGAACATCATATGACGGCGACAACATTGTGCGCAAGACGAACGACAAGCCACCTTTCAAAATAACCGGTGAACCGTGCGCACTAACCCATATTTTCAATCATAAAATTTAACTTTTACGCACCCCATAAGTTGTACGTATCCATAGTTATAGGTCGGTGGGACATACCCTGTGACCGTAACAAAATCGTTTCCTGAATTCGCCCCTGACTCGATGGCGTGAGTAAAGCTGCAGTCTATAGCGATAGCTGTTCCATTAAAGAAAATACAGTATTTTTCAATAATAAACTGTTATCAAATCGATTAAAAATGAAACTGCTATTAAAAATTACAAATAGGGGAGAAGGGCCCAAAATGATCCCAGCAGGCAAAATGATCCCCTCTATTATCTTTAGTGCCGATTGTGCCATCTATGGTTTCTGTACGTTACTATTTCCGATTTAGATATCCGACTAGTCATATACCAGTCAGTTGAATCTAAAAGTTTGAGCAGTGGGTGCGTTATCAAGGTGATTGTTGCTTATTTTGATCTAAGGTAACGTGAATTTTGCACATTCAGGCAAAATGATCCCTCATGGGTAGGGTAAAACGTTTCCGGAATCATTTTACCCGCATGCATGCATTTTGTTCTTTCGTGTCTTTTAATATTGCTTCTCTATTATACAGGATGTTAAGGTATTATATTTAAACCGGCAATTCCTGAGATAAAGACAAATTGAAGAAAAATACCCATAAATGGCGCTTTCAATTCATTCAGCGGTAAAAGTGACCTGACGTCAAACCAGAAGAACACCTGTGTGTTACTGCGATACATGTAAGCAATCAAGGAATTCTGGCCGGTGTTGTCATATGCACACCTTAAACTCTTTAGACAAAATAAAATAATTTAGACACTATTCCATTCTGTAATACCTTTTTGTACAATTAATTGAAGAACATTCACGACGGACTATGTTTTAAACAAGCCGAAAAAACATATGGAATAGTAATAGCCACGTACGTCACTAGGTCAAATGCCAATGACATCTTGACGCCTTACATCGGCTGAGCGAAGTAGTTTCATATAGCGCCGCACGCTTGCGTCTGTTAGTCGAAGACCAACCAGCGGCTGGATACGTTGTGTCTCGTCGATCACCAACACACTCTCAGCAATCCGCTCTGTTTTTTTCGGTTTACGCGTGTATCTTGCCCGTCCATAATTAATCTTTGAATATAGTTTTTATTGACGCGAGTCTTCTGTCTTCTGGACGTCAAATTTCGTCGCGTATAATAAAATCTAATAATCTGTAGTATAATCTGTATTATTGTATTTTCAAAAGCTAACTATCGGATCTGTTTCACTATTACTGTGTGTACATAAAGTGTTTCCAGGAGTGTTCCCATGAAAAAGAAATTGTGTTTTTGCCTGTTTTTTTTTTAGGTATGAAGATAAATACAAGTAGGTAGAAAATATTATGGAATTTCAATTTTACATTAAGTTTGGCAACATTGCCATTGGCTCTAGGTGAAATGTTGTACAGTAGCGCGGACTGATCTGTGAGTAAGATTGTTTATTATCCCACTTTTAAAACGGTCGATTTAAAAAAAATAAAAGATGTAGCGCTTCTCTAGGACACCCAAGGAGTCAACGAACAAACCCATTTAAATATAATACGTCATTTCCATAACACGCTGTACTATACTTGTTCCTATTTTTTACTGTTTTTAGTTAAGTACCGGGTGGTCATATAAGCGAGGAAGCCGGCCATATCTCGGTAACCTTCAATCGTACAGCTTTCAAAAAAGTTTTTTTATAGGAAAAGTGGTCAAGAGAAATCGCTGGAAATAATTTTTTAGGTTACCAGTTGGCCGCTAGAGGGCGTAATACCAATACCCAACTGGGAAATCGAGGTTTTCTCTTTAATACGCCCACTTATGCCTTATTAAAAATATATGTGTAGTAATCCCGGGGAAAGTATGAGCAACTTCGGTTTTATACTTATTGCTTCAACTCATCAAATAAAGTGGTGGGGGAAGGACAAACATTTATTTGCAAAAAGCTAAGTAACTCCGGTTAAGGTAAACGAAATTTATCAAACATAGTCTCGTTAGAAAGAGATTTTATTGCTTTATCAATTGCATTATAAATTACGCCCTTTTAGTTTTAGCGGTAACCGCTGGAGAGCGCTTTTGGGAATGTCAACGAAATTTGCTGTTTTTCTTCAAAATTGTAAATGGAAGCATATGTTGGTTTTTACATAGTTAAAAGGAGAACTAAATTTTCAAGAACTCAGTGAAAACCGCTAGTTGCTATGTCTTTTCGAACTAAAGATATCAACAAAACATTCTGAAAAAAATTATTCAGACTACTATTATGTCGGATAAAAATAATGGGTAGGCTTTGATACAGAAATATTCTAAAACTAGTAGGCTTTGTAACAAAAATATTCTAAAACAAGTAGGCTTTGAAGCAAAAATTGCGCAAAACATGCGTCACTTTTAATTAGATTGCTTTTTAAAATGTTGATTTCCTTCCTTTAAAAGAGCAAAGGTAAGTAAATAATGTTTGACGTCATTTATTTTTGTGATCTATTTAAAAAAGTTCGTGATTTGAAATAAAGAAGTTTATTATTAATAATAATAATTATATCACATATATAGTCAATGGCTCATATTCTGGTAAAACAATCTTTCATTTACGGTATATGCCATGTAGTGAGTTGAATTTCGTAAAATTT
Organism: Barypeithes pellucidus; assembly: GCA_963991005.1. Lineage (NCBI taxonomy): Eukaryota > Metazoa > Arthropoda > Insecta > Coleoptera > Curculionidae > Barypeithes > Barypeithes pellucidus. Next base: position 95,813,099 of record OZ022556.1, read on the forward strand.
AAAACCATTATCTAACTTTTGATTTTATTTTTGTTGGCGGAAGATCATAGACTAATGTCCAAATATTCTGTGGACCGATGAGGCAACCTTCAATATTAATGGGGGGGGGGGGTTAAATTTGCATAATATGCACTACTGGTCGAGAACTAAGCCACATTGGATGCAAGAAGTCCAGCATCAAGGTCGGTGGAGTGTGAACGTCTGGTGTTAAATACTAGGAGAGAGAATTATAGGTCCGTTTAAATTTAATGAAAAACTTAATGGCCGCACATACCTACATTTTTTAAGAAATGAATTACCACTTCTCCTAGAAAATGTCCCAATAGAAACAAGATTGAATATGATGTCCAGCCCATTTTTCTGCATCTGTCCGAGAACACCTAGATTTAATATTCCCTGCTAGATGGATCGGACGGGGAAGTTTATTTTCGTGGCCAGCCAGATCACCTGATCTCACATGTTTAGCTTTTTATTTATGGGGAAGGTTAAAAGACATTGATTTTCAAAGTAGGCCAACTACACGAGAAGCCATGATTAATAGAATTAGAAGTGCGATTCGAGGACTTTCCATGGCAGAAGTAGAGACGGCCGTATTTTCAACTCGGGATAGACTCAAATCCTGCACTGAAAATGATGGAAAACAATTTGAACATCCAGGGAGACATTTTTGTAAAACAATTTTAAAATTTTACAATACAATTTTTGCTTCAAAGCCTACTAGTTTTAGAATATTTTTATTTCAAAGCCTACTAGTTTTAGAATATTTTTGTATCAAAGCTACCCATTATTTATATCCGACATGATAGTAGTCTGAATAATTTTTTTTCACAATGTTTTGTTGATATCTTTAGTTCGAGAAGACATAGCAACTAGCGGTTTTCACTGAGTTCTTGAAAATTTAGTTCTCCTTTTAACTATGTGAAAACCAACATATGCTTCCATTTACAATTTTGAAGAAAATCAGCAAATTTCGTTGACATTCCCAAAAGCGCTCTCTAGCGGTTACCGCTAAAACTAAAAGGGCGTAATTTATAATGCATTTGATAAATCAATAAAATCTCTTTCTAACGAGACTATGTTTGATAAATTTCGTTTATCTTAACCGGAGTTACTTAGTTTTTTGCAAATAAATGTTTCTCCTTCCCCCACCACTTTATTTGATGAGTTGAAGCAATAAGTATAAAACCGAAGTTGCTCATACTTTCCGCGGGATTACTACACATATATTTTTAATAAGGCATAAGTGGGCGTATTAAAGAGAAAACCTCGATTTCCCAGTTGGGTATTGGTATTACGCCCTCTAGCGGCCAACTGGTAAACTTAAAAATTATTTCCAGCGATTTCTCTTGACCACTTTTCCTATAAAAAAACTTTTTTGAAAGCTGTACGATTGATGGTTACCGAGATATAGCCGGCTTCCTCGCTTATATGACCACCCGGTACATAGTAAAATAAGGCTCAACTTATTTTCAACAATTTTGAATTTTTCTTTAAATGACATAATTTAACCCTACCTTAAGGGATCATTTTGCGCAACCAGGTTTACCCTACCTGGTTGCTCCTTTTACACAAGTTAATATTTCAGTTAATAACATTATTGTGCTTTATTATTAAACACTCTGTACATCTTAGTATGAAAGCATATGACTTCGGGACTTCCATAAAACCGAATATTATCTCCCTAAATCATATACTATGTTTCCGAGTGATTTTCTTCCTTAAGGGAATCATTTTCATTCACTTTTTAACCTTTAATAACTTACTGGCATAGGAAAAACAAACCCCGAACAAACCCATTAATTTTCCATATCGTGTACATAAGCGACAAACAAAAGGAAAACGTAAAGCAACATAAAAAAAAAGTTGCGCCGTTTGCAAAATAAATATTAAAAATTCCTGCTAGCGAACGACATAAGCGGGAAATATATTGGATAAAAATTTAATACCTAGATTCATATATCAGGATTAAATATTTGAATATTAACCTGCCGCCTTTTAAAAGGACAGGAAATTGTAATCGATGAAAAATAAGTTTAGAAGAAATTGGTATTTTCTTTATTATAACTTATTTTAGAATCGTAAATACATTTTAATTTTACTAAACTGATTGTGTTACAGCATATTGTTTTGGGGTTATCGAAGCATCAGTTAAAGTATTTTTAATCCGGAAAATATTTCTTATCCAAGAAAATAAATATACAGGATGGCTCCAGGCCCTTAGAATCGCTCGGAAAGTAATGCGATTTGAATTTCGGATAAGTGAGTTTTCGGAGACGACCTCATGTGCGACTGTTGAAAGCAGGTTTTAATTTGGTTATTTTAAATGGAATTGAATGGGATATTAAATTTTTGGATTCTACGCAAGATTCTAGGCAGATTTCGTATATGGAGTCTTATACCTAAAGGCCGATTCTCACTATCGCGCACGACAAGTGTTCGGTAACGGCAATGCACCAGCTCGGCAATCTTATGGGTTTTGCGGGTGTAAATTCCCACTATCCGCACAACGTCTCGGCAAGCGACGGCTCATCAAAATTAACCTATTTTGCCGAGGCGGTGCCTTGCCGTTGCCGAGTACGTGCTCACGTTAGTTAGATTCCTTGTTGAAAAGTCGCATATGGTCGTACTAGTATGGCAGCCCTTTGCCAGGATTTCAGACTGATCACGACCTAAAGTTTTTTTAGTGTTTTGGTGATTTAATAGGATTTGAGAAGGAAATTAACAAGAACGGACATTGGCAACGTTGCGAAATCATTGAGAATCATCTTTACATATGTAAAAAGAAAGTGGTCGTAATAGTTATCGCGCCTCGTCCGTTCTTTTTATTTTTTGACTCAAGAGTGATGTTTTCCATGAGATAAAAATAGTAACCGACATTTTCCGTGCGGTGAATAGTTTTGGTTTGAGCAAAATCCAAATTTGTTTACAGCGGAGAATTCAACTTATCACGCCTCGTCCGTTTAACTTGTCGGATGTTATATTTGAGAATGGACATTTTGATCGACGCGCACCGCAGTGTTGGATCTTAGGTATGTCATTTTTTTTAAAGCTGTTCGAGTTATCGCGCCTCGTTTTCAAGCAGAAATCATGTATTGTGGCTAGGAAAATGGGGGAAAAATATGAACTGACATTTTTACACACGCATTTTTTAACAAAACCGTTTTTAGTCAACACAGCACGTGTATCAATAATAATGCAATATGGGGACATAGCTGATGCTGCGTTGTTATAGACGACCAAGCCACACAGCAAGCAGTCCCACGCACGCGCCGTGTACCGCGATCATAAGTTATACAGATACGAGATCCGACTCCGCTGCCCTCCCTGTAGCTGCGCAACACGGAAAATGTCAGTCCGACTCGATTTACTCTTTTGTGTTATCAACTCCTTTCCTTTACATCTTTTTTTAAACTTTAAATTTTTGCAATAATCAAAATGTCCGTTGTTGATGTTCGAGTAAAACTTTCTTATTTTTTATTAATCTAGCGATTAGTCATTGCCTAGATGAAGGAGTGATAACAGGATATTCTCGTTACGGGCTGCCGTACTATACATACTATAATTTTAATAAATCCCTACCTTTATAATTTCAATAAATAATTATAGCAAATAAGGTCAAGCGACATAAAAAAAGTTGCATATTTCAAATACTAAGCACATGTAAGCAAATCGTCAATTAGGGAAATAATTGATCGGAACCACGAAAAATTCCAATTACCAAAGAATAACTAGAATCATAGCGAGAGGGCACAATTTTAATTTTTCAAGAAACAATTTTATAAATCAACTGAAAAATAATTATATTTTTAAAAGTAACTAAAATGTTTACGCTACATTTTAAAGATTTTTGTTCGGATGTTAAAGTAAGTTCAAAGCAATGCATTGTGTTTCATTTGAGCGCCGATATTTACCTATCTAGGCATTATTAAGATTTATTCCGCATAGAAATGCAAGTATGCTAATAAAACCCACTTTTCCGGTTACATAAAACTGACTTACCTCTGCACTTGTGTCGTTAAGCTGATATCCTAGTTCCGTGCTCGCTACCGTTCCTAAAACACAAAAAATAGATACATTCAAATTTTAAATGTGCATTCGAAATATTGGCTTAAGTGCCAGTCGCATAAGCCAATAGGGCTTTTATTGTAAACTAAAATTAAACTTCATAAAAGTGTCTGGTTTTAAATAGGACATTTATTAGCATTATTATACAGTTCATTCATAAAGTTTTGCACAAATTGATCTAAAATTCAAGGGATTTGTTTCTTTAAACGCTCGGACAAGTCAATTATTATTTTTATTTGTACATTTCTTAAGGTAAACTTTTCGTATACAGGGTGGAACAAATTCGTCCTTAACCATTGGAATTTCGGAAACGGTAAGAGACACGAAGTCGGTTAAATTGGGGCAAAGTTACGTAATTATGGGCCCAATAATATGCGGCACAAAATCAAAAATAAATACCGGGGCATTCAAAATATTTGGAAAAATCTAAAATTTTGAGTTCCGGTTTTTATTTTTTCCTGAATTTGTTGTCCAAAAATAAATTGCACCATTTTTTGGTACCTTTTATTCTCCACAAGATGAGATTATCGGATCTTTAATACGATGTTTCGTCTTTGGGTCACCAGATCAACTTATTTTCTTAAATATGGGCTTGAACTTTTTTCCTTAAATTATGAAAGCATGGTTTGTGTTAAACACACCTTTTTTGTAAGCAATGTAACGGACCAGATGCGAAAAAGTGACAACAATAGAAAAGGTGACTCTGACATCAGCCGTCAAATAATCTATGTAATGAATTTTGCTCCTCAATAAAGTAGACGTATTTCAACGGAAACCTTTTATTAACTCGAATAATTTAAATTATACAGTCCATACTAAACATAAAATTGGCCCTTCGAGTCGGATAATACCAGCGATATGAAGGAAAAACAACCTATGTAAATAATTTTGCTCCTCAAAAAGTATACGTGTTTCAATAGAAATCTTTTATTTACGCGAATAATTTAAATCATACAGTCCATACTAAACATAAAATTGGTCCTTCGAGCCGGATAATACCAGCGATATGAAGGAAAAACAATCTATGTAAATAATTTTGCTCCTCAAAAAGTATACATGTTTCAATAGAAATCTTTTATTTACGCGAATAATTTAAATCATACAGTCCATACTAAACATAAAATTGGTCCTTCGAGCCGGATAATACCAGCGATACGAAGAAAAAACAATCTATGTAAATAGTTTTGCTCCTCAAAAAGTATACGTGTTTCAATAGAAATCTTTTATTTACGCGAATAATTTAAATCATACAGTCCATACTAAACATAAAATTGGTCCTTCGAGCCGGATAATACCAGCGATACGAAGAAAAACAATCTATGTAAATAATTTTGCTCCTTCAAAAAGTATACGTGTTTCAATAGAAATATTCTATTTACGCGAATAATTTAAATCATACAGTCCATTCTAAACAATTAGCACTATATCAAAATTTACTGTATATCACATTTCTAGCTAGTGTAAATAGGTACAAGTAATTTATTTTATTAATATAAATAAAATTGTGCTCTTAGTGCCTGCTCTCAACAAAGCAACTGGCAACCGCAACGCAACTTCAACGCGACACAGCACTAATATTTAAATACGCCTGTTCCCACTGACTTAAGGCAACTCAACTGCAACGCAACTAGTTGCTTATGAGTTGCCCGGCATACCGCGAGCCGTCGTCAGTTGCTTCCAATCGCGGTGTAATGATGGACGAGACAGCAAAATATGTAACTTTGGTGGCTAATTCGGTAAAACCTATGGAATTTAACCGGACCATTATTTAATTCCTGTGCCATTATATACGAACTATGTCTCAAATTTATGGTATAAAGAGGGTTAACCCAAAATTGTCGCTCAGTTTTTTTTTAAGCTTTTTAACGAGCAAGTATGTTGCGGCTATATCTTCATCTGACGAAGAGGACATTTTGCTCACGTCAAAAGAGACTTGAAACCAGCTGATTCCAGTGGGAACGCAAGAGCCACTCAACTGAAGTTGCGGTCGCATTGCAGTTGCGTTGCTTGCCAGTTGCTTTGGTGAGAACAAGCGAGCAACTCAACTGAAGTTGCGGTTGCATTGCGGTTGCCAGTTGCTTTGGTGAGAACAGGCACTAAGAGATACGAAGTCGGTTAAATTGGGGCAAAGTTGCGTAAATTTGGACCTAATAATATGCCGCAAAAAAATCAAAAATAAATACAGGGGCTTTCAAAAGATTTGAAACGCTGAACGTAGATTTAGTTGCTCTTAAAAAAGGTTGATGTTGGTGACCCAAAGTCGAAACGTCGCATTAAAGATCTGATGATGTCATCTTGTGAAGAATACAATGTGAACAATGAGAAAGTAAAATTTATTTTTGGACATCTTTTCGAACATGTCATGTTTCAAATCGGCGACATCACCAATTTCGTGTATGCTGACATAATAGCGTTCTGCTAGAGCCCGCCTTAAATAAAATATGTCCTTTGTCAAGTAATTTCATTTCGTTTTTTAATCTAAAGGTTGTTGCTTTGTCTTTATTGTTCACAATGTACGAAGCAACAGAAATTCATTCCAATAAAACGAATTAAAAGCCCGTCCCCCAGTTACGCTGATAATTAATTGGTTCGCCAGCAGAAAATCGACAAAATAATTAGATATAATGGAATAGGAATTTGCCCTTATTTGGGTTAATTATAAATGAATTAGACAATGTGTGAACGCAGTTATGCAGGGAATGTTTATAAGACCGACGACGATAGGAAGGACAATAATTAAGATATTGCCCGAGGAGCGCATCCATGTGAAATATGTATGATATTAAAGACTGTTTAAGGCCGCATTAGTGTATGTCCACAACGGAGCGCCGAACAGTGCCCTCGCTCATAGCCTAGTACGATAGTATCGCACAGTAGTGTCCATAACGGCGCTCCAACCCTCGCTCATTGCCTTGCCTGTCGATCAGTTTGTCTCTCTACATCGAGTATAATCTTCTTCCAGTGGTATACAGGGTGTTAAGGAAATTACATATTATATTTAAATAGATGACTCCTTGGGTGTCCTAGAGAAGCGCTACATTTTTTTTTTTTTAATCGACCGTTTTAAAAGTGGGGTAACAAACACTGTTACTCACAGGTTAGTCCGCGCTACTGTACAACATTTCACCCAGAGCCAATAGCAATGTTGCCAAACTTAATGTAAAACTGAAATTCCATATAAAATTATAAAAATAAATTATTTTCTACCTACTTGTATTTATTTTTATACCTAAAGAGTGAGGAAATCCAGGAAAAACACAATAAGTTTTTTTTCTTTTTCATGGGAACACTCCTGGAAACACTTTATGTACACACAGTAATAGTGAAACAGAAACGATAGCTAGCTTTTGAAAACGCGACGAAATTTGACGTCCAGAAGAAACGCGTAAAAAACAGGGCGGATTATTGAGAGTGTGTTGGTGATCGACGAGACACAACGTATCCGGCCGCTGGTTGTCTTCAACTAACAAACCGCAAGCGTACGGCGCTATATGAAACTACTTCGCTCAACCGATGTAAGGCGTCAAGAGGTCATTGGCATTTGATCCAGTGACGTACGTGCCTATTTCAAACTTATTTAATACTATTCCATATGTTTTTTCGGGTTGTTTAAAACATAGTCCGTCGTAAATGTTATTCAATTAATTGTACAAAAAGGCAGCGTTGCCATAGCTACCCCAAATGGGGGTAGATCTACCCCGATTCATCATGATTTCACTTCCTCGCTCCCCTCAAGCAAATCTACCCCGTTCGAGCAGATACAGTAAAAAATTGCTGCACGCTAGATGCCATAGCGGGTGCTAAAATATTTAACGAGGGAATATGACAAAATTTTAATATAAAAGTATATTAATAACGTATCGGCATAAATTCTACCACGTATCGCCCCAATTCTACCCCGCTCTTGCCAGAAATCTACCCCCATAATAATACCACGTGTGGCAATAATGCAAAAAGGTATTACAGAATGGAAAAGTGTTTAAATTATTTTATTTTGCCTAAAGAGTTTAAGGTGTACATATGACAACACCGGCCAGAATTCCTTGATTGCTTACATGTATCGCAGTGCCACACAGGTGTTTTTCTGGTTTGACGTCATGTCACTTTTCCCGCTGAATGAATTGAAAGCGCCATTTATAGCGTGAAGCGAAGATTCTATGGAGAATTTTATCACCTTTATAAAGATCTAAGGAAATATTCCCAACGCTTTTATGAACATATGATAAATCATATAAATACTAGATTTTTGTTTAAGGATATAAGTACCACGTTGTTATATTAGATTCTAAAACAATATTATCTTATTCATCGGAAGAAGATAACAACGCACAGTCCATGTTTATATCTCGATGTCGAGGGACTATTGTGCGAAGCTCAAGCGAGGATGTGCGGTGCTACGGTACAAGCCTAAGGGCGGGGGGCGGTGCGCCGTTGTGGACACAGACCTAGACTAGAACAAAATGATACAAAATTGTCCAAACTTTCTAACGATATTACCAAAGGTATACCTTAATGTGGGAATATTCGCTTAATGTGGGAATAATGGAGGGAGGGGAAGTGGGAGAAATTTAGAATTTAAAATTTACTTTACAGTTGTGCCCCCTTGCGGCGAAATTCGGATCCTCAAAATAATTTTCAGGATTTTCTCATTGCCATTTTAATAATGACATTTTTTTTTCCTGCAATTCTCTGCCCAGTAGTTTTCGCGATATGGCCGGTGGCCCACCTTAACGAATCACCCTGTATATGTATACCTGAGTGTTTTGACGTAATGATATTTTTTTTATAATATATATATTTAGAGATAACATGAAATTTATACGCCATGTAATGCTTCATAAACTAAACTGTATGTTTTCGAACCTATAAGGAACTAATTGCATTCAAGCCTAGTTGCTCACTGGAATAATTAGGTTAATTGTTCAAACAAACATGTGCTAGATTTAATGATGATAATGTTTACTTCGATTTCACCAATCAAATGATTTTTTTTATCAAATGTACTCGCATTAAAACCGTATGAATTTCTGCTAAATTTTCGTCATCTTGTTTTAAGAGTGAACATTGTTTGACCTATTTGCTCGCTACAAATAAGAACGAGCCATATCAAAACAAGAACATCTCTGCCTGCTTTTAAAATATTTGTATTTATACACCAAGCATGAAAAACTTATAAAATAGTTACTGCTTAAAACAAGTATTTAACATAATTAAATTAAGAATTATTCGTTTTAAGTGTACCTAATATCTGGTATAATACGAAATAGATATGTAAGATTTCTTATTTCAAGTATAATTTTAGGTTTCCGTTAAAAATCGAGACTTAATTCGACTGTTGTTCTTTCAAAATTTGTGGCAATATGCACAAAAAATATAGTTCTGAGAGTATAGTCATAGACGTGCGAAGTTGTTTTCACCCAGCAAAAAATAAATAAAAGGTTGAAATAATATACAGGGTGTTATGGAAATGACTTATTATATTTAAACCGGTAAATCCTGAGATAAAAATAAATTGAAGAAAAATAACTATAAATGGCGCTTTGAATTATTAAGCGAAATTATGCACTTTATATGAAATCTGAAAATTTACATGGCCGCTACTGACGACGGCTCCCAATCAATCAATTAAAAGGTCTGCAGTGTGAAAAGACCTCAGCATATTTGGGCCGGTGTTGTCATATCTACACTGCAAACTCTTTAGAAAAAAAATTATAATTTTAACAGTATTTTATTTCATTCATGAACAAATATGATTCCAGAAAACACACACAACACAAGCACAAGGGAAAAGTTCAAATGGAAAGATTACACGGGAACGTTGTTTTAATTAATTTTGGTCCTTTTTTGCTCTCTTAGATTTATTAAACTAACTAAACTAAAAACTAATTTAAAATAAATACGATTCCTTCAATTTAAAAATGACACACACGACGAACGAACTGAAGGAAACCTTCAACCTACCTCAAACAGCGTTGTTCCAAGCTTTAAATTATTTATTAAACGGCTGGATCGGCAAAATTGTACCAAATGTTATAGAAATATTCCTAAAACAAGGATGATACTTTACTTCACTGGACATTTAAAAAAAAATTTGAGTTCTAAAAAAAAAGGTCGTTACCTTCATCAAGAAAGTGAACTTGCAGAACCCATCGATTTGTAAGCGATTAGTTATCATCTGCTGAATGCACTAAAAAATTTGATTTCACAAATCGATGGGAATCGAACGCCATTTTTTCAATCGAATTTTTCCATCGAATTTAAAAAGCGATTTGTGATTTGACAGCGATTTATGTCAGTTTTGTTTGTCAGGCTGAAGAGTTAAATTTTTAAAAAATTACGAAAGAAGTGAATTAAAATTATAAACACGATCTCCGTTAGTGAAAAGGAGCATTAAAAATAAAATAATCCATTTCGCACAGAATAAAATGTAAAATTTGATTAAAATATTGCTGCTGAATGCAGCGAATTCGATAAAATGACGACACACATTCGGCTTCCAATAGCTGACGTAGTTCGTGTTCCTAAACGTCGCCGCACGCTTGCGGACTTGTCAGTGTAAGATCGAGAGCGTGGCGATGCGGTTAACTTCGTCGATAAAACCAATACACGCGCAACAATGCGCGGGTTTTGCAAGTGGTACTGTTTAGTGTTTTTGTTTAAAGTCAAAATTCGTCGCGTCACGTGTAATAAAATCTAATAATCAGATTATGTATTATTATTGTATATTTTCAAAAAATTAACTATCGGTTGTGTTTCACTATTATTGTGTTCTGTCTTGCTGTCAAAATCTAATCTTCGAGCATAAAGTGTTTACAGGAGTGTTCCCATGAAAATGAAAAAACAACTGATTATGTATGTGCCTGGATGTCCCGCTCTTTAGTTATAAGATAAATACAAGTAACTAATTAATTTTTATAATGTATATGCAATTTCAGTTTTATATTAAGTTTGGCAAAATTGCCATTGGGTCTGGGTGAAATGTTGTACAGTAGCGCGGACTGACCTGTGAGTAAGAGTGTTTGTTACCCCACTTTTAAAACGGTCGATTTAAAAAAATATATGTATCGCTCTTCTAGGACACCCCAGGAGTCACCCATTTAAATATAATATGTCATTTCCATAACACTCTGTATACATAATATGTGCATACAAATAAATACAATTTCGTACTAATTATAATATAAATTTACTAAAATAATGAACTAAATTCTGATTGAAATTAAATTTAAGAAAAACATGTTCCATTCTTTGCCCCCTCGTCATCTCTATGAATTTTTCTTACACTGTTCTGAAAAAATTCAACATATTTGGAACACGCACCAATTTTCCTCTTCAAGTGCAGTTTAAACGTATTGTCTCTTGCTTCCTGATCACATACTCTATACACATTAGCTATAATTTCCCTAGATTGAATAATAACTAAAAATTTATTTGGTATTAAATTGTTTTACTTCTTACTATTAGCTTAGCTTATTTTACACGCTGTTTTCAATGTTTTTCTGTTTATTTATGTTCCTGTTCGTTTGGTTTGGTCAATTCTTACAACCTAAGTTTGATATAATGATGCCATAGTTACTTATAAAAGATATACTGGTATGTTAATGTTTCATGTTATTGTATTTCCTACAATTATGCCTAATGATAATTAAAGTAATTTTATGCAAAAAAACGTGTATTTTGTTGATAATTCATATAAAAGTAATTGTATCTAGAAAATTAGTCTAGATACACAGCTGTCACAACTTACCTTGGTGTTAGTAGAGTTGTGATAAAAGGAGTAGTTTCAGTTTTCGTAAATTTTCTCAGAAACCTTATAACTTTTATTGACTTTGATAACTGTTTTGCAAAGAGCAAGGATTGAGCTACATTGCGGCATACAATTCATAATGGTGTTATGTTTGTTTATTGAGATATGTTCTTTTAAGTAAAAATTGTCACAACCCTCCTCGGTCTCCCCTAACACAGATTCGTGAAGCGCGGACAATATTTAAATCAAATTGTGTAAGGGCATTGGTCGAAAAACATTTATTTAAACGAACTACCGAAGCATTTCAAGTAAGTATTCGCAAGAAAAACTGTATTCTTAAAATATGACCATTCTTCTTCTTCCCGTGCAGACGCTACTTTTAACAAGAGAGCTTCATTTAAATTAAAATAGGAGAAAAAGATGTCGACAAATTTAATTAGGCATTACTTCAATATTCTCCAGAGAATTCAGAAAATTTAATACCATAATAAATTACAGAATTCCTTTATTTAATTTTAATTAACTCACAACAATGCTTCAAACCATTAGCATTATTTCGCCGATTTTCCATCGATGAACAAATTAATTGCGGGCGTAATTGGAATCGGGTTTAAGCCGTTTCATGAAAATATTATCCTGTAATTTCGGTCGGCGGCCGACGAACAACGAAATATCGCTTTTTAATGCTTATTACTGGAAATTTTAATGCTTTAATTAAAAAACGATAATACTTTATCATTGCAAAATTATGTTTTATAAAAGAATGAATGCAATCACAAATCTCAGCCTATATGCATTGTCAATACATTCTCTGCGACATCAGGTGTTCCGCAGGGTTCCCATTTGGGACCACTGATATTCATTATACAGTGCGCGTCTAAAGTCACTTCCCCCCCTGTTAACTTTTGATTAACAAATGTGAGAATAATGAGATTTTGGCACGTTCAATAATTATTGAAATACTACTTTTTTGGCATAAATTCTTTACTTATTCTTAAAAGATGGCTGCTGGGCGCCATTTTGAATAAGATTTTTAAATGGCAGGTGGGGTCGTGTGACACCTCATTCGAAAGGTGTTTTCAATCTACAAACAGTCCCCAACTTTGAGAAAATTTTATTGATTTCGGGGGTTGTGAGGATCAACAGAATGTTAAGCCTTTATTTTGTTAATCAACATCAAAACATTGCAAGAAGTCGAAACATACTTCTAGCCGCAATTTATCTTGAGTACAATAGACCACATTTTTTTATGTAAATGCAAAGTAGGCTTATAGCCGCATTATAGTAGAGATGCTAGGAACTACCTTGATGAACACTATCCCGAGCGCTGGATTGGTCGTCGTGGTGCTATCGAATGGCCAGCTCGCTCACCGGACCTAACTCCTATGGACTTTTTTTTGTGGGGATTCGTTAAGTCTAAAGTGTTCATAACTCAACCGCAGTCATTAGAGGATTTGGGCCAAAGAATAATCCAAGTGTGCGGCATCAATTAGTCATGAAATGTTTCATAATGTTCGCGAAGAATTTCACGATACGCTATACATCTGCCAAGAAGTGAATGGTGGACATTTTGAGCATCTGATTAAGTAGTTGCCAACTTTTGAGCATTATAAAGTACTAAAATTAGCCATACTACTAAAAATGTAATTATATTAAGAAAAGTGGTCGCCATTTTGAAATGAATCGATAACATTTTCTCAAACTTGGGGACTGTTTGTAGATTGAAAATACCTTTCGAATGAGGTGTCACACGACCCCAACTGCCATTTAAAAATGTTATTGAAAATGGCGCCCAGCCTTTTAAGAATAAGTAAAGAATTTATGCAGTATTATTTCAGTAATTATTGAACGTGCCAAAATCTCATTATTCTCACATTTGTTAATCGAAAGTTAACAGGGGGGGAATTGACTTTAGACGCGCACTGTATATATTAACGATATCAATAAATGTTTTCTTAATTGTAAATTCTTACTATATGCGGATGATCTCAAATCTTATAGACAAATTAGAACTCTACTTGATTGTGTGCTTATTCAAGAAGATCTGACCCTCCTTGAAAACTATTGTAAACGAAATAGCTTATTTCTTAATATAAAAAAATGCTGTATAATCTCTTTTACTAGGAATCGTGCCCCTATATCATTTACTTACTCGATCAGCAATTCTGAGCTGAATCGAGTTTGGATTTGGGAGTAATTTTTGACAGTAAGCTGATCTTCGATAGCCATATGAATTCATTAGTTTGTAAGACCTTTCGAATGTTAGGCTTTATTAATAGGCAAGCAAGTTATTTCAAAAATCCAAAATCATATTTAGCTTTATATTATGCTTTTGTGCCTAGCAGATTGAATTGTGCTTCGATTGTTTGGAACCCTATCTAGTCAGTTTATATAAATAGTTTAGAATCAGTACAGAATAAATTTCTAAGGACTTTCTCAGTCAAAACAAACCTTGCTAACTATCATCGTAGTTTTATAAGACATCATTTTGGAATTATGACTTTGGAAAATAGAAGAAACCTGTCGGAAGTTATGTTTTTGTGCAAAATTATTTGTAATAAGGTGGATTCACCTGATTTGTTGAGTAAAGTTACTTTTAATGTTTCTCCTCGTTAATTTAGACCTGGTACTCTCTTCAGTATACCCTTTAGATACACAAATAATGCTCAGTATTCTCCTTTATGCAGAATGATGAGATTATCAAACTTATATTGTTGCAATCTTGATATTGATTTTTTTAGTGTGTCACAAGCCGTGAGGAGGAGAATAGTAAAGGAATATTTTTGGAGTGATTTGTTTAAGATTTTTTTGTTTTTTTCTCTGCACTATCAAAGTAAATAGATTATAGTTATTGTAGTTTTTATAAATTATACCTTAAAATCTATTAATTTAATTATTCATTTATTATTAATATCTTTTTGCTATCTCAATTAGCCACATAACATATTAAGTGGATACAAGGGCGGATCCAGAACTTCGGTTTCGGATGAAGCCGCTCAAGTTGAAGTTTTGGGTCATTTTGCCATAAATCCTAATACTTCATTACGCAAAATTGTTGATGCGACTGGTATTTCATTAGGCTCCGTACACACAGTTACTAAATTACATAAATTTCATCCATTCAAAATGAAAATATTGCAAGAGTTAATCGAAGATGATTTCGATAGGCGAGTTGAGTTTTGTGAACAAATGACTGCAGCGATTAATGATAATACCATTCATGTAAAGAATATCTGCTTCAGTGATGAATGAAGATTTTATCTAAATGGATTTGTTAATAAACATAACTGCAGGTATTGGAACGATGAAAGGAAGGGCATACTCATTACCCCCAAAAAATTAATGTATGGGCAGGCATTTTAGGAAACAAAGTGATTGGGCCATTGTTTATTAATGGGAATTTAAATGGAGGCATTTATTTAGATATGTTGGAAAATAACATCAATCCGCTTATCACTGAAATTATTGGAAACCAAATCGAAGACGATGGAAACCCTATACTTGATGAGGCTGAAATATATTGCCAGCAAGACGGCGCTCCTCCTCACTATGTTCTTCCCGTTCGGCAATGGCTAGACGACGAGTTTCCAGATAAATGGATAGAGCGAAGAGGGCCTATAGAATGGCCTGCTAGATCTCCTGACTTGACGCCATTAGACTTTTTTCTATGGGGCCATTTGTAAACTATTGTGTTCACTCCCCAACGTAACAGTTTGGATGAACTTCGTCAACGCATCGCCGAAAGATGCCATGATCTCCCACAACATGTTTTTGAAAATGTCCGTCAGGAATTTGAAAATCGCTTATATCATTGTTTGGCCAATAACGGGCAATATTTTGAACACTTATTGAAATAAAAAGTGATATTTTCGTGTGCTTTTTTTCTATCTGAACAAATTAAGATAAATAAAGATTTTTCTAATTTTCGAACCGAGAACGAATCGACCGATTTTAAAAAATCAAACGTCAAAATAAAGCACTTTGAAAGACCTTTCAAACAAGCTATTACTTGCTACCCCTTGTCATTTAAAATTTTTAAGGGGATGAACCCGGGGGCCAGAGGGTAAAAGCGGGTGAAGTAGTTTTTGGTTAAAAAGTTGTCCCCTTTGGCAAATCTTTTTACGTGTCTTGGTGTTTTTTCTTTTAATCAGTGGTTATCGATAAATCCATGGTGGGAAGTTTTCAAATGAACACCCTGTATATAAAGTAATATGTATAATAATATATTGAATTAAAAATAAAAATAGTACTTTAGTGAATAAAACTTTAGAAATAGAGCATAAACTGAAATATATTTCTATTATTTTTAGATTATGTTGTTTTATAGTTGTGACTAGAAATTAGTTGACGGACACCGTCAGCATGTTATATATTTCCGAGGATAGGTATTTCAGATAAATATCTAGTAAAAATGCAAGGCTAAAGGTTAGTATTTTAAAGTTTTCTATGCAAATTTTTTGTCGAATCCATAATGCCTAGGAAACTAATTTCAACGAAATCGAATTAAGCCTAAAATTCGAACCCTACTTGCTGCCAACATAAAAAAAAAATTCAGTTTCATAAAGTGGCAGGTTATTCAATTTTTTTGCATTTCATAATGTATAGCCATTATGGAACCCAAATAGAAAAAATAAATTTAAGTGTCGCATTGCTTCTATCTACCTTTACTGCCGCTCCTCGCCCAGTTTATAAAAAGTAAAATCAAATTTTCCATAAAATTTTACGCGATTTCCCTTTAAGGATATCTAAATACTGAAATCTAATATTTATAATCCTGTAGATCAATTTTAACATTAACTAAAAACCGCGTTAATAGAGTTAGACAGACCCTTTCGGATAAAGCACTCTAGTGTACATAAACAAGCCTTTGGCAAATTAATATGATAGAGCGGCTTTAATAACCCTTTAACGAACCTTCCGCGTGCGAACTTAACGAGTATAAAATATTATTTTAGAACGTTTTATATTAATTTTAATGCTCGCTTGGAGATTATAAAATTGCTGAAGGTATAAATTAAATATTTCGTTGCGGACAGGTGTGTGCACTACGTTTTCCATTAAAATACGCAGGCCAAGAACAATAATGAATTTTTTAATATCTTCTACAGGGAGGGTGGAATGAAAATAATCCAATATCAAAGAAGGCAATATAGTACGGCAGTTGCAACGTTGCGAAATCATTGAGAATCATGTTTACATATGTAAAAAAAAGTGATCGTAATAGTTATCGCGCCTCGTCCGTTCTTCTTATTTTTTGAGTGAGAGTGATGTTTTTGATGAGATGAAAATAGTAACTGACATTTTCCGTGCGGTGAATAGTTTTGGTCTAAGAAAAATCGAAAATTGTTTACAGCGGAGAATTCAACTTATCACGTCTCGTCCGTTTTACTTGTCGGATGCTAGTTTTCGTTTTCGTGACCGAAAAAAAATGAGAACGGACAGTTTCATCTACGCGCAACCGCAGTGTTGGATCTTAGGTATGTCATTTTTTTAACGCAGTTCGAGTTATCGCGCCTCGTCCGTTTTCGAGCAGAAATTGTCTATTGTGGCTCGGAAAATGGAGGAAAAATATGAACATATTACATTTTTAAACACGTATCTTTTATCAACCCCGTTTTCAGTCAAGAAAATATGTGTATCAATAATAATGCAATATGGGGACATAGCTGATGCCGAGTTGTTATAGACAACCAAGCCACACAGCAAGCGGTCCCATGGGCGTGCCGTGTACCGCTATCATGAATTATACAGATATGAGATCCGAATCCGCTGCCCTCCCTGCAGCTGCGCAACACGGAAAAGGTCCGTTCGACTCGATTTACTAGTTTTTAGAGTGTTATCAACAATTTAAAAAAAAATTGACCCGAGCGCTGTAACTTTTTGATACCCCTTTCTTTACATATTTTATTTAAACTATGTAATTCTTGCAACACTCAAAACGTCCGTTGTCGATGAATTCACGTTTTTTTCTTATATTTTTAATATGATTTCATCATCATCAGAAACACAACGATACGATCGTATAGAAAAAAATTTGTAGGAAGCTTATGAATAAAGTTACCTTTTTCACATATGGGATTGCGATATTCGCCTTCGGCTCGTGAGCTAATACTTTATATATTTGTTACATAAATAACTATTAAATAAAGAATTGAGATAAAAGAAAAAGTGGGCGTGTTGTGTTTCGGTTACAGACACATTATTTAACTCTTATACCCTTGCGTTAACATTATTAGCAAAATTGTAACTGATTAGTACACCATAATAATATGTAAATTTCCGTGGTCGAAACCGGAAGCAAATGAAATCATAGGTATAGCGAATCGTACTCCTCCCATATCTGAACGTGTTCAGGAAATATATCCCAAAATTGGTTTAAATGTACGGTAATGCATCTGTTGCCTACTTCCGATTCCGAAACAACGCAATATGTAGATTTGCTGCGAATATATGATAAAAGTTTTGTTGAAATTAAACTTTTCCGGAAAATGTTTTGTCATGCTGTTAACCAAAACAATGTGGTTTAGCGAAAAATTAAAGTTTTTGTTAGCAGTAAAATCAGTTTTCTAATGGACGAAAAAAAAAAGTTCTCGACTTCGTGGCGTATATCGATACGTGGACAATAGATATCAAAATTAATTCTAAAAGTGACATGTCAGTGATGGCCACAAACCCTCGAGAAAATAGTTTATACAGGGTGTTCATTTGAAAACTTCCCACCACGGATTTATCGTAAACCACTGATTAAAAGAAAAAACGCCGAGACACGTCAAAATATTTGCCAAAGGGGACAACTTTAAAACCGAAAACTACTTCACCCCCTTTTACCCCCTGGCCCCCGGGGTCATCCCCGTCGCCAAATGTAAAAATTTTACATCAATAATCTTTTATTTCGTTAGCGGAAAAGATAGTATGTTTTTTTATTTTTTCTCAAATTTGGTACGTATTTTTAAAATCTAAAGTAAATTTGACATTCGAGGAGGTGCATTTAGTCGGATATTGTTTCTTCAAAAATATTTCTCTTAATCGAAGCTAAGCCAAACGAAGAAAAATTCTAATATAGCGGATCCGAAGCTGCTATACAGTAATGTCTATATTTAAGTTGGAACCGTATGGAAAACTTTTTATTATTGGTTTTATTAAAAAAAGTTATTCTTTATAAAAAGTTCTGCATGGTCTAAAACTCGAAATGATTAGTAAATAATCACAAAACCTAAATTTTCAGGCTAAATAACTGTAATTGCATATTTGAATATAACTTTTAATTCAAAATAACTTTTCTTCATAACATTCTTCTATATTGTCAAAAATAAAGGTACCTTACTCTTGAGCAAAATTCGTAATTTCTGATATACCTCGTATATGACTGGGAAATTTTGATAACTGAACGCGTTTTAGACCATGCAGAACTTTTTATGAAGAATAACTTTTTTTCACCGCGGTAACAGCTTAGCAGGTTAAGTTGTTGGCATTCGGCTGCGGAGGTCTCAAGTTCGATTCTCGAGACGGGGCATATTTTTCAGTGAAAAATATGAACAAACATTTAGAAGGAATAAGAATGCACAGTAAAAACAATATATATTTACTTTGTGACTGGCTGCATGACTAATTCGTCAAATGCCATTTAAAAATAAAAAAAAAAAAAAAAAAAAACTTTTTTTCATAAGACCAATAATAAAAAAGTTTTTCCATATGATTCCAACTTAAGTAGACACACTGTATAACCAAATTTATAAAGAAATTTTTGGCACCAATATTAATTAAATTAAATCTAGATTTTCGGACATCAGTGGATTAAATTTTTTCGATTTATTGACCAAAAATAATTTTTAATCCTATTCACATTTGTTTTCGCAAGAACTATTTGACATAGAAGCAATTTACGATTAAATTATTGCATATTTGGCATAACAACCGTAGAATACCATTAAAATACAAACAAGCATACTAATCAATGTTACTTAAAATTAATAGGTATAGAGGTATTTTTTTGGTTTGTTTTCCGCTGTCTCTTTTTGTATAAAGCTCGTAAAATCGGGATCATTTTAAAAATACTGAAAAATCCGCAGAAAAAAAAATACTTTTGTTCGTCTGCTGTAACTTAAAGTAAAAATGTCGCGCTTTTTAAATTGAGTATAATGAGAACACCTTACTGACCTTACCGCTCGGTTTTTCTAGTATTTACTATAAATTATGGACTAAATTTAGATGTGTATTATGGGTTTGCTCGTGGGACGTGGTCCATAAATAATTTCGCCTGCGGCGCTTTCGTTCGCAGCGAGCTTTTTTCCCCTTGTTGCTACCGCTGGTGTCCTGGTTTTTAAGTTTATAAAATTACTCATTTTATCATTAAAATGGTGTCACGTGTGGGGTTTATTTCTATATTTCAGAATAAACGCAGTGTTTCAGTGAATTAGATATGAATTTGAGGTGCCGTGTTACCAACTACACCGACGAAAATAATGCTAGACAAGAGTTTTTCTACCAAATACCAATCATGTTAAATTACAATCAACTTTTTTCCTTTTATATTGTAATCTGATGATGATTTTAAAGCAAAATAAACTGGAAGTCACAAAGAAGTAAACACTTGTTTTAATTAAAGTTGATCGAAACCTCAAAGGAAGAAATATATATAAAAACACCAACAAAAAGGCCATTAAGTAAAGATGTTTGCTTAGAAACCAGGCATATTTTGAGTCATTACTAGAATTTCTTCTGATCATTTTAATAAGATTGTAACAGTAATAAAGATTTATTCATGCATTACCTACTTACTCTTTCACTACTAAAATACGCTTGATAGATTACAAAACATAAATTATCAAAAGCGCTTTCACGAAGCTCAGCTAAAACAAGCTGGGCAAAAAGTAAAGTGGCCTATCCTAAGAAAACAAAAACTACCATTAGCTCACTATAGGCTTAAAGTTTATTGTATATTTTTACCTGGAAACTGTAAAGTTGCAGGATTGGCTAGCGAAAGTGCTTGCTTGTACTAAGCAAGAATATAGTTTTGACGGTGTTTTTAACGCTTGTCTTAAAATTGTACATTGTGAAGCAAGTGCGTGAAGCCAAGCTTTAGGTATATACGAGTGAAGACTTTACTACGGCTTGTGTTGCGAACCGAACGAGGGTCTAACATATCAAAGCTAGTTCGATAACGTTTTCAGTATCGAACTGCGCTTATTATGAAACCGTTTTTTTTTTCATTTTTAAAGGTTGGTGATGCGGCCATGTATGTCTGGTTACAGAAACAATTAGTAAACTAACCTCACACCTGTTAAGTTTACTTGCTTTTTAAATCTGGACACTGTAATATATTACGAATATACAACGTGTCCAAGATAAGGAGGGCCAGAACAGGGATCTCGGAAACCGTAAGAGATACGAAGTCGGTTAAATGGAGGCAAAGTTGCACATTTACGTGCCTAATAATATGCCCGTTCAGAAAGTTTTAAAATTCCGAGTAGTTCCGGAGATATCCGGAAAAAACCGAAATTCTGAAAAATCGTTTTATTGTTTTCCTGGGTTTTTTTGAGATCGAATTCTAAAGTAAATTGCACCTTTGCATTACCACTTTTTTCCGCTCTATCTAGAAGCGTTAATTGTTTTGTAATCCGACGAGTCGTCTTCGAAGGGCCATTATCAACTTTATTTTTTTAAATACGGTCCTGTTTTTCTGATATTGGAATTTGATAGCTTTTTTTCTTACCAATGCAACGATGTATGACACATTGTGGTTTAATGACGTTTCGAGGGTTTTTTGAACAACAACAGGATATTTTGGAATACATACTGTATTTCTCCTAATTTTATAAATAATATCTCATAAGTAAGCTCTAAATTTTTACTTATGTTGGATTAGTTCAATAAATAACAAATAATTTAATATTAAGCCACAAATAAGTGAACAAAATACAGAAACATTATTTCAAACTTCTGTTGATTCGGGATTTAAAAGAAAACTATAGGTTTGAAACAAAAAAATTAGGCGTTTGAAACAAAAAAATTAAGATGGTGACGCGTAATTTGTTTCCCTTGACATTCCCATTGTGATCGTTTGAGAGCGTTTTAAGAGGTTTTCTATTTTCCAGAAAATATGGAACATAATTTTACAAATGCTGAAAAGTTTGATATTCTATCGCATGTTTTATTTTATCTTAAAAAAAACTGTTATGTGGCAGTTAGAAGATGTTTTTTATGCTTAGAGAATAACGGAAATCATTTTGAACAAGTAGCTCCTTTCTTTTTTCGTTGTTCGTTTTATTACTGTTTTGGAGTGATTTTTGTTCACTTATTTGTGGTTTATTATTAAATTATTTGTTATTTATTGAACTCGTCTAACATAAGTAAAAAACTTAGAGCTTACTTATGAGATATTATTTATAAAATTAGGAGAAATACAGGACCATATTAAAAAAATTGCCTGATGTTCAAAAAACCCTCGAAACGTCATTAAACCACAATATGTCGTACATCGTTGCATTCGGGAGAAAAAAGCTCTCAAATTCCAATATCAGAAAAACAGGATCGTATTTAAAAAAAGGAAGTTGATAATGGCCCGTCGAAGATTGGATTACAAAACCATAACGCTGTTAGATAGAGCGGAAAAAGTGGCAATGCAGAACTGCAATTTACTTTAGAATTCGATCTCAAAAAAACCCAGGAATACAATAAAACGAGTTTTCAGAATTTCGTTTTTTTCCGGAACTTAATGATTTTAAAAATATCGTGAGGAAACTGATTTGTTATAGGGAAATATAAATTTGACGTCGGTCATCATAAACAAACACTAAAGTCTGAAGGTCCCCCTTACAAGCAGCTGCTGGTGATTTATTCATCGATCATCTTTGATCATCACAAGCCGTGGTGACTAACTAACCAAGCATTGGCAGATGTCCATCGTGACGATGTATGGTGAGAGTGTTCGCCCCTGCACGGTTTTGTCGCGATCGTTTGTCACGATCACCGATGACCGATGAAGAAACCATGAAGCTTTAAGAATACCTTTAAGGTAAGCTAAGAAAGTTTACTTAAAAAATGAAGGGAAAGTGAATACTTTATTTTCATCATTTATACAATTTGGGCAACTATTAGTTATTATTATTTATATTTATGCACAAATATGATGTAACAATAGATATTAATTATGAGAAAAATATTCACCTGCTAGCACCCCTGACGAAAATTCCATCAGAACAGTACCGACTATCACATAATATTTAAAATTCATACTTGATATGGTAAACATCATTTCGAAACAAAAAGAAAACGCACTTTAATAAATTTATACAGAGTACACAGTCAACACACTTAAAATTAATAATATTTAGTTTTTTGCCAAGTACATTTCAAGTAGCAGAGTTGGCAGGGCATTATTTCTGTCCAGCAAGCACGCTGCAATATGAAAATTCCAGGGTCTAATACGTTCTACCCTAGCGAATGACGAAAATGAACTGAACGTAGGAAAGCGCTATCGGGAAAACTTTAGAGCGTTTTAAAGGAAAGTAGGAAATTCTAAATCGCATGCGTTGGAGGAAAATTTACCTTTGTTGTAGGTACGATAAAAGAATTATTATTTGCAGTTTTATCTATCTCTATTCTCTATACCAGGTAACCCATTAAGTATGACCAACAGCAATATTATGAAGCCGCTAAACAGTTTGGAATAGAGAAATATTTTTCGTGAAATTGGCCAAGGGACAGAGCCGAATTGAAGCATAGGCTACTTAAGACCCTACCCACTTGAAAAAAAAAGTTACATTAATGCTTCTAAATTTATTACAATCCAACATTGTAACATTGCCAAAAATTGCTATGCAACATCTATATACAACGTGTCCAAGATAAGGAGGGCCAGTACAGGGATCTCGGAAACCGTAAGAGATACGAAGTCGGTTAAATACAGGTAAAGTTGCGCATTTACCTGCCTAATAATATGCCGTTTAGAAAGTTTTAAAAGTCCTAGTAGTTCCGTTGATATCCGGAAAAAAACGAAATTCTGAAAAATCGTTTATTGTTTTCCTGGGTTTTTTTGAGATCGAATTCTAAAGTAACCTGCTCTTTTGCATTGCCACTTTTTCCGCTCTATCTAACAGCGTAAATTGTTTTGTAATCCGACGAATCGTCTTCAAAGGGCCATTATCAACTTTCTTTTTTTAAATACGGTCCTGTTTTTCTGATATTGGACTTTGATAGCTTTTTTTCTTCCGAATGCAACGATGTATGACACATTGTGGTTTAATGACGTTTCGAGGGTTTTTTGAACAACATCAGGAAATTTTGTGGTTTATTATTAAATTATTTGTTATTTATTGAACTAGTCCAACATAAGTAAAAATATAGATCTTACTTATTAGATATTGTTTATAAAATGAGGAGAAATACAGGACCGTATCCCAAAATTTCCTGATGTTGTTCAAAAACCCTCGAAACGTCATTAAACCACAATATGTCTCATACATCGTTGCATTCGGAAGAAAAAAAAAGCTATCAGTAGATAAGCTAGGACAGTTCAGGGCCAAAAACCACCACTTTTACATGTTATTTCTTATGGGAAAATTTAAGGTTCGATCTGCATTTTTTCTTTACCGACGCCCAGCATCGCGACGCCCAGAATGAGAAGACCGTGAGGAGTGTGGAGATGAATGGAGAGCAAATATCGTCATTTTTACATGTATTTTCCCATAAGGAAATTTAAGGTTCGATCTGCATTTTAAATCTACCGACGCTTAGCGTCGCGACGCCCAGAATGAGAAGAATGTGGGAAGTATGGAGATGAATGGAGAGCAATATCATCATTTTTACAGGTATTTTCCCATAAGGAAATTTAGGGTTCGATTTGCATTTTTTTTCTTACCGACGGCTATCGTCGCGACGCTTAGAATGAGAAGAACGGGGGGTTCCTTATATGTACCTAATAAAGACTATAATTTAAAAAAAAAAACACAATTTTATTCTTTATTTCTTTTTCTTTATTTTAGAAGCAGACGTATTTTACAGACTAAATTTTATTTACAAACATATAGAAAACTATACTTTATTATGACAATACATATCTCGATTTTATTCTTCCATAATACTGTGATGTCCCCAAGGTAAAGTATCATACGAAGTTTTGCATAACCTTCTCTTATCATCATACGGACTTAGACCAACCTTTACTTGTCGAATTGTATGGAGCTCGTGCCGTTCTGATCGAATCAATGTTTGAGATATTTGCTTCTCGGTAAATGTTTCCAAACACTGAACATAATCATCAAAGGTAATTTTATTCTTTATAACTGATTTCTTGACTCCTTTAATCTTTTTTGTTACGCCAAAGTTCGATAATACCCTTTCAATTTCAGCCCTCTCTTTTTCACAGTCTTCTAATTTTGCTGTCTCACGCTCAATCTCCTCAGCCGTCTGCAGAACTACCGTTGCATACATTTTTGAACGAAGACCTATAAAATGAGTCATAATTCGACCATTATTTTCGTCTTTCATCATCCCCAAAACCTTCTTATTAACTCTAGGTATATTGTAAATATTATTTTCTGAATAGTCGCTGGTATCAAAATATTGATGACAGTCATGCAAAATTATATCATAAACATCTTCATGTTTGATTTCATAAATAAGACTGTCCGTATCTGTATATAGAACTCTACAGTGATTATCAAATCTTTTATTCATATAATTATAATGAAAATCATATAGAGTTGTTTTGGCCAAATCCAAAATACACATTCCCACGTATATTGGCTTGTTGAAGTATACCTCAGACTTGTTCATTTCTATTATTACGAGGTTTTCGTTAATAACAGTTGAAGATTTAAACTCGGGACGGGAGATCAGAGCTTCAGCACCATAACGCCCACCCCATTTAGTCTTTAATTTAACGATGCTATGTTTTCTGATATTTTCCATCGTTTTACCGAACACAGCATTGTTCATAAGTTTAAAAAGATTTTTTTCAAATTCATTTTTTGCGGCTTGTCGTAAATTGGTGTTTAAATCAATATAGGATTTAAGCCAGGGAGATTGGCTAAATGATAACACCCTATGAATTTTAGTTAGTTTGATACCAAGTGCTATGACTTGTTTTAAATTTCGATAATGGATAATATATTCGTTTTTATTATAAAGGGTTGCCAGCAGTTTTTTAGTATTTGATCCGTTTGTTTCCCTATGTTCAGGACAAGGAGGTAAATCCAAAAATGTATTATGCAGTGCTTCAGGTATTTCAAGGTCCACTTCTAAGACATAACCTTCATCAGAATTTTCTGGAACTTGAAGAATGTTTAAATGCAAAATTTCATCTTCTGAAAGCCATTGAAACCCCCCATATGGTAGGTATTGTGACATAGCCCACCCATATTGGTTATTGATATCAAAATACATTAAATAGGAATTCTCTTTATTTGCATCATATGTAGGCATATACTTATTATTTGCTGCACTGTATCGCTTGCAGCATTGACTTAGGCCGCCCCTTATACCTCGTTCAATAAATGTTATCATCTCGTAATCGGTAAGTAACTCGAGCTTAACCTGATTCTCCTTATACATTTTGAACATTAAGCATAACCAGGCATATCCAGGCAGAGTATATGACCAGGCTGGGTCAAGACCATAAGTGAGGTGAGATGTTGATCTAAATTGTTCGAATATATCTGCTAATAATAAAATATCCGTTTTAAGATATAAATCGGAATATTCTTGTAAAGTCTTACAGGCAAACCCATTCCATACTTTTTGGGCATGCATATAAGATTCAGCACTTATATGAGAATCCTCAAGACTATTGTAAAAAGCATATTTAGGTGGTAGTTCGAATTCATTCAGTCTATCCCAACTGTCCATGTAATCGTATGGAAAAATACCTTTACGTGTTAATAAATTAAATGTTTCATCAGATAATTGATTAAAATTAGATTTTAGGATTGGATAATCATCTAAATTTGATGCCAATTTATCAAGACCTGACTCAAGAAATCTGAAGCTATCAATAAAGCGAAATTGAACCAAATTATCCTCAATGTATTTCGTAAAAGATATATATTTTTCTTTTGTAACAGGTAAGACGTCAACTCGTCCTTCTACCTCTGCCAAGGCCTTTACTATCATGTGACCATCATAGCAACTAAGATTATGGAATACAACGGGAACAGTGTGAAAATCCTGATAATTTAAATTGCAGCTTTCATGGCTAGGACCTCTATATGTTGAATCGAAGTGATTATGATCACGAACTTTTTTATCGTCAAATGAAAACGGTTTCTCGCAAATATGACATTCTCGTGCTTTATAGAATAGTTTAGTTTGTTCATTGGTTAATTCTGCCATAGGTAACGGACATAAAAAAACAGTTTCAAGGTCCTCAGCAAAGTTTTGAAGCTCTTTTATAAACCATTCCATGCAATCCAGCCCAGTATATGAACGATAAAATGAGAGCGAGTCATCATAGGAGCATTTGACGTAATATCCAACGCTATATGGTACGTGTTGTTGACTTTTTTGTGTATTTTTTTGAGAGTTATCTTCTACTGGAATCAATAAGCACTCCGTGTCAGCATAAATTATAAATGCAACCTTTTCTTTATGACTAAATTTATTGAATTCAATTATTTTGTTTTCTTCTTTCGGTAATACAGGAACTGCCAATTTATCTATTTTGGAACAATATTTAATATGTTTTGTCAATTTTTCTTCAGTGAGAAAATAGTGAAGGCAACGATCACATATAAACTTCTGACCGTCTTTCCTACTTAATTGAGACGAAAGTAGTCGTGATAAATTTTTGATCCACGCAAAATGATATCTAACTGGACCTAAATTATCTAAATCACCCTCAGAAATGTAATTATCTTGCAAAAGTAATAAATTTACATGTCTCTCTTTCTTGTCTTTAGTAATGTAATATGGTAGGGTTTTAAAACTTTTTTTACATTTTTGTAATCTATAAACGTTCAAAGACAGATTATTCTGTATTTCAAAACGAGGAATTTGGCCAAGAGTTATAGGAAACTGAATCCCCATTAAATTAAGAACTTTCTTTGGATCGGGATATGATGAAGTCCTCTCAGGATGGCGACCCCAGCTAACTGGATATAAAGCTGACGTAACAGCCCACGCAAAACAAATATCATCAGTATTTTGAACGTTGATACACGCGTGCTTTTTAGCTATTTGTTTTGGAAGAGCGATATAACTTCCAGCACGCAAAGGGTTAAATTTATTTATTCCAACCATTAAGTTGATCACTCTACTCAGGGCCCACCCAGAGTATTTTTCTGCAAAAGAATCCAATTCTGTTAAAATGGGGTGAATAACTTTATCCTTGAACCGATAAATAGGTTCATTTGGAGTGTTTATATACTTGTTCTCAGTAAAAGATTCATTCGCCTTACTAATCATAAACTCTCCACACAAAACGGTGTTGACCTTGAGTGCTTCATCTTTTTTAAGCATGTTCTGGATTCTTCGTCTAAAAATTGCTGCACAGTCTTCCAAGAAGGGTTTAACATCCGTATGTTTCATATTAACGATCACACCGGTTCTAATACGAGATTGGAAGGCAGATTGAATGTCTTCCCATTTTACACGATGAGTAGCTGTCTTTTTTCTCTGCAAAAATCCAAATCCAGTTACTTCCTTTGCTTTCAGAATTTCTCCAAAGCTTTTTATTTGACCTAAACACGCTAGTAGTTTATTTTTCTCTCCTACTGTTGATGAGTTTTTCAATGCTCTATTTATTAATTTTGAAGCTTGTGCGCATTGCTTTAGACCTTCCTTGATTGTCTTTCCATCATGTGTGGGTCGATAAACTAAAGTTCTGATGTTTTCCACAAGTTTATTAGTCCAAGACATCTTGAACCTATAATAATAACAATTACTTATCAGAATATTAAGGAGCTGAGGAAATTACACGTCTACACTCTCAGATGAACTAAGTTAGAATGAGCTTTAGCCCCACGATACATTTGTTTTAAGTGAGAATAAGCTCTACCCCGTAATAAGTGTTTCATTAATCTGGGTTGAGAGTAAAATTCAACCAAACGCACCACTGATTTAGGAAGTTAAATAACAAATAATGGCTATTTACATATTATGGTTTAATCAAAAAATTTTGACCCTTAAAGCAAAAAAAAAGAAAAGAATGTATATATTTAAAGAAAAAATTTATTTTGATGTATATCACCTACCCTGACATCCATACTCTAAAATATATGTAATGGAACTCTATTACCCATCATAACCCTTTAGGGATGGCTGCTATGGCTGGATGGCTTCTTTAATAGCCAAGAGGCAACAATTTTCCCTGATCGTGTCTATAGGACATATGGAAAACACTGGAGATACCAAACTCTTTAAAGGTGTCAACCTCTTTTGTAGGGAGGGATTATCGATCACCAGAGTCGGTACGTCTCCCCTCGGAAGGGTACCTGTCGTGTTTCCATGCGGAAAAAAGTCGATCATTCCTTTATATCAAACAAAGAAGCCAAATCGTATATAAAATATTTAAGTTTTAACTCTATTATTTATCGCAACCCTTTCAGGATGATTTAATAAATTTTCTATTTCATTATAAGTAATTACTGATTAAATACAGTATTTTTACCAATTATCAAACAATAGTTGAAAACATTACGTTCCAAGTAAAAAATCTCTTAATTCTTACATATCAGTTTTTAACGTCTTTGCAGTCTGAAACTAAGTAGGTATGTTTTTAAACTTAAACCGCTAATTAAAAAAAAATATTGGAGGAAAGACACATACGAATTTAGAAAATTATAATTTCCCATCATAACCCTTTAGAGATGGCCGATAGATGATTTCTTTAATAGCCAACAGGCAACAATTTTCCCTGATCGTGTCTATAAGACATATGGAAAACACTGTATATACCAAACTCTTTAAAGGTGTCAACCTCTTTTGTAGGGAGGGATTATCGCTCACCAGAGTCGGTACGTCTCCCCTCGGAAGGGTACCTGTCGTGTTTCCATGCGGAAAAAAGTCGATCATTCCTTTATATCAAACAAAGAAGCCAAATCGTATATAAAATATTTAAGTTTTAACTCTATTATTTATCGCAACCCTATCAGGATGATTTAATAAATTTTCTATTTCATTATAAGTAATTACTTATTAAATACAGTATTTTTAACAATTATCAAACAATAGTTTAAAAACATTACGTTCCAAGTAAAAAATCTCTTAATTCTTACATATCAGTTTTTAACGTCTTTGCAGTCTGAAACTAAGTAGGTATGTTTTTAAATTTAAACCGCTAATTAAAAAAAAATATTGGAGGAAAGACACATACGAATTTAGAAAATTATAATTTCCCATCATAACCCTTTAGAGATGGCCGATAGATGATTTCTTTAATAGCCAACAGGCAACAATTTTCCCTGATCGTGTCTATAAGACATATGGAAAACACTGTATATACCAAACTCTTTAAAGGTGTCAACCTCTTTTGTAGGGAGGGATTATCGATCACCAGAGTCGGTACGTCTCCCCTCGGAAGGGTACCTGTCGTGTTTCCATGCGGAAAAAAGTCGATCATTCCTTTATATCAAACAAAGAAGCCAAATCGTATATAAAATATTTAAGTTTTAACTCTATTATTTATCGCAACCCTTTCAGGATGATTTAATAAATTTTCTATTTCATTATAAGTAATTACTGATTAAATACAGTATTTTTACCAATTATCAAACAATAGTTGAAAACATTACGTTCCAAGTAAAAAATCTCTTAATTCTTACATATCAGTTTTTAACGTCTTTGCAGTCTGAAACTAAGTAGGTATGTTTTTAAATTTAAACCGCTAATTAAAAAAAAATATTGGAGGAAAGACACATACGAATTTAGAAAATTATAATTTCCCATCATAACCCTTTAGAGATGGCCGATAGATGATTTCTTTAATAGCCAACAGGCAACAATTTTCCCTGATCGTGTCTATAAGACATATGGAAAACACTGTATATACCAAACTCTTTAAAGGTGTCAACCTCTTTTGTAGGGAGGGATTATCGATCACCAGAGTCGGTACGTCTCCCCTCGGAAGGGTACCTGTCGTGTTTCCATGCGGAAAAAAGTCGATCATTCCTTTATATCAAACAAAGAAGCCAAATCGTATATAAAATATTTAAGTTTTAACTCTATTATTTATCGCAACCCTATCAGGATGATTTAATAAATTTTCTATTTCATTATAAGTAATTACTGATTAAATACAGTATTTTTACCAATTATCAAACAATAGTTGAAAACATTACGTTCCAAGTAAAAAATCTCTTAATTCTTACATATCAGTTTTTAACGTCTTTGCAGTCTGAAACTAAGTAGGTATGTTTTTAAACTTAAACCGCTAATTAAAAAAAAATATTGGAGGAAAGACACATACGAATTTAGAAAATTATAATTTCCCATCATAGCCCTTTAGAGATGGCCGATAGATGATTTCTTTAATAGCCAACAGGCAACAATTTTCCCTGATCGTGTCTATAAGACATATGGAAAACACTGTATATACCAAACTCTTTAAAGGTGTCAACCTCTTTTGTAGGGAGGGCTTATCGATCACCAGAGTCGGTACGTCTCCCCTCGGAAGGGTACCTGTCGTGTTTCCATGCGGAAAAAAGTCGATCATTCCTTTATATCAAACAAAGAAGCCAAATCGTATATAAAATATTTAAGTTTTAACTCTATTATTTATTAGAATAATACAGACGATTTTTTAATTCAAAGGAACACTGTTCTCACCTTAGGATGCCAAGTCAGAAGCACGAGTTCTTATTCAGGTCAAGTATTCACGAAAGGATTCCTAGGTAGAAGCAAGAGAGGTGCGCTCGTGAAGAACGGCCGTCTAAGTGTGAGGGTGCCCCTTCTTGTCCGCTCCGGATTCCGAGTCGATGACGTCAGCGGGACGTGGGGTGTAGGCTGGTCCGATACTCAAGCGACGGGTTCGATGGTGGCGACGCCAAAAGGGGTAGTACGGAGAGTTTACGTACTACTGAAGGGTGTTTTTCCTGTTAAAACTAGAAAAAAATATATTAGAAGAATAATACCGATGATTTTTGTTTTAATTAAAAGGAACACTGTTCTTACCTTAAGATGCCAAGTCAGAAGCAAGAGTTCTTGTTCAGGTGTAGGATCCACGCAAAGATGCCAAGGCAGAAGCAAGAGAGGTAGCTCGTGAGGAACTGTCGTCTACGGGCGAGGGTGGCCCTTTTTATCTGCTCCGGAGGCCGAATCGGTGACGTCAGCAGGACGTGGGGTCCGATACTCAAGCGACGGATTGGATGGTGGCGACGCCAATAGGGGTAGTACGAGGAGTTTATGTACTAATGAAGTGTGTTGTGTTCAAAGTTCATTTTTTAAAAATAATGCATAAAACGCGATGATCATTTGTTTCCTCGCTTTTGCCATTTTAATCATCGGAAAAAATGGTACTAATTTAACCAGCATCATAGCTCTAATAATGACCGAGTTAGCAAGACAACAAACCTGAACAATCCCGATTTAATTCGAGACACCCTGCGTAGTTCCACAGATGGAGTAGATAATGTATTAGGTTCTTTCCTCATTTCCTACAAAAACTTTGTTAGTTCTTGTAAAAACCGTGGGACAATTGTTATAAGTTGGACCAATTGGCAATAACCATTGAAATTGGCTTATCGATATCAAAATTAAAAAACCGAAATAGTAGACAAAAGAATTCAGGGTTTTCGCTCTCATGTATGAATTTTCGTAATGCCGGATGGTCTGGCCATCATAATTCCATAACGTATTCGTATACCGGGTGATGCGGCCAGCCAGGATACATGATATCCCACGTAAATTGTGAGATATTTTTTTCAGTCCAACAAAAAATATACTTAAATTTTTTAAAGACTACAATCAGAAAAATATCCTTGTTCAATTTAAAGTGTATTTTCCTAGTAACTAATAAAATGCATTTTTAAAATGTCAAACTAGGAACTATGGATTTCACACTTTCTCTCAAACCAGGAAATAAATGATTAAAAATTTGTCAAAGTCATTTTATGTCAATGTTAATATTATTTTATGTTATAGATACTATTTCCGCCGCAATACCGTTTAATCATTGTAACGATTTCCTCAACTGACGATTAGAAATATTCAAAGCGAAAATTATTTCAAAAATTAAAAACGTTGACAAGCGTAAACCTAATTATAAAAGTGATTTCATTTTAGCCTGAATTAAAATTAAACGGTATCGTACGTCAGATTTAAGCTAGTTCGAAGACATAATTTTCCTATTATCCTAAAACGATATGTGAAAAAAGCTAAAATTTCACAGAAGTAGTGTTAGATGGGGTGTTCTACGCCACTTTGCACACCCCCTACTGCGCAGGCGCGTCATCTGTCATCTGTCATCTGTCATGTCATCTGTCATCTGTCATGTCATGTGTCATCTGTCATGTCATGTGTCATCTGTCATGGCCCCAACTACCAGTGGCCCTAACTACCAGTGGCCCTAACTACCAGTGCCCCTAACTACCATGTGTACTAGTGGCCGCGTATGTTCTCTGTGCCAACCGCGTCTAACACTTCTGTGTGACAGGAACCCAAAGACGCGTGTGTTCTTTGTGACATCTCCAAATGATGACGTAGAGGGGGGACCCGCGCGTTCAAACCTGAAAAAAAGTTCCGTCTACTAGGCTCGAACCGCCGACCTGTAGATTGATAGCCGGGAGTCATACCATTGAGCCATCGCGGCAATTGATATATGCTCGCAACTATGCGTACCGATGTCGCTTAATTAAACAACAAATTTACCAAAAAAAGATATTTATTTCACAATATTACACATATGGTTTCTAGTAATGGTGACTACACAATTTGTTAATAATATTAAACAAGTTATGGATATAAATACTACTAAACTATAAATATTGTTAGAATGTTCCATGGGCGGATCTGGGTGGGTACTTTCGCTGCCATAGGTCTTCCAAGGAGTTTCTCCAACGGTGGAATCTCTAAAGACAAACTTGATCTTATATCGAAGAAAAGCATCAGAGGATACGTTTGCGGCAAAAACAGGAATCTGTCTATTAAACAGCATCTCATAACGCATCTTCACCCATGTATTATTCGGGGACTCGACCATTACCGATGCGTCCATGACATTTGGGGGCATGTAAACATAAAATACATTTTGAACGAGCGCCACCAGGATGATATAAGATGAACTTAACACGGCCATTGCTGGAGAATAACTGATCTATAATAATTTCTTTGCAGCTCTTATAGCATCATAGCTATTATAAAGAACAGATATAAATATTAGCAGAAAAACAATTAGATAGAAATAACCGGGGATATAACGATCTGGTTTTATCTCATTTGCTTTAAACTGTCTACATTTCCATAATATTTTTGCAAAATAGCAATCCCCGGAATACTTGTAGTGGTCCGCAAGGGGATCGTCTCCTTTTTTCCATCCGCTAAATTCACAATGACAAAAAGCGCATCTTACAATGTCGGAATGTTGGGTGTAATAAAATCCAGCACGCGCCAAATCTTCAGGACAGACTTTCTTACGCCACCCTGTATATGTAATTAATCTATCTTCAAAATTATACATGGTGCCAAGCCCATCATCAGCACAATCTAAACAATCCGCGCTATACATGATGTCGCCAAAGCCGCTTCAACTATACTAAGTAATAAAACACAAAATTCATTATTTATACATTTATTAAACATCAGAATTCATATACAATTTATCAAAATCATCTAGAACTTTCTGCGGGTAATAATATACTAGCTCCAAGATATAAGACCTGGTATTCGTATAGTAAGTACGAATACAGTTTTTTAGGTTATCAATAAAACCATCATCCATATCACTTACATAAGATAAAATCCTTTCATAATTAGCTTTAATATCCAGTTCCCCCAGCAATCTTAACTTATAACTAATCAAATCTCGAATGTTAAATACAGAATCGAGATCAGTACAACAAAAACATAAAGTAATATCATCACACTTGAGTTTTATAATTTTTTCACCTAAAAGAAGCACAGAAGACATAGTGAAATGCTCGTCTGTAGACACCATGTCAGCACCACCAGAACCAGTCGATATATTTTCAGCCATTTCCAAAAATTCCTGCCAGCTAGTAGTAGTAAATGAGGCGGACACTTGATCTTCGGGTAAATTCAACAGCGTATATGTCAGCCGAACGCTTGGAACCAGCCCCCGAGCAACGCTCACCCCTACAGCTACCTTGAAATTACCGGCAGGATAACATACTTCATTTAAAAACCGTCGTTCATTTCTAATATCGTTCTTACTTCTCAGCAACATACTATTGAGATAGTTCTCGAATGGTGATGAAGACTCACTAAGCTCGTCGGAGAAGGCAGGTTCAGACATGATTGGAACGAAACTGACGGCAGATGGGATATATATCAACTATACCCCCACCCCTCAGTTAATTTTATTAATGTTAAGTTCCAAGAACAGGAGCTTAGATAAAGCCCACCCGCTCCCCATCTCGCTAAATTCCGACGCTTTTTTGAGTAAAACATGCATATATTCAGTATAAAAATCTTGTAAATTACTATTCTGTACAATGTGGCCATATTTGGAGTTGAACGATTTGATATCTGAATCCATAGACGTGCCTAATAAATAGAGCCCATATAATTCCATATTAACACTAATCTGACTATGAATAGTCAAGGCATTCTCCAACAAGTCAATTACTTTATCCCTCACTCCTTCTAAATATAGCTTAACATCAGACACGTGATGACTCGATATGTGATACGTAACAAACCGGTTCTTAAAAGCCGCTTGAACAAGTTTCACGCCAGAATCAAAATCCACACTGCAATTCTGCTTATGTTTAGCGGTACGCCTATGATGACTAAGCGATTTAACCTCGCAGTCACACTCAGTGCAATGCGTCATGATGACTGATTAAAATTACCGAAATTAGATACATTTATACAACGTCTTTTGATACGTCTATCCAGCTGTTATGTGACGCATCGAACCCCACCCATTTGACATACATCTTTCTACCCTTTTTACGCAAAATCTGTTCGATAAGAAATACATCTGGCTGTTTAGTTTTTTGCAGTTCTTCTTCATAAAAACCGCCACTGATTGGATGGCCATACATATCTTCTAATAAATATGTTGTAGGAGCAGTAATTTTTACTTTTAAAATTTTAAATAATTCAGCCGTCCAATTAGGCACATATCCTTTTTCAAACACGTGTTTAGCTTTACTTATCCGAACGATATCTCCCACTTTAAATTTCTGCCTGCCAACAACCTTGAGATTGGTGTAAGCTGATTTTAATAAATTTTGTTCATTATTCTTAGAAACATACTTTGGCTTCATTTTGGTTGTGGAATGTGTCGTATTATTATATGTATTTACAACATGTTCCAACAAGTCTATCCATTTATGATTACCGTTCAAGGTAAACAACTTAAACAGCTTTTCCTTGACTGTTCGAATTACACGCTCGGCAATAGATGCTTTTAAAATACTAAATGTGCTGTAATGATGGATGCCATGTTTCTTCATGAGAGCTTGAAAATTAGAGTTGTAATATTCCTTCCCATTATCTGTAACTAACTTTTTCGGAATTCTCTTAGACTGCGCGAGTATCTGGGTCATAGCATTAGTCACATCTTGGGCATTTTTAGACTTTATAGGGCGAGCCCATAAATATTTCGAAAAACAATCAATAACAACCAATATATACTTAAACCCCCTATTTTCGCGAGAATACTGATCAAGCTGCGCAAGATCAGAGGCAAAAGTATCATCTAAACCATATTGAATAAATCTGCGTCGTTTAAATTTTGTTCTAGCGGGCTTATGTAGCTCATTAACAACTTGTTCTCTCGCTTTAGTAATACTCGCAGCCATTTTCAAACATGTAATAAAAACTAAGTACTATGCAGATGCTTTTATATCTTACTTCTATCAACCCTCTGTTTCAATTTATTAACATTTGTATTTATTTTTTTAACATCATCAGTAATAGGCTTAATAGATTGTTTAACAGTAGTAGTTATATACCCCTTTAAAATATTTTCAAGGTTATCAAATTGCTTAGATACCTGCACTATAGATGCTTGATGTGTAGTACGAATCTCATGAAGCTGTTTTCTAAATTCCATATCTAATTTCAAAATCTCGCTCTTCAACTTATCATCAGCAAGTTTAAGCGAAATTTTATAATCCGACATTTCCTTATTTAAAATAGTCATATGATCACGCATTTGCGCAGATATTAATTCCGTATTAGCCTTACTAGAATTCGTCAATTCATTCTTAACTCTATCAATAGAGTTGTAGGCATCTTGCATTCTAACCGCAACCAAATGATTAAGACTAGCCGAAAGAGAACTTATTGAATCATCTATAAATTTTTTATTCGCAGCATCAGAGCCATCTGTAGGAAGCTTTACGTTTACAAGTTTATGATCGCGAATATTATAGTCACCATCTTTATTAACGGGTATTTGATTAGGAGCTCTCCTTATACCTTTTTGACGTGTCGGCAGGGCACGTCCAAACTTGTTCATGGCTAAGCTGATACTAAGACGAGAGGTGGTATATAACTATTTATAAAACTCAATTATCCCCAACCGCTCCAGCTCATGCAAAATATTCATAATTTCATTTAGGTTGTTGGTGTTGCCAGCCTGGCGAGATGCATGTAGCTTTCTAAAACGATCTACCAACTCGTTAATATCATCGTAATATACAAACTCTTTCGGGGCCTCGTCGTATTGTAGCAAAGCCTGCCCTGTTCTCCCAGAGTTTAATCTAGTCGTTCTGCTAGGCACTGATGACGTGGATTTAGAGGCTCTAGGAGTTGATGAAGACGGTGATGATAATTTAGATGCGGTGCTTAGAAGTGGTTTAACAATTGTCGTATATTTATGCGATTTATCACCCTTTATTGCGCCACTATCCTTCCGATATAGACTTGTACGTTTCAGAATATCCCCATATTGTACTGTATCGGCTCTAGTATGATATTGAGGTACCTTTAAAAATAACAAATCATACAAGCCACGAGTACCCTTATACGTAACATCTCCTACTTGTATATCACCACTCGGCAAAAAGTCTATTCGCTCGGATCCCAATTGCCAAGCATCATTATCTGAATTATATGATACTCCTTTAGCATCTATCGATGAAGAGTTATCCCAATATTTTTTTAAATAACTCTGAGCAATCGGGGGATATTGTGCGATAAACTCATTTACAACCTCGGGCTTGTTAAGTAATGCAGTGAAATCCTCTTGTACTTCGCGGAATGAAGGATACGATGACTCATCAGTAAACACGTCATCCTCGGCATCGCCATAGTGCGTCTCATCTGCTAGAAGGCTAGGTTGCTTTACTTCTCGGGGTTCTATCTTTTGTGGCTCAATCTTTATGAGAGGCACATCCTCTGTTTTAATCTTACGTTTACGAGTCTGTTTTTCAACAGAAGCTTCCACAAGTTTATTTAACGGATCGGTAATAGGTGTTAGAAATTTATTTAGTGCATCGTCTTCTTCACCACGCTCCAACTTTAATGCCAAGTATTTTTTCCGTATAACATTTGCGGTATTAATAATGCGTTGCTTAACATCCTTATCGAGGCCACTCAAATTAGAAGCCATGATATACAACTATACCACTATAACAACCAATAACCCGACCGAACCGCTATAACAATCCACTGATCCACTGATCCACTGATCCGGTGGTTGTAATGATCCACTGATCCGGTGGTTGTAATGATCCACAGATCCACTGATCCGGTGGTTGTAATGATCCACAGATCCACTGATCCGGTGGTTGTAATGATCCACTGATCCACTGATCCACTGATCCGGTGGTTGTAATGATCCACTGATCCACTGATCCACTGATCCGGTGGTTGTAATGATCCACTGATCCGGTGGTTGTAATGATCCGCTGATCCGTGGTTACAATGATCCGTGGTTACAATGATCCGTGGTTACAATGATCCACTGATCCACCGATCCGTGGTTACAATGATCCGTGGTTACAATGATCCGTGGTTACAATGATCCGTGGTTACAATGATCCGTGGTTACAATGATCCCTGATCCACATAGAAACAGGATATGTATGATTAAATACGTCCGCCCTCTATGACGACAAGTGATAGACTAATGTATTATAATTAGGGGATTAAATATATATCAAACTTGTTCCTATATCGACCTTTATCAATATCACTGTCTTTGACCAGAACTAAAAACCCATGCTTGTCTTTCCAACATGTGGAACATAGCCGTTTAAAAGCTTCAAAGGACATGTCGGTATTTACATGATCGGTATATACATGCTTCAAATTCAAATCATCCTGTTTAAATAGAATTAATACGTTGGCATTGTCGCGAACCAGCTGTTTGGGAATTTTTGAATATGTTTGCGTTAAATAAAACGAATCGATATCATGGTGTCTGCCCATACAGAAATAATTGCGTATTTTATCCTGTTTCTCACAGGCAACATCGTCAAATATAATAATAGAATGAGGTTTAGCGCTAGAAGGATCTAGAACATCGTCATTATCGCTGTACCCGAAATATCCAAGACGGGCCTGTTTTAATGTTTTCTGCAGAAATACATATTTGTCCTGCTGTAGAGATTTTGAATATACGTATACATTCTCAAATTTCAAGCCATTTTCATCAGCCAATAAACTTATCATAACAGCAGTTTTACCACACGAACTGGGTCCGCATATTATTGCCCTAATGGTTGAGGGTAAAACAGCACTATGTTTATTCGGATTTTGCTGGGTCCCCATATTGAAATCATGTATTTGAATTGAACGTTTCTGCTTTTCTTGACGCATCTTTCTATAAGTACCACTCTGCATTCATTCGCAACTACATTAGTAATGCAGACGTCACAGGGTGCAGGTGTGTTAAATAGTATCATCAATAAATTACCAGTCGAACTTCATCTACCCGGTTATTCTTATTGCGGCCCTGGTACAAAGCTTCAAGAACGTTTAGCTCGCGGAGATAAACCCAAGAATAAATTGGATAGTTATTGCAAAGATCACGACATTGAATACGCAAAGTCCAAAGACTTGAACCATCGGCATCAAGCCGATCAGGTGTTGGAAAACAAAGCTTGGAAACGAGTCAAAGCCAGCGATTCGAGTCTTGGTGAGCGAACCTCTGCGTGGTTAGTAACAAACATCATGAAGGTCAAGCGTAAGTTGGGTGCAGGATGCAAGAAGCATGAATTATGTAAGCTTATTAGACCGCTAAAGAAACATGGTTCTGGTAGTGATAAAAAGGCGTTGAGTGGTATGCTCAAAGCTGCACGCATCAAAGTTAAGAAGCTAGGCGGAAAAAGAAAAATCAAAATACCTAGAATCATACCCCTGCCAAAACAAGGCGGCATCTTACCTTTGATCCCGATATTCGCTGGGCTTAGCGCCCTCGGGGCATTAAGTAGCGGTGTAGCTGGAATTTCAAAGGCGGTTAATGATGTACAGAATGCTAAAGCCAAGTTGAAAGAATCACAGCGTCATAATGAAACAATGGAAGCCATCGCCTTAGGCAAGAAGGGGGATGGGCTGTATTTGAAAAAACACAAGACCGGATATGGATTGTTTTTACGTAAAATGCCAAAAAACTGTCAATAAAGCTGCCCGCGCGTCCTTTATCCGATCAAGATATTAAATCATATGTAAAACGTCTAAAGATCCCTAATTTCAGAGGTGTATTTATGCGAGATACTTTACCAAAATCACCGAAACATACAGAGAGTGGCGTTTTAAATTTAGATGGATACAAAGGAGATGGGACACACTGGGTAGCTTACAAGAAGAAAGGAGATAGAGTTGTTTATTTTGATAGTTTTGGCAACTTGAAGCCGCCAAAAGAATTTGTAGAGTATATGAAAAATTATAAAATTTATTTCAACTATGATCAATATCAGGATTATGGTACGATAAATTGCGGCCATCTGGCGTTGACGTTTCTCGTTAATTCATTATAAATTACAATGACGTCATTAGCCATCATCAGTCATGTCTCAAACATTCACTTTAAAGGGTCGTTCTCACCGGCTTGAAGCATACTTTGTGCCGCCTATAGAACTAGACTCGAGATTTGATTACTCTCTGGCATTAATATCTCTAAATACGTGGAATACAATACCAAATATAGAACCTGGTCGTAATAAGGTTTATTATACAATCAACGGCAAGGAGCAAGTTTTAAAAATACCAACCGGTTCTTACGAGTTGGAGGATATAGAGTACTATTTACAAGGTCAGCTTGCTGGTGCTGAATTATCGGATGCTGAACGTAAAGAAATCCTATCACTTCGAGCTAATAACAATACCTTAAAGTGCGAGCTGCAGAGTATCTACAATATAAATTTCAAGCCAAAGGATAGCATTGCTCAGTTATTAGGGTTCTCTCCTCAAGTGCTGACGGCTGGTCAATTTCATGAATCTGACTTACCAGTTGAAATTATACAAGTGGTTACTATTAGGGTTGAGTGCAACATTATTTCTGGTTCTTACTATACAAATAATCCGGCGCATACTTTATACGAATTTTCTCCAACTGTTGACCCCGGATATAGTATTAATATAGAACCCCGAAATCTTATTTATCTACCTGTCAACGACAAAAATATATATAATATTACTCTAACGCTATTGGATCAAGATTCGAGGCCGGTTAATTTCAGAGGTGAAGAAGTTGTAATCAGATTAGAACTGAGACGAAATGGGCTTAGTCTTTAATAGTTATTTAACTACATCTACTCCTTCTCCAGACTCATTCTGTAACCAGAAGCCAAAGAGAACACTCGCGCTTGTCAATATTATTTTTTTACAGTCCGCGAGCAGTCTATATAACTATCATGTCAGAAAAACTTCAGCTATTTAACCCCATTAAAAGCGATGAGTCAATCATGCGCGAAGAATGGCATACTTATCATCCTTTCACCAAGTCTTTTAATAACAACGACGAAATCGAGATTGTCATCAATCAACAAGATGTATTTTTAGACATGAGCGAAGCTCAGCTTTATATCGAAGGGTCGTTTAAAGCAGAGGATACAGCTGGCAAGACTGGTGACTGTACATTAACCAATAATGCTGCAGCCTTTATTTTTGACAGCATGTCGTATGAAGTGAATGGTAAAGAGATTGAAAAAGTTCGCGATCCTGGCATAGTTAGCGCCGTTAAAAACCTGCTATGCTTAAACGATGCAGAAAGCCGCGCTTTAGATATTGCCGGTTGGAATTGGCCTAGCGGTACTATAAAAACATTGGATGAAACTAGTAAAGAATTCAACTTTCGCATTCCGCTACACATGCTGTTTGGGGTGTTTGCCGATTACAAGAATGTTCTGATGGGCAAACAGAAGCTTAAACTGGTTCGAGCTCGTCACGATGAAAATTGCTACAAGTCAACTGGTGACAAAAAGGCGACGATTACGCTAAAGACTGTTGAATTGAAGGTTAAGCACATTTATCCTAGTGACGCAGTTAAACTTAGACTTTTGGATGACATTGCAAAAAATAAACCTATATTTATCCCGTTTAGAACTTGGGAGATTCACGAGCTTCCTGCTTTGAGAACGACAAAGAGAGATATTTGGACTGTAAAGACGATGACAGAGAGGGCAAGATATGTTATTGTATTTTTTATGAAAAATCGCAAAGATAACTACAAGTCAGATTGCTGTTATTTTGATAACTTAAATATTACCGATGTCAAGTTGCATCTAAACTCTGAGATATACCCCTATGAGGCTCTAAATTTAGATTTTGCCAATCGCCAATATTCAGAAGTCTATAAGATGTATACAGACTTTCAAAAATCTTATTTAGGCAAGCCGCTAAGCGAGCCTATTTTAGACTTTACGACTTTTGCTAGTAGGGCCCTATTTGTTATTGATTGTACCAAGCAAAATGAATCCCTAAAGAGCACCGCTATTGATGTCAAGTTGGAGTTTCAGAGTTCTTCTAATTTTTCCAACGATTCACGAGCGTTTTGTATTATTATTCACGATCGTGTCCTTGAGTACCAGGCTTTAACCGGCCAGGTGAGAGAACTATTGTAGTTCCAACCCTTGTAAGATGAAGTTTGCTGTAGTCGACGTCCAGGGATTCCAGGTACCAGAATTTCAAGCTAAAGAACTAGCCATTTATGATGGAAAACACATGAAGAGTTACCTGTTTAAACCTACTACCCCATTTCATACCTTGAGTGATGATTGCAAGAAGCAGGTATTATTCCTACATAGAAACCATCATGGCCTCTTTTATAATTATGGCGTGACCGATTACAGCGACCTCTACACAATCATCAGCAACGATTTGCGAGACGTGGACCAGATATATGTCAAGGGTCACATAAAGAAGAGCTTTTTAGACGAAATTTATTCTCAATGTAGTAATAAGCCACATGTTGTTAATTTAGAATCAAGTATCAATGCGCCAAAACTCTCTAAAGACGTAACCACATGTTCTAACCATGATCTAGAAGTTTGTAATTGTAGTATTAGGAATGCCTATATGCTGTATGATTATATTTATGATTTTTTACCAAAATAAATAATTGAAAATGTCACGTGTGTTTTAATATAGCGTTCTAATAATATTTAATCATTTGCCCTCGAGCTTGTGATGACATCGGTCAAGTTGCAAGAGCACCTACGTAATATACATAACCTCAAAAAAGATATAAAGTGCTACGAAGATTATCGGTTTATATCACGTGGTTTTTTAAACCTCTCCATGGATACTTCTGACAAGGTGTGCCCTAGGGCTGTGGAAGCCCCGCCCCTTTGCAAAATTAGGCCAAACAGAGTATATGAAATTGATGGTTATATAACCGTTATTTTTAAAAACACTGAAGTAGTAGTGGATACTATTGGATATGGAAAGATTTATTTCACTAGTGTGGAATTTGAAGAATTCTTAAGCAATTTCGACTGTTTCAACACTCACTGGGTTGACATATTTTTGATTATTGGAAAGTATACTTTGGTGTTTCATCGTAATGCAGAAAAACGAAGCCTAAAATTCGAAGATGCGGATACAGACAAGTACCTGTTTCGATGGACCGATAAATTAATTAGTTTATTTGCACAACATATGTATCAATTGTATAAACTAAATACTGAATATTATTCCATAAAATATTGAACTGTTGTTTTATTTATAGGGTATAGGCGGGTAAATAAAACAATTTGGGTATGTGGGGTAAAACATTTATTTAACACACATTTATATAAAAATATTTAGAAATAATCAAACACAATTTGGGAAATGTGGGGTAAAACATTTATTTAACGCACATTTATATAAAAATAATCAGTCTTATAGAGGGTACAATACTTGAACTATAATATATAACTATACGTGTAAAGGGCGCTATACTTTATAATAAATTCTTAAACTATAATAAATAACCTAATATCACAGCCTCTAACACCACCTAAAGAAATTGAAGCAATCAGTCTTGCCTTGGAATTTCCAAGGTCTCCTTATATAATGCTATATCCTGGTGACCCCAAGCAAGCGTGTTCTCAAGGTCTCCGGGTATAAGGTAGCGCTTATCGTCCGCGTATGATAGCGCTACCTTATTTTTAAGTTCCACATGCATATCATGCGAATGTGAGCGGAAAGTATTCATCTCTCGAAATATTCTGGTCCCTACTACGTTAACTGCTTTTTTATAGTCTTCAACTGATAGTTGGGATTTTGTAACGTAGTCGGGGACGCCTTTTGCTTTTTTTGTACATTCCCCCTCTACATTCACACAATATGCTTTAGCCCCGGTCCCATAGAAATCCCATATAA
The DNA here is from genome assembly GCA_963991005.1 of Barypeithes pellucidus. Classification (NCBI taxonomy): domain Eukaryota; kingdom Metazoa; phylum Arthropoda; class Insecta; order Coleoptera; family Curculionidae; genus Barypeithes; species Barypeithes pellucidus. Next base: position 95,857,788 of record OZ022556.1, read on the forward strand.
TTTTTCCTGCGTACTCATCTTTCATTTTTCCCAATATAGATTGGTTTACAGGAACATTATGTGGGTTATCTGGAGAATAGTTTGAGGTGTCAAATCTATCTAAATTTTCTGCTATATCATCATAAAAATTTTCTGTTGTTACATTTAGAATGAGGGAGTCAGTGTCCGTGTATAGCAAGACCGCGTTGTTGCCATATTTAGGCTTAATATAACCGTACAAAAAGTCGTACATAATAATCTTAGATAACTCCAAGATTCCAAACCCTGCGTATATGGGTTTGTTATATACCACTTTTTGTTTATGCATCTGGATAGATACCAGGTTCTCGCTGTAAATAGTGCGGTCCTTGAAATGAGGTTTCGCGATCAACGCCCCAGCACCAAGCCTCCTACCAATATTTTCCCAATGGGACACTAATTTGACATCTACCCTCTTCTCCACATTCTCCATTGTCTTTCCAAACACAGAATTGTTCATAAGCTTGAAAAAGTCCTTTTCAAACTTATTTTTGGCTTGATTGCGCAACCCTGTGTTTAGGTCGATGTATGGTTTAAGCCACGGTGATTGGTCGAAAGATATCACGCGGTGAATTTTAGTTAGCTTAAGGCCATAATTTAAAGCTTGTTGCAAATTTTGATAATGAATAATATATTTAGTTTTCTTAAAAAAGTTTGGGATTAATTTTGTTATTTTCGGAAATTTGGACTCTGGTGGCGCAATGGATTCTGGACAAAAGGGTAGTTCATTATGCGAATAATGCAAATCTTCCGGGTATGTTAAATCGACTTCTAAGACGTAACCTGTTTGTGAATCAGGTGCGATGTTCATATAATCTAAATTTTGAATTTCGATTTCGTCTAACCATTTAAAGTTCCCTGTGGGTAAATATTGAGACATGGCTGCACCGTATAAATTTGTTGCATCCAAGTATAAAATGTAGGAGGTAGGTTTTGAAGCGTCGTATGTGGGTATGAATTTATTATTCGCAATAGCTTTTCTTACACTACACTGACTGACTCCGCCACGAATCCCGTGTTTAAAAAAGTGTACCATATCTAGATCGGTCAGTAGCTCGAGATTTATGGATGTATATTTAAGTGCGGATTCCATCGACAATCCTGGACACGTGAAAAATTGGCTTGGGTCAAGGCCGTATGTAGATATGCACACATTTCTAAAGCTTTCAAACACATCTGTCAAAATTAATACGTCGGATTTTAAATAAATGTCTGAATATTCGCCTAAAGTTTTGCATTTAAATAGATCCCATACCTTCAACGCACGCTTGTAATCATCTTCAGTAATATGCTCATTTTTAAGTTTATTAAAAAAGCCTTCATGTGATGGCAGCACGGTATCGTCTAATTTTGAAACATGATCCACGTAGTTATACGGGAAGACACCCTTCTGTCGAATAAGTTTAAATTTTTCCTCGTCAGGGAAATATTTACGTATGGCCCTGCATTGTTCGGGCTTTAAATTTTGACTTAATTTATCCAAGCCTGTGGCCATAAATCGAAAACTATCTAAAAACCGTAATTTTAAAAATACCTGCCGTTGTTTCCCATCCTCTTCGATGCTATCCACCAATATATGTTTACTAAAGGAAATATATTTTTCCTTATTTTGGGGGATAACATCAATCTTTTCTTCATTCGACGCCAATTCTTTAACAAAGAGATGGGAATCGAACCCAGACATGTTGTGAAAAAATATTGGGATAAACGTAGGAATTTTGAAATTTAGATTACATACAGAATGAGATGGACCCCGATACAGCCCTGTAAGATGATCGTGATCATGAACACGCATGTCTTCTATATTAAATGGCTTTTCACAAATATGACAATGCGTTGCGGTTTGATGTGCATGCTCTTGTTCAGCAGTTATAGGGATCATGGGCACTATTTTCTTCAAAAAGCGATTATATATTGATTTACAATCAGCATCTAATCGTTTTACAAATTCTTTATGTGCGTCAGGACCTCTATAACATTGATAATTTGAATGCGCATCATCAAAGTCACATTTAATATAGTAGGCAAACGAGTATGGAACGTGTTTATGCGTGCGTACTGTATATGACGTATCAGGATCTCTCTCACTTTGTTCTGTAGGCAATGGTTCTAAAACTGTTTCGAAATCCGCGTAAACAACAAAAGGTACTTTTAATTTCTTTTCAAAGTTTGTAAATTTAAAAATATTCTCAGGTATCTCTTCACCGTATTTATTCTTTTTCAAATCGGTAGTCGGTACTTTGGCCATAACGTGGCCACAATCGTGTTCTTGATGAGATTTTAACTTCAACTCGGAATAGAAATACGTTAAACAGCCATCACATAAATACTTTGTAGCATTATGTTTAGATAATTGCCTTGAGATCAGACGAGATAAACTTCTTATTAAACAGTAATGAGTATTTTCATTATCATCACTGATTACTAACAAATTTACATGTCTTTCATTGCGAGATTTAGTAAAATATAAGGGACCCACGACATCAATACTATTTTTACCATTGTCGTAGTTTCGCTCTAAACCATAGACATTGATAGAAATATTATTCTGCCGTTCAAACTTTGAAATATCTTTCATTTGTATTGGAAATTCCATACCTGTAAAGTCCAGCTCGTTCTCAAATGGCAGATAGTTCACGACTCTATTTGCATGTTGAGCCCAATGTACTGGATGTAAGGCAGCCAAGACTGACCACATGAAACATTTTTGGTCCGTGTTTTGAATGTTCAAAACAGCTTTCCTTGCTTCAATTTCTTTAGGCATCGGAAGGTAAGATGATGGCGTTAGAGGCTTGATTTTGCTAATTCCTATTTCTAAATGAAGGAGTTGTTGAAGAGCCCACCCTGTAACAATTGAAATATTGTTTTGCATTACCAGACACACAATTATTTAACTAAAAAGCACACAATTATTTAACTAATACTCACCACTATCCTTTTCCGAGAACTCTGAATATTTGCGGTCTAGGATAGCGACGAACTGCCCAAACAACTCCTCCAGGTCCGTTGAGCCATTGACCATGACATGCCTGGTGTTGAATGATTTTGTCTCCATCGACTCGCTCGTCTGCAGGAGGAAGCGTCCGAAAAGCTCCACACCGACCTTGAGCTGCTCGTATTTTGTAACAATATTCCCCACCAACCGAAGGAATTTTTCCCGCAGGTGTTCCAGGAACTGGGGCACATTGGTGGGGTCTTGGCTCGATTTCAGTCGGTAGGTAGCAATCCGGCTTCGGAACGATGTTTTAATTAGTTCAACACCATCCTCCTGCACCATGCAGCAGTTCTCCCGATGACGTAAGGTCCTTACGTGAGCGGCCCATCGGGAGCTTGGAACGTCCATATTACATTCACTACAATGCTGCATAGATTCATCTGAAATATTAAGCACTTTTAGAAAATCACTAGTTTTATTTTTAAAAAACTCACCATCTGACGGAGCGAGTCTTGCCCGTTTGGCAATGGCTACTTGGGAGGGGGTGGCTTGTCGTTTCGGGGCTCTGTGCGCTTCCCTCTGGTGCGCCTGGAGTGCTTTCCTAGAAGGGAAGCTGACCCCGCAGGCTGGACATGTTTGTGTAGTCTCCCTGCAGTCCCCATGTCGTTTGAAACTAGACTTCCTAGCGAAGGAACGACCGCAGTGCTCACAGTTGAACATTTTTCCTAAAATCACACACAAGTTCTAATTATTAACACCATTTTTAATCAATATTTATAATTTCTAGCTTGTATCGTCATAACAACGTATCCCCCTGTATATATACCATCTAGCACAATAAATACTTATTTAAATTAATTCACACTTGTATCACGAGCTCATAATATAAATCAATACACAATACATAAACCATAGCACATTTAGCCTATAAGTCTACATACCTGGTAATTATTTTATTCACTTTTAACTGGTTCTGCACTGCTACCTTCGGCTAGTTCTCTAGGTCAACTGTACCTCAGACCCAGCGCTTGCTGTATTTATAGGCGGGACCGTAACGCGTCGTTATAGTTCTAGAATTATCTACGTATTGTAATTCTCGGAACATATTGCATCAGCTTTTACCATCGACTAGGCTTGGCTACTGCTCTTGTTGCATCATCTTTCTAGGAATTTGTTACTGGCTTGCTTGACATTGAATATTAATGAGTGCCTATCCCGTGATTATGGCGCCGCGTAGACTATGCAGTGGTTTAAAATATTTTCCCCATCATTTGGGGGGTTTTGGCGGTTTTGTATAGGACCATTATCACATAAGTTGTCAAAAGGGCCTTTTTCATACAAGTCCCGTTTTTGAAAGACCCGGGGTGGGCGGACTGCCGAAGGCACTTTTTCCGGTAATTGCGCAGATTTTTCTCCTATAGTTTCCGAGAAACCTCAATTTTAGGCTATTGCGCATGATGTCAAATGGGCCATATTTTTTTTTAACGGATTTGGGGTTTGTGAGGGGTGCTTACATCGCCTCTACTGTTAGTTTTGACAAAAATCAGCTCATATCCGAGATATAGGGCCTATCTTTTTAATGGTTGTGTTCCGACATCAAATTTTCGCTATTTTGATCGTTTTATACATAGCAGTATAGATTTACGCGCTAGTGTTTAGCACGATATTGAATAAACCAATAGTTAGCACTTATTTTCTACACTTTGTAGTATTATCTTGAATTCAATAGTTACTTTATTCAATAATAACACCTTCTATGTTTCTTCGTATTAGCACAATATATGGGTGCCTACTGTTAAAGAGTCTTGAACGCATCTGTCAATGGGTCTTGAGCACAAATATAGTGAACTTGTCTATATTCTAACAGCATTTATATTGATATAACGGCCACCATTACATATTATTAAGCATCTTCTTGACAATTTGGTTAATTAAGCGCATGCAGCGGTATTAACAGCACGCATAGTTGCAAGCATATATCAATTGCCGCGACGGCTCAATGGTATGACTCCCGGCTATCAATCTAGAGGTCGGCGGTTCGAGCCTAGCAGCCGGAACTTTTTTTCAGGTTTGAACGCGCGGGTCCCCCCTCTACGTCATCATTTGGAGATGTCACAAAGAACACACGCGGCTTTGGGTTCCTGTCACACAGAAGTGTTAGACGCGGTTGGCACAGAGAACATACGCGGCCACTAGTACACATGGTAGTTAGGGGCACTGGTAGTTAGGGCCACTGGTAGTTAGGGCCACTGGTAGTTGGGGCCATGACAGATGACACATGACATGATAGATGACACATGACATGACAGATGACACATGACATGACAGATGACAGATGACATGACAGATGACAGATGACAGATGACGCGCCTGCGCAGTAGGGGGTGTGCAAAGTGGCGTAGAACACCCCATCTAACACTACTCACAGACTTTTTAATCTCATTATTCTCTTTAAAAAGTCTTAATAAATGGATTCTTTCAAATCAATACGGGGCGAATATTTGATCACATACAAAAATACCCCTAAAATGACCTAAGGGACATGCATTATTGGTATTGATTAAATAATTCTCTTTATTTAGAATGTTCGGAAAATACGTGCAAAACGTTGATGACAGACTACTCACGTCATAATAGATCACAATTTAAATCAGATTAGTTATATCTGAAATTGTTTTATTTAGCTGTTATGTTATAAATTTAGGGTTTGCCCAACTGAAAACGTACGTATTTTAGGGGTTTTCTTGATCACTCTTAATTATATCTTATTTTATCTAAGACATGTACCAACAACCTATTATTATAATAGAAAATTAATACTTTTTATGATAGTGACTCAAGTAAACGGTACACGTTAAAGTTCCCTCCGAAATCGATTTATGGGGTATTAAATCCATTAAAACAATACAATACAAATATAGCTCTATTCACGGATGATACCACTTAAGAATAATATGCGGATGTTAGTTCTTAAATGGAGGATTTACTTTTTAAGTAAAGCTACCACTTTTTTATGCCTCAGCCTCTTATTGCATGAAAAAGTACAGTAATACGTATAAACTAAAAGAGGTATCTTCAATATGAGAATCAGGTTTGGGTTTCCCTATCAACCGACTGGCTATAATCGGTGTGATTATACATACGATTTTTAACTAATTGAGAACTTTTTGTATTAGGTAGTTCTAAGATAAACCCCACTGTGTAGTACAAAGTCTCTCTGAAATACTCAATTAGTTAAAAATCGTATGTATAATCACACCGATTATAGCCAGTCGGTTGATAGGGAAACCCAAACCTGATTCTCATATTGAAGATACCTCTTTTAGTTTATACGTATTACTGTACTTTTTCATGCAATAAGAGGCTGAGGCATAAAAAAGTGGTAGCTTTACTTAAAAAGTAAATCCTCCATTTAAGAACTAACATCCGCATATTATTCTTAAGTGGTATCATCCGTGAATAGAGCTATATTTGTATTGTATTGTTTTAATGGATTTAATACCCCATAAATCGATTTCGGAGGGAACTTTAACGTGTACCGTTTACTTGAGTCACTATCATAAAAAGTATTAATTTTCTATTATAATAATAGGTTGTTGGTACATGTCTTAGATAAAATAAGATATAATTAAGAGTGATCAAGAAAACCCCTAAAATACGTACGTTTTCAGTTGGGCAAACCCTAAATTTATAACATAACAGCTAAATAAAACAATTTCAGATATAACTAATCTGATTTAAATTGTGATCTATTATGACGTGAGTAGTCTGTCATCAACGTTTTGCACGTATTTTCCGAACATTCTAAATAAAGAGAATTATTTAATCAATACCAATAATGCATGTCCCTTAGGTCATTTTAGGGGTATTTTTGTATGTGATCAAATATTCGCCCCGTATTGATTTGAAAGAATCCATTTATTAAGACTTTTTAAAGAGAATAATGAGATTAAAAAGTCTGTGAAATTTTAGCTTTTTTCACATATCGTTTTAGGATAATAGGAAAATTATGTCTTCGAACTAGCTTAAATCTGACGTACGATACCGTTTAATTTTAATTCAGGCTAAAATGAAATCACTTTTATAATTAGGTTTACGCTTGTCAACGTTTTTAATTTTTGAAATAATTTTCGCTTTGAATATTTCTAATCGTCAGTTGAGGAAATCGTTACAATGATTAAACGGTATTGCGGCGGAAATAGTATCTATAACATAAAATAATATTAACATTGACATAAAATGACTTTGACAAATTTTTAATCATTTATTTCCTGGTTTGAGAGAAAGTGTGAAATCCATAGTTCCTAGTTTGACATTTTAAAAATGCATTTTATTAGTTACTAGGAAAATACACTTTAAATTGAACAAGGATATTTTTCTGATTGTAGTCTTTAAAAAATTTAAGTATATTTTTTGTTGGACTGAAAAAAATATCTCACAATTTACGTGGGATATCATGTATCCTGGCTGGCCGCATCACCCGGTATACGAATACGTTATGGAATTATGATGGCCAGACCATCCGAAAATCCATTACGAAAATTCATACATGAGAGCGAAAACCCTGAATTCTTTTGTCTACTATTTCGGTTTTTTAATTTTGATATCGATAAGCCAATTTCAATGGTTATTGCCAATTGGTCCAACTTATAACAATTGTCCCACGGTTTTTACAAGAACTAACAAAGTTTTTGTAGGAAATGAGGAAAGAACCTAATACATTATCTACTCCATCTGTGGAACTACGCAGGGTGTCTCGAATTAAATCGGGATTGTTCAGGTTTGTTGTCTTGCTAACTCGGTCATTATTAGAGCTATGATGCTGGTTAAATTAGTACCATTTTTTCCGATGATTAAAATGGCAAAAGCGAGGAAACAAATGATCATCGCGTTTTATGCATTATTTTTAAAAAATGAACTTTGAACACAACACACTTCATTAGTACATAAACTCCTCGTACTACCCCTATTGGCGTCGCCACCATCCAATCCGTCGCTTGAGTATCGGACCCCACGTCCTGCTGACGTCACCGATTCGGCCTCCGGAGCAGATAAAAAGGGCCACCCTCGCCCGTAGACGACAGTTCCTCACGAGCTACCTCTCTTGCTTCTGCCTTGGCATCTTTGCGTGGATCCTACACCTGAACAAGAACTCTTGCTTCTGACTTGGCATCTTAAGGTAAGAACAGTGTTCCTTTTAATTAAAACAAAAATCATCGGTATTATTCTTCTAATATATTTTTTTCTAGTTTTAACAGGAAAAACACCCTTCAGTAGTACGTAAACTCTCCGTACTACCCCTTTTGGCGTCGCCACCATCGAACCCGTCGCTTGAGTATCGGACCAGCCTACACCCCACGTCCCGCTGACGTCATCGACTCGGAATCCGGAGCGGACAAGAAGGGGCACCCTCACACTTAGACGGCCGTTCTTCACGAGCGCACCTCTCTTGCTTCTACCTAGGAATCCTTTCGTGAATACTTGACCTGAATAAGAACTCGTGCTTCTGACTTGGCATCCTAAGGTGAGAACAGTGTTCCTTTGAATTAAAAAATCGTCTGTATTATTCTAATAAATAATAGAGTTAAAACTTAAATATTTTATATACGATTTGGCTTCTTTGTTTGATATAAAGGAATGATCGACTTTTTTCCGCATGGAAACACGACAGGTACCCTTCCGAGGGGAGACGTACCGACTCTGGTGATCGATAAGCCCTCCCTACAAAAGAGGTTGACACCTTTAAAGAGTTTGGTATATACAGTGTTTTCCATATGTCTTATAGACACGATCAGGGAAAATTGTTGCCTGTTGGCTATTAAAGAAATCATCTATCGGCCATCTCTAAAGGGTTATGATGGGAAATTATAATTTTCTAAATTCGTATGTGTCTTTCCTCCAATATTTTTTTTTAATTAGCGGTTTAAGTTTAAAAACATACCTACTTAGTTTCAGACTGCAAAGACGTTAAAAACTGATATGTAAGAATTAAGAGATTTTTTACTTGGAACGTAATGTTTTCAACTATTGTTTGATAATTGGTAAAAATACTGTATTTAATCAGTAATTACTTATAATGAAATAGAAAATTTATTAAATCATCCTGATAGGGTTGCGATAAATAATAGAGTTAAAACTTAAATATTTTATATACGATTTGGCTTCTTTGTTTGATATAAAGGAATGATCGACTTTTTTCCGCATGGAAACACGACAGGTACCCTTCCGAGGGGAGACGTACCGACTCTGGTGATCGATAATCCCTCCCTACAAAAGAGGTTGACACCTTTAAAGAGTTTGGTATATACAGTGTTTTCCATATGTCTTATAGACACGATCAGGGAAAATTGTTGCCTGTTGGCTATTAAAGAAATCATCTATCGGCCATCTCTAAAGGGTTATGATGGGAAATTATAATTTTCTAAATTCGTATGTGTCTTTCCTCCAATATATTTTTTTAATTAGCGGTTTAAATTTAAAAACATACCTACTTAGTTTCAGACTGCAAAGACGTTAAAAACTGATATGTAAGAATTAAGAGATTTTTTACTTGGAACGTAATGTTTTCAACTATTGTTTGATAATTGGTAAAAATACTGTATTTAATCAGTAATTACTTATAATGAAATAGAAAATTTATTAAATCATCCTGAAAGGGTTGCGATAAATAATAGAGTTAAAACTTAAATATTTTATATACGATTTGGCTTCTTTGTTTGATATAAAGGAATGATCGACTTTTTTCCGCATGGAAACACGACAGGTACCCTTCCGAGGGGAGACGTACCGACTCTGGTGATCGATAATCCCTCCCTACAAAAGAGGTTGACACCTTTAAAGAGTTTGGTATATACAGTGTTTTCCATATGTCTTATAGACACGATCAGGGAAAATTGTTGCCTGTTGGCTATTAAAGAAATCATCTATCGGCCATCTCTAAAGGGTTATGATGGGAAATTATAATTTTCTAAATTCGTATGTGTCTTTCCTCCAATATTTTTTTTTAATTAGCGGTTTAAATTTAAAAACATACCTACTTAGTTTCAGACTGCAAAGACGTTAAAAACTGATATGTAAGAATTAAGAGATTTTTTACTTGGAACGTAATGTTTTTAAACTATTGTTTGATAATTGTTAAAAATACTGTATTTAATCAGTAATTACTTATAATGAAATAGAAAATTTATTAAATCATCCTGATAGGGTTGCGATAAATAATAGAGTTAAAACTTAAATATTTTATATACGATTTGGCTTCTTTGTTTGATATAAAGGAATGATCGACTTTTTTCCGCATGGAAACACGACAGGTACCCTTCCGAGGGGAGACGTACCGACTCTGGTGAGCGATAATCCCTCCCTACAAAAGAGGTTGACACCTTTAAAGAGTTTGGTATATACAGTGTTTTCCATATGTCTTATAGACACGATCAGGGAAAATTGTTGCCTGTTGGCTATTAAAGAAATCATCTATCGGCCATCTCTAAAGGGTTATGATGGGAAATTATAATTTTCTAAATTCGTATGTGTCTTTCCTCCAATATTTTTTTTTAATTAGCGGTTTAAGTTTAAAAACATACCTACTTAGTTTCAGACTGCAAAGACGTTAAAAACTGATATGTAAGAATTAAGAGATTTTTTACTTGGAACGTAATGTTTTCAACTATTGTTTGATAATTGGTAAAAATACTGTATTTAATCAGTAATTACTTATAATGAAATAGAAAATTTATTAAATCATCCTGAAAGGGTTGCGATAAATAATAGAGTTAAAACTTAAATATTTTATATACGATTTGGCTTCTTTGTTTGATATAAAGGAATGATCGACTTTTTTCCGCATGGAAACACGACAGGTACCCTTCCGAGGGGAGACGTACCGACTCTGGTGATCGATAATCCCTCCCTACAAAAGAGGTTGACACCTTTAAAGAGTTTGGTATCTCCAGTGTTTTCCATATGTCCTATAGACACGATCAGGGAAAATTGTTGCCTCTTGGCTATTAAAGAAGCCATCCAGCCATAGCAGCCATCCCTAAAGGGTTATGATGGGTAATAGAGTTCCATTACATATATTTTAGAGTATGGATGTCAGGGTAGGTGATATACATCAAAATAAATTTTTTCTTTAAATATATACATTCTTTTCTTTTTTTTTGCTTTAAGGGTCAAAATTTTTTGATTAAACCATAATATGTAAATAGCCATTATTTGTTATTTAACTTCCTAAATCAGTGGTGCGTTTGGTTGAATTTTACTCTCAACCCAGATTAATGAAACACTTATTACGGGGTAGAGCTTATTCTCACTTAAAACAAATGTATCGTGGGGCTAAAGCTCATTCTAACTTAGTTCATCTGAGAGTGTAGACGTGTAATTTCCTCAGCTCCTTAATATTCTGATAAGTAATTGTTATTATTATAGGTTCAAGATGTCTTGGACTAATAAACTTGTGGAAAACATAAGAACTTTAGTTTATCGACCCACACATGATGGAAAGACAATCAAGGAAGGTCTAAAGCAATGCGCACAAGCTTCAAAATTAATAAATAGAGCATTGAAAAACTCATCAACAGTAGGAGAGAAAAATAAACTACTAGCGTGTTTAGGTCAAATAAAAAGCTTTGGAGAAATTCTGAAAGCAAAGGAAGTAACTGGATTTGGATTTTTGCAGAGAAAAAAGACAGCTACTCATCGTGTAAAATGGGAAGACATTCAATCTGCCTTCCAATCTCGTATTAGAACCGGTGTGATCGTTAATATGAAACATACGGATGTTAAACCCTTCTTGGAAGACTGTGCAGCAATTTTTAGACGAAGAATCCAGAACATGCTTAAAAAAGATGAAGCACTCAAGGTCAACACCGTTTTGTGTGGAGAGTTTATGATTAGTAAGGCGAATGAATCTTTTACTGAGAACAAGTATATAAACACTCCAAATGAACCTATTTATCATTATACAGACCTGGATCAATGGTTCAAGGATAAAGTTATTCACCCCATTTTAACAGAATTGGATTCTTTTGCAGAAAAATACTCTGGGTGGGCCCTGAGTAGAGTGATCAACTTAATGGTTGGAATAAATAAATTTAACCCTTTGCGTGCTGGAAGTTATATCGCTCTTCCAAAACAAATAGCTAAAAAGCACGCGTGTATCAACGTTCAAAATACTGATGATATTTGTTTTGCGTGGGCTGTTACGTCAGCTTTATATCCAGTTAGCTGGGGTCGCCATCCTGAGAGGACTTCATCATATCCCGATCCAAAGAAAGTTCTTAATTTAATGGGGATTCAGTTTCCTATAACTCTTGGCCAAATTCCTCGTTTTGAAATACAGAATAATCTGTCTTTGAACGTTTATAGATTACAAAAATGTAAAAAAAGTTTTAAAACCCTACCATATTACATTACTAAAGACAAGAAAGAGAGACATGTAAATTTATTACTTTTGCAAGATAATTACATTTCTGAGGGTGATTTAGATAATTTAGGTCCAGTTAGATATCATTTTGCGTGGATCAAAAATTTATCACGACTACTTTCGTCTCAATTAAGTAGGAAAGACGGTCAGAAGTTTATATGTGATCGTTGCCTTCACTATTTTCTCACTGAAGAAAAATTGACAAAACATATTAAATATTGTTCCAAAATAGATAAATTGGCAGTTCCTGTATTACCGAAAGAAGAAAACAAAATAATTGAATTCAATAAATTTAGTCATAAAGAAAAGGTTGCATTTATAATTTATGCTGACACGGAGTGCTTATTGATTCCAGTAGAAGATAACTCTCAAAAAAATACACAAAAAAGTCAACAACACGTACCATATAGCGTTGGATATTACGTCAAATGCTCCTATGATGACTCGCTCTCATTTTATCGTTCATATACTGGGCTGGATTGCATGGAATGGTTTATAAAAGAGCTTCAAAACTTTGCTGAGGACCTTGAAACTGTTTTTTTATGTCCGTTACCTATGGCAGAATTAACCAATGAACAAACTAAACTATTCTATAAAGCACGAGAATGTCATATTTGCGAGAAACCGTTTTCATTTGACGATAAAAAAGTTCGTGATCATAATCACTTCGATTCAACATATAGAGGTCCTAGCCATGAAAGCTGCAATTTAAATTATCAGGATTTTCACACTGTTCCCGTTGTATTCCATAATCTTAGTTGCTATGATGGTCACATGATAGTAAAGGCCTTGGCAGAGGTAGAAGGACGAGTTGACGTCTTACCTGTTACAAAAGAAAAATATATATCTTTTACGAAATACATTGAGGATAATTTGGTTCAATTTCGCTTTATTGATAGCTTCAGATTTCTTGAGTCAGGTCTTGATAAATTGGCATCAAATTTAGATGATTATCCAATCCTAAAATCTAATTTTAATCAATTATCTGATGAAACATTTAATTTATTAACACGTAAAGGTATTTTTCCATACGATTACATGGACAGTTGGGATAGACTGAATGAATTCGAACTACCACCTAAATATGCTTTTTACAATAGTCTTGAGGATTCTCATATAAGTGCTGAATCTTATATGCATGCCCAAAAAGTATGGAATGGGTTTGCCTGTAAGACTTTACAAGAATATTCCGATTTATATCTTAAAACGGATATTTTATTATTAGCAGATATATTCGAACAATTTAGATCAACATCTCACCTCACTTATGGTCTTGACCCAGCCTGGTCATATACTCTGCCTGGATATGCCTGGTTATGCTTAATGTTCAAAATGTATAAGGAGAATCAGGTTAAGCTCGAGTTACTTACCGATTACGAGATGATAACATTTATTGAACGAGGTATAAGGGGCGGCCTAAGTCAATGCTGCAAGCGATACAGTGCAGCAAATAATAAGTATATGCCTACATATGATGCAAATAAAGAGAATTCCTATTTAATGTATTTTGATATCAATAACCAATATGGGTGGGCTATGTCACAATACCTACCATATGGGGGGTTTCAATGGCTTTCAGAAGATGAAATTTTGCATTTAAACATTCTTCAAGTTCCAGAAAATTCTGATGAAGGTTATGTCTTAGAAGTGGACCTTGAAATACCTGAAGCACTGCATAATACATTTTTGGATTTACCTCCTTGTCCTGAACATAGGGAAACAAACGGATCAAATACTAAAAAACTGCTGGCAACCCTTTATAATAAAAACGAATATATTATCCATTATCGAAATTTAAAACAAGTCATAGCACTTGGTATCAAACTAACTAAAATTCATAGGGTGTTATCATTTAGCCAATCTCCCTGGCTTAAATCCTATATTGATTTAAACACCAATTTACGACAAGCCGCAAAAAATGAATTTGAAAAAAATCTTTTTAAACTTATGAACAATGCTGTGTTCGGTAAAACGATGGAAAATATCAGAAAACATAGCATCGTTAAATTAAAGACTAAATGGGGTGGGCGTTATGGTGCTGAAGCTCTGATCTCCCGTCCCGAGTTTAAATCTTCAACTGTTATTAACGAAAACCTCGTAATAATAGAAATGAACAAGTCTGAGGTATACTTCAACAAGCCAATATACGTGGGAATGTGTATTTTGGATTTGGCCAAAACAACTCTATATGATTTTCATTATAATTATATGAATAAAAGATTTGATAATCACTGTAGAGTTCTATATACAGATACGGACAGTCTTATTTATGAAATCAAACATGAAGATGTTTATGATATAATTTTGCATGACTGTCATCAATATTTTGATACCAGCGACTATTCAGAAAATAATATTTACAATATACCTAGAGTTAATAAGAAGGTTTTGGGGATGATGAAAGACGAAAATAATGGTCGAATTATGACTCATTTTATAGGTCTTCGTTCAAAAATGTATGCAACGGTAGTTCTGCAGACGGCTGAGGAGATTGAGCGTGAGACAGCAAAATTAGAAGACTGTGAAAAAGAGAGGGCTGAAATTGAAAGGGTATTATCGAACTTTGGCGTAACAAAAAAGATTAAAGGAGTCAAGAAATCAGTTATAAAGAATAAAATTACCTTTGATGATTATGTTCAGTGTTTGGAAACATTTACCGAGAAGCAAATATCTCAAACATTGATTCGATCAGAACGGCACGAGCTCCATACAATTCGACAAGTAAAGGTTGGTCTAAGTCCGTATGATGATAAGAGAAGGTTATGCAAAACTTCGTATGATACTTTACCTTGGGGACATCACAGTATTATGGAAGAATAAAATCGAGATATGTATTGTCATAATAAAGTATAGTTTTCTATATGTTTGTAAATAAAATTTAGTCTGTAAAATACGTCTGCTTCTAAAATAAAGAAAAAGAAATAAAGAATAAAATTGTGTTTTTTTTTTTAAATTATAGTCTTTATTAGGTACATATAAGGAACCCCCCGTTCTTCTCATTCTAAGCGTCGCGACGATAGCCGTCGGTAAGAAAAAAAATGCAAATCGAACCCTAAATTTCCTTATGGGAAAATACCTGTAAAAATGATGATATTGCTCTCCATTCATCTCCATACTTCCCACATTCTTCTCATTCTGGGCGTCGCGACGCTAAGCGTCGGTAGATTTAAAATGCAGATCGAACCTTAAATTTCCTTATGGGAAAATACATGTAAAAATGACGATATTTGCTCTCCATTCATCTCCACACTCCTCACGGTCTTCTCATTCTGGGCGTCGCGATGCTGGGCGTCGGTAAAGAAAAAATGCAGATCGAACCTTAAATTTTCCCATAAGAAATAACATGTAAAAGTGGTGGTTTTTGGCCCTGAACTGTCCTAGCTTATCTACTGCTATCAAATTCCAATATCAGAAAAACAGGACCGTATTTAAAAAAAGAAAGTTGATAATGGCCCTTCGAAGACGACTCGTCGAATTACAAAACAATTAACGCTGTTAGATAGAGCAGAAAAAGTGGCAATGCAAAAGTGCAATTTACTTTAAAATTCGATCTCAAAAAAACCCAGGAAACAATAAAACGATTTATCAGTATTTCGTTTTTTCCCGGATATCTCCGGAACTACTCGGAATTTTATAACTTTCTACACGGCATATTATTAGGCATGTAAATGCGCAATTTTACCCCCATTTAACCGACTTGGTATCTCTTACGGTTTCCGAGATCCCTGTACTGACCCTCCTTATCTTGGATACGTTGTAAAGCGTGTTTCAGCCAAATGGATTAAATTCTATAATAAATAAATGGGGGCGTGCACGAAAAAACGCTCGGACACGTCAATTGGTATTGCTAATTGCGCATTTTTTTCAATAAAAACTTTTCATACAGAGTGTGTCATATAACAGGGGCCAATACCAATTTTCTTATTTTAAATGCAACACCCTGTATAGTATTCAATTTTTGGATCCCTCAGAAAATTTTAGACATAGGTATTTAATTGTGTTTACAATATCCTATACCTATCTTCAATTGTTTTGGAAATATTAAGTGTTTTCAGATTTATTGAAAAAATTAACAACACACTCAAAAAGTAATAAGTAAACTGCTCGCTGCGAACGTCTTGGCGACATTCTAATCTTAAATAGAAATTTCTTCTAACATCTCAAGCGTGACAGATCTAATTGCAAGCGTTATTCGTCTTCTTAAAGTCAGCTAAATCAAGGGGTTTAGTTTTATATACAATATTTTTGACATAACCCCCATAAGAACAAGTCTAATGGCGTCAAATCAGGGAATCGTGCTGGCCATCTTGCTGAAGCCATATCATATTCGCTGGAAGTTGTGGGTTTGCTGGATCAGGATATGTTTCTTAAAGTTGGCAAGACATTATTTTGGAGCAGTGCTAGATAATTATCGCCATTTAAATTGCAATTAATGAAAAAGGGACCTATGATAATATGATCTCCAACAATTCTTGCCGAAAAATGAACTTTTTCAGGATATTGCGAATGTTCTTCTCTAATCCAGTGAGTATTCTCCCAAGACCAATACCGGCAGTTCTGACGATTAGCATGACCGTGATGGGTAAAGATGCACTCATCAGGAAACTAACTGTTCTAATTGGATCATATTGTTATCGCTAACATTGCCATAATTTATTTGTTCACAAAAATACATTCTCCTATCAAAATCGTCTTCCATGAGCTCATGAGTAGGTATCATTTTATAGGGATACATTTTATTTTCTTGTAATGTTCGAATAATCGATGAATGGCTAACACCGAATATTGGGGCTGCTTCTCGACTAGATGAGGGTTTTCCTCAATCTCAAGCACAATATCTAATTTTGTATCATCACTTATTGCATTACCAGCTAATTTTTTCCAATCTCCAAGCTGACGAAACTGCCTTTCTATTTTACTAATTCTGCCTACTTGAGTTATAGGCGGCAAATTTGGATATTTTTCATAAAATAAGCGTGCAACTTACATTTGTGTCCGTGTTTTATCTCCATTGTCAATCACCTGTAGAATTGTTATTGTGTGCATTTTTGTTAAATAAACCATTTTTCTGGTATGCAGTTAACGAAATTGAAACGACTATAACACTGATAGCTATTCTGTCATGCAGAAAGAGAACAATTTGCTAAGGTCACGCGTTTTAAACATAAGTAAATAAAACTATTTATACCTTTCTTTCTGTTTCATATCATTAAAAAGAAACGCTGAAATGTAATAAATCTGAAAACACTTAATATTTTCGAAACAGTTGAAGATAGATATAGGGTATTGTACATTAAATATCTCTAAAATTTTCTAAGGGGTTGGAGTTGCATTTAAAATAAGAAAGTTGATATTGGCCACTGTTACATGACACACCCTGTATGAAAAGTTTTTATTGAAAAAAATGTGCAACTAGAAATACCTATCGAAATGTCCGAGCGTTTTTTCGCACACGCCCCCATTTATTAATTATAGAACTACTTTGTAACTAAGTAGTTTGGATACTGATTGGTCAAGTTTTGTTTTTAAGTTTCATGCCATGAGGGGGGGTAATTACCCCCAGTGCACCCCCACCCTCTTGTATACGCGCCTGGCAACGGGTCGTAATTTACATCATACTAACACAAATTTCTTGTCATTTTAAAAAATATTTATATCAGGTAGGCCGTAATTAAATTTTAATAAGTTTAATCTATTATGCATAAAATTTGTGTTAAATATAACACTAGGTATATTATAATGACCAAAATGAGGTCCAACGAATACTTATAAACAGGAAGAAGACAAACAGCCGTGTTAACAACTCGAAGCAATGAACAAACGAACAAACCCGGCATCCATTACGTCTGGCATCAGCTGACAAAAGCACGTGCTTTTCAAATGTCACTTTTGTCCAAATTTTTATTACTGTCAATATTTTAAAGTGACATTTAACCAACAAAAAACATTCAAAATCCTTTTATTGGATTTACTAAGTGGTGAAAATCAATATTATTATTCTGACATGTTTTAAGCTGTCAATATCACTTTAAAATAATCGTTACACACTCTTATATAATTTTTTTGAACTAGTAACGTAACTACAAATGAAAAATTAAACT
The DNA here is from genome assembly GCA_963991005.1 of Barypeithes pellucidus. NCBI lineage: Eukaryota > Metazoa > Arthropoda > Insecta > Coleoptera > Curculionidae > Barypeithes > Barypeithes pellucidus. Next base: position 95,876,263 of record OZ022556.1, read on the forward strand.
TCAGAATTAAGCTTGTAAGTAGTTTTATTAAAAATAGGAAGTAAATCATAATTTACATAAAGTATTTTACCCTCTTCAACTGGGCTCTAGGTCCTAGCAAATATTTCAGGCTTCAAGTCCAAGCATATTTTTGGGCACCATATGATTTAGGAAAAGAAATTATTATTGTTGCTTACTCTCAGTAAAGATGACTAAATATTTCAATTACAAATTACTCACTTGCATCAAAAAGGAAACGACGTTTTTCGTGAAAAGATTAGAAAATTAAAAATTATTTTAAAATTTCTTCTCCACCATTTTAAAACACAGATGTTGCTTGATTTTCATTCCCGCCAGACGAAGGAAGGTTCGAATTCTATGCCTGTGTCTGTCTGCGGAAACCTTCCCTAATTTATTAAAGTGAGACAAATATGACCAGGATCAAGTCACCTGCATAAACAATCCCTTTTTGGCGTTTCATATTAACTCTACGTAAGTCTGATATTGACGCTTAAATGATAGAGTGAAACAGATAGATAAAAGTAGGATACTTGTGAGCGTATGGAGCAGATTAGGCTTAGCATCACTTCCAAGTCCTTCTTACGTGTTTCGATCTCCCCCATGAGCAGTCTCACCGGGCTGATGAAGTCTGGGCAGCAGCCCGGTGAGACTGCTTATGGGGGGGATCGAAATATGTAAGAAGGCCTTTGAAGTGATGGTAAGCCTACTCTGCTCCATACGCTCACAAGTAACCTACTTTCATCTATCTGTTTCATCATTTAAGCGTCAATATCAGACTTACGTAGAGTTAATATGAAATGCCAAAAAGGGATTGTTTATGCAGGCGTCTTGATCCTGATTATATTTGTCTCACTTTAATGAATAAGGGAAGGTTGCTGCAGACAGAGACAGGCATAGAATGCGAACAGCACGAATTGTTAAACAAACTAACTTCCTTCGTCTGGCGGAAATGAAAATCAAGCAACATCTGATGTATTTTAAAATGGTGGAAAAAGTCGTTTCCTTTTTGATGCAAGTGAGTAATTTGTAATTGAAATATTCATTTAGTCATCTTTACTGAGAGTAAGCATCAATAATAATTTCTTTTCCTAAATCATATGGGGCCCAAAAATATGCTCGGACTTGAAGCCTGAAATATGTGCTAGGACCTATAGCCCAGTTGAAGGTGGTAAAATACTTTATGTAAATTATGATTTACTTCCTATTTTTTAATAAAACTACTTACAAGCTTATTTCTGAAGTTTAATTTTTCATTTGTAGTTACGTTACTAGTTCAAAAAATGATATAAGAGTGTGTAAGGATTATTTTAAAGTGATATTTACAGCTTAAAACATGTCATAATCCTAATATTGATTTTCACCACTTAGTAAATCAAATAAAAGGATTTTGAATGTTTTTTGTTGGTTAAATGTCACTTTAAAATATTGACAGTAATAAAAATTTGGACAAAAGTGATATTTGAAAAGCACGTGCGTTTGTCAGCTGATGCCAGACGTAATGGATGCCGGGTTTGTTCGTTTGTTCATACTTGCTTCGAGTTGTTAACACGGCTGTTTGTCTTCTTCCTGTTTATAAGTATTCGTTGCTGGGCAGGATGAGGATGCATATTTTTAGAACTGTTTGCTATACTTCTTGCATAAGGCCTGAAGGACAATTATCCAAATATTGAGGTTATTTCTTCTAAAATATCCAATGTACCTAACTAATCATATTGTTTTTTTTTATAACGTTAAAAAATTAAGGAAAGGTGATAAATGTAGTGTTGTGTAAGTACCTGATTGTTTTAACAGCTCGGATTTTCGGTTTCTTGTTTGTTGTAGATTTCACTGCAATACCCGCACTGTATTTTTGTTTTACGTTTTTTACGTTTGAGTGTTAGTTTTGTGAATAAGAAATGAGTTTTTAATTTTAAATACAACTTTTGTATTAGCGTTTTTTAAATCACGAAACTCGCGTTGCTGAGCAGTTGAAGAATGTACAACCGTACCAACGAATACTTATAACCAGGAAGAAGACAAACTGCCGTGTTAAATAATCGAAGCAGCCATGATACGGCGACATCCATTATGCCTGGCGCGCACGTACTTTTCAAATGTCACTTTTGTCCAAATTTTTATTACTGTCAATATTTTAAAGTGACATTTAAGCAAAGAAAACATCGAAACCCTTTCATTTGATTTACTAAGTAGAGAAAATCAAATATTAGGATTTTGACATAGGTTTTCAGCTGTAAATATCACTTTAAAATTGTCCTTACATACTTTTATATTATTATTGAACTAGTAACGAAACTAGAAATAAAGAATTCAGAGATTGAAGGTTGTAATTAGTTTTATTAAAAAATAGGAAATAAATCATAATTTACATAAAATATTTTACCATCTTCAACTTCAAACAAATCAAGGCAAATACAATACTATATGTACAGCTACTAACCAAGTAAATATATGCACCATCATTATGATTGTGGGCTACCAATTTGTATGTTTCGTAGCATACTCCTGGCAACATTAGTGATCGAAGTCCTCTTTAATGTTCAGTCATTATGGGATTCTCAATTAAACTATGAAAAGAAAGAATTATTATAATAATATATTACCGGACTTATCAAAATTCTGGCTACGGGTTAATATAACTAAGCTGTAATTATTATGTTGTAGCTTTTGACTTCTGGATTGTAAAATTTAAGTAAAATTCTTTAAAGATGTGTTTGTTGCTAGTTTGCGTGACAAGTTTGGGACATAATGGGACAATTTTATAATGTAAAATAACAATAACGAATAAAAATTAGTAAAAAAATATTTCAATCATAAATTACTTACCTGCAACAAAACGAGAAGGTCCGTTTTCGTGAAAAGAATAGAAAATTAAAAATTATTTTAGAATTTAATGACGCTTCCTCCACCATTTTCAATCACATTGTAAATCATATGTAAATTGATTTTATCCCCTTCCAGACGAAGGATGTTCGGTTGTGAAATAATTTAAGAACGTGTGCTGCTCGCATTCTATGTCTGTCTCTGTCTGCATCAACCTTCTCCGATTCAATAAAGGGAGACAAATATGGCCTAGATTAAATCGAACAAACCCAAAGTCTGATATTGACACAGAACGATGGACACAAAAGGATAAACGTATGGAGTAACCTGCCTGGCAGTGACGTCACTTGCACGGCCTACTTATATGCTTCGATCCCCGCCATAAGCGGTCTCACCGGGCTGAACCGTACTGCGCAGGCGTCTGCTCGATTCGGCAAGCGTCCTTGTCCCAACTTGTCCTTTCAATTTGTCCGTAACGACCATAAAAGCAGTAACGACAATGTTGCCGCTATAGCAAATAGCAATGTTGCCGTCACTGCGAGTTTCTTATGAATGTTTGTGTGAGTTTGAAAAAGAAACGCAAGGGTAAATCTGTAAATCGAAGGGAAATATTAGATACGAATTAATTGATTGATTCACTGGGCAGAACTCGTTATACTTTAGACAATGATGGTATTATTCTTATACATCGTTTTTCGACTGATTGAGGCAGTGAGGGTTTGCCAAATTTTAGGAGTGATAAATGTAGATTATTATGATCATTGGAAAGTGAGAAAATGGGTATAGAGGCGGATCTAG